>JALAZF010000016.1:1363750-2727500 GCA_022829125.1 Lathyrus tuberosus
TTGGCACGAAACTCTAATCCTGATCACTTGATGGTTTTCAGACATAAACTTCTTAAAGTTGACACTTTCTTGCCCTCGCAATGATCCATAACAATGGTGGCTTGAGAAATAAAATGTGCTGCCACTGCACCAAAACCCTGATTAAAATGAACTGAATACTAATGATTCCTCAACCATGAAACACTGATGAATTAGGCTCAACTTGACCCCTTGATGAAGAAACAAACCATTTGTCCTACCAAGATTAGTTCAAACTTTCACTGAACTCCAACCGATACTATACACAGGTAGGACAAATTTGGGGTATAACAGATGCCCCTATCTAATTGGCTTGAACCCAGTAAGATGAACCGCTGCGATGTTCAGTGTTATCGAGGTATAAGTCAATTAGATATAAAAAGACCACAAATTTGTCTGAAAGAAAGAAAAGGGATTGAGAAGTTGAAAAAACGAGAAATCTGACACCAAAAGGATGACAGACCTATCACCAGAAGGATGATAGTGAACACACACATAGACCCTTCCACCAAAAGGATGAAAATGAGGTCACAACCTGCTATTACCGACGAGATAATAGGGCACACACACACAGACCATTCCACCAAAAGGATGAAAATGAGGTCAACGCCTGCTATTACCGACGAGATAATAGGGCACACACACACCCAGACCCTTCCACCAAAAGGATGGAAATGAGGTTAACGCCTGCTATTACCGACGAGATAATAAGGCACACATACACACAGACCCTTCCACCAAAAGGATGGAAATGAGGTCAACGCCTGTTATTACCGACGAGATAATAGGGCACACACACACCCAGACCCTTCCACCAAAAGGATGGAAATGAGTTCAAAGCCTGCTATTACCGACGAGATAATAGGGCACACATGCACACGGACCCTTCCACCAAAAGGATGGAAATGAGGTCAACACCTGTTATTACCGACGAGATAATAGGGCACACACGCACACAGACCCTTTCACCAAAAGGCTGAAAATGAGGTCAACGCCTGCTATTACCAAAAGGATAATAGGGCACACACACACAACCTGCTATTACCAAAAGGATAATAGGGCACACACACACAGCCTGCTATTACCAAAAGGATAATAGGGCACACAATACAGCCTGCTATTACCAAAAGGATAATAGGGCACACAACACAGCCTGCTATTACCAAAAGGATAATATGGCACACACACATAGCCTGCTACTACCAAAAGGATAGTATGGCACATAACACAGCCTGCTACTACCAAAAGGATAGTAGGGCACACACACACAACCTGCTACCACCAAAAGGATAGTAGGGCACACAACACAGAGGCTGTCACTCACCAAAAGGATGACACACAGACCAAGGGTTTATGGATCGGCGATACCAAAAGGATGACAGATCAAAACAAGCTACTACCACCAAAAGGATGATATGAACTTCTTATTCGTGAGGACCAACATCAAAAGGATGAAGGTTAAATTGAAATGACAAGGTTTCAGCTATCACCAAAAGGATGATAGAAAAGTTTTTATTTAAGGGTTACCAACACCAAAAGGATGCAGGTTGAATTGAGTTGATTGGGTTTGACTACCACCAAAAGGATGATAGTAAGGCCATTGACAAAAGGTCAAGTTTGCTGGGGATATGATGAGATTTATTTGGAGACATCAACAAAAGGTTGAAGTAAAGAAATCAATGAGGAGACCCCACGAAAAGGAAAGGAAAATAGTGAAAAATGGAGAAGGTAACCCGCCAAGATCTACGCAATCTTGTGCCTACGTATCTTTACTCGGACGAGAATAAAGAATCAGGGAAGTCATAGTTCGACTGAAGAAAAGATTCAATGAGGAACGCCCACTGACTCGGAGGAATGTTTATTGGTTGGGATGAGGATGACGACCTCAGCAAAAAAGGGTTGAGGAACACAACTCAATGAGGAACGCCCACTGACTTGCTTAGAGACCATAACATTATCAATAAATGGTTGAAGAACTTCATGGGGGACGCCCATGAACTTGAAGAAGATGCCCCTGACTAGGCTGGGGATTGTCTTGAGCTTGAGATCAACAAAAGGTTGAACAACTTCGTGAGGAACGCCCACGGATTTGAAGAAGATGCCCCTGGCTGGGCTGAAAATCGTCTTGTAGTATTGAAATTGACCCTGGATCTTACGCATGTATGAATGCTTGATTTTGCAATGATGTGCAATGTAAGTGCTGACGCGCGGAGATGCAAGTGTTGGGGAAGTAAGATTGGTTTTGGTATGCATATGATGCAAATGATGCTGAATGTGATGCATATGATGCGTATGATGACGAATGTGATGCACATGATTGCAGACGGGTGATTGGATAATTTTGGAGGTGCCGACATGGTGGACTTTTGCTAGTTGCCAATGCGAATTGGACTTTGGGCGGTGGGAGGGACTTGATTTCCTCGATACTCAGTTCGTTGAAGACGCCATGATTGAAGCGAACGAAGATGCTCTTGAAGCCTCGAGTTTGATCACTTGTTGATTTGTGCTTGTCGGTTAGGATGACCTTCTGCAACAAAGTTTGCCCCAGTCTGAACATGGTAATGGTCTGCCCCTGATTAACCAGTTCTGAAGTGGTCTGATCTTTGGAAGATGAACTTTTGATGTGCTTTGAGGTAGCTTGCCCCTGATTGAGCTGTTGAAGGAGCTTGCCCCAGCTTGCGGGTTTGAGGTAGTCTTGCTTCGGGTCGGCACCACTGAAAGTTCAAATTCCTCTTTGATTGCCCCTTGTTGGAATTGTCCTGATGTCTAGCACTGATTTGCAGCTAAAATTGCACATTCACAAATAGTAATCTTAATTTGATGCTCATGCAAGTTTTGAAAAAAGGGTCGTTTATTGGAGTGTCGTGATAGTGAGACGAATGGACCATTAGTCCAGACATTGTGCAGATTTTGATAGTGTGAAAGATATAGCAAGGAGAATGACACCAATGCTGAAGATTAGCAAATATGGGGAGTCAGTTTACGCAACCTTGCGATAGTATGCTCTCAGAATAAACCTCGCCTCAATTAGGTCTTTCGAGGGTTGTAACGTGGTCTGGTTCGTGGTTTAAGAAACAAAGGATATTAGGCTCAAAGTATGATTTGTACCCACCCCTTCTTCATGATGAACTCCAGTCCTACGTTCAGTTATATTCTGCACATGTTTGTATTCCAAAAGGGTTGATTGTTCAAGGTATGCTTGAAATGGCAGTCACCTTTATTTTGCTTTTGATGGATACCAAGAACCTTTTGGTTTTAATATGGTGGTCACTAGATCTTATTTTGTTTTTTTGTTGAGGATTCGAGGGCCTCTTTTGACTTTGTTTTTGATCCCATATTTTGCATGGACTGATTTTGCTTGTCAAGTCCATCGGGATAACCTTGATTTTTGCCTAAGTCTTCTTTGAGGTGCTTGACTTAGCAGGCTTTTGATTATTTTGTTTTGTTGGATGATTGTGACTGCCAAGTCATGGTTATTGATGAACAACCGTCACGTCTTATGGAATTTTGCTTTGTGATTTTGGTGTGTAATTAGGATTAACTGAACACTACCCTGCCCCAGGTTGAGTGTAAGGGTTTGAATATCCGAAGGAAACTGCTACTTCTTGGCTCGAAGTGGTTTACTAGGGATTAACTCCTTGTTTCTCCAGTGTTTGGGGATTGAAACAATGCCTGTACATCATTGGCGGGATTCTATTCAAAAGCATATAGTTTGCAATTATGGGTATTTCGTTTTCATCATCCTCCCTCCAATCATTGCTAACAACATTTAATAAAGAGAGTGAAGTGGATAAATGTGTCGGTGTTTTGCAATAAATGGAAAAAATGAGTGAATACGACATAACTGATTCAAAACATGCCTAATCATTACATTAAGAAAACCAAATATGAAAGGCAATGTTCAAAGCATACAGTACTTAAACAAATAAAGACAAAATACAAGAATGCAAAGTGATGGGATGGCAACATGACTTCCTTCTTCGGGGAATGAACTTGACTTGACTTGACTTGACTTGATGCTGGCACTAGCGTGGCGGCGGCATAGGGTTGTTGATGACGTTTGGAGCCCTTCCATTGAACGTGAGAAACTTTGAGTCGATCATGTCTTGAACCTTGTGTTTGAAAGCTCTGCAGTCCTCGATCGTATGCCCTGGAGCATCCTTATGAAACTCGCAATGAGCATTAGCATCATAATCTGGGGGAATGACAGTTGGAGGAGCTAGGTCCCTCGGAGTAATGGCCCTCTTCTCCATCAATTGAGCAAAGATCTGAGCGTATGTCATCAGCAGACGATCAAAGTCTCTATCTGACCTCCTTGTCCTCTGCTGATTAGGCTGACGTTGTTGAGCAGCTTTCTGTTATTGATGTTGAGGAGGATACTGATACCCTTGCTGATTGTAGGCCTGTTGCTGAGGAATTTGTTGCTGAGGCGTTGGAGTTTGAACAGCTTGAACCGTTGGCTGATAAGGCATTGGAGCGTATTGCGCATCAGTAACATATGGATACTGGAAGTATGGCATTTGATAAGGCATTGGAGCTGGAGCTTGTGGAGCTTGCCCCTTCTGAGCATATACAGCATTTGTTTCGCCCTCTTTTTTCTTATATCCATTGTTGAAAGGTTTCTTGGCTTGAGACTGGCTTCTAGAACCTCCTTGGATCTTTCCACTTTTCAGACCTTCTTCAATTCTTTCACCGACGATAACCAAGTCAGAGAATCCAGCAGAAACATTACCAATCAACTTCTCATAGTATTGGCCTTGCAGGGTACCCATGAAGATGTCGATCAGTTCACGGTCAACCAGAGGTGGATGCACCCTTGCAGCTAGCTCTCTCCAGCGTTGAGCGTACTCCTTAAAGGATTCGTTGTCCTTTTGAGCCATACTCTGAAGTTGAGTACGATTCGGAGCAAGGTCAGTGTTGTACTTGTATTGCTTGACAAATGCATCAGCTAGATCATCCCAAGTGCGCACATTGCTACGCTCCAGCTGCATATACCAATCGAGTGATGCCCCAGACAAGCTGTCTTGGAAGCAATGGATCATCAGCTTTTCGTCTTTGGCATGGGCAGCCATCTTGCAGCAGTACATCCTTAGATGCATGTGGGGACAACTGAGGCCTTTGTACTTCGGGAGTTCCTGTACCTTGAACTTGGGAGGAATGACAACATCTGGCACCAAGCACATTTCCAGAGCGTTTAGAGATTTTGAGTTGCGCCCCTCCATGACTCGGAGTTTTTCAGCTAGACCGCGACACATTTTGATGGCTTCAGAATCCTGAGCAGCAGTAGGATTAACAACTGGGGTAGCGGCATGATAGTTCTGTACCTCATCATATTGATCTATCAGATTCTCTTCAGCATGAGGAATAGGAATCTGAGTGACAACAGGTTGGGCTTGCGGAATAGCTCCAACAACGACTCCAGATGTTGGAGGTGGTTGAGAAATGGCTCCTTCAGCGGCAGGCGTAAAGTTCATTGGTATCCCATAATTGACAAGGTTAGGAGTAGGAACTGAGAGCCTTAAGGGTGACCCTTGAACCTGTGCATTATTGTTGGCAGCAGCGGCTTCACGCAGTTCTTCTTCTCTTCTGGCCGCCATGATGGCTTCAAGAATCTGATCAATCTTTCCCTACATAGAGTCCATTTCTTCTCTGAAGGCAGCTTGCTCTTGTTGAATCTGCTCCATCGTTCTTCTTATGTTGGCTCGAGTTGCGTACTGGTGTCGAGGAATCAGCTTGATTTACTGAAGAAGGAAGGAAGTTGAAGTGAGATTCTGAGGTTGAAAATGCAATGCAAGATGCGTAACATATGCAATGCAATGCAATGATATGAGATGCAAGATGTAAGATCCAGGATCACAGGATCAAACAACTTCAAACAGTTCTGAGCTTGGCCGGAGATGACGGGTCAAGAACCACAACTAGGAAGAAAGCCCATGAGTAGGTTTCTAAGATGGGTAGGTGCCTAGAATTATGGATATATTTCGAAAACATTATAACCAAGACGAAGAGACATCCGACTATAATATCCTCGAAATAATCTCGTCTAGGTGAGGTCTTCGTTTCTTCCCCACGAGAAAGATTCCTCGGAGGCGCCCACTACACAACCATCGACACACGGGTTCTAAATAGGGTTCTCAGAATCCTAGATCGAGGTCGAAAATATTACTGTCAGGAAGTAATACGTTCGAGGGATCTCATCTGATTGGGGCGTTCGCATTAACTCACATAGAATTAATACTACCAACCACCATGGGTAAATTGGGTTAATGGTCCTTGGGATCAACGACCCACCTCGAAGATATTACCGCCATGGCAAAGATTCACCACAACAATAATATCTCCAAGGGAATTTACTCCAAGCGGTGATTTTCGCTTCAACTCACGCGGAAGAGACCACGCAAGCCTACACTACACAACCATCATCCTAATCCTAGGGTTTTTCTCGACTCGGGTGTAGAGCCATCTCACAAAGTTCCCAATATCAGAACAACCCAACAATGTTACAAAAGGTAACACAAATAAGGAAATAGGAAAGCAAGTAAGTAAGCGAATGAGAAGAAAAAGATAAACAAAGCTAAAGAGCTAGCGATTCGAATCAAGATAGGCTTGACTCTTTCTTGCATGGAGCAAATAGTCCCCAGCAGAGTCGCCATCTGTCGTACCTCGAAAATTCATCGAGAAAATACGACCCTCCCGCGAAAGGCGTGGAAAACGGTTCTACAGAGTCGCCACCGAACTTTATTTTTCCCAAAAAGAGGGAAAGGAAAATATCGAGAAAACCTTTAAGGAAGGGTAAGAACATGGTCGTCGCAACCACATTCTGGGTTCGGGAGTCGGTTACGTGAGGGGAAGGTACGCGCACCCCCTCACGTCCGTTGTACTCAACGGGAACCGCTTGATTCGAATCACGATACTCGTTAGCTAAGTTTGTCTATTTTCTTCTCTAAAATAAATGCGGAAAGGTAAAGATACTAAGGGGGAATGGGTGGTTTTAGGATAGGGTGCTCGGCAAGATCATCGCGATCTTGGGCCTACGTATGCTCATTCGGACGAGAATGAGGAATCAGAGCAATCGTAGTTCGACTACGGGGTTTGACGGAAAATATGGTAGTGTGGACGCAAACGGGGGAAAAAGAAAAAGTGTGTGGATGTAAACGGGGGAAAAAGGAAAAGTGTGCTCGCCAAGATCATCGCAATCTTGTGCCTACGTATCTTTATTCGGACGAGAATAAAGAATCAGAGCAGACGTAGTTCGTGGTACGCCCACGAAACAAAAGAGTTGGTTGATTTTTAAAAGAGGCGTCAATTGCTCACACACGAGTAAGAGAACTCGCACCTAAACAATCGAAGGAAGATCAAAGACTTGAACCCCCATTTTTCACCTTGAAAGAGTTTCGATAGTTGTTAGTTGTTTTGAGGTTTGATTATGAAAGTCCGCTTGACGTGGGATCAAGGGTTTATTGTATGCGCTTGGTTATTTTGAAAAGGATTTGATTTAAAAGAAGAGGCGTCAATTGCTTACACACGAGTAAGAGAACTCGCACCCAAACAATCGAAGAGAGATCAAAGACTTGAACCCCCATTTTTCACCTTAAAAGAGTTACGATAGTTTTAGGTTGTTTTTGAAGTTTGGTTAAGAAAATCCGCTTGACGTTGGATCAAGGGTTTATTGTATGAAAAGAGTTTGGTTTGAAGATGACTCGACGACGAATCGAGGGTTTGGTTGAAAATGGCTCGACGACGAATCAAGGGTTTGGTTTGAAAAGAGGTTTGTTTTGAAAATGGCTCGACGACGAATCGAGAATTAGTTTGAAAATGGGTTGCCTATGCTAGTCCCTAGGGGTGCTCCTAGTAAACAAACCACAATCAAAATAATATTAAGTGCGTACATCGGAATGGGGGAGGGATACATGTAAATTACAAGTGTTGACAGAAATAAATGGTCTCATTGTAAGGTAGCCTAAGAGGAATCTGTGTGTGTGCAAAGTGTCCTAAACTAAGTCTTGAATGCGCGTCGAGCAAATGATCATAACCACAGTCCGTTCATGTTCGTTTTTTATGGTTGCGATAGTTGTTAATTGTTTTCGATTAAGGGTGAGCGAATGAAATGAATATGAATATGATACAATATGTACAACGATATAATCGATATAGAATTGACAAGGTATAATATCGACATAAAAATGAAAGTTGGTCTCGTCTTAATCTCGATTTAATCGATAAATCGATAATCGGATTTTTGACTTTCATTGACCCAAAATTGATAAAATAATGGAAAAATAATGGAAATGAAATAAAATCGAAAATGACAATAAAAGAATAAAGGTCTCACCTTTATCAAGATTTAAAATCAAAAATCGATAAATCATTGATATTCGGTTTTCATTGACCAAAAATGAATAGAAATGATAAAAATAAAATAAAATCGGAATAAATAGGAAAAAGAATAAAGGTCTCACCTTTATCGAGATTTAATCGGGAAATCGATAAATCGATCGATATTTGGTTTTCATTGACCCCAAAATAAATATAAAAATAGTGAATAAATTGAAATAAAAATAAATAAATAGGTAGGCCTCAAATAAATCGAAATTTAATCGGTTTGATTAAATTATGAATTGAGTCATATCATTGGCCCAAAAAAAAGAAAATAGAAGAAGATAATAAAGTGAAGGTTAATAAATGGAAGAAACGGTCAAATGGGATGCACTACGACAAAGAAAATGAAAGCAAAAAAGAAGGGGAACAACTCAGAAACATGAAAAGAGAAGGGCAATAACTTGCGTCGTTTATCCATGAATCAAATCACCAAGATCATCTTCAAATCCCCTCAATACATAACCGCGCCTCAACTCTCTTCATCAAATCGCTTTCATATTCCTCCCTCAATCTAACTCTCTCTCGATTTCGTCGTGGTTCATTCGTTCGATCTCGCTCAGGTTTGCGTTATCGATTTCGTTTTTCTCTCTTTTCGATCGATTGCTCGCACTCACTTTCTCATTTTACTCTCACGGCATCTCAACCTCTCATTAGCTCACGTCAGCTTATCTCTCTCACCTGCTTTGACTTTCCCTCTCTGAGTGGTTTAAATCAGGTTCGCTTCACTTTAGATTCTCGCCATTTTTATTTCGCCCTCTTCCTCTTCTTCCTAATCTGGATTTTGTCTGATTTGGTGGTTAGATTGTTTGAAGGTTGTTGGTTGTATAAGGTGGTTTAGGCAAAAAAAATTGCAGCAGGTTATGTGGTGGCTTTCGGTGGTGAAATAGAGGTTGGGTTGTGAAGGTTTGAGTGGTTGTGTAATAGGCTATGCATAAGGTTGACGTTCGAATGGTTATTGATGAAACATAATGGTTTTTATTTGGTTGTAGGTGGCTCACGATTGGAATGAAGGTGGCCAAGGATGAAAAGTATTTGTGGTGGAGATCGAAAGTTGGAAAATGGAGGTAGCAGAGGTGGCTTTGTGTTGATGTAAGGTAATGAATCTCTTTCTTTTTGCATATCCCTTTCCCCTCTTTATCGTTCTACTCCTCCTTTAAAACAATTAAAGTTTTTTTCTTTTAATTTTCTATTGTTTCTGGTGTTGTCACTTTCAAATGCAGGGCAGGTTTGTTGTCTTGTGTTGCAGGCCTTGCTGTTATAATTCACAGGTTTAGTGTTGTCGGGAGCATGCGTGGTACCATGTTACAGGGAGGTATGTTTGGACATTGTGGGTAGAAGTAGGAGTTTGTTGTGCAGTGTTTGTCTTGAGGAATCTTGGCTTGGAGCGTTATTGTTTTCTTGGTTTGATGCATATGTCCAGGTTGTAAGAATTAGGCAGTAGCAGGTTATGGTCAGTTTAGTGCAAGTGTACGGTTTGTCTTTTCTTGCTTAGCAGGTTGCAGAAATTTGTGCAAGTACAGATGGTTGTGCAAATCATGGATGAGGATAGTAGAGAAGATATATTTTTGACAAATTCACATGGGCCCTTGTTGGGCTTTTGTTAACTTTGTAAAGTTTTGTTGTATGGGAAGAAATTTGGAATGAATTGGATTTTGCATTATGAATTTTGAAGTTTGAGTTTGAACTTGGAATTTTGAGATTTACACTTGAAAACTTGAAAAGAGATAGAATTTGAAAATTAGAACTTTAGTCCTTGAAATTGAAATAAAAATTGAATTTGGACTTGAAATAGAATTGACAATTGAATTGAATTGTGAATTGAAATTGGAAAGATGAACTTGAATTTAAAATGAAATTGAGTGAGTTTGAACTTGAGATAAATTGGAATAAAAATTGAAATTAAAAAATGAAACTTGAAATTGAAACTTTGAAATGAACTTGAATGGATTTAGAACAGAGACTGTAACTTGAATGGAATTGACACTTGAATTGGTTTTTGCACTTGCACATGCAATTAGAGTTGGATTGGATAGAATCAAAATGAAATGGGAAACATATCGAATTTTGAATAGTTTTGAATCGAATAGGAAGCTTGAACTCTCCTATGAAAAGAAACATAAACCACAAAATCAGGACTTGAAGATTGACCAAGTGTCTCGACTCTTGGCACAAAACTCTAATCCTGATCACTTGATGGTTTTCAGACATAAACTTCTTGAAGTTGACACTTTCTTGCCCTCACAATGGTCCATAACAATGGTGGCTTGAGAAATAAAATGTGCTGCCACTGCACCAAAACCCTGATTAAAATGAACTGAATACTAATGATTCCTCAACCATGAAACACTGATGAATTAGGCTCAACTTGACCCCTTGATGAAGAAACAAACCATTTGTCCTACCAAGATTAGTTCAAACTTTCACTGAACTCCAACCGATACTATACACAGGTAGGACAAATTTGGGGTATGACACCCCCACATGAGATGACCATGGCCGTAGGAAAGGCTTCCCAGGTGCTGTGTATGAATACCTGGGAAGTCGTGTCGAGGTGGTCGGGAACGAAGAAGTCCTCTGGTCGACTGATGGCCATTGTGACCTGCGGGGGAGGACTGGATTGGGCTGATTCTGCCTCTTTCTTCGGATCGGATGTGTCTCGTCGGGAGGACTCTCCCTTCTTCACGTACTGCTTTAGGTGACCCTTTTTGATGAGGATCTCTATCGCGTCCTTAAGATGCACGCAATCTTCTGTCACGTGGCCGTGACTACGGTGGAAACGACAGTATTTGCTTTTGTCGACGTTCCCTTTGGAGGTGGTCGGTTTAGGGAACCTGACACCCCCTTGTTTAAATTCTGTGTTGATGCATTCGGAGAGAATGCGCTCGCGTGAGGTCGTGAGCATGGTGTACTCCGTAAACCGGCCAGCTGGCCCTTTGCTTTCGCGAGGACGCTCGTCGCGCCTTTTCTCTTTCCCTTGCTGGGATAATTTCGGCTCGTCTTTTTTTGATGCCCCGGTTGCTTCGCGGTCTCTTAAGTCCCGGGCATGGAATGCGACTTCTTTTTCCTCGTAACAGATGTAGTCCTCAGCTTTGCGAAGGAGTTTCGTCAGTGTCCGGGGAGCTTCGATCCCTACTGCCTTACGGAAATCACTCTTGGACCGGAGTCCCTTTTCGAGGAGGTACTTTTTCATGTGATCCGTTGTTCGGACTTCCACCGCTTCTTTGTTAAATCTTTCAATGTATGCCCGCAGGGATTCATCCCTGCCTTGTATAATGGCCTACAGTGTAGCCTCCGACTTAGGATGTCGTTGGGAAGCTGTGAAATGGCGGGCAAACTGACTCTTTAACTCCCTCCATGAAGAGATGGATCCGCGAGGAAGTCGTTTAAACCATGTCATCGCTCCCTTTCTCAAGGTGATGGGGAACATTTTGCATCTGATAGCCCCGGAGACACCGTGATATTGGAGCATAACTTCTATATTTTCGATATGCTCGCGGGGATCAGACGTCCCGTCATAGGTTGTCAACGTGGGTGGTTTCTCCAATCCGCGGGGGATTCGAGTGTCCAGGATGTCTCTTGTGAACGGGCCGTGAACGTCATCGTCACTGCTGGAACTAGGAGAGAGCGAAAGGGAACGACTGTGACTGCGGCTTCGACTACGGTGAGGAGAACGTCCGCGTGTGTGTCGGTGCTCGTACTTATCCGAGTGTCGAGACCTCTTGGATACTGGGGAGTGCCTGGATCTCCGTGGGGGAGACTGATTGCGTTGTCATGCTAGATCGGGTGTAGGGTTCCTCGATCTTGAACGTTTCCTCTCTGGGGAGAGGCTGTCGCGTCTTCGCTTCGAGGGAGTTCGTGGACGCGGGGAAAGACTCATCAGTTTTTCTGAAGCAAGGCGTTCCTGAATGGTATGCTCGAGAGCATTGATCTTCTCCCCTTGCTGGAGGATTAAGAGGTTCGAGTTGTTAAGAGACGAGATGAGCGCGGTGGTGCTCGAATCAGCATCCTAGGGAACCGGGATGGGCTCGAAAGTGAGCTCCACAGCTGGTGCCCGTGGCTTTGGTTCGTCGGGTTTCGGGAAAGCAGGCCTTCCGTCTCTTCGGTCACTTTCCAGCGGGATATGCCCGACGAAAGCATGGTCGTTGTTGTTGGCCGTAGGGGCCACGAAGTCTTGGTGAACATCGTTCTTGATGAAAGCCATGTCGATCTGAGATTTGAAAGGATGAAGCTTTGGTCTCTGTTGCGCAAGATAGAATCTTGGTTAAAGAAGGGGAAGGTGGGATTTCCCACAGACGGCGCCACTGATCGGTGAGGACCAGAAGGAGATCGTCGTGGCCTTCGTGTAGGGCAGGAGTTGATGCTCGTAGAAGAGGAAAAAGGGGTGGAGGTACCTGCAAGGTACTCCGATGCCAAAGTAAGTGTTTGGTCAAAAAGGGGAAAAGCAAGTAAGAGATGTCAAGTATGGGATATTTGATACATGCCCCTCTCAAGCGAAGGGATATTTATAGGTGGATTTCTGGCGAGCAAAGCGCTTGGTCTACCAATGAGGGATTGCCAAATGGAGGGCAAGGCGCGTGGCCTTTTGACTTGGACTAACTGTTTCCGTGATATCCGGGGAGGCAGTTGGTCGGATGAACTACTCTGCGCGTGAAGGGGACATGCCCAACGACTACTTTCTGCCCAACGGCTATATTGTACCCAACGGCTATATTGTGCCTATTGGGCCTGTTCGCCAACTATAATGGATTGAGCCTGATCCATAAGGGCAGGAAGCCCTGCCCGGTCCAGAACAAGTAGGATTGAAATAATTGATTTAGAACCAAATAATTAGATAGACACGGATAACTGAAAGAGAAAGTAGAACTAATGTAGTAAACCATTAGTTGGAATTTAACAATGTCACATTTAATTGCAAAAAATAAATTTTGGACCAAAATTACTCCATTTTAGGAAGGTGGTAAATTTAGAAGGAAGGACAATTGTGAGTTTTCCAGAACAACTAATCTTCTTAAATTATAGATAATTTAAAAAGTGGAGTATTTTGGAATTTTTTTTTGAAAAACTATATTATTTTGATAAAAATTTCATAAAATAGATAATCAAAAGTGTAAATAGTTATTTAATTTAGGAAATTGTTTACACTTTAAACACTTGACCGGGGAGGCATGAATTTGAGGCAGTGTTTTAAAAACCAGACCGGACTGGCCGGTCGGACCGGTTGGACTGGGAACCGGCCAGGTAACCGGCCGGGTTCACTTGCTCGATCGACCATGTCTTCGAACCGGTGGGAACCGGAAAAACCGGCGGTTCAACTGCTTATTTAAAATTTTTTTTTTTAATTTTTTTAAATTTTTTTTTAAAAATTTTTTTTATTATTTTTTTTTAATTTTCTTTTAATTTTTAAAAAATTTTTTTTAAAATTTTTTTTAAAATTTTTTTTTAAAATTTTTTTTTACTCAAATACATAAAAACTTTTCTCCAAGAATAATAGTGATCACTCATTTGATTCAAGTGATACACAAATTAAGTTTCATAATATTCACAAAACTATTTTTACTATTTTGTATTTATATTGATTGAAAAACTATCATACAAATATTTGTATAGAAATTTAAGAACACAGATTAAAAAACTAAATATAATATAATTTTAGACTTAACTGATTTCCATTATATATATAGACTTGGAAATTTTATTATTTAGAATAATGTTAATATTTGTATTGTTTTAATTATTAACATTAAAACTGATTTTCTATTAACATTAAAACTATGAATTTAAATTAAACTCTGTTTAAAATTTACAATTATACTCTGTTTAATATTTGAATTTAAATTATGAACCTGTGAATTTATGATATGATATTTTCAAAAAATTTAAGTGCTAGTTATATTTTTTAGAGACTGAATCATCCGGTTCGACCGGTTTTACCGGTTTTATATCTATTATAATGACAGGTTTATTCAACCGAGTTATCCGATTTAATCCGGTTTGGTCATGCGATTCGACCAATGACCCAGTGGTTCAACCGATAAACCAGTAATCTAGTACCCTCACCAATTTGATGACCGATCCAGTTTTTAAAACACTGATTTGAGAGACCTACGAAGCATGTAACGAGAAAATAAAAAAGAACTAGAGGTGTTAAAGCCGCCACATTGGCGTTTGAGTGGAAGAAAACAAGAAAGTCATCGACCGCAACGCAACACAGCACCGGTGAAGAGATCAAACAATGGAGTCACCATTCAAATCAGATATATTGAAAGGAAAAGTAGCGCTGATAACAGGCGGAGCATCGGGAATCGGGTTTGAAATATCAACACAGTTAGGGAAACATGGTGCTTCCGTTGCTCTCATGGGTCGTCGCAAACAAGTTCTTCAATCCGCTGTTTCTGTTCTCCAATCACTTTCAATCCCAGCCGTTGGTTTTGACGGTGATGTCAGGAAGCAAGAAGATGCCGCGAGAGTTCTCGATTCCACTTTCAAGCGTTTCGGTAAGATCGATATTCTTGTTAATGCTGCTGCTGGTAATTTTCTTGCTGCGGCTGAGGATCTCTCCCCAAATGGATTTCGAACCGGTAACAATACTCTTCCCTTTCTAACACTTTCGATTTTTTCTCTTCAATTGAAAATATGTGTATTATTTTGACCTAAAATGAGATAAATTGGGAAAAGTTTTCTGCATAAGACACAACCTTATTATTGTAAATCTGAGTTGTTGTTTGCAGTTTTGGATATTGATTCTGTTGGCACATTCACTATGTGCCATGAAGCACTTAAATATCTCAAGAAAGAGGGACCAGGAAGGGACTCTTCTAGTGGCGGAGGAGCAATAATTAACATTAGTGCTACCTTGCATTATACAGCTTCTTGGTATCAAATTCACGTATCTGCAGCTAAGGTTTTGTTTGTTTAAACACAATAACTCAGTTGTTTTTTATTTTATTTTGACACAAACAATAACTAGTTGTTAAATTAACATTGAGTCCATTAAACTCCTTAAAGTTTAAATTTTGTTTATTCATCAGGCAGCTGTGGATGCCACAACAAGAAACTTGGCACTGGAATGGGGAACAGATTATGATATTAGAGTCAATGGGATTGCACCAGGTCCAATAAGTGACACTCCTGGCATGAGTAAACTGGCTCCTCAAGAATTAGGTAGCAAAGCCAGAGAAGAAATGCCTCTATTTAAAATTGGGGAGAAATGGGATATTGCAATGGCTGCTCTCTACCTAGTATCAGATGCAGGTTAGTAACTTTGTCTAGTTACCCAAATTTTTTAGATTATTTCTTCAATCTTGTAAGAATGTTAAGATGCATGTTAGTAACTAATGGTTACTAGTATCCCAAGTATGTTCACCATACACCACAGTACAAGGCATCTACTAATGGTGTGTTTTGTGGTGACCACCTGAAAGCCTCGAAAGTCATTTTCAAAACTTCCTTCAAAGTCAAGGAGAAGTAGTTAACATTTCTTGCATGATTAATGCACGGATTTTTGCTTTGCTACCATTCTAGAGATCTGGTTATGAATCTAAAATATGTTAGGTTTGCAAGATATAATTATGTAATAATAGGGATATTGATCATTTTATCCGGTGTTGTCACACTAGTTCTCGAGTGTAAGCGATTTGAACACTTTTTTTTTGGCTAAAATCTTCCACATAATTTATGTAGATATTTTGTCATGTATTTTTCCCAAGTAAATTAAACCATTTTAAAGGTCATGTTTATTTATATGATATCTCTCCATAGTCAGTATCGTCTTCCTTAGTCCATCTCAACATAAAACCAATCTGTTTTATTTTCTTCCTGTTGGTTTTTTGTTTTGAGCTTCCTTAGTTTTCTGTGTTCTTGTTCTAACAATTATTTTTTTGGGTACAGCAACTGTTATTATTTTATTCATTTCATTTATTTATTTATTTATTTATGTATTTGTCTATGGAAACTTAATTTATTTAAATCTGTGAAGGAAAATTCATTAATGGCGACACTATGATAGTTGATGGTGGACTTTGGCTGAGTCGGCCTCGTCATATACCGAAAGAGGCAGTGAGGCAAGTATCACGAGCACTAGAAAAGAAATCCAGAAATGAACCAGTTGGAGTTCCCAAAAGCAAGCTGTGAGCCAGCAGATTCAGTATTAAACCCTCTACACTGCAGGGGATTACTTCTTTAAACAATACAATGGATGGAGGATATGATCTCAGTAACTTATAAATTGAAATTATTACTAAGTTCAACATTCTCCAACTTAGATATATAAATTATGATAATTTCAAGTTGCAAGCTACATCCAACCGAAAATAAAAAAGTCATTGTTAGATCACATGATTGTGCATTATGCTATCTGTGATTATTGGAACTGTATTCAAGTTCAGGTGTAACTTTGAATGTGATGTGTGGCAAGTGATTACATTCTAATAAACACATACTTAGTCATTTCATTTCATGATTGGTAATTTAAAAAGGTTTTGATTTTAAATGCAGTTTTGGTCTCTCTTATTTTATTTTTTTGAACTTTTAATCCCCCTTAAAAAAATCAGGTTTTAAGTCTTGTTTTGAATTTTCTTGAATTTTTTTGGCCCCCAGTCTAGAATTGTCCATGTGGCATGTTCAGCAATGAGGTGGCAAATGAAATTTTGATCAAACTTGAAATTTTGATCAAACTTGAAATAACAGTGCCATGTCATTTAAAAACACCTTATTTTAAACATATTAAATAAAAAACATTTCGAATGAAAAACATTATATAACATGAAATGAAGCTGAGATTGATCCAGCAGTCAGCGACCAAGTCCCAATATTCAACATTAAGTCATCGTAGTGTCTCGCTCAAATTATTTCGAATACAAGTATGATCTTCCTTCTCTATTGATGATAGTGTGGACGGATTTGAACACCCAGGTCGTCGTTTTTTTTTTGCTGTGGGATATACAAGGTAAGTTTCATGTGCAATATCCATGAACAATGTTATTTCGTGATTTCCAAAATACCCCTAATTTTTCTTTGTTTATGTTTAGAATCAGAGATACAAGAGATGTAGTCACTTCGTCTAGTACGATGAAGAAATGTCTCAACGAGTCAAAAAAGTAATATCTTCAATGCACTAAAAATTAAACAAAAAAAATGTCAAGTTGAATGAAGCCATTATCAGAGAAGATCAACTGAAGTTGAAGATCAAGTTCTTGAAGATGATGAACAAGTTTACCATGAGAATGACATTAGTGTTGTTAATTGAATTGGTTGTATCAAATGTAATAAATTAGTTGATTCGATTAGGTTGTTTGTGTTAGGTTTGTGCAATGTAATGTAATTGACTATGCTAATTTAAATGAAGATTGTTGTTGTTGAATATTGAGTGCAATGTTAATCTGACATGTAATTATTATGACATAATGTGTAATTGTTATGACAAACTTGTAATGTTAATTTGAGTGCAATGTTATGTAATTGTTGTTATGCTAATTTGGGCATGATAATTTGTAATTTGGTCATGACAAACCTATAAAGTTAATTTGGTCATGACAGTTTGTAATGTTATGACAAACCTGTAATGTTAATATGGTCATGACAGTTTGTAATTTGGTCATGACAAACCTGTAATAATGACATAATGTGTAACAAGTGTATACCTTGAAAAAAACACATTTTAATTCAACTTGTAATTTGTATGATAGATTTAAAATATCATTAACATTTCATAAACTTGTTCATACATACCAAAATACATAACCATTACAATTTGTTCATGTCATACCAAAATACATAACCATTACAACTTGTTCATGAGATACCAAAATACATAACATGACTCAGTTCATGGCAAACCAAAATACATAAATAGAACACAATTCCTATTCCTGAGTAGCTGGAGGTCCTTATGAGCAAGATCCAACTTCTTGGGTAGGCTGTGATGCACTATTTGACTTCTTTTTCTTGGCCTTTCCCTTTGTAGCTTTTTTGCTTCTTGGTCTTATTGCCTCCCTTTGGCATGACCCTATCTATTGCCCCCTTTCCTTTACATGTTCTTTTGTTATGTCCCATATATCCACATTTTTGACATGTGACAGTTGCTAGCTTCCTTGACAGAACATGTGGTTTTCTTGGTTCATCATTGGTCTTGTTCCTAATCTTTTTGGGACATCCCATTACCCTTCTTATAACTGGTGGATGGACCATTAATGCACCATCTACATACCATAATTGAGGACCATTTGTAGGATAGATGATGTGTGAGTATGTTTTTTGAAAAGTTGATTTCCAGCACAAAATACCAATACTCAGAAATATATTCACAAATAACATGACAGACAAAATAACATGATTCAGTTCATGACAGACCTATAATACTCAAAAATATATTCTTCAGGTTGTTTCTTGTTATGTCATATACGTGTTATGGCATGGCTGCAAGGGATCCCAGGCAAGTCCCATTTCCTACAAGCATAAGTACCTTCTTTGATGTTGACACAACTGGGAAAAGACCCTGTCAAATACAAGTAACACAATTAAAGTCACTTTTATACAAGAAATATAAGCATAAGTAGGAAAAGCATATAAGACAAGAGTGGTCTACCTTTTTCTGATTTGAAATGAAAGCATATTCCCTTTGATATATGCCTAAAAGTCTTCAACTAAGAGATTTAAAAACCATTTCCAAGAGTCCTTTGATTCTGCCTCTATAACAACATATGCAATTGAAAATATTTGGTTATTTCCATCCCTTCCTACAGCTGCCATCAACTTCCCACCATAGTCTCCTTTTAAAAAACATGCATCTAGTCCAATAAGTGGTCTACAAAAACAAGAAAAACCAGCCTTGCATGCCTCTAAACAAATGTATATTCTCTCAAAAACCGGTCCATCACTAGAGTCTAAGCACTATAAACCAATGTTACTATTAGGGTTGGACTTAAGTAGCTCATTAGCATATGTTCTTAGACGTGTGAACTAGTCCCTTCCCGATGCTTGAATAGTATCCATTGCTATTCTCTTAGCTTTATAATCCTGGTCAGATGACAATTTAACACCCCACTTATCAAATGACAAAGCAACTAGTCCAACTGGCTTCATGCCAGGAGTATGCCTTAGTATATGGCTAAACTGATTGCCCAACCATTTAGTCTTTTGTTTGTCTATTTTTGGGCTATTCTATGACAATTATGCTCATCATATAAACTCACCACTTGCCAATATTGGTTACCAACCCTTTTACCAATTCTCATGTAGAACTTAACTTGCATTCATCAATACACCTAACAACCATCATCTTTCCATCATTCTTCTTTAGGTATACATTTTTTTTCCACCATAACATACTTCTTTAACATCCTTTACCAAGCCCTTGTTATTAAATATCATGCCTAATTGAAACTCCGTTCCCTCACTAACCTTATAGGATGGAAATATCTCATACTCTTCATCATCTTTACTCCCAGGTAATGTTTGCAGTTGGTCAGAATCTTTACCATTATCATGGTAAAAGTCATTCTTATGTGGTTTAGTTGTTTTAGTTGGAATTACAATTGTCCAATCCAACTCAGGTTCACTATCCTCACCATCACCTACTTCAGCATCATCACCTACTTCAGCATCATCAACTACTTCAGCATCATTGTCCACTTCTACTTCCACTTCAGCATCATTGTCCACTTCTACTTCCACTTCATCATCAGCAGACTTCTCACTAGTACATTGAACTTCATCATCATCAGAAGTTATGTCATGCCCTATTTCTGACTCATCTACAATGTCAGGTTCACTAATACTATGCTCAACATACAAATCTATTACCTCAAAGCCATCAACATCTTTAATAAGTTGCAACACATCATCATCACAGTTAAGTGTTCGAAGGCCATGACTAAAGCTAAACCTAGGGTTCCAATACCAAATACACATAATGTCTCTATATCCCTCTTTTATAATCAATTCTAACAATTCAAAATACGACAGGTGGTCAACATCCCATTTCTAATGCATTTATGAAATTAGCCTAGCAACATACAATTTCACATGGGTATCCACAAAGTATCCTATATGATGAATTCTAAATCTCATTTTTTGAGACTAGGATGGTCTGTAATAGATAATTAATAAAAGTTAGAATGAGAAATTCAGACAACGGGACCACAAGAAATACTTTACAAACCTTAAAACGCTATGGGACCACAAGCCCTAAACGACAAAAGAAACACAAACCCTGAAAACGAAATGGGACTACCACGCACAATAAGAAATTCATACTGTAACACCCTTCTACCCCACAAACAATTTCAGGAAAACACTTAATATTATCAGAGTAAAATTAGCAAGAAAGGTGCCACAAATATTCAAACATCATTCACAATGATTGTCCTGTCCCGTAACACGGGTTACACATTCTTAATAATAAAATCAACAACTACGCAGCGGAAATCAACTTTTTATGTCATTTCAATAAAATACTTCATACTAAATATATCCAAATCAAATCATCACCAACAATGTAAAAATTCAACATAAAACAAAAGAACGCGAGGTTCACAATAAATCCCAACCCGATGTTACATGACACAGAGCAGGACACCTCTAAACTAAATAGCGATAATGACACACTTCAAGGCTACATCCTCCATCGTCGCGAATCTACTCTTGGTTATCTGCAAGTTACCCACATAAGAGGCAACATTTCTAAGTAGGCAGGGTGAGAAATCACAATTCATTATAGTAATATAAGTACATGGAAAATGAACAGGAAGGCAATAACAACATCATAGCATAGCCAACAACAGCATCATAGCATAATCAATCAACAACATCATAGCATAATCAACCACAACATCATAGCATAATCAACATCAACCTCATAACATAGTCAACAACAACATCATAGTATAATCAACAACAACATCATGATATAATCAACAACAACATCATGATATAATCAACAACAACGTCATGATATAATCAACAACAACGCCATGATATAACCAACATCAACATCAACATTATGATATCCTCAATAAAACATACATATTATTCGAAAATCAACTCATACACATGCAATGCCACTTAGAATGAAATGCAACTTCATCGGAAACATGCATGTGGTACCAATTCAACGTGGATGGACACTGGCCATCAACCCTCCAAAAGGAGCACAACGTAATCAACGTATCACTCCAATCCGCACAATGGGATTGAAGCTACCAATGGACCGAAGCCCCAACATAAAAATGCTATGAAATGCAATGATGCTAATTCTCCTCAACTCATCAAATATCAACGTGTGCATCATTCATTTCATATTCAACAGTTAATCACCATCCATCATGTTTTATCATCCATACAGCAGCAAAACAACAAGACAACAACAATCAGCAAGAGAAAACATTAAAATAGCAAAAACGGCTAAAACAGTTGTCTGACACGGCCGCCCGTGTCCTGTGACACGGCCCGTGTCAGAAGGCCTGCACGAAAAACCCAAAACAGAAAATTTTCAGCTGAAACAGAGGCCTGACACGGCCGCCCGTGTCCCGTGACACGGCCCGTGTCAGAAGCTCTGTAACAAAAATTTTTAATTTCCCCAACCAGTAAGCTGACACGGGTGCCCGTGTTGTGTGACACGGCCCGTGTCAGAGTACGACAAAACCCCATTTTCGAAAGAATCATTTTTCTGCAACGTTTTCGACTCAGAATACCCTAAAATTCAATTTTGTCCAATACAAAATTTGATCAAAAGACTCACACAATGCACATACGTCAAATACACCAATTTGTTTCACTCATTCACATCACAACACTCACTCCTAACACAATCTATATCATCAAACACCACCATGATTCAAGAATCCACAAAACCTAATCTATTCATAAACCAATTCCTATAAAATTATAATAAACCGTGAAAACTCCCCATACCTTAGAGAAATCAGTTGCTTTCCTCCTTCTCTAAGATTCTTTAGCAACCTTCAACTCTTAAGGTTTTTCTCCTCTTTCCTCCTTCAGCGTTCTTCACAAAACACGATCTCTTAGAAGGGATGATCGGTCTTTTCTTCTTTAGTTAAAATATCCCAGTTTATGAACTTTCAACTCTACCCTTACTCTTTTTCCTTTAAGACCATCTTGCCCTTTTCTTAATATTTTTAAATAATAAATAATAATCTAAATAATACATGATTATTCACTTTATTAAAATTATTTAAAAATACTCTTTTAATCCATAATTCTCCAAATTACCAAAAACCTCTTAATTCCTTCTAACTTAATTAAATAAATAAATAAATGATTAATTTAGATTTTCGGGGTGTTACAACTCTCCCCTACTTTAAGAATTTTCGTCCTAAAAAATTTACTCGATACAGACTACTCCAGATACGTTATCACCTCCGGCTAATCAACTCTCATGCCACTTGTGGCAATACCACGAATAACGCAATACAACAATACACCTTATCAATGCCAACGACAACAAGATGAAATGCTCACGCGATGTACTCAACGACCAACTCAAAACACCGAGGATAATCAGGTTAGGAACACACAGGTTCACTATGAACCAGAATACAACACGATCGTTACCATCGCCATAGGCAACCCTCCCCTAACTCCCCATCATAGGAATTAGCTACTCGCACTCGAACCATCACCATAGGTAACGGGGCAACAACAAAGGTAATAACACAAAAGCCCAAAGCACAATCTCAACGTAACCAACTACCGACATTGTTGTTACCCACATAAGAACCAACTGTGCTACCCACGCTTTCGCTGCGCACTCTGAGTACACGCAACTATCTAATCTACTAAGTTTACATCAACTTCCGACCATCAAAGCAGACATAAGAAAAGACTTTTCAACTTAACTCATCGGAAATTCCATCCAAACAGGCATTCTATACTCTTGTGATTACTGAATACTTTGAACTTAGATTCGTAAACAATACCTTCGAATATCCAACACAACTACGACTGCAGCCAATTCCAAATCTTAAATAGGATAGATACTTTCAAGAATTCCTAATTATCGTCAACATAAGCTACAACTCCACCACCTTGTATTAACACATCATCAAAATTCATCTCAACGCATAACAACCTCACCACAGCATAAGGATACATGTGTCCAATTAATCTCAAAAAAAAAAAATCATATTCCAAACAGAGCTTAACACCCAATAGCCATAGATTTAGCCTCAATAACCTACACTTAACATGGCATATTAACCAAACTAATCAAACAAACTAATTCCTCAAGTCCTACTCATACTAGCATAATTCTCCAAAATCCCTCATCCGAATTAACACAACCACTCAACTTCATCTTTACAAATCATAATTCACACCTTGCTAACTCAACATATAGCTTCACTTCTTTCAATACTTGCAACTCAACTCTCAAATATTCTACGCGCTCTTCTTCTGATTCTATAAAACATCAGAATATCCACAACGAACACCAGTTATAACTTATCCAAACAAGTATGGAAAATACCATTCATATTTCCATATATACACTTTAAGGCATACCAGCCACTACCCTTCTCGATCCGACATCCTTGGTCAAATCATAGTCTTACATTACCATTTACTTCCTACTTGGTTTATCTCTATAGTTCTTCAAGTCTCATGTCAGTCGAATTCTCGATCCACCACAAACCAAAACCCAAGTTATCCAGAACACAACTGTGAGTTTCCAAACTACTCACTGATCAACTCGCAACCTCATTCTAACATCCTCAAGTCCGCCTCATTTCCCTATATAGGAATCCGCATCGACAACTCAAACAATTCATAAGCTCTTGGCTCAACCCCAAACAATTCACTGCGCATATTATTCTAGTTGGCAAGACACGTCTACTCCATCCAACATGATTCCGTCGACTATCAACAAGAGATTAAGGGTGATCAGTTCCTTAATTTGTCAATAGACAGCCGACAACCATAATGGTGGCATAAATCATCATTACCCAACTACAATAGGGTCCTTTACCTTTTCCTTAAAGTTATCTAAGCATACTGCTCCACCATCTCTCTAAGGCTTACAAACGTTTTTCTTAATTTCCTTATTTCCAAGAACGCACAAAATCCAACACATATATTCTTATACACACTTGTTGCACAACCTAATTATCGAATATCCTCCTGATACATCAAGTACAATCCAAATCGGCCCACTTCAATCGAAACATTTATCCAAGTCCAAAACTTTTGACAACCCTAACCAATCCTTCATCTTTATTTTTAATCTCACAACTTCGATGATCCGTATAGTTCCACACTTGATTCTCATTCCAATCACAATCTCAACAATACCATCTCATCATCTGGTTGGTGATATAACTTCCAAAAATTCCCGACTCATGCCGACACATCTCGCCAACAACACACAATCCACTTTTCTATTTAACATTCCTCAAATATCTCTATACTTTAATCATTCTCAACTATCATACGCCGTACTTCCATGTGCTTCTCCGATATCCTTCTGTTTATTACTAAACATTTCATACTTGACTCCATCTTGCTATTTCCAGCAAGAATTGTCCAACTTCAAACACGATTATCTTCTTCAATAAAAACCTCCTAGACACAAAATTATATTCCAAAATGAAGGGAATTTCGTGTAGATTCCAGAACTTCAAGAATCGCTCAAATCTGAATTACGAGTAAAAAGTTATCGTCCTTGCAATGAGACTGGTCAAGAAATCCCGTATACAACTCCCACCAAACAAAATCAGCATCAGACCCAACTATTCAAACGCGTCTTTCTCTCTGATCAAAAACATGCCGAAGACAAAATTTATATGCAAATTGTAGGGAATTTCGTAAACTTTCCGAAAAGTCCAGAATCGCTTTCATCGGAGTTACGAGTAGAAAGTTATGCCTCTTTTACTGAAGGCTGTTCCATAAATGTGAAAATAAAAACTGAAATTGGTGAACATGAGTTCTACCTCTTTCTCTTGCTTCCAAACCCTTCCAACAATCCTTGTTTTTCACCCAACTCTAAAAATCATCCGACCTCCCTCCAGATATACTCCACATGCATATCACTATTCGTCACATTGCCATCTCTTCTCCGAGAAGCAAACATCAACCATACCGGCTTGTTCTCCCTCTAGGAATCTCAAACTTGACAGGCAACTAAGAATTCGTGAATCTGTACTCTCGTCGGTTCGCGACATTACAACTCCAACAACACTTGTACTCTTACCCTTAATATCACCTTGAGTCAACTCCTCACACCAGAAACATCTCCGGGAAGTAAACTTCTCCCCCACTTGTTTCAAACCAACACCGGGAGCCAACGGTTAGAAAACAAACAAGTACCGACAGTGTTCCACACACTTGTCGCGTACCAAGGGATAAATGGCATTTAGACAACTTGGCCGGACAGACCGACCTGCTCTGATACCACTAAATGTAGCACCCTTCTACCCCATAAACAATTTCAGGAAAACACTTAATATTATCAGAGTAAAATTAGCAAGAAAGGTTCCACATATATTCAAACATCATTCAAAATCATTGTCCTGTCCCGTAACACGGGTTACACATTCTTAATAATAAAATCAACAACTACGCAGCGGAAGTCAACTTTTTATGTCATTTCAGTAAAATACTTCATACTAAATATATCCAAATCAAATCATCACCAACAATGTAAAAATTCAACATAAAACAAAAGAACGCGAGGTTCACAACAAATCCCAACCCGATGTTACATGACACAGAGCAGGACACCTCTAAACTAAATAGCGATAATGACACACTTCAAGGCTACATCCTCCATCGTCGCGAATCTACTCTTGGTTATCTGTAAGTTACCCACATAAGAGGCAACATTTCCAAGCAGGCAGGGTGAGAAATCACAATTCATTATAGTAATATAAGTACATGGAAAATGAACAGGAAGGCAACAACAACATCATAGCATAGCCAACAACAGCATCATAGCATAATCAATCAACAACTTCATAGCATAATCAACCACATCATCATAGCATAATCAACATCAACCTCATAGCATAGTCAACAACAACATCATAGTATAATCAACAACAACATCATGATATAATCAACAACAACATCATGATATAATCAACAACAACGTCAAGATATAATCAACAACAACGTCATGATATAACCAACATCAACATCAACATTATGATATCCATAATAAAACATACATATTATTCGACAATCAACTCATACACATGCAATGCCACTTAGAATGAAATGCAACTTCATCGGAAACATGCATGTGGTACCAATTCAACGTGGATGGACACTGGCCATCAACCCTCCAAAAGGAGCACAACGTAATCAACGTATCACTCCAATCCGCACAATGGGATTGAAGCTACCAATGGACCGAAGCCCCAACATAAAAATGCTATGAAATGCAATGATGCTAATTCTCCTCAACTCATCAAATATCAACGTGTGCATCATTCATTTCATATTCAACAGTTAATCACCATCCATCATGTTTTATCATCCATACAGCAGCAAAACAACAAGACAACAACAATCAGCAAGAGAAAACATTAAAACAACAAAAACGGCTAAAACAGTTGTCTGACACGGCCGCCCGTGTCCTGTGACACGGCCCGTGTCAGAAGGCCTGCACGAAAAACCCAAAACAGAAAATTTTCAGCTGAAACAGAGGCCTGACACGGCCGCCCGTGTCCCGTGACACGGCCCGTGTCAGAAGCTCTGTAACAAAAAATTTTAATTTCCCCAACCAGTAAAATGACACGGGTGCCCGTGTTGTGTGACACGACCCGTGTCAGAGTACGACAAAACCCCATTTTCCAAAGAATCATTTTTCTGCTGCGTTTTCGACTCAGAATACCCCAAAATTCAGTTTTGTCCAATAAAAATTTTGATCAAAAGACTCACACAATGCACATACGTCAAATACACCAATTTGTTTCACTCATTCACATCACAACACTCACTCATAACACAATCTATATCATCAAACACCACCATGATTCAAGAATCCACAAAACCTAATCTATTCATAAACCAATTCCTATAAAATTATAATAAACCGTGAAAACTCCCCATACCTTAGAGAAATCAGTAGCTTTCCTCCTTCTCTAAGATTCTTTAGCAACCTTCAACTCTTAGGGTTCTTCTCCTCTTCCCTCCTTCAGCGTTCTTCACAAAACACGATCTCTTAGAAGGGATGATCGGTCTTTTCTTCTTTAGTTAAAATATCCCGGTTTATGAACTTTCAACTCTACCCTTACTCTTTTTCCTTTAAGACCATCTTGCCCTTTTCTTAATATTTTTAAATAATAAATAATAATCTAAATAATACATGATTATTCACTTTATTAAAATTATTTAAAAATACTCTTTTAATCCATAATTCTCCAAATTACCAAAAACCTCTTAATTCCTTCTAACTTAAATAAATAAATGATTAATTTAGATTTTCGGGGTGTTACACATACAATGATGTTTCTATTGTGGGGGACAGAATAATACATACATGAGACATAACTTCTCCTCTTTGTTGCTTTTCTTTGATGCTGAAGGAATTTTGTCCATTGCTGCTTCTGAATCATGATGAAGGGTGGTTACAAAGAATAGTTAAGGATACTAAAGTATTGGTTGGGGAGAATTAGAATTAAGGTTCTTCACAATTTAGGGGAAACACGATTTCTGGGCTAGGGTTCTTGAGTAATTGGGGGAAAAAGTTTGAGGAATGAATTGAATCACCTTTATGACCTCAGATGTTTTTCTAACATAACTGTATAATAATTATTCTTTAGTGTTAATTATTTTATAAATTTTTTTATATAAATAAAATATAAAATGTTTTTAAACGACGTGGCACTGTCATTCCAAGTTGGGTCAACATTTCATTTGCCACCTCATTGCTAACATGCCACATAGACAATTTTGAACAGGGGACCACCAAAAACCCAAGAAAATTCAAAACAATAGACTTTAAACCTGGTTTTTTTAAGGGGGATTAAAAGTTCATAAAAATGAAAGAAGGGGCCTAAAATTGAATTTAAGCCAAAGGTTTTCAAATAACACTCTGCATTCATCTTACTATACAAATATGTTCGTAAAATCTAATTTTCACAAGGAAAGAATTCATGAAATTGTGCGATTTAGACTCATAATTTACTAATAAAAAACAAGTATCAACAACATAATTACATCCCCTATCCCAAAAAGGAGGAGTGAATAACTGAACTAACAATCATTTTCAACCCTTCAAAGAATGAGAAGAAGAAAAAAAAAATCAAAGGATTGACAATAGATTCACACATTCTTTCTTGCAAAAATCATGTCTATGATCTCTTAAAAAAACATCCTTCTCATGAATCAATGACCTTGAGAATATGATTTGTTGAGTCCCTGCTTTTGAGGTTGGCATTAATTTTGGTAAAACTAACTTAGCAGAAAGATGTTGGACAAGATGTCCTAACATGTTAGACTAACTGCAAGTTGAGTTGTTTGACAAGATGTCCTATCAGGAGGATTCGACATCTTTGTCTGTTATAGTTTTGAACTAACTGTTTGTATTAGCAGGTGTGCTTGGAATATGACTAGGATTCTAGGTGGCATCTGAGATTGTGGAATCAGAGATTCTGATTCTAAATGGATTTGCGGTTTCCTTGTGAAAGAGACATTTTTGGTAACTTGGGATTGAAGAAAAAATTAGGTCGCTAATTCTGAGGAAGATTTCTGCTGCGGTTTAGAAGCCCAAGTCTAGATGTGCTTTTCAATATAAATAGGTTAGAGTTAACCTAGTTTGTGGTTGGTTGTTGCAGCTGTTTTAGAAGTACTAGGGTTTGTACTTGTGAGCCTCTCATGTATTGTGTGAATACTTGATAAGGACGTTCTTATTGAGTTGTAATGTTTTCAGTCACTACTGTGATTGAAAGGGAATTGAGAAGGGTCTCATACCTAGGAGAGTCTTAGATAGAAATCTAGGAAGAGTAGTTTCTAGGTGATAAGCTGTAAACGTTTGAGTTTAGCTTAGAACCAATTCTACTTAGTGATTTCATTCCTGGCTTGGTAGCCCCCAGACGTAGGTGTTGTTGTTCACCGAACTGGGTTAACAATCTCTGGTGTTATTTACTTTCTGCAATTTTCATTTGTTCTTCCTTAGATCCTTGTGAGAAGCAGAGATCAAGTGTCACGACATCCTGTCTGACATCTTCGTGATCTGCTTAACCAGAATTTCAATTGGTATCAGAGCAGGCATCCTGCTCTGTATCTGGGTGAGATTCAGGGACGATACTTTCTGGTACGATGGATAAAGAATGAGGAATTATAAATAGACCACCAATACTTGATGGTTTCAATTATGATTATTGGAAAGCTCGCATGGTAGCGTTTATCAAGTCTATGGATGGAAAGGCTTGAAAGTCTGTGATCAAGGGGTGAGATCCACCAAAGATCAAGGACAAAGACAGGGAGCTCACTGAGGAGCTGAAACCTGAAGAAGATTGGGATGATGAAGATGATAAGCTTGCTCAAGGGAATTCTAAAGCCTTGAATGCCTTGTTCAATGGGGTGGACAAGAACATCTTCAGACTCATCAAAAATTGTACAGCTGCAAAGGATGCGTGGGAAATCCTGAAGACTGCTCATGAAGGGATCTCTCGTGTCAAATCGTCAAGGCTTCAACTTCTCACTACTAAATTTGAGAACCTGAAAATGAGAGAAGATGAAAGTATACATGACTTTCATATGAATATTGTTGATATTGCCAACACATCTAGTGATCTTGGAGAGAAAATTCCTGAAGCCAAGCTAGTCAGGAAGATTCTAAGGTCTCTCCCCAAGAGGTTTGAGATGAAAGTGACGACTATTGAAGAAGCTTAGGACATTAATACCATGAAGGTAGATGAGCTTATGGGATCACTTCAAACCTTTGAGATGGCAATTAGTGAAAAGGAGGAAAATAAGAAAAGTCTTGCTCTGGTAACTAACGAAGAGGAGGGAGATACTAAAGAGAATTTATCCAAAACTGTAGGGCTCCTGGAAAAACAGTTTCATCAACTGGAAAAGCAATTGGATGAGAAGTCTAGGCAAAGTGTCAAGGCTCAGACTTCTGACATCTACTGGTCAAAAAACTTAGGAAGAAGACCTAGCTATGGTAAGCATCCCAACCAAGGTAAGGGAATAAAGTGTCTTGAATGTGAAGGATTTGGACACACCAAATGGGAGTGCCCTACCTTCCTCAAGAAAGATAAGAAAAGCCTCCATACATCCTGGTCAGAAGCTGATTCTACTAGTGATGAGGGATCCCCAAAGCAAGTATCCGCACTCACAGGAGTGTTTGACACTCAAGTAGGGTCAGCCATTGGAAATTTATCCCACGATACCTTGGTCAACTCGTTCAAGGAGCTGTACACAAGAAATGTGGAAATTTACCAATCTGGAGAAGATCAACAGAAGATTATCATACTTCTTGAGATTGAAAGATTGAAGCATCTTGGCATTATATCTGATCTGCAAGAGGAAATTGCCTTGCTAGAATCTAAACTTGACAAGGATGAAAGAGATTCTGAAAGTGTCAAAAATCTTGACAGCACCAATAAAGAACTGTCAAGAAAGAAAAGAAATTTAAAAAGGGGGAAGATGGCCAACCAAGTGTCACAACATCATCATAGACATCAGAGAAGACAAGACTGGAAATGTCACTACTGTGGGAAATATGGCCACATCAAACGCTACTGCTACAACCTACATGGATATCCTAAGGGTAGGTTTGTTAAAAAGAAAGGAGAATCTGAGCATGATTCTGTGGCTCTAATAGCTCATCCCTTACAAAAAAAGTATACTAGAGGGAAGTGGTACTTTGACAGTGGATGTTCAAGACACATGACTGGTGCCAAAAACTATCTGGTGGACATAAAGGATCATTTCTCTAACTATGTCACCTTTGGAGATGGATCCAAAGGAATGGTTAAAGGGATTGGGAGAGTGGTTCAATATGGAAATCCTAGACTTGACAATGTACTATATGTAAAGGGGCTATCTGCGAATCTTATTAGTATCAGCCAACTGTGTGACCAAGGTCTAAAGGTTAACTTTACTAAATCTGAATGTCTGGTTGTGAATGCTAAAAATATGGTTCTCATGAAGGGGGTCAGAACAACAAACAATTGTTATGTTTGGACTTCTTTACTAACAGAACTCTCCAAAATGACAATTAGGGAGCATCAGTAATATCTCTCAGAAGTAAACCTTGGTCAATGGAAAATTGAAAGAATAACCAAAGCTACACATCGAAAGATCATCTCAAGAACACAAGATCTTACTCATAAGACAGGCATGAGATATGATTTGGAGGATAGAGGATGTGTTTTTATGGCCACCATTGACTCAGCAACAAGGGACAATGTCACAAAGAATGTTGTGACATGCTCTCATAATAACCTGAATGCTCTTGATATCCTTAAAAATGAGTTTGGAAAGCTAAAAGACAAATTGGGGCTTTATCTTACATGGGGCCTAAACAGATTCACTGGGAAGAATACTAGTCGGGAATGTGCAAGTTCTTCACAAATTAAAGAAGGGTTTCAAAAGAGATCAATTCAAATTGACACAAACCGCGCTAAACCTACTCTCATATACTCTGCAACCACGATCCCACAATACGAAGAAAAAGTCAATATTGTTCCACCCATGATGTCGCACCAACAAAGAGGAACTAAGGAAATTTCTACATCTCCCGGCGCTAGGTCAACTGAAAAAGCAATCGATGTCATTCCTCTGTCGATGGTGCCATGCAAGCCTGAGAAATTTCCTATACGAAGAGCTAAAACCTTCCTTGCAGGTAATACATTTAAACTTATTAACCCTCATTTTGATCCAAAAAGTAAGAAAATAGTTGATGTTGAGACTGATAGGGAATTAAGAAAACTAGTTGCTAAGGAACTAAATATAAAATGTAAGGTTAGTACTGATAAGACGACACCTGTCACACTAACTCCTGGTAAGAAAAAAAGGAGGTGATAAAATTACGAATGAAGGGGTTGAGTCTAGCAAGGGTAGACTTGAGAGAAAAACCTCTTTAGAACAGACACCGGAGAACATCATGGTAGGAAGAAATGATGCAGAAATCAATCTGAATAAATCTTCGTCTGATGATGAAATCATTGCCAATGTTGTCAAAAAGCTGAAATCAAGAAAAAGGAAAAATAGGGATACTGAGAACAAGGCTGACAAAAGAAGCAATAAGGTTGCTATTGGACCGCAAAAATCCTGGAGCAAGGTTGCAGTTGGGCCTAATAAAAGGCAGGTGGTGTCGGATACAGAGTCAGACTATGCTGTCACGGATGATAGTCAGGACATGACACACTCAAAGGGTCGAAGTTCAAAGAAACAAACTGTCAGTATTACCAAGGTTCCACTAGATAATATCTCCTTTCACGCACCTGAGTACGTTCAAAGGTGGCCATATGTGTACCAAAGAAGGATGGCACTGGAAAGAGACTCGAAAATAATGCTTTAAAATGTCCTGAGGTAATGAAGCTGATCAATGATGCAGGGTTAAAAAGGACAGTGACTAAGTTTGGTAAGTGTTATGAAAAACTTGTGAAAGAATTCATTGTGAACATTCCTGATAATTGTAGTGATTAACACAACAGGATAGTATATGTCAGAGGAAATGCTGTGACATTTTCTCCCAGGATGATAAACAAGTTTTTGGAAAGATCTGAAGGTTCTGAACCTGATTGTGATGATACTGATGACCAAGTCTGCAGAGAACTTACTTGCAATGCTGTTGAGCAGTGGCCTAAAAATGGAAAGCTTCCAGCTGGAAAGTTGAGTGTGAAATATGCAATTTTGCATAGAATTGGTACCATAAACTGGATACCTACCAACCATACTTCAACCATCTCTGTCGGCCTAGGCAGATTTATCTATATGATTGGGAAAGGCAGACAGTTTGACTTTGGTCTTCACATTTTCAATCAAATTGTTAAACAATCCATCTCAACAGCTGTAAAACTTCCTATATGCTACCCTTCACTTATCTGTGGAATAATAATGGATCAGTACCCAAGAGTTCTAGACTCTACAGATCAGGCGATGAAAAGAGCATATTCTTTAACTCTTCACTACAAACTGTTCACTGGAACCATGCTCCAGACATTGTCTCAACATCCACTCAAACATCAACAGCTATAGTTTCTGAAGAGGATACCATTAATCAGCTGAAAGCCACTTGCAAAGAACTTGATGATATAATCAAAGTAAGCACAACAAGAAAAGAGAAGCTTGAAAGATTAATGCAGGCTCTGGCTGCTAAGCAAAACAAAGACACTGGAATCCATGCTGAAGATGCTGACAAGGGTGATAAAGACAACAGTGGAGCAGAGGCTGATGTTACTGAAAATGATGTCGGGAGTGCAGAAGGAGAAGAGGATGATGAGGAGACTGAAGATGACCTCTGAGAGTTGTCTTCTTCTTTACTATTTTCTTTACTGTTTTGTTGTTTTCTTTCTGGTTTTGTAAGGGCTGAATGCCCAAGCTATTTTGTTTCTTTTCTGTTGGGTGTGTAAACTTTTACTTTGAGCTGGTTTATTGGTTATTGGGTTAGTCTTTCTACCTTTGTCATATTGTGGCTAAAAAGGGGTAGATTTACTAACATCACTAACCCTGCTGATGATCTACTAACTACTGAGGGGGAGTAGATCTGAACTGTTTGAGGGGGAGACATGTTTTGTTGTTGATTCCACTGCTGCTCTGATAGTGGTCTCTCCCTGATATGTTGCTGCAGGTGAATGGAATTTAGTTTTAGCCTAAATCTGCCAAAGGGGGAGATTGTTGAGTCCCCGCTTTTGAGGTTGGCATTAATTTTGGTAAAACAAACTTAGCAGAAAGATGTTGGACAAGATGTCCTAACATGTTAGACTAACTGCAGGTTGAGTTGTTTGACAAGATGTCCTATCAGGAGGATTCAACATCTTTGTCTGTTATAGTTTTGAACTAATTGTTTGTGTTAGCAGGTGTGCTTAGAATATGACTAGGATTCCAGGTGGCATCTGAGATTGTGGAATCAGAGATTCTGATTCTAAATGGATTTGTAGTTTCCTTGTGAAGGAGACATTTTTGGTAACTTGGGATTGAAGAAAGAATTAGGTCGCTAATTCTGAGGAAGATTTCTGCTGCAGTTTAGAAGCCCAAGTTCAGATGTGGTTTACAATATAAATAGGTTAGAGTTAACCTAGTTTGTGGTTGGTTGTTGCAGCTATTTTAGAAATACTAGGGTTTGTACTTGTGAGCCTCTCGTGTATTGTGTGAATACTTGAGAAGGATGTTCTTATTGAGTTGTAATATTTTCAGTCACTGCTGTGATTGAAAGGGAATTGAGAAGGGTCTCATACCTATGAGAGTCTTAGGTAGAAATCTAAGAAGGGTAGTTTCTAGGTGATAAGCTGTAAACATTTGAGTTTAGCTTAGAACCAATTCTACTTAGTGATTTCATTCCTGGCTTGGTAGCCCCCAGACGTAGGTGTTGTTGTTCACCGAACTGGGTTAACAATCTCTGGTGTTATTTACTTTCTGCAATTTTCATTTGTTCTTCCTTAGATCCTTGTGAGAAGCAGAGATCAAGTGTCACGACATCCTATCTGACATCTTCGTGATCTGCTTAACCAGAATTTCATGATTTCTTATAGGCTTTAAAAGAGAAGTAACATCTAGAATTTCTTTACCAAAAACCATACCAATTTCACCAACACGAGCAATAATGGGTATAATAACGTCAGCAACATGTTCCCAACAACCAACATGCAACTAAAAGATAACACTTTTGGGGCAACATTAATTTCACCATCACAAGTACCAATATTTTTCATTTGAACACTCAAAATACCAAAGGTTAAAGAGGGAACACCAATAGGTGGCTGGATGACCTGAGACTCAACATGCTTAACAAATTGATAAAACAATGTTCTCCATACTCTAAAGCAGAATGAGTTCATACTTATTACATAAACTAAGTGATGCTAGAGGAGATACAAGATCCATGAGATGAGGTAGACTAGTTATCCAATTCAATATTATACAAGGTGACAAACATCACATAATCTCAACTCTCGGTAGCAGTTTATGGGCTCAACATTTTAATAAGACTGTCATAAAATACATTTTCTCATAGTCGATATGAAAATGATTTCCTGCAGAGTTTTGGCTTCAAGTGCTTTGAGAATGTGACTTTTCACCGGTCCAAACATAGGTGCCACATTAAGCATATCTTAATCACTAGCTGAAGATATCAAGAGTTCACTAAGCATGTGGAAGGAAACATACAAAAAATTCTCCAAATCAAATGAGTATTTTATTTTATTCATGGTTTTATTTTTTAATAACTAAGAATTTTCATATCTGAAGTTCTAGGTATTCGATTGATATGATCTTTAATGTGTTGGAAAGCTTAGAAAATATTCTACAATTCATCTGTTGGGATCAAGACCAAGTTTTATTTCTTTATGGCTCAAAAATCTTCATCAATAATAATGAGAAGATGAAGGAAAGGCAATGAATATCCACTTTCTCCAGTACCTTTAAGTGTGTGACATTTCATTCTCAAGTCATTATTAATAGAATAATGGGACGAAGAAATGAATAGGTAAAGCTTTGAAGGAGGGGTAAAGAGAAAGGTAAGATGCCTTAATCAAAGTGGTTATAAATTGATATTATTCATCAAGACAATAAATATCCACTTTCTCCACCACCTTTAGTGTGTGATCTTTCATTCACAAGCCATTATTAATAGGTTATGGCTATAAATTGCTATTATTCATCAAGACAATGCATATTCACTTTCTCCACCATCTTTAGTGTGTGACCTTTCATTCACAAACCATTATTAATAGGTTAGTGGGATGAAGTTGTAGAATTTCTTGAGTTATTATTGTACGTTATCCTTTACCTATAAATAGGGAGCTAATCATGAATGAAAAAACAAGTTGAATTTTTTTAAACAAACATATTGTGCGGTTTTTAGAGCTTTGCTCCTTTGATTCTAGATTGAACCATATTTTGATCTTATCAAGAAACCAAGTTTCTTGGGGTGATCTCCACTTAGACTTATCATCCTTTCTAAATCATAGAAAGAGCGTGACGCCCCATTTCTATCCTTTCCATCATTTTCTTTCTTAATTTTATTTTGTTCTAATTCTGTCCAAAATCAAATATTATTTGTAATTTTTGATGGGTACTTTATATTATCATCATAAATCACAAGTTTCACAAATATAACAAAGCATGAGAAAAATGGCCGAATTACAAATTAGTTAGTCCTAAAGTGGTATCAGAGCAAGGTTCTAAAAATGGTCAAACTTTGGTAAAAGTTCAATTTGATTTTTTTCTTTCTTCTTAATTTAGTTCTTCATTTTGTATTGAAAAAAAAGAGAGAGAAAAAAATATAGAAAAATAAATAGAAAGTACCAAAAAAGGAAAAAAAATCAAAAGTTTCAATTTTTATACTTTTCCTTTTCTTGGTAATTGTGTGACAAATTTTAATTTCTTTTAGTGGTTCATTATGGAACACAAACAAAAAAATAATTTTTTTTGTTACAAGATGTCATGTGAATTATAAGGTTTGTGACTTGTTCATTGATAGAAAATATTGGATCAACATGACAAGTACAACTATGGTGGAGAAATTGAGACTTCCAGTTCTTGAACATCCAGAGCCATATATACTTTATAGTCTCAAGGATCCAAAATTTAAAGATATGACATACATTTTGTTTACCAAACAAATACGAGTGTCATTCATGCTTGAAGAATATGAGGGTGAAGTGTTATATGATGTGGTGCCTTCAAAAACGAGGGAATTGTTACCTGGGCTTCCTTGACATAAACAAAATCGGCCAAAGCATGATCATCTCACCAATACATACTCATTTTTATTTAAAAGTCATCAAATTGTTCTCGTTCCAAAAGAAAATGATCAAGATCAAATCATGAAAAGAGAAAGTGAGAAAAAATAAATGTTGAAGGTTGTCAATGAAGAAAAGAAAGAAACAACCGTTGAAAAAAATAGAGAGAAATAGTAAAAAGTGGAGAGAAAAGAAGTAGAGAGAAAAGAAATTCACGAGGAAGTGAAGAAAAATGAAAATTTTAAGAGAAAAAAAGAGGAGCAAAAAAAAACTGGAGAAAGTTGAAAACAAATATATATTTGAGAGAAAAGAAGAGAAGATTGAGAAAAAAGATCTCTTTGAGAATATGGAAGAAAAAAATTCAAAAAGAAATAAAAAAGAAAAAGAAAATATTTTTTTTAATAAAAAAATCAACTAATTATATATGCAGGTTTGAATTTGAAGACAAATCCTCTTGAAGAATGGGAGAATGATGAGATCAAGAGTTCACTAAGCATGTGGAAATAAACACACAAAAATATGCTCCAGATAAAATGAATATTTTATTTTATTTATGGTTTTATTTTATAATAACTAAACATTTTTGTTTTTGTTGACCAACCTGCCTTGTTTTGGCTATATCTGAAGTTCTAGGTATCCGACAGACATGATCTTTAATGCATTGGAAAGCTTAGAAAATATTATATAATTCATCTTTTGGGGTCAAGACCAAATTATGCTTCTTTATTGCTCAAAAATATTCATCAATAAGAATGAGAAGATGAAGGAAAGATAATGAATATGCACTTTCTCCATTACCTTTAAGTGTGTGACATTTCATTCTCAAGCCATTATTAATAGAATAATGGGATGAAGAAATGAGTAGGAAAAAATTGAAGGTAATGAATATCTACTTTGAAAGAGAAAGGTGAGATGCATTAATCAAAGTGGGTATAAATTGCTATTATTCATCAAGATAATGAATATCCACTTTCTACACCACCTTTAGTGTGTGACCTTTCATTCCCAGACCATTATTAATATGTTAGTGGGCTGAAGTTGTAAAATTTTTTGACTTATTATTGTAAATTATCCTTTACCTATAAATAAGGAGCTAATCATGAATGAAAAAGCAAGCCGAATTCTATTAAACAAACACATTTTATGATTTTGAGAGCTTTACTCCCATAGTTATGGATTGAACCATATTTTGATCTTATCAAGAAACCAAGTTTCTTGTGGTGATCTTTGTGAATGCATTCTTCTATCTAGTCATATTTTGAATGATGTCAAAACTAGGACGAAATTTAGCGTTTTTGTACATTGGACAATATCAACCAAAGTCTAGTTGTGCATTGATCATTTTAGCATTAGGATGCATACAAATAAGTTTGAAAATGATTGGAAATACCTTAGGCATGTTTCATGCATCAGAACTGAGTTTTTAGTGTGGAAAATGTTGCATAGGCCGACACATACGAGTTCAGATCGACCTATAGAAGCCTTTGCTTCAGTATAGGTCGATACATAACTTGGATAGGCCGACCTCCACGCTCCAAGAATGAAGCATGTGGCCACTGTCTACAGGTCGCCTCAAATAGGCAGACCTAAGACTTCTTCAGGTCGACCTATTGCTTATATAGGCCGACCTAATGACCTTTACAGGCAGACCTATTGCTTTCATAGGCCGACCCGGTGCCTTTAAAAATTCAAAATTTATTTTCCTCTTATTCTTTTATTGCATCCTTTTTGCCTAATTTCTCTCATGAATATATATATATATATATATATATATATATATATATATATATATATATATATATATATATATGCATCATATTCAAGTAAGGTACTATTGAATTACCTAAACAAAATCAGAATTACAAAGCTTTCCCATCATCTTCAACCTCTCTTCTATGCACACACACAATCAAACTACACATAATCATTTTTTAATTGGGTGACCATATAGATTAGGGTTGATAACGTCCAATTAGGTTGGTGTAATCGAGAATATTAGGTTGGGATCTTTGTGTGTTTCAAATAAGAAAACCAAGGTGGGGTTTTCCTTCAAGATCATTGGGATTTGAAGGTTTTGGACAAGATCACGCAAGTACGGATTCAACTGAGTGAAGGCCTTAGGACAAGGTGGTTCCTTGCAAGGGAGTAACGTGAGATGGTGAATCGTGTTTGTGAATCTTGGGTTCAACAAGTGCGTGCTAGGAATTAATCCGATTGAGCGAAAACCTTGAAGACAAGGAGGTCTTTCAAGCAAGTAGTCAAGAACTGGTGGATTGTAGTAGCATTGTTGGTGACTTAATCAAGGGTTTGGAGGTGGTTGAATCAACAACAAACCATAGGGTCTGTGGGGTTAGAGTTCTTCACATCTTGTATAAACATTTTTTGCAAAGAAAAGGTTAATTTCAAGTATCTCAATTCGATTTCAAATTGAGGGTAGACGTACCCATAGCGAAGCCGATTGGGGAACTGTCTAAACAAATCTTTGTGTGTGTGTGTGTGTGTGTCTCTCTCTCTCTCTCTCTCTCTCTCTCTCTCCCTATATATATATACATATATATATATATATATATATATATATATATATATATATATATATATCTTTAATCGTTGTTCTTGCAAATTATCGAGTTCATCGGTGTTTTGATCAATTCGATTGGAAATTGTTTTTCAACTATTTTTTAAAGTGTTGTTGTTGTTGATATAATCATAATCACTTTGATTGTGATTGGATTTTAACATCAATAGAACAAATAAAATTTCCAAACGTTATCGATCGCACACAAAGTGTTCGATAAATTGCCTTTGAGTATTTTAATTGATTTTTGTTCATTGGAAATAAGCTCTACATATAGATTAGTATTTAATTAATTAGTGAACTAATCGTTGTTGAGCAATTTGTGTTTGTTATCATCCAATTGGTTTACGTTACGTATATCCAAGCTTTTCGATAGTAGGTTCGGTTAGACAATTCGATTCGGGTTGTTTCCACTGTGCCATAAAGTTTTTGAAAACAATTTTTGGCAAAAGTTTTGTTTTTAAATTTGTGATCTATTCATCCCCTCTAGATCGAAGCCTATTGTCCAACAATCTTCACTTAGGCTTATCATTCTTTCTAAATCATAGAAAGGGTGTGGCGCCCAATTTCTATCATTTCCATCATTTTCTTTCTTAATTTTGTTTTGTTCTAATTCTGTCCAAAATCAAATATTATTTGTAATTTCGTGATGTCTACTCTAAATTATCATCATAAATCACAAGTTTCACAAATGTAACAAAGTATGAGAAAGATGGCCAAATTACAACTTAGTTAGCCATAAAAAATTACAAATAATATTTGATGGAAATGATAGAAATAGGGTGCCACACTCTTTCTATGATTTTGAAAGGATGATAATCCTAAGAGAAGATCACCACAAGAAACTTGGTTTCTAGATAAGATCAAAATATGCTTCAATCCAACACCAAAGGAATAAAGCTCTCAAATCACACAATGTGTTTGTTTAAAAAATTCAACTTGATTTTTCATTCATGATTAGCTCCCTATTTATAGGTAAAGGGTAACTTACAATAACAACTCAAGGAATTCTACAACTTCAGCCCATTAACCTATTAATAATGGCTTGAGAATGAAAGGTCACACACTAAAGGTGGTGGAGAAAGTGAATATTCATTGCCTGCATGAATAATAGCAACTTATAGCCACTTTGATTAATGCATCTCACCTTTCTCTTTCCCCCTCTTTCAAAGCTTTACCTATTCATTTATTCAGCCCATTATTCTATTAATAATGGCTTGAGAATCAAAAGTCACACACTTAAGTTAGTGGAGATAGTGGATATTCATTGTCTTTCCTTCATATTCTCATTCTTATTGATGAAGATTTTTGAGCCATATAGAAGCATAATTTGCTCTTGACCCCAACAGATGAATTGTAGAATATTTTCTATGCTTTCCAACTCATTAAAGATCATGTAAATCGAACACCTAGAACTTCATATATGGCCAAAATAAGGCAGGCGGACCAACAAATACGAAAATGCTTAGATATTACAAAACAAAACCATAAATAAAATGCAAGGCTTACAGAAGTACTGAAACAACCACAATATGCACCACTTCCATCTGAAAAACAAATTCTAGTAATTTATGCAGCTGTCAAAAAATATTCATTTTATTTGGAGCATTTTTTTGTTTGTTTCCTTCCACATGTTAGGTAACTCTTGATCTCATCACTAGCTAAACTAGATTCATCAATAACAAGAACATTGGGAAGACTAATAACAATGACATATTTCCTAGAAAATAATTTGTAGCTAAAATTGAGCAACCAAGGAACAATACAAACTTTATCCTCACATGTAATAAGATCTTTATTTATACTATAAATTAAAGAGACGAAACCAATAGGAAGTTAAACTACAAATTCTTTCACCAACTTAGGATAAAAAGATCCAACATCTAGCATTGTCTTCAACAAAGGAGCTACATAGTTTCATTGAAATTTTGTGCTTCAATATAAGGTTTCTGTTCAAGTCATTCTCCTATGATAAATAAAATTCCATTTGGCTATACTTTCTCCGGAATGAAAAGAAACATTTTCAAAAGGATTAGATGTAGTGTTCTTGGGAAGCTTCTTTCCTTCAATATACATTTTAATATTTATGACATGCTTTACATCACGCTCCTTAATCTTCCTATAGTCATCAATTGCTGGACATGTGACTCCACACACAAGAGGGAAGGGGGGATTGTGTGTTTTAGAAAAAAGTTATAGTTTGAAAACATTTCTTTATCATTATCACAGTTTAAAAACATTTTTGGTAAAAATGTATGAAAGATAGCAGCAGAAATATGTGGAAAGTAAATGTTTAAGGGTAAGAAAAACGACACTAGGAATTATAGAGGTTCGGTCAAAATGAAATGACCTAATCCTCTCCTCAAGATTTCATCTTGAGTAAATCCAATAATTCTTAAAAGATTTTAGTAGGTTAAACTCTTGAACCCCCTTATACAAGTAAAACTAAAGTTTCATACTTACCGCGACGCGAAAAATACCTGAGCGTAAAGAACACTCAAAATAACAAACATAATCGCCACAAAGAAAAAAAACATGGTCGTCGCAACCAAATTTGGGTTCGGGAGTCGGTTATGTAAGGGGAAGGTATTAGCACCTGTCACATCTGTTATACTCAACGGAAACCATTTAATTAGTTTTGCGAATAAGAGTGTTAGCTTTTGTTTATTTGTTTTCTCCTAGTTATTAAAAGTTTCAAAGGAAAAAGAAAAGGAAAAAATAAGTTTTTTTTATTAGGGTGCTTGACAAGATTGCAAGTCTTGCTCTCCTTCGTATCCTCAGGTGTGATGGGGAATTCAAAGCTACATAGTTCTTGGAAAGAAAAAGATATTGTTGGATTTTCTATTATAGTGCTTGACGAGACGTTGAATGTCACTCCTATGTATCCCCAGGAGCGATGAGGAACTCAAAGCTACTTAGTTCTGGGCACAAAAATGATATTTTTGGAATTTTTATTATAGTGCTTGACGAGACATTAAATCTTGCTTCTACATATCCCCATGTGAGATTGATAACTCAAAGCTACGTAGTTCTAGGCAAGAAAAAGATTTTTTTTGGATTTTTTATTATAGTGCTTGACGAGACGTTGAATCTCGCTCCTATGTATCCCCAGGTGTGATGGGGAACTCAAAACTACATAGTTCTGGGTATTAAATGAGTGTTTATTGGTTGATTTTAGTGAATGAGGTTTAGGTCGTATTCTAACGGTTGAACGTTGTTTGTATGCTCGTATATGGGAGGCTTAAGTGCTTTTTTGTATCGCAATATCTTGTTTAATCAAATTCTAGCGGCTAAATGGTGATTGTGTGCTCGCGCGTGTGAGGCTTAGGCATTTGTTTGTATCGTGGTAGAATGGATAAAGCACCGTTCATTTGTGAACAAAGTTTGATATTTAATTTCACTTGGGCACAAGTGAGTTTGAGATTAGTTGATTTATTTTTTGGGTAGACAAAGAATACTTGTGAAATGAAGTGTACACCATTCATTCATTTATTCGAGGAGTAGAAGGATGTGCACCCTCATTCCCTTTTCATCGAAGTTTGGGATTTTGAACATTATTGGCAAAATACGAATATTCGAGCAATGAAGCGTACGCCAACCACTCATTTATTAGAGGAGCAAAAGGATGTACACCCCTCATTCCTTTTTCATCCAAGTTTGATTAAAGTGTTTTATTCGGAAGACTAGTATTCGAGCAATATGTATGCTAACCACTAGTTTATTTGAGGAGAAGAAGGATGTGCATCCTCCATGCCTTTTTCAGCCGATTTTATTAAGAAAAATATTTTGAAGACAAAATTTGGTTAAGTTTGGAAAATGACTTATGTTAATAAAGTGTTTGATTCGTATTTGTTAACGATTTGATTTGAAATGGTTTTGAAAATTGACTTGATGTTGATCAAGTGTTTGATTTGTTTTGTATGAAATTGATTTAAAAATGTTTTGGATTTAATGGTAAAATGGATTTGAATTTGATGAAAGAGTGATGAAGTATTTTTGGTTTGAAGATTAACTTGATATTAATTAAGTGTTTTTGATTGATTTTCTAGAAAGATTGATTTTAATGTTTTTGATTTATTATCATTTATCTATTAAACAATTAACTAATAAAAATAAAATAAAACAACATAAAAGATATAATAAGAAGGGGGTGAACTATCAATACAATAGATAAAAATAAAGAAGTAATGATTGAAAAAAGATTAAAAAAAAAAGAAAAACAAGGAAAATGAGCTATGAGGCGTCTAATTGAAAACTAGTGGCCTTAATCCATCTCTCATGATCAAATCAAGTATAGCCATAATATGAGATCTATGTCTCAGGGAACAAGCGCACGGTGGGGTGCCCTGCACAGGGGCCTCTGATGATTGGATCAAGCGGACTAGAGTGTGCCACGTGGTCCAGTGAGGCGCTGTAACACCTTAAGTAATCCCCGAGTAATTTAAATAAATATTAGAGTAAATTTGAATCAATAATATTTAGGATGTCACAAAACAACAAACAGCTGCTCATTTGACATGATATGTAACATGTCTGAAACATCAACTTTCATTGAAATAGCGGAAGCATCAAAATCAACTTATTATTCAAAACATCACCATGTTTTCAAAATAAATAAATATAACCAACTACAACTCTAGAGATATCCAAAAATCTCCATCAAAACATAACAGACATAACGTTCCATAACCCCAGTGTTAAACATCAGAGCAGACGCCGACACTAAAAGTAAAATGGAAGACTTCATCTTCCATTCACATCAACTCCTCTACTGCGAGTTATCTCCACGATGCCCATGTAAAGGAAACATTCAAACAGAAGGGATGAGACATCATAATTATATAAAGGAAAGCATGATAATAAGCAAACATCGAATTATCACATGCACATCACCCATTCCATAACATACATCCACACAACCAACACAACCAAAATTCAAGCACAACAACAAATACAAGCAAGATCAATGCATTAAGACTCACAACTCAAATCAATGCATGTGGTACCATTCGGCTCCTAATTCAGAACTTGATTCCTATTTCAAAATCACAATTCCCGTAGGAATTTCTATTACGTCGCTCACACCCCACACAGGCACACGATCACCTCAACAACAACATGATTCTACAACTAGAATCTGGATAAGACGCTCACACCCCACATGGGCACACGACTTATCTCATAACTCATGCAATCATAAAATGCATGACAACAACAACATACAATGACCTTCATTTAAACAATGTATCACGCCACTACAGGCCAGAATACAACATGCCATAACAATTCGGCAACATTGACATACAACATAGCAAGCAACTACAAAGGCATTTACAATTATGTAACACCACAACATAAAGATAATAATGCGCTTAACACCATAATACAACAAAATTATTCAACTTATGGTACAAAAACCATTTTTAGAATAAAGTTCGTTGCGTCAGCTTCCTAACGCTTCGAACGACACTCGAATCGGACACCCGAAACTAAAGTTATGAATTTTAGAATTTTTTTTAAAAATGGTCCCAGTGTAACCAGTTACTCAAAATGAGGTAACCGGTTACACCCCTTGTAACCAACCACCCTTCGTTAATGTCTTATGGTGTAATCAGTGACCACAATCAAGGTAATCGGTTACACCCTCCCAAAATTGCCCAGAAACGCAGTTTTTAGACAATGTAACCGGTTACACCCACAGTGGTAACCGATTACACTGTATGCATAATCACTTTTTCGGCAACTTTTCACACGAAAATCACTTTTAACCCATCCCAAAACTCCATTTTTCTTACAAAATGTTTGCACTACATTTTAACACGAAAAATCACCTTTCTCAAGTTTCAAACCCCAAATTCTTTTAATTAAAACTACTCATAACTTTGTTTCGACTCTAACTCGCGACCACACACAACAAACAACATCAACAACATGCAACTTTATCCATCATATGATTCCAACAGAAACAATAACAATAATTCATCATTCTAACATCAGTCACAACATCGATATACCACACATAATTCATAAATCAAGAATTCAATCCATTCCAATACCAATTTCAACAATGTTCATACATAGAGCAAGAAAACATAAGCCATACATGGCATAATCTACCCACCATCATCATGTTAACCCTTAGATAATTAGAACCCCACCCTTACCTTAAAGTTCTTGCAAAAACTTCACAATAATGGAGTTTCTTCTCTCTTCCTTGCCCTAACCTCTTCTTCTCATTGTCTCTTGTTTTCACAATCAGACAATTCTCTCTCCCAACTTCCCTTATTTCTCTTTTCTTATAATATTATTATTATTACTAATTCCACTAATAATAATAATAATAATAATAATCACTAATTATTTAATTTAATAATGTTCAACTAATATTATAATTAACTAAATATTACTAATATAATTTGAATAGTCATACTCACCACACCACCAAGTTCTACACTATTGGTCACACACCCCTTAACCCTTAAAGTCTATTCATAAGGTCACTACCCCACACCAAGGTAGCTCAACCACATCAAAGCATAACACAACTGCAATTATCACATGATTATAATATGAAAAAATAAATAAAATAAGTCGGGGCATTACAACTCTCCCTCACTTAGAATATTTTCATCCTAAAAAATTACCTGATCCAAACAGGTCAGGTAACGCCTCACACACCCCGCTCTCCAATTCCCAAGTCATATTTCCACCGGCAACGCCTCCCCACACTACCTTCACAAGAGCAATCTCTTTGCCTCTCAACTGCTTCACCTCACGGTCTTCAATCTTTACCTGAACATCATCCATCAGAATCACATGCGACGGATCCGGAACATACTTCCGAAGCTGTGAAACACGGAACACATCATGCAAATTCGACAAATTGGGTGGCAACACCACTCTATAAGCAACAACTCCAACTCTTGCTGATATCTGATACGGATCAATACTCCACTCTGGAATATCCAACGGTTGCATCAAACCACCAGGTTTCTGATGTTCCACCTTTGACTTCTGGCAAGCCAAACAAGCATACACAAATTGTGCCACATCACGCTTCAATCCAGGCCACCAAAATATCTTCTTCAAATCCTGATACATCTTTGTAGTTCCTGGATGGATACTCAAGCTACTTTTATGACTTTCTTCTAGAATCATCTTTTTCAACTCAGAATCATCAGGAATACTAATTCTGTCATGGAATCTCAACACACCTTGATCATTCACTCTAAAATCACTATCATAGGTCTGATTACTTCCAACCATCAAGTCCACCAACTTTACATCCAACTTCTGACTCTCTTTAATATTATTAAGAAAATCATTGTTGATCTTCAACATACCCAACATAACACTCTGCGGTGTCAGCTCACAAACCAAACTCAAGTCTTTGAACTGCTCAATCAATTCCAACTCCCTAACCATCATAGCATACATATGCAAAGACTTCCGACTTTAAGCATTAGCCACGACATTAGCTTCACTGGGATGATAATTCAAGCCAAACTCATAATCCTTCAGAAATTCCAACCGTCTTCTCTGCCTCATATTCAATTCCTTCTGATCAAACATGTACTTCAAACTCTTATGATCACTGAACACCTCAAATATGGAACCATAAAGATAATGCCTCCAAATCTTCAACACAAACACCACTGCAGCCAACTTTAAATCACGAGTAGGATAATTTCTCTCATGAACCCTCAGTTTTCGCGAAGCATAAGCCACAACCTTGCCATCTTGCATCAACACACCACCTAAACCCATCAAAGACGCATCGAAATACACCACAAATGGTTCATTTGGTTCAGGTAAAATCAAAACTAGAGTTGTAGTCAATCTCTTCTTCAACTCAATGAAACTATTCTCATAGTGAATATCCCACACAAATGCTTTACCTTTGCAAGTCAACTGAGTCAACGAAAGTGCTAACTTAGAAATGCCTTCAATAAACATGCGATAATAACCAGCCAAGTCCAAAAAGCTTCTAATCTCTGTAACCGACTTCAGAGCCTCCCATTGTAGAACTGCATCTACATTGGACGGATCCACAACAATACCATCACCTGAAATAACATGACCAAGAAAACTCACATCTCTCAACCAGAATTCACACTTCGACAACCTATCATAAACTTCTTCTCTTTCAACACTTGAAACACAATTCGCAAATGCTCTACATGTTCCCCTTCTGATTTAGAATATATTAGAATGTCATCAATGAAAACTACTACAAATTGATCCAAGTAAGCGTGAAAGATACGATTCATGTACTCCATAAACACACCAGGTGCATTAGACACGCCAAACGACATCACTAAATACTCATAATGTTCATACCGAGTCTTGAAAGCCATCTTATGAATATCTTCATCCTTCACTCGAATCTGATGGTAACCCGTCCTCAAGTCAATTTTACTAAACATACGTGTACCCACCAACTGGTCTATCAAATCATATATTCTCGGAAGGGGATACTTATTTTTAATTGTTACTTTATTCAACTGTCTGTAATCCACACACAATCTCATACTACCATCTTTCTTCTTGATCAACAACATCGGAGCTCCCCAAGGCGATACACTTGGTCTCACAAATATATTTTCCAGCAACTCTTCTAATTGCTTCTTCAACTCTGCTAACTCCAATGCCAACATCTTGTATGGTGCCATAGAAATAGGTCTAGTACCAGGGACACGATCAATAGAAAACTCCACCTCTCTCTCTAGAGGTGCCTCTGAAATATCATATGGGAACACATCTGGAAATTCACACACCAACTGCAACTCATTAACTACAACTTGACTTTCCACCAATAAGGACGCAAACAATGCAAGCACCTGAGTTTCCTTTTCCAAAAGCTCCTTCAACTCTCTAGCAGATAGAAAATCAACTTCTTCCTCTTTATTAGGAGCAAGAAACTGCACTGACTTGTTATAACAGTTGATATGAACATGATTGAACTCCAACCAATTCATTTTCAATATAACATCAAGATTCCTCAACGGCAAGCAAATAAGATCAACACCAAAATATCTATCAAAAATCGACAAAGGACAGTTCAAATAAACCAGAGAAGTAGTCACCGATCCCTTAGCAGGAGTTTCGATAACCATTTCTCCCTTCATAGAAGAAACAACAAGGCATAGCCTTTTCACATGATCATCAGCAATAAAAGAATGAGTAGCACAAGTATCAATAATAGAAATCAAAGGTGTACTATTAATATAACCTAAACCTCTGATCAACCTGTCATCACTGGAAGTCTGGGTTCCCGACAGAGCAAACACCTTCCCTCCAGTTGAAGCTTGCTTCGGCTTCTGGCAACGAGTACTGATATGTCCAGGTTCTCCACAATTGTAGCAAGTCACCATATTAACCTTACAATAAGCAATCAAATGTCCCGACTGCCCACACTTCTAACACTTCTTCACGTCACCCATGCACTCATTGACATGATGACCCAATTCACCACACCTATAGCACTTAAGAGGAGCGGGTACACCTCCCCCACTTGGCCTCTTACCATCAACAACTCTCTATTTACCCTTATCAGCTGGAGCACTGTAAGGCTTCCCACAGTTCAAATTCTGCTTTCCCCTCTTCTCACTTAGACTCTTAAAATGAGTTGACCGAGCTTTACTATCCTCCTTAAAAATTCTACAGCTATTCACCAACTCAGGAAGCCTCCTGATCTGTTGGTATCCAATCGCCTGCTTAATCTCAGGACGCAAACCATTCTCAAACTTGATACACTTTGAGAACTCAGGAGTCGCCTCTCTGTAATGCGAATAGAACTTAGCAAGTTCCAAAAATCCGACAGTATACTCAGTAACAGTTAGATTACCCTGCTTCAGCTCCAAAAACTAAATCTCCTTCTTCCCATGAACATCCTCAGGAACTCCCTACGGAACACAGTGTAACACCCCAATTCCCATCGCGAATAAATAATACATAAATAAATCAAAGTGAATAAAATTTTATCCTTAGACAGAAGCAAGGATGCCACATTTAAAGAAAGAAAACACAATCCCTGCTCATAAATTTGATACATAACACAAAATGGAATAAACCTAAAAGGGAAACTTTTTCCATACAAAAGGAAAGTTCAATTATGGAATAAAGCGGAAAGATCCATAACTGACTTGTTTTACAAAATAAATTGTTTTATAACGTCCAAATATTCATACAAAGGTAATACGAAATAGATCCAACAAATGTATACATATATAACAAAAGCGTTCCCCGACTCCCGTGTTACGTATCAGAGCAGACAGACTGACAAACGGATGGAGAACTAATCTTCACAAAAGCCTCCAAGATACTAATCTGTAATTGCCTCATAGAGCAACAAACCACAACAGAAGGGTGAGAAATAACAACTAAATCAAGATTGCATAATAATATACAAACATATATAAAATTCACATACATATTATTCTCACCACCAGCATCACATACTAATACACATAGCATATATCAATTATACCAACATAATCACCTATCCGTACATAAGGCAAACCAAGGTTATAGCATATGAAAACATATCATCCATAACCAATGCATTTATCACAAATGCATATCAAATCACCAATGCTATCACAAGCTCAACACATAATCAATCAATTCACAATCTCCCACACATAATCAATCCATTCATGATTTTCCACACATAATCAATCCATTCATGATTTATGCAAATGCAAAGAGACCAACATAATGACTCTATGCAAATGCGGTACCATCCATCCATAATTCTGATCATCAGTTCACTCAAGAACTATTAGAATCATCGCTTGTTACTTAGTGTAACTCCCCGTCGGGCAAACGATGTTCCCCGTCGCTCACACCTCTTTGTATAAGGCACACGACGTTTATGGATCGCTCATACCTCTTTGTAAAAGGCACATGACCCGATCGCTCACACCTCTTTGTATAAGGCACACGATCGTCTATAATCATCGCTCACACCTCTTTGTATAAGGCACACGATGTTATAGCGGATTCCCTCTGGAACCGTTTCGTCGCTCACACCCACTAGGGTACACGACATCACAAGAATGCATATCATGATGCTTGGCATACAATGACTCATGACAATCAAATGCATCTTCACAATCAACAATATGGATTATCTCATCGTCATTATTCATGCATTGGAAATCAATTCAAACAATGCATTTAATTGTCATAAGGCCACCAAATAACACACATTGAATTTCACATAAACAATGCATTTCATCATAATACACAAACCACAACAATTAGCATTTTAGCATATACACTCATATCAATTCACATCAAGAATTACTCACCATCAACCACAACAACCCTGCAATCATGCAATGATACTCACAACACTAGGATTCACGCCACAAAGGCTACCCACAACAACATACATTAATACCATACATTTGTATTCAATTCAACAAGGTATTTTTCCATAAGGCCACAAAAATTACTACAACTTATCACATGCTTCAACATCATATAACAACACACAAGCTATACGTTATATATCAAGAACATATCACATGATAACACATCAATCGCACACAATTACGACGGTAAAAGTCGATAAACGACACGTTTCCACTTTCCCGACACAATTAAATCGGCCACCAATCTCAAAACCCATTTTTATAAGAAAGAACATCTCATTAGCTTTTCAACGGTACTAAGAACGTCTCGATCCGAGTTACGGATCAAAAGTTATGCATTTCCAAAGAAAACAAATTTATTGAAAATCCCCAGGAGCTCCCGGCGGTACATACTTTTGCCCGGCGGTGCTCCCTTCGCCTCTGCATCGCCCGACAAAGCAGCGATGTGCATTCCCCAACCAAAACATAAAAGAGTCAGCAGCGTGACAAGTTGCGCCTCTTGGGTATCTCCCGGCGGAGCAGTGGCGCAACACATGCGTCGCCTGACGCTCAAAGCATCGCCCGACGCTTCGTATCAGATGCATAATTTCTCTGCTGCATTTTACACGATTCCACATCCCAAAAATCCCATTTTTTTCATCCCAAATCAATTCTAACAGCAAAACAAGTATCAGTAATTGTTCATAAACACAGCGTGATCATACAACGCGATTTATACCGATTTCCGACCGTGAAAACATCGATTTCTATCTAATTGATCACAAATTATCAATAAGTAAAAGTTGTGCAACAACCAAAACAATTACAACAAACAACACATATACATACATAAGCAAGATATAATCGAAACTTCTCACCCTTACCCGATTAATCGCGATTGAAACGGAGGTTTCCTCGATTTTTCCTCTTTCTCCTCTTTTCTCTTTCTTTTTTCTCCTTTTCTTTCTCTTCTTTTTCTTTTCTTTCTATTTCTCTCTAATCTCTATTTATATAAAAATATCTAAACCCCTAAAAAGACTATTTTACCCCTCAGCTCAAATATCTCGCAAACGCTCTCAAAACGCGATAAAACATAATAACGATGAAAAATATTTCGGGAAATAAAAGTTGAAAAGAAATTATAATTTATTGCAAATATTTTACCTATCAGGGAAATTAACCAATTAACTCAATTAGCAGGTAAAATACAATAAATTCACACATTTCACAAAATTCACATAAATGAAATAAATAAATACAATTAAACAAATCGGGGCGTTACAATTTTCCCCCACTTAGAAATTTTTGTCCTAAAAAATTTACTGATACGAACAACTCGGGATACGATTCACGCAACCGACTAACAACTACCATGCCAACAAAAGGCACACCACAAATAAAACCAACTGACAAACCACCTTGCTAACAGTAGCTACAACAACGACACGACCACGACGACAACTACAACGACAAGATGCAAAGCCCATACACTGCACTTGATGACCAACTCACGACTCAAAGAAAACCATGTTACCAACACCCAGGTAACACTCCCCTAATCCCCCACACAGGAATTAGCTACTCGCACTCGAACCATCACGATGGAAACGCGGTAACAACACAAACAAGAACACAAGTTCCACGACCCAACATCATTTCAACAACCTCTACATAACCATAATACCAACATCCTTGTCACACAACAATATTGCAACAATGCTACGATTCCCCAATCTAACATATAACCAAAACATCCATCTACATAGTAGCCCATGAATAATATTTAAACCTTTCACCTAACACTTCCATTCTGAAACGTCCAATGGTCTCATCACTCCTACATGTTTACAATGTTCAACCTATGAACTCTTACAAGTCACACATGCATATACAAAATGTGCCACATCACGCTTTCGCTGCGCACTCTGATTACTCATAACCATCAAAACTACCAATCTCACGTCCAAAGTCTAACTCTTTCTCATATTCGCCAAAAATCACTGTTCACTTTTAATATACCCAACCTCACACTCTTCTGTGTTAGCTCACACACCAGACACAAGTCTCTGAACTGCTCAAATAATTCTAACTCCCTGACCATCAAAACAGACATGCATAAAAACATTCGACTTAACTCATCAGGCACAACATTCGCTTTTCCCGAAGGATAATTCAAGCCAAATTCATAACTCATCACAAATTCCAACCATCCTCGCTGCCTCATACTATATTCCTTCCGACCAAACAGGTACTCAATATTCTGGTGATTACTAAACACTTCGCACCTAGAACCATAAAGATAATACCTCCACATTTTTCAACACAATACAACCGCAACCAATTCCAAATCCTAAATAGTATAGATCCTCTTATGAATCCTCAATTGTCGTAAAGCATAAGCTACGACTTTACCCTCTTGCATTAACACACTGATTAAACTCATCAAAGACACATCACAATACCTCACAAACAGTTTATTAGGATCACACATAATCAAAACTGGAGCCGTAGACAACTTCTACTTCAGCTCTCTGAAACTTTCCTTACAATTAACATCCCAACCAAACGACTCACCCTTTTGCAAGTCAATCGAGGTAACGAAAACGCTAACTTGAAAAAGCCTTCCGTAATCTCCGGTAATACCCAACTTCAGAGCCTCTCATTGTAGAACTGCATCTACTTCCGATGGATCCATAACAATACTATCATCAGAAATCACATATCCAAGAAACTAACCTTTTTCAACCGAAATTATCACTTGAATAACTTAGCATAACACTTTGTCTCTTTTCAACACTTGCAATTCAATTCTCAAACACTCTACCTGTTCTTCCTCTGAGTTTATAACAGATCTGAATATCCTCAATTAAAACCACTACGAACTTATCCAAACAAGTATGGAAGATACGATTCATATACTCCATAACCATAACATATACAACCTTCAAAATTCATTCTGAGCTCGAAACAATTTATCCAAAATAGCTTAACAATCTCTGGTTACCACATTCCATATCAATTCTTCTTACAGGGTTCCAACTCACTCAAGGTTTTTGCTGACACGAGATCTCAACTCATAACAAAAGTAATACCTTCAAGGAACTTCAAATCGTTGGCAATTCATCACAATTCAAAACTCAAGCTATCCAAAACACAACCGCAACTTTCCATACTACTCACTGATTAACACGCAACCTCATGCTATCATCCTTTTCCTTACCAACCATGCTAGACCTCTTCAAGTCGACACACTAATGTTTCATCCAAAAACACATCTGAAAACCATGTACAACTGACGGCCCATAACTGTGGCTTCCTGCCAATTTCCAGAACACTATCATCACAAACATGACAAACATCTGAGTTTCACTTCCTAAAAGTTCTCCTACTTACTTAGCAGATCCAAACCTCAAATCCTCACCTTCGTCAAATTTGAGTTTACTCCCTACTCTTTGAGAACAACCATTAACGATACCCAATCGTTCTCTCTCAATGACTTCCCAACTGGACCAACATACCAAAACCTCTAATTTGTCTTCCGATATTAAAATCTTCATCGACTCAACAAAACAATCCGTAATCATTTCCTTAATTCCAAACAATTCATTGCACACACTATCAAAGCCGAAAAGACCCGTCTATTCCATCCAACATAATTTCGTCTACTATCAACAAGAGATTAAGGGTGATCAATTCCTCAATTTGTCAATAGACATCCGACAATCATGATGGGGCATAAACCATCTTTACCAAACTATATAATAGCATTTCTTGCATCTTGTGCACAAAAATACCTAAGGCACAAATCCTTAGTTGACATAAACCTTACCTCCGCACTCCCTCCGGAATTCGGGAACAACACTGTCCAAACCACACTTACACTCTTGCAACCAACGGCACACTGAGCCAATGCTCCACACCTGAAGCAACTTGGAGAAGCACAAGCTTCTCCCCCACTTATCTCATTCTCAATCCTGAAGACAAAGGATTAGAAAACTAGAAAGTACTGACACTGTTTCACACACATATCACATACTAAGGAACAAATAACATCGACAGCATTCAACTGTCACACCAACTGACTCAACAACTTGGCCGGACGGACCGACCTGCTTTGATACCACTAATGTAACATCCCAATTCCCATCGCGAATAAATAATACATAAATAAATCAGAGTGAATAAAATTTTATCCTTAGATAGAAACAAGGATGCCACATTTAAAGAAAGAAAACACAATCCCTGCTCATAAATTTGATACATAACACAAAATGGAATAAACCTAAAAGGGAAACTTTTTCCATACAAAAGGAAAGTTCAATTATGGAATAAAGCGGAAAGATCTATAACTGACTTGTTTTACAAAATAAATTGTTTTATAACGTCAAAATATTCATACAAAGGTAATACGAAATAGATCCAACAAATGTATACATATATAACAAAAGTGTTCCCCGACTCCCGTGTTACGTATTAGAGCAGACTGACTGACAAACAGATGGAGAACTAATCTTCACAAAAGCCTCCAAGATACTAATCTACAATTGCCTCATAGAGCAACAAACCACAACAGAAGGGTGAGAAATAACAACTAAATCAAGATTGCATAATAATATGCAAACACATATAAAATTCACATACATATTATTCTCACCACCAGCATCACATACTAATACACATAGCATATATCAATTATACCAACATAATCACATATCCGTACATAAGGCATACCAAGGTTATAACATATGAAAACATATCATCCATAACCAATGCATTTATCACAAATGCATATCAAATCACCAATGTTATCACAAGCTCAACACATAATCAATCAATTCACAATCTCCCACACATAATCAATCCATTCATGATTTTCCACACATAATCAATCCATTCATGATTTATGCAAATGCAAAGAGACCAACATAACGACTCTATGCAAATGCGGTACCATCCATCCATCATTCTCATCATCAGTTCACTCAGGAACTATTGGAATCATCGCTTGTTACTTAGTGTAACTCCCCATCGGGCAAACGATGTTCTCCGTCGCTCACACCTCTTTGTATAAGGCACACGACGTTTATGGATCGCTCACACCTCTTTGTATAAGGCACACGACCCGATCACTCACACCTCTTTGTATATGGCACACGATCATCTATAATCATCGCTCACACCTCTTTGTATAAGGCACACGATGTTATAGCGGATTCCCTCTGGAACCGTTTCGTCGCTCACACCCACTAGGGCACACGACATCACAAGAATGCATATCATGATGCTTGACATACAATGACTCATGACAATCAAATGCATCTTCACAATCAACAATATGGATTATCTCATCGTCATTATTCATGCATTGGAAATCAATTCAAACAATGCATTTACTTGCCATAAGGCCACCAAATAACACACATTGAATTTCACATAAACAATGCATTTCATCATAATCCACAAACCACAACAATTAGCATTTTAGCATATACACTCATATCAATTCACATCAAGAATTACTCACCATCAACCACAACAATCCCGCAATCATGCAATGATACTCACAACACTAGGATTCACACCACAAAGGCTACCCACAACAACATACATTAATACCATACATTTGTATTCAATTCAACAAGGTATTTTGCCATAAGGCCACAACAATTACTACAACTTATCACATGCTTCAACATCATATAACAGCACACAAGCTATACTTTATATATCAAGAACATATCACATGATAACACATCAATCGCACACAATTACGACGGTAAAAGTCGATAAACGACACGTTTCCACTTTTTCGACACAATTAAATCGGCCACCAATCTCAAAACCCATTTTTATAAGAAAGAACATCTCATTAGCTTTTCAACGGTACTAAGAACGTCTCGATCCGAGTTACGGATCAAAAGTTATGCATTTCCAAAGAAAACAAATTTATTGAAAATCCCTAGGAGCGCCCGACGGTACATACTTTCGCCCGACGGTGTTCCCTTCGCCTCTGCATCCCCCAGCGAAGCAGCGGCTTACATTCCCCAACCAAAACTTAAAAGAGTCAGCAGCGTGACAAGCTGCGCCTCTTGGGTATCGCCCGGCGGAGCAGCGGCGCAACACATGCGTCGCCCGGCGCTCAAAGCATCGCCCGACGCTTCGTATCAGACGCATAATTTCTCTGCTACGTTTTACACGATTCCACATCCCAAAAATCCCATTTTTTTCATCCCAAATCAATTCCAACAGCAAAACAAGTATCAGCAATTATTCATAAACACAGTGTGATCATACAACGCGATTTATACCGATTTCCGACCGTGAAAACATCGATTTCTATCTAATTGATCACAAATTATCAATAAGTAAAATTTGTGCAACAACCAAAACAATTACAACAAACAACACATATACATACACAAGCAAGATATAATCGAAACTTCTCACCCTTACCCGATTAAGCGCGATTGAAACGGAGGTTTCCTCGATTTTTCCTCTTTCTCCTCTTTTCTCTTTCTTTTTTCTCCTTTTCTTTCTCTTCTTTTTCTTTTATTTCTATTTCTCTCTAATCTCTATTTATATAAAAATATCTAAACCCCTAAAAATACTATTTTACCCCTCAGCTCAAATATCTCGCAAACGCTCTCAAAACGCGATAAAACATAATAACGATGAAAAAGATTTCGGGAAATAAAAGTTGAAAAGAAATTATAATTTATTGCAAATATTTTACCTATCAGGGAAATTAACCAATTAACTCAATTAGCAGGTAAAATACAATAAATTCACACATTTCACAAAATTCACATAAATGAAATAAATAAATACAATTAAACAAATCGGGGCGTTACACACAGCCCAAGTAACAACTTCACCTAAAGTCCCCGACACCTGACGAGTGTTGATCCACCAGTCATCAGCCTCCTCAGCTAGCATATGAGTACCAAACCGTACCTTCTGCTCTTATGAAAATTCCATCACACAAAAGATTTTTTCAATCTCTTTGAGCCAAGCATGCGTTCCATCAGGACTGTACCTACCTTTGAAAGTAGGCGGATTGTTCTTCTAAAACTTTCCCAAGTGACTAAACTCATCATTCCCCCAGCATTAGGCTGATTTTGAATAGCCTGCAAAGCAGCAGCAATATCATCATCGTTTCTTCTAGCCATTTCTATTTTCTGCCAATAACAACAATAATGGTTAGAAGACAACATCGACAATATTCAACTATCACACCTACACCGACTCAACAACTTGGCCAGACAGACCGACCTACTCTCATACCACCAATGTAACAACCTAAATAATCCCTGCGTAATTTAAATAAATATCAGAGTAAATTTGAATCAATAATATTTAGGACGTCACAAAACAACAAAAAACTGCTCATTTTACATGATATGTAACATATACGACTTTTAAAAATTATTTATAATAACTATAATAACCAAACATGTCTGAAACATCAACTTTCATTTATATAGCGGAAGCATCAACATTAATTTATTATTCAGAACATAACCATGTTTTCAAAATAAACATAAGCATTTACAACTCTAGAGATATCCAAAAATCTCCATCAAAACATAACAAACATAACGTTCCATAACCCCGGTGTTGCACATCAGAGCAGACGCCGACACTAAAAGTAAAATGCAAGACTTCATCTTCCACTCACATCAACTCCTCTACTGCGAGTTATCTGCATAATGCCCATGTAAAGGCAACATTCAAACAGAAGGGGTGAAATATCATAATTATATAAAGGAAAGTATGATAATAAGCACGCATCAGATTATCACATGCACGTCACCCATTCCATAACATACATCCACACAACCAACACAACCAAAATCTAAGCACAACAACAAATACAATTAAGATGCAATGCATTAAGACTCACAACTCGACTCAATGCATGTGGTACCATTCAGTTCCTATTTCAGAACCCGATTCCTATTTCAGAACCACAATTCCCGTTGGAATTTCCATTACGTCGCTCACACCCCACATGGGCACATGACCTCCATGATCTCTCACGCCCCACAAGGGCACACAATCACACCAACAATAACACGATTCTACAACTAGAATCTGGATAAGACACTCACACCCCACATGGACACACAACTTATCTCACAACTCATGCAATCATGAAATGCATGACAACAACAACATATAATGGACTTCATTTAATCAATGTATCACGCCACTACAGGCCATAACACAACATGCCATAACAGTCCAGCAACATCGACATACATCATAGCAAGCCACTACAAAGTCATTTACAATTATGTCACACCACAACATGACGATAATAATGCGCTTAACACCATTATACAGCAAAATTATTCAACTTATGGTACATAAACCATTTTTAGAATAAAGTCGTTGCGTTAGCTTCCTAACACTTCGAACGACACTCGAATCGGGCACCCAGAACTAAAGTTATGAATTTAGAAATTTTTTCAAAAATGGTCCCAGAGTAACTGGTTACTCAAAATGAGGTAACCGGCTACACCCCTTGTAACCAGCCACCCTTCGCTACTGTCTTATGGTGTAATCGGTTACCACAATCAAGGTAACCTGTTACACCCTTACAAAATTTCCCAGAAACGCAGTTTTAAGACAGTGTAACTGGTTACGCCCACAGTGGTAACCAATTACACGATATGCAATATCACTTTTTCTGCAACTTTTCACACGAAAATCACTTTTAACCCATCCCAAAATTCCATTTTTCTTACAAAACGTTTGTACTACATTTTAACATGAAAAAGCACCTTTCTCAAGTTTCAAACCCCAAATTATTTTAATTAAAACTACTCATAACTTTGTTCCGACTCTGATTCGCGATCACACACAACAAACAACATCAACAACATGCAACTTTATCCATCATATGATTCCAACAGCAACAATAAAAACAATTCATCATTCTAAGATCAGTCACAACATCGATATACCACACATAATTCAGTAATCAAGAATTCAATCCATTCCAATACCAATTTCAACAATGTTCATACATAGAGCAAGAAAACACAAACCCTACATGGCATAATCTACCCACCATCATCATGTTAACCCTTAGATAATTAGAACCCCACCCTTATCTTAGAGTTCTTGCAAAAGCTTCACAACAATGAAGTTTCTTCTCTCTTCCTTGCCCTAGCCTCTTCTTCTCACTGTCTTTTATTTTCACGATCAGATAATTCTCTCTCTCAACATCCCTTATTTCTCTTTTATTATTATTATTATTACTAATTCCACTAATAATAATAATAATCACTAATTATTTAATTTAATAATATTCAACTAATATTATAATTAACTAAATATTACTAATATAATTTAATTAGTCATACTCACAACACCACCAAGTTCTACACTATTGGTCACACACCCCTCAACCCTTAAAGTCTATTCATAAGGCCGCTACTCCACACCAAGGTAGCTCAACCACATCAAAGCACAACACAACCGAAATTATCACATAATTAAAATACAGAAAAATAAATAAAATAAGCCGGAGCGTTACAGGCGCCACTCACAAGAACAAAAGAGAGGGATCACACAATATCCTCTCATTTTTCACATCTTTTTCGCTAAAAACAACAAATCTCAAACCTCTCAAAACGCTATTGAATCGAACATTAAAACTCACCCTGAAAATGAAGAACATCACGAAGAACACTCAAGAACATATGAATGTTCTTGAGTGTTTTTTCCCAAAAAACCTCATAATTGCCCAGATTCTTAAACACTCAACATAAACCCTATATAAAATTCATCTCTAAGCACATATCCAAGCTTAGAAACAACATAAAACCACAAAATCACAATTACAACTTATCAACCCTAGAAAACCAAATCATTGCAATACTGTCAAATTAAGCGCGATGAACCAAAATTAGCATATGAAAAAGATTAAAAGCATGTTCAAAAGTCAAGATCAAGAAGAAAAATGTGTTAAAACACAAAGGGGTACCGAATCGGAGCAACGATGCTCCGACTAAGAACTCTGATGAAGAAAATTTTCAGGTAACGCTGCTTAGATCATTTCTCTTTCTTTCACTTCATTCCTTCTTCTGCTTTGGATTCTTTCTTCTCCCGCTACTCTCTTTCTTGAACTTTTGCATGTACTACCGAGTCACTGATTTGAGGTAGCTGATGAGCGACGAGAGATGGATGTTATGCTCAACCTAATCCGAGCTTCAAGGAGAAGCTTTAATTGCTACATAAGTGGAGCTTTAGTGAAAGGTTTGGATTGAAGTTTGAAGCGAATTGCTGATCTTAATCGTGTGAAACTGTTGTGAATTTCTATCCATTGGTCACTGCTCTATGAATTATAGTTAGATTATATAGGGAGTTTTTAGGTTATATAGTGAGCATGTGAATTGTTAGACGATAGGCTACGGTCTAGAGGGGGAGAATAGATCACAAATGAATTATTTTGTTTAAAAACTGTTTTAAATTTGTTTAACAATGGCTATCAGAAACAATCCCGGATTGACAATTGTCTATCCCGAATCATTATCCAAAAGACTGGATATGCGTTAAACCGTATAAAATGTATTCGAAAGATGAGAGAGAAAATCAATATATTTTCAACAATGAAGTTTGAATAAAACCACACAAAGGTAATTGATTTCCAATGAGCTATTGAGAAAAAATTAATTTGAGCTATTTTTCGTAAATTTGGTGTGCAATCAATTCAACTCAGATTTCTATTTGATTTTGTTGATATGAAAAACCAATTACAATTAAATAGATTACAATCAACTCAACAAAACAGTTTGAAATATTAAATAAAGAAATTATCGCAATGTATCGATTGCACAATCAATGGATTAACAATTTGCTATGAAAGTAAAGAGAGAGAGAGAGAGAGAGAGAGAGAGAGAGAGAGAGAGAGAGAGAGAGAGAGAGACAGAGAGAGAGACAGAGAGGTAGAATGATTTGTTTAGGCAGTTCCCTAGTCGACCTCGCTATGGGTACGTATGCCCTCAATTCCAATGGAATTGAGATAATGAAAATTAACCTTTGCAAATGTAGTTTACAAGAAAAGAAATAGCAATCCAACCCTCCAAACCCTATTTTTGATGTTGATCCTATCTTCTTTTCTTACCTTGATCTTGAGCTCGATCAAGTGACCTAATACCTCTAATTTGGTCCTCCGGTTACCGCTACTCCTTTGACCGAACCATCGTTATCCAAAGCTTTCACCTGGCTGAATCCAAATTGCAAACTATTGTGAAAACACCTAAATCTATCCTTGATCTTGGAAGAAAACCCCAAATGGACTTATCTTGAAACCCCCAAAGAATTTCCAACCTAATTGATTACAACCAATCCTAATTGGACCTTATGAAGCTATCTCTTGATTACACAATAAAAATGATTATATGTAGAATAAAAATGATTATATCTATTTATTACTCTTTGTTCTTGGCATATCTTCTCCCTCTTTGACAACATTAAAAAGAAGAAAAAAACATAAAACGTAAGAAGCACAAGTAAAATACACAACCACATGTATACCACTCAGAGGTGTTGCAAAGAATGTTATCAACTATAACAACACTCACAAAGAATGAAGTCAAAGTAGATCTCAAATATAAATAACGAGCAATGCATTTGATATCCAAAGTAGTTCATTACAAACCCATTGCAGGATTCGCAAATGAGAATTGCAATAAAATAAACATGAAACAAACATGAAATGGATGAAATGAAAATGCATGCAAAATGATGTGAATTTTATTATCCACGAGCAAGATGACTTAGTGTCCACGACCACCTTGATGCCCACCTCTTGGTTGGGGTCTCACACCTCTATACCAGCCCTGACCATCATTCCTAAACTGAGCATCCAGAAGATCACACATCTATGGTAGAACATCTGTTGCACCCCAAAATTTGCCCTCCTTATTTTTGCTAACTGGCTTATGTTTCATTTCATTATCATGTATGCATATCATTAGCATGGGGTCAAGGTGCCTGAGGTAGTCCAGGAAGGTCATATCTGGTCCATCACATCACCAAGGGTTCACAGGTGGCAAGGGATCTCAAGTGGATTACTCCCTCCTAACCAGTGCATGAATTAGGGTTTTGAGATTCTTGGGTTTATTGCTCCAATGGGCAAGCTCTTTGGGTTTTTATCATCAACAAATGGCATATCTTATCTTTGTTGGAGAGGATACACATCATATTCAGAGGAATTTGGATTTGGAGACTGTGCTATTTCCTCCTAGACTGAGGGTACCAAAACTAGGGTTTGAAATAAAGTCAGTTTATTTCTGATTTTTTGGGCAAGACTTGATTCCATGGTATTCCTTGGGTCCCTGAGTATCTAGGAGTGGAAGATTGTCCATCGGTTTGGTTCAGGAGAAGTTCAATTGGCCAATGGATTGAAAATCAGTTAACTTGGTCAAAAAGTCAACTGTGGTCAACACAAAGTCAAACCTCAAGATTTTTGGTCAACATCAAGATTATGGGGTGAAATTCATCATTTGATCAAGGGTTGATCATGATTCATCAGGGAAACCTCAGAATCATCAAGAATCCGGAGTTACTAAATTAGGGTTTTTGTAGGAAAAGTCAACTGTACTTTGACCAGGCTTAACTTTCACCTATTTCATCAAAAATTCCTCAACCAAATCCCATCTTGAAGGAAATTTAATTCCCTACAACTTTGTGTCTCACAAGCCAAGTCTAGAAATGCTTCATTTGGGAGATATGAGCCAAGACATTATAGGTCATTTTGAAAGTCAACAAAAGTCAACCTTCTTCAAAAGCTCATAACTTGAACATGGAAAATCAAATTGACATGGGACAAAAAGGGTTGGTTAGAGGACATCTTGAGGTTTCTAAAAAGTATTAGTTTGCATTAAGGAGCTAAAAATTGAAGGAGTTATACTTAGTCAAAGTTGGGCAATTTTGAGGAGGTGCATAAAGCAAACTATGCCTAAAATCCAAATTTTGACAAATGGGCCATAAGTTTCTTAAACCAAACATAAGCATAAATCCATACACGACCCAAAGAGCATATATTTGATTTTTCCTCATTTTATTTTATTTTTATTGGATTTAATTAGTTAAATTCAATATTAAATGAAATAATTCAAAAATAATTAAACAATGGATTATTTAGGCCCAACTCATCATCAGAAGGATAACCCTAAGTATTTAAAACCTATTCATGCATTGGTTTGAGGGGGAGACACGTGACATTTAGGGGATTGGAGTATTTAAACCCTAAAGCTTTATTTCAACAAAACTCACGATCCACAAGGAGTTTCCCCAGAATTCTTCCACAAAGCTTCTCTTGGTAGTCAATAGAGTGCAGATCAACCTCCATTCGCAGCCAAAAGCAAAGTTTGAAGGTATGCCATCTCCGGTTTGAAGGATTTTGAAGGATCCTGAAACTCCAATTTTTTACGTGAATATTGTTGTGTTTTCATCACTGATCATTCTGATATAATTACTTTTAATTATGGATGCATGTATGGCTTGCTATGATGATTTAAAGTTTGATGCCCTAACATAATTCCATGCGTTTTTTACTATACACTAATAATTTGTGATTTTTAAGGCCATATTTGGATTCCTTGCGAAATTCTGGGTCGGATAGTGTACCCATACGCATTTTCTGGGCAGGTTGGGTGGTTGCAGGTGGCGGCCGGCGGTGGAGCTCCGGCGAAGGGCGGTGGCCGGCCGGTGAAGGGGATGTTTGGAGAAGACGAAGGAGAACCGTTGATTTTTAGATCATGCGCCTCTTAGCGCGCCACGTGTCCATTCCGTTTTTGTTTTATTTATTTTGTTGCGCGCTTGCCAACCATGGGTGTTATGGTGAGTCCTTTGATCGTGGCCTTTCGTTTGCTTTGAATTTTTGATCGCACGGCTGTTAGCATGACAGCACATTAATGAGACATGTGTGCGGCACATGGAGGGAGTTGGTGTTCCTTTTTTTTTTTTGCTGAATTATTCAATTGGGCGGGCTGTGCTATGCGCACCCCCCATTCGTTGGCCCAATGTCAATTTCCTCTTGATTGCATTACTAACGCACCCCCCCCATACTACCTTCTATTTTTATTTTTATTTAATTCATTATATTTTTCATATCTTAATTCTAAAAATATTTAATTGCATTTAAAAAATCCTAAAAAATTCATACGTCATTTTCATTACTTTATAAAATTTTTACAAATTTTATTTTTTTATTTTAATTTTATTTTCATCATTTAAATTAATTGTTTAATTCAACTCTTTTTGCATTACACATCTCATGCATACATAAACTTCGTTATTTTAATTCTCTTCACCTATAAAACATTTTTCACTCGTTCTTTTTGCATTCATTCATTAATATTCTAAGGTGCTTAAAAATATTTTTCTTTCATTTTTAAATATTCTTCACATTGCATTTAGGTCCTTCTCTTTGGCATAATTGAAACCTATCCCTTACTTGAATGTGTATGATTATTTGAATGGCTAACACTTTGGATTTTTGTAGGGATTTTTTATATGTTGTTTGCCTCTGGTTGAGGATCCCTAATGATTAATTTGGGAATTTTAGGAATCATTTTTCTAATTATCGAAGTTATTTTCACTTGAGATTTTCTTGCAGGCGCATCTTTGACCTTATATGGTTATCTGTTTGAAAAGGCATTAGTGCCAATTGCTTTGGGGCTGTTCTTTGTTTCTTTGATTCATGTTTGGATTGTTATCATTATTGTTTGTCATTGCTTGATCGTCATTCACCTCATTTCTCTTATCCACGTCCGTTTCTCACTAACCTCTTATGCAGGATCAAGGTAAGTTCCTTAAGGGTATGGATAAATATCCATGGTCACCCTTACCTTTCTTCTCTCCATCTTTATTCTTTAGGGTTTAGGTCATCTTCAAGCCTCACTAACCGTAGGTCACCCATGTATGATAACATTAGGACCATTAGTCTCCCTTTAGAGTTACCCTTGTGTCTTCTCTCTTCTCATCTCAAATTTCTTTAAAACAATTAATAATAATAAGGTGTATTGCGTACGAGCCTTAAGTATGGGGAATGAGAAATGAGGGGCTTCCTCTCATCTTTCTAGAGTGCTTAGCGAGCGTCCTGTCTTGGGACGATGCGTTAAGTATTCGCCCCTGTGCCCTAGACTTTGGTGCAATGCAGCTTAGGAACTAACTTAAGCCACTTCTGTCCTAAAAAACACCAACCAACCTCAAACCTTTTTGTCCTTCGGGACCTTCAACTTAAAGGATATTTTCAAAAAGGGCACGTTACCTTCCGCCTGAGTCGCAAACAGGCATCGACCCTAACTGCCGGACGCGAACTTAACGTCGCTCATAAAAAACACAAAAAGAACCTGGTCCGAACTACGTTGACTCTGAATTCCCCATTGCACAAAGGGGGTACGTAGGCCTAGGACGTCGACGTCCTACCGAGTCTGTCTTAGTTTTCCCTTTCTCCGTTTAGTACAGCCCTAGATGATAGTATGACTTACCCTTAGAATAGACAACAAGCGTGGATCCCATCGAGTACGATGGACGCGTGGGGTGCTAGCACCTTCCCCTCGCGTAACCGACTCCCGAACCCAGGTTATGGTTGCGATGACTATTCCTTTCCCTCTCTTGGGATAAATTTACACGGCTGGCGACTCTGTTTTTCCGCGCCACTCTCGCGTTTGTACCTGGATGAAAATCCCGGGAGCGACAGTTGACGACTCTGCTGGGGACTCTGGTCGACCTATGCTGGTCCATCCCTAAGCGAGTCAGTCCTAACGCTTGCTTGTCTTTGTTCTTTTTGGGTGTTTAGTTTTGATTTGCTTTAAGTGTTGTATTTTTATTTTTATTTTTTTACCGCATTTTCTGCATTTCATTTTTTATTACTGTCATACTGCTGTGCTGTGCTGGCTGTCTTTGTTTTGCAGGTTGGGTGGGTTTGAGAGCTAAGCCCAATACCAAGGCTTGAGAATACCCTAGGACTAGAGTGGAAAGTAGTGGGACCTACGTGCCCGCTTGGTACGTTTGTGTGTTCACGAAATTCACAACCAGACGAGGCTATCTTGGGATGCATTCTAACGTGTGTGTCTTGCGCATGTTGGGGTGTTGATCTAGAGAGCTGTCGACTCTGGTGACCGATCATTGAGGACCTTAGTGGAAACATCCCTCTTTAGTGGTGACAGTGGCAGACCACATCCTGTGGCAAACCCATTCGCACCCGAGGGCCCGCTTTGGAACTCGCATAGGACGGCCCCTACGTTTTGAAGAGAATCAGCGGAGGCACTCCTCGATTGACTTTAGTACTGTACCCCGAGGGATGAATGCCCCTCGAACGTAAGGATACTTTAGCAAAAGACGCTTACGAATAATATCATCACAGTCCCTTCGATATAAAGATCATAGTCCCTCGATGACCCTTCAAGTTGCCTACGAAAAATGATCTTGTCCCTCGATGACCCTACGGAAAAATGATGGTAGTCCCTACGAATTGCTAAGGTATCCTTACATGTTGCCTTCTATGACCATTTGATGACCCTTCGCTGTCCCTCCACATCCAATAGATAGGACTACCTACCCACTAATGGTATGGATAGTACTATCTCTCAAGGAAAATGATAAGTACAAGAAATACCTTATAAATTAAGGGTAGGTAACTTTTAAATGCTCGCTCACAACTAAAAAAAAAACAAATACTTTTCACACCTCACACTTTCAAAAATATTTTCAAAAACAAACACTTTGTATACGTTCTTACACGAATTATTACAAAGTCAACTTTTACGAAATATTTTCTAAACACACACCACATTTCAAAAAAAAAGCAAGTTAAAGTGAGCTAGCAATTAAGAGCCCGTAGATAACTACGGATGAAAAGGGGTGCTAACACCTTCCCTTTTCATAACTTACCCCCCGAACTCAAAAATCTTTTCAAAACGGTCTTTCCTGTTCTTTTCACCTTTCCTAAATAACTTGGATAAAAGAAAAGTCGGTGGCGACTCTTGCTAACCGCAACATGTTTTGCGAAAAACAAAAGTAAAAAGTCATTTCTCCACCATACTATTGTTTCTCGACCTCAGTGCCAAAGCTTAGGACCTTCCGCCTTGGAGAATCAGTTGAGGCCTCCTCGATTGATGATGATGCCAAACCAGGAATGGTGAACGTATCATCATTTCTCGACCTGAGAGCCCGGGATACTGAACATCCTAGTACCTACACGTGAGAGGGGATGGGTGTTTGCAGGTTTGCAGGTAACCGAGACCTTCAACATACCCTTATTATGGATTTCTCATTAATGTCTGATTATGTGGGTCCTCAGTGGTTCAGAGTTCTGGTTTTCTGGTTTCTCGTTCAGCTAACAACACAGCACATCCAGCAGTGTGCCTTGACCCCATGTTTGCATGAGCATATAATTTCTTTTTGCATTCTGACATGTTTGACATTTTTCAGGGCCTGCATCTTACTCTTGATTCCGGTTTTCTGAGGCTACTTCATTATGGATGTTCAAAAAAAGAAGACTGTTGCATATTCGTTCCCAGAGCCGACTTTGACACTGATTCACAAACTGATTAATATGGCTAGTTCCGGAGTTCGTACAGAGTTCAGTGGAAGGTATGGAAGACTTCTGAAATTTGTCTATAATATCTCCCAGTATGAGAAGGATGCCATTCACACGCTTCTTCAGTTCTACGATCCGTCTCTGCGTTGCTTCACTTTCCCGGACTACATCCTGGCCCCAACGTTGGAGGAGTTCTCATTTATTTTGGGAATTCCTATCAGTCATGATATAGTTTTCTTTTCTGAAAAACACCCCGGGGTGAAGGATATGGCTGTTGCTCTTCATATTGATGAATCCGTTCTTAACAGTAATATTACAGAAAAACAAGGAGTTAAGGGTTTCTTGTTGAAGTTCTTGTTTGAGCAGGCTTGCATACATGTCACAGAGAAGAACTGGACTGCCTTCCAAGCTATTCTGGCCATGTGTATCTACGGGATTGTTTTGTTTCCGAATATTCCTGATCTGGTGGATATGCATGCCGTTAGAATCTTTATTTCGAAGAACCCTATACCTACCTTGCTAGGTGATGTGTACCATTCAGTTCACTATAAGAATGAGAATAGGCGTGGGAAGACTGTGAGTTGTTGTGCACCGCTCTTAGCTACTTGGTTTCTGAGTCGTCTCCCTGAATCTGGCGCTTTCGTTGATACGAAAGATTCTCTGAAGTGGTCTAAGAGGGTTATGGGCTTGACTGTCGATAACATCGTTTGGATTAATCGTGACTTGCTAGGAATGGAGATTATTTGCAAATGCGGAGAATTCCCTAATGTTCCCTTGATAGGGAGGAAAGGTGGAATTAACTATAATCCCTCCCTAGCTATCAGACAATTTGGCTATCCTTTGAAGAATCCACCCGAAGAGCGAGATGTCCGGGAATCCTTATTCTTCAATGGTATTGAGGATCAAGGGTTGATAAGGAAAGTTATGAATGCTTGGAAACAGGTGACTAAGAAGGGTAAGATTCCATTCGGGAAAAGTAACAATCGGGCTTTCCATCCATATAAAGAGTGGATTAAGAAGAGAGCAGAAGAGGAGCTTCTCCCATTCCCGGTGGAACCACCTCTGTATCCTTTGGTGATCGAGCCTCCTACCACCGTTGAGTTGGAGAAGTATAACACATTATGGGCTGAAAAGGAAAGGTTGCGGGAAGAAAATAATGAGCTAAAGAGAGAAATTTATCAGTGGAAGTATGAGCGGGGTGAAGCTGTTCATACCGCCAAGTTGAAGACAGAGCTCCTTGCTAAAGCAGAAAAAGAGCTTGCTGACATGGTCGCATCCAGGGAAAGAATGAAACAAGCTTTGGATGGTATTAGTAGCGTTCTCAGGTCCAAGGATGAGGAATTAGGCAAGGCTTTGTTGAAGATTCACAGGTTCAATGATCACCGAGAAACTGCCATGGCTGAGAATAAGAGAAAGGAAGACGACTACATAGCTAAGATTGATCAGTTGAAGTCGACGCTCAAGAAGAAAGACGCCGAGATCTTATCAGGGATATTCAAGAGACAAGTAGTCGAGGGTCTACTCAAGGAAGCCATAGCCTCCATGGAAGAACTGAAAGTCCAAGCTGAAGTGAAGAAACCTAGACATGAGGGTCCTAGCATGAATGGTGTTTCTGGAGAAGACGCTTGGGAGTTACATTGCCGATACTTGGATGGGATCATACACAGGAGAGACCTTCTCATTCAAGGGCTAATTCAGAGGCCAAAGCATCCCGATACCAGAAAGCTGTTCAAGGAGATTCAAGACTGGTGCAGAAAGCATAATGGATGGGGGGGTTGACACTTGTGGACTTTGATGATATGCCTTAGTTTTCTGTCTTCTTTCATTGTATGTGGATCACCACCAGGCTTGTTGGTTGGGACCTATGGTTTTTATATTCAGACTTGTTATCTCGGATTTGTGATTGTTAACATTTGGCTTTCCTTTGGTTTTCTTAATATATGAGCAGAAGTTCCGTTCTATCTTGTTATTAAACTGGAATCAAGGGATGAATCGCCCTGTGAATTTTCAAACACGCCCATTTGCATTTGCATATTCATAATCATTTTGCATAATCATTTTGCATAACAGGTGTTTATCTCCGGTATTCTTATCTTGTTCCGACATCTCAGGCCGTTTGAGAATTGATCATGGAACGAGTTCAAGCTGAGTTGAGGGAAATGCGAAGCCAGATGGGGAAATTTGGGGAAGACATGCTCCAGGAGCAGAAAATGATGAGGGAGGAGATCAATCAGTTGAAGACTCAGATGGGTTTGGTCATGGAAATGCTGAATAGGGTGTTGAAGAAGGAAGACAGTCCTGTGCCCGCCTCCACAGCAGGGGTTCTCATTTCTCCCACCTCCTTGGGGTCTCCTTTAGACCATGAACTGCCTCGTGGATCCTCCCCACCGTCAGAGCTTTTTCATCGATAACCGTTTTTTGAGGGTCTTAATCCAGAAAAGTTTGAAAAGAAGCTTGACCAGATTCCGGTGCCATACGCTCAGCTGCTTCAGCACCTGCTCAAGTTTCAGCTGATTGAATTGATTGCTGCGGGACCTCCACACACCAAGTTTCGTATGGGTTCCAATGTCCATGATAGGTGTGAATTCCATTCAGGGGCGCCTGGTCATAATGTTGAAAATTGTAAGATGCTCAAGTATAAAGTCCAAGAGCTCATTGACTCAGGGGCAATCAAGTTTACATCAGTTGGCACTGGTAAACAAAGTGATGTTACTCCCAGTGTTGCAAAGGGACTGATGACTCCCTCTTTTGCCAAAGGATCCACCTCGCGTCAGGGATCTCTTCCACAACCCTTGTTTGTACCTCAGCCGAGTGCAGAAAGGAAAGTGCAGGGCCAGACTGGGCGCCCAAATCAGCACCGACAGCAGAATTATCAGCAACAGGGGCAATCGAGACCAAGAAGGCCCAAAAGGATAATTGATCCTGTTCCTATCCCTTATAGTCAGCTGTTTACGTGCCTGCTCAAGAAGTCTATGATTCAAACAAGGGGTACTGCGCCAGTACCGTACCCTATTCCTCCCGATTATGACATGACTGCTAGGTGTGAGTTCCACTCGGGAACGTTCGGGCACACGATTGATGAGTGTAATGTATTCAGGCATAAGGTGCAAGACCTGGTGGACTCAGAGATCATTGTATTCACTGAAGATGATATGTACATCAATGGAAGCCTCCTTTCTCAAATGAACACTCAGTCTGCAAGTACGTCCAGGCAGAATTAAGCTTCCTCAGCAATGGCAATCTTCAGCTTCTTTACTGCGTTTTCATTTGTAGTTTCTTATTTCTTGTTAAAGCATCATATGCATGTAAGACTCGTTTCTTTTTTAATGATGATATTAATGCAATGAGTATGTTTTCCTTGAAGAAATCCATTCGTATTCACTCTTAAATGTTTATATGCACTGCAATATCAATTTTTCTTGTTAAGAACTCTTGAGGGAGGATGACGAAATAAGAACGCAGGTCTCTAATGGTACGCTTTTGGATAGAACCCTGTTGAGGATGTATAGGCATTGTTTCAAAACCATAAACACTGGAGAGATAAGGAGATAAACCCTCGTTAACCCCTTTGTGCCTCGGAGTAAGAGTTTCTTTCGTACGGAAAAAACCCTCATATTTAACCCAGGGGCAGGGTAGGCGTCAGTTAGTTTGACCGAGCGCTCAAATTCCAAGGAGAGTGTGCAAGAGATATGAAACCCCGATGGTTATCCGTCAACAACTAAGGAGTGAGGCAGTCACAACCCTTTCAAGCAAGTAAGACAACCAGTGTCACACGCTTTGTTTAAAAGGGGAATAAAAAGAGAAAGCCCGCTAAGTCGAAGCTTGAGAACAAGCGACTTAGGCAAAAGTTAGGGCGTCCCGCTGGACTTCAAAATCGAAAAAACTCAAAAGAGTCAGTCCAGGCAAAAATTAGGGATAAAAAAAAAAGAAAGAAAAAGCGAAAGGCGAAAAGAAAATCCCCGATAAGAACAAATTCGTGTGATTACAGACACAAAAGATAAAAGGGATGACTGTCACTCCAAAACCTCCTTAGGGGTCAAACCATTAGTGGCATAGGTTCCTTGAAGATCATAAATCTTTCGAGAAATGAGCGTTTGGGTCAGATTAACTGAACATATGACTGGAGAACATCACGAAGAGTGGGTGGGCACCGATAAACTTTGAGCCATAAATCCTTTTTTTGAAACCGTGAACCAGACCACGTTACAACCCTCTAAAGTCCTAATTGAAACAGGGTTTATTCCGAAGGCGTACTTCAACAGGATAGCGTTCCCGACTCCTATAAGTTGTGTTAATAAGATTTGTTGGTATTGCATGTGCACATTGTTTTGCCATTCAAAAATCAAGGTCGCGTCCCAGCTAGTGATTCGTTCACAAGGTTGGGCGACGCATTTTCAATAAAAACTTCAAGGTTAACATGAGTGTTGCATTAGAATTCTCATAGATGACTTGTTCTGTTTGCATACATGTGCCTAAGCATCAATGTAGCTTACACAGTGAAAGTCAGTCAAGAAGCTTGATCCTGCCAAGTTGGGTTGCCCGAAAATTCCGAAGGACAATCATATCAAGGGGCATGCTGCCAAGAGACTCAGTGTAGAGTGGGTTCTCCCAGTGAGTCGTGTTAAGATGTAGCCAATCTGGGGCAGTCACGTCGAGAAGTCCCTCTGAAATTCAGTTATTCTGGGGCATTCATTCTAAGATCAGGGGCAAAGTCACTTCAAAGCTCATATTAGGACAGGCCACCTCTAGAGCGTGAGAGATTGTCTATTCCTGAAAATGGTTAATTGAAAGCACCTCTTCAAGGTACAAAATACTGAGGCAGAGTATTTCAGGCCATTACAAATCCTTTTGAGGTGATGTACTCCATAGATTATAAGGACTGGGGCAGTTACGTCGAGATATGATAAATCTCTCCAAGAGTTTGAAGAACCTAGGGCAGTGCGAAAGCCCGGTTTTCTGTAAAATCCTCTTGAGACGATTTCTTCCCTTAGAACTGGTGGTCTGGGGCAAGTGGAGAGTTCAAAGGGCCGTTTATGAATATAGAGACAAGTCGGGTTGAATGGCAACAGGATTGTAGTTCCCCAGCAGAGCAGACCTTCCCCAGCAGGAGACTTGGGAAATATTTTCTCCGGATCAAGACGTTATTTCCCCACAGAGTCTGAACACTTGTTGTCCTCAGCCAGTCAGAAATGTTTTTCTCCAGCAGCAACGACGCAATCTGATCCTCAACAGATAAGTAAGCTTGGTGTTATCCGCTAGCAGGGTGAATGTCAGCATTTACCGCTCCCCAAGCAGAGTTTGGTGATAATCCTCGCAACAGTGGTTGACATCCCCAGCAGGTTTTAAATCCAAGTGATATTTGGCACTCGGCTGATTCAGGCCGTGGCCTCCCTTTTCAAAGAGTTACGTATAATCCCTAGAAGAACGGATGTTCGTTTGGAAGTTCATCCCTAGCAGAAGTTGTTGATCCAAAGATTCGGTCGGAGTGATCCTTCTCAGCAGAGTTTATGGATTCAGAGGACAATTTATTTTTGTCATCCCCAGCTGAATTGGTATTTCCTCTCCAGCATTTATTTTGCTGGAGGGACCCCTTTTGCATACCGAGATGGCATCACTCAGGAGATTTTGGAGGGACGCGTTCCTCATACTTGTGCTCCCCGGCAGAGTCTTTTATTTAGACTTCTCCTTCCCCAACGGAGTCATCTTACCAGTAGGTTCTGAAACGAGGTGGTTTAAACCAGAGGTTTTGTTTTCACGTTATCCCCAGTAAAGTCCACTTTATGTTGGTCTTCCTTTGCGGGTGCAATTGAGGTTGTATTCGTTTTGTGGGTGCGATTGAGGTCGTATTCGTTTTTTATTTGTGGGAGTGATTGAGGTCAGTCTTCCTTCGCGGGTATAATTGAGGTTGTATTCGTTTTGTGGGTGCGATTGAGGTCGTATTCGTTTTTATTTGTGGGAGTGATTGAGGTCAGTCTTCCTTCGCGGGTATAATTGAGGTTGTATTCGTTTTGTGGGTGCGATTGAGGTCGTATTCGTTTTTATTTGTGGGAGTGATTGAGGTCAGTCTTTCTTTGCGGGTGCAATTGAGGTTGTGTTCGTTTTGTGGGTGCGATTAAGGTCGTATTCGTATTTTATTTGTGGGAGTGATTAAGGTCAGTCTTCCTTCGCGGGTATAATTGAGGTTGTATTCGTTTTGTGAGTGCGATTGAGGTCGTATTCGTATTTTATTTGTGGGAGTGATTGAGGCCAGTCTTCCTTTGCGGGTATAATTGAGGTTGTATTCATTTTGTGGGTGCGATTGAGATCGTATTCGTATTTTATTTGTGGGAGTGATTGAGGTCAGTCTTCCTTTGCGGGTATAATTGAGGTTGTATTCGTTTTGTGGGTGCGATTGAGATCGTATTTGTATTTTATTTGTGGGAGTGATTGAGGCCAGTCTTCCTTTGCGGGTATAATTGAGGTTGTATTTGTTTTGTGGGTGCGATTGAGGTCGTATTCGTTTTTATTTGTGGGAGTGATTGAGGTCAGTCTTCCTTTGCGGGTGCAATTGAGGTTGTGTCCGTTTTGTGGGTGCGATTGAGGTCATATTCGTTTTTTATTTGGGGGAGTGATTGAGGTCAGTCTTCCTTGGCGGGTATAATTGAGGTTGTATTCGTTTTATGGGTGCGATTGAGGTCGTATTCGTATTTTATTCATAGGAGTGATTGAGGTCAGTCTTCCTTTGCGGGTGCAATTGAGGTTGTGTTCGTTTTGTGGGTGCGATTGAGGTCGTGTTCGTATTTTATTTGAGAGAGTGATCGAGGTCAGTCTTCCTTTGCGGACGATTGAGGTCGTATTCGTTTTCTTGTGGACATAATTGAGGTCATATTCCCTTTTTCCAGCACGCTCCGTCTCGTTGTTCTCATCACTAGCAAATTTCTGGGGTTCTTTCAGTATTCAATCCCCGTGTATCCTGGAATGTCTGAGAGCCGTTGCTATCATACCACTCAGGACCAAGTTGATTGAATAGGGGCAGCTGTTGCACCCCAAAATTTGCCCTCCTTATTTTTGCTAACTGGCTTATGTTTCATTTCATTATCATGTATGCATATCATTAGCATGGGGTCAAGGTGCCTGAGGTAGTCCAGGAAGGTCATATCTGGTCCATCACATCACCAAGGGTTCACAGGTGGCAAGGGATCTCAAGTGGATTACTCCCTCTTAACCAGTGCATGAATTAGGGTTTTGAGATTCTTGGGTTTATTGCTCCAATGGGCAAGCTCTTTGGGTTTTTATCATCAATAAATGGCATATCTTATCTTTGTTGGAAAGGATACACATCATATTCAGAGGAATTTGGATTTGGAGACTGTGCTATTTCCTCCTAGACTGAGGGTACCAAAACTAGGGTTTGCAATAAAGTCAGTTTATTTCTGATTTTTTGGGCAAGACTTGATTCCATGGTATTCCTTGGGTCCCTGAGTATCTAGGAGTGGAAGATTGTCCATCGGTTTGGTTCAGGAGAAGTTCAATTGGCCAATGGATTGAAAATCAGTTAACTTGGTCAAAAAGTCAACTGTGGTCAACACAAAGTCAAACCTCAAGATTTTTGGTCAACATCAATATTATGGGGTGAAATTCATCATTTGATCAAGGGTTGATCATGATTCATCAGGGAAACCTCAGAATCATCAAGAATCCGGAGTTACTAAATTAGGGTTTTTGTAGGAAAAGTCAACTGTACTTTGACCAGGCTTAACTTCCACCTATTTCATCAAAAATTCCTCAACCAAATCCCATCTTGAAGGAAATTTAATTCCCTACAACTTTGTGTCTCACAAGCCAAGTCCAGAAATGCTTCATTTGGGAGATATGAGCCAAGACATTATAGGTCATTTTGAAAGTCAACAAAAGTCAACCTTCTTCAAAAGCTCATAACTTGAACATGGAAAATCAAATTGACATGGGACCAAAAGGGTTGGTTATAGGACATCTTGAGGTTTCTAAAAAGTATTAGTTTGCATTAAGGAGCTAAAAATTGAAGGAGTTATGCTTAGTCAAAGTTGGGCAATTTTGAGGAGGTGCATAAAGCAAACTATGCCTAAAATCCAAAATTTGACAAATGGGCCATAAGTTTCTTAAACCAAACATAAGCATAAAGCCATGCACGACCCAAAGAGCATATATTTGATTTTTCCTCATTTTATTTTATTTTTATTGGATTTAATTAGTTAAATTCAATATTAAATGAAATAATTCAAAAATAATTAAACAATGGATTATTTAGGCCCAACTCATCATCAGAAGGATAACCCTAAGTATTTAAAACCTATTCATGCATTGGTTTGAGGGGGAGACACGTGACATTTAGGGGATTGGAGTATTTAAACCCTAAAGCTTTATTTCAACAAAACTCACGATCCACAAGGAGTTTCCCCAGAATTCTTCCACAAAGCTTCTCTTGGTAGTCAATAGAGTGCAGATCAACCTCCATTCGCAGCCAAAAGCAAAGTTTGAAGGTATACCATCTCCGGTTTGAAGGATTTTGAAGGATCCTGAAACTCCAATTTTTTACGTGAATATTGTTGTGTTTTCATCACTGATCATTCTGATATAATTACTTTTAATTATGGATGCATGTATGGCTTGCTATGATGATTTAAAGTTTGATGCCCTAACATAATTCCATGCGTTTTTTACTATACACTAATAATTTGTGATTTTTAAGGCCATATTTGGATTCCTTGCGAAATTCTGGGTCGGATAGTGTACCCATACGCATTTTCTGGGCAGGTTGGGTGGTTGCAGGTGGCGGCCGGCGGTGGAGCTCCGGCGAAGGGCGGTGGCCGGCCGGTGAAGGGGATGTTTGGAGAAGACGAAGGAGAACCGTTGATTTTTAGATCATGCGCCTCTTAGCGCGCCACGTGTCCATTCCGTTTTTGTTTTATTTATTTTGTTGCGCGCTTGCCAACCATGGGTGTTATGGTGAGTCCTTTGATCGTGGCCTTTCGTTTGCTTTGAATTTTTGATCGCACGGCTGTTAGCATGACATCACATTAATGAGACATGTGTGCGGCACATGGAGGGAGTTGGTGTTCCTTTTTTTTTTTTTTTGTTTGCTGAATTATTCAATTGGGCGGGCTGTGCTATGCGCACCCCCCATTCGCTGGCCCAATGTCAATTTCCTCTTGATTGCATTACTAACGCACCCCCCCCATACTACCTTCTATTTTTATTTTTATTTAATTCATTATATTTTTCATATCTTAATTCTAAAAATATTTAATTGCATTTAAAAAATCCTAAAAAATTCATACGTCATTTTCATTACTTTATAAAATTTTTACAAATTTTATTTTTTTATTTTAATTTTATTTTCATCATTTAAATTAATTGTTTAATTCAACTCTTTTTGCATTACACATCTCATGCATACATAAACTTCTTTATTTTAATTCTCTTCACCTATAAAACATTTTTCACTCGTTCTTTTTGCATTCATTCATTAATATTCTAAGGTGCTTAAAAATATTTTTCTTTCATTTTTAAATATTCTTCACATTGCATTTAGGTCCTTCTCTTTGGCATAATTGAAACCTATCCCTTACTTGAATTTGTATGATTATTTGAATGGCTAACACTTTGGATTTTTGTAGGGATTTTTTATATGTTGTTTGCCTCTGGTTGAGGATCCCTAATGATTAATTTGGGAATTTTAGGAATCATTTTTCTAATTATCGGAGTTATTTTCACTTGAGATTTTCTTGCAGGCGCATCTTTGACCTTATATGGTTATCTGTTTGAAAAGGCATTAGTGCCAATTGCTTTGGGGCTGTTCTTTGTTTCTTTGATTCATGTTTGGATTGTTATCATTATTGTTTTTCATTGCTTGATCGTCATTCACCTCATTTCTCTTATCCACGTCCGTTTCTCACTAACCTCTTATGCAGGATCAAGGTAAGTTCCTTAAGGGTATGGATAAATATCCATGGTCACCCTTACCTTTCTTCTCTCCATCTTTATTCTTTAGGGTTTAGGTCATCTTCAAGCCTCACTAACCGTAGGTCACCCATGTATGATAACATTAGGACCATTAGTCTCCCTTTAGAGTTACCCTTGTGTCTTCTCTCTTCTCATCTCAAATTTCTTTAAAACAATTAATAATAATAAGGTGTATTGCGTGCGAGCCTTAAGTATGGGGAATGAGAAATGAGGGGCTTCCTCTCATATTTCTAGAGTGCTTAGCGAGCGTCCTGTCTTGGGACGATGCGTTAAGTATTCGCCCCTGTGCCCTAGACTTTGGTGCAATGCAGCTTAGGAACTAACTTAAGCCACTTCTGTCCTAAAAAACACCAACCAACCTCAAACCTTTTTGTCCTTCGGGACCTTCAACTTAAAGGATATTTTCAAAAAGGGCACGTTACCTTCCGTCTGAGTCCCAAACAGGCATCGACCCTAACTGCCGGACGCGAACTTAACGTCGCTCATAAAAAACACAAAAAGAACCTGGTCCGAACTACGTTGACTCTGAATTCCCCATTGCACAAAGGGGGTACGTAGGCCTAGGACGTCGACGTCCTACCGAGTCTGTCTTAGTTTTCCCTTTCTCCGTTTAGTACAGCCCTAGATGATAGTATGACTTACCCTTAGAATAGACAACAAGCGTGGATCCCATCGAGTACGATGGACGCGTGGGGTGCTAGAACCTTCCCCTCGCGTAACCGACTCCCGAACCCAGGTTATGGTTGCGATGACCATTCATTTCCCTCTCTTGGGATAAATTTACACGGCTGGCAACTCTGTTTTTCCGCGCCACTCTCGCGTTTGTACCTGGATGAAAATCCCGGGAGCGACAACATCGAGTAATGATGATGATTTTAATCTTGAAAATGAAGGATATTGTTGATACCAGTAGTTGTTGACCCATGGTTGTATTCCATATCGGCGCGAATACTTCAAAACTGATCCGTAACAAAAGAGGCAAAATTTTCAGAGTTGGTGTCTTGATTAGTCATGTGTTGCTGAACCAAACGAAAATTATCTTCTTTAGCGGCTTCAAAAGCAGCATACCTACGCGGCTCTTCTTGTTGGTACTCTAGTGGCTGAAGACGCATGTTCTCAAGCAAGTTGAGAATTGATGGATCATTTCCACTTGAACCAATACCAGAATCATACCCGTATGATGTGCCATGTTGGTGTTGAGAGTTTTACTGCCATTGTCCCCAGCCTTGTTGGGCTTCTTCTGGTTGTTGAACTGTCGAATTACGAAGCCAAGCCTCATCTCCACCATAGTCTATATTTGGCATGTTTGCATCATCATGCTGATCACCGTCTTCCACCTGTTGCACTTCAACATACATCTGATCAAACTCAATAGGATCATCATAATTATATATGCGTCTTTGAGACCCCTTCTTGCATAAGTTGTAGACATTTTGATCCTCATCCCACTTATACCCCATGTTAGCCATGGTAGTTCTATTTAACTCTTGAGTTGGACCAGGTGAAATGTTAAGAAGGACTTGCGTACCAATAAGGAAGTGCTTGAGAATCTTGCTAATCATTGAAGGGTAACAAAAGGAAGATCCTTTGTTACACTCACGAACCGTAAACATCCTATAGACAAAGTAATATGGCCAAAAAATGAAGAACTCGTTTTCAAGAATATACATCAAATGTACCTCTGACTGATAAATCTGAGAGCGACCTCCCTTCATTGGGTGCAACAGATGGGTAACAATCCAGTGAAGTATACGTGGATTTCTCTTTAAATTTCCCGTGGACAGTTTTCCAGGTTGTGATCTAGCCTAGGAGTCTTGAGACATGAGTTCAAGTAAATCTTCCAATTAAAACCATTACATACTAAAGAATCAGTGACAGATGTGTCTTGAGGAAGAATCAAAATACCAAATAACATTTTCCATACTTCTTCCATAACATGATATGAGTTATTTCCCATCCTAAACCTAAATGTAACTCCCTTTCTTTTCTCAAATCCAGCATAAAAGGCCCTTACTAAGTCATCATTATAATCTATATTGACCTTCAAGAAGTGGTTAATCTCTTGATGTTCCATAAGTACCACTATCTCTGGAATGTGAAAAGTTGCAGCAGTAGCAGGATCATAGATGTGTTGCTTCACCATAATCCTATTCTTGTAGATTTTCTCAAAGTCGCTGACACAATTAGGATAAAGAAAAGATAGAGCACTAACAGGTGTTGATGAAGACGAACATGCATCATTCTTGCCTTTGTTGGATTTATGAGGAATATTTTTGGATGTGAGATTGTGCACACAAAGTGTTTGACAAAATGTGTCAAAGAGAAAGTAAGGAATTTAAGTAAGTTTGAAATACCCCTTAACCAAACCTGTGACAAATCAAAGAGAACAACACACAAATAAAGAAAATGGATGTAAATTAGGTGGTATTTGGAGAGATGATGGAGATTTGGGAAATAAGGGTTTTATAGAAAAAGGAGAAATGAATGAATGAAGTGAGAGATGAATTGGGTTTGAGGAGATGGATAGATTGAGATGAAGGATAACGAGGATAAAGTTTTTTAAATATTGATGTAGTAGATGGAATATGGAGACAAGGTTTAGAGGATGAGAGAAATGTTTGATTGAGAGAGTGAAATGTATCGACCCCCTAAATCATAACAGTCTAAAAAATTCAAGGAGTTTCGCAAAGGAGTCGACCCATAGAATGAGGGAGTTGACTCCTGCTGGATAGAGAGTTTTGGAATTTTGGAGTATGTTGAGGGAGTAGACCCTTAGACAGAGGAATTCGACTCCCACTGTACCTAAAATAAAATGTGTCTCAAGATTTTGCAAATGAGTCGACCAATAGGTTAAGGGAGTTGACTCCTACTGAACCAAAATTGAAAACTGCAAAAATGTGTTGACCCATACAAGTTTGGGGTTGACATAAACTATCCAGAAGTGACGTATGAAGAAATCCTTAACTATACAAGACCTTAGGTTAGCTTATGAAGTTTTGAGTCGAGACATGCATTGTGGACATAGATAAGTTAATGCAAAAATGTTGATTTTCATGCAATAGAGATAAATAACATGCTCAAGCAAAAATGCATCAAAATGTAACTAATTTTTAAGATGAAATGCATATGAAACAATATCATGAAGTCATTATACACTTATAGGTTGAAAAAAACACAAATTTTTTCAATGAAGTTTTTGGAAGTGGACACACACGAGGTTGATCATATAACATGTCTATCACACATTTTAGAGCACAACAAGCAATAACATAAGACATGGCATACAAGTAGTACACATAGTTTAAAATAAACTTATGCACAAAGAAAGAAGTGAAATAACATTACATCACAGACGAAAGACGGAGGAAGTAATCACTTACAATTATTTTACTTATATAGCCAATGATGAAACCCCTTTGTTATCAATTTGATTTCGTCCAATTCGTTTTCACAAATACACTTGGTACCTATATATTGATGATCTCGCGAATGTAGAACAAAGTCTCACACAATGATTTTAACTCAAATAACATGCCCTTAGGCCGATGCTCATCAAAGAGGACAACTTAGTGATTTAAGATAAGAATTAAAACACAATTTAAGAGATAACTGAAAATACTCGTCTAAAAGTGTATACTCACACTTTTGGTCAAGTTTCCAAGATATTATAGAATACTGTCTTCTCTTGACTCGATGGTCATCTTTTTTCCTCCTTAAGTTCTACCATTTCCGGGTGATCAATCCATCTTTGGTGACTTTGAGTATGTCTTCTAAAGATTCATCTGCATCATGAAAAAGAAAAAAACATTTCCTAAAGTTTTTCGGATACAATACATCACAAGTGATTGTTAAGAGTAAGTATTCTCAAGAAATTATAATATCAAAGATAGTAGTGAAAGGGGGATTTACCTACACTACCTATTTCAAGATTTAGCAATTATATTTGTTAACTTCATAGGTCAAAACATCCTTCATCTTTGCCACAAAGTCAATGAATAAGGAGATGATAACTTTTATATGCCTTGAGATTCCCTTGTTAAGATCCCATACTCTCTTCAAGAAGTCAAGACATTTTCCCTACAAATTCAATCAATAATGCTAGGTACCCAATTTTCATAGGGTCCTTGAGGGTGAGTATAAATATTGTTGTATTTGGGAAACCATTGAAATACACCTTTGGGAATAAAAAATCTCCTAAATTTGCATTTAGCAATGATATGGTCTTTCTTACAACAATAGTGACAAGTTAAATGATGATGTGAATGACTTTCACTATTAGATTCCCTTACAACAAAATTGTACTTCTTGTACGACACATTTAAAGATCTTTTGAATTTTGTAGGATTAATAGCGAATGTGACCTTTGGTTCTAAAGTCTTATTTAATTTGGCTTTTAGAGTATTAACCTATTTTTTCCAAATTTGACAAGTTTCACAACCAAACCAAGAATATTTCTCTTCCTCAACATCAACTTTTCAAGCATCTAACATGGATTGCTTAAGAGCTTCCATTTGTTTTTTAGTTTCTAAAACTTTGACTTCTAAGTATGAAAACATTCTTTTGTTTGAAGCCAACCTTTTAAAAGTATCTATGGCTTCACCATATAGATTTTTAAAAGCAATTTGTAATTTGGAATAAGATATTTCATCAATAGGTTCATATTTAGAATGACTTACATTCTTTTTTTTGTGCGTGGAATGACTTACACCATTCTTCTTATGCTTGGTCATAAAGCAAATATTTTATATTTCATCACTTTCACTTGAGCTACCCGCCTTGGAGGATTCACTATCACTATCCCATGCGAGGTATGCTCTTCTAGGCTTGCTAGACTTCTTTTGTTGACCCATTCCTTTATCCTTCTTAAGCAATGGACAATCCGGCATAGCATGAACCTTTAGATTTTTCTTTCTTATTCTCATATTCCCTTGAGGTATTTGAATGCCTTCTATAGCCGATGAGATTCTTGTCTGAATGTTTTATTCAATTTTTTTCTTAATCATCCGAACACTCATCATCACTAGTTCCACTTTCATCATGCTCTTTTATTGAGGACTTAGAACTAGAAGCCATAAAAGCGATTGACTCCATTTCCACCTCCTTTTCCTTGTTCTTTTCTTTATTAACCTTCTTCTGATGCTTCTCTAAGCTAATGAGCTCTTGCTCATGTTTTTCAAGCTTACCAAACAAAGTAGTAGTGTCCAGAGTCAATAGGTTGTTAGCTTCCTTGATGGCGGTGACCTTAGGTTGCCATTCCCTATTAAGACATCTCAAAAAAATTTAGTTGCAATATCATTGGAAACTGGCTTACCAAGTGCATTCAAAAGGTTTACAAGATGAGTGAATCTCTTTTGCATATCAGCAATGGTTTCACCATGCTTCATGTGAAAGAGTTGAAACTCTTGATTCAAGGTATTGTTTCTAGCTTGTTTGACTTCATTTATACCCTCATGGGCAACTTGTAGTGCGTCAACTCCTAAAGCGGAGATTAGAATATTCCTTACTTTCCGATCACTAGACCACTTTTTCTCATCTTTCGCATCCCATTGTGCTTCCAGTTTAGGTACAACAACACCATCCACATTGTAAATGGTAATTTCAAATGGACAATTTTGGATGGTGCTCCATGCTTTTCTAGCAATACAATTAAAATAAATTTGCATACAATCTTTCCAATAACCATAGTTCTCACCATTGAAAACCGTCGCTTTATTATACGCCCTTTTAGGTTCGAAAGCCTTAATCTAATAAGCGAAATTTAAAGCACAAGATAAATTGGTGTTCGTGATACCACTTGTTTGGCAATAGGCTACGATCTAGAAGGGGGGGGGGGGGGGGGTGAATAGATTGAAAATAAAATTTTCTTGTTTAAAAATAGTTTTAAAATTGTGTAACAATGGCTAGTAGAAACAATTCCGGATAGACAATCGTCTATCCCAAACTGTTATCGAAAAAAATCGGGTATGCGTTAAACCGTACAAAATGTATTCGAAAGATGAGAGAGCAAATCAATATATTTTCAAAAATGAAGTTTGAATAAAACCATACAAAGGTAATCGATTTCCAATGAACTATTGAGCAAAAATTGACTTGAGCAATTTGTCGAACACTTGGTGTGTAATCAATTCAACTAAGGTTTTTCTTTGATTTTGTTGATATGAAAAACCAATTACAATCAAATGGTCTGCAATCAACTAAAAAAAAAGTTTGAAGTATTAAACAAAGAAATTGTCTCAATGTATCGATTGCATAATCAATGGATTAACAATTTGCTATGAAAGTAGAGAGAGAGAGAGAGGGGGGGATTTGTGTAGGAATTTCCTCAATCGGCCTCGCTATGGGTACGTCCGCCCTAAATTCCAATGGAATTGAGATAATGAAAATTAACCTTTGCAAATATAGTTTACAAGAAAAGAAATATCAATCCAACTCTCCAAACCCTATGTTTGATGTTGATCCTATCTTATTTTCTTCCCTTGATCTTGATCTCGATCAAGTGACCCAATACCTCCAATTTGATCCTATGGTTACCGCTACTCCTTTGAGCGAACCACCGTTCTTCAAAGCTTTTACTCGGATGAATCCAAATTGTGAACTATTATGAAAAACTCCAAAATCTAACCTTGATCTTGGAAGAAAACCCCAAATGGATCTATCTTGAAACCCCCAAAGAATTTCCAACCCAATTGATTACCACCAAATCCTAATCGGACTTTATCAAGCTATCTCTTGATCACACAACAAAAATGATTAGGTGTAGTTGTTGTATGAATGCAATGAGAGAGGATGAAAATGATGAAAGTTCTTTGTATATCCTTGGCTTCAATAATAGGAAATGATGCATTAATGATTATATATAGGTGTGTATGTGTGTGTGTGTGTGTGTATGTGTATGTGTGTATGTAAAATAGAAAATAAAAAAAGTTAGACTTGAAAAATAACAAAATTTGATAATTTTAGAAGTAGGGTGTCAACCCATTCGAAGAGGAAGTTGACACATAGGAGCTGGGAGTTAACCCATGCTACTTGGGAGTCAACCCCAAGTGGACATAAAGCTTTTGGAAAATTGAGCATACAGAGGGAGTCGACCCACAGCTCAAGGAAGCTGACCCATTCATGTTGTGTGTCAACTCCAAGAGTCTATGTGTTGACTCTTTTGCAGCTAAAACTTTTTATTTCATTCTCTTTCAGAGGGAGTCGACTCCTATCATGAATGTGTCGACTCCTAACATGATTTTTCATAAAATTTCATATTTTTTGAGTTATCCAAATGCTTGTGACATGTTCTATAAGTGTCCTAAGATGAAGATGCAAGCTAGGCATAGAAAGATAAGGTCTAATGTACAAATACTAAATACCTAGTTTCGACATCATCCAAAACCTCTATGAGGATAGTGCACTCACATGAATGATTACACATGTGTGAATTTTAAGTGAATTTTGTGTGAGCTTGTAAGGAATTCGTGTGAAGCAATGAGTGAGGTTTGTTGTGAGGTTTTGTGATAATATGCAAGCTATAAAATGTAAGAAAATATCCCCTTATTTTGTGGGATTAGGGAGGTGGAAACCGAGTGAGGATTTGTTATGTACTATGTGATGTAATTTGTGATTCACCCCCCTCTCTCTCTCTCTCTCAGTAACCAATTCCAAGTGTAATGAAATTCAAATTCTAATTTTAATTCCAAATTTGTTTTTTTTAGTTAATTGTGTTGCTTTGTTAGTTTACAAATGAATTTTGGAGTGATGAATGTAGTGTGAACCGTGTGACTCAAGTTAATGAAATGAATCAAGAAGTTCAAGTTCAATTTTTTACTTGTTTATTATTCTATTTTTTGCTTTCAACTTGAATTGAATCGGAGAGGATGATGATAATGTAAGCCGTGTGTAACTTGCAGAAAGTGAATTTGAAATTTTCATTCAAATTCCACTTGTTCTCTTTGTGATTTTGGTTTTAATTTGATCTTGGACTAGTGACATAACCATGTGATGATGATCATGTAAACTTAACTCAATCTTCAAATTAAAATTTAATCTTACTTTGCTTTTGGTTGGTTCCAATTGAATTGGTAAATAAAGTGAAAATCAAGGGAACAAACTTGGTAAAAAGATCATGAAATTCAAGGCCTTAAAATTTGTTTTGGTTCAAAAAGTTTTGGTAATTTGAAACTGGTGATGAATCATGAATATGATTAATGTATGAAATGAAAATAACCTTCTTATTAATGATAAAATGATGAATGATATGATAATGAATGAAATGAAGTAAAACTAACACAATGGTCTTCAAATCAACCGTAAACTTTTAGTCTTTTGATTTAATTTGACTTTCAAAATGATGAAAAATTGAAAATGTATATCAGTGAAACGAATGGATGAATAATAATTAGAAAAAAACTTGGTTTTAACTAAGCATTGACTTTTCATGTATACCTTAAATTTTATTCATGAAAGGATGCAATATGCCTAAATGTCTTTGGGGGAAATTAGAGTATGACAACTGCCCCTATTTAGATATCTCCAACCCAAAAGTAGGAATGAAAATGGTCTTCATACATTCAGGGTGGAAGATAATTAAATACAAAAGAACCCAAAAAATTTCCTCTAAAATACAAAAATAAAACATGGACGGGTTAAGAACACATTTAGACTAGGATAGGTGATAAGTGCCAAAAGATAGTATTTGACCACATTAAAACTTGGAACTTATTGGCTCAAAGTAACGTTCTCTACCATTGATATCCCCAAATATCACATAGGATTAAGTTTGAAACATAAAAGTGTTGTGCTTTGTGATTTCCTTGCTATTGTGCAAGAATTTCCACAATTAACCAATATTGGAACACAAAGCAAGAAAGATGAAAGTCATTAGCGAGGCTAAGACGAGAGCTCGCCCAACAAGCCAACAACGAGGCTCGGGTGTGCAGAAACAAAAGAAAAAATCATTCTTCTCGCCAGGCGAGTCTCAAGCGAGCCATCTCGCCTATCGAAGCTACAACGAGAACCAGGAGAAACAAGTCAAAAACTTTCCAGAATCAAAATGTCCCATCGTCGCCAGGCGAGGCTGTAGCGAGGAAGCTCGTCAGGTGAGCCTTTTTCTCGTCTAACGAGAGAAGGCAGTTTGAGATGCTGAGTTGGCAGATACTTCAGAGTGAAGAAAGTTTGCTTGCCATGAGAGGAAACAGTTTGCCATGCGAGAGCAGCATGACATAACCATTATATTTAGTTTAGAAACATTTCATATGAGGGACTCTCAGAGAATTTTAGAGAGAAATAGTTCATTAGAGAGAAAGAGACAAAGAGAAGGGTAGACTTGAAGAATACAAGCTGGATACACTTCAATCGTCGGGAAATCACCATTGATACTCATCCATCTTTATTTCTTCTCATTTGTAATCAAAGCTACCATGAGTAACTAAATCTCTTTCTTGTTGGGATTGGATGTAATCCATCATTACCATATGTATTTATTATGATCATGGCTTTATACATGAATTAGTTGGTTATTGATATTAATGTTATCCTTATTTACTTGTTCAACTTATATATTCGAACCATTATTGAGAAATACTCTTCGTATCTGGATTTAGGATAATCATTTGTTAGATGCTAAACTCTAGACATATATTTAGGTTTAACATTAAAAAGAGTACCAAATCTTAATGCTACCATATTGTTTAATAGGCTGAGAGATCGTTGATTAAACAATACTGTTGAACTTTCGTTAGGGGTTCAGACATAAACATTGTCGGCGAGTGATACGTGATAATATTGATCAAACAACTAATCTCTGTATAACTAATTAGAAGAATATGTGCGTCATCGGTGGATGAACCCCAATCCCAACAAGTTGTATTATCTTTGAAACTTCACTTATCATTTACTGTTTTTAAATTACATACTTTATACAAAAAAAAAAACAACTCGATAACTTTTCACTTAAGTTATATCAATTATTGGACGACATTTATATCGCATCAATACATGTGGATATGATAAACAAATACTTAATTTTGATGTTGAATATTGCAACCATCAAAATGGCACCGTTTTTTAGGGACTTGCGTTTAGATATTAAAAGCATTGCGACAATTCATATTTTTTTAAGCAATTTTGAAAACTTCATATTGTACATATATTTTCACCTATCCTGCTACTCACTTGTGTGGTTAGGTTGTGAATCCTGCGTATGCAAGGTAAAACTCTGGAAGATCAACTTCTTTTTGATCCAGAGATTGAAAGGACGATTCAGAGGAACAACAGCAATACCAGAAGACGCAAAGAACTAGCCAAGCAATGAATGCAACCAGAATGAACTTCTACCTTAATTTCTTCTTCTCATCAACAAGAGAAAGTCATGGCTGAGGTTGAATACAACACCTGAAATGCCATCAACAACAACCCATCCGTAGTTGGAAGTATGCAATGTCACAACAACTTGAGGCGATTGACTAACATGGCCAGAACTCCTACAAATACCAGGAAAACAGAGAGGAAGATGAGATTACTTTAGATTATTTATGTGAATCCTTTTGCCGATTTTGATCATGAAGATCCCTACACTCACCTCACCAAATTCTATGAATTAGCAGGTACACTTGGAGCCTCGGAAGCAGAAGAGGAAGCCATATTTATGAGACTATTTCTTCATTCTTTGATTGGTAAGGCTAAGGATTAGTATCTACACCAACCAGCAAAAATCATGACCAACTGGAATATTCTTAAAGAAAAAGTTTCTTAATTGATTCTTTCTGCACAATAAGTTCATGGATGCAAAGACCACAACTATTGTGTTTGCTCAAGGCTCCACCGAAACACTTTGTGAAGCAGAGGAGTGTAACACCCGAATTTTTAATTATTCATTTTAATTTAAATTATAGTATTTATTTGAGTGCATTATTTAATTAAATAGGGGTGAAGATTTAGCTAGTATTATTGTTAATTTAATTAGAAAATAAGGGATATTTTAGAGCTGGGAGAATATAAAGTTTTATTTAAAATTAGAGGGAAAAATGTATTTTGAGTAAAGAGTTAGGGTGTGGTGAGAATTAATGTAAATATGATAAATATTATTTTAAGTGAATATTTGAATTATTGGAATGATTAGTTAATTATTATTTTATTGATTTATATATTATTTGAAATAAAAATAAATAATAGAAATAGAGATTTAGAGAGGATGTGAGGAGAATTGAGATGTGAAAAGAGTAAGTAGAATATTAGGTTAGAATAAATTGTAAAGTGAGGGAAGCTTTTGGAGAGTACGTGCAAAAATTGGAAAGGAGAAAGAAAGAGAGATGCAAATCTAAGAGGATTCAGAGAGCGAGGAAAAATCCCAAACGCAAGAAAAATTAATGATTTTCATATCTTCGAGATAAGGGGGGAGAATTATTCATATATGGGTGGTTAAACATAGGGATAGTGAGGGGTCCTTACCTTCATGCCTTCTTTCCTCCTTTATCATGTTTGATGTTTGTGGTAAAAAATGTTTGAGCAAAACCTTTGAGACGAATGATTAATCATGTTTTTACTCTCAAATATGATATGTATTCTCATCGATATGTCTTGATGTCTTATTTAACCTTGTTGATAACCTTACTGATGTGTTATTGATATTATTGCCCTATTTGTGTATAGTGATTGCCCATGATTTGTAGATCAATACAATAAGGAGAGAGTTAGAATGTATAATTTTCAATGACTATGTTTATCCGTATGTTTTTAGGATGGTCAGAACTCAATTAGGTGAAACAGATGAGTTTCGAATCAGTTTAATAGGGAGAAAAATGTAGTAAATCGCACGTAGACATAGGAGAGGATTGATCGTCTTATTTCAGACATAACTTGAGTTTCGTAAGTCGGTTTGAGATGACTTAATTTGCGTTTGAAAGCTAACACGGTAATATTTCGTTTGAAGTAGGGAAATTGGGTATAGGGGCACTACAACAGTAACAATTTGCTGGTTTTTATATTAGAGGCGTAATCAATTTTAGTTTTGCGTTGGCCATCATGTTTCACGCGTAACTTGAGTTTCATATGCGTCGTACCCCAAATTTTGACCACTTCTTCTTTTCATTTTCATCTAACATAGAGCTCAGGGTACTAGCATGTCCAGAGTCCTATACAAGTCATCTAGTCAACTCCAATGACCTAAAAAGTCAAAGGGGGGCCCTTTTTGACTTTTTATTCTCCCTTAAGGGGTTTGGTCTTACATTAAAGATCTATAGTTTTCTAATTATTTAGCATCTGATTTTCACTAGAAAAAATTAGGACTAATTTAATAGGCCCAGTATTAATAATTAGAGGGTTATAACTTGTATTATTATAACTAGTATTAGAAATTGGGTTTTTAAAAATTATTATTCAGTTATATTATTTAGTTAAAGGGATTATTAGAATTATTATTAGATGGATTAATCTGTACTATTAGTTTTTGTGGTTATTATTTAATTATGGTTAGTTGTTAAGATTAAATAATTAAATTATTGTTAAAGTTAAACATAATGTTTATTATTAGTCAATGATTAATTTGTATTAGAAATAAATTGTCATTTAGGGTTATTATTAAGTATGGTTAGTTTAATAATTAATTTGTATTATTATTAATCATTCAAGTTAAATAATTGTTTAAGTATTATTATTATTTTTAGTGACATTTTATTATGAATGATTAGAATGACCCATTTGGTGTGAATTTGAGTGTAATAAGTTATGAGTGTGACAGATCATGAGTTCAAGTCCCACCCTTCCCATTTTTTAACGTTTTTTCTCTTTTATTTGTGTTTCCTTTATTTCTAACCTTTTTGCATTATTTTAAAAAATACAAGAACTCAAAAAATTGCATTTTTCATTTTTTATTATTAATTTTCGTATTTGTAAGATATGCATTTTTAAAATAATTAATTTTCACCTTTTTCCATATTCATAAATATACCCAAAAAATCATAAAATAAAAAATATTTGAAAAGATTTATTCATATTTTAAATATTGAATGTTAGGATAGTGATTTTATGGTTTTAGGAAAGAATTAATTTAATTGATTAAAAAAGGTCACAAATCAAAATCAAATGAATTTGTTTTTGAGCTTTTAATTATTTGAATCAAATAAATTTTTTCCTTTTTTTTTGCACTTTAACCTAAATTATATCTAATATAAATAGACAACATTCTTCTAGCCTAAGGGGAACCATTATTCACAAATCCACAATTTACCAAAAGCCAGTCTAAAAAAAGTTGTTGTTCTTCACACTAAAGAACAACAACACTAAAACCCTAAAGGCCTCCCTCATCATCATCATCATCGATCTTTTCAAAAAGGCAAGCAACGAAGAATAATTAAGAGAAAGTTAAGAACAAAAAGCGTGAAGAAGAAGATATCAAAAAACAAAATTTTTATCTTCTTTGATAACCAGGGAAAGCCTTCTCCCTGTAGGTTGGTTCCCCCACTCCTATCTATCCATTTGCCTAAAATTTTATTATCTTAATATATTGTATGATGCTTGTGTTTAAATTGTGTTTGATGTATGCTATTTTTTAAACAAATTCAAGTAAAAAAACCATATCAATTTTTGAACTAAAATCATAAAATTTTCTAAAATCAATTTTTAAATCAGTTTTTAATCAATTTTTTTAACTATTATTGTCATACCTCAAAATTTACCCCTAGATTCCTTTATCATTTGCATAACATTCTAGGTCAATCATTCATGCATAGCTAACCAATTATCAAGTTATGTTTATTTTGTTCATCTGTGAATTAAGGTTTTGCCTTAAGAAGCTCAAGAGATTGATCAGTCAAAGCTTTGGATTGATCATCAATCAATCAATTTCTCATAAACTCAAGAGATCTCCCTCCATCAAATATTAAGTGCAATATATCTTCATTACAAGTTCTTCAAAATTCAAATTCATCTAACCATGAATTAGGGTTTTTCAACCAAAGTCAACTGCATCTTTGACTTTTGATCAAGGCATGATCTCAAGCCTTGAGACATGATTCAAGACATTCAAATACATCCTTTGAGTCCTCCCATGGTGTTTAAATAGCTCATGAGATTTAATTCATTGAAGATCAAGAAGTAGAGATTCATCTGATACATAAGCCAATTACTGCAAAGTCAAACCTTTGACTTTAGGGTTTTTTGGTCAAATATGAACTTCTCAAGATAAATTCCATGGAAACATGAATTTGATCAAGAAAAATCAAGATAATTGTGGTTACTTACAAAAAGGGAAATAAAAGAGAAATTGAAATTTTTCTAAGTTATGGATGCACAATGATTTTTGTCCAACTTGTCAAGGCCATAACTTCCCATCCAAGCATCCATTTTCTTTGCTCCAAAGACCAATTTGAAGAGCTCATTCCATACTACAACTTTGTCCTTGAGGTGGAATTCCCAAAAAGAGTGTTTAGATTTCTAGTTATGAAGCCATGAAGTTGGTGTATCATTCAAATGTGAAGTTCAACACTTAGAAATTTTTTGATGTAAATATGCCTTGTAAAAGTATCCAATTTGAGAGCCATTTTTCATCATGAACCATTTGTATTCAAGGAAAACTCAAAACATGAAAGTTGTAGAGCATGTTTCAAGCTTTCCAAAGAGTCCAAGAACTCATTTTTCCCATGCTTGTGCTAGGGGGTTCGAAGAGACAAAGTTGGCCTTCCAAACATGAACTTTAGGTGATTTTCATGTCATGAACTTGAATCAAAACAAACTCCATGCTGCAAATCCCTTGATTACAGGTCTTGTAGTTTGTAAATCTATATTTAATCAGAAGATTACACAAACTTTTAAGTCATTACACAAGGTCTTGAGCCATTATCCAAGAGATTATTCCATTTTTGAAAGATTTGGCAAGAAAATGCATACTTACATTTGCATAAAGAAAATTTAATCACAAAGTCTACTCTCCTTGAGCTTTGTGATTGTTTCTTCTACACAAACCTCTTGCAAATGATCAGAATCAACCTCTCAACCACGCTACACCCTTGTACTTGGCCTTGGAACTTCACATTTTCATGGAACCATACCATTCATTTTCAACCAAGCCAAAACTCAATAACCTTGCATTCTGACCAACACTCTTACCCTCCACTTCTCCTATGAATAGAGGCATCCTCTAATCCTCAAAACACACAAGAAATCACTCTCAAAACCTCAGCCATTTCTCTCCAAACCCGAGTTTGCAAAACCTCCATTTTGCAAGTTCAAAAACATAAAGACTCCCTCTTGCATTTCTATTGAGTTCCTTCTCAACCAACCATCAAAACCTCTCATACATATCACAAATAACTCATATAAGCCCTCAAATCACATTCGTACCACCTTTATCATCATCTTCTATCTTCACCATCATATTTGCAAAAGGGTTCGTGTGAGTGCATACAAGAAGTTTCTGACCAAGTCTTTCTTTCAAACATTCTCTCCAAGGATCAAGAAGGTCCTTGGAAGCTTTATCTTGTTTTTGTAGCTACTAAGAAGGGGCATTGGACCTTGCTCCAATTGGTATGGTTTTTGCACCTTGAACCTCTTCTTTCATGCATCATTCTTGAATAAGTATTGAAGCAAAAATGTAGTCTCTATTATGCTTAGTATGTTTCAGTATTTGGTTTCTTTGTATCATGTTTACATGTAAAGTTTTTAATGTTTGAAACCTAAAGTTTTGCTTCTGTTTACACCCTTCGTGTGCATTATACAAAAAGTTTTAGGTCATAATAATCACACCATTAGAATCCTTGTGGAAAATAGTTTAATTTTAGTTTTTACACTTTTAAAAATGATTGAGAAATGAGTGAGATATTTATGGAAGAAAATCTGGAAAAAATAGAAAGCTAGGGCACGAGAGAGAGAGAGAGAGAGAGAGAGAGAGAGAGAGAGAGAGAGAGAGAGAAGAGAGAGCGTGTTGTTGGAGAAGGTGATGACTTGGTCATAATTCATTTTATCATGTGACTTTAATATTTATTTTTAAGTTTTCAATACTACCACTGGATGTATCACCACCCTAGTGGTAGCAGTGTACGTTTTCCTTGCTTCTCTTGTGTAAAGGCATGGGTTCGAATCCTGATGAACCACCCATTTGATCCTTTTTTCACATTTTGTTTTTTATGCATTCTGGAAGCTTTTTTTAAATATATATGCTGGTTTCCTAAATTATTCACATACATGCGCGTGGCTTGGTGGCTTAATTTTAAGCCTGGAACCTCCATGTCATGAGTTCAAACCCTTGGAATGCCATTTCCATTTTTTTTAGCAATTTGCATTTTCATTGTTTTTCACAAGTTCATTCAACCATAACTCACAAACCACACATCATTTTGACCTAATTTTTTGCAAGACTCTTCATTGTTAGGTCTATTTTATGAATGTATTTTAAAATTTCACAAAATATTTATTTTTCACACACTTTTGTATAGCTAAAGTAAGCATATTTTTAGGGTTTTATTAAGTCCTTAGATGATGTTTTTTACTCGATCCTTAATTTTAATTGTGCATAGTGACTCTTGTGAATATCATACACCATGTGTGAACCTTTTGAAATGTTAATAACATGTTGTTTTGAGCTTTGCTTAAGTTTTAAGTACTTAAATGCATTCTTTTTCATGTATAATTGACTTGTTCTTCCATGTTTGGTTTTGAAATTTGTCCTTTGACCTTTTCCATGATACTTGTTGATTTTGTCATACCTTATTGAACACTTGTGTGCATATAAATCCTTGTGCTTGTCCACCTTTGTTTATGTGTTCATAAATGCCTTAAACTTTGATAACATGTCTCCACATGATTCCTAACTTGTATGCTTACAATGTTCAAACCTTTGTGATGTTTTAACCTTTGAATGTGATTATCATGAACCTTAAACATGTACCATGATTGTTATCTTGATACCTTGAACCATTGACTTTTAATTTGTATCCATGTTTAAGTATTGTTATGACTTATCAATGCTTGTTTGAACTTTTGAATTGTATTCATGTTTAAGTATTGTTATGACTTATCCATGCTTGTTTGAACTTTTGAATTGTATCCATGTTTAAGTGTTATTATGACTTATCCATGCTTGTTTGAAATTTTGAATTGTATCCATGTTTAAGTGTTGTTAGTATCCATGCTTGTTTGAACTTTTGAATTGTATATATGCTTAATTATTGTCATAATTTATCCATGTTTGGATGTTTAAATTGTATTCATGATTAAGTGTTGTTACAACTTGTCTATGTTTGTCTTGTATTCATGATTAAGTGGTGTTAGTAAACCCTAATCCATGCTTACCCTAGTTGTGTACTTGAACTTGTTATCCATGATACCATGTTGATATTGTTATATCCATGTTAACTTGAATCCATACTTGATATTGTTATATCCATAATTGATTTGAATCATCCATGATGCTTTGGTCTTGTTAGAACCATGTCACATGTATGCTTTGGTGTTGTAACATCCTTTCTTATATGTGTTTACCTTGGTTGTTACCATGTTTTGTTTATGACTTTGTTAAGTCTTAGATGTTGTAACATTTACCTTCATGCTTTGGTTCTTACCTTGATTTTGCTTATGACTTTATTAAGTCTTAGATGTTGTCACATCTACTTTCATGTATTTGGTTGTTACCATATTCACTTTAATTTTGTCATATATGATTAACATCATGTTTGAATGTTACCTTAGTTGCTTATAATTGATATCATGTTTGAATATCATCCTTGTTCATCTCATCCATATTGCTCATGATTACTTTAACTTTGTCAAGTTATCCCCAAGTGATGTTAGCTTGTTAGCCTTCATCCTTCTTTGTTATCTTTTGTTTCCAAATCCAAAGGAAAGGTCTCTTTGTTAACTTTATGTCATAGGTAGCTTAGCCTTACCTCAACTCCCCTTTTGACCTTGTTAGAGTCATTAACCTTTCAACTTAGCCTTAGGTTAGAGTTTGTAAACTCTACGTAAGTGTTACTGTTATAAACACTTACTTTCCCCCCTTGGAACCTTGATCACTATCAAGAGTTCTTCACCCTTATTAAGTTGAACTACGATTGCTCTTATTCCATCCTTGTAAGGATACGTAGGCATAAGACCGCGAAGTCTTTGCGAGCATACTTAGTAAAACCTCTAGGTTTTTCCCATAGAACATTCCCCATCAATTACAAACAAACAATAACATAACACAAATACAACAAGAGGTTCCTATAGAATACTATAGATACTTAGGGTGCTAATACCTTCCCTTAGTATAACCAACCCCCGAACCTTTAGATCTCTTCGCATTGTTGTTACATTGCATAATTAGTGTTTTATTCGATCTTTTCCCTTTCCTTTGGATAAATTAAAGTTCGGTGATGAATATTTAATGTTTTGTGATTCAAGTTAACATAATAGCTTGATATCTTGTTCTCACCGCAACAGAAATGGCAAATTCACTAGGGATACTCACCTAAGAGGGTTAAGCCTATCTTGTTTATTTGTGTTATTTATGTTTATATATTTGTTTGCTTGTGTTGCTTGGGTTTTCTGTTTGGCAGGGTGGATATCTTTGTGTGGTGAGATAAAGTCTTAACCCAGACTTGAGAGCACAAATATGATAGGAAGGGTGGTATAGTCAAGGATACTTTGAGGGAGTAATTCCGAAGAAGTTGACTTGAGATCCCCCGCTCAGTGGAGGCCCTCTTGAAAGTAGTTTTTGTTGAACGAGTAATCGTGAATACATTACTACTTTCGACCTAGGAGCCCGTGAAACTGAGGACCTTAGTTACCTCTTACCCCACTTGGCCTATTTAGGATGTACTGCGATGACTATGAGGGTGTAAACCCAAAGTAGTTGATATGCGATACTACACTCAAACGAGATTCTCTTGAGAATATTATTGATTTCCAAGTAATTGGTGTGTTAATAATATCCGAAAGATGGGCCAATGACTTTGGGAACCTCTTAGAACCTTGTTCCGCATGTACAAAAACCCATAGTACATAACCTTGGGATGGGTAGACCATAGCTCCATGCTCGTGATCTCAAACCCAAATGTTTGTGTATATGTGTATATGTGTGTTTGTGCATACATTCATCCATGCATTCACGCACCTTTTTTCGAACTCTTCAAGGAACTTAGAGTTGTTTTGCAAACATTATAGGATGGATTTTAGAAGGAGAAGAACTCAGAAATACACTTTCAAAAGTCCAAAGTTGGAAGACCTAAGGAAATTAGGAGGTTTGGTTGAAGACCCATTGGCTTTCAAGGATAGGCATGAAAGGATTTTGTCTCTATTGAAGCTCAAGATGGTTGATGGAATTATCTATACACTTGTGCAGTTTTATGATCCGTTATACCATTTCTTTACTTTCCCCAACTATCAGTTAATGCCCACATTGGAGGAGTATTCATATTTAGTTGGACTTCCTATTACTTCTCAAGCTCATTTCTCAGGTTTGGAGGATATGCCTATAGGACAAGACATTGCAGAGGCTATTCACCTCAAGTTATCAGATATCAAAGCTCATATGACCACAAAACGAGGAATCCTTGGGTTACCTGCCAAGTTTCTAATGGAGAAAGCTCAGTACTATGTTGACAAGAAGAGTGTGGATGCCTTTGAAGCCATCGTTGCCTTGCTCATCTATGGACTCTTTCTCTTTCCCAATATTGACGACTTTGTTGATATTGATGTTATCAATATCTTCTTACTTGGGAATCCAGTCCTGACATTGCTTGCTGACGCCTATCACTCTGTGCATCTGAGGAATTCTCATGGAGGAGGAATGATTGCTTGTTGCACCTCTTTCCTCTACAAGTGGTTTATTTCGCACTTGCCTCGCTCATCCACCTTTTGGGATCTCAAGGATGGTCTTCTTTGGTCACAAAAGATTATGTCACTCACTTATTCCGACATTGAGTGCTATAATCCTACTTTTGGAGGGGTGGCAATGATTGACAGTTGTGGTGAGTTTCCCAACGTACCTCTTCTTGGTACAAAGGGATACATAAGCTACAATCCGGTTCTAGCTCGTCGACAACTTGGTTATCCTATGAAGGATAAACCTAATACCATCTACTTGGAAGGACTTTTCTTCAAATAAGGTGTGAATCCAGTGCTTAAAGAGAAAATCGTGCACGCTTGGCGTCACATTCATAAAAAAGGAATGACCGCATCAGGAAAGCCTGATTGCGTCGCTTTGGAGCCTTATCTCAAATGGGTACAAGATAGGGCTATCAAGCTGAAGATGCCCTACCCCCGTCATGAGCCCCTACCCATGGCTATTAGAGACCCCACCCTGATCTTTATGAGTGAGGAGGAGAAGCTGAAGATCGCCTTGACCAAAGCAAAGCGAGAAAGGAATGCTTGAAAGAACAAGTACCAAGTCGTCAACCATGAGAATGGGGAACTTCAGAAGCTTCTAAAGTAAAAGGATGAAGAAGATTCCGCCAAGAAGAGGAAGGCGCGAGAGGATTTATTTTACTCTAGCATACCATCAGTTCCTGTTGCTAGTTTTGACCTTCCTCCTACTTTAGTTGCGTGGAAGTTGTATATGGACAAGCTCATCCTCGAGAAGACCAAGATGAATGATAAGATTGATAAGCTTACGAAGAGATTGCATGGAGGAGAGGGATCTTCTCATCAGATTGGTTAGGACTCCTAGTTTCATTTTTCTTGTATTTGTCCACTTTGTATGACTTTTGAAAGTGTGTAACTCGTTTTGTAAGCTTCAAATTTAAATTAATGAAATGAAACTATTTTTGTTATTCAAAGGATGTGTTCTCCATTTCTATAATGTTTGTAAATATACTTTGAGTTCCTTGAAATCTCTGCATTACATTGCATTTCATCCATTCATGTCATCACATGTGCATTCTTCTTGCATTTAGCTCATTCTGTTGTCACCTCTCCAGTTTCACACTGAGACCTCTACACCCATACAACACCAGAGCTCAAGCTCAAAGAAGAATGGCTGACTGGGAACAAGAAATCGAGCAAGTCAATAATGAACTTGAAGACCTACGTGGGAACATAGGGTAGATCATGGAAATGTTACAAGTGATACATGCGAAAATGGATACCCAAACTACAGTGGTTTTCGAGATTGTTAATCCAGTAGTAGATCCTCAGTCTGCAATAGCTACTACAACAAATTTACCTCCATTTGGTCTTCCTCCAGGTTTTGTGCCTAGGCCTGCCACAATTCTAACTACTCAGCAAGTTGTTCCTTTGACCTCCGAGGTCCCTCATGTGGTTCCTACCTTTGCATCGACTGCCGTGCATACCCATGTTTAACCCTACTTTGATGAACACCAACAAGTATATGATGTGCCAGATATGTCTGAATATGAAGATGAGAAGCATGAGAAGCTTAGGGAGAATGTTGAGACCATTGAGAAGATATTAAGAGCAATGGAAGGTGACCAAATCTTTGGTGCCGCTGCAAGGGATATGTGCCTTGTATCCGAATTGGTTATCCCAGCCAAGTTCAAGACCCCAAATTTTGATCAATACGAAGGTGCCACGTGTCCAAAGAACCATCTTATTATGTACTATAGGAAGATGGCAGCCCATGTTGACAATGATAAACTCACGATTCACTATTTCCAAGACAGTCTGAAAGGAGCTTCTTCTAAATGGTATTTAAGTTTGGATCAATCCTGTATCCATTGTTTCCAAGACTGTCAGATGCTTTCATCAAACACAACAAGTACAACATGGATCTAGCTCCTAGTAGAAGATAATTGTTGAGCATTTCACAGAAGAATTCTAAGTCATTTAAGGAATACGCTCAACGATAGAGAGAAATTGCATCCCAAGTGGAACCTCCCTTGACCGAGAAGGAATTAGCTGATTGGTTTGTTGACACAGTGCGCCCAGAATTCTATGAGAGGATGGTTCGAAGTGTGACTGCTAGCTTTTCTGATATAGTTGATGTGGGTGTCAAGGTGGAACTTGGTTTAAAGAGTGGTAAAATGGCCAATGTAGCTGGCAGTTCAAACACCAACAACACCAATGCTAAGAAGCCTTCTAGCAGTTTCCACAAAAAGAAGGAAGGGAAAACCAACGCAGTATTGTCTAGTAGGAGAAAGAATCAATCTTGGAAACAACAACAACTACAAAATTATGTCCAACAACTAGCTTATCCAGTTTAGTTCGCCCAACAATCGTATGTGGCTGCAGTCACTCCCTTATTTAATCAGCAAGTTCCCGTATATCAACCTATGCAACCAGCTCTTGTTTGTCAACCAGCTCAATCTCCGCCAACTTATCAACGAGCGTCCAACGCTCCAGCCTATCAAAAACAAAGGAATCAAGGTCCCCGCCAAAATGTTCCCAATATAAGACAGGGTGGTAGGCCTCCTATTCCTCCCATCCCTATGACTTATACCGAGCTATACCCTTCATTGGTGCAGTGAGGGTTGGTGACTACAAGGTCCTTGGGTCCACCTCCCGATACTCTTCCACCTCAATACAATCCCAACACTCATTGTCCATTCCACGAGGGCGCACTAGGCCATGATCTAGAAGGTTGTTATGCTCTAAAGCATATTGTAAGAGAGCTAATGGAGAAGAAGATCTTATTATTTGGTGATTCTGGACCCAATGTTAAAAATAATCCTTTGCCTGCTCATGGGGCTGTAAATGCTATTGATAAAGCATCTGATGAAAGTCTAATCCTTGATGTTGCTGAAATTAAAACCCCTCTTTGAGCTTTCCATGCAAAGTTGGTAGAGGCAGGTTTAACCAAGATTTGCCATGCTGAGTGTGAAGATTGTGCTGCCAGTCTTAAGGGATGTATGTTGGTCCAAAGGGACATTCAAAGTTTGACCAATGATGGTTTCTTGCAAGTAAGTAACAAGTTGAAGAAAGATGAAGTGTCTGTGATTAAGCCTATCTTTAATCTTCCAGAATCAAGTGATAAAGTGAATGTGTTTAACTTACCTGAATCAAGTTCTATAACACCTGTTTTTAATATACCAAAGCTAGTATTCAACATTGCAAAGCCTGTTATTATTCCGTCAGTTAATAAGCCAAAGCCTGTGATTATTCAAAAGCCTAGTCCATTCTTTTTCAAAGATACCAAGGTTGTGCCTTGGAAGTATGATGTGACAGTGATTGACCAAGAGTCTGGGAAGGTTGTTTCGAAAGCAAGTTTGAAAAATGCTCATGAAGACATAACTAACATAGCTGGAGCAAGTAAGATGACTCGTAGTGGTCGTATCTATACCCCCCGATTCAATGAGGCTCCACCAAAAGAGGTTGTTGCCACCGTGCCTACTAGACAAAGAAGTGGTTGTAAATGATGAAGATGCAGAATTTTTGAGGATTATAAGGAAGAGTGACTATAAGGTCATTGACCAACTTCATGAAACTCCTTCAAAGACCTCCATTTTGTCTCTTCTGATGAGCTCGCCAGCTCACCGAAGTGCCTTACAGAAGCTGTTAGCTTAAGCCCATGTCACTCATGACATTACTGTTGGCCAGTTTGTTAACGTAATTGCCAATATTAGTGTCTGTAATACTCTCAGTTTCAGTAAAGAAGAGTTACCAAACGAAGTCCAGAACCATAACCGTGCGCTGCACGTATCTGTAAAATGTCAGGATGACGCTTTAGCAAGAGTCCTTATGGACACCGATTCTTCTCTGAATGTTTTACCCAAGAGACACTTGCTAAGCTATCTTACAAAGCGGCAGAGATGAGGTCTACTTCTTTGATTGTTAAGGCTTTTGATGGTTCACGCACAACAGTAATGGGGGAGGTGGAGCTACCAATCTTGATTGAACCACATGTGTTTGATATCACACTCCAAGTCATGGACATTAACCCAACGTACAATTGCTTGCTTGGAAGGCCATGGATTCACGCTGCTGGCGCCGTGACCTCTACCTTACACCAAAAGATGAAATTTGTTGTTGATGATAAATTAGTGATTATTCATGGTGAGGAAGACCTTATGGTAAGCCACCTATCTTCGTTCCAATACATTGAGGCTGATGAGGATGCCTTGGAAACCTCTTTCCAAGCACTCGAGATAGCCAACGATGTCCTTTTGGAAGTCGAGGAACCAGTGGGTAAGGGTAATCCATCTTTCGCACCTATCAAGAACACAAGATCAACTATTGAAGAAGGCATTCCCGAAGCCTGGGGAGAAGTCATAGATGTTAAGATGAAGCTAGATCGATATGGGTTGGGTTACAAACCAACTAATGATGGAGCATCTACTTCTGCCAAAGGACGTCCGAAGAATATTCAAGAAGTGTTTGTTAGTGGAGGCTTCCAAGTTAACGCTGTTGATGAAGATAATGAAGATGAAGATTTGAGCAATCTGGTGTTTCTGTGTGATGCCGCTTTAGATAATTGGGAAGCAATTGAGATCCCAGTGATCATTCCCGCGTCAAAGTAATTTGTTGTCTTTTTGTTGTTTTAAAAAATTCCATAGCCATAACCAAAGCTATTGGACTATTTTGTAGGCGCCCCTTTTGCACTTTCAAATTATTATCAATGAAGATGTTTTGTTAAATTCTCATTGTTTCATTTACTGTTTTTTACTTTTACCTTTTAAAGAAAATGGAAATCTTTCAAAACTACAAAAAGATTTTCCTTTTGCATTTTCCTTGTTCTTTTAATAAAATCAAATCATTCAAACATGCAGAATAATCCAAAACCATGTTGAATCCAATGACCATGCTTTCACTCCTAACTTTGATTCACCCATCTACCAAGCCGAAGATGAGGGTGAGGAAGATTATGAAGTTCCCGATGAACTGGAAAGAATGTGTGAGTATGAGTATAGAGATCTCCAACCGCATCAAGAACAGGTAGAGACAATCAATCTTGGCACTGATGAAGAGAAGAAAGAAGTCAAGATTGGTACAATGCTTGGGGCAGACATCAGACAAAGATTGGTCAAGCTTCTAGAAGAGTATGTGGATGTGTTTGCATGGTCGTATCAAGATATGCCAGGTTTAGACACAGACATTGTTGTTCACAAATTGCCGCTTCGACCAGAATGCCCGCCCGTAAAACAGAAACTTCAAAGAACTAGACCAAACATGGCTCTAAAGATTCGAGATAAAGTCAAAAGGCAGCTTGATACAGGTTTTCTAATATTTTCCAAGTACCCTGAGTGGGTAGCTAATATTGTGCTAGTGCCTAAAAAGGACGGTAAGGTCAGAATGTGCATAGATTGCAGGGATCTGAACAAGGCTAGTCCGAAAGACGATTTCCTTCTACCACATATTGATACACTTGTGGACAACACTGCTCGTTTTTTAGTTTTCTCTTTCATGGATGGCTTCTCCGGTTACAACCATATCAAAATGGATCCTGACGACATGGAAAAGACCAAGTTCATTACCTCTTGGGGAACCTATTGCTATAAGGTTATGCCCTTCGGTTTGAAGAATGCAGGGGCAACATATCAAAGGGAGATGGTCACCCTCTTTCACGACATGATGCATAAGGAGATCGAGGTTTATGTCGATGATATGATTTCCAAATCTCAGAGTGAAGAGGATCACTTGGATCATTTGTTGAATTTGTTTGAACGACTCAGAAAATACCAGTTGAGATTGAATCCTGCTAAGTGCACGTTCGGTGTTAGATCTGGAAAGTTACAGGGGTTTATTATTAGTCAATGAGGAATTGAAGTAGATCCCTACAAGGTCCGAGCAATCCAAGAAATGTAAGATCCACAAACTAAAACGCAAGTTAGAGATTTTCCGGGGTGATTGAATTACATTTCCAGATTCATCTCTAATTTGACCGCTACCTGTGAACCAATCTTCAAGTTACTTCGCAAGTATCAGATCATTGATTGGAATTATAATTGTCAACAAGCTTTTGAGAAGATTAACGGTTATCTATAACAACCTCTCATCTTGATTCCACCTGTTCCAGGGAAGCCTCTCTTCATGTGCTTGACTGTGCTCAAAAGATCTATGGGTTGCGTATTGGGCCAACATGACGAAACTGGACGAAAAGAACATATCATTTACTATTTGAGCAAGAAGTTTACTGATTGTGAAAGCCGATATTCACTTTTGGAGAAGACTTGTTGCGCTTTAGCATGGGCTGCTAAACGTCTTAGGTAGTACATGATTTGTCACACTACTTTGTTGATCTCCAAAATGGATCCAAGAAAGTACATTTTTGAAAAGCCTGTTCAGACTGGAAGACTCGCCTGTTGTCATATGTTGTTATCTGAATATGACATCCAATATGTAACCCATAAGTCTATCAAAGGAAGCATCTTATCAGACTACCATGCAGATCAGCCTGTTGAATACTACGAGCCTCTGAAGTTTGATTTCCCGGACGAAGACATCATGTTGGTAAAAGATTGTGAAGAACTAGGTCCTGACGAGGGTCCCGAGCCAGGTTCCCATTGGAAGCTGATGTTTGATGGTTCCTCTAACTACAGTGGGCATGGTATAGGATCGTTCTGATGAATCCCAATGGTTGTTACACTTCGTTCACAGCGAGGCTATGTTTTGAATGTAAAAATAACATTGCAGAATATGAAGCGTGTATCCTAGGCATTGAGGCAACCATTGACTCCGAATAAAAATTCTTGAAGTATGTGGAGATTCAGCTTTGGTGATCTACCAAGTTAAGGGTGAATGAGAGACCTGTGACGAAAACTTGATCCCCTATCGTGCTTACATTATGGAGTTGATCAAATACTTTGATGAGATCACTTTTCGACACGTCCCGAGAACTGAAAACCATATAGCTGATGCCTTGGCTATGTTAGCCTCGATGTGGAAAATCAGATTCCTTACTGAAGCACTGCTTATTCGGATTGAACGCAAGACCGAGCCTGCCTACCGTCAATTAGTCGAAGAAGAAACTAATGGAAAGCCATGGTTCCATGACATCAGGAACTATTTGTAAAACTAGGAATATCGAGCAAATGCTACAGCTCTTGATAAGAAGACTTTGAGAACACTGGCATCCAAATTCTTCCTCAGTAATGATGTGCTATACAAAAGAAACCATGACATGGTTCTGCTAAGATGTGTTGACAGACGTGAAGCAGACCTGTTAATCCAAGAAATTCACGAAAGATCATTTGGAACTCATGTTAATGGTCATGTTATGTCTAAAAAGATCTTGAGAGTTGGATATTACTTGTTAACTATAGAGTCCGATTGTATCCAATATGCTAGAAAATGCCACGAATGCCAAATTTACGCTAACAAGGTGCACGTGCCTCCAACACTGTTGAATGTTCTATCATCGTCGTGGCCTTTCTATATGTGGGGCATTGACATGATTGGGTAAATCGAACCTAAAGCTTCCGACGGTCACTGTTTCATCTTGGTTGCAATTGACTACTTCACAAAATGGGTAGAAGCTGCTTCCTATACCAACGTGACAAAACAAGTGGTTGTCCGCTTCATCAAAAAGGAGATTATCTGTCATTATGGGATCCTGAGCCGAATCGTTATAGATAATGGGACTAATATGAACAATAAAACCATGAAAAAGATGTGTGAAAGTTTCAAGATTGAGCATCACAACTCTTCTCCTTACCGTCCAAAAATGAATGGAGCTGTTGAAGCCGCAAACAAAAATATCAAGAAAATCCTGCAAAAGATTGTGAAAACTTACAAAGATTGGCATGGAATATTACCATTTACTTTGCACGGATACCGAACCTCAGTTCGAACTTCAACAGGGGCAACCCATTTCTCTTTGGTGTATGGGATGGAGGTAGTCCTCCCGATTGAAGTAGAGATACCATCCATGAGAGTCTTAATGGAAACCAAGCTGATTGAAGCAGAGTGGGTCCAAGAGAGATTTTATCAGTTGAACCTCATTGATGAGAAACGCATGACTGCGATGTGCCATGGTCAGTTGTACCAAAATTGGATTAAGAGGGCATTTGATAAGAAGGTCCGTATCCGAGAATTTAGAGAAGGAGAACTTGAAGTTAAGAAACTCTTACCAGTTCACAAAGACATCCGCGAAAAACAGACTCCCAATTATGAAGGCCCATTTGCTGTGAAAATAGTTTTCTCCGGAGGTTCATTAATCCTCACAACAATAGATGGTGAAGAGCTTGCGCACTCTTTGAACTCTGATGCAGTCAGAAAATATTATGCCTAAATAAAACCCGCCAAGTCGAAAACCTGGAAAGGCGACTTAGGCAACAATGGGTATCACGGTCGATCAAAACCTATGAAGGAGATCCAGGCAAAAGTTGGGGATGAAAATAAAAAATAAGAGCTCGCTAAGTTGAAAACCCGAAAAAGTGACTTAGGCAAAAATGAGCGTCCCGGTGGATTGAAAACCCGAAAGGGAGATCCAAGCAAAAGTTAGGGACCAAAGGAATTTCACTGCATTAGATGGTGTTCACCATAGCAGAAGATCAAAGCAGAAGTTCACTCCGGCCGCTCTCGTCAGAAGCAAGGTTTTGGGAGGTCTTAGTTATTAGGGCTAGTAATGTCATTAGATTCAATGTAACCTTTCCCTATTGCCATTGTCAAATTGTAATACTCCATTGGGATTTTCCATTTGCAAGCTACCATTCTTGAATAAAATCAGATTTTTGCCTATTCAATTCTTGTCATTTATGCTTTCTCTACTTTTTCTTGCTATGCAAAATGTCACTTTTTTATTAATAATGATTTTGAAAGTGAAAAGTTTTGAATCGAAAACATTTTTGAAAACATAAAGAAAGAACTTAAATTTGCTTTGACGTGTGGAAGGATTAAAAGAAAATCTTGTGTTCCCAAGAAGTCTTAAGGTTGCAGAAGCACTTTTAGACAATTTCAACAAAACCCCCCATTAAAGCATAAACTGACAGCACTTTTGGAGTGATCCTTGATCATGTGTAATTTTCAAGATTGAAGAGAATCTCCCCAGTGTCCATCATGTGATACATTTTTTATTGGTGTTGAGGATTTGTGCTCCATTAGAGTCTTCCTTTGTTCCCCATTGGAGTCTCCCTATATCCCCAGTAAGCTTCCTTGGCTTCATACTTCCCTAGTGGAATGAATGTATTCCTCAATGAATCTCTGGACTCCTTTATTCCCCGGTGATTTCGTGTGACTCTTTTCTTCCCCAACGACGTGAATATGTTTATCTATTCCCCGTGAGTCTCCAGATTCCTTTTGTCTCTTCGTAGAGTCAGCTTTTGCATATCATGGTCATCCGCATCATGTCATATCATGAGCATATGTGCATCTAGCATTAATCCAGGTCTTTGTTATTGGTTGTAGCCTATTTTTACCCCAAGCCCAGTTGTTACTGACATTTTTGTTAAGATCTTTGGTCGTCACCAATTCCCTGCCCAAGTCCAGTTGTTACTGGCATCTTTGTTAAGATCTTTGGTCGTCACCAATTTCCTATCCAAGTCCAGTTGTCACAGGAATTTTGTTAAAACTTTGGTTGTCACCTTGTATCCCCATGAAGCCCAGTCGTCATTGGCATTTTTTTAAATTTGGTCGTTACCACCTCCTTTAATGTCTAGTTGTCACTAACATCTTTCTTGAAAACCCATTTATTATTGGTATTAGTAGTCTGGTTGTCACGAGTCCCTTCTCTAAGTCTAGTTATTACTAGCATCTCCGGTGAAATTCCAATTGTTATTGGCACTCGTTGCAAAATCCAATTGTTATTGGTATTGTTTATCTAGTTCTCACCAGTCTCCCCGTGAAGTCCAGTTGTTACTGGCACTGTTTGCAAGTCCAATTGTCATTGGCATTTTCAAATCCAATCGTTATTGGTTTTGTTTTTTTGGTTGTCACCAGTCCCCTGTGAAGTCCAGTCAGCATTGGCATCCTTATTCAACTGTGTTTGGTATCCAATTGTGCTTGATCCCTAGTGGAGACCACTTTTTTTGGTTCTATCCCCAGTTAAGACCATCTACTTGTCAGTTATATTCTAGAGTGTCACCCGGTCATGTCTGAACCTATTGTTCAACCACTTTAGATATCCCCAGTTTGTTTCTGTTCCCAGTGATTTGTCATCCCCAGTGAGTTGTTACTCATTGTTGTTGACTTTACCCTTTGCTTTCATCCTTGTCTGCATTTTGCGTTTATCATTCCATCATGAATCCTCATGCTAGAAGTTCACTGCATGTCAGCATTATTCCCCAACATTGTTAGAGTAGTTTTTTTGTCTATAGGATAGCATGCCATTACATCTAGGGGCAAAATTTTCGGTTTTTCTATATTTAAAGACCTTTCACCATGATTTCATGAGGATTGACATCGCTCATGCTAGCCGGTAAAGATATTTAAATAGGGGCAACTGTCATACCCCAAAATTTACCCCTAGATTCCTTTATCATTTGCATAACATTCTAGGTCAATCATTCATGCATAGCTAACCAATTATCAAGTTATGTTTGTTTTGTTCATCTGTGAATTAGGGTTTTGCCTTAAGAAGCTCAAGAGATTGATCAGTCAAAGCTTTGGATTGATCATCAATCAATCAAGTTCTCATACACTCAAGAGATCTCCCTCCATCAAATATCAAGTGTAATATGGCTTCATTACAAGTTCTTCAAAATTCAAATTCATCTGACCATGAATTAGGGTTTTTCAACCAAAGTCAACTTCATCTTTGACTTTTGATCAAGGCATGATCTCAAGCCTTGAGACATGATTCAAGACATTCAAATACATCCTTTGAGTCCTCCCATGGTGTTCAAATAGCTCAAGAGATTGAATTCATTGAAGATCAAGAAGTAGAGATTCATTTAATACATAAGCCAATCACTGTAAAGTCAAACCATTGACTTTAGGGTTTTTTGGTGAAATATGAACTTATCAAGATAAATTCTAGGGAAACATGTTTGATTGATGAATTTGATCAAGAAAAATCAAGAGAATTGTGGTTACTTTCAAAAAGGGCAACAAAAGAGAAATTGAAATTTTTCTAAGTTATGGATGCACAATGATTTTTGTCCAACTTGCCAAGGCCATAACTTCCCATCCAAGCATCCATTTTCTTTGCTCCAAAGACCAATTTGAAGAGCTCATTCCATACAATAACTTTGTCCTAGAGGAGGAATTCCCAAAAAGTACTTAGATTTCAAGTTATGAAGCCATGAAGTTGGTGTTTCATTCAAATGTGAAGTTCAACACTTAGAAGTTTTTTGATGTATATCTGCCTTGTAAAACTAACCAACTTGAGAGCCATTTTTCATCATGATCCATTTTGATTCAAGGAAAACTCAAAACATGAAAGTTGTAGATCATGTTTCAAGATTTCCAAAGAGTCCAAGAACTCATTTTTCCCATGCTTGAGCTAAGAGATTCGAAGAGACAAAGATGGCCTTCCAAACATGAACTTTAGGTCATTTTCATGTCATGACCTTGAAGCAAAACCAACTCCATGCTGTAAATCCCTTGATTACAGGTCTTGTAGATTGAAAATCTATCTTTAATTAGAAGATTACATAAACTTTTGAGTCATTACACAAGGTCTTGAGCCATTATCCAAGAGATCATTCCATTTATGGAAGATTTGGCAAAAAATTGCATACTTCCATTTGCATAAAGAAGCTTTAATCACAAAGTCCACTCTCCTTGAGCTTTGTGATTGTTGCTTCTGCACAAACCTCTTGCAAAGGATACGAAGCAACCTCTCAACTACTCTACGCCCTTGTACTTGGCCTTGGAACTTCACATTTTTATGGAACTATACCATTCATTTTCAACCAAGCCAAAACTCAATAACCTTGCATTTTGACCAGCACTCTTTCCCTCCACTTCTCCTATAAATAGAGGCATCCTATAAGCCTCAAAACACACTAGAAATCACTCTCAAAACCTCATCCATTTCTCTCCATACCCTAGTTTGGAAAACCTCCAGTTTTGCAAGTTTAAAAACCTAAAGACTCCCTCTTGCATTTGTGTTGAGTTCCTTCTCAACCAACCATCCAAACCTCTCATACACATCATAAATAACTCATCTAAACCTTAAAATCACATGTGTACCACCTCTATCATCATCTTCCATCTTCACCATCATATTTGCAAAAGGGTTCGTGCGAGTGCATACAAGAAGTTTCTGACCAAGTCTTCCATTCAAACATTCTTTCCAAGGATCAAGGAGGTCATTGGAAGCTTTATCTTGTTTCTGTAGCTACTAAGAAGGGGCATTGGACCTTGCTCCAATAGCTATGGTTTTGCACCTTGAACCTCTTCTTTCATGCATCATTCTTGATTAAGTATTGAAGCAAAACTGTAGTCTCTGTTGTGCTTAGTATGTTTTTGTGTTTGGTTGCTTTGTATCATGTTCATGTGAAAAGTTTTTAATGTTTGAAACCTAAATTTTTGCTTATGTTTACACCCTTCGTGTGCATTATACAAAGAGTTTTAGGTCATAATAATCACACCATTATAATCCTTGTGGAAAATAGCTTAATTTTGGTTTTTTACACTTTTAAAAATGATTGAGGAACGAGTGAGATATTAATGGAATAAAATCTAGAAAAAAATAGAAAGCTAGGGCACGAGAGAGAGAGAGAGAGGGGTAGAGAGAGAGAGAGAGAGAAAGAAGAGAGAGCGTGTTGTTGGGGAAGATGATGACGTGGCCAGAATGCATTTTATCATCTGACTTTAATTATTATTTTTTAGTTTACAATACTACCATTGGATGTTTCACCACCCCAGTGGTAGCAACGTGCAATTTCCTTGCTTCTCTTGTGTAAAGGCGTGGGTTTGAATCCCGGTGAACCACCCTTTTGCTCCTTTTTTCACATTTTGTTTTGTTATGCATTCTGGATGCATTTTTTAAATATATATGTTAGTTTCCTAAATTATTCCCATATACGCGCGTGGCTTGGTGGCTTAGTTTTAAGCCTGCAACCTCCATGTCATGAGTTCAAACCCTTGGAAGGCCATTTCCATTTTTTTAGCAATTTGCATTTTCATTGTTTTTCATAAGTTCATTCAACCATAACTCACAAACCACACATCATTTTAACCTAATTTTTTGCATGCCTTTTCCTTGTTATCTCTATTTTATGAATGTATTTTAAAATTTCATAAAATATTTATTTTTCACACACTTTTGTATAGTTAAAGTAGGCACATTTTTAGGGTTTTATTAAGTCCTTATATGATGTTTTTGACTTGTTCCTTGATTTTAATTGTGCATAGTGACTCTTGTGAATATCATACACCATGTGTGAACCTTGTGCAATGTTAATAACATGTTATTTTGAGCTTTTCTTAAGTTTTAAGTACTTAAATACATTCTTTTTCATGTATAATTGACTTGTTCTTCCATGTTTGTTTTGAAATTTGTCCTTTGACATTTGCCATGATACTTGTTGATTTTGTCATACCTTATTGAACACTTGTGTGCATATAAATCCTTGTGCTTGTCCACCTTTGTTTATGTGTTCATAAATGCCTTAAACTTTGATAACATGTCTCCACGTGATTCCTAACTTGTATGCTTACCATGTTCAAACCTTTGTGATGTTTTAACCTTTGAATGTGATTATCATGAACCTTAAACATGTACCATGATTGTTATCACGATACCTTGAACCATTGACTTTTAATTTGTATCCATGTTTAAGTATTGTTATGACTTATCCATGCTTGTTTGAACTTTTAAATTGTATCCATGTTTAAGTATTGTTATGACTTATCCATGCTTGTTTGAACTTTTGAATTGTATCCATGTTTAAGTGTTGTTATGACTTATCCATGCTTGTTTGAACTTTTGAATTGTGTCCATCTTTAAGTGTTTTTATGACTTATTCATGCTTGTTTGAACTTTTGAATTGTATCCATGCTTAAGTATTGTCATAATTTATCCATGTTTAGATGTTTAAATTGTATTCATGATTAAGTGTTGTTACAACTTGTCCATGTTTATCTTGTATTCATGATTAAGTGGTGTTAGTAAACCCTAATCCATGATTACCATAGTTGTGTACTTGAACTTGTCATCCATGATACCATGTTGATATTGTTATATCCATGTTAACTTGAATCCATACTTGATATTGTTATATCCATAATTGATTTGAATCATCCATGATGCTTTGGTCTTGTTAGAACCATGTCACATGTATGCTTAGGTGTTGTAACATCCTTGCTTATATGTGTTTACCTTGGTTGTTACCATGTTTTGTTCATGACTTTGTTAAGTCTTAGATGTTGTAACATTTAACTTCATGCTTTTGTTGTTACCTTGATTTTGCTTATGACTTTGTTAAGTCTTAGATGTTGTCACATCTGCTTTCATGTATTTGGTTGTTACCATATTCACTTTAATTTTGTCATATATGATTAACATCATGTTTAAATGTTACCTTAGTTGCTTATAATTGATATCATGTTTGAATATCATCCTTATTCATCTCATCCATATTGCTCATGCTTATTTTATCTTTGTCAAGTTATCCCCAATTTATGTTAGCTTGTTAGCCTTCATCCTTCTTTGTTATCTTTTGTTTCCAAATCCAAAGGAAAAGCATATTTGTTGACTTTATGTCATAGGTAGCTTAGCCTTACCTCAACTCCCCTTTTGACCTTGTTAGAGTCATTAACCTTTCAACTTAGCCTTAGGTTAAACTCTATTTAAGTGTTATTGTTATAGACACTTACTTTCCCCATTTGGAACCTTGATCACTATCAAGAGTTCTTCACCCTTATTAAGTTGAACTACGATTGCTGTGATTCCATCCTTGTAAGGATATGTAGGCATAAGACCGTGAAGTCTTTACGAGCATCTTAGTAAAACCTATAGGTCTTTCCCATAGAACATTCCCCATCAAATAGAAAACAAACAATAACATAACACAAATACAACAAGAGGTTCCTATTGAATACTATAGATACTTAGGGTGCTAATACCTTCCTTTAGTATAACCAACCCCCAAACCTTTAGATCTCTTCGCATTATTGTTACATTTCACAATTAGGGTTTTATTCGATCTTTTCCCTTTCCTTTGGGTAAATTAAAGTTCGGTGGTGAATATTCAATGTTTTGTGATTCAAGTTAACATAATAGCTTGATATCTGATTCTCACCGCAACAATTATCATAAGGCTTTTGTAGAACACAAAGAAAACACCATTTCTCCAATCAGATTTTTAAATCAAATTTTTAAAACTAATGTCGTAAATCTAGTTTTTTAAAGCTTATATCATGAATCAGTTTTTAAATATTATAAATCAATTTTTTAATTAACCTCATAAATAAAAAATTTTAAAACAAATATGTTTTTTTAACAAGTATCATAAATCTCTTTTTTTTTTTTAATAAAAAAAACTAATTGTTGTGACAAACGATACTAGTTAACAAATTCTTGATTGAGAAAACGGGGTTTCTTGGGTGAATAATGAAACGGTTAGAACAGAGAGAGAGAGAGAGAGAGAGAGAGAGAGAGAGAGAGAGAGAGAGAAGGAGAATAGGATTAGGGAAAACTGTTTTTCTATTCACTTACTTAATTAGGGTACAACTAATTACAAATGAATAACAACAATTGGCCTCTCTCAACAACCTGAGAGATCTAACCTATTTATATGCTACTAAGTTAACTTAAATAACAAGCTAACCTAAATAATTGGATCCATAATACAAGGCCCAATTCGACATTACATACTAGAACGAACTTCGACTATAACATGTAACACTTCGACATCAGCATGTGAACTAGCTTTGACTTCATGCTTGTCTCCTGTCGAAACATGAAAGCTATCCCTGCTGACAACATCCATGTCGACAACACTAGAGTCCGATCCAATATCTCACAAATCTCCACCTTGGAATAAGCTCTACAATAACAGGGAATAATATAGCTTTCATCATGCAACTTTATCAACTGCATACAGTGGAAAAACTTGCAGCTCGACAATGTCTCGGTGATAATATCAGCAGCATTGTCATCAGTCGAAACCTTTAGCACTTGGACTTCTCCATGCTCAATTATCTCTCTGACAAAGTACAACCTTACATCGATGTGCTTGGTTCGCTCATGATAGGCTGAATTCTTTGACGGGTGTATTACACTTTGCAAAACCTTTAAGCCACAATGCTTCTTTCACAACTTCAATGAAGACAATATATTCTGCTTCAGTGGTTGATAAGGCAACAACCTTCTGAAGTGTAGCTTTCCAACTGATTGTTGTGCCGAAAATAGTGAACACATACCCAGAAATAGATTTTCTGGAATCCATACAACCTGCATAATTAGAGTCGACATATCCTTCAATTTCGACTTTGCTATCATCACCACAGGCTCCACCATAAATCAAGAATCTATTTAGAGACCCATTTATGTACCTAAGAATCCACTTCAAAGCTTGCCAGTGTGCCTTTCCAGGATTGGCCATATACCTGATTACAAGGCTCAGTCCATACGTTATGTTTGGCCTCGTACAAACCATAACATACATCAAAGAACCTACTATACTAGCATATGGAATGCTACTCGTATAGATTCTTTCAGCTTTAGTACTCGGACTTTGAGTAGTACTAAGCTTAAATTGAGGATTTGTTGGAGTCATAACAGATTTGAATTCAACATACCAAACTTGTCAAGAAACTTCCGTAGGTATGTCTCTTGAGATAAGCATAATTTCAACTGTTTTTTATCTCCCCGGATGTCAATCCCAAGAATCCTGGTGGAAGCTCCCAGATCCTTCATTTCGAACTCCTTACTGAGTTCAACCTTCACCTCCATTACATCCTCGACATTGTTGCTAGCTATGAGTATACCATCCACATAAAGCAACAAAATAACAAGTGAGTTTCTAGGTCGAAATCCGAAGTAAACATAGTGATCGAACTGGCTGCTAGTGAAACCAATGTGTATCATGAACTTGTCGAATCTCCTGTTCCACTGTCGAGGAGATTGTTTCAGGCCATACAAAGACCTATTCAGCTTGCACACATAATCTTCCTTATCCTTTTCTGCATACCCTTCAGGTTATCCCATCAGGATCGTTTCATCTAGATCACCATACTTGAAGGCTGTCTTCACATCTATTTGTTCAAGTTCCAGGTCGAACTTTGCCACCATGGCTAACAACATTCTAATGGATTTATGCTTTACAATATGTGAGAACACATCATTGAAGTCGAAACCTTCTTTCTGACTCAACTCCATAACAACCAACCTTGCCTTAAAGCGCTTCGACATCACTCTTTCGATTCCTTCCTTGACCTTGAAAATCCACTTATAACTGACTATCTTGGCTCCTGTAGGTTTCTTAATCAGCTCCCAAGTGTTATTCTCATGAAGACATTTTATCTCGTCATCCATGGATTTTCGCCATTCAGTATTATTTTGACTCGTCATAGCTTCCTTGTAGTATCTAGGTTCTTCCTTAAGTACCTCACTTGCAGAGATTAAGGCAAAAGTTATAAGATCTCCATAACCAAGTCTCTGAGGTGGCTTGATCACTCTTCTCAACATATCTCTTGCCATTAGGTAGTCATCGACAATTTCCTCAGTCTCTTCAGCATCTTGCTCTTCTTCTTTGACTTCATCTGGGTTATGTACTTCAACATCACTATGCTCCACCTCAACAGGAATCTCTATCTGTTCCAGCTCCTCTTCAGAATTTCTGCACTTCGACCAGCATCACCAGTTTTCTTGAACGCCATCTCGACTTCATTGAAAACTACATCACGACTTGTGATACATCTTATGTGACCTGGTTCTAGGCACCACAACCTATAACCTTTGACTCCCTCAGGATATCCAACGAATATGCATTTCAGAGCTCTAGGTTTGACCTTGTCTTGCCTAATGTGAGCATAGGCTAAACAACCAAACACTCTCAGTTTGTCGAGATCTGGTGGTTGACCCGACTAAACTTCTTCAGGTGTCTTCATTCCCAAGGCAGTCAAGGGACATCTATTTATAAGATAAGCTGCTATCGAAACAGCCTCCGCCAAAACACATTCTTCAATCCAGCATTAACCAACATGCATCTAACTCTTTCAAGGATTATTTGATTAAATCTCTCAGCTAAGCCATTTTATTGAGGAGTACCCGCTACAGTCTTATGCCTTGCAATCCCAGATTTGACACAGTAGGTGTCGAATGCTTCATTGCAAAATTCAAGGCCATTATCGGTTCTCAACCTCTTGACCTTTCTGCCAGTTTGAGGTTCGACCAAAACCTTCAAACTTTTGAAATTCTCAAAAGTTTCATCCTTAGTCTTCTGAATGAATACCTATAACTTTCTGGAATAGTCATCAGCGGTGGATAGAAAATACCTTGCACCTGAATGTGAAGGATTCCTTGCAGGCCCTAAAAGACCAGCATGAATGTAATAAAGGGATCCATGTGCTTGTTGTTTACCTTTGTTAAACTTCACCCTACAGGATTTACCCAATACACAAGTTCACAAAACTCTAACTTTTCGACTTTGTCGCCACCTAGCACGTTCTATTTTCCCAGTTCGACTAGGCCTCTTTCGCTGACATGGCCCAATCTCATGTGCCATAATTCTGTCTTCGACACTGTCATACCCCAAATTTGACCAGACATTTTTTTAACTTGCATTCATCTGACCTTATTTTCACTTTGCATCATCTGTATAGTATAACATGCTTTTCATCTTGCACAATGCCCAAATTATCAGCCAGAATAAACCTATCAAATTTACAGTCAAATCGGTCAAACTGAAAGTCAATTGTGCGTAAAATCAGTGGATAAAAAGTTTCAAAATTGAGCTTGCAGACGTCAGTCATTTTGATCTAGGTTTCGCGTAGTTTAACTTGATGTGCTCATTTTAATTTTTGATGATTTTTCGACCATGTTTTTGACCAGTTTGGGCATTTTTACCGGTCCCGATTTATTTCAAAATTTGACCAAATGTGTATTTTTCCGAATCATTTATTCCGCGCTGATAATTTTGGTGCATTCATTTTTAATTTTTGAGCACTTTGATACCCGACTTTTTATTCGTTTTTTTTATCATTTTATTTTTAATTTTTAATTAAGATTTATTTAATTTATTTAGTTAATTAGATATTTATTTTAGGTTCATTTTTATTTAATAATAGTATAATAATATTTCTTTTTATAATATAAAATTCATTTTGTTTTTATTCTTTTTTTAGTAAAACTTTATAATTAAGTCTTCTTTATATGGTAGCTGTATTTGTGAAAGACAAGAGAGTAGCATAAAAATGTGAAGGCACTGTCTCAGCAAAAAAAGAACCTCATGTCACAACCCTTCTCTTCATTTTGAAAGTCTCTTCCCTCTCTTTAAAAATCACTCCCCATCATCATATACGAGGCAGAAAAAACACCACTCTCACATTTTATTCTCAAGGCAAAAATAATTAAAAGATTGCGAGGCAGAATAACAAAAATGAAAAGCAAAAGCTGAAATTGAGTTTCTTCCTCATTCCATCTGCTTCCTTCACCAATATACCACTTTAAAACCTCATCCTTTTCAACCCACTCTTCAAAATTATCCTCCCACTCATGTGAATAAACAGATTCTTGGGACAACTAGCATGAAGAAATTAAGTGAGTCATAATGGAAAAAGGACAAAAACAAAAAGGCTGACCATATTTCAAATTTCTCTCTCGGTACAAGAGTTTTGATGTAGTGTTTTCTTCAGAGTCTCATTTCCTACACCTTCCGCGCTACACAAACTCTCCACCAAATCATCACTAAAACATCACCTCCTTCAGCCACAAAACCAAGTCACCGTTTTTCCATCAATGCTCAACTCACTAAAATAACCACCATCTATAAATATGCTCACCCTCTCCACTATTCTCGATAAAAAAACAAAGGAGATCTTCTCCCTTTCTTACTCGCAGCACCACCTTTCCACCATGTGAGCTCACCTTCTAACACGTCACCCTCCAACAACGATACAACCACCTCCTCTTCAAAACCTCTACCATTGTGAACCTCTCCCACAATCCATTTCCATTTCAAAACCACTTCAAACCCAAATCACCACCAAGCTTTTACCCTTACCACCGAAACCACACCGTACGAAGCCAGACACAAACCCCATCCCTCAAGTTCGTTTTTTCGGCAAACCACCTACCTTCTCCAAGCTCACAACCTTCATTTCTTTTCACTGAACATCAACAACAATAACAACAGCAACACAAACTTCACATCCCTGACTCATCATCACCATCATACTGCACCTTACAACAATCATTGTCGTCACAGCCGTCACCACCAGACAACAACCCTGCGCCGCGAGTGAAAGAGATTCGTCGTGAGGGATTGAAGTGAAGAAATCGAACGCGGCAAGAATGTCAGAGAGAACTCCGCGAGAACTGAACTAGAAAATTGGAGATATCACGAGTGAGCAGTAGAAGCATGCGCAAGCAGAGAGAGTTTTTGACAGAGTTCGTTGTTTTTCGATACGAGAAAGTGAACGAAAAAGGAAAGTGTGAGAAGTTGCTGAGATTATTTTCTCTTGTTTGTAAGGCTTTCTCTTTGTTCTCTCCAAGAATTATGGTTTGAATGGGCTAAAGATTTCAACCCAATTGGATTTTATTATTTTCTCTTTTTTTGCACTCTAAATCCTAGTTGCACCCATCCTTATTTATAATTTATTCTCCTTTTATTTTCAAATGGTTCTTTTACTCTTTTATTTTATTTCTCTTTTTTAAATTGATTTATATATTCATAGAAAAAACAAAAATGTATTACTATTTATAATAAAGTACTAATTAATTTTTTATTAAATATCCAAGTTTAATTTGATTAATAGTATTTGTATATAAGCTTGTATGATTAAGTGTTTGAACGTTGATATTTTTTTAGATTGGATTTGCTTTTGATTAGATCAAAAACTCAAAATTATTTTATTAGTTAGTCTTTGGATTAATCTTTTCAATTTTGATTTGTGTTTAGGATTTATTTGTTTAGAATCATTTAGATTTTATTTAGTTTAGTTTCTTTATCGATCTAACTCCTAACTTTGTGAATATGTGATTTGGATCCTTTCATTAGGAGACTAGGTTGTGTTTGTTGATCTTGCGATTTCGATTCTTTGTAACACCCCAAAATTTGCCTTCTTGTTTTTAGCTAACTGGCTTATGTTTCTTTGCATTTCTTGCATTAGCATTTGTGCATAGCATTGGTTCTTAGCATGGGATCAATGTACTTGGTTCATTTCAAAGGAGTCTCAAGCCTCAAGGTGGTTTGAGGAATTCATCATATCTTCATAAGGTCAAGAATGGCAAGAGATTTCAAGTGAACCACACTCTCCTAATCAGATGGTCCAAATTAGGGTTTTGGTTCCAAAAGGCTTCTTGATGGGTTTTGTTTGTTCAAATACATTCTCAGGAGGTTCTACATGCTTACAAGCACTCATGGAGGAAGACTTGGCTAGTGTTTCATTGTGAAAGATGTTCAGTGGATCAGTAATTAAAAGTCAACAGTTCAAAAGGAAAGTCAACCATGGGTTTTCAAGGGTCCAAATCATGTTTCCCAAGTCCATGTACCTTTATTTGGTCAAGGAATAGCATGGATGACATAATTCTTCAAGAATCAAGAGTTTGTGCAAAAGTTACTAAATTTGGAAAATGACCTATAATGAGAACTTTCCATTTTTGGCAGTTTTTCCACTACATTCAACTTGACTTTTCATCATCAAGGAAGCTTCAAATGAATTTTCCTCCAACATGAAAGTTGAAGATATTTCTCTCCCATTTCCAAAAAGTACTAGATGGTTTCCATATCATTTATAGAACTCAAATTATGGTCAAAACAATGCAAGGTGTTTTTAAGGTTTTTCACATGTACCACTTTTTCCACCTTTTGCATTTTGGTACAAATTGACTTGTAATTGGTTCTATTGCTTCAAGTCACATTCTAATATCCAAGTGCACTTCATTTGGCACAAGTTTGTCCCTTGAATCAAGTCATTTCATGCCATGTACCTCACTTTCTTCACATAATACAATCTTGCAAGATGAATTGAATCTCACAAATTAAGACATTTCAAAGCCCAAATTCAATTCAGGTGTGATTAGCAAATGAAATATGAGTGATCCATCATAGAAAGCATGGGAATGCACGTGTGGATTAGTGGTGGTATCACAAAATGCATTTTGGCATTAACCATCCAAACTCACTAACCAAGGGATTAATCAATTGCTAATTATGATCAGAAGTCTAATGGGATGTATATAAGCTAACTCATGCCCTCACTACTAGGTCATGCACTCCCATTTGTTCAGAATCTCATTTTTCTCACCCAAACTTTCTCTCTTCGAAACTCATTCATTACAAGGGTTTTTGAAGAAATTTTTTCATATTTATGACCTACACCCTTGGTAGAGCAAGAATCATCCATTGTTTTGAGCTGAGAGTGAGTTTTTCCATAAGTGCATTTCAAGTTGGTTCAAGTTCAAAGTCTTAGATCCAGCCTATTTCAAGTCTCTATTTGCATTTATTTTGCAAATAGAGCTCAAAAGAGGAAGATCTACATCATTTGGAAGGGTTTCTTGGTGTATTTCAAGCTCTGCAACTTTCAGGTTAGCTTACTTTTCACCATCATAGAACTTGATTTTGTTGTGTGCATTATGATATATGATGTTCACTGATCATTCTGAGGTGATTTGTGTGAGTTTTGGACGTGTATCATGGGAGTATTTGATGATTGAAGTTTTTAGATCTAACTTGTTTTCCTTCGATTTGGCTTGTGTGTTGATCATTTGGTGAAACAAATTGCATATTTGAAATCCTTGTTGAATTCTGATTAATTTGATGTGCTCATGTTTGATTTCTGGGAAATTTTGTGAAACTCCACCGTGGGAGCCACCGGAGAAGACGACCGGAGCTAGGGCTCCGGCGTCTGGTTCACTTTCAGGTGAACTGAAAATTCAATGAAGGTGATGATGTCTGGACCGTTGGATCTTTTGATCTGATGGTCATCAGTGTGCCACGCCATTTAAAATTTGTTTCTATTTTGTGATGTGCGTGTGTGTTAGTCCATGATAGTTATCATGTGCATTAGATCTGGACCTCTCATCTTGTGTGCTTTTGTGATTCATTGACCTAATCTGGAACGTCTGATGCATCTTATGGTTTAGATCTTGCCAGTGCATTAAAAAGTCACATGTCTCTCACGTGTTTTCTTTTTTTATTCTGAGCATTTGTATGTATGCGCGTGCATGTTTATTATGGTGTGCCTTGTGATCTGAGCCTTCTATCTTAATTACCTTGGTTTTGTTGACTGCATGTGGGACGTCTGATTGATCCAATGGCTTGTGTGAATCCTATGTGTTGACTGAATTCCATGTGGGGTGTGTTGACTTCGCTGATGGGTCTTTTGACATGGGCTTGATATCCACACCTCCCCCTTGAGCCCATTTGTTTATTTTAAACGTGATTGTTTGCTGTTTGCACCCCTGGGTTCTTTATTTTCATTTTTATTTCATTTAATTGTTTTGTTTTGCATTTTAATTTTTAAAATTAGATTTATGCATCCAAAAATCACCAAAAAAATCATGAAGCATATTTTTGCATTTAATTAATTTTGGAAATTTTTTATTTCTGACTTTGGTCATTTTTCATCATATTTTTGTCATTTTCCTTTATTTTCTTTGAAAATTGTTCTTATTTGCACACTTCAACTTTGAGAATTTATTTCTCATAGCACATAAAACATTTTGATTCCATTCTTTTTGAATTATTTCATAAACATATTGAAGTGCATAAAAACATTTTTCTCATATTTTAAACTCTTTTCATATTGCATTTTAGCCCCTCTCTTTTGCATATTAGTTCATAATTCCCATGTGACTTTGCATGATTGATTGAAGGACTTATCTTGTGAATTTTTGCATGAGATTTTGACATGTTGTTTGCCCCTAGTTGAGGAGTTTTGAGAATTAATTTGGTAATTTTTGAAGATGATTTGCTAATTATTTGATTGCTCATTGTTTGAGGTCTTCTTTTATGCACATCTTTGATCATGTTTGATTACTTGTTTGAGAAGGCACTTGTGCCATTATTTGGGATTGTTTATTTGACATCATAAACCATGTTTGAATCATTATAGGTCATTTGATTGCAATTATAGGTCATTAGTGTGAGGTTGTTGCATATTTTGTGCACATGTTCAATGTTTGATTTACATGCCTCTTTTGACTCATCTTCTCACCTCTTCTCATCTATGCTCATTCTTGACTTATGTTTGGTTTGTGTATGCCATGCCATATCATTCCTTTTCACTTCATTTGATGTATTTTTCTGACCTTGGAGCTTTTCATTCATGTCATATGCTATTCATGTTTCATCTTGCATACTTGAACATGTTTCACTTACATGTTTTCTTCTCCTTCTTCTAATGCTTCTTAATGCTTGGATACTTGTTTGTATGCCTCATGTGACATTTGTAAATCATGTTTAGGCACATGTTTAGGTCATCCACATTCTGACTTTGATTTTATTTGAAGCATTGTTGCATGATCACCTTGCATATCCACTCATTCTTCTTATACTCCTTCTTTGATGATCTTGGATGTTTGGCCACTTATTTGCATTCTCTTTGCTTGATCTTGTTTGGTAAAAATTATGGGTCACCTTTGAGGTGTACATTCTGACTTGGATGAGTTTCATTTGGTTTGTAACCATTTCTCTTTGGGTTGTGACTTGTTTGGGTTTCATTTGTCTTATTGTTGCTTATGTTTGTTTTTGCTAACCATGTAGGGGCTAATGGCAAGTGAATGGGATGTGGATAGTTATCTACATTCAAACTTTTCCTTTCTCTTTTAAGCTTTCATACTTGTGTTTTCTTTACCATTTAAGATGCTTCTTTCTTCTCTCTCACTCTTTCTCATCCCATGAATCTCAAGACTTGATTAAGTCTTGGATTCTCTCCCTTTAGAGCTACCTAGTCCAACTTAATTTTTGATTAAGCTTGGAGTATGATTAGCATTAGGTTTTAGGTGGTCGTCTCTCCTAAGCCTCACTAACCATAGGTCATCCATGCATGATAACATTAGGACTCTTAGTTTCCCTTTAGAGTTTCCTTTGTGTCTTCTCTCTTCTCATCTCAAAACTTCTTGAAAACACTTAATAAAGATAAAGTGTATTGCGCACGAGCCTTAAGCGTAGGAAGTGAGGAGTGAGGGGTTTCCCTTCATTCTTCTAGGGTACCTAGTGTACATCCTGTTGGAGACGATACGCGAAGTATTCGTTCCTATGTCATAGACTTTGGTGCAATGCAAGTTATGAACTAACTTAAAACACTTCTGTCTAAAAAACACAAAACAAATTCAAATCTTTTTATCCTTCGGGATTGTTGGGTTTCAAACTTCTTTTTTCAGAAAAGAGCTCGTCGCTCACGTAAAAAACACTTACCCATCCGTGGTCGTACCCACGAACTACATCAGCTATGATTCCTCTCTCTCTCGTCCGATTGAGGATATGTAGGCACAAGACAGTGATTGTCTTGGCGAGCAACCTTCCCCCACAGTTCTCGCCCGAACTACGTTGACTCTGACTTTCCCATTGCACTGAGGGAGTACGTAGGCCTAGGACAACGATAACGTCCTATCGAGTCACTTTTTTTTTCTTTTCTCCTTTGTTTCTCCGTTCTTCCCGTTCTCGTTTCTTCTCCGGTCCAGTAGCAGTGGAGCTCCAGACGATGACACCTTTTGATGCAGACAACAAGCGTGGATCCCATCGAGTACGGTGGACGTGTTGGGTGCTAACACCTTCCCTTCGCATAACCGGCTCCCGTACCCGTTTCTCTTGGTCGTGAGACCATGTTCTTTCCCTTTCTCTTCAGGTTTATGCAATGTTTCCTTTCCATCTCCCGGGATAAATACACATTGCTGGCGACTCTGTCTTCTGCGCCACTTTCACGTTTGTACCATGGATGCAAATCCTCGGGAGCGACAGCTGGCGACTCTGCTGGGGACAGGTTGACCTCTTGCTGGTCCATCCCCTTTTGCGAGTCAATCCTAGCGCTTGTCTGTTTTATTTCATTGGGTGTTTATTATGGTGCTTTATTTTGTTGTATATTACTATATTACTGTATTGCTGTTTTACTTGTTTTACTATATTTACAGCTTTTATTGCATTACATTTCATTTTATTACTGTTATGCTGGAATGTACTGCGCTATGCTGGTTTTCTGTTTGGCAGGTTGGGAGGTTCTGAGAGATGAGCCCACTACCCAGGCTCGAGCATACACATAGGTTTTAGTGTGGGCAGGCGTGGCGCTCCCGTGGTGTTGGCCACATGCGGGTGATCATGATCCCCACAGTCAGACGAGGTTCTATCGAGAGATATCTGCTACTGTATGTTGATACAGGCCAGTAGTTATTCTCTTGAGGAACTGTCGACTCTGATGACCATTCCCGAGGACTCAGTAACGGAACTCCTCCTGAGAATGATAATGGCAGACCAGAAATGGCAAACCCATTATGATTCTCGACCCGAGGACCCAATGCTGGGAACTTGCCATATGATCTTTTTTTTGAAAGTGAATCAGTGGAGGCGCTCCTCGATTGGCGATAGTACTGTACCACGAGGGATGAATGTACTATTGCTTCTCGACCTTAGTGCCAGAAGCTGAGGACCTTTCGTTTTGGAGAATTAGTTAAGGCCTCCTCGATTGATGATGATGCTAAACCAGAAATGGTGAACGTATCATCATTTCTCGACCTGAGAGCCGGGGATACTGAGGATCTTAGTACCCACATGTGAGAGGGATGGGTGTTTGCAGGTTTGCAGGTGACCTTGACCTTCAACATACCTGGTTTTCTAGTTTTATCACTGTGGTTATTTTTGTTCTGGGTTTTGGTACAGAGCCTTGATTTGTTCAGTCAGCACAGTGAAGCCAGTTTGTGTGGATACCTTGATCCCATGCTTCGCATTGCATTCCATTTTTCTGACATTCATGTTTGTGCATTTTCAGGTAGTATCTAGTCTTTTGATTCCAGTCAGAGGACATTCATAGGGATGAACACTAAGAGGGATAAGAAGCACATCATCGTCTACAAGTTCCCAAAGATCACTCTTGGTCCGTTGAACAGTTTACAGAGTATGGCTGGTCCAGAAGTTTTGAGAGTCTTTGAAGAGAAGTATGGTTGGATATTATCCCTGGTTCGGAGCCTCAGTGAATATGAATATAATGGGCTACACACCTTGATGCAGTTTTATGATCCTTCCTTGAGGTGCTTTGTGATGCCAGATTATGTGTTGGTTCCTACCCTGGAAGAGTACTCCAACATTTTGAGGATTCCTGTCAAAGAAGGTGTTCCTTTCTGTGGTTCCCAAGGAGATTGTGATTTCCAAGCAGTGGCTGAGTCTCTTTATTTGAGCAAATCGACAGTGGAGGCTGACTTTTCTAAGAAGGGAAAATCCCGAGGCTATCACTTGGAGTACTTGGTGAAGAGGTCTCGAGAAGAAGCTAGGGAGAAGAGGTGGATGGCTTTCAATGCAATATTGGCTCTGTGTATATATGGCATTGTGTTATTCCCTAATGAGTCTGAGTTTGTTGATACGGATGCCATTCAGATATTTACAGCTCAGAATCCGGCACCGACTTTGTTAGGTGATCTCCACTACGCCCTATACAACAGGAATGAGAAAAGACGAGGTGGGGTGGTTTGTTGTTGCGCATCTCTTTTTTACAAGTGGTTTGCCAAATGTTTATCCCAGTTAGGTGCTTTTGTGGATTCAAGGACTTCTCTAGAGTGGAGTAAGCGTCTGATGGGCCTAGCTGCTAAAGATATTCTTTGGGTGGATCAGGGATTATTAGGGACTGATATTTTGCATAGTTGTGGCAAGTATCCTAATGTACCCTTGATCGGAAGAAAATGAGGTATTAACTACAACCCGTCTTTGGCTGTCAGGCAGTTTGCATACGCCCTAAAAGATCCTCCAGCTGGAAAAGATTTGGAAGAATCTTTGTATTTTCATATGACTGATGGTGTGGCCATTGCACAAGAAGCTTCTAAAGCTTGGATCAGCAGACAGAAGATAGGTAAAACTGTTTTGGGTAAACCCAATAATCAAGCTTTCGCTCCATATGTTGAATGGGTGAAGAAGAGGGTAGAAGAGTTCCATTTACCTTTTGATCGGGTGCCTCCCTTGTATCCAGAGATTGTGGAAGAGAGACTCACTGTACCACTCGAAGAATTCGACAAGCAGCGTAAGTTGGTATTTGATCTGAGGGTGGAAAACTCTTATATGAGTAGTCAGCTACAGAATGCTCTACATGACAACTTGGAGTTGAAATGGAAAGTTCAAGACATGACAACGCATCTAGAAAAAAGAGAGAAGGATTTCGCCGACAGAGCTCAGCACTTCAAAAAGGTCAGTATGGCTGCTGAATCATCAGGCAATGCTAAAAGGAAAAACAAGAAGCTTTTGACTAAAGCAGAAGACAAGCTTGCCACGTATCAGGATATGTGGGAGGAGGTCAAGATTGAGAATTGAGAACTGAAAGAAGAACTTCAGGCAGTGAAAGTAAGGAAAGATCATTACTTTGCCAAGTGGAAAGAAGCACAGAAGGAAATTGAAGAGCTTAAGTTGCAAGCCGAGGTCAAGAAGTCGAAGCGCGAGGACAACAACGCTGAAGAGCAGATTGTTAAATTGAACCAGGAGATTGCAAAAAGAAACAAGTTGATCAAAGGGCTGATAAAGCAACCTGCACATCCTGACACTGTGGACCTTCTTGAGGAAGTTGAAGCTAGTTTGTTTGGAATTGATTTGTAGTTGATTTTGTTGTTTATCTTTTTTTGAGATTACCATCAGGTTTGTTGATGGAGTCACCTTTGGTTATGCTTGAATTTGTCTGTAGGAACTACTTTGTTTTCGATAATGGAATATTTGGTTTAATTATCTGTGCTCTAGCAGTTCTGGTTTTCAGAGAGGGTTTGTCCCTGTGGTTTGATCCGGTGGTATTTCTAGGTTCGGATTTATTTTTCGATAGTGTGTCTAATCCCTTGCCCGATTTCATGGAGTGGAATCAAAGCAGATGTGTCCTGGAAATGTTCAAATATGTTTGTTTGCATTTTTGCATTCGCATTTGCATAATCATCTCATTTTTGCATTGCAGGTTATCTTGGTTTCTCTGGTTTTCGTATGCTCTCTCTTTTTGACAGTCAGGATTGATCAACCAACTCATCGGTATTCTACCAGGCTTAATCAAAGCAGAGTGATGGACAAAGTTCAGGCAGACATGGCAGTTATGCAAGCTCGCATCGATCAATTCATGGAGATGATGCAGGGTGTGGTGCAGAGTCAGAATGAGTTCAAGACTCTAGTTCAGCCTTTGGTGTCACAAGTTGATGAAATTGGCATCTTACACGGTGGTTTTCTTAATCGTGTTATTCCTCCGGGCGGAGGTGGTGCTGGTATCAACATTCCTATTCCTGGCGCTGGTGGACAGGGTGGGATTCCTTCAGTGGTTGGAGAGGGAAGTACTGTTCGAGCTATCCATGGCCCTCGTATTGATGATCAACAGGATGATGTTTTTTTAGTCAGAAGCTTGGACGCTGGCCTACCTGTGGTCAGTGATGAGAGGATCCGTTTAATCGAGGCGCAATTGAAAGGGGTTGTGAAACAGGATGATTTGGGAATAGATTTGGACGACCTAGGGTTGGTCCCTGATATTGTCATTCCACACAAGATTTAGATTCCTACACTGGAGAAGTATAATGGTTCTACTTGCCCGAGAACTCATGTAAAGGATTATACTAGGAAGATGGCAGCTCATGCCAAGGATGAAAAGCTAATGATGCACTTTTTCCAAGACAGCCTGTCTGGCGCGTCTTTGTAATGGTACATGGCACTGGAAAGTAGAGATGTTCGTACTTGGAGAGAGCTAGCTGCAGCTTTTATCAAGCATTACCTGTACAACACGGACATGGCTCCCAACAGAACTCAGCTATTGAGCATGTCCCAGAAAAATGATGAAAGTTTCAAAGAATACGCGCAAAGGTGGCGTGAATTGGCGGCTAGGGTACAACCACCAATGTTGGAGAAAGAGATGTTGGATATGTTTATGGACACACTGCCTAAGCACTATTATGAAAAGCTGTTGCCTTGTTCACTAGGCAAGTTTGCAAATGTGATTGCTATCGGACAGAAGGTAGAGGTTGGAATTAAGGCTGGAAAAGTTTCTAGTGGTGACGGATCGTCCTCTAGACATGGAAAGAAGCCATTTGATAGTTATAAGAAGAAAGGAGAGGCCAACGCTGTATCATCTCACATGGGAAAAGGGAAACAGCGTCAGAGCAATAATCAATAAGTAGCATCGGTAACTATCCCAGCAACGTTACCTCCACCATAACAACAGAGGAATAATGCTAATCAGAATAGGCAGCAGGGCCAGTATCAGAATAGACAAAGGAATTCAGAGAGGCATTTTGATCAACCCCCAATGTCGTATGCACAGTTGTTGCAACATTTGCTGCAGTTGCATCTAGTTGAGCTCCGTACCCTGGCTCCACCAACCGGGGAACTCCCACGAGGCTACGATGCTAACGCACACTGCGATTTTCACTCTGGTGCTCCGGGGCAGACTGTGGAGAAGTGTAGGGCGTTTCATCACAAGGTGCAAGACCTTGTGGACTCCAAGGATATCAATTTCTCGAATGCTGGGCCCAATGTTATTCAAAATACGATGCCTGATCATAATGGGCCGAGGGTGAATGCGATAATTGAGGAAGGTGAAGCTTTGAATTTAATCATGGATGTTGAGGAATTGAAGACTCCGCTGGCTGTGGTTAAAAACATGTTATTGAAGGGTGGCGTCTATCCAGGTTATGATGAGAACTGCTCAGATTGTTTGACGAAGGTTAATGGTTGTGATTCGTTAAAGATGTGTATCCAGAATCTGATTGATGAGGGTTGTTTACAGTTTGATCAGTGTAATCAACAAGAAGAGGATGTTAGTGAGAAGGTTGCTACTATTACCATTCCTTTCAAAATAATTACTATTTCTGGTCCGGAAAGGCCACCTCCAGTTATTATCACAAGGGCTGGGCCCATTCCGTACGAGAGTTCTAAGGCTATTCCGTGGAATTACGGCGCAGAGGTGTTTGTCAATGGACAAAAGCAGGAATTATTGACTACTTCACCAGTGAGTGCTAGTCCTGAAGTTAAGGTTGAAGCTAATGCTATAACCAGAAGTGGTAGAGTGCTTACTCCTGTTAATGATCAACCCAATACTTCTAGGCAAGATAGGGGAAAATAGGCAATGGATGGTTCTGTCCAGACTCCAGTGATTACTGATTCTACGGTAAAGCCGGTTGATGATGCTTTTTCTGAAAATGTAGAGGAGTTTATGAGACTCATCCGGAAAAGTGATTACAAGATCGTGGACCAGTTACATCAGACCCCGTCCAAGATCTCTATTCTGTCTTTGCTATTGTGTTCTGATACTCACAGGAATGCTCTTCTGAAGGTTTTGAATGCGGCCTATGTTCCTCAAGAGATTTCTGTTAACCAGCTGGAAGGGGTTGTAGCGTACGTGAATGCGGGTAATGGCTTAGGTTTTACAGATCTTAATTTAACTCCTGCTGGGAGGAATCATAACCATGCCCTGCATATTTCGATTGAGTGTCGTGGTTCACTGATGTCACATGTGTTAGTTGATACTGGATCATCGTTGAATGTATTGCCAAAGAAAGCATTAATGAAGTTAGATACCAGGGGACTTATTTATACACCAAGTTACTTGGTGGTGCGAGCTTTTGATGGCTCGAAGAGATCTGTCTTTGGTGAGATTGTGCTTCCGATCAAGGTTGGACCAGAAATCTTTGATGCAACATTTTATATAATGGATATTCAGCCAGCGTACAGCTGTTTGTTGGGTCGCCCTTGGATCCATGGTGCAGGCGCTGTAACCTCCACTTTGCATCAAAAGCTGAAATACATGGTTGATGGTCACGTAGTGACGGTGTGCGGAGAAGAAGATATAATGATTAGTCAGCTGTCAACTTTTAAATACGTGGAAGTGGATGGTGAAATCCATGAGACATTGTGTCAGGGGTTTGAGAAGGTGAAGGTTTTTGAAGAGGTTGTCCAGTCTGAAGCTCTAGAGCAGCCTGCAGGGGCCAATCAACCTGAAGTTTCTATGTCTTCGTTTAAAGACGCCAAAGCTGTGGTTGAGGCTGGTAGCTCACAGAGGTGGGGCCGAATGGTTGAAGTTCAGGAGAAGAGGGATACTTATGGATTGGGATACAAGCCATCCAGGAGAGACGGGGATCCTCCCAAATTCTATGGCCCAATCCGTTTCACTAGTGTCGGTGTTTTCTTCGACAGAGTTAATGCCATTGAGGAAGAAGGGGACAATGATTGTGACATGGATAGCTGGATCCGCCCTTGCATCCCAGGAGAAAGTCTGTGCAACTGGTCTTCTGAGAAAGTCATTCAAGTGACTGGCTTCGAGTAATTGCTTTGTTTTCCTATTATGTTAATCCTGCGTTCTGCCCAAGACGTAGTGATTTTATTTGTAGGGCTTTTAACTGTTGCATGTTTTGCTTTATCATTAATAAAGGACTTTCCACACTCAAATATTTTGCTTCCAATCTTCCCTTGACCACTGTCTTTCAATGCAGTCCTTTTCACATCTTGATTTGGTTATACCCAGAGAAGCCATCCATGAAGGAAAACACAGAATACTGAGCAGTATTGTCAACTAACACGTCAATGTGAGGGAGCGGGAAATCATCCTTTGGGCTTGCTCTGTTCAAATCCCTGTAATCAACACACATTCTGACCTTCCCATCCTTCTTAGGTACAGGTACGATGTTAGCAACCCATGGAGGATAATTTTTCACGGCAAGAAAACCAGCATCTAGCTGTTTCTGAACCTCTTCCTTGATTTTGACAGACATCTCCGGTTTAGTTCTTCTCAACTTTTCCTTGACCGGAGCACAACCTTCTTTAAGTGGTAGCCAGTGTACAACAATATCAGTATCGAGCCCAGGCATGTCTTGGTAAGACCAGGCGAAGATATCCACATACTCACGGAGCATTTCAATCAATCTTCCCTTGACACTGTCTCCCAAAGGATGATTTCCCGCTCCCTCACATTGACGTGTTAGTTGACAATACTGCTCAGTATTCTGTGTTTTCCTTCATGGATGACTTCTCTGGGTATAACCAAATCAAGATGGCCCCAGAGGACATGGAGAAAACAAAATTCATAACATCGTGGGGAACTTTCTGCTACAAAGTGATGCCCTTTGGATTGAAAAATGCAGGGGCAACCTATCAGTGGGCGATGGTGACTCTCTTTCATGATATGATTCACAAAGAGATTGAGGTCTATGTTGATGATATGATTGCGAAGTCATAGACGGAGGAAGAACATCTGGTGAATCTTCAGAAGTTATTTGAAAGGTTAAGAAAATTCAGACTGAGGTTGAATCCGAACAAATGCACCTTCGGGGTGAGATCAGGAAAATTGCTGGGGTTTATTGTTAGTGAAAAAGGTATCGAGGTTGATCCTGCAAAGGTAAAAGCCATACAAGAAATGCCTGTGCCGAAAACAAAAAAAGAGGTTCGTGGTTTCTTGGGGAGATTAAACTACATTGCTAGGTTCATCTCGCATCTCACAGCCACGTGTGAACCAATCTTTAAGTTGATAAGAAAAGATCAAGCGGTCAGGTGGAATGAAAATTGTCAAAAGGCGTTTGAAAAAATTAAGGAATACTTGCAGGAACCTCCGGTCCTTATGCCACCAGTGCCAGGAAGGCCTTTGATTATGTATCTCATGGTTCTTGAGAATTCAATGGGTTGTGTGCTTGGTCAGCAAGACGAGTCAGGTAGAAAAGAGCACGCCATCTACTACTTGAGTAAAAAGTTTACTGATTACGAGTCAAGGTACTCGATGCTGGAGAAAACATGTTGTGCACTCGCTTGGGCCGCTAAGAGTTTGAGGCAGTATATGTTAAACCACACAACCCTCTTGATTTCGAAGATGGATCTGATCAAGTATGTGTTTGAGAAGCAAGCACTTTCTGGTAGAATAGCCCGTTGGTAGATGGTTCTGACAGAATATGATATTCAATATGTTTCCCAAAAGGCCATTAAGGGAAGTGTTTTGTTAGAATATCTTGCCGAACAGCCAATTGAGGATTATCAATCGATGAAGTTTGAATTTCCGGATGAGCATATCATGTATCTGAAGATGAAGGATTGTGAAGAACCTTTGCCTGATGAAGGACCTGAGATTGGATCTCAGTGGAAGATGGTTTTTGATGGAACTGTTAATTCATATGGTAACGGAATCGGGGCAATCATTACGACCCCACAGGGTTCTCATATACCCTTCACTGCCCGATTAGCGTTCATATGCACCAACAATGAGGCAGAGTATGAAGCATGCATCATGGGGTTAGAAGAAGCGATTGATTTGAGAATCAAGAACCTCGATGTTTATGGTGATTCTGCATTGGTGGTTAATCAGATTACAGGTGAATGGGAGACTCGTCAAGCGAATCTTGTTCCGTATAACAACTATGCCAGATGGTTGTTACCTTTCTTTGACAGAGTAGACTTCCATCACATTCCCCAGATAGAGAATCATATGGCTGATGCGTTGGCAACATTGTCATCAATGTATCAAGTGAATCGTTGGAATGAAGCTCCTTCAATCAGAATCATGCGCTTGGACAGGCCTGCTTTTGTATTTGCAGTTGAAGGGGTATCAGATGGCAAGCCTTGGTATCATGACATCAAAGTCTTCTTGAAGAATCAGGAATACCCAGCTGGGGCATCTTCCAAGGATAAAAAGACATTGAGGAGGTTGTCAGGAAACTTCTTTTTGAACAAGGACGATGTGTTATACAAGAGAAACTTTGACATGGTCTTGCTACGTTGTGTTGATGAACACGAGGCAAGCTTGTTAATGGAAGAAGTTCACGAAGGTTCCTTCGGTACTCATGCCAATGGGCATGCTATGGCAAGAAAATTGTTGAGAGCGGGGTATTATTGGATGACTATGGAGTCTGATTATTTTAAATACGCCCGAAAATGTCATAAATGCCAGATTTATGCTGATAAGGTGCACGTACCGCCTACTCCTCTGAATGTTTTGTCATCACCTTGGCCTTTCGCCATGTGGGGCATTGACATGATTGGGAAGATCGAGCCGACTGCTTCGAATGGACATCGTTTTATCCTGGTAGCTATTGACTATTTCACGAAGTGGGTAGAAGCAGCATCGTATGCCAACGTCACCAGACAAGTGGTAGCCCGGTTTATCAAGAAGGACATCATCTGCCGGTATAGAGTCCCGGAGAGAATCATTACTGACAATGGTTCGAATTTGAACAATAAGATGATGAATGAGCTATGTCAGAGCTTTAAAATCGAACATCACAATTCTTCTCCCTATCGCCCGAAGATGAATGGGGTTGTTGAAGCGGCTAATAAGAACATAAAGAAGATTGTGCAGAAGATGGTAGTGACATACAAAGACTGGCATGAGATGTTGCCTTACGCTTTGCATGGATATCGCACTTCGGTACACACATCAACTGGGGCAACTCCTTTCTCACTGGTGTATGGTATGGAAGCAGTCCTGCCATTAGAAGTTGAGATTCCTTCTTTGAGAATTCTGACAGACGTGAAGCTTGATGAAGCTGAGTGGGTGCGTTCTCGGTTGAATGAACTGAGCCTCGTTGAAGAGAAGAGGTTGAAAGCCATTGCGCATGGCCGGTTGTATCAGAGCAGGATGAAAAAGGAATTTGATCAGAAAGTGCGTCCTCGGTGTTTCCAAACTGGTGAATTAGTTCTGAAAAGGATCATTCCTCCTCAAACAGATCACAGGGGCAAGTGGACTCCAAATTACGAAGGGCCATATGTAGTAAGACAGGTTTTATCTGGTGGAGCCTTATTACTCTCAACTATGGATGGCGAAGATTTTACGTCCCCTGTGAACGCGGATGTAGTCAAAAAATACTTTTCATAAAAGAGACCCGCTGAACATAAAAAGAAGGTTCAGGCAAAAATGGGGCATCCTGGCGAGCCATAAAAAGAAAAGGTTCGGGCAAAAATTAGGGATAAAAGGAAAAAAGAATAAACCCGCAAGGTTGAAAACCTGAAAAGGCAACTTTGGCAAAAATGGGTATCCCGGTGGATTGAAAACCCGAAAAGGGCGATCCAGGCAAAAGTTAGGGATTTAAAAGCAAAGACTACGATCCGCGTTCGATCTGTGATCGCTATTCACACTTGGAAAATTCGTAGGAAAGGAATCAGTCCAGTCAGTCGTCTTCAAAGGCCAAAATATCTGCGGATAAACAAGTCATATGGGTTATAGTTGAGTCGAGTCATGGTGGATGTCTGTTCCCCACATTGCTGACATTTGTATTTTCTTTTGCTTTTTGCGTAATTACCTCTTTTCAGGAATGGCTTCCAAATGTAAATGCCTATTTACAGGCTGATCATTCAATAAGTTTGCATTTCAGTCAAAGAGCTTTTGTTTTTTGTTTTACCTGTTTTGTTTGTGAAAATGTCCGATATTTTTGATAAACATTACATGCTAAAATGTTGAGCTTTATGAAACAAGTTGGAAAACAGTGGAAATTGCTTAGGTGACAGCCACTATGATGATAATCAAGGTAATCATTTTTGCACGTAGACCTTTCTGTTGGTTTTGCAGGATGACAGGTGTACCTCCCCAGTAGAGCTCTCCCCAACTTTGAAGTATGATCGTCCTCAGCAGTTTATTACTCTTCCCCATCAGAGTATCGAGGGTCGTCTTCCTCAACAGAGTATAAAAAGGTAATTCCCCGAGCGGAGTCGTTGAGGATCGTCCCCCTCAGCAGGATATAAGAGGTTTTCCCCCAGCCAGAGTTGTGATTTGGCTCACCTTTCTTCAGCAGGTGGTGTTTCCCCACAGAGTATGGGGCAGTCGTTTTTCCCCAGCTAGTCAGGTAACATGTGTTCATCCCCTAGCAGAGCGGATGTTGACAACTACTTTTTTCCCGAGCAGATGTGTTGACAAGGATCGTCCCCCCTCAGTAGGACATAAGAGGATCGTCCCCCTCAGCAGGAGTACAGAGGATTGTATACCCAGCTGAAGTTGTGTTTGGATTACTATTCCCCCGCAAGCGTTTAGAATTTGATTGCTCTAAGGTGGATGTTGTTGTATCTCCGGCGGGAGATTCGTGGACAAATATGTTATTATCCCCACAGGGTCCTGGTGTCTACTTTCCTTAGTTGGTCATAAGGTATAGTCTCACCGACAACGGCTTGATCTAATCCCCAGCAGGGTGAGGGTAAAGTTATTTCCCTGACAGCAGATTAAGCTCACTCATATCCCCAGCAGAGTCGCCAGCTGTCGCTCCCGAGGATTTACATCCATGGTACAAACGCGAAAGTGGTGCAGAAGACAGAATCGCCAGCAATGTGTATTTATCCCGAGAGAGGGAAAGGAAACACTGCATAAACCTGAGGGAAGGGAAAGAAGATGGTCTCCCGTACCCGTTTCTCTTGGTCGTGAGACCATCTTCTTTCCCTTCCCTCAGGTTTATGCAGTGTTTCCTTTCCCTCTCTCGGGATAAATACACATTGCTGGTGACTCTGTCTTCTGCGCCACTTTCGCGTTTGTACCATGGATGCAAATCCTCAGGAGCGACATTCTTGCATTGACTATATCTTTCTCTTTGTTTTGTGATCATCATTATTCGTCTAACTCATGCATTTTTTTGTCATATTATTTATATTTGCTTAATTCTATTTTGTGTCTGATACTTTCATGACTTGATCCTGTTTTCTCTTGTTGATTCATCTTAATGCTTTTATTTATATCTTGATTATTTTTTAGCTTTACATTCACATGTTCCCTTAGAATCTCCTAGTCCAACTTAATCTTTGATTAAGATTGGAGTAGGATAGATTTTAGGTTCTTAATCCAAGCATGACAACAGTAGATTAGGGTTTCCCCATCCTCAACTTTAGGTCCATCTTGCATGATCGTATTAGGTTAGCATTTTTCCTTTTACCTCAATCTTAGGACCATCATTATATGACAACATTTAGGATCCAACCTCCCTTAGATTTTTCTTTCTTTTGCATCCAAATCTTTTCTTGCATCAAAAATCCAAAAACACTTAATAAACATGATGTGTGTAGTACGTCACGAGTCTTAAGTACATGGGGAGTGATGAGCGGGAATTTCTCCTTACCTCTTCTAGAGTAAAATATGAATCTCAAACTTCTTGTCAAAACCCTAACAAAAAGACTTCAACAAATCCAAATCTTTTCATCCTTCGGGATTCCCTCTTAAACCTTTTTAGAAAAGGGCATGCTATTTCTGTTCTACCGCAATACAAGTAACATATAAGACTCCACGAGCGAGCGACAAAACACCTAACTGCTAGAACGTGAACGTTAGCATTGTCCATAAAAACACTAACAAATCGTAGTACCTACGAACTACGGACGCTCTGATTTCTCATTCATGTTGAGAAAACGTAGGCACAAGGGCCCTAATCCTTGGCGAGCAACCTTTTCTTTCAACCTTCCTTTCACCCATAGTCTGAACTACGGACGCTCTGATTCTTCACTTATTTCAAGTGAAGATACGTAGGCACAAGGGCCCCAATCCTTGGCGAGCACCGTAATAAAAAACCAACCCTCTTTTCATTAACCAAGTAGACTTGTAGATTAGAACACCCATTCGAGCTTAGACATCCTAGATGGTTCCCATCGAGTAGGATGGATGTGAGGGGGTGCTAATACCTTCCCCTCACATAATCGACTTCTGAACCCAAATTTGGTTGCGAGACCATTTTTCACCTTTAGGGGGTTTTATCGTTATTTTCCCTTTCCTTTTGGAATAAATAAAATTCGGTGGCGACTCTTTGTCATTTTTGGCGTAATGACAGCTGGCAACTCTGCTGAGGAAATCCTAAGCAAGTCAAGCCTAATCTAGGTTGTTTTCGCATGTTTGAGTGTTTTCTCTTTATTATTTGCTTACTTTATTGCTTTTCCTTTTTGTTTATTTAATTGTATCTTATGTTAATGTTGTGGTATGGGTTGGGTACTTTGGTGGCAAACTATGAGGGAAAGACTCTACACCTGAGTCTAGAGTGTAAAACTGAGATAGGAGAGGTTGAGTAGTATGGGCTTCCGAGAAGCTCTTCTCGTGAAAGTCGATACGAGAACCTCGCTTAGAGTAGATTCCATTGAGGATGTTGGCGACCATCAAGCTCTTGGCGTGTTCGATCAACGTTTTCTTGGGATCCATGTCTCTAAGGACCTTTGTAGAACCTTTAAACCGTTAGCCAACTAAGATTGATGGTTGCGTAGTATGGGTCCCCGAAAAGCTCTTCTCGTGAGGATCGATACGAAGATCTCGTTCAGAAGAGACTTTCTTGATGGAGTTGTTGCCTGGAAATAACTGACATACGTAATAAACAGTTGAGAAAGTCCATGACTCTGAAACCCTTGTCTAGAACCCGGTGTCAATGGTCTCATAGTATGGGTCCCCAAGAAGCTCTTCTCGCGAGGTTCGATATGAAGAATTCACCCAAAATAGGTTTCATGTGATGGAGTTATCAACTAACATGCTCATGTCGTGCGTGATAAACATTCGTTTGAACCTATGACTTTGGGTTCCTATTAACCTTAGATCACACCTGGTGAGAACCCTATTTGGAAAGAAGCCTGTTTTATCCTCCATCCGTACCTCTAAGCTTTGAACCCATGTACTAAAAAATAAAAAAAGATATGCATTGCATCTCATTGCATCCATTCTATTGCATCTGCATCTCATCAGCATGCATACACACCATTTCCACAAGAAAGCTCATTCCACCTTTATCCATGACCTCTCATGTTAATTTCCAGACACTCATGCTAAACCTGTGGTAGCTACAAAGCATTTGAAGCAAGATCAAGTAGAGATAAGAGAAGCATAGACGACTGGAAAGGCCAATCAAACAAGTTAAGTTGGAAGATGTGGTAGCTATGTCATAGAACAACCTACAACATGTCGTGATGGAGAATGTTGATTCCCCACCTAGTTTTACTGTGACAACAAATCCACTGTATGGTCTTCTTCCTGATGATGATCTTCCTCGAGTGAACATTCCTACTTAGTCTCGGATGATGCCATTGACTGATCCTATGAAGGAAATGCTTTTTGTCATTGAGAAGAAACTTGAAGCCATGAAAGTGCATGATATGCCTGGTCTCGATGCTGCTGATATGTGCCTAGTGCCAGACTTGGTGATCCCTCCGAAATTCAAGGTACCCAAATTTGAGAAGTACACTGGTCTTAGCTGCCCGAAGCGTTATTTGGTGATGTTCTGCTGAAGAATGACTTCCTTTACCCACGACGATAAGTTGATGATTCACTGTTTTCAAGACAGTTTGAGTGGAGCATCTTTGAGTTGGTACATGGATTTAGAAAGAAGCTGTATCCAGTCATGGAAGGACTTAGCCAGTGCCTTTCTAAAGCAATACCAATAAAATTTGGACATGGCTCCCAGTCGCACGCAATTGCAAAGCCTATCTAAGGGTGGTGAATCCTTCAAGGAGTATGCTCAGTGGTGAAGAGAGTTGGCAGCTAGGGTGCAACCACCACTCTTAGATAGAGAATTGATCGACATGTTCGTGAATAATCTACATGGCTCTTATCTTGATAGAATGGCAGGCAGTGCATTTTCAAGCTTCTTTGACCTTGTGATAGTAGGAGAATGCATCGAGAGCTACCTCAAAATTAAGCAAATTCAAGACACTTCAAGTGGCTAGGCTGGTAAGACTGAATCCCTTAACAATTCCCAAGAGGAAGAAGGGGATGAAACTGGTGTAGTCGTGGTAGATGTCAAGTATTCTCTTGGTGCACCAACAAGATCTTGTGGTCCCTCATCTTCTCAACGGTCATTTTTAGTGCCGCGCTATCCATACCAAAAAACCTGGATTTCTCCTCATGCAAATCAACGAGCTCGTCATAATCAGCATCAAAGCCAGCATAGGCCTCACAACAATTTGGAAATAAGGAATGCTCATCTTCGTCCAATTCCTATGTCATACATTCAGCTCTTGCCACATCTGATTCAACGCTCACTGGTGGAGCTCAAGTCTCTCAAGTCGTTGCCAGAGCCATACCATCCTGGGTATAATCCCTATGTGCAGTGTGGATATCATGGAGGATCAATGGGGAATTCAACTGAAGATTGCAAAGCTTTCCAAGCTAAAGTGAAACAGTTGATTGACAAAGATTACATATCCTTTTCAGAAGGAAGCTTGGTTGTGCACGTCAACTTCTCGCCCGAATGAGTTTGAAGACTTCAAGAGGCATCTCGTCAAGTCAGTGGTTCAGACTAGAGGACATCCTCAACCCTAGCAACCATTGGACAATTTTTTTATCATTTCATTTGTAGTTTATTTCCTAATATTTGCTACTTGTTTTTGAACATTGTTGTTTTGAATGGTAATATTAATGAAGTGATCATGCATTTTCTGAATTAATCGTGTCGCATTCGTTCTTTTTCTTCTCTTATATCAAAAACAAAAAAATATATCCATATGCCTCTTGTCCACTTTCTTTATCAAACTACTATTTTAGCAAAGATTGGAGGGAGGATGACGAAACTGAATACTCATAATTGTTGAAAGTATGCTTTCAGATAAAATCCTGCTAATGATGTATAAGCATTGTTTCAAATTCCCAAACATTGGAGAGATAAGGAGTTAGTCCCTAGTTAACCACTTCGAGCCTAGAAGTAGGAGTTTTCTTTCAGATTTTCAAACCCTTACGCTTAACCTAGGACATGGGTAGTGTTCAGGTAATCTGACTACACGTTCAATTGCAGGATGAAACATCTCAATGACTTGGCAGCCACAAGTCTTTCCAAACAAAGAAAAAAAGAAGAAAAACCTACTAAGTAGGTCACCCCAAAGAGGAGACTTAGGCAAAATCAAGGCAATCCTAATGGACTTGAAAAAACAAAATCAGTCCAGGCAAAAATTAGGGATTAAAAAGAAAAATCAACAAAAAGAGATCAGTAAATCCTCAACCAAAATAAGATTCAGTGACCACCATCTCCAAAAATCAAAAGACTCACTGACATCATGACAAAAGCAAAATAAGGTGATTGTCATTTCAAGCGAGTTTTGAATCCTCATCTTCACTCTTACACCTCCAAGCTATCTTAGAAAGACGCGTGTGTTGAATTAATTAAACGTGGGACCGGAGAACATCACGAAGAAGAGGTGGGTATCAATCAAATTTTGAGCCTTATATCCTTTGTTTCTATAACCGTGAACCAGACCACGTTACAACCCTCAAAAGACCTAATTGAGATGAGGTTTATTCTAAAAGCATACTACAGTAAGGTTGCGTAAACTTACTCCTACAGATTTGCTAATCACCTGTATTGGTGTTATTCTTCTTGCTATATCTTTCATACTAGCTAGATCTGCACTGCGTATGGACTAATGGTCCATTTGTCTCACTCTATCACATCATTCCAATAAATAATTTTTCAAAACTTGCATGAGCATCGCATTAAAATTACCATTTGTGAATGAACAGTTTTAAACTGCAAGTCGATACTTGACATCGAGGAAATTCCAACAAGGAGCAATCTGAGAAGAGCTTGATCATTCATCAAAGTGGATTAGAATCAAGAATACCTTGTAGTCCTATGGATCATGGGCATTGTCATATCAACCCGAGGGATTAGTCAGTCTAAAGCAAGTCCCCGAAGCATCAGTGGATTATGGGGAAAATCATTCAAGAATCGGTTGATTAGAGAGAATCATCTCAAGAATCTATCAACCAGGGGTAGACCACCCAAAATTTCTATTGATTAAGGAAAAGTCCCTCCAATACTCAGTCTGCATAACTCAAATTGCTTCAACGCTCATTCTGGGACAAGCTACCTCAAGAGTGCATCAAAGCCCATCACTCCAAGAGTCGGTTAACCAAGGACTAATCCTTTCATCACGCAAGATTCTGAGGAAAGCTATCTCAAGGTCATCTCATGGCAAACTGTTTCCAAACTTCCATTCAAGGTGAACCTCTCCAAAGGCCCAACAAACTGGGGCAAGTTGAATTGAAACTGGGGTAACTCCTTTCCATGCCTTCAAGCTTCTTAAGCAAGCTCTACCATACATCAGCAAGTTTTGAGTTCAATATGAGTGTCAGGGAATCAAGTTATCATCCCATCAACTAAACCTTCACCTTTCACATATAAAAGCCTTGTTGCCAAGAAACCATGCCATCCATTACCCACCTCAGGGGCATCTTTGAACCTCCATATCATTGCATAAATCATCTTCATTCATTAGTCATGTCGCTTCATCTAGCATAAACCCATGCATATCATATCATTCCTCGGGCCTAACCTCACAACGTGAATCTAACATAAAAAATCTTTGTAACCCAAATGACTTCAAAATTGGTTCCCGTCTAGCAAATCATCTCAAGATACCAGTTCCCGTCTGGTAGACAACTTTTAAACTGGTTCCCGTCCGGTCACCCATTATTTAGCCTACTTTTTAACTTCAATTCTCGTCTGGTAGTCAGTTTTATTTTCAGAAATAGCTCCCGTCTGATAATAAAACATAAAGTCAGTTCTCGTTTGATGCAAAAACAAGAAGTCAGTTCTCATCTGACGACTTAACCTTTTGCCACCAGTTCTCGTATGGTAGTCTACCCTTTAAAACCAGTTCTCGTCTGGTGATTCACTTTTAAAGTTCGCTTTCATTGGCAATAAAGAATAAAATCCCTAAAAAATCCAATCACCATTAATATGGTCCCATGCCTAAACCAAAGCTCAATCATACTTGGTACCCCAAACCAAATCCCAACCATACTTAGCACAACCATAACCCTTGGATCACATATCCTTCTATCCCTAGCATCCCGAGCCTATATCGATATTTTGCATATATAATCATTATGACATTGCATTTACTAAGTGCATAGAATTTCCATTTGATATAGAGCATTACGCCATGGAAAAATTCAAACATGCATACATAGCATAAGCCAGTTTTGTTACCTTGCCTAAATCCCGAGTCAATCTTCGGTCATGACAATAATGTATCCCCACAGAGAATGTCGAGCTCATTCCCCAACAGATATTTAAACCAATCCACAAGGCCATAGATCCATCGATTTTACCCTCTATTTACCCTTTGTTTCCCCAGTGGAGTCATCTTTCTACGGTTTCTCGAGTTCGTAAATCTATTGATTTTCATTTCCTGTGTTCAGATCCGTTGATCTTGTCACTCTCTTTTAGGATGTAGATCTGTTGATCCTACTTCCTATTTATAGATCCGTTGATCTTAACCCCCTTTCATTTTCTTGGGTTATATATCTGTTGATCTTACTTCCTGTTCCCCAGCTTCCGAGTCGTGTATCCGTTGATATTACTTCTCTCTATCTTTTAGGTTGTAGATCCGTTGATCCTACTTCCTTTTCATAGATCCGTTGATCTTCTTTTGAGTCATAAATCTGTTGATCTTACTTCTATTCATCCTTTTGGGTTGTAGATCTGTTGATCCTACTTCCTTTTCATAGATCCGTTGATTTTCTTTTGAGTCACAAATCCGTTGATATTGTTTCTCTTCATTTTTGGGTCGTGGATCCGTTGATCCGGTTCCCTAGGTTGTAGATTCGTTGATCCTACTTCCTATTCATAGATCCATTGATATTCCTTTGAGTCGCAAATTCGTTGATGTTGTTTCTCTTCATTTTATGGTTTGTAGATTCGTTGATCTTCCTTTGAGTCGCAAATCCGTTGATGTTGCTTCTCCTCGTCTTTTGTGTTGTAGATCTGTTGATCGTACTTCTTGCCAATAGATCTGTTGATCTTACCTCTCTTTATCTTTTTTTGGGTTGTGGATCCATTGATCATATTTCCCGTCTGTAGATCCGTTGATCTTGACTTTCTTCCATATTACCTTTCACTATTTCCATTATGCCATTACCAGTTATCTGTGTTTAACCATCCCAAAACCTTTTCACCCGAAAACACAGAGAGTCCTTCACGCATTCGTATCCTTGCATCTCAAGCATATCATAACATACTATCCTTTTGCATCTCCAGCATATCACTGCATTTATCATTTTTCAATCGGTCAAAATTATAGGTATTTTAGTATTTAATCCTCTTCTACCTTGAATGTCTGAAAAGTCGTTGTTATTCATACCTTCAAGTCCAAGAAAATTAAATAGAGGCACCTGTCATACCCCAAATTATGACCGGGCATTTTTTTTAACTTGCATTCATCTGACCTTATTTTCACTTTGCATCATCTGTATAGTATAACATGCTTTTCATCTTGTACAATGCCCAAATTATCAGCTAGAATAAACCTATCATATTTACAGTCAAATTGGTCAAACTGAAAGTCAATTGTGCGAAAAATCAATGGACAAAAAGTTTCAAAATTAAGCTTGCAGACGTCAGTCATTTTGATCTATGTTTCGTGTAGTTTAACCTGACGTGCTCATTTTAATTTTCTATGACTTTTCGACCACATTTTGATCAGTTTGGGCATTTTTACTAGTCCCAATTTATTTTGAAATTTGACCAAACGTTGTATTTTTCGGGTCGTTTATTCCGCGCTGATATTTTGGTGCATTCATTTTTTATTTTCGAGCACTTTGATACCCGACTTTTTATTCGTTTTTTTTATCATTTTATATTTAATTTTTAATTAAAATGTATTTAATTTATTTAGTTAATTAGATATTTAATTTAGGTTAATTTTTATTTAATATTAGTATAATTATATTTCTTTTTATAATATAAATTTTAGTTTGTTTTTTTTTAGTAAAACTTAATAATTAAGTCTCCTTTATATGGTAGCTATATTTGTGAAAGACAAGAGAGTAACATAAAAATGTGAAGACACTGTATCAGCAAAAAAAGAACCTCACGTCACAACCCTTCTCTCCATTTTGAAAGTCTCTTCCCTCTCTTTAAAAATCACTCACCATCATCATATACGAGGCAGAAAAAACACCACTCTCACATTTTATTCTCAAGGCAAAAATAATTGAAAGATTGCGAAGCAGAATAACAAAAATGAAAAGCAAAAGCTGAAATTGAGTTTCTTCCTCATTCCATCTGCCTCCTTCACCAATATACCACTTTAAAAGCTCATCCTTTTCAACCCACTCTTCAAAATTATCCTCCCACTCATGTGAATAAACGGATTCTTGGGACAACTAGCATGGAGAAATTAAGTGAGTCATAAAGGAAAGAGGACAAAAACAAAAAGGTTGACCATATTTCAAATTTCTCTCTCGTTACAGTAAAATGGGATAGCCAAAAAGAAAAAGGATGGAGACTTCATTAACAAGAGTTTTGATGGAGTGTTTTCTTCACAACCTCATTTCCTACACCTTCCGTGCTACACAAACTCTCCACCAAATCATCACTAAAACATCACCTCCTTCAGCCACAAAACCAAGTCACCATTTTTCCATCAATGCTCAACTCACTGAAATAACCCCCATCACCAAATATTCTCACTCTCTCCACTATTCTCGATAAAAAAATAAAGGAGATCTTCTCCCTTTCTCACTCGCAGCGCCACCTGTTGCACCCCAAAATTTGCCCTCCTATTTATACCATCAATAGCTGGCTTTTGTTTTGCATTCATCTGCATCCATCATTAGGTCATAACTTCATAATCATTTGCATGAGCTCCTAAGACGTGTGATCAAAGGAATTTTCTTGTTATCAGTGTTGGCCCTATGCATAGGTGATTCAGTTAGATCTTACTTTGGGCAAGTTGAAACAAAGGTTTGAGTTCACATTATCAGGAACACCTTCTCGTTCAGAGGTTCATTAAGTTCACAGGTTTTCCTTATTCAGAGGTTTCATCAGAAACGTTGGATCAGGATGTTATTGGTGAATTAGGGCTTCATTTTCTTTCAACATCTCAAATTATTTTCTTCATCAATGATTACCCGATGCAAGTGGTTTAGGGTCTCTTATCAGGGTTGTATGTTAAGGACATCTTGGTATTCTTGTTTACTTCTACACCTCAAGTTCATCATCGTCAAGGATTCTTCAAAGCAATATCAGGGTATTAGTTATCAAGGCAAGAGATGAAATGGGGATCAAGGTTCCTTATGCTCTCAATTGTTTGTTACTTGCGGTACAAGTCCCTCATGGACTGAGGAATTGAACCAGGACTTCACTGAGGAGAATTATGCATCAAGGTGTCATTGTGGAGTTGGGTTTGAAATATAGCATAGGTTACATTTTGAAGGGCAGGTATTGATTCAAAGTCGAAGTCATGATTTGTCAATATGTGATTCAAGGTTTCATTCCAGTGGTTTCTCGGTAGACAAGCCGTAAAGGCATATGCCATGGTTTCGAGGTATCAAGTCCATTTTTACCGAATACAATTTAATCCATCAGCTGGTGAGGCATGGAGGAGGAGAGGTCAGGCCCGAGCAGCCTTGGGGGAGTTCGTTGAGGCTATCAAAGACTTGACTAAGGCATTAGAATTTGAATCCAACACAGCAGACATTTTACACGAGAGAGGAATTGTGAATTTCAAGTTTAAAGAGTTCTATAGTGCAGTCGAGGACCTTCTGCTTGTGTGCATCTAGACAGGGATAATAAGTCTGCCTACACGTATTTGGGCCTGGCATTGTCTTCAATTGGTGAATATAAGAAGGTTGAGGAAGCACATCTAAAATCATTTCAACTTGATAGAAGTCTCCTTGAAGCATGGGGACACCTGGCTCAGTTCTATCAAGATTTATCAAATCTGACAAAAGCTTTTGAGTGTCTAACTGAAGTGCTTCAAGTTGATGGGAGGTTTGCAAGAGCTTATCATTTGCTAGGCCTTTTGTTCCATGTAATGGGAGAGCATAGGAAAGCTATCAAAGATTTGACAATGGGGTTGTTAACCCTCAATTTCGACGCCAGACAAAATCAAAGTTATGTTAATGTTAAAAAATTATTTTTAATATAAAGAAGGCTTCGACCTAACTTTTGAGAGGCCTGAGTCGAATAAATGTGGAGAAACCTTAAAAAATGGCTAAGTATGGAAAGGGTTCTTCGACCGTGAGAATATAGCGCTGCAGTGGTTATGTTAAGATTGGAGGGAATTTCCAATATTTGAAATTTAAATAAGAGTAGTTGTGGACGTGGGAACAGTTGAGATTAAGGGGAAGGCGCCAAAATCCACAAGTTCGAAGCAGTAACCACCACTGAGTAGTTATTTCCTAGCACTATAAATAGGAGTTGGTTCTATGTAAATGGGGTGTTCATATTTTTGTACAAGTTACTCTAAGAAACTCAAAGTACCCGCGTGTAGAGAAACGAGTTCGTGAGAATGTACGTAATGTAACACCATTGTCTTCATTAATCTAATTTATCTTCAGCATGTTTACTTTCCATGCCTTTACAGTTTCTTGAAATTTATCTTCCATGCCAAATTTATGTTCAAAGTCATTTAAGTTTTCTGCGTTTTACTTTCGACTGCATTTTACGTTCAAGCATTTAATCTTCAAACCTTTACTTTTCAAAGCCTTTCATTTTCAAGAACGTGAAGTTCTCCTTTAAATCAACTGCATTTATTTTCAAAGTCTTTTACTTTCCAGCACCTTACCTTCGACAGCACTTTTACTTTCCCAGCCTTTACTTTCCAAGAACGTGGAGTTCGTTGCATTTTACTTTCAAAGCTTTTACCCATTCGACGCCTTTAATTTTTGCACCCTTTACTTGCATTACTTTAAATTTCAAGTTCTCACTTTACTTTATTGCCTGTAGTCGAACGTGGAGTTCAGTTAGATTTTATTTTCAGCATTGTCGAACGTGGAGTTCAGTTTACATTTTCTTTAAGTTACATTTGTCTCTCAAACTTAGCACATGTCCTAGGATTTGTGTGATCGATCCTGCAAGTTAAATCAATTTGCGTTTAGATTGATAGATCAGAGGTTGTTTACCAAAATTCACAGTAAACAAATTGGCACGCCCAGTGGGACCCAGTGCTAAGTCAAACCTTTTTGTCAGCCTTATCTCTCTTGGTGAAGAAGTGTTTTCGTTGCATGTTATTGAGGAGTGGGAAGTTAGCCACAGCAAACGAAGAGATACCAAAGAGAAGATATACTAAGAAGATGGCAACTAATGCCAATCAACAAGTTGATCCTCAAGGGAGTATTTCAAACACTCATTCCAGTAGCAGTATTGGGACTCAAAGCACTTCATCACCAGTGTCTTCGACAGGAGGACCGGCGTCACTTCCGTTAGTGGTGTCTGAGCCAGGATCAACATATACAAAATCATATACTCAACCTGTGTTGGAATATATAGGACCACAAAGTTCTAATTCGCCAACACCCCCAGGAGGAAATACAATGTACAGGCACGTTCCTCCACCAGGTTTCCCACATCCAGGGTCAAGGAGTCAACCCTATGGTATGCCTACATCAATGATGCAAAACCTGCAGAATGCTCCACCTGTATTTTCAGAAATTGTTGTGTCTTCGCCACTACAAGGGTCAAGATCAGGGGGACGAAATAATCAGAGTATAGGCGTTGGTCACTCTGTTCAAACCCCTAGCCTTACAAATACATCCATAAATTGTTTGAGACAGCAGATGGATGAAAGTAACATGCAAATGGTACATACGTTGTCTCAGACAATGGGAGAAGTTTTTCAACCTTTGATTCAAAATACAACTCAAACTAACCAACAACTGGCTGCACAAGTGGCACGCATGGCTGATTTCATGGGAGTGCCAGCAGTAGATCGAAGAGCGACGGTGGTCGAAGATATCCCAAGGCGTCATCAACGTCAGATACCTGATGCTAACCTGGAGGATCAAGAGATGGTTGACCATTTCAGAGTCGAACCACCAAGAAACTAGATGCCATACCAGATGGAGGTAGAACCAGTAGTGATGGTGAACAGGAACCAAAACGCAGACCAACTACTTAGGCAAGTTCGACACCAGAATCAAGCAGAAGAAAATAATCTTGCAGCCATGGTCGAAAGGATAATGACTAGGAATGGGATGAATTTTGGCTTCACCAGGCCAAATTATACATCACCTATAGTGGACTACATTCTCCAAGCAGAACTTCCCCCTAGGATGAAGGTTCCAAAGTTCAGCAAATTTTTAGGAGATACTACTGAGTCTACTGTGGAACATGTGGCTAGATATTTGATCGAAGCGGGCGAGATTGCTGCTGACGAAAGCCTTAGGATCAAATACTTCCCAAGTTCCCTTACCAAGAATGCCTTCACATGGTTTACTACATTGCCTCCAAATTCCATATACAATTGGACCCAATTAGAACGTTTGTTTCATGAACAGTTCTACATGGGGCAAACTAAAATTAGTTTGAAAGAATTGGCTAGCATCAAGCGCAAGGTCACTGAGCCAATTGATGATTACCTGAATAGGTTTCGACTTCTTAAAGCCAGGTGCTTTACACAAGTGCCAGAACATGAGTTGGTCGAAATAGCTGCTGGGGGTCTTGATTATTCCATTAGGAAGAAATTAGATACCCAATATCTTAGAGATATGGCCCAGCTGGCTGATAGGGTTCGACAGCTAGAGAGGCTAAAAGAAGAAAAAGCCAAATTCAGTAGGGGTAAAAAAGTAGCGTTTGTCGAATGCAAGGAAGATGTGGAGAGTCTGTATGGTGAGCCATCTTGTTTCGACGAAAATGAGGTTGACGTTGCTGAGTTAAAGCAAGGTCCACCTTACGCTTGCAAATTATTAGCTCCTTCAGAAGGAAAAAATCCTGTCGAATCTAACGACAAATTCCCTAAGAAAACATATACTTTCGACGTCACTAAATGTGACGAAATTTTTGATTTGCTAGTTAAAGATGGGCAAATGATAGTGCCTGCTGGTGCTAAAACGCCACCTTTAGAACAAAGAAAGAAAAGAGGTTTTTGTAAGTACCATAATTTTTTGGGTCATAAAACTTCTCAATGTTTTCTTTTCAGGGATCTGGTGCAAAACGTTATCCAGGAAGAAAGGCTGAAGTTTGGGGAAAAAGGCAAAGCCCAGATGAAGATTGACTCTGACCCGTTGCAAGTTGCAGAGGCCAACTATACAGAGCCTCATGAGGTTCAGATGGTGGAAGCCACAGGGGGATTCGACGAGTCAGTCAACATGGTAGAAGTTACTGAAGACTTCGCCATCAGTGCTGTGAAGATTGAAGGTTCTAGTAAGGCTACAAGTGGCCTAAATGTTGATGGCACCAGTCTGATGTTGGTGACCAAAGAAACTGCTGATAAGTTTGTGGAAATGGATAAGGCTGCTAAGGTTTTTGATGTAACCGTGAGTGGGTGGAAGATAACTATCAATGAAGGCATTAATATGGTCGAGTTGGCTGATGAGTCTGATTCTAGTTCAGATAGTATCAACACCAATGAGGCTATGGGTAGAAATGCCCACAAAGTTCAAGTTGTTAAGGAATTGGAAGATGACATGCTCTTGGTTGGAGAGATGCTGGACATGGATGGTTGTCTGGTGGAAAATTGGATCTGTATGGCTGCTGAAACTTTTTTCAAGACATCTCCTGATGTCGAGAGAGTTAATGCTGCGGAGATGGTGGAGGCTGAGAAAGCTGCTTGGGAAAAAGCTTCCCAAAGAGCTGCAAAAGCAGCAGTAGGTGGTGGCTGCTTGGCAAAAACCACTGAAAGTCTGGAAGCCAGCTTCTCCAAGATGCGCCTGAAGGACAGAATGGATGTCAACATGGTCGAAATTACTGATCGAAAGAATGAACCATTGAGTAAGGTAGATGAGCAAGAGAAACTCAACAAAATGGCTTATCCTAAGCCAGAAGAGACAATTGTGGACTTCTTACATCGTTGCCAGAAAAAAGACTCTGGAGTAATGCTGTGTCCCAGGTGCAGTGCCATTTTTGATGAAAAGGCTGCCCACAAGCTTGAAGGTGTTAAGAAGGCTGGCGAAAGCTGGGGGCAGAAGGTGGGCAAGGGGCACCGAGGTTTTGACCATAGGCGACTTTCGACAGGGCTAAAAAACCAAACACCAGGAATTAGGCCAAGTACGTTCAAGCCAACGGCGAACGCACCAACAGGTAGTTGGATCAAACCTGTCGAAGGGAGAGGACAGAAGAAAAAGTAGGAGAAGTTCGATGTGGAAAGAGGTGCGTCATTTGAGTACAGGAAGGAGAATCGCACCACAAACAAATCAGCATACATTTCGCAGAATTACAAGGGTAACAACCCAATGTCTAGATCGCAATGGCAAAGAGAGCAGCGCAGGCGAAAAGCTGTTAGGGAGGCTTAGGTGCAAGGGGAGTCAAGCACCAATGTGGCTGGGGCAATGGAGAAACTGCCCATACGACGAAAGTTGTTTACTATTCAGCCAGAAAAGAAGGTCGAAGAGGATGATGATATGACTGATAACTTCGACAATGAGTCAGCAGCTTCCCTAGACATTTTGGTAAATGTGGTGTCAGTAATGCCAAGAGAATTTGGTCAAGTCTCAGAGTTCGAAGACTTAGACCAAACTGCTGAGTTGGAAATGATGGCACACAAGCCAGTATGCTATTACATCATGAATAATGGGTGCGTCGAAGAACATGATGCTTTCTTTGAGCGTCCCACGGAGGCAATGAAGGGTCACTTTAAGCCTCTTTATATTACTGGAAAAGTGGAGAACGTTCCTGTCAACAAGATTTTGGTAGACTGTGGTGCGACGATTAATTTGATGCCAAGATTTCTGTTGAGCAAGATTGGAAAATTTGAAACTGATACTAAACCCCACAACATGGTTCTGTCGAACTATGAAGGCAAAGTTAGTTCTACTCTGGGAGTGATTCAAGTAGATCTCACTGTGGGAACTATTACCAGACCAACAGTGTTCATGGTCGTCGAAACAAAGGCTAACTATAATCTACTCTTAGGAAAGGAGTGGATTCATGGGATAGGAGCAGTACCCTCATCTATGCACCAGAGAATCACAATCTGGAGACCAGATGGGATAGTGGAAAACATTGAAGCTGATCAAGGGTACTTCAAGGTGCCTGTTAATCATGTGGACAGTAGGCAATTTGAGAAACATCTGGCGAACATTGCTCCATGTCCTCCAGCTGATTTTGAGTTTACACCTGACGAGGAAACATTTTATTCGTTGTACTTACACCCTGTAGAAGGTTTCAGATGGGACAGGGAGGTACCAGGAGGAAGATTGCCATGCCTAGGCACACCTCCAATAGAGCCCACAGGGTGGGGAGATGAATTCAGTGATCATGACTGAGTTCGATGCTATGAAAAGAATTTCGGCCTATGTGGCCGAAACAAAACTACAAGCGGCTTTGGAAGCCGCCAATGATTATATGGCTGTTGAAGCCATTTCTGAAGTGTATCAAGAAGGTCCTGGCAAGGACTTCAACCCAAAACCACCAGACAAGGTTGAAACTGGAGGGCAAAGCCAGAGGCTCGACGCTATCTATGAAGATGAGCCTTTGGGATTTGAAAAGGATCCGTTGGCAAACAATATAAAAATGCTAGCACAAGATCCTTTGGAAGAAGTGGATCTCAGTGAGGGGGCAACCAAAAGGCCTACTTACATCAGTGCCAATCTTGATCCCCAGTTGAAAGTCGAAGTAGTCCAGCTGTTGAAAGAATTCAAAGACTGCTTCGCTTGGGATTATGATGAGATGCCTGGTCTGAGCAGGGAGTTAGTCGAACACAAGTTACCTATGATGCCTGGGAAAAAACCAGTCAAGCAAAATCCAAGACGGTTTGCACCAGAGATACTGTCAAAGATCAAAGAGGAAGTCGAAAGACTGCTTCGTTGTAAATTTATTCGCACTGCAAGGTATGTCGAATGGTTGGCTAATATAGTACCTGTTATTAAAAAGAATGGGTCTTTGAGAGTGTGCATCGATTTTAGGGATTTAAACTCTGCAACTCCCAAAGATGAATATTCAATGCCAGTAGCAGAAATGTTAATAGATTCTGCAGCAGGACATGAATACCTTAGTATGCTGGATGGATATTCTGGCTATAACCAAATATTCATTGCTGAGGAAGATGTTCATAAAACTGCTTTCAGATGCCCTGGAGCCTTAGGCACCTATGAGTGGGTAGTGATGCCTTTTGGTCTCAAGAATGTTGGTGCTACTTATCAAAGGGCAATGAATTCAATTTTCCACGATTTTATAGACACATTCATGCAAATTTATATTGATGATATTGTTATAAAATCTATTTCTGGGAATAGTCACATTGACCATCTTCGACAATCCTTTGAAAGGATGAGAAAATATGGTCTTAAAATGAATCCTCTTAAATGTGCTTTTTGTGTGCAGGCAGGGGATTTCTTAGGCTTTGTGGTCCACAAGAAAGGAATTGAAATAAATCAGAATAAAACCAAATCCATAATGGAGGCAAAAGCGCCATCAACCAAAAAGGAGTTGCAGTCGTTGTTGGGCAAAATCAACTTCTTAAGAAGGTTTATATCTAACCTGAGTGGCAAAACACAAGCTTTTTTGCCATTGCTTCGTTTTAACAATGATGGTTTCGAGTGGGGGCAATTGCAGCAGGAAGCCTTCGACAAGATCAAGGAATACCTAAGCCACCCTCCGATTCTTTCACCACCTTGTAGAAACAAAAGTATGAGATTGTACATAGCTGCAGCAGATAAAACTCTAGCGAGCATGTTAGCTCAAGAGGATGAAAATGGAGTCGAAAGAGCCATTTATTACCTTAGTTGAGTTTTAAATGATGCAGAAACTAGGTATAGCATGATTGAAAAGTTATGTTTATGCTTGTATTTCTCTTGTATTAAATTAAAGCAATATATAAAACCTGTTGATGTGTATGTTTCGTCTCACTTTGATGTTGTAAAACATATGTTATCTAAACCCATTTTGCACAGTCGAATTGGCAAATGGGCATTAGCATTGACAGAATTTTCCTTAACATATCAACCTTTAAAAGCTGTGAAAGGGCAAATAGTTGCAGACTTCATAGTTGACCATTCCATAAATGAAAATGATTTGAATTACGTCGAATTAAGATCTTGGAAATTATACTTTGACGGATCAAGTCATAAAAATGGAACAGGAGTAGGAATATACATTATTTCTCCTGAAAAAATTCCAACAAAATTCAAGTACAAGGTCGAAGGTCCTTGTTCTAACAATGAGGCTGAATATGAAGCATTAATTGCTGGCCTTGAAATTTTGTTAGAATTGGGGGCAACTAGAGTCGAAATAATGGGAGATTCAGAATTGGTTATAAAACAAATCACAAAGGAGTATAAATGTGTTAAAGAAAATCTCATTATGTACTTTGTGATAGCCAATAGATTATTAAAGAAATTTGAGGTAGTGGCCATTCAACACATACCTAGAATAGAGAATCAAGTTGCTAACGACTTGGACCAAATTGCTTCTGGATACAAGGTGTCGAAAGAGAACCTTCAAGAAGTAATTGAGGCAAGAGGTAAGGTGGTGGTTGTTGGATTATGTCCATCAGACTTAGAAACAACTAAGCTTGGGTGTATAGATGGCGAAAATTTTGAAATTTTTGCCATAGATAATTTAACAGATGAAGATTGGAGAAGGCCCATAGTTGAGTATTTGCGAAACCCAACGGCTTCGACAGAACGGAAAGTCAGGTATCAAGCTTTGAGCTATGTGCTGATGGGTAATGAATTGTTTAAAAAGACCCCTGAGGGAGTCTTATTGAAATGCCTTAGTGAGGCAGAGGCGTATTTGGCACTTTCGACAGTATATAGTGGGGCATATGGAGCACACCAAGTTGGCTAGAAGATGAAATGGTTGTTGTTTCATCAAGGCATGTATTGGCCCACTATGCTGAAGGATTGCATAGAATTTGCTAAAGGGTGCCAAGAATGTCAAATTCATGCTGGCATACAGCACATCCCTGCAAGTGAATTACATTCTATAGTGAAACCATGGCCTTTCAGAGGATGGGCTTTGGATATAGTGGGAGAGATTCGACCAGCATCTTCAAAGAACCAGAGATATATTTTGGTGGGAATTGATTATTTCACCAAGTGGATTGAGGCAATACCACTGGTGAATATAGGTCAGGAAGATGTTATTGAGTTCATCCAAAGTCACATTATTTATAGATTTGGTATTCCTGAAACAATTACTACAGATCAGGGATCCGTGTTCACTGGTCGAAAGATGCAGGAATTTGCCAAAGAGATAGGTTTTAAGTTATTAACTTCTACACCGTATTATGCTCAGGCCAATGGGCAAGTCGAAGCGGCCAATAAGATAGTGATTGGACTAATCAAGAAACATGTGGGAAAAGGCCTAGAAATTGGCACAAGACGTTAGACCAAGTTCTTTGGGCGTGTCGAACATCCCCCAAAGAGGCTACCAACACTACCCCATTTTGACTCACTTTTGGTCATGATGCAGTATTACCTGTTGAGATTTATCTACAGTCTGTAAGAGTTCAAAGACATCATGAAATTCCCTCTGAGAATTATTGGGAAATGATGATGAATGAATTAGTGGATTTGGATGAAGAAAGGCTTAGAGCCTTGGAGTTGCTGAGAAGACAAAAGAAGAGGGTCGAAGAATCCTACAACAAAAAAGTTAAATCTAAATCTTTTGCATGTGGGGAATTGGTTTGGAAGGTGATTTTGCCCATGGATTGAAAAGATAGAACATTGGGCAAGTGGTCCCCTAAGTGGGAAGGACCATTCCAAGTCATACAAGTGTTCTCTAATTGAGCTTATGAAGTGGAAGAATTAGACAGAGATAAAAGAATCTTGAAAGTAAATGGCAAGTATTTGAAAAAATATAAGCCTATGCTGCAGGAGATTCATATAAAAACATAAGCTTTATTTGATAAAAGAAAGCCAAAATAGGTCGAGTCAGGCTAATATGGCATACAAAGCAAAGAGAAAATAGTACAACATTTTTCTTTCTCAAGGTAAGGTTATTCATAATCTCTCCAATCTATGGATTTGAGGAATTCCATATAATCTGCATCTGGCTCATCATCAGATTCTTGGGTGCTAGAGCGCCCTTTCTTGGAGATCTTCATTTTGGTTTCCTTCTTCTTGGCTAAAGAGGCTGCTCCAATGGAGGCATTGGGTTGTTGAGGCGCCTCTACTTTCTTTGTTTCCTCAGTTGCCTTGGCCTTTCCAGCCATCTTCTTGGTTGGAGGTTTCTCTGAAGTATTCATGGTTGCTTCTACGCAAAACATGGTCAGATGGAAGAGATTTATAGAGGCTAAGGGCTGATTGGATTGGCCAGCCAAATGGTGGAAATAGGTGAGTGATTCTTGGAAATAGGCCTGAGGGCTATGCTATAAGTGTCACTTTAAAGCTAGAAGCTTATGCCTTGGAATTTAAAGCTGGAAGGGTGACTTTCCAAGAAAAAGATAGAACGCTTTAATTGCGAATTTGACTGGTAAAAATAACGATAGAGAACATCATCATGCAATATAGGTCGAAAGCAGTTAAAGGCAGAATAATAATGATAAATTAAATCAGTGCCAACAGGCATAAAATTGTCATTACATAAAAAGCCTGAAAAGGCCAAGAAACAAGTGATGATTAGACAAATGAAATAAAGGTGTCGAAGGTATCAGAAGGGAAGCCTCGACGCCAACTGAGAAAAAGACTCTATGTGATGTTTGAGACGAGCGTTGCACAAAGATTCGTCAAGTTTTGCTTCTGCGAGCTCTTTCTCGTATCTTTGGGCCGCCTCAATACGATCAATAGCATGCTTCGTCTCTTCAGTTATCTCAGTGTCGTCGAGTTGGCGCAGATCACGGTTGCGGTTTTCAGCATTTGCAATTTTAGCTTGTAGCTCTGTGATCTGTTGCTTCCATGCTTCAATGTCCTTCGTGTTGGAGGTTATCTCGTCTTGCTTTTTCTTTTGATCAGCCTCCATACGTTGGATCTCTTCGTACGCCTCTTGTGCACTACACCAGGCTGCACTCTCACAGCCAGATGTTCTCTCGATGGTATCCTTGATTGAAGGAAGCAGTTTTATTTCTACAGCTATTTGGTTTACCACGGCAGTTAGCTCTATCAGAAAACTAGAGACATCTGGATTGAGGGTAGTGAGCTTAATCTTTGCAAGGGTGTCCTTCAGGTAAGCAGTTGCAGTTGGATCTGAGGCCAGAATTTTGTAAATATCCTCTTTGAAAAAAAATTTCTTGATGGCTTGGAGAATTGATTGGGCGAAGTCATCTGGTGCTGAGGTTGAAGAAACAGAGGAAGAACCGTGCCTTTGCTCAAGAATTAATTTGGCAAACTCACGTGGGTTCGACCACTTGAGCGCTATCAGTGAGTCCCCAGATAGTGGAGCGACCATAGGAGAAGGAGTGTGGTGGGGGCGAGGCTCAGCTTGTTCTTCTTCCTCCTCTGATGATTCCTCTTCCTCTTCATCTTCTTCTCCTCCAATTTCCTCATCAGATTCATCTGCAGCTAGTTACACATTCTCCTGCTGATCAGCCGGTGTGGTTTGATCAAGAGTGGCGTTGTGTGTTTGGATCTCAGGTTCACGCCTTTCGTCTTCAACCATCTGGCCCTTATCCATGGAGGTACCCTGATTGATAAGTGGTGGGCTTGAAGCGTCATCCTCATCAGAGTTAGCTCCCTCTGCTTGTGCGTGCTGAGTTGGGGTTGGAACTGGTGCTGCATTAGCTGCTGTAACACGTGGAATAGGTTGATTAATCTCACTCAAACCAGAGCCAATATCAGAAGATGGGTGATAAGTTGGCTCACCTTGGCTGTTGAGAAGCGTGGTAGTGAGGCTTTCTAAAGTTGGGTGAGGAACGGATTCGTCAAGTGTGGTGGCGGCAAAGTTGCTTGGAGTTGGTCGAGGATCCGGATTGTTGGTGATGGATGCCTGAAGAACACAAGTGGAGATAATGAGAATGAAATAATAGGCGGAGGATGTCAAGCATAATAGAAAAGGTAATGGTGTGCATACCTGAGTTTGTTCGACAGCAGGACTTGATTCTTCAACCCCATGGTCACCAAGAGGGGTTCTCAAGGCTACCTTGGAGGGTTCCTTCTCGACACCACTTGTGGTGGATGCCTTTTCGAGTATTTTGGCCACCTTCGAAGGAGGTGGGCCAGCAGGTCCAGAGGCCTTTGTGGGTTTTTTCCTTTTCCTCGTGAGAACCTCTTCAGGAGATTCATCTGAGGCCTCTGAAACTGTAACCACAGCTGGGGTATCCTTTTTACCTTTCTTGGAAGGTGTTGGAGGCCTTCGACCAGTCTGAAGAGGCGGTGAAAATAAGGAAGAAATTCATAGAGTATAAGTAAAAACAAAAGGTGCAAAGTATACCTGTGTACTCCCTTGGTCTTTGCCACTTTGCAAGGTGGCAGCTCTAGTCGAAGCAGCTTTCCTAGGCACAGCTGAAAGATAGCACACAATTGTTACAAATTAATGATTACATGACTAGTCATAAAGCCATGGAGTAAGGATCTCAAACCTTCATATATTTCAGATTCGACATGAACGTCCTGAATTCCTATATGAAGGTGCCCTTTAAAACTGTCTAACGTATGCTTAGTTGAAACCACTCATTGGGCTTTTGGCTGAGACTGCTGTCGAAGAAGCTTTAAATGCTCCCCACAGACAAACCAATATGGAAATGGAGGGGCAAGCGCCACTCCAAAATCAGCATTAGGCAGTCGGGGGAACTTTGGGGAAAAAAGTTTAAAAGCTACCTTATAACGTTTCTCACGAGGACGTTGGGAGGAATTTTTAGTTGATCCAGCTTTTCTAGAAATTTTCTCTTTAGAGTACCAGCAGCCTCATGAATGGTTCGACTAAGATCATCTGGTCGATAGATAGTTTCGAAGTATTTTTGAAAAGCTTGTATTTCTTCGATGTGAGTGAACTTACTTTTTTTCGTCTTGTCCTGCACATGGAGGAAAGCTTGGTCAAGTAACGAAGAAAACGTAGTCGCATCAAGGAAGTGCTTATTATAATGCTTCAACCACCATTGGTGGAAGGATGAAGTGCATAAAAAGGAAGGTTCGAAAAACACAGGGGGGAGGATGCTTCTTTTTTCGTTCCTGATGTTGAGTGCTTCAGAGACGTTCTCCTCGTCGAGGTAGGCGGTGTGAAAAATCACTTGACCCTTTTTCTCATATAAGCACTGAGGGAAACTCTGGGCCAACCCAAATTGTCGAGAAACCAAGTTGGGTTGGTAGGCAATCAACGCTGATAAACCTCTCCCTAGGTTCAGCCAGTGGACAATAAATCTAGGAATAAAAAAGGCTTCCCAGATGGCAACAGACTCTGGATCAAGGGGTTGGAGAGGATTTGGAAATGGCCTTTGAAACCACTCAGGGCCATGGCTTCGTCGAACAAAGGGTGCCATGCTAGGAGTAAACTCATAGCGTTTGGCGAACATCATTATATAACTGGTGAAAGCCCTCTGAAGGTTTTCACCATCATCATTAGGAGTGAGCTTAGCCAGACGTGTCCCTTCGACGCTCCTCTCCCTGATCTCAGCGGAAGCTTCATCGACTATGCCTTTTCTGGGGAGGCTAGCCTCAAACGTAGCATTGAGCCACAGTTGAAGTAGCCAAAGAGGACCGCTCAAATGCATAGGGCCTTGGGCGTCCACATTCTTCAGTCGAGAAGCCCCTTCACTGATAGATTCGTAAAGGTTCGCCAGAATGAGTTCACTCAGACAGGTCCCTCTGTTGTGGTGGAGTTGGTTCGCCAGGGGCAGGTATTTTTTAGCCACCTGCAAGGACTTGGTACAAAAAACATACCTCGACAGCCAGACTGTGAGGAAAGCGATGTGTTCTTCATCAGACACCTCATCATCTTCTTGTTTGAAGTGGTGCTTGATAAAGAGGGTGTAGGTCAGTTTTGAGCCTGCAATGTTGATGGTATCATCAGCATCAACCTCAGGATTGTAGACGAAGCCATCTGGTCGAAGCCCCGTGATGGCAGCTACGTCAAAGAGGGTTGGAGTGACCATTCCACATGGCAGGTGGAATGTATAATGGGTGCTGTCCCAAAAGTACAAAGATGCTGCCAACATGTTCAAGCAATAGGGTATGTTGGTCTTCGACAGCATCAGAAGGTCATAGATCCCTATCTCCTTCCAATGGTCAGCTTTAACTTTCTCCATCTTTGCCATCCATTGGTCGAATTCCTTTAAAGGGTTGACGGCTCTCATCAATCTAGTGCCATCAGTGAGATAGCCAACATTGAGTTTGGGTAAAGGGATCTCTTCGGGGGAAGCTCCAGCAACATAATCAATTTTAGGGGAACTCTTTTGCCCTAATGGTTTGGATTTCTGGTACGATGGGAAAAACTCACTCAGCTTCTCGTTGGAAATATCCACCTCAACCAAAGGACCAGATAATGCATAAGTTTTATCAGACATAACAAGGGGAATCATTACCTGAGATTGGTAGATGGCTCTTGCTTCTGTAGAGGTAGGTTCTGGCAAACAACGACGGTTATCTACCAGTTGAGGGCCTGGGATGTTAGCGAACGGTGGGATGGTTTGCTTGAATGGAGTGACTTTGCCCTTTTGGGTCTTCTTTGCTTGAGGATTAATGTGGGAGGAGGCCATTGTGGAAGAAGATGGAAAGATTGTGTCTTTACTGGGTTTGCGCAAAAAACTGAAGAGAAGAAGAGTTGCTTGAGAGTACTAAAGGAGTGGAAAGATCACAAAATGGCGGAAATGGGTATATATAGATGTTTGAAAACCTTCAGGGACTTGGATCCACCGTTGAAGCTGAGGGGTTAGTAGGACACGTGGCTTCCTCCTGAAGGCGTGATGGAAAGGAGCAGTTATGTGCAGACTGCTAACGTCTGTTTTCAAGAAAGGCGTTATGATGAATACGGCTGAAAAGACGTTTTAAGGATTTGTCATGATGGCGTGACGTCAGAGACGTGGGTTAAAGAAACTGAACAGTTTAGCCATTAGGGAATTAGTGGGATGTTAAGTTAAGGCCATGCAAATAGGCGTCGAAATAAGCATTATGTCAAGAAATGACCTTCCTACCAAGTCAGGCAAAAGGACATTCCTTGGGGGCAATTTGTTAACCCTCAATTTCGACGCCAGACAAAATCAAAGTTATGTTAATGTTAAAAAATTATTTTTAATATAAAGAAGGCTTCGACCTAACTTTTGAGAGGCCTGAGTCGAATAAATGTGGAGAAACCTTAAAAAATGGCTAAATATGGAAATGGTTCTTCGACCGTGAGAATGTAGCGCTGCAGTGGTTATGTTAAGATTGGAGGGAATTTCCAATATTTGAAATTTAAATAAGAGCAGTTGTGGACGTGGGAATAGTTGAGATTAAGGGGAAGGCGCCAAAATCCACAAGTTCGAAGCAGTAACCACCACTGAGTAGTTATTTCCTAGCACTATAAATAGGAGTTGGTTCTATGTAAATGGGGTGTTCATATTTTTGTACAAGTTACTCTAAGAAACTCAAAGTACCCGCGTGTAGAGAAACGAGTTCGTGAGAATGTACGTAATGTAACACCATTGTCTTCATTAATCTAATTTATCTTCAGCATGTTTACTTTCCATGCCTTTACAGTTTCTTGAAATTTATCTTCCATGCCAAATTTATGTTCAAAGTCATTTAAGTTTTCTGCGTTTTACTTTCGACTGCATTTTACGTTCAAGCATTTAATCTTCAAACCTTTACTTTTCAAAGCCTTTCATTTTCAAGAACGTGAAGTTCTCCTTTAAATCAACTGCATTTATTTTCAAAGTCTTTTACTTTCCAGCACCTTACCTTCGACAGCACTTTTACTTTCCCAGCCTTTACTTTCCAAGAACGTGGAGTTCGTTGCATTTTACTTTCAAATCTTTTACCCATTCGACGCCTTTAATTTTTGCACCCTTTACTTGCATTACTTTAAATTTCAAGTTCTCACTTTACTTTATTGCCTGTAGTCGAACGTGGAGTTCAGTTAGATTTTATTTTCAGCATTGTCGAACGTGGAGTTCAGTTTACATTTTCTTTAAGTTACATTTGTCTCTCAAACTTAGCACATGTCCTAGGATTTATGTGATCGATCCTGCAAGTTAAATCAATTTGCGTTTAGATTGATAGATCAGAGGCTGTTTACCAAAATTCACAGTAAACAGGGGTTGAACATCAATGGTGCCAACATTGAGTCCTTATGTTTACGAGCTGCATGCTACCATGCTGTTGGACAATACAAAGAGGCGGTCAAGGATTATGATGTTGCATGTGAATTTGGCTTTCCTAAGCATCTGTATAAGCCAAAAGTACTACATACAGTGAAAAGAAAATAATAAAGTTAACCGCTAAAAGAAACCTCAGCAGAAATTCAATTCTTATCAAAACTTACACCTAAGAAAAATTCATCCACATCAGAAAGTTCATAATAACAACAGGAAAATTGACGACAACAAACCATAACATAATGGAAATTGATGCAGAGTTATATATCAGAATTCATTGACAGAAGGAGATTCATAAAGATTTCACAGATCATTGAGAGGAGAAATACATAACCGTTTGCGGTCAAAATTCCATAACAGATTTCACTGGCATCATAACTGAAAAACCTAACTTTTTTCCTAACTATTATAACAGAAAACCTTCATTCAAAAACTAATCAACTACACGCAGATTCGAGGATCCCTCTAATAGAATTTTTCTAGAATTTCCAACAGAATTCTAACGGTATTACAACTTCTAACAGAATTACAAAGACCTTCAAGCTCCAAAACCGAAGTTTCAATCTTCTCTGCATCGTCTTCAATTTTCTTGAAACCCTCCATCAATGAGTACTCTACCTCATCTTCAAAGGCCACACAAGAAACTTCATCTTCAATCTTCTTCTTCACGGTCTTCCAAAACACGGTTCGACACGAATTCGCCGGAAAACCACCATTCGATTCCTGCAACCAAATCACAACAGAGTTTAATTTGAATCGAAGAAAAATTTGCGTGAAGAAGAACCATAAGAATTCGCACATTGAAGGAAGAGGAATTGAGAGCAAGAAGGAAAAAGAAAAAGAGAGACGGAGTACCACGTCGCCGTTAACGTCATTGTTGCGAAGGTACGAACATTTCGCTTCTATCTTGTAACTGCGGCTTTGGACTTAGTGTCCATTGTGGATTAATTGCTATGAACTTGTGAGATTCCGTTGTTGGTGTTTGCGATCTCGTCTTTTGGGTTGAGTTTTGAGAAGAACTGAGGCCGGATTCGTGTTGAGGGAGAGAATTGAGTGAGGATCCATGTAGGGGTTTTGAGTTTGGAGGTGGTTGGCCGGAGGATGACGGCGGCGGCCACCATACGCCACCGCCTTCTCCGGCTGGTTTTAGGGTTTGGATTTATAGAGAGAGATAGGTTAGAGGAGAGGGATAGGTAGAGTGAGAGAATGTTTCTTGTTGTTATTGAACCTCATCCACCGTCCCTTTATTTAAGATAAGGATTGGGTGGTGCGCATGGTCCTCTTCGGCAGTGATATGTGTCACCACGCTGGACATGTATCACCGTCTGGTGCATGCATCATTGATACCATGTGTGTTCCCCCACGGTTGTTACCATGCACCTCTCCGTCCAGTCCCTTGGATGGTCCCCAAAGATAGATCCAAAGGCTCAGATTGATGCCTGATTTAATGAGAGATCACCGTGCACCCTCAGGCCATGACCTTCCTTGGGCCTATTTTCATCGCTATTCGCACCCCCCATACGTGTGGCCCAAGGAGAATTGAACTAGAATTGCTACTAGTAGCACCCCCTCCCTTTTATGTTCTCTTTTAATTTTCTTTTTTGTACACGTTTCAATTTCACAAATTAAAAATACCAAAAATTATTGGAAAAATCTAAGAAAATTCAGGGGAGTTCTCGAGGGTCTTAATTAAGTTTTGATGAATTTTAATTTCACATTTGGTGTGTTTTGATTTTTCTGGAATTTTGGAAAGGAATGTGTTCTTAATGGTGTATCTTGTGATGCAAGTCCTAATGTGATCTTCCCTTGAAAATTTAGAGCTAATTTTTGGTGTACATTTAGGACTTTGATTGTTCAACATGTTAAGGCTGGCTTGGTGCATTTTCCATGAATTTTGGAATGCTTTTGAAGTTAATCTTTTGAGCTTTGCTTCGTAAGATCTTCATTGATATATGCTTGATATTTGCAATTAATCGAGTGATTTTGGTGCATGATTTAGGCCCATTATTTTTCATATGACTACCCACTTCCCTTGGCATAATATGTTCAATTACTCATAATTTTCAAGAGAATTTTTCTATTTTTCACTAATTTTCCAAGGTGAATCTAACATGTTGATACATGCTTAGAACTAGGTCATGGTTTGGCATTTTTATGAGGCCACTTTGGGCCAGCTTTGGAGATGAGTTTTAACAAATTCATAAGAGTATTTTGATGCATAATTGAGACATGCTTGAATGATGCATTTGATCCTTTCATATGCCTTGAATGTTGCACACTTTTGTATGAATGTGAGCTTGAATTGTGTCTTACACATTGCCTACTCTTTTGATGCCACTTAAATGCCATGTTTGCACATTGGTTTTGGGGTTCAATTAGGACCTATTATAGGTTATTCACTTCTGACTTGAGTGCTTGAATGTTACATTGCCATGCCATTTCATCCCTTATGCTTGCGCAACAAGTAGCATGTTTATATGAAGATTGTTTGGATGATTTGCTTGCCTAACTCGAATTGGTTTTGGAGAAGGTGTTTGAAGTAAACTTTCGTGACCTTTAGAAAGTGATTTTAAGCCTTCAATACATGGTTTCAATTCTGACTTAGGTCCTTCACATGTACACTTTGTAGGTGCTTAATCATTGTTTGATCACAAATATTTGGTGCATGATTTAAGTAACATCTTTGTATAGAATTGCTTGAACTCTTAAATGCAAATTGGTGTGAATCTCATGATGATTTGTTGACATTTCAAACACCATTTACATGTCATTTACTACTGCTTCTTGTACTTAGGTACACATTTAACATGATTTGGATTCACTTCCTTTGCTTGACACTTAACATGATTTTGTGGAATTGTGTGGATACTAGTTTGGCATTTGGTTGCATTGTCTTTGGATGTTGGTTTGCTATGATGACATTAGTGATAACTTGACATGTTTATATATTGAATAACATGATTCAATTCTGACCTTAAGCTTTCATGAATGCCTTTCATACTTGTTTGTTCATTACATATTCATAATTGTCCAAAACATGCTTAAGATAAGATCTTTGTGCATCTTGCAAATCATTTTAACATGACCTAAAGTGAATCCCATTATCACTTATTAATGCTTCAAGCATTCATTTGACTTGTTTCCATGATGTATGTTGTTTATCCATGGCTTGATTTCACTTGTGTTAACTTTGAGAAGTTCATTTGGCTTAGCTTGTAAGTGATACATGTTTAGGTGATGGTGTAGGATAAAACTTGATGCTTTTGCATGCTCCCTTAGGACATTAACTTAGATAGGATTAAGTTTGTTTAGCTACTGCCCTTGGTAGGATATCATACCTCTATGACACTTCTAACATCGCTTGTTATTTGATATTCATCTTAGCATAGTCTCAGGACTTTAACATAGCCGTAATTGCATGCTTGCACCCTTTGCTTTCAACTATTCATTAGTTGAGCTTGGCTTGGAGGAGGTAAGTTTGTGGTGATTTACATTGATGTATACACTCATATGAATGCTATTTCATCTTACTTCTTTCTTCTCTTTTCATTTGGTGATTGTTTAAGCTATTGTTTACTTGTGTTGTTCACATGATCCCTTAGGATTCCTAGCTCCACTTAATTTCCGATTAAGATGGAGGTAGGAAAGACATTAGGTTAGCAATCCATGTATGATAACATGTAGGATAGTCCCCTAACCTTAATCTTAGGACCATGATGCATGATAACCTTAGGACCTAGTCTCCCTTAGTGTTTTTCTTTGCAACTTTGAGTCTTTCTCTTCTTATCTCAAAACACATAATAAATACAACGACTATTGTATGCCACGAGCCTTAAGTACATAGGAAATGAAGAATGAGGTATTTAGCATACGTCCTGTTGGGGGTGACCATGCGACGCATTCGCTCCTATGTCATAGACTTTAGTGCAATACGAGTTTCAAACTAAATTAAGCCACTTCTGTCTAAAAAACACAAACAAAGTTCAAATCATTTTATCCTTCGGGATTAACTAGGTTCCAAGTCATTTTCAGAAAAGAGCACGTTAATACCATTTTGTCGCAAACAGGTATCGACCCTAACTGCCGGACGCGAACTTAACGTCGCTCATAAAAAGCACTTAATGACCTTGTGGGTCAAACTACGACTGCTCTGACTTCCTCTCTCTGGATAGATTGAGGATACGTAGGCACAAGACGACGATGTCTTGGAGAGCAACCTTCCCCCACAATCCCCGTAGTCTCCGAACTACGTTGACTCTGACTTTCCCACTCCCGAGGGAATACGTAGGCCTAGGACGACTATGTCCTACCGAGTCACTTTTTATTTTCTTTTCCCCGTTCCATTTCCAATTAGCAGTAGACTTTAGATAACACACCCTTTGATCGATAATAACAAGTATGGATCCCATCGAGTACGATGGACGCGAGGGGGTGCTAATACCTTCCTCTCGCGTAACCAACTCCCGAACTCAGGCTATGGTTGTGATGACCATTCCTTTCCCTTTGTTGAGGTTTTCTTCGATCGTTTCCTTTCCCTGCATTGGGATAAATTACGTTCGATGGCGACTCTTCTGTTCTTTTCTGCCGGTTGATTTTCGCAGGTACGACAGCTGGCGACTCTGCTGGGGATAAAAGTTCCCTAAGTGAGTCAATCCTAGCGCTTGTGTGCTTTTGGTTATTGGGTGTTTATCTATATGTTTTACTCACTTTATTTATGGCATTGTTGCATGTTTATCGCTTTCATTGCATTTACTTGCTTTACATTTACTGTTGCCATATATTCTGGACTGTGTTGGACTATTTTTTTTGTAGGATGGGTGATCTGAGAGATAAGCCCATTACACAGGCTTGAGCATACACATAGGATTAGAGTGGAAAGTAGTGTGGCCTACGTAGCGTCTTGGTACATTTGGTTTTCACGAAACCCACACCCAGATGAGGTTTTCTTGGGAGATATTCTGATTTGCGCGTCTTGTGCATTTTGGGGTGTTAACCTAGAGAGCTGTTGACTCTGGCGACCATTCCTGAGGACTCTGTTAAGGCACTCCTCCCAAGGGGAGATAATGGCAGACCAGAAATGGCAAACCCATTACGCTTCTTGATCCGAGGACCCGAAGCTAAGAACTTGCCATAGGATGCCCGTTTGAGGGGAATTAGTTGACGCCTCCTCGATTTATGATGATGCCAAACCAGAAATGGTGAACGTATCATCATTTCTCGACCTGAGAGTCTGTGACGCTGAGGATCCTCAGTCTTAGAACCCACGTATGAGAAGGGATGGGTGTTTACAGGTTTGCAGGTAACCATGACTTCCAACCTACCCGGTTTTCTGGTATTCTTACAGAAGTGGACGGTTCATTTTATCGTATTCAGTCAGTTGTTATTCACAATCCTACATAGACACTATTCACAGTTCTGCACAGTCCATCACAGACACGTCCAGATATATGTGGCACTATGATACCATGCCTTTGCATTGCATTATCATATCCTAACATTCATGTTTGTCATTTCCAGGTGCATATCCTACATTTGATTCTGGTCAATGGGTTCAACAGGGATGGATACTAAGAGGAAGAATAATGTGACCTACAGATTTTCGAGACCGACTTTAGATTTGCTTCATAAATTGGTTGCCATGGCCGATCCAGGTGTTCTTACCGACTTCAGAAAAGAGCATAGAAGATTATTGAGCATGGTCCGCAACATTACGAAGTACGAGCACGATGCTCTTCATACACTATTGCAGTTTTATGAGCCTCTATTGTGCTGCTTCATCTTCCCAGATTATATTCTGATGCCAACACTAGAAGATTTTTCTTTCGTCCTGGGGATATCTATCAAGCCAAGAATACCATTCTTTTTAGAGGAGTATCCGAGCTTAGAGGAAGTCTCAGCTGCTATGCATGTAGGTCAGACAGTTCTGAAGGATAATATTGCCAACAACGGAGGATTTAAAGGTTTTCCATTGGAGTTTCTGGTAAGCCAAGTGCAAGAGTATGCCGACGCCAAGAGTTGGACGGTTTTCAATGCTATTTTGTGGATATGCATGCCATGAGAATCTTCATTCTGAAGATTCCAATTCCTACTTTACTTGGAGACTTCTATCATTCAGTGTATTTCAAAAATGAAAAAAGAAGAGATGGGACCGTGAATTGTTGCAGGCCACTCTTGTCCGATTGGTTTTTGAATCATCTGCCTCAGACTGGCGCCTTCGTCGACACTAAGACTTCTCTAAAATGGTCTAAGTGGATAATGGGGCTGACTGCTAACAACATCGTCTGGGTTGATCATCAGCTATTGGGTACGGAGATTATTTCTAGCTGTGGAAATTTCCCAAATGTACCTCTGGTGGGTAGGAATGGTGGAATCAATTACAACCCTATCCTAGTCGTCCGACAATTTGGATATACTTTGAATGGTCCTCCTGAAGATCGAGACATGGTGGAATCTTTGTTCTTTAATGGCACGGGAGATCAAGAGATGTTGAGGGAAGCTGTTAGTGCTTGGGCCCATATTCACAAGAAGGGGAAGACTGTTCTGGGGAAGAGTGACTGTAGAGCTTACCCTCCGTACGTTGAGTGGGTCCAAAAGAAAGCAGATGAGGTGCTCTTGCCATTCTCAAAGGAGCCACCTTTGTATCCCTTAATGATTGAGCAACCCACCACTGTTCCCATTAAAGATTTTAACAAGTTGCAATCTCTGGTGAATGAGCTCCGTGTGTAAAACTCCGACATAAGTAGTCGTCTGCAAGACGCTTTGCATGCCAACCGGGGATTGGAATGGAAAGCCCAAGATGCAACAAAACTGTTGGCAGAAAGGGAGAAGGGCCTCACAGACAGAGGTCAGTTCTATCAGAAATTTAAGTTGGCTGTTGAATCTTCCGCAAAGACTCACAAGCAAACTAAGCAACACTTGGTAGAGACAAGTGCTAAGCTTGCTGACTCTCAACGCAAATGGGTTGAAATCATGGCTGAAAATGGGGAATTAGAGAAGGAACTCCAAAAGGTGAAGAAAGGCAAGAAACATTTCTCCGACAAACTGAGGGAAGCTCAGAAAGAGATTGAAGAGCTCAAGGTTCAGGCCGGGATCAAGAAGTCAAAGCTCAGAGACGTCTTCGGAGACGATGATAGTGCATAGCACATTTTCAAGTTGAACAAAGGCATTGGGATGAGGAACAAATTGATTAGAGGGCTGATGGAGCAACCAACTCACCCTGACACAAAGGCCTTGCTCTAAGAGGTCAAGAACAGTCTCTATGGGCTAGGGGTGGGGGATTGATTTGTATTTTTATCTCTGTGTGTCGTGTTTACCATCAGGTCTGTTGATGGATTCACCTTTGATTGTATCAGAATCAGTTGTATGACTTTCCAAAGCATAATATAATGAGATTTTTTATTCACTTGCACTTGTTTCAACAATACTTTCTCAATGGTGTTTGTTCCAGATCTATTTCCTTAGCAATATCTATCTTCCCCGGCTTTATTTTTCCGGTATTGTATCTGATCCCTCGCCCAATCAGAACTCGAATCGAAATATGGATATACCCTGGAAATGATTAAACATGGCATTTGCATTTGCATTCGCATATTCATACTCATTTACATAACAAGTGCTTATCTCTGGATTTCCTAACCTTGTTTGATACAGGAAGGATATCATCTTCATCTTCACCACATGGAACAGATTCAAGATGAATTGGCAGCAGTCCGAAGCCAGATGGGGAAGTTTATGGGAGACATTCAAACCTTGCTTCAGGGACAAGAAATGTTGAAGGAAGAAGTCCATCGACTGAAGACTCGGATGAGTCTGATCATGGAAGTTGTGAGATATGTGCTAAGCAAGGAAAATAATCCCATACCCGAGGTTGTGCCTAAAATTGTCACTCCTCCACTGCCTGAGGGATCCCTCCCAAAGAGGGAGAAGATTGCCACTATGACCGTCTCGGCCATATCTCAGCAACAAAATAGTGCTCCTCATCAGTATCAGGATAGACCAGAGAGGAACAGTCACTTTGAGACTCCACCAGTGCCATATTCTCAGCTATTGCCGACACTACTCCAATGTCAATTGGTTGAACTTAGGACACTGCCTCCGCCTACTGGTATTCCCCCACCGGATTATGATGCAAGTGCCCACTGTGATTTTCATTCTGGGGCACCCGGGCATGATGTGGAGAGATGCTAAGCTTTTCAACATGCTGTCCAGGATCTGATAGACTCAAAGACAATTGAGTTCACGCCAAGCAGCCTGAGCATACCAGATGGTCTTATTCCACCTGGTGCAAAAGAAATGGATATCCCGACTTTCTCTTCTGAATCTGCCTCAAGTCAGGAGCACGTCTTGCAACCCTTGATTTTCAAGTCACCACATCCTCAGTCGCTGCCTATTCCCCGACTAGGTCTGAAAAGGAAGGGGCCTGAGCCAGAAGAATACGCGAATCGGAATCAATGACAGAATAACTCCCAACTGGGACGACGGAGGGCAAGAAAGAGACAGTTTGCTGTGCTGCCAGTGTCGTACAGTCAAATATTGCCAGGGTTGGCCAAAAGAAGGTTGATAGTGCCGAAGAAGCCGAATCTGGTCATTCCTCCATATCCACCTGGGTTCGATGCCAATGCTCGATGTGACTACCATGCTGGGGCACGAGGGCATTCAACGGGAGATTGTAAGGCGCTCCCGCATAAGGTGCATGATCTGATTGATGTTGGGGTCATTATCTTCACACCAGAGGGTATGTACATCAATTGAAGCTTCTCGAAGGGATACCCAAGCTGCAAATAAATCCTCAGAAGCAATAAGTTCAGACGGGGCCAAGCCTCCTCAACAATGGCAATCCTCGGCTTCTTTACTGCATTTTCATTTGTAATTTTTCATTGTTGGTTAATACTTGTTTGCATGTAAAAACTTGTTTGTTTTGAATGATGATTTCAATGCAATGAATGTGTTATTCTTGAAGTACTTTACTTTTATGCACTCATATCATGTTTCTATGCACTGCAATACCAATTTTCTTGCTTAAATTCTTGAGGGAAGATGATGAAGTGAGGACGCAAAATCTTTGGTTGTAAACTTTTGGATAAAACCCTGTTGATGATGTACAAGCATTGTTTCAAATTCACAAACACCAGAGATATAAGGGAGATAGACCCTTGTCAACCCCTTTGAGCCTCGAAGTAGGAGTTTCTTTTCATACGAAAAAACCTTCACATCTAACCCCGGGGCAGGGTAGTTGTCAGTTGATTTGACCGAGCGTTCAAATGCCAAAAGGAGTGTGCATCTAAGGATCCATTACCTTTCTTTCCTCACATATCAAGAGGTCAAGGGGCGTGAAACCACAATGGTTACCCCTCACTGCAAGGAGTGAAGCCGTCACAATCCTTTCAAAGAAGTCAAGACAGCCAGTGTCTCACAATTTGTTAAAAAAATGAAGAAAAAAGGAGAAATAAAGCCCGCTAAGTCAAAAGTTTGAAAATAAATGACTTAGGCAAAAGTTAGGGCATCCCGCTGGACATCAAAATCGGAAAAAGAATTCAAAAGAATTCGGTCCAGGAAAAATCAGGGAAAGAAAGAAAAAAGAACAAAAAGGATTACAAAAGAAAACCCTCGAGCAAAAGCAAGTCGTGTGACTACAGTCACCAAAGACGAAAGGAGCGACTACCACTCCGAGAGCATTGTGGGCTCCCTAACCATTGATGAAGATGTGCAATAACCTTTTGGAAGGTGAGCGCTCATGCCGGATTAACTGAACGTAGGATCGAAGGACATCATGGTGAATGGGTGGGTACAGACAAACTTTGAGCCATAAATCCTTTTTCTCAAATCATGAACCAGGCCACGTTACAACCCTTAAAAGTCCTAATTGAAACAGGGTTTATTCCGAAGGTGTTCTTCAACGAGATAGCGTTCCTGACTCCTATGAGTTATGCTAATAAGATTTTTGTTGGTATTTCATGTGCGTAGTGTTTTCCATTCAAAAAATCAATGTCGCATCCCAGCTAGTGATTCGTTCACGAGGTCTGGCGGCACATTTTCATAAAAACTTCAAGGTTAATATATGTGTTGCATTATAATTATCATTCTCATAATAAACATTTTATACTTGCATACATGTGCTTAAGCATCAAGGAAGCTTACACAATGAACGTCAGTCGAGAGGCTTGATCACGCCGAGTTGAGATGGTGAAAACTCTGAGGGACAGTCATGTCAAGGGGCATGTTTCCAAGAGACTATGCGCAGCCTGGGCATTCCCAGTGAGTTGTGATAAGATGTAGCCAATCTGGGTCGAGATTCGACAAATCTCTCGAAGACCAGTCAGTCAAGGACAAAGTCACTTCAAGGCTCGTATTGGGGCAGGCCACCTCAAGAGCACGAGAAGTTATCCACTCCTGAAGACGGTTAATCGAAAGCACCTCTTTAAGGTTTAAAATACTGAGGCAGAGTATTCCAAGTCAATACAAATCCTTCGAGGCAAATTACTTCATAGATTATGCAGTCTGGGGCAGTTACGTTGAGATCCGATAAATATCGCCAAGAGTTTGAAGACCTTAGGGCATGTTGGAAGCCAGGTTTTCTGTAAAATCCTCTTGAGATGATTTCCTCCATTAAACCCGGTGGTCTGGGGCAAGTGGAGAGTTCAAAGGGCCGTTAGTCATTCATGATAATCAGTATGCAGTTGATCAACAGAAGCGTGAAGTCCCAATATCCAAAAGGTATCTTTTCCTATCGAGGTGTTTGAATCGCCATTCATCCTTAACAGAGATGGCTGAAGTTTTACCGTGCATGGCAGAACATCATGAAAATTTTGATTATACACCCCAACAAAAGTTCTGAAGTCGGCTCTCCCCCGGCCAGGTTGGTGAAGTTCATTGCTTGTTGGCATGGATGCGTATCCCCCATACAAGTCAAGAGTGTTGGGTCGGTGTTCCTTGAGTTTGCGGTAAAGTGGTTTTCGTCTCCCCAACGGAGTAAGAGTAAAATGTTGTCCCCTAGCAGAGCTGATATCGTCAATCATCGTTCCCCAAACAGATTTGCGGGTGGTGTTTAGCTTTCCCCAGCAGGTCAAAAAGCCAATTGCCATTGGTATTTCTCTTCAGCAGGGCCCTGGGGAATTTCCAGCAGATATTGGTGATAGAATATGGGTTTAGTTGGATTCTCGAGCAGAGTCTATGAGCGTAGAAACAGCTCAGTTTGCCGTATATCTGTGGGTTGGCATGATTTATTCTCCCCAGCAGAGTTTCTCTCTAGCATAGAAGATCTAGCATCCTCAGCGGAGCATTGAAAATTTCTCTCCCCCCAGCATGAGTGCAGAGAATTGCTTTCCCCTGGTCAGAATGGTTTATTACTCCCTAGCGAGTATCCAGAAGCTGACCACCTTAGACAGGATAATGGTGCATCTCCAGCAGGAGATTTTTTTGATGTCTCTCCTTGGTAGGGATCTTTGTTCCCCACAGTTTTGTGGCATCTACTTTCCTCCTTGGGTCAGGAAGTGTAATCTCGCTAGCAAAGGTATGTTATCATCCCCAGCAGGTTAAAGTCGTTTCCTCAGCAGCAGGTTGAGTTCAAGGGTATTCTCCAACAGGGTCGGTATCATTGACTTCATTCCCCAAGCAGAGTTTGGTGGTAGTCATCTCAACGGTTTAGTTAGTAGTGGTTGACATCCTCAGCAGTTTCCAAGTCCAATGATTATTGGCACCTTTTCTGTATCACATCTTTGGATTCTATCAACAAGGGTTATTTATGATTCCCAATGTAGGGGAGTTCCGTTTGGGTTCTATCAACAAGGGTTATTTGTGATTCCCAATGTAGGGGAGTTCCATTTGGGTTCCATCTTCAAGTGTTACCCCCATCAAAGTGGGAGTTCTCTTCGGGCTTCATCTTCAACAGAAGTTTTGATCAGGAAGTCCGTTCAGTTTGTCTTCCTTAGCAAGGGTTGTGACCTTAAGGACAATTCGGTTTGTCATCCCTAGTGGAGTTGCCTTCGTATCTTCAGCATTTATTTTGCTAAAGCTCCTTTTTTGCATAGCTAAGCACCTTTACATGGCATCCTCCAAATGCGTAACATTTTCATTTCGTATGGAGCATTACGCCATAGAAAAATTCAAACATATGCATTCGAAGCATAAGCCATGTTTGATAACTTCTTTTCAGGGTTTTCCCCAGCAAAAATGGTGTATTTCAGGAGATTCAATCTTACGTTATCCCCGATGAAATCGACGATAAATTCTTCATCATGCTTATCCTCCCCTGTAGAGTTGTCTGTTTAGATTTCTCTTTTCCCCAGCAGAGTCATCTTGGTAGATCTGTTAATTCTACTAACTTTTGGATCTGAGTCCGCCCTCGTGTCGGCTTTCCTCTTGAAAATCCATCTTGTGATGGTAACCTCTGGTTATGAGACCGCCTTCATTTTGGCCTACCTTAGAGTTTAGGATCTGAGTCCGCCCTCGTGTCGGCTTTCCTTTTGAAAATCCATCTTGTGATGGTAACCTCTGGTTATGAGACCGTCTTCGTGTCAGCTTACCTTAGAGTTTAGGATCTGAGACTGCCCTCGTGTCGGGTTTCCTTTTGAAAATCCATCTTGTGATGGTAACCTCTGGTTATGAGACCGCCTTCGTGTCGGCCTACCATAGAGTTTAGGATCTGAGTCTGCCTTCGAGACGACCTTCCTTTTGAAAATCCATCTTGTGATGGTAACCTCTGGTTATGAGTCTGCCTTCGTGTCGGCCTACCTTAGAGTTTAGGATCTGAGTCTGCCCTCGTGTCGGCCTTCCTTTTGAAAATCCATCTTGTGATGGTAACCTCTGGTTATGAGACCGCCTTCGTGTCGGCCTACCTTAGAGTTTAGGATCTGAGTCCGTCTTCGTGTCGACTTTCCTTCTAAAATCCATCTTATGATGGTACCCTCTGGTTAGGAGACCGCCTTCGTGTCGGCTTTCCTTTTGAAAATCCATCTTGTGATGGTAACCTCTAGTTATGAGACCGCCTTCGTGTCGGCCTACCTTAGAGTTTAGGATCTGAGTCCGCCTTCCTTTTGAAAACCCATCTTGTGATGGTAACCTCTGGTTATGAGACCGCCTTCGTGTCGGCCTACCTTTGTGTTTTGATGAAGTCACGTTCGGTTATTATCCTTTCGTAGTAAGTCCGTCGCCGGCCGACATTCCTCCCTTTCAAATCATTCGTTGCGAGTCCGCCTTCAGCCGGCACCCCTTTATTGTTCATTGCGAGTCCACCTTCAGCCGGCATTCTTCTTACAAAGTTCACCTTTGTTGTGTTGTGAATCCACCTTCGGCCGACATTTGTTCGTTTACCCTTCGGTTATGAGTCCGCCCCCGGCCGACACCCTTTATTTCTTAAACCAATTCATTGCAAGTCCGCCTTCGGCCGACATCCCTTGCAATTCCGCTTTCGAGTGGCACCTTTACTTTGAGTCCACCTTCGGCTGGTAAACACTTTATATATATATATATATATCCCCACAGTGTGCAAATTTTCGGGTTCTTTTGGTATTCAATCTCCGTGTACCTCGAATGTCTGAAAGCCGTTGCTATCCCTCCTTCAGGTCCAAGTCGATTGAATAGGGGCAACTGTTGCACCCCAAAATTTGCCCTCCTATTTATACCATCAATAACTGGCTTTTATTTTGCATTCATCTGCATCCATCATTAGGTCATAACTTCATAATCATTTGCATGAGCTCCTAAGACGTGCGATCAAAGGAATTTTCTTGTTATCAGTGTTTTCCCTATGCAGAGGTGATTTAGTTAGATCGTACTTCGGGCAAGTTGAAACAAAGGTTTGAGTTCACATTATCAGGAACACCTTCTCATTCAGAGGTTCATTAAGTTCCAAGGTTTTCCTTATTCAGAGGTTTCATCAGAAACGTTGGATCAGGATGTTATTGGTGAATTAGGGCTTCATTTTCTTTCAACATCTCAAATTGTTTTCTTCATTAATGATTACCCGATGCAAGTGGTTTAGGGTCTCTTATCAGGGTTGCATGTTAAGGACATCTTGGTATTCTTGTTTATTTCTACACCTCAAGTTCATCATCGTCAAGGATTCTTCAAAGCAATATCAGGGTATTAGTTATCAAGGCAAGAGATGAAATGGGGATCAAGGTTCCTTATGCTCTTAATTGTTTGTTACTTGCGATACAAGACCCTTATGGACTGAGGAATTAAACCAGGACTTCACTGAGGAGAATTATGCATCAAGGTGTCATTGTGGAGTTGAGTTTGAAATATAGCATAGGTTACGTTTTGAAGGGCTGGTATTGATTCAAAGTCGAAGTCATGATTTGTCAATATGTGATTCAAGGTTTCATTCCAGTGGTTTCTCGGTAGACAAGCCGTAAAGGCATATGCCATGGTTTCGAGGTATCAAGTCCAGAATACTTCAATTCATGCCATAAACCACTTTTATCATTCTTAATCCACTTTAAGAACCATTTTTACCGAATACAATTTAATCCATCAGCTGGTGAGGCATGAAGGAGGAAAGGTCAGGCCCGAGCAGCCTTGGGGGAGTTCGTTGAGGCTATCGAAGACTTGACTAAGGCATTAGAATTTGAATCTAACACAGCAGACATTTTACACGAGAGAGGAATTGCGAATTTCAAGTTTAAAGAGTTCAATAGTGCCGTCGAGGACCTTTCTGCTTGTGTGCAGCTAGACAGGGATAATAAGTCTGCCTACACGTATTTAGGCCTGGCATTGTCTTCAATTGGTGAATATAATAAGAATGAGGAAGCACATCTAAAATTACTTCAACTTGATAGAAGTCTCCTTGAAGCATGGGGACACCTGGCTCAGTTCTATAAAAATTTATCAAATCCGACAAAAGCTTTTGAGTGTCTAACTGAAGTGCTGCAAGTTGACGAGAGGTTTGCAAGAGCTTATCATTTGCTAGGCCTTTTGTTCCATGCAATGGGAGAGCATAGGAAAGCTATCAAAGATTTAACAATGGGGTTGAACATCGATGGTGCCAACATTGAGTCCTTATGTTTACGAGCTGCATGCTACCATGCTGTTGGACAATACAAAGAGGCGGTCAAGGATTATGATGTTGCACGTGAATTTGGCTTTCCTAAGCATCTGTATAAGCCAAAAGTACTACATACAGTGAAAAGAAAATAATAAAGTTAACCGCTAAAAGAAACCTAAGCAGAAATTCAATTCTAATCAAAACTTACACCTAAGAAAAATTCATCCACATCAGAAAGTTCATAATAAGAACGGGAAAATTGACGACAACAAACCATAACAGAATGGAAATTGATGAAGAGTTATATATCAGAATTCATTGACAGAAGGAGATTCATAAAGATTTCACAGAGCATTGAGAGGAGAAATACATAACCGTTTGCATTCAAAATTCCATAACAGATTTCACTAGCATCATAACTGAAAAACCTAACTTTTTTCCTAACTATTATAACAGAAAACCTTCATTCAAAAACTAATCAACTACTCGCAGAGTCGAGGATCCCTCTAACAGAATTTTTCTAGAATTTCCAACAGAATTCTAACGGTATAACAACTTCTAACAGAATTACAAAGACCTTCAAGCTCCAAAACCGAAGTTTCAATCTTCTCGGCATCGTCTTCAATTTTCTTGAAACCCTCCATCAATGAGTACTCTACCTCATCTTCAAAGACCACACAAAAAACTTCATCTTCAATCTTCTTCTTCACGGTGGAAATAGCTTGGAACCACCTTCAATTCGTTTCAATTCCAAAACACGGTTCGACACGAATTCGCCAGAAAACCACCATTCGATTCCTACAACTAAATCACAACAGAGTTCAATTTGAATCGAGGAAAAATTTGCGCGAAGAAGAACCAGAAGAATTCGCACATTGAAGGAAGAGGACTTGAGAGCAAGAAGGAAAAAGAAAAAGAGAGCGGGAGTACCGCGTCGCCGTTAACATCATCGTTGCGAAGGTACGAACATTTCGCTTCTATCTTGTAGCTGCGACTTTGGACTTAGTGTCCATTGTGGATTAATTGCTATGAACTTGTGAGATTTCGTTGTTGGTTCTTGCGATCTCGTCTTTTAGGCTGAGTTTTGAGAAGAACTGAGGCCAGATTCGTGTTGAGGGAGAGAATTGAGTGAGGATCCATGTAGGGGTTTTGAGTTTGGAGGTGGTTGGCCGGAGGAGGACAACGACGGCCACCGTGCGCCACCGCCTTCTCCGGGGGGTTTTAGGGTTTGGATTTGCAGAGAGAGATAGGTTAGAGGAGAGGGATAGGTAGAGTGAGAGAATGTTTCACGTTGTTATTGAACCTCATCCACCGTCCCTTTATTTAAGATAAGGATTGGGTGGTGCGCATGGTCGTCTCCCGGGGTGGCATGTGTCGCCACGGTGGACACGTGTCATTATCTGGTGCATGCATCATTGATACCATGCGTGTTCCCCTATGGTTGTTACCGTGCACCTCTCCGTCCAGTCCCTTGGATGGTCCCCAAAAATAGATCCAACGGCTCAGATTGATGCCTGATTCAATGAGAGCTCATTGTGCGCCCTCAGGCCATGACCTTCCTTGGGCCTATTTTCATCGCTATTCGCATCCCCCATACGTGTGGGCCAAGGAGAATTGAACTAGAATTGCTACTAGTAGCACCCCCTCCATTTTATGTTCTCTTTTAATTTTCTTTTTTGTACACGTTTCAATTTCACAAATTAAAAATACCAAAAATTATTGGAAAATTCTAAGGAAATTCAGGGGAGTTCTCGAGGGTCTTAATTAATTTTTGATAAATTTTAATTTCACATTTTGTGTGTTTTGATATTTTTCTGGAATTTTGAAAAGGAATGTGTTCTTAATGGTGTATCTTGTGATGCAAGTCCTAAAATGTGATCTTCCCTTGACAATTTGGAGCTAAGTTTTGGTGTACATTTAGGCCTTTGATTGTTCAACATGTTGTTACTGGCTTGGTGCATTGTCCATGAATTTTGGAATGCTTTTGAAGTTAATCTTTTGAGCTTTGCTTCGTATGATCTTCATTGATATATGCTTGATATTTGCAGTTAATCGAGTGCTTTTGGTGCATGATTTAGACCCAGTATTTTGCATATGACTACCCACTACCCTTGGCATGATATCTTCAATTATTCATAATTTTCAAGACCATTTTTCTATTTTTCACTAATTTTCCAAGGTGAATCTAACATGTTGATACATGCTTAGAACTATGTCATGGTTTGGCATTTGTATGAGGCCACTTTGGGCCAGCTTTGGGGATGAGTTTTAACACATTCATAAGAGTATTTTGATGTATAATTGAGACATGCTTGAATGATGCATTTGATCCTTTCATATGCCTTGAATGTTGCACACTTTTGTATGAATGTGAACTTGAATTATTTCAATTCTGACTTAGGTCCTTCACATGTCCACTTTGTAGGTGCTTAATCATTGTTTGATCACAAATATTTGGTGCACAATTAAAGTAATATCTTTGTATATAATTGCTTGAACTCTTAAATGCAAATTGGTGTGAATCTCTTGATGATTTGTTGACATTTCAAACGCCATTTACATGTTATTTACGACTGCTTCTTGTACTTAGGTACACATTTAACATGATTTGGATTCACTTCCTTTGCTTGACACTTAACATGATTTTGTGGAATTGTGTGGATACTAGTTCGGCATTTGGTTTCATTGTCTTTGGATGTTGGTTTGCTATGATGACATGAGTGATAACTTGACATGTTTATACATTGAATAACATGATTCAATTCTGACCTTAAGCTTTCATGAATGCCTTTCATACTTGTTTGTTCATTACATGTTCATAATTGTCCAAAACATGCTCAAGATAAGATCTTTATGCATAACTTGCAAATCATTTGAACATGACCTAAAGTGAATCCCATTATCACTTCTTAATGCTTCAAGCATTTATTTGACTTGTTTCCATGATGTATGTTGTTTATCCATAGCTTGGTTTCACTTGTGTTAACTTTGAGAAGTTCATTTGGCTTAGCTTGTAAGTGATACATGTTTAGGCGATGGTGTAGGATAAAACTTGACGTTTTTGCATGCTCCCTTAGGACATTAACTTGGATAGTATTAAGTGTGTTTAGCTACTGCCATTGGTAGGATATCATACCTCTAGGACACTTCTAATATTGCTTGTTGTATGATATTCATCTTAGCATAGTCTTAGGACTTTAACATAGCCGTAATTGCATGTTTGCACCCTTTGATTTCAACTATTCATTAGTTGAGCTTGGCTTGGAGGAGGTAAGTTTGTGGTGATTTACATTGATGTTTACACTCATATGAATGCTATTTCATCTTACTTCTTTCTTCTCTTTTCATTTGGTGATTGTTTAAGCTAATGTTTACTTGTGTTGTTCACATGATCCCTTAGGATTCCTAGCTCCACTTAATTTCTGATTAAGATGGAGGGTAGGAAAGACATTAGGTTAGCAATCCATATATGATAACATGTAGGATAGTCCCCTAACCTCAATCTTAGGACCATGATGCATGATAACCTTAGGACCTAGTCTCCCTTAGTGTTTTTCTTTGCAACTTTGAGTATTTCTCTTCTTATCTCAAAACAAGCTCAAAACAGATAATAAATACAACGACTATTGTATGCCACGAGCCTTAAGTACATGGGAAATGAAGAATGAGGGGTATCCCTTCACTTTCCTAGAGTGTTTAGCATATGTCCTGTTGGGGGCGACCATGCGATGCATTCGCTCCTATGTCATAGACTTTAGTGCAATACGAGTTTCAAACTAAATTAAGCCACTTCTGTCTAAAAAACACAAACAAAGTTCAAATCATTTTATCCTTCGGGATTAACTGGGTTCCAAGTCATTTTCAGAAAAAAAAACACGTTAATTCCGTTTTGTCGCAAACAGACATCGACCCTAACTGCCGGACGCGAACTTAACGTCGCTCATAAAAAACACTTAATGACCTTGTGGGTCGAACTACGACTGCTCTGACTTCCTCTCTCTGGTTAGATTGAGGATACGTGGGCACGAGACAACGATGTCTTGGCAAGCAACCTTCCCTCACAATCCCCGTAGTCTCCGAACTACGTTGACTCTGACTTTCCCACTCCCAAGGGAACACGTAGGCCTAAGACGATGATGTCCTACCGAGTCACTTTTTCTTTTCTTTTCCCTGTTCCGTTTCCAATTAGCAGTAGACTTTAGATAACTCACCCTTTGATCGATAATAACAAGCGTGGATCACATCGAGTACGATGGACACGAGGGGGTGCTAATACCTTCCTCTCGTGTAACCGACTCCCGAACTCAGGCTATGGTTGCGATGACCATTCCTTTCCCTTTGTTGAGGTTTTCTTAGATCGTTTCCTTTCCCTGCGTTGGGATAAATTACGTTCGACGACGACTCTTCTGTTCTTTTCTGCCGGTTGATTTTCGCAGGTGCGACACCACCCTTCCACCATGTGAGCTCACCTTCTAACACGTCACCCTCCAACGGCGATACAACCACCTCCTCTTCAAAACCTCCGCCATTGTGAACCTCTCCCACACTCCATTTCCATTTCAAAACCACTTCAAACCCTAATCACCACCAAGCTTCTACCCTTACCACCGAAATTACACTGTACAAAGCCAGACACAAACCACATCTCTCAAGTTCATTTTTTCGGCGAACCACCTACCTTGTCCAAGCTCACAACCTTCATTTCTTTTCACTGAACCTCAACAACAATAACAACAGCAACACAAACTTCACATCTGCAACTCATCATCACCACTACACTGCATCTTACAACAATCATTGTCGTTACAACTATCACCACCCCACAACAACCCTGCGCCGCGAGTGAAAGAGATATGTCGCGAGGTATTGGATGAAAGAAACCGAAAGCGGCAAGAAAGTACAAGGGAACGCCGTGAGAACTGAACTAGAAAAGAGGAGGTATTGCGAGTGAGCAGTAGGAGCATGCGCAAGCAAAGAGAGTTTTTGACAGAGTTCGTTGTTTTTCGATACGAGAAAGTGAACGAAAAAGGAAAGTGTGAGAAGTTGCTGAGATTCTTTTCTCTTGTTGGTAAAGATTTCTCTTTGTTCTCTCCAAGAATTATGGTTCATATGGGCTAAAGATTTCAGCCCAATTATATTTTATTAGTTTCTCTTTTTGTGCACTCTAAATCCTAGTTGCACCCATCCTTGTTTATAATTTATTCTCCTTTTATTTTCAAATGGTTCTTTTACTCTTTTATTTTATTACTCTTTTTAAACTGATTTATATATTCATAGCAAAAACAAAAATGTATTATTATTTATACTAAAGTACTAAATAATTTTTTATTAAATATCCATGTTTAATTTGATTAATAGTCTTTGTATATAAGCTTTTATGATTAAGTGTTTGAACTTTGATATTTTTTTAGATTGGATTTGCTTTTGATTAGATCAAAAACTCAAAATTATTTTCTTAGTTAGACTTTGGATTAATCTTTTCGACTTCGATTTGTGTTTAGGATTTATTTTTAGAATCATTTAGATTTTCTTTAGTTTAGTTTTTTTATCGATCTAACTCCTAACTTTGTGAATATATGATTTGGATCCTTTCATTAGGAGACTAGGTTGTATTTGTTGATCTTGTAATTTCGATTCTTGCATTGACTATCTCTTTCTCATTGTTTTGTGATCACCATTATTCGTCCAACTCATGCATTTTTTTGTCATATTATTTCTCTTTGCCTAATTCTATTTTGTGTCTGATACTTTCATTACTTGATCCTGTTTTATCTTGTTGATTCATCTTAATGCTTGTATATATATCTTGATTATTTGCTAGCTTTACATTCACACGTTCCCTTAGGATCTCCTAGTCCAACTTAATCTTCGATTAAGATTGAAGTAGGATAGATTTTAGGTTCTTAATCCAAGCATGACAATAGTAGATTAGAGTTTCCCCATCCTCAACTTTAGGTCCATCTTGCATGATCGTATTAGGTTTTAATTTTCCCTTTTACCTCAATCTTAGGACCATCATTATATGACAACATTTAGGATCCAGTCTCCCTTAGATTTTTCTTTCATTTGCATCCAAATCTTTTCTTGCATCAAAAATCCAAAAACACTTAATAAACACGATATATGTAGTGCGTCACGAGTCTTAAGTACATGGGGAATAATAAGCGGGAATTTCTCCTAACCTCTTCTAGAGTGCTTTGTGCACGAGCCATCTCATATCGTTTGTGCAAAGTATTCGCTCCTACAGTCATAGACTTTAGCACAATACGCATCTCAAACTTCTTGTCAAAACCCTAACAAAAACACTTCAACAAATCCAAATCTTTTCATCCTTCGGGATTCCCTCTTAAACCTTTTTAGAAAATGGCACACTATTTCCGTTCTACCACAATACAAGTAATGCATAAGACTCCACGAGAGAGCGGCAAAACACCTAACTGCTAGAACGTGAACGTTAGCATTGTCCATAAAAAACACCAACAAACCGTAGTACCCACGAACTACGGACGCTCTGATTTCTTATTCCCGTTGAGAATACGTAGGCATAAGGGCCCCAATTTTTGGCGAGCAATCTTTTCTTTCAACCTTCCTTTCAACCGTAGTCCGAACTACAGACTCTCTGATTCTTCACTTATTTCAAGTGAAGATACGTAGGCACAAGGGCCCCAATCCTTGGCGAGCACCATAATAAAAAACCAACCCTCTTTTCATTAAGCAAGTAGACTTGTAGATTAGAACACCCATTCGAGCTTAGACATCCTAGATGGTTCCCATCGAGTATGATGGATGTGAGGGGGTGCTAATACCTTCCCCTCACATAACCGACTTCTGAACCCAAATTTGGTTGCGAGACCATTCTTCACCTTTCGGGGTTTTATCGTTATTTTCCCTTTCCTTTTGGAATGAATAAAATTTGGTGGTAACTCTGTCTAATTTTTTGCGTAGCGACAGACACCAGTTTTGTGGATGCAAAATATGTTAAACCACTTACAACCTCAGCCTCAAGGGTATACAAACCTTGTTTCTTCACGCCTCTCAAGACTTCCTTCGACCCCTTCATGACTTTCAGGATACCTTGCTCTCCTTTGAAGACATATCCTTTCTTGTCAAATTCACCAAGAGAAATCAAATTCCTCTTAATATCAGGTATATACCTAACACCAGTCAATAGCCTTATTGACTCATCATGGAGCTTGAATCTCATAGATCCAATACCTGCAATTTTGCAACCTTTATTGTTTCCCAACATCACTGATCCTCCATCTTGATCACATAATTCTTCAAACACATTCTTGTTTGGAGTCATATGCCAAGTACATCTTGAATCCATAATCCACTCTTTGCAAGAGTTTTTACTCGACATCACAAGGACATCAGATGATTCATAGCCATCTTTCACAATGGCTGCATTGCCATTGTCCTTACCTCCATGATTATTCACGCGCTCGGGACACATCTTTCTTGTGTGGCCTTCCTTCTTACAGTGATAACACCTAACACCAGAAATATCACCACCATAAGACTTCTGCTGAGTTTTACCTTTTTTCTTCTCGAAACTACCATCTTTTTTCGATAATTTTCCTTTAACGGACAACCCTTCACCAACTGATGATGGTTTATGCTCCTTTCTTTCGTTCAAATCCTTAGAATACAAGGCTTCTTGAACTTCTTCAAAGGTCAGGGACTCTCTTCCATACAAGAGGGTTTCTTTGAAGTGAGCATGCGACTTAGGTAAAGAACACAACAATAACAACGCTTGATCTTCGTCACTGATGGTAACCTCAATATTTTCAAGATCAAGAATCAGCTTGCTGAATGCATCTAGCTGCTTCGTCAATGCTTTATCTTCATTCATCTTGAATGAATACAAAGATTACTTTAAGTATAAACGATTCACCAAGGACTTTGTCATATACAATCCTTCGAGTTTCAGCCAAACACTAGTTATCGTCGTCTCCTTTGAAACCTGCCTGAGAACCTTATCACCAAGACTCAGAACAATGACACTGTGGGCTTTCTCAATCATCGTTGTCTTACCCTTCTCCATCATTTCAGCATCCATGGCTTCTTATCCCTTTAACGCTTTTAGCAAACCCTATTGAACAAGAATGGCTCGCATCTTCAAGTGCCATAAACCGAAATCATTAACTCTGGTGAACTTCTCAATTTCAAAATTTATTGACGACATCTTCTCCACGCTCACCGCACCAGTTTGTTGTGATAAAAGATACCAGTTAACAAATTATTGATTGAGAAAACAGGGTTTCTTGGGTGAACAATGAAACAGTTAGAACAAAGAGAGAGAGAGAGAGAGAGAGAGAGAGAGAGAGAGAGAGAGAGATAGAGAGAGAGAGAGAGAGAGAAGAAAGAAGGAGAATAGGATTAAGGCAAACTATTTTTCATTCACTTACTCAATTAGGGTACAACTGATTACAAGTAAATAACAACAATTGGCCTCTCTCAACAACCTGAGAGATCTAGCCTATTTATAGGTAACCAAGTTAACTTAAATAACAAGTTAACCTAAACAATTGGATCCATAACACAAGGTCCAATTCGACATTACATTTCGATATTACATACTAGAACTAACTTCGACTACAACATGTAACACTTGGACATTAGCATGTGAACCAACTTCGACTTCATGCTTATCTCCTATCGAAACATGAAAGTTATCCTTGCTGACAACATCCCCGTCGACAACACTAGAGTTCGATCCAATATCTCACACTAATACTATAAGTATTTTTTAAAACTAACACCATAAATCTTTTTACACTAATATCTTAAAGTAATTCTTTTAAAATAATTTTAAGCAACCTATTTTTTTATTAATATCATGAAGCAAATCTCAAAGAAAATATCCTAAATCACTTTTTTAAACCAATATCACGAATCAATTAACATATGGTGAATCAAAATTTTAAAACAAGACTCAAAATCTATTTTAAGTCATAGGCATAACATGTTTAAAAAACAACAATGCCACATTCATCTTCAAGATAATTCACTTCATAAATTTTTCTCAGTTTCAACACTTGCAAACAAATTTTTTCCTCTTTCAAAATCACAATTTGGAATCACAGTCAATATAATCAAAATCGAAACCAATACTGGAATTAAAACATCACTCAATCTAAATATGCAGCAAAAGAGATCAAAACAACAACATTAAAAAAAATTCACGTGTTAAAGGGCTTCCAATTTTGACTTCTTGTTTAGTTTAATTTTAACTTCTGTTATTATTATTTTGTTTTACATATTTTCCAATTAGAATGCTCCCCTAGTATCATTAAAATAATTTAATAATAAAATGTTATAAAAATAAAAATATCCTTTTTTGCATTAATATTTGAAAATCACAAAAAAAAAATATTGAATATTTGGAAATCTATGATTAATTAGGGTTATAATTTAAATTAATTAGGATAATATTTAGGGTTCAATTAACACAATAATTGGATTAATAAAAATAATTAAATAATTATTTAAATAGTTATAGTCAACATGGATAATATATAATTATGGTTTTAAATTAAGTTAGGGTTAATTTTATAATAAAACCTAATTGGATTAGTAGTTGGTTTTAAATGATTAATATTTCCCCTTTAATATGAATAATAAAAAAGAGAAAAATATGATTAATTAGGAAATGTTAACTGATCAAGGGATTAGGGTTAACATATGGGATAATTTTGGGATAATTATGGGATAAATCTCTAGGGAAATTTTAGGGTTTTAGGGATAGATAATCAGGGATAAGGGATATGACATTTTGTTGAACCTATAATATTTTTCTTATTAAAAAGATTATATAATACTCAAAAAACACAAACACACCTCAAATCATAAGTCCTCTGCCCCTGTGCATTGAGGTATTTTCAACTAAAAAAACTTTCTCTACCCCTAATGCGTGGAGAACTTTTCAAGGGATAAAAAAAATAAACACACAAACATTTTTTACAAGAACTATAGTACTCTGATCCTTCATCTAACATGAGGGTACGTAGGCATAGAGTCGTAGCACTCTAGCGAGTACAATAATTTAAAAAATATTTTTAGGTCTTCCTTTCTCAATTAATCAATTTTCTCTTAAAAAATAAAAATAATTGTTTGTAAATAAAAATTAACCAATTAATAAATAATAAAGCAAACATCCTTAGGCATACAATACCATAGATTTAGAGGAGGATCCCATTGAGTACAATGGAGGTGAGGGGTGCCTAGTACCTTCCTCTCACTTAACCGACTCCCGGACCTAATCTCTCACCCTTAATCATTAGGTTTTATCATTGTTTCCCTGTTCCTTAGAAACAAATAAAGGATGATGGCGACTCTGAATTTTTCCAGCCGCGACAACTGGCGACTCTGTTGGGGAGTCCTACTTTCCTAAAGAGAGTTCATCCTAACCTCTAGTTCTAGGGTTTTGTTTGTCTTCCTTGCCTGTTCGCTTCTATTATTTTTTTTGTATTTTATTTATTCATTTATTTACTTTTTCTTTCTATTTTATCTATTATTATACATATCATTTGGTTGGGATTTATATGTAAGAAGCTTTATACCCGAGTTCGAGAAAAAACATAAGTTAAGTAAGGGGTCTCCCTGTTTTGGCCACTGTGGATTCTTATCCCATGGGATCTTTAATGACATACCTCCTAGAGTAAATCAATTCAAAGAGTTTGTCATGAGTTGGCTATCACTTCTGCATGATGAAACTTTGAGTTTGATTCTTGACTCTAGGGACCTCTTCTAGAACCCGAACGCGAGAATTAGTTTATACGAAGGCTCCCTAAGGGAGACCCTGTTGAAATTTTATCATGGGAGGGCTATGCCCTATCATGATGAAGTTTCACCTAGGGTCCATGACCTTGGGTTTTTTCTAAAAATAGCCAAATAAAATCCTAGAGCTTACCCTGTGAGGAGATTGGGTAGTAAAAACTTAGAACCAGACTATCATAAGAAACTCTACTATAGGTTGTTCTATCATCATCATATCCCTAAGCCCATATATGGATTCCCTTACCTGTCATTATCCCTATCTGTAGAAAACCTTCCTAGATAAGGTTTCCCTATGTATGTCATTGTCCCTAAACTTGTTTGGGTTTCCCATACTGGTCATTATCCCTATTAGTAAAAAGCCTTCTTAAGTAAGGTGTCCTTATATTCAGAATTATCCTTAAACCCATATATGGGTTCCCATACCCGTCTTTATCCCTATCTGTAAAGAGCCTTCCTAAATAAGGTATCCTAATATTCGACAGTATCCCTAAACCCATACGTGGGTTCTCATTATCCCTATTTGTCATTATCCTAATATGACACCTGCATACATAAAAAAAACTTTTAGCATACCTCAAAATAAATAAAAAAATCTATTTTTCATACCACATGCATTTTCATACATTTGTATACATGCACTTACATAAAGCTCAAATCTCTTCCACCTTCACCCTTATCCAAATGTCATCCAGCTAGCAGATTTCCTGATACTCGTGAACGAACTTGCCATATGTCCCAACAGATTATGGAGGGACTCAAGAGAGGCAAGTACCATTGAAGACAGAGGGCAACCCTTCACTATGACAGCCACATGCCTATCTAATGCTTCAAATACAACAACCCTGGGTGATGCCTCCACAACAAAATTTGTAGCAGTATCCTCATGTGCTTCATTAATCACGAAAAAAGAAGCTTGAAAGGAAATTGGATTCTATACCAATGTCTCATGACTTACTCAGAAGTGCCCTAGTAAAGCTACAATCACTTGATCCTTCTCCTCGTCCAAATCCTGCAAGTTATAATGAGAATGCCCGATAAGAATACAAAGTTCAAAATTTGATAAACCTGCAGTTGACTTTCAAAGAAGGAGTCCCATTGGCGAGCGGTCACCCTTACTTTCACAAAGTGCAAGAACTTCAAGAAGCATCTCCTAAATTCGGTGGCTCAACAAGGAAGCTCACTTCTGGGATCAATAGACTTTATTATTTCCAGTTGTAATTTCTTTTTTGCTAAGTGTTGTTTGCATTAAAAGTTGTACTCTTTGAGAAATAATTTTAATAAATCAAGCATGCATGTTTTTGGAATCCATCCATTCGTTTTCACTCATTTTTATGCCATCATAAAAAATAAAATAAAAATCACACCTTTTCCATTTCACTTTTCAACCATTAACAAACTTAGGAGGAGGATGATGTAAATAACTAAATATGCTGACGTATGCTTTTACTGGTAAGACCTAGATGACGATGTAAGGCATTGTTTCACCTCCTCAAACACTGGAGAAATAAGGAGATAATTCGTAGTCAACCCCTTCGAGCCTGAATTCAACGTTCTTTCTATTTTTCATAAAAACCCTTAATCTTAATCAGGGGCATGGTAGTTTTTCAATTAAGTCAAGGATGCATTCTGATCTCAAGAGAATTATTCCATCTAATCACACGGATAAGAGGTTTAAGCACATCCTCTTCCTTTCACATATCATCCAACATCGAGAAAGAAATAAAAAAATAAAGCTCACAATAGTTGTTATTCTCGCATTGTTAACAAGGTAGTCACAAATTTTCTGAATCAAATGCAAAATCTTATAAAAGTTGTTCCAAAAAGAGCCCGCTAAGTAAAAAAAAAAGGAAAATAACATCCAGAAAATTTTTAACCTAGGCAAAAGTTAGGGCATCATTTTTCAAAAAAAAAGCCTGCTAAGTCAAAAGCTAAAAAGGAGTTAACTTAGGAAAAAGTTAGGGCATCCCGATGGATCACAAATTCAAAAGAATTGGTCCATGCAAAAATAGGGATTAAAAAGCAAAAAAAGAAAAAATGGAAACAAGCTTGTAAGTGAAAGTAGGTGACTTCCACCTCAAGAATCTCATTAGTGCTTGAACCATTACATCTACCTCCATCACCATCTACAAAAGTTCTCTTGTAACTGAATGCAACTGTTGAATTAATTGGATTTAGGAATGGAGATCATTAAGAAGAAGGGGTGGGTTAAATTAAAGTTTGAGTCTTATATCCTTTTTTTCATAAATCGTGAACTAAGCCACGTTACAACCTTTAAAAGTCCTAATTGAAGCTAAGTTCACTATGAAAGCATACTTAACAAACTTTGTGTTAAACTCACTTAAAATGTTTGTTAAATCATCGTTAACCATATTGCAATTTCACATCTTAATTTGTGCCAACCTCATAGCCAGATATCATCTGTACACACCATATCCGTTTTCCATAACAATTTTCGATTTCAAAAACTTGCATGAGCAATGCGTTAGAAATACTTTTCAAAAGGAATATTTTATTCGTAAATCAACACTTAGCATTGAGGAAATTCTGATCAGGGGCATACCACCTCAAAACATTTTCGACTAGGGGCAAGTCACCTGAGGATCTTGTCGATCAGGGTCAAATCCTTATAATCATGAGCGTACCATATGAAGATCCAACTAACTATGGGTAAAGCATCCCAAGATTTGACACAACTATGTCAAAACACCTTTATGACTCTAATGATAAGGGGTAAACCTTTCAAGAGGCTCATACTGGAGCAAGTCAACTCAAGAGCACAGTGAAGCCAACCACTTTAAGATTGAGTTTAATCAGCGACATACTTTTCAAAAGTTCAAAACACTTGGGCGATCTATATAAATGTCATATTGCAACATTCATAGGACCCACATCCCTTTTCATGTAACTCTTCCAGACCCTAGTGATCAGGGGCATACTTTTCAAGATTTAAATACTGGGGCAATTCATATCAAGGTCATACATATCAAAGCATGGTGGGGTCCAAGTTCCTTTTCAGGCATACCCTTCAAAACTCAATCAATAAAGAGCAATACCCTCCGAAGCACAATCAATATGGGGCAGACCGCTACATGGCTTGATCAAAAGAAACCACTTTAAATAACGATTCATTTGGGGCATATCATTCCAAGGGTTGATTAGTCGAGGACGAATATCTCCAAGGTTAATACAATGGCATGCCGTCTTAAGTGCATGGTATGGTCAAGCTGCTTCAAAATGCATATTGAGGCGAATCTCTTCAAATACCCAACAGATTGGGGCATGTAAATAGAGTATGCACCTAAGAGGGGGTGAATTAGGTACTTAGAATTATTTTTCTGATTTTAAATTAAGTCTTATAATTTTTTCGATTTAGTTTCAAAGCGATGAAAGCTGTAAAATGCGGAAAGATAAAAGACACAGTGATATATCCTGGTTCCCCTTACGCAGTATGAGATTTTCACTATTGTTAGATCTTATAGACAAGACAATCCTAGTCTTTCTATACAGACTGTAACACAAGCTATCAAGAACAATCATCTTGATACTTGAACACCAAGAAAAGAGAACAATTCTCCCTTTTCTAATAATCTTATGTCCAACAATCATGGATGATAAGTCACTACACCTAATATTAAACAATCCTTTATAATTAGGAATGTATAACAAAGTGATGTATAAAGAAGTAGATGAAGTTTGTAGAATTCTTTAAGACTTATAACAAAGCCTTCTTCTCTTTCAAGTATGAAAATTCAATGGCATAAACTCTCTAAGTGCTCAAAAGATACTTTTATGAATGTAATATGAAAATGGATTTCAAAAATTATCTTGTATGAAAATTTATCTTATGAAGAAAATATGCAGAGAGATTGTAGAAAATGTTTGAAAGAGGTGAAAGAAAAATGAAACTTTGAAATGAATTTACAATTGTCGCATCTGCGAAAATCAACCGGCAGAAAAATAGAAGAGTCGCAACCGAACATAATTTATCCCGATGCAGGGGAAAGGAAACGATCGAATAAAACCTAGAAAAGGGAAAAACATAGTCATCACAACCATAGCCGGGGTTCGGGAGTCGGTTACCCGAGAGGAAGGTATTAACACCCCATCGCGTCCATCGTACTCGATGGGATCCACGCTTTTTGTATTGATCAAAGGGTGTAGGTATCTGAAGCTCACTGCTAACTAGAAAGGGAAAAGAAAAGGTGAAATGAGGAAAAGAAAAGAAAAAGTGACTCGGTAGGACATGTCCGTCCTAGGCCTACGTATTCCGTCAGGAGCAGGAAAGTCTGAGTCAACGTAGTCCGGGGGACTAGGAGATTGTGGGGGAAGTTTGCTCGCCAAGACATCGCCGTCTTGTGCCTACGTATCCTCAATCGTACAGGAGAAAGGAAATCAGAGCAGTCGTAGTTCGACCTACGGGTCGGTTTTGTTTGTTGAAAAAAGTCTCGATCGCATTGGGGCGAGAGAAAGGTTTAATTAACTATTGGTCTCGATCGCACGGGTGCGAGAGAAAAGGGAAGTTAGTTGTTAGTGTGCTTGCCAAGATATCGCATCTCGTGCCTACGTATCCTCAATCAGACAGGAAAGAGGAATCAGAGCATTCGTAGTTCACACAACTACGGAAAAATAGGATCTCGATCGCACGGGTGCAAGAGAAAAGCTGGGACTCACGCACAGTCTAAAGGAAACTCGGTCCTACAAGTTATCATGCATATGAGGGAAGTCTACCTAATATTTTCATTCTTGGATTGAAAGCCTAACGTCTCTCCTACCTCCAACTTAATCAAAAATTAAGTGGAGCTAGGAATCCTAAGGGATCATGTTAACAAACACAAGTAAACATTATTCTAATCAATCACAAAATGAACGATGTCGTGATCTCAGCCAAGAAATAAAACAGAGTGACTCCTCGTCCTTAACTGAAAGAAAATGCAACAAAAACGGACGATGTCGTGATCTCAACTATGAGGAAGTTGAGTGACTCTTTGCCAACCACAAGATGAAAATGATGTCGTGATCTCAACTATAAGGAAGTTGAGTGACTCTTCGTCCAACACAAAGTAAGACAAACAGAGAAGCCAACAACAGCAGAGTATCCATGAATTGGCACCAAGCCAAGTATACAACCAGGAGTGAAAACTCCTCACTCAATAACAAGTTGTAAGTAGAAATGCTAAACCTAAGAATGCTTCATACTAGTGTGCAAGTGGTACCTAATGGAGAAGGTCCGTTGCCTCTTCAAAACGCACAACAAGCTCAAGCCTCAAAGCTATCAAGTAAGCAAGTCCAGTAGTCAAGCATCTAACATCAAGTTTAAACAATGTCAGAATTTAACAAGCATCAGGTGTAATCAACTATCATCAAAGGTATGCAACTAGGAGAACCAGAACTAATATCCAGAATCAGTGCGAGCGATATCAGGGACTAATCATAATCTGCATCAAGAAATCTTATTAGTTCAAACAAGGTTATGAAAAGTATTCACAAAACAACCCCACAGGATTAACCAGATCTTATATGACAAGAGAAACAAACAGAAGTCTAACCAAATATCCACAATCACAATTAGTATGGTTAACACGTAATCAAAATTAGAACAAAACCTAACCATATTTAATCTACAATTAATCAACAACTAACCAATGTTAAAAGTCAAAGTTAATTTCGAATTCAAAACCAAATTCTAAAATTATGAATTAATTCTAAAAATCTAATTTTACAATTGTATATTAATTCTAACGAAAATTTTAATCGAAATTAGAATATAATTCTAAACACAAAGATTAAAAACTAATTAATCCAAGTCAAAGCTTAAAAATCCAAAATCTAAATCTAAAATTAAAGCCTAATTCTAACATTAACACCTAATTAAAATCTAATTAGTTTCTAAAGGCAAAAAAAGCAATAAAAAAATAAAAAAGGTTAACCGTGGGGTGCTGTGAGCAATACGATGGGTGTGAAAAGCAATCCATGGAGCATTGGGCTTTGGAATGCTCCATTCAGACCACAACGTGAAGTAGCTTGCATTCTTCTTCTTAAAAGAACCCCAGAGAACTTTGCAAAATATGATCTCCATTCTCTTATCCACTCAACGCCGTTTTACCTCATTCTTCTTCTCCGAATCGTGCGCCTCCGGCGACCATCTTCCCCATGCTCTCCTTATTCAATCGCTTGCCTCCTTCAACACACGTCGTGGTTCCGGTCATCACTCTCTCGGTTTACTTCTCATCCGCCATTCTCTTTTCCAAAAATGTTGCTGGAAACAACCGTCTCCTTCCATGACGCCGTAGCGCCGACATTTTTCTATCCTCATCTTAATCGCCTTCGATTTCGTCCTAAAGGAATCATTCAACCTTCTTCATCTAAGAATTGGCTCCGACACCAAAACCTAGGGTACCAATCACACATTCTGACACAGAGAAGAAGAAAACAAGTCCAAATCAGTCAACCACGATGTAGTGAAGCGTTCTTACCTGCAAAAGCGACGCAAAATGAGATTGAGGATGGATGTTATCCCCGACGACGGAGTTTGACGACGACGCTTCCATGTAGCTCTTGAATTTCTGTTCTCTTCCTCTTCTACTTCTCTTGTCCCATTACGCTTCAACTGATGGTTATTGAATCGTTGAACTTCGGTTCTTGCTATTTGTTATGCGATAGGTAGTGCGAATTGTTCTTCACTATGGATGATTTGTGCGATGCGTAAATCTCATGAAATTCTTGTGTCACGAAAACTTTGAATCGTGCTCCTGAATTTACGATTGCGAAATCTTGTTGCAGGTTTTGCTTCGATGGTGACGATGGAGATGGTTGAACCTGTTATGAATTGGTTGCAGGAATTTGATTTTTTTTTTGCAGGTGATTGATGTTGTTGCGATTTCCTTGCAGGTCTGTGAATTGGAGATTGAAGAAGGCTGGTCACAGGTTGTGTTTTCTTTTGGATGGATGATAAATGATTGATGAAGATTGCAGAAATTGAAGGTGAATTGAGGATGAAGAAGAGATTCGCAGAGGTTTGAAGGTTGTTGAAGATGAATGAATATCGAGAGAGAAGAAGAATGAGGGTGAAGATCAATAGAAGGAGTTTGTTATCAATTCTGTTAAGTTTTTTTGTTAGTTTCTGTTATGATTGTTAGGAGAAAAGTTAGTTTTTGTTGTAATTTTTCGGTTATGGATTCTGTTATCCTTTTCTGGTGAATTCTGTTATGAGCTCCTACCTGTAATTCTGCAGTGAATTTTTTTGATATATGAAGAACTACTGCTTGTAACATTTCTTCTGCCAAATAAAAATGTGTTTTGGACTTCTGTTATAGGCTTTTATTTTTTCTTTGTATGCTGCTATGGGTGAGTTTGCTGTGTTAAAATATTTTGCTGTCATGCTGCTGATGAATTTTCCATTGTTTGGGCACTTTTTAAATCCATCTTAAGCGACCATCATCTTTAGCATGTGCGTGGGAAGGAAAACTAGCCATAACCGTCATACCACCAGAAGGTGTTTGTAGCTTTTCCAATAGAACTAATATGAATTGTCAAAACGAGTGTGAGCTCCCAACAAAGCTACCAGCTTCTGTTTTGAAAAGCCTTTTTAATCAATGATGTACCCCTTTTTGTTTTGCTAGCTTTTATTACTGTTATGCCTGCATTTCTCTATTTTGTTCGTAATTTTTTCCTCAACACCACACGAATCATGATTCTTATGTCAGCCAAGGTCACATTCTAGTAACAAGGCTACAGGTGCCTCAATTCGATACAGCACATCAACATTGTCCAAGTGTTCCACCAACTTCTCCCTTAAAACAATACTTAGGCAGTTAATTCAATTCGGATATGGAATGGCTTTGTGATCTTGAAAATGGATGTAAGAATGGATAATGGTTTATGGGTTAATTATATTTGAAAATGAACAAGGATAAGGATAAGGATATGGAATTAAGTGGATTTAGAAATAATGATTTCATTTATGGATATTGGTATTTGGTAATTTTGGATGGTGAGGAAATGGGTATCCGAATGTATGAACTTAATCTAGTAATGGGTATGGATTGGACAATGGACTTTTAAACTTGAATTTGAATGATGATGAACTTGAGAAAGATACACTTGGACCATGATGAATGACATAAGTCTCGAATGATCTTGGACATGCTTTTCAACCCATGCACTTGTGAATTGTACCTTGGCTTCCAAGAAATCAAATGCTTAAGAACTTTGAACCAATCTACTTGAATAAATCAAACTCAAACTCTCAAATAACCACTTGAATGGACGCTCCACCAAAATCCTCAATTCTCAACGGAAGCTATATTGCATTCCCTACTTTAGCATTCCAACCACAAGTGACTTACATAAGCAATGAACATGTGGAAGAATAGTAATGCCCGAGGCACGATATGAATTCACAACTTGATCTTTTGTACCATATCCAACACTTTGCAACTCAGTCCACAGATACATTGCCTTAATGACCAATGATCTCCTTAACATGAAACCTTAATCTTCCTTGAATGCACACTGAAGAAATGACTTAAACTGAGAAGGAGCCAAACCCTGATTCACACCAAAGAAATCATGACCCGATGCTTTTGATAAATCCTCTGAATAGGAAAACCTTGGAGCTTGATGAACCTCTGAATAAGAAGATATTCCTGATAATGTGAATTCAACCCTGAATGAGGATGAGGACCTCACAATAATGGAGAATCCCAAGCTTGCACATAATACCTTGATCCCACGCCTTAGGAGCCAGATGCAATGTATGATTATGAGTTATGACCTAATGAAATATGCAGATGAATGCGAAACAAAGCTAGAAAAGGTTAGAAAAAGCGAGGGAAAATTTTGGGGTGCTACAGCTGCTCCTATTCAATCGACTCTGACCTGAAGGGATGATAGCAACGACTTTCAGACATTCAATGTAGAAGTTGATTGAATACCAAAAGAATCGTGATATTTGCAAACCGTGGGGAGAGAAAATGTAATTGGAGCCCAGTCACACCTCGTCAAAGGGATTTGACGGAAAGATAACATACCCGAAGAACCACCTCGTCAAAGGGATTTGACGGAAAGAAAACAGGACCCAACAAATCACGTCGTCAAAGAGATTTGACGGAAAGAAAACATACCCGAAGAATCACATCGTCAAAGGGATTTGATGGAAAAAACATCTGAAAACCCGACCGAAGGGACACATCGTCAAAGGATTGACGGAAAGAAATACTACCACCAAAGAATCACATCGTTAAAGGGTTTGACGGAAAGAAAACAGAACCCAAGGAAACACATCGTCAAAAGGATTTGACAGAAAGAAATACTATCACCAAAGAAACACCTCGTCAAAAGGATTTGATGGAAAGAAAGCAATACCCAAAGAAACACATCGTCAAAGGGATTTGACGGAAAGAAAATCTAACCCAAGAAACACATCGTCAAAGGGATTTGACGGAAAGAAAACCTGAAAAGGAAGAAACACATCGTCAAAGGGATTTGACGGAAAGAAATGCTATCCGAAGAAAGACATCGTCAAAGGGATTTGACGGAAAGAAAATCTGACCGAAGAAACACATCGTCAAAGGGTTGATGGAAAGAAAACTTTCACCGAAGGAACACATTGTCAAATAATTGACGGAAAGAAAACCTAGTTTTGGGATGTCGTCATCAAAGGGTTGATGGACGAGGACTGATCGAGGGTAAGATCGACGCATGATCTACGACCCTGAAGAAAAGTAAACAGAGGGATTTATTGAAATGTCTGTTGGGGAATGGCTCGACATTCTCTCTGAGAATATGTCACTGTCTTGACTGAAAGTTGATTTGGATTCCCGTGCAAGGTACCAAATCTGGCTTATACTCCGCATGCATATGCTTGAATTTCTTTCCATGGCGTAATGCTCCATACGAAATGGAAATTTTACGTGATTTGAGGATGCAATGATTACTATATGTTGAATGCCGATGCATGCTCGGGCTGCTGGGAAAAGAAGGATGTGCCAAGTATGATTGGACTTTGCTGGTAAAGATAGGTGAAACTTGATGGTGATTGTTTTTTCTAAGGTGAAATTTTTCTGGGGTACCAATGGGGATTAGATTTGAGTGAGGTGAGGTGCCAAGCAAGGTTGGGCTTCTGATGGTTGCCAACATGGATTGGGCTTTGCTTTGAAGGGGATGTCAATAGGGATAAGGCTTTTGGATTTAGGAAGATGCCAGCAAAGTGGGCTTTGGAAGGCTGCCAAGCAAGGTTGGGTTTTGGATGAAGGTGCCAAGCAAGGCTGGGCTCTGGATTTTCTATTCGGTTTTACAAGGCTTCATGTTATGCTATGCTAGATGAATGATATGCATGGCAATGATTATGCAATGATATGACAGCTCGACCGATGGTTTCGAGGTAGGTCAGGTACAACTGGCGTTGGAAAGTGTCTTGTCTGGTTACAAGGTTTCTGGTTGAAAGGTTAGGGAATGGTTAGCATGACTTCCCGACATTCATCTTCAACTCAAAGATTGACAGAACTTGCCTGAATAGCTCTGAAAGAATGAAGATGTAACATTCCTTTGTTGCCGATCTTGCCCTAGCTCATGGGATCTCTGTAAGAGTCTACCTCAAAAGGAAACTTGGGACTTCTGTACCCCGATGGTTTGAGGTGGACTGCCCCAGTATTCTGAACCTTGGAGAGGTGCTTCAGATTAATCGCCTTCTGTAAAGGATAACCTCTGTGCTCTTGGGGTGACCTGCCCTAGTTTGACTGAATCTTTTGCTCAATAGAGTCTTGAAACGATTTTTCCCCTGATTGGCTGATCTGTGAAGGAGTTCCTCTGACTGACTGATCTTCGAGATATTTATCGAATCTCGACCTGGTTGCCCCAGATTAACCGAATCTTGGAATGGCTTGCCCTCCTGGCGTGATCATTTGATGACTTGCCCCTGCTCAACGGAGTACTCGGGAACTTTGCATCTTATCTTGATCAATCTTTCCATTGCAGAAACTTTCCTGATGTCAAGTACTTACTCGCAAGTAAAATAATTTGTTTTAAAAAGATAATTTTGATGCAATGCATGTGACAGTTTTGAAATCCAAGTCTGTTCACTGGAAAAATGTCATGACATATAGTGAACGGATCACTTATCGGAATGTCACATCGATACCAACATGAATGGTAAGAAAAATATTTTAGGAGTCACTTTGACGCGATCATTACCGAGGTATGCTTTCGAAACAACCTTGCTTCAATTAGGTCTTTTAAAGGTTATAACGTGGCCTGGTTCACGGTTTGAGAAAGAAAGGATATAAGGCTCAAAATTTTGTTTTAGCCCACCCATTTTCCTTGATGTACTCCAGTCCTACATTCAGCTAATTCGACACAGGCGTTCACCTTTCAAAAAGATTAATGAATGGTAGGAGGATAGAAGGAACCCACCCGGTTTTTAGAGTGACAATCACTCCTTTTGTCTTCGGTGTCTGTGGTCACACGACTTTGTTCTTTATCGAGGATTTTTCTTTTTGTAATCTTTTTCATTTTTCGCTCTTTTGTTTTTGATTCCCCTGTTTTTTGCCTGGACCAATTCTTTTTTAATCTTTCGATCTTGAAGTCCAGCGGGATGCCCTAACTTTTGCCTAAGTCATTCATTTTCAAGTTTCGACTTAGCGGGATTTCTTTTTCTTTTTCTCTTTTTTTTGAACAAATCGTGTGACACTGGTTGTCTGACTTGTTTGAAAGGGTTGTGACTGCCTCATTCCTTGGTTGGTAAGGGATAAGATGTGATTGATCCTCGAATGAGACACTCCTTTTGAAATTTGAATGCATGTTCAAATTAACTGACACCTACCCTGCCCCAGGTTAGGATTGAGGGTTTTCTGTTTTCAGAAAGAAACTCCTACTACTAGGCTCAACGGGGTTTACAAGGGATTATCTTCCTTACATCATCGGTGTTTGGGGAGTTGAAACAATGCATGTACATCATCAGCAGGGTTTTTGTTCAAAAGCATACAATCGAAAGTTTTGCGTCTTTCAATTTCGTCATCCTCCCTCAGACTTTGCTTAAACAAGCATATGATATCGATAAAAAGTATGAGTGAACACGAATGGATTTAATCAAAACATGCATATTCATTTCATTATCATTATCAATCGAAAACAAACAAGTTTTACAAATGAGTTTGCATTTTAACAGAAAAGAAACTACAAATGCAAAGAAATGACATGATCTAAAAGATTGCCAGCTTCGAGGAACTAGGCTTTCCAATCCTGATTTTCTACTGAGCTAGCCATATTCAGAATCGCTCGTCGAAGTCAGTCTGATAATCATCTACACCACTGCTTTCAGTGACTTCTTCCATAACCTGGACTGATGAACCCACCTGACTGGATGAAGGAGAATTATTGATCTGAATACCCTGAGGCATGAATGAGAACATGTTGGAGTCAAGAAGTGTCTGAATCATGCTCTTGAGTACCTTACAGTCTTCAGTTGAATGACCCTGTGCCCCATCATGGTAGTCACAACGGGCGTTGGCATCAAAACCTGGTGGGTATGGAAAAGGCACTGGGTCTGTCTTCTTTGGCACTATTAATCCACCTTTGATCAAATCTGGCAGTAACTGACTGTACGACATTGGCAACTGAGTGAAGCGCCTCTCTGGCTTCCTTGGCCTTTGTCGGGCGTACTGACGCGGTTGACGATGGTATGACCGTTGATTCTAAGGAATACCTTGATTTGGAGAAGAATATTGACCTTGTGGAGAAAATGGCATCTGATACGGAGACCCAGAAGATTGCTGACTCTAAATAGTTGATATACCTGAACGCTGAGAATAAGGTAGCGGAGATTCCTAGATGAAACTATTTTCTTCCTCCCATTCTTCTTGAGAACTGACAACTGGTTCATTTTCACTGGTTGGGATGTCCGAGATGTCTTGGATCTTTCCACATTTGAGCAGGCTCTCAATGCGTTCTCCCATTATTACCAGGTCAGAAAAGTTCGATGCCCCATTGCCAATCATCTTATCGTAATACGGGCCTTGCAAAGTGTCCATGAACAGGTCAACCAATTCTCTGTCTAGAAGCGGTGGTTGAACACGGGAAACTAACTCTCTCCGTCTCTGAGCATACCCTCAGAATGATTCATTATCCGCTTGAGATAAACCTTGCAACTGCATGCGGCTGGGAGCCATGTCAAGATTGTAGCTGTATTGCTTCACAAAGGCGTTGGCTAGGTCTGACCATGATTGGATGCAAACACTCTCTAACTGCATATACCAACTCAACGATGCCCCACTTAGACTGTCCTGGAAACAGTGAATGATAAGCTTGTCATTGGGGACATATGAGGTCATCCTTCTGCAAAACATCACCAAATGTTGCTTTGGACAGCTATCCCCTTTGTACTTCTCAAACTTCGGTGTCTTGAACTTTGGAGGTATCACAAGGTCGGGCACTAGACACATGTTTGAAGCATCTAGATCAAGAGTATCACGACCCTCTAGGGCTTTAAGCTTCTCGTCCAACACACAATATCTTTCAGCAAACTCAACAGATCGTGGGTTCTTAGGCTTCATCTTTGGAACTACCCCTTGGAAATCTGGCACAGAGAATGCAAAACTCTGATAGTTTGTAGCATCAAGAGAAGATGAATGTCCTCCTCGGACAATGGGACGTTCTTGCATAACTTGATTCTCAACAGGGATCCGCACAGGCTGAGCTTGAGCAACATTGTTCACCGGAGGTGGAATAACATTCTCAGTCCTCTGAATATTGGCCTCTCCCCTTGTCATGGTTGTCATAGCTTCCACAAGTCGGTCTAACTGTCTCTTCATCAAATCAACATCGGCCCTAGTCACAAACTAATTCCGCTCTCCTGAGCTCATAATTCTTCCAAAAGTTGATTCAAGTCCAATATAAAAGTCGGGAAATCAACTGCAGTTTGTGGATAAAGGATGGATGAGCTCACTGTTCTGGTCGGAGAAAGATATGCAAAATGATGCAAAATGCTTATGTAATGCAATGTTACGGATGCAACAGACATAGGATTAAAGCTTCCAAATATTCTGAATAACTGATGTGCTGATGACTGAATAAGTTCACAAGTGTGCTCTGAAGAGAATACTGGAATACCATAATATCCGAATAATTAGAATACCAGAATGCCATAATACCTGAATAATCAGAATACCGGAATAGTCAGAATACCAGAATACCAGGATGATAAGTCCACACTGATAAGAAACCCAGAATACCGGGTAGGTTGAAGATCAAGGTTTCCTGCAAACCTGTAAACACCCAGCCCCTCTCACATGTGGGTTCTAAAACCAAGGATCCTCAGCGTCACGGACTCTCAGGTCGAGAAATGATGATACGTTCAACATTTCTAGTTTGGCATCATCATCAATCGAGGAGGCCTCAACTGATTCCCCTAAAAAAGATCATCCTATGGCAAGTTCTCAGCTTCGGGTCCTCGGATCAAGAAGCGTAATGTGTTTGCCATTTATGGTCTGACATTATCGCCCCTTGGGAGGAGTGTCTCAACTGAGTCCTCGAGAATGGTCACCAGAGTCGACAGCCATCTAGGTTAACACCCCGAAATGCACAAGACGCGCAAATCAGAATATCTCCCAAGAAACCAAACGTACCAATACGCTACGTAGGCCACACTACTTTCCATTCTAGTCCTATGTGTACACTCAAGCTTGTGTATTGGGCTTATCTCTCAGAACACCTTGCCCACCAAAGAAAACAATAGTCCAGCACAGTCCAGAATATATGGCAATAATGAAATGTAAAGCAAGTAAATGCGATACAACAAATAAACATGCAATAAAGCCATAAATAAAACATATAAAGCATACAGATAAACACCCAATAATCGAAAACAAACAGGCGCTAGGATTGACTCGCTTAAGGATGGGAATTTCCCCAGCAGAGTCGCCAGCTGTCGCATATGCGAAAATCAACTAGTGGAAAAACAGAAGAGTCGCCACCGAACGTAATTTATCCCGACGTAGGGGAAAGGAAATGATCAAAGAAAACATAGAAAAGGGAAAGACATGGTCATCGCAACCATAGCCGGGGTTCGGGAGTCGGTTACGCGAGAGGAAGGTATTAGCACCCCCTCGCGTCCATCGTACTCGATGGGATCCACGCTTGTTATATCGATCAAATGGTGTAGGTATCTGAAGCTCATTGGTAACTAGAAAGGGAAAAGAAAAGGTGAAACGGGGAAAAGAAAAGAAAAAGGTGACTCGGTAGGACATCGTCGTCTAAGGCCTACGTATTCCCTCGGGAGCAGGAAAGTCATAGTCAACGTAGTTCGGGGGACTACGAGATTGTGGGGGAAGTTTGCTCGCCAAGACATCGCCATCTTGTGCCTACGTATTCTCAATCATACAGGAGAGAGGAAATAAAAGTAGTCGTTGTTTGACCTACGGGTCAGTTTTGTTTGTTGAAAAAAGTCTCGATTGCATTAGGGTGAGAGAAAGGTTTGATTAACTAGTTGGTCTCGATCGCACGGGGGCGAGAGAAAAGGGAAGTTAGTTGTTAGTGTGCTCGCCAAGATATTGCATCTCGTGCCTATGTATCCTCAATCGGACAGGAAAAAGGAATCAGAGCATCAGTAGTTCACGCAACTATGGAAAAATAGGATCTCGATCGCACGGGGGCGTGAGAAAAGCTGGGACTCACGGACGGTCTAAAGGAAACTCGGTCCTACAAGTTATCATGCATTGATGGCCCTAAGGCCAGGATAGGAGGGAAACCTACCTAATATTGTCATGCTTGGATTGAACGTCTAATGTCTCTCCTACCTCCAACTTAATCAGAAATTAAGTGGAGTTAGGAATCCTAAGGGATCATGTGAACAAACACAAGTAAACATTATTCTAATCAATCACAAAATTAATAATGTCGTGATCTCAGCCAAGAAACAAAATTGAGTGACTCCTCATCCTCAACTGAAAGAAAATGCAACAGAAACGGACGATGTCGTGATCTCAACTATGAGGAAGTTGAGTGACTCTTCGTCAACCACAAGATGAAAACGATGTCGTGATCTCAACTATAAGGAAGTTGAGTGACTCTTCGTCCATCACAATGTAAGACAAACAGAGAAGCCAACAACAACAGAGTATCCATGAATTGGCACCAAGCCAAGTATACAACCAGGAGTGAAAACTCCTCACTCAACAACAAGCTGTAAGCAGAAATGCTAAACCTAAGCATCCTTCATACAAGTGTGCAAGTGGTACCTAACGGAGAAGGTCCGTTGCCTCTTCAAAGTACACAACAAGCTCAAGCCTCGAAGCTATCAAGTAAGCAAGTCCAGTAGTCAAGCATCTAACATCAAGTTCAAACAATGTCAGAATTTAACAAGCATCAGGTGTAATCAACTGTCATCAAAGGTATGCAAATAGGAGAACCAGAACTAATATCCAGAATCGGTGCGAGTGATATCAGGGACTAATCATAATCTGCATCAAGAAATCTTATTAGTTCAAACAAGGTTATGAAAAGTATTCACAAAACAGCCCCACAGGATTAATCAGATCTTATATGACAAGAGAAACAAACAGAAGTCTAACCAAATATCCACAATTACAATTAGTATGGTTAGCACATAATCAAAATTAGAACAAAACCTAACCAGATTTAATCTACAATTAATCAACAACTAACCAATGTTAAAAGTCAAGGTTAATTTCGAATTCAAAAACAAATTCTAAAATTTTGAATTAATTCTAAAAATCTAATTTTGCAATTGTATATTAATTCTAACGAAAATTTTAATCGAAATTAGAATCTAATTCTAAACACAAAGATTAAAAACTAATTAATCCAAGTCAAAGCTTAAAAATCCAAAATCAAAATTAAAACCTAAATCTAAAATTAAAGCCTAATTATAACCTTAACACCTAATTAAAATCTAATTAGTTTCTAAAGGCAAAAAAAGCAAAAAAAAATTAAAAAAGGTTAACTGTAACAGCTTTTTCTACCCCACTATTATCGCAGCGGAATAAACATAAAATCATAGTAAAATCAGAATCACCTCAAAGGGTGCACATTTCTCAATAAATTCAAATAAACAAAATTGCTCCGTAAACAATGGGTTTTCCTCAAAGTAACTCAAAATGCCTTCAAAGGGCAGCAGAACCACCATAACCACAAAAATCCCACAAAATGGTTTATTAAAATAAACCATAGTCATCAAATAATCAATAAAATAACAGCCAAATAAAACTCAACATGGTTCGACTTAACGACCTAACCCGATGTTACATTATTAGAGCAAGACTCTATACATCGACCAAAATGCAAATAACTTCAAAAGTCCTCAAAAGCATCCACAACTAATCCTGATCACCTGCACGTTACCCACGTGGAGGCAACATTCAAACAGGCAGGGTGAGTAATACAATTCATTATAATCAATATAAAATAAGATATGCATAAAAATGGTGTCATCATCATATACAACATCATCAGAGTCATCATAATGCAAACATCAAAACACGTCATCAGAAATCACAACAAATGCCACATAAATGCAATGCACAACAGGACTCATGCATGTGGTACCAATCGTCACAATCGATGGACACTTAGGCCATCACTCTCCAAAGATCCCCGTCAAATAGGATTGGTTCCACACAAGAACCGGAGCACGCCATAAACCACTTCACATCCACACAATGGGTTGGAAGCCACAAATAGACCGAAGTCTAACATCATCATCACTGGACCGAAGTCCTAACATCAACACCAGAATATGCTAAGAATGCATGATACACAACGTTAATAATCATCATCATCAAAATATGCCATTATGTGCATCATCAGTCACCAAAATCTCATATTTGTCATATCGTCATTTATTCATCAAAGCATCGTACATCATCATCTTATCATCATCAACATAGCTCATGCTAATTCACATCAGTATTTAATCATCAGACATCAGGTCTAAACAGCTCATAATCATCAATACACTCGTGGTAATTCATATCATCACTTAAATCATCAAACGTCATATATAACAGTTCATAATCATCAATATACAATCACGATAGCTCATATCATCAATTAATCATCAAACATCACGAAATCATCGTCATATGATCATTAATAACATCAGGGAAATTCATCAGAAAAGTCACAGCATCAAAACATCAAAACAACTCAAGAAACATAAAACAATTCGCAAACAGCAGATGTTCGCTACAACGTTCGCCTTGTGAACATGTTCACTAGGACGTTCGCTTTGCGAACTCCAACGAACCCCAATATTCCCCACAAAAACCAGAGAGTTCCCCCTTCTGCCTCTCCTCGCTACCTCTATTCGCTTGGCGAAGTCCTTCGCTGGGACATTCGCTTTGCGAGCCCCAAAAGTCACTTCCCAGGATTCATCTCAGTATCATCACACAATCATCGCGCTGCTTGCTTTACGAGTTTGGGCAAACATTCGCCTTGCGAGTGTTTTATTCGCTTTGCGAACTAGCGATTCCTGCAATCACTGCTACGCATCAGTAGCACTTCAGTCCACCAATCGCTTACGGGTTCAACCTAAATTCACCCAAAAACACTCCCAAAACATTCCTGAAACATCAAGGCAATCAAAGGCATAAAACCTACGACTATTAGGTCGGTTAATTTCACTATTCTAACTAAAAATCGCCTAAACCTTCACAAACTCTCAAGGTTCCCATAAACCCCATAATTCCTTTCTCATACAAGATCCCACATATCATCAAAGAAGGTTTTGCCTCGAAGGCTTATTTTTACCCGAATCAATTCAACCCTTAATAATTCATCATCGATCCTCAGAAATACCCCTAAATCATCAATAACTCATAAACCCTTCAAAAACCCCAAAACCCTCAAGATCCATTTTAAACACATCACTTCCTATATTGAAAACAATGAAAGGCAATACTCCCCATACCTTAGATTGTCATTCCGGAGTTTTCTCTACTGATTCTTTGGAAGCCTTCACGAATCCTCGCCCTTTTCCTTTTCCTCAGAGCTCTGCACTTTCTCCTTATTTTCACGTTCCAACCAAAATGAATCCTATTCCTTTCCAATTCCTTTTTGTTAAACCCTTGGGCTTCCAAAATGGGCTTTCCCCATAATACCCTTACCAATCCTCCTCAAAAGTCCATCTTACCCTTAATTCCTCTAATATTATTTAAATTAATAATAATACTAATATATTCATATTATATACTATTATTTAATTAAATAACCGAAACTCCACGAAAACGCCAATGTCAACACAAACCACCAAAATTCACCAAAAATTCACAAATATTATATTTAAATAAATTAAATAAATATTCTAATAAATTTGGGGTGTTACAACTCTCCCCCACTTAAAGAATTTTCTCCCTCGAAAATTACCTCAAAGAAATAGAGTCGAATACGACTCCCTCATCTGATCTTCGCGTTCCCAAGTCCAACTTTTGCCAGCTGGTCCACCCCACAATACCTTCACCAAAGCTATGTCTTTACCCCGCAGTTGCTTCATCTCTCGACCGTCAATCCGCACCGGTAAAGCTTCCACTGTCAGGTTATCCCTCACTTGTACATCATCCATCTGAATCACATGCGACGGGTCCGGAATGTACTTCACAATCTCCTTAATGTACATCTCGGCTAACTTCTGCATAGAATGATTAATCTTCATCAGCAAGAAATGAGCCAATTTAGTTCATCTATCCACAATCACCCAAATGGAATCATTTCCCTTAGTAGTCTTCGGCAATCCCACCACAAAATCCATGGAAATACTATCCCACTTCCATTCTAGATTTCTCAACGGCTGCATCATACCTAAAGGCTTCTGATGCTCAATCTTCGACTTCTGACAAGTCAAACACGCATAAACAAACTCCGCAACTTCCTTCTTCATACCTGGCCACCAAAACAACTTTTTCATATTCCTGGTACATCTAGAACACACACTCTATCTCGAAACCTCATCACACCATTCTCATCAATCCGAAATTCTCCTCCGTTATCTTAGTTGATCAAAGTCAATCGGTCAACCAACTTTAGATCAAATTATTGTCCCACTCTGATTTCTTCTAGACTACCACTAGTCAACTTCAACATTCCTAACTTCACACTGTCAGGAGTCTCTTCACATACCAAACTCAAATCTCTGAATTGCTCAATTAATTCCAATTCTTTCACCATAAGCATCGACATATGCAATGACTTCCTACTCAATGCATCAGCCACTACATTTGCTTTGCCCGGATGATAACTCAAATCAAAGTCGAAATCCTTCAACAGCTCTAACCACCTCCTCTGCCTCATACTTAACTCTTTCTAATTGAATAGATACCTTAAGCTCTTATGATCGCTGAACACTTCAAATTTAGAGCCAAATAGATAATGTCTCCAAATCTTCAACACAACCACCACAGCAGCCAACTCCAAGTCATGGGTAGGATAATTCCTCTCATGAACTCGCAATTGTCTCGAAGCATAGGCAATAACTTGTCCATTCTGCATCAATACTCCACCAAGACCCATCTTCGACGCATCACAATACACCACAAAAGATTTGCTCGGATTAGGCAAAATCGGCACTGGAGCGGTAGTCAACTTCTTCTTCAATTCCACAAAACTCTCTTCGCAAGCTACATCCCACATAAACGATTGACCCTTTCGAGTCAACTGAGTCAAAGGTAATGCCAACTTAGAAAAGCCCTCGATAAACTTGCGGTAATAACCCGCCAATCCTAGAAAACTTCGTATCTCAGTAGCAGACTTCGGAGTCTCCCACTACAACACAACATCAATCTTGGAAGGATCTACAACAATTCCACCACTTGAAATCACATGGCCAAGAAAACTCACTTCCTTCAACCAGAACTCACACTTTGACAGCTTCACATACAACTTCTTCTCTTTCAACACTTGCAACACGGTTCTCAAATGCTCAGCATGCTCTTCTTAGAACTTAGAATATATCAAGATATCATCGATAAACACCACCACAAACTTGTCCAAATACTCATGAAAAATACGATTCCTTTACTCCACAAACACCAGGTGTATTAGATACGCCAACCGACATCACAACATACTCATAGTCACCATACCTCGTCCTGAAAGCTGTCTTCGAAATATCATCAGGCTTAACACGAATCTGACGATAACCAGACCTCAAATCAATCTTAATGAACACACAGGCACCTACCAATTAATCCATCAAATCAGCAATCCTTAGAAGTGGATACTTATTCTTGATCGTCACTCTTATTCAACTATCTAAAATCCACACACCATCTCATAGTACCATCTTTTTTCTTCACTGACAACACAGGAGCACCCCATAGTGAAACACTCGGTCGAACAAACTTCATCCCAAGCAACTCCTCCAATTGTTTCTTCAATTCTCCTAACTTAGATGCAGACATCCGATAAGGAGCCATTGACACCGGACTCATACCTGGTATCAAATCCACCGCAACCTCTACCTCACGCTCTGGAGGCCAATCACTTACGCCATCAGGAAACACTTTTGAAATTTCACAAACAAAAGGCAAAACACCAACTTCTCCACCTTCACTAATACTCAAAATTACCCTCAACATAAACGTCTCGGCACCATCCTGCATCGACTCATCAAAACCATCTGTAAGCACTTAGCTTAACTTCAAACAATTTACTGCGCACACCACTTAAGCTCGCAAGACACGTCTATCCCATCCAACATGATCCCGTCTATTATCAACAAGAGATTAAGGGTGATCAGTTCCTCAATTTATCAATAACAGCCGACTATCATGAGGCGGTACAAACTATCTTACCAAACTATTGTAGCATCCAACACCACACTTAGCCATCGCATCCACACTTGAAGCATCTTGAAAAAGCACCATCTTCTCCCCCACTTGTTTCATTCCCAACCTGCAAATGGAAAACAAAACAAGCATTGACAGTGTTTTCACGCACATGTCGTATACTAGGGAATAGACAACATTAGACAACCAGGCTGGACGGACTGACCAGCTTTGATACCACTAATGTAACACCCTTTTCTACGCCACAATTATCGCAGCGGAATTAACATAAAATCATAGTAAAATCAGAATCACCTCAAAGGGTGCACATTTCTCAATAAATTCAAATAAACAAAATTGCTCCGTAAACAACGGGTTTTCCTCAAAATAACTCAAAATGCCTTCAAAGGGCAGCAGAACCGCCATAACCACAAAAATCCCACAAAAGGGTTTATTAAAATAAACCATAGTCATCAAATAATCAATAAAATAACAGCCAAATAAAACTCAACATGGTTCAACTCAACGACCCAACCCGATGTTACACTATCAGAGCAAGACCCTCTACATCAACCAAAATACAAATAACTTCAAAAGTCCTCAAAAGCATCCACAACTAATCCTGATCACCTGCACGTTACCCACGTGGAGGCAACATTCAAACAGGCGGGGTGAGTAATATAATTCATTATAATCAATATAAAATAAGATATGCATAAAAATGGTGTCATCATCATATACAACATCATCAGAGTCATCACAATGCAAACATCAAAACACGTCATCAGAAATCACAACAAATGCCACATAAATGCAATGCACAATAGGGCTCATGCATGTGGTACCAATCGTCACAATCGATGGACACTTAGGCCATCACCCTCCAAAGATCCCCGTCAAATAGGATCGGTTCCACACAAGAATCGGAGCACGTTATAAACCACTTCACATCCACACAATGGGATAAAAGCCACAAATAGACCGAAGTCTAACATCATCATCACTGGACCGAAGTCCTAACATCAACACCAGAATATGCTATGAATGCATGATACACAACGTCAATAATCATCATCATCAAAATATGCCATTATGTGAATCATCATTCACCAAAATCTCATATTTGTCATATCGTCATTTATTCATCAAAGCATCACGCATCATCATCTTATCATCATCAACATAGCTCATGCTAATTCACATTAGTATTTAATCATCAGACATCAGGTATAAACAACTCATAATCATCAATACACTCGTGGTAATTCATATCATCACTTAAATCATCAAACGTCATATATAACAGTTCATAATCATCAATATACAATCACGGTAGCTCATATCATCAATTAATCATCAAACATCACGAAATCATCGTCATATGATCATCAATAACATCAGGGAAATTCATCAGAAAAGTCACAACATCAAAACATCAAAACAGCTCAAGAAACATAAAACAATTCCTGATAATGTGAATTCAACCCTGAACGAGGATGAGGACCTCACAACAATGGAGAATCCCGAGCTTGCACATAATACCTTGATCCCATGCCTTAGGAGCCCGATGCAATGTATGATTATGAGTTATGACCTAATGAAATATGTAGATGCACGCGAAACAAAATCTAGAAAAGGTTAGAAAAAGCGAGGGCGAATTTTGGGGTGCTACAATAATGATAGAAATACCCATTCAAAAATCATGGAAATGGTTGAGGAAAATAGGCTGAAAATAAAATTGTACCCCATGGAGAAAAGATGTTATAAAAATGAGGCAAGACATAATGGATACGTTAAAGATTTTTCAAAATAAGTACAGGATCAATCGATTGACAACAGTAACCAATCAATTGACATAAAGTAAAATTTGAAAAAATAACACAGACTAATCATTGACATCAGGAACCAATCGATTGGTTCACCATGAAAAACGAAATATTTAGAAACAGTAGCCAAAGTCAATCAATTGATCCAAAACATTAATCGATTGACATTAATAAAATTTTGAAAAAATTTCTAAGTTAAACAATAAAACATGATGCCATAAACTACCTTTTAACCAAGGTCATAATTTTTTTTTTATGAAAAAGATTTAATGTATGATCAAGACTTTGAGCACTTAAAAATATTTATGTCAAGAAGTATTCATATAACTTAAAACTTGATTTGAAAAGTCTTGAAAAAAACCATTATAAGATCCTTCTTTTTCCTTCTTCTTTGAAATGAAAGTTTGCACTTGAGATATTGTCTTCATCAAAACATGTTGGAAGCTTGTCTTCACAGGGAAAATACAGGATCCTGTAGGGGCAACCCCTCCCAATACTTCTAAGGCTGCACATATAAGCTCTGTTGTACATCACCAATCATCAAGTTTGAAACAAGTATCGGGAAGTCACGTTGACGTAATACCCTACCACCTTTTGACAAATATCCTGGTGACACGAACAACCTCTAAGTCATAACCACCCATGACCCACCCCAGAGGGGAATTTGTTAAAACATTCAAATCATTTTCATACATTAATCATGTCGCTACGTTCTAGCATCATACCATGCATATCATCTCATTCATCTAGCACATTCCCATAACATGAATCTAACATTTACAAAGAGCCCAATCGCACTTGGCATTTACCTCGCAAAGCCCAATCCTAATTGGCACCTCACAAAAGCCCAAATTTACTTGGCACCCAACAAAATACCCATCTTCATTAACAATTCCAAAACCCCACCTTCAAAAGCCACTTTCCGAAGGTCCCGCTCAACTCTTCACCAAAAGAAAATAAGCCTTATTCTTCAAAAACAATATCATCCATGGATGAAGCATCCATAACATTGCATCCATGCATCATATCATGCGTAATATCCATGAATGTGGATCATCACGCAATACAAACTTTAAACATGCCTACAAAATATAGCATAACATGCATATATAGCGTATGCTGAGACTCATGACTCATCATAAGAGTCTAGATCAATCCCTAGCTAGAATAATAATAGATCTCCTTCTAAGCTCCCCCAGCTCTTTTCACGCTGTGCATCCCAACAAGTCGATCTTAAGGACAATCACCTAACAAGTATTCTTAGAATTCATTCTTCAAGCCAAAAATACTTAGTAAAAATGTCCTCGGTATGCCCTAGTGGTATACAATTCCCTCACTAGATCCTTACAAGGATTTCGTAGGACTTTCCCCGACACTCGCGCTCCTTAGGACGCCTCACCTGGAAGCCTATTCCCTAGATGATAGTCATCTTACGTGACACCAGTCTCCCCCAGTAAAGACTTAGGGTTCTTCTATCAATCTCATTTTTACTCCGTTCTTCTCAGAGAACTCCCCAGCTGAAGTTCTTGCTCTAGTGAGAGGTCGACTTAAGAGTCCCCATAGAATCTCAATAGGGATCTCTCCCTAATTATACAAGTACCTTGATACACTATTTTTTTGGTCCTTACACCATTATTTACTTTGGTTCTCACACTATTGACATCCAGTCACTTCGGTTCTTACACCATTTGTTTTTGCCATTCTTACATCGTTTGTTTATGCGGTTCTTACACCGTTTGTTTTTTACAGTTCTTACACCGTTTGTTTTTCACTCTGGTTCTTACATTGTTTGTCATCGGTTCTTATACCGCTGTTATTCCTTTAAGTTCTTTCGGGTCTTACATCAATTTTCTTGCCAATAATGAGTTATCGGTTCTTATACCGACGACGAGTGAATTCTCAATCCCCAGCTATTCAGTACGATTCCCCGAGCAGGAATGCTTATTGGCCTTCCTCAGTAAGTAACATTTTCTGAAGGACTTTAAAAAAAAAAGGATTTCCCCAGCAAGCTCACCGCGAGTCTTCAAAAGAATCTATCTAGTAGTAGGTCACCCTGAATGATCTTTATCAACCAGTGAGCAGGTTTTCACCTCTCGTATCCCTAACTTAGCAACTTATCCCTCATATTGGATAAGTTCTGTCGAATACAAGAGTTTATCAAAGGGTTCCACCGGGGTTTCATAAGGAGTATAAAGGGTTTCATCAAGAGTATCATTTATGAATTTCATCAGGGGTTTCATTAGGAGTTTTACTATGGTTTTATCAAACAACAATCGGACGATCGTCAGAGTCCTACCCGATTTTGTCAAAAATGATCGGATGATCATATGAATCGTATGCAAGTTTCACATGGAGGGGTTAAAACTGATCAAAGGGGTTCTACTGGGGTTCTATCAAACAACCACTGAATGATTGTCAGAGTCCTACCCAATTTCGTCAAGAATGGCCGGAGGATCATAGGAATCGTATGCAAGTTTCACCCAAATGAGCTGAAGTTAATCAACAGGGTATTACCAGGGTTCCATCAATGGTTGGTTTGGATACCAACAGAGCATCAATGATTATTCAATCCTTGCTCATCCCAAAAATCTACTAACTACATGGTCAAAATTAGGGTTCTCTCTATATATAATCATCTCCTCCCCAAGAAGATGAATGTCCGCCTTCATCATCACCTCAATTTGAAGCTGATTAACTAGGGGCAACTGTTGTACCCCAAATTTTGACCACTTCTTCTTTTCATTTTCATCTAACTTAGAGCTAATTGTACTAGTATGTCCAGAGTCGTATACAAGTCATTTGGTCAACCCCAATTACCTAAAAAGTCAAAGGGGGACTCTTTTTACTTTTTATTATCCCTTAAGGGGTTTAGTCTTACATTAAGGATCTATAGTTTTCTAATTATTTAACATCTGATTTTCATTATAAAAAATTAGGACTAATTTAATAGGCCTAGTATTAATAATTAGAGGGGTATAACTTGTATTATTATGACTAGTATTAGAAATTGGGTTTTTAAAAATTATTATTAAGTTATATTTTTTAGTTAAAGGGATTATTAGTATTATTATTAGATGGACTAATCTGTGCTATTAGTTTTTGTGGTTATTATTTAATTATGGCTAGTTGTTAAGATTAAATAATTAAATACTTGTTAAAATTAAATATAATGTTTATTATAAGTCAAAGATTAATTTGTATTAGAAATAACTTGTCATTTAGGGTTATTATTAAGTATGGTTAGTTTAATAATTAATTTGTATTATTATTAATCATTAAAGTTAAATAATTATTTAAGTATTATTATTATTATTATTATTATTATTATTATTATTGTTATTATTAGTGGCATTTTATTATAAATGATTAGAATGACCCATTTGGTGTGAATTTGAATGTAAGGAGTTGTGAGAGTGAGAGTTCATGAGTTCAAGTCTCACCCTTCCCACTTTTTATATTTTCTCTCTTTTATTTGTATTTCCATTATTTCAACCTTTTTGCATTATTTTCAAAAACTACAAAAAAAATCACAAAATTTGCATTCTTCATTTTATATTAATAATTTTATATTTGTAAGATATGCATTTTAAAAATAATTAATTTTCACCTTTTTTCCATCTTATTCATAAAAATACCAAAAAAAATCATAAAATAAAAAATATTTGAAAAGATTTTGTTCATTTTTTAAATATGCATGTTAGGATAGTGATTTTATGGTTGTGGGAAAGAATTAATTTGATTGATTAAAAAAGGTCACAAATCAAAATCAAATGAATTTGTTCTTGGGCTTTTAATTATATGAATCAAATAAATGTTTTCCTTTTTTTGGCACTTTAACCTAATTTCTATCTAGTATAAATAGACATCATTTTTCTAACCTAAGGGGGCCATTATTCACAAATCCACAATTTACCAAAAGCCGATCTAAAAAAAGTTGTTGTTCTTCACACTGAAGAGCAAAAACATTAAAACCCTAAAGGAAACCCTCATCATCATCATCGATCTTTTCAAAAAGGCGAGCAACGAAGAAGAATCAAGAGAAATCAGGAACAAAAAGCGTGAAGAAGAACATATCAAAAAGTGAGAATTTTTGCTTCTTTGCTAACTAGGGAAAGCCTTCTCCCTATAGGTTGATTCCCCTACTCATGTCTATCCATTTGCCTAAAATTTTATTATCTTAATATATTGTATGATGCTTGTGTTTAAATTGTGTTAATGTATGCTATTTTTTAAACAAATTCAAGGAAAAAAAAGCATATCAGTTTTTTTAACTAAAATCATAATATTTTCTAAAATCAAATTTTAAATCAATTTTTGATTAACTTTTTTTTTTAACTATTATCATAAGGTTTTTGTAGAACACAGAAAAAACCATTTCTTCAATCAGTTTTTAAAATCAAAATTTTAAAACTATTATCGTAGATCAAGTTTTTTTAAAGCATATATTATGAATCGATTTTTAAATATGATAAATCATTTTTTAATTAGCCTCATAAATAAAAAAATTTAAAACAAACATGTTTTTTTAACAAGTATCATAAATCTCTTTTAAAAAAAGCTAATATTATAAATCTTTATTAAAACTGAAACCATAAATCTTTTTACACTAATATCTTAAAGCAATTATTTTAAAATCATTTTAAATAATTTTTTTTATATATATCATGAAGCAAATCCCTAAGAAAATATCCTAAATCACTATTTTTAAACCAATATCACAAATAAATTTACACATGGTGAATAAATTTTTTAAAACAAGACTCAAAATCGATTTTAAGTCATAAGCATAACATGTTTAAAAAAGAACAATGCCACATCCAGCTTCAAGATAAATCAATTCATAAATTTTTCGCAGTTTCAATACCTATAAACAAATTTTTTCCTCTTTCAAAATCACAATATGGAATCACAGTCAATATAATCAAAATCGAAACCCAGACTTGAATTAAAACATCACTCAATCTAAATATACAGCAAAAGAGATCAAAACAACAACATAAAAAAAATTCACGTGTGAAAGGGCTTCCAATTTTGACTTCTTCTTTAGTTTAATTTTGACTTTTGTTATTATTATTTTATTTTACATATTTTCCAATTAGAATGCTCCCCTATTATATATTATTAGGTTTTCTATTTTTTCAATTAGGATTAGTAAGAATGATTAAAGATTAATTAATTAGTATCATTAAAATAATTTAATAATAATATGTTATGAAAATAAATATATTCTCTTTTGTATTAATATTTAAAAATCACAAAAAATTGAATATTTGGTAATCTACGATTAATTAGGGTTATAATTTAAATTAATTAGGATAATATTTAGGGTTTAGCTAACATAATAATTGGATTAATAATAATAATTAAATAATTATTTAAATAGTTATAGTCAACATGGAAAATATATCATTAGGGTTAGGGTTAATTTTATAATTAAACATAATTAGATTAGTAGTTGGTTTTAAATGATTAATATTTCACTTTTAACATGAATAATAAAAAATAACAAATATGATTAATTAGGAAATGTTAATTAATCAAGGGATCAAGGTTAACATATGAGATAATTATGGGATAAATCTCTTGGGAAATTTTAGGATTTTAGGGATAAATAATCAGGGATAAGGCATGTGACATTTTGTTGAACCTTTTAATATTTTTCTTGTTAAAATGATTATATAATACTATTATGGGTTTATTTTCTTAAATAAAAATAATTATCATACTTTTGCAATCAACTAACAATTAAAATCAATCTAACACACCTCAAATCATAAGTCCTCTACCCCTCTGCATTGAGGCATTTTCAACTTAAAAAACTTTCTCCGCGCCTGATGCGTTGAGAACTTTTTAAAGGATAAAAACAATAAAAACACAAACATTTTTTACAAGAACTATGGTACTTTGATCCTTCATCTAACACGAGGGTACGTAGGCAGAGAGTCGTAGCACTCTAGCGAGTACAATAATAAAAAAGAACATTTTTATGTTCTCCTTTCTCAATTAATCAATTTTATCTTAAAAAATAAAAATAATTGTTTGTAAATAAATAATTAACCAATTAATAAATAATAAAGCAAACTTCCTTAGGCATACAGTAACCCTAGATTTAGAGGAGGATCCCATTGAGTACAATAAAGGTGAGGGGTGCCTTATACCTTTCCCTCACTTAACCGAATCTCAAACCTAGTCTCTCACCCTTAATCATTAGATTTTATCATTGTTTCCCTGTTATTTAGGAACAAATAGAGGATGATGGCAACTCTGAATTTATCTAGCCGCGGAAGTTTGTGACTCTGCTGGGGAATTCTACTTCCCTAAAGTGAGTCCATCCTAACCTCTAGTTCTAAGGTTTTGTTTGCCTTCCTTTCCTGTTTGCTTCTATTTATTTTTTGTATTTTATTTATTTATTTATTTATTTATTTTTTATTTTTATTTTATTATTTCTATTTTATCTATTATTATACATATCATTTGGTTGAGATTTATATATGAGAAACTCTATACCCAAGCTCGAGAAAAAACACAAGTTAAGTAAAGGGTCATCCGGTTTTGACCACTGTGGATTCTTATCCCATGAGGTCTTTAATGACGATTCCGTCCAGAGTAGATTAGTTCAAAGAGTCTGTCATGAGTTGGCTAGCACTTCTTCATGATGAAACTTTGAATTTGATCCATGACTCTAGACACCTCTTCTAGAACCCGAACACGAGACTTCGTTTAAACAAAGACTCCCTAAGGGAGACCCTATTGAAATTTTATCATGGGAGGGTTATGCCCTATCATTATGAAGTTTCACCTAGGGTCCATGACATTGGGTTCGTTCTAAAAATAGCTAAATAAAATCCTAGAGCTTACCCTGTTAGGGAGATTGAGTAGTAAAAACTTAGAACCAGCCTATCATAAGGAGCTCTCCTATAGATTGTTCTATCATCATCATATCCCTAAGCCCATATATGGCTTCCCTTACCTGTCATTATCCCTATCTGTAGGGAACCTTCCTAGATAAGGTTTCCATATGTATGTCATTATCCCTAAACATGTTTGGGTTTCCCATACCGGTCATTATCCATATTAGTAAGGAGCCTTCTTAAATGAGGTGTCGTTATATTCAAAATTATCCTTAAACCCATATATGGGTTCCCGTACCTGTCTTTATCTCTATCTGTAAAGAGCCTTCCTAAATAAGGTATCCTTATATTCGACAGTATCCCTAAACCCATACGTGGGTTCTCATTATCCCCATCTGTCATTATCCTAATGTGACACCTGCATACATAAAAAAAACTTTTAGCATACCTCAAAATAAAAAACAAATCTATTTTTCATACCACATGAATTTTCATGCATCCGCATACATGCTTTTACATAAAAATCATATCTTGTCCACCTTCAATGTGCTTGGTTCTTGAATGTTGAATAGGATTCTTTGTCAAACAGATAGCAACAGTATTGTCTCAAAAGATTAGAATAAAACTTCCACATATTTGATAGTCATCTAACTTATATTTCATTCAGAGTAATTGTGTGCAACAACTTGGAGCTGAGATGTATTCTTCTTTTATTGTAGCCAAAGCAATAGTTGCTTGTATTTTACTAGCCCATGATATAAGGATTTCGCATATGAATTAACAGTTTCCACTAGTGGATTTCCTCTCAATTCTATCTCCAGCATAGTCAGCATCACAGAATCCAGCTAGCTTGCAACCTATCAATTTTTTATGAAGCATTCCTAGAGTAGTATTTTCTTTTAGATACCTAAATATTCTCTTAACAACAGTTAAATGAGTCTCTCTAGGATATGAATAGAATCTTAAACACAGACATACTCTGAATAAAATATCAGGTCTAGAAGCTGTTACATAAAGTAAAGAGCCATCATACCTCTGTATAGTTTTTGACATACTTTAGTGCTACTTTCCTCTTTGCTCAGATTGCAAGTTAGACGCATATGAGTAGTCATGATCTTGCAATCATCTAGCTTAAATTTCTTTAGAAGCTCCTTTGTGTACTTTGTCTGGTGTACATAGACTTCATCCTTTCATTGGTTGATTTGAATTCCAAGGAAAAAATTCAGCTCTCCCATCATACTCATTTCAAATTAAGCCTGCATTGACTCAGAAAACTCTTTGCAAAGAATAACATTATTAGAGCCTAAAATGATATCATCAACATATACTTGAAGAATTAAGATGTCATTTTTCAGTGTCTTTTTGAATAGTGTAATGTCAACTTGTCCTTTTTTAAAACCATTTTCTAATAGGAAATTACTTAGTCTCTCATATCAAGCCTTAGGAGCTTGTTTGAGGCCATATAGTGATTTCTTAAGTTTAAAGACATGTTTTGGGTGGTTTGAATCCTCAAACCCAAGTGGTTGTTTCACATACTATTCTCCAGAAATAACACCATTTAAAAATGCACTTTTAACATTCATTTGATATAAAGTGATATTACGGTTAATAACTTAAGATAAAAGTAATCTGATTGCCTCTAACCTTGCAACAGGTGCAAAGGTTTCAGAGAAATCAATACCTTCTTACTAATTGTAGCCTTGAGCTACAAGTCTAGCTTTATTTCTTACCACTTTACCTTGCTCATTGAGCTTGTTTTTGAAGACCAATTTTGTTCCAGTAATGTTCTTCTGATGAGGTTTAGAAACCAGATTCGAAACATAATTCCTTTGAAATTGATTCAGCTCTTCTTGCATTGCCACAATCCAACCATCATCTTATAATGCTTCATCAACAGAAGTAGGTTCAATCATAGAGATAAGTCCTAGCATTGAGTGTTCTTCTTTGAATAGAAATCTTGTCTTTAGAGGATTGTCTATATTTTTAACGATTAGCACTTATGGGTGTGAAGACTTGTACCTGAAGGTCTTCTTGGATCGTGTTGCCTCTTATGAGCCATCTTGAGCTTCTTCAGAAGCTTCTTTTCTGGATGAACTTTTGAAGTAGGATCAGCTTCTGGACCATCAACTTCTTAAGGTTTGGTAGATTCTGAACCACCATCTTCTGAAGTGTCTTAAGGTACATGAATTTTTGAAAATCTTTCAACTAGCTCTGGCATTTTATTGTCAGGCTTTTTGTCTTTAAATTTGATGTGTATTGACTCTTCAGCCATTTTGGTTTCAAATTATACACCTCGTATGCCTTTGAACGTCCAGAGTATCCTAAGAAGATGTAACACCCCAATTTTAGTAGTTATTTATTTATATTAATTAATTGGGTAATTTTATTAATTAATTGATTTATGTGATTTATTTAATTTATTTGAATTATTTGATTTATTTAATTTATATGAATTGTTTGATTTATATAATTTATTGAGTTTATATAAATTAATTGGTTTATTCGATTTATGTGAATTAATTGATTTATTTGATTAAATTGAAATGTGTGATTTATTTAACTATTTGAAAATAAATGAATTATTAGATATATCTAATTATTTAATTTAATTAGATTATTGGAATTAAGTAATTTATTTAATTGATTCTATTTTATAGAATTTTATAGAATTGCTAGATTTTTAGTGGGCTTAGTGTCGTGTGTGGTTAGTAAGTGTGATGGGTTGAGTTAGGTCCACTTGGTTTAAGACAAGTTAGGGTTTTAGAGAAAACAAAGTTAGTAAGAAAAATTGGAAAAGAGAAAAATAGAAGAGAAGAAAGAGTAGAAGAGAAGAAGAAGAGAAAACTAAGAGGAAGCTCAAAAACTAAAGAAAACCAAGGTAAGGGTGGGTTTTTACTCATTATTGGGTGATGATTATTGGGTAGAAATAGGGTTAGATTAAAATCCCCAAAAAATTTCTATGAGATTGAAATTATTAGGTTATTATGAAATTCTGAAAAATTATTAATTTTTGGTGTGTTTAGAATTGATTTTGGTAATATTTGAGAGACCCATTTAATATTTAGAGTACTCATTTGAGTTAAAAAATTAAAATATAAGTGTGTTGTTAATTGATTAAATTCTTATGGTTTATGAGTATAAGATGATGGAATATATGGTGCAAATGTTAGATTATGTTTGGGGTTGATGGAGTATGGATTGGAGGTGTTTTGGTTGATGAGAAACAGAGTTTTTTAGTTCTGCAACAGTGGTAACCGATTACCTATATGGGGTAATCGATTAACATGAGAAAAATGTTGTTTTGCCACTGGAATTGGTCAAGTAATCGATTACCAAGATAGGGTAACCGATTACCACTGACAGTTTGTGAACAATGAAAATTGAATCAGTCATAACTTGAGTTTCGTAACTCTGTTTGACGCGCGGTCGGAAGTGTTGGAAAGTTAGTTTTATGCTCTATGTGACGGTGAAGTAGAAACATGGTTATATACCATGGATGGTTAAGATAAATTTGAGAAAGTTATATATGTGATTATATTGATATATATGTGTTTGAAAATCACCATGTTTGGTTATATCGATGTGAGGGGCTGTTATATGTGATACATGTATGCTATTATGTTATGCCATATATGTATATTATTAAATGTGATTGTGTGATAACATGCTTAAAATGAATTATTTATCCTATATTTAATCGGTGATATGGTTTTGTGAATTGTGATTGGATCGAGCCGACCCTTGTGTATTATTGGCTAATTGTAGTGATGATGTTTAAAGTATGAGTACTTGATTATGGAAATGTATTTGTGTGTGAAATTGTGTGATAATTCAAGTGTGATGAATTATTTGAGATATGCATGATATTAAGATTAGGGAATGATCTTAATAGCATATGCATCATTTGTGTCAAGAGGCAATGCTTGCTAGTTCCGTGGGAGCTAGTGACTTGTCCCAAACCTAGAGTGGGGTTTGAAAGCTTAGGGCACGGGCTTTTGTTTGTTATTGGTCTAGGGGACGAACCCGATTTAAGTGTAAAAACTGAAAAATAATAACAAGTGTTGGTACAACATGACATGAGTTACATTGAGTCTTGCATCGAGTCACATAGCATATATAATTGTTATATGAAAGTATGTGAATGTATATGACTTGTTGAATTGGAAAGAATTGTGAATGGATGGTTACTTGGGTGATCCTTGTTGATGAAACTCGGAAGTGTGAGAATGACTATAATTATGTTGTATTCCTTTAAATTAATTATTATCTTATGATTTCAATATTGATGTGAATTCTCACCCTTCTGTTGGAATACTGTTTTGTACGACATCACTCAGGTACCGAGGAGTAGAGTTGCTTCTTGCGTGAAGTAGCCGTTGGATTAGCTGTTTTAGTTTCTTTATTTATGTTGGGTCGAGTCGTGCTCTGATTATGTAACACTGGGATCATTTCGGTTATGTTTGAGAGATACATTATGTACTCTACTTTATATTGTTATGTTTATTTGAATTATGTGGATTATTGGCTTGTATGGCTAAATATTGATTATGAATGAGATGAGCATGAGACTTTCATTATGTCTATTATGATTAACTTAAATCCGCTGCTACATGCTAATGTGAAAGTTTTTGAAAAGCATGAAATTATTTAAGTGTTAATGAGCATGACAGGTGTTGGTGTGACGTTTTGAAATTATATGTGACTCCCTTTTGTGAAATGCATGACAATTACTTTGATTTATTATATATTTTCTGTGGGGTTTAGAAGGGTGTTACATAAGTTGTATCAGAGCAGGTCGGTTCATCCGACCAGGTTGTCTAATGTTGTTGTTCCCTAGTATTCGACATGTGTGTGAAAACACTGTCGGTACTCGTTTGTCTTTCTAACCTTTGTCTGCAGGAGTGGGATTGAAACGAGTGAGGGAGAAACTTGTGCTTCTCCAAGATGCTTCAAGTGTAGAATGGTGGCTCAGTGTGTCGTGGAACGCTATTATAGTTTGGTAAAGATCGTTTATGCCCCATCATGATTGTCAGCTGTCTATTGACAAATTGAGGAACTGATCACCCTTGATCTCTTGTTGATAGTGAACGGGATCCTGTTGGATAGAATAGACGTGTCTTGCGAGCTTAGATGGTGTGTACAGTGAATTATTTGGAGTTAAGCCAAGTGCTTACATATTTTTGTGATAAGACAGTTATTTTTCTTGAACCTGAAAATAAAGGAGACTTGTTTATGTCTGCTAAGCAAGTGAATGAGTCAGTGCAAGTTGGTGCCAAGATGTTCATGTTGATGGCAACTTTGAGTATTAGTGAAAGTGGAGCAGTTGTGTTTTGCCAATTGTTTGTGATTTTCCAGAAGTTTTTCCTGATGAGATAAGTGATTACCGCGAAACGTGAGGTGGAGTTTTCGATCGACTTAGTTCCTGGAACAGGTCAGGTATAGATGGATCCATATCGTATGTCCGCATCGGAATTGAAAGAGTTGAAGAGTCAACTTGAGGATTTGCTTGAGAAGAGGTTTATTCGTCCAAGTGTGTCACCGTGGGGTGCACCAGTTTTGTTGGCAAGGAAGAAATAAGGTTCTATGAGACTTTGTGTGGATTATAGACAATTGAACAAGGTGACTATCAAGAATAAGTATCCACTTCTGAGGATTGATGATTTGATGGATCAGTTGGTAGGTACAAGTGTGTTCAGTAAGATAGATTTGAGATCTGGGTATCATCAGATTCGTGTGAAGGCTAAAGATATTTAGAAGACTGCTTTTAGAACAAGGTATGGACATTATAAGTATTATGTGATGCCATTTGGTGTGACTAATGCACCAAGTGTATTTATAGAGTACATGAAAATGATTTTCCATCCCTATTTGGACAATTTTGTGGTTGTGTTCATTGATGATATTTTGATCTATTCGAAGAGCGAAGAAGATCATGCCAAGCATCTGAAAATTGTGTTATCTGTGTTGAAAGAGAAGCAGTTGTATGTTAAACTTTCTAAGTGCGAGTTTTGGTTAAAGGAAGTGAGTTTTCTTGGCCATGTGATTTCGAGTAGAGGTATTTCCGTTGATCCGTCGAAGGTTGAAGCGGTATCGCAATGGGAGACTCCGAAATCAATTTTTGAGATTAGAAGTTTTCTGGGTTTAGCAGGTTATTATCGAAAATTTATTGAAGGATTTGCTAAGTTATCTCTGTCGTTGACGCAGTTGACTAGGAAGGGTCAAGCTTTTGTTTGGAATGCAAAGTGTGAAGAAAGTTTTCAAGAGCTTAAGAGAAGATTGACGACAGCTCATGTTTTGATTTTGCCGAATCTGTCAGAACCATTTGTTGTGTATTGTAATGCTTCTTTGATGGGTTTGGGAGGTGTGTTGATGCAAAATCGACAAGTTATAGCTTATGCTTCAAGGTAACTTAAAGTGCATGAGAGGAATTATCTGACGCATGACTTAGAGTTGGCCGCTGTTGTGTTTGTGTTGAAGCTTTGGAGGCATTATTTGTTTGGCACGAGATTTAAGGTGTATAGTGATCATAAGAGTTTGAAGTATCTCTTTGACCAGAAGGAATTGAATGCGAAGCAAAGGAGATGGTTGGAACTTTTGAAAGATTACGATTTTGGTTTGAATTACCATCCGGGTAAAGCAAATATGGTAGCTGATGCATTGAGTAGGAAATCTTTGCATATGTCGATGATGATGGTAAATGAGTTGGAGATGATTGAGCAATTTCGTGATTTAAGTTTGGTTTGTGAAAAGACTTCTTATGGAGTTAAGCTTGGTATGCTGAAGCTTACTAGTGGCATTCTTGATAAGATTCGAGAAGGTCAGAAATCTGATTTGAGTTTGGTTGATCGGTGACTTTGATCAATCAAGGTCAAGGTGGTGATTTTCGGATTGATGAAAATGGTATCACGAGATGTCGTGATAGAGCTTGTGTGTTGGAAAAGGGAGGAGCTTAGGATAGCTACTTGCCTTTGATTAAGTTCACCTACAAAAACAACTTTCATTCGAGTATTGGGATTGCACCGTTTAAGGCATTGTATGGTAGACGGTGTGGGATGCCATTGTGTTAGTATGAGTCGGGCGAGAGTGTTGTGGTTGGACCTGAGATAGTCCAGTAGACCACTGATAAGATTAAGATGATTCAGGAGAAGATGAAGATTTCTCAGAGTCGTCAGAAGAGTTATCATGACAAGAGGAGGAAAACACTTGAATTCCAAGAGGGAGATCACGTGTTTCTTCGAGTTACTCCGATAACTGGTGTTGGTAGAGCGTTGAAGTCGCGTAAGTTGACGCCGCATTTTATTGGTCCTTATCAGATTTTGCAGAGGATAGGAGAAGTAGCCTATCGGATTGCTTTGCCCCCATCGCTTGCTAATCTCCATGATGTGTTCCATGTATCTCAGCTGAGGAAATACATTGCGGATCCGTCTCATGTAGTCCAAGTAGATGATGTGCAGGTGAGAGATAACCTGACTGTGGAGACATCACCTATGCGAATTGAGGATCGGGAGTTGAAGCAACTTTGAGGTAAAGAGATTGCTTTGGTGAAGATCGCTTGGGGAGGACCAGCCGGTGGAAATGTGACTTGGGAGCTTGAGAGTCAGATGAGGGAGTCTTATCCCGAGTTATTCGTTTGAGGTAATTTTCGAGGGCGAAAATCTTTTAAGTGGTGGAGGGTTGTAACACCCCAATTTTAGTAGTTATTTATTTATATTAATTAATTGGGTGATTTTATGAATTAATTGATTTATATGATTTATTTAATTTATTTGAATTATTTGATTTAAATGAATTATTTGATTTATTTAATTTATATGAATTGTTTGATTTATATAATTTATTGAGTTTATATAAATTAATTGGTTTATTCGATTTATGCGAATTAATTGATTTAATTGGTTAAATTGAAATGTGTGATTTATTTAACTATTTGAAAATAATTGAATTGTTAGATATATCTAATTATTTTATTTAATTAGATTATTGGAATTAAGTAATTTATTTAATTGATTCTATTTGATAGAATTTTATAGAATTGCTAGATTTTTAGTGGGCTTAGTGTGGTGTGTGGTTAGTAAGTGTGATGGGTTGAGTTAGGCCCACTTGGTTTAAGACAAGTTAGGGTTTTAGAGAAAACAAAGTTAGTAAGAAAAATTGGAAAAGAGAAAAATAGAAGAGAAGAGAAGAAAGAGTAGAAGAGAAGAAGAAGAGTGGAGAAGAAGAAGAGAAAACTAAGAGGAAGTTCAAAAACTCAAGAAAACCAAGGTAAGGGTGGGTTTTTCCTTATTATTTGGTGATGACTATTGGGTAGAAATAGGGTTAGATTAAAATCTCCAAAAAATTTCTATGAGATTGAAATTATTAGGTTATTATGAAATTCTGAAAATTATTAATTTTTGGTGTGTTCAGAATTGATTTTAATAATATTTGAGATACCCATTTAATATTTAGAGTACTCATTTGAGTTGAAAAATTAGAATATAAGTGTGTTGTTAATTGATTAAATTCTTATGGTTTATGAGTATAAGATGATGGAATATATGGTGCAAATGTTAGATTATGTTTAGGGTTGATGGAGTATAGATTGGAGGTGTTTTGGTTGATGAAAAACACAGTTTTTCCGTTCTGCAACAGTGGTAACTGATTACTTATAGGGGGTAATCGGTTACCATGAGAAAAATGATATTTCGCCACTGGAATTGGTCATGTAATCGATTACCAAGATAGGATAACCAATTACCACTGACAGTTTGTGAAAAATGAAATTTGAATCGGTCATAACTTGAGTTTCGTAACACCGTTTGACTCGCGGTCGGAAGTGTTCGAAAGCTAATTTTGTGCTCTACGTGATGGTGAGGTAGAAACATGGTTATATGCCATGGATGGTTAAGATAAATTTGAGAAAGTAATATATGTGATTATATTGATATATATGTGTTTGAAAATCACCATGTTTGGTTATATCGATGTGAGGGGCTGTTATATGTGATACATGTATGCTATTATTTTATGCCATATATGTATGTTATTAAATGTGATTGTGTGATAACATGCTTAAAATGAATTATTTGTCCTATATTTAATCGGTGATTTGGTTTTGTGAATTGTGATTGGATCGAGCCGACCCTTGTGTATTATTGGCTAATTATAGTGATGATGTTTAAAGTATGAGTACTTGATTATGGAAATGTATTTGTGTGTGAAATTGTGTGATAATTTAAGTGTGATGAATTATTTGAGATATGCGTGATATTAAGATTAGGGAATGGTCTTAATTGCATATGATTGTTGATTGCATACGCATCATTTGTGTCAAGAGGCAATGCTTGCTAGTTCCATGGGAGCTAGTGACTTGTCCCAAACCTAGAGTGGGGTTTGAAAGCTTAGGGGACGGGCTTTTGTTTGTTATTGGTAAAGGGGGCGGACCCGGTTTAAGTGTAAAAACCGAAAAATAATAACAAGTGTTGGTACCACATGGCATGAGTTGCATTGAGTCTTGCATCGAGTCACATATCATATATAATTGTTATATGAAAGTATGTGAATGTATATGACTTGTTGAATTGGAAAGAATTGTGAATGGATGGTTACTTGGGTGATACTTGTTGATGAAACTCGAAAGTGTGAGAATGACTATAATTATGTTGTATGCCTTTAAATTAATTATTATCTTATGATTTCAATATTGATGTGAATTCTCATCCTTCTGTTGGAATGATGTTTTATACGACATCGCTCGGGTACCGAGGAGTAGAGTTTCTTCTTGTGCGAAGTAGCCGTTGGATTAGCTATTTTAGTTTATTTATTTATGTTGGGTCGAGTCGTGCTCTGATTATGTAACACTGGGATCGTTTAAGTTATGTATGAGAGATACATTATGTACTCTACTTTATATTGTTATGTTTATTTGAATTATGTGGATTATTGGCTTGTATGGCTAAATATTGATTATGAATGAGATGAGCATGAGACTTTCATTATGTCTATTATGATTAACTTAAATCCGCTACTACATGCTAATGTGAAAGTTTTTGAAAAGCATGAAATTATTTAAGTGTTAATGAGCATGACAGGTGTTGTATGGTGTTTTGAAAAAGTATGTGACACCCTTTTGTGAAAGGCATGATATTTACTCTGATTTTTTTATATATTTTCCGCGGGGTTTAGAAGGGTGTTACAGAAGACACCCTTGTGTGTTTTGGCATCAAATTTATTTTGATTGACTTTGTTGTTTAAGATGTAACATGTATATCCAAACTGATGAAGATAAGAAATACTTGGCTTTCTTCATTTAAAAAGCTCATTTGAAATTTCGTTTCGAATATGTCTAATATATATTATGATCTAAACATAACATGTTGTGTTTATAGCTTGTGCCCATAAGTAATTAGGTAAATTATTTTCATGAATCATGGTTCTAGTCATTTCTTATAAAGATCTGTTCTTTCTCTCTACTACTCCATTTGTTGTGGAGTTCTAAGAGAAGAGAACTTATGGAGAATTCCATGTTTATGACAAATGATTTCAAATGGCTCGTTTTTAAATTCTCCTCCATGATCACTTTTTACTTTTAAAATCTTCGATTCTATTTCATTTTGTACTTGTATGCAGAAGATGCTAAACACATCATATGACTTATCTTTTATTCTAAAGAATTTGACACAAGTCCATATTATATAGTCATCAACTAAGACTAATCCATATTTATTGCCATTGATTGGTGCAGTACCAATTGGACCAAATAAATCAATGTGAAGTAGTTCAAAGGGTTTGGAGATAGAGACAATTTTCTTTGATTTAAAAGAAGTTTTATTAATTTTCCCTTCTTGGCATGCTCCACAAAGAGTATCGAGGTGATAATTGAGTTCTGGAAAACCTTTTACAAGTTTTAACTTTCTAAGCTTAGAGACTAATCTCTAATTAGCATGTCCTAACCTTTTGTTCTATAGCCATTTTTCATCACTCATTGATAGAAGGTAAAGTACCTTCTGATCACCAAATTCAGAGAAATTAATTTTATACACATTACTTTTCCTCCCATCTTTGAACACTATGGACTTGTCAGACTCATTCATGACTATACAAATGTTCTTACTAAACACTACTTCACAGCCACTGCACATAATTGACTAATGCTCAGTAGGTTAGGTTTAAGTCTATCTAGTAACTAAACATTATTAATAGAAACAGAAGAATTACCAATAGTACATGTACCAATGATCCTTCCTTTTTGATTTCTCTAAACCCCACGGTTCCTCCCTCTTTTAAAGTTAGGGTTTAGAACATATGCCTTTCTTCTGTCATATTTCATGAGCAACCCCTGTCCAGGTACCAAGACTGTTATTTTGCTCATTCCTTGAAGCATATCTAATGTAAAGCCAATTTCAAATTTAGGTATCCATAATCTTATGGGTCTTTTGGGTTTAGTTCTGAAAGGATTTTTCTTATTCTGTACCATAGCCATCATGTAGTAGGGTTTGGGATCATTCAAGACTCTTGGTTTAAAAGTTTGATGTCTTGAATTATCCTTAGCCTTTGGTTGTGAACCCTTCATAACCGTAGACTCTGATGTCATAAGTTTCAGTCTGCTCAATTTTTTTGACTTTAGAGTCTTTAGTTCTGGTTTCTTCATAACCATTTTCTTTGAAGAGTTAGGTTATGTTTTTTTCAAAACCTTTGACTTAGAAGTTTTTGGTTTTCGTTTCTTTAGAACCTTTGACTCTACAGTATTTGGTTCTAACTTGTTCAGAACCTTTACTTTGTCAAGAGTAATTAAATTAGAACAAGATAGTTTAGAAAATACCTCATCTTCTTCTTCAGAATCTGAGCTAGAGTCCGAGTCAGATTGTATGTCAAAAGATGTTAGAGCCATCAGTGCTAGATTGGCTTCTTCATCATATTTTCTAGATTCTTCTTCTTTGTCAAGTTCATCCCATGTTTCCATGACACTCTTCTTGACTTTGTTTATGAAATTGTCCTTTTGATGGCTTCCTTTCTTTGACTTGTCCTTCTGCAACTCTGGACAGTCAACAATAAAGTGACCAGGCTTCTTACTATTGAAGCATCCCTTCTGGTCATCTTTCTTGTATATGGAACTTGATCCTATGAAGCCACCGCTTTTTCCAGAGAACCTTTCATTCTTTTAGCTAGATACTGAAATCTCTTGAGTATGAATGCCATATCATCGTCATCTAAATCTTCTTCAAAACATCCAGCATGAATCACTTCTTCAGGTTCTTAGACTTTATGAGACTTAGCAGATTGACCAACAGATTTAATAGCAAGAGACTTTGATTTATTTATAGGTTCATCTCCTATGAGCTCCATATCATGTATATGGAGATTGTTTATTAGAATTTCCAGACTTATTATATTCAAGTCTTTGGCTTCTTGGATGGCTGTCACCTTTGGTCTATATTTGACAAGAAGACTCCTAAGAATCTTCTTGACATGATCATGTTAAATAACTCTTGTTCATAACATGAAATCCAGCTACAAGAACTTGAAACCTTGAGAACATGTTTTCAATATCTTTATCTTCCTTCATTCTCAACAATTCATATTGTTGGACCTGAAGGTTAGCCTTTGATTCTTTTACCCGTTGATTTCCTTCATAGGTAGCAACCAAAGATTAGATGGTTTTTGCAGTAGACTTGTTAATTATCTTGAGATACTCAGTATGAGGTAGAGCATCTATCAAAATTCCCTGCACTCTGTGATGTTTTCTATATATTTTCTTTTGAGCAAGAGTGAGGCTCTTTCTATCAGCAACCATTCCTACTCCATCAACTGGAATATCAATACGATCTTCAAGAATGTCCCACAACTCATCATCAATGCCTATTATGTGAGTGTACATCTTACTTTTCCACCATTCAAACTCTATGGAATCTCCACTGAAGGTTGGAGGTTTAGAAGTATATTTGTTTCTTTGAGAAGCACTATAATCATAATTCACACAAACCGAGAGTAGTCTAGTCCCCTTGCACTTCCAAGGGATTTCACTATAATCACAACTGATTACAAATGCTCTATCACACAAGCAAGAGACTTCCAGTGTTCAAACACACAAGAGACTTCAAATGCTCAAGAACACAACAAGATACTTCATATGCTTAAGCCCACAAGCAAGAGACTTCTTACAATCTAACTTACAAGGAAAATATTGTTTGCTTCTTACACTTGATATACAATCATAGATGTAAAAAAAATACAGCTTAATAAGACTCTTTAAGACTTAATAATTTATAAGATATACTAATGGTAAGAAGTTCTAAGTTAAACTTATGCTTTTTGTTTGACAGAGTAACAACTCTTTTATTGTCAAGGGTTAGTTCACATTTCTTCAAATCTTCAGCTCCTTATATAGAGAGATAGAAAAGAGTTGTTAAAGAGAATAGCTAGCACAAGTCAGTCTAGGAGAAGCTTGACCAGAGATGTTAGAATGTTACTTGATATGGTTTATCCATTTGAAAAGATATTTGAAATCTAGTTGCTTCAAGAGGAATTATCCATTACATTCTAGTTGTCTGAGTATATTTTTGTTTAAATCTTCACGTGATTAGAAGAAGACAAATTTCTCTTTGAGTCTGAAAGTGACCTATAAGAGTCTTCTTGATCCTTGCGTTGATTGACCTCAGAGTATAATAGCGAAATGTCAGAGTCTTCTTTATCCTCGCGTTGAATGACTTTAGATTCTGAGAACTTTAGAGTCTGGATCTCAGGTTTTGATCCTTTAGAATCTAAGTCTTCAGAGGTTAACTTTCTTTAAAGTCTAGTCTTCAGAAGTTGACCTCCTTCAGAGTATGAGTCTTCAGATTGTGTTTATCTTAACTTCTCTTTAAATTTTCATTTTAAGTACCAATACTAAGTTTACTTCAGAAATTTTAGTCTATGGTCCTGCACACTTGAAAATATGTTAGTATACCTAATTGTTCTTTAAATACTTTGTTATCATCAAAACCTTAGAGGTATGGTACAAAGCAATTTTGTTCCAGCAAATTATTAAAGACAGTGCTGAAGCTTGTAGGAGATTGAGTTTAAGCATGTTGTTATTACTCATGCGTTATTGAAGACAATTTGTATGTTAGAGATAGAAGTCTCAGACTTTACATCCATCATATGTGTACCAGTTACTCTGAGATGGTTTGTATGTAGAAGTGTTGGGGATGTTTTATCTTAATCTGTTGTTACTGCCTTCAATGTGTTATTGTGTAGGTTAGTATGATCTGTCTACCGACTCAACTGGCTGTGTGGTGTGGAGATTTTTCATGTTGGTGACTCTGGTGTGAATAGATTGGGTTTAATCTGTTCCTATCTTGTGTATGCACACATGTTGAAGCACCATGCTCGACATCTGGCCCTCAACTGTACATGTTGATATTTGTGTTAGTAATATCTGCTGTTAATTCTGAATTAACTACTAATTGGATGACCATGCATGACTGTCATTGCGATTGAATGACTGACTATTGTGTGGAGAAATCTATGTCTTATGAATTTATGCTATTGATGTGTGCTCCTACCTTGTTTTTAGATCTGGGTTGGCTACTATTCTAAACTCTGAAGCTTGATGTTCTTTCCATGCCTTTTCCAAATTTGGAAAAAGGGGGGAGTAATGATATGAAGTTGATCTCTTGATGTGTAGCAATCACCTGACTTATGTGCTACTTCTGTTGTTGCTGCTATTTACTCTATTGATTCTTTTGGGGTGATATGTTGTGCTACTTGTGCTACTTCATGAAGAACACATCTTGTATTTGTTTTAGCCAAAATTTTCCAAAGGGGGAGATTGTTGTTCCTTTTGGATTGGCTATATTGGGTAAAACAACATATGAACAAGATGTGCAAGCATGTGTTCCAGCATCTGAGTTAATCACCAAGAAGAGTTGTTCAAATAAAGTGTTTGACATAACTAGTTAAGAAATAAGCTTAAGGTTTGTATGATGTCTTTCAAGAGTGATAAGGTGTTTACTTCTTCAAAATGCATAATTTTCCTTTCGGGAAGAAGCTTGTGTTGATAATCCAAAATCAACTTAAAAAGATTTGGATTTATTTCAGTCAAAGAAGATCTGACTGGATGTACCCTCAAGGAAGCTTTTGGGCCAATAACTACTCTACAAAGAAGACTTATATGAAAAAGAGACATTTTACATGCTCTGGTGTAACATGTTGAACACGATGATCCAACATGTGTACAACAACATCTATTCTCTGACATATGTTATTGCAGTTGTGGTAAAGAAGGGTGTGTTACAACATCTGGTCTCTATCAATAGTCATATATTTATTGCATTTAAAGTGAATAAGGGTGTGCTGCAACATCTGATCTCTTTCAACAGACATATGTTATTGCAGTTGGTGTTCTGAGTTAACAAGTAATTATTTAGTACTGACCATCTTGGTAAGTACTAATGATGTGCTCACATGTTGGAGCATCAGGCTAGACATCTGCCCATTTTGGAGTGAGCTTTCGTATTAGTTGTATTTCGCATGTCTTGACATTAACTACTAATTGTGTGTGTTTGCATGACTAAGTAAGTGAATGATTGCATGCTGATAATTGTTAGTTGGTAGGATTGTATGCTACCAACTATGAGATAACTATTGTTGTATGTACACCACACTATGTTTTAGTAACTTGGCATAGTTATAAGTTTGTCTAGTTAATTTGAATTATTCAACATTGATTATTGAGTTGTAATATCCAATCACGGGTTATGTGATTGAAAAGAAAGTGAGAGAGGTTCTCATATTTAGAGGGAGACCTAAATATAAAGTCATTGAGTAGTGTTAGGAAGAGACATTAAACAACATATGGTTTGTTGGTTCGTATAAGACTAATTGTACTAAACTAATAATAGGGAATTTCTTTTCTTAGGTTGGAAGCCAATCCTCAAGATGTAGGTGTTGTTGCATCAAACTGGGTTGCCAATTATTGTGTTCTTTATTGCTTTTCAGCTTCATCAAATTATGAATAGTAATTTTTTATATCTTGCAAATTGGTTTTCTGTTTCTGGTTTACGATGTCCCAGACATCGTGTATGATATTTGTCCCCAGAAGCTATAATCTCTCATAAACTAGTAGTTACTATTGTCCTAGGCACGTGGTTCAACATCTATCCCCTTTAGAACAAAATTTTCAAACACCAACCTTGAACAAGATTTTTTTTTGTCCTTCCTATCTATCTCACATAATGGTGTTGTTGTTGTTGTTGTTGTTGTTGTTGTTGTTGTTGTTTCCACCTCTTGCAAGGCTATTATTGTAAAACCCTATTTCCCCAACGCATAATTATAATTAAATCATAGATTTTTCACAATATTTTCGCATAGGATGTTACACCTCTCGAAACACACACACTTGCTGATCATATAGCACTTAATTTAATTGAACATGCAATACAATATTTTAATGCACATAATTGCACTTAGGATGTTTACACGACATCAATTCATCTAATTTGTACTTGAGATATTTACACGACATCCAACTCATATGATATCATGGCAGCGGAATCATAATTAGCACACACCAATTTAAATTTCATAATAAAATTTCATATTATAATTAAAAGCATCGACTCGTAAGTTTTCTCCAAATGCTTATCACACCAAAACATAAACATTCGAGAGCATACATTGTATCTTAAAAACCTCAACATAAAACAAATAAATTCGCTCCCCAGTGTTACGTATCAGAGCATGAACAAAACTAAAATAACGAAACCAAAGGAAATAGATCCAGGAGCTAGCTTCCGCTCACAACAGCGTCTCTACTCTTGAGTATCTTAACGATGCTCATGTAAAGGCAACATTCAAATAGAAGGGGTGAGAATTCACAATTAATAATAACGAGCATATACTACAAGGTAGGATACTAAACACATAACATATTCTACACAATCTTAATCACAATATATCAATTACATTCCCACACCCAACTCACCAAATCAATCACATCTCAACAAATGCACATATGACTCGTTATGCAATTCAACTTGTATATCTAACTCTATGCATATGCATGTGGTTGTTGGTGTAAGCCCTAGAGGCCAATACTTTTGGTACTTGTATCGAATTATTTATTAATAATAAAAGGCATTTCTTTATTATGTTTGTTTTTCCAAAATGATAAAGTCCCTAGAATAGCTAGTTCGTTTAATGAAACATTAAGTATGACTTAATCATGAGATTCCATTAAACATAAGGACACTATTCTTAAAGCATCCATAATCGAGCTTTAATGTGAAATGGGATAGCCTTAAAGCATTAAGACTATTATGTAGATAGACTGATGATCACATCTTATGGATCATGGATAAGGAGTTATCAAGTCTTGACATAGGTATGAATATTAGGAGTAATATTTATACTGGATTGACCCACTATGAGAGTACTACATAGAATGTTACGCAAAGTGTCATAAGTTACTCTCATGGTGATAGTGGTGTATACCACCCTTCGACCTGAAACTACTATGTACCCTAGATGTAGAGTCAAGTACTTTATTACTGATCAAACATTGTCCATAACTGGATGATCATAAAGACAGTTGATGGGTACTTCACAAAGCATGCTGAGGGACATGAGTAGCCTAGATGGAATTTGCCCATCCTGCATAACAGGATAAATGTCTAAGGGCCCAATATTGAACTGGACAAGGATGACACGGTATATGCCTTGTGTTCAATATAGACATAGGGGCAAAAGGGTAATTATACACACAAGTACTATCACAAAAGGTTTTGTCAGATCACATGACAATTTTGTGACTTGGGTAGCAGTGATGTGTTGCTAGATACCGCTCACTGTTTATTATGTTAAATACATGATTTAATATAATTGCCAACGTCGCGAAATCCTACAGGGTCACACACATAAGGACAGTTGGAGAAGAGATAGAGTAAATAAGGAACACCGTAAGGTACGGTGCACTTTAATGGAATACGGAATATGGTAAGGTACCATGTAATATAATAATAGTTATTATTATATTTATAATAGTTATAAAATATAATAATAATAAAATTATATTTATTATAATAATAGTTATTATAATAATATAATAATAATAAAATTATATTTATAGTTATTATAATAATAATACAATTATATTTATTATAATAATAGTTATTATAATAATATAATAATATTGAGTTGGGCTTTTAGCTTGTAGCCCACACAAGTAGTTCTATAAATAGAACCCTTGTGCAAAAGCTCAATGTAGTTGTTGTTGAAACCCTGGCCGTATTCTATTTTTCCTCTCCCTCACTTAAAACATTCAATCGTAATCAGCTAGCACTGTGACTGAAGGAAGCTGTTCGTGTGGACTGAGTAGAGGCGTTGTTCATCGTACAACGCTCGTGATCATCCATAGATTTGGAATCAAAGGTTTCATCGCCACAAAAGGTAACCTTTCTATCACAGATCATGATCTTTCATAAGGATCTCTAAAGGGAAATTTTTTGCTTTCCGCTGCGTTTAGATCGCAAATTTCCCTTCAGTGGTACCATCTCAACATTCTAAGTCCCCTCTTTTGAACCCATGAGCCCCCTCTTCTGAGCTTGAGACAAGCCACTAGTCCCCTCTTCTAAACTAGCGAACATGCCTCTTAACACAACTCAACATGAATGTATGAACATTTTACCAAAATTCAATGCGTTAAGATCCCTCTTCTGATCCTAACATACATGCATTGACAAACTCTCGTAATCCTCTCCCATGGATTACCACAACATCTCACACAATACTCAACATAGTAACACCACTCTAGCACATATAATAATTCAACTCAATAAAATTAATAAAATCAATTAAAAATTATTTTTAATCATTTAAGTCACGCTAAACAGTCCTTAACACTACCCAATGATAGCCAACAGTTTCGAAAACTCAAAAAAATCAAAAATAATATTTTTATGAGTTCAAAACATCTCAATAGAGTACTTTTATTAATTAATTCTATACTCTTAACTCGTAAGAAGTTATAACAATACATAATTATAACTCAACAAAGTTTCCAAGAAACTTTAAACAACTCTACAACAATCCCTGCAACTCTAAAATAATTCAAAGGTGCTAAAAAAATGCTCTACTGACAACTCTTACCCATAAATATAACTCTTATGAACTCAATTGGTTGTTCTAACAACTCTATTGACGAATTTAAATAATAAATATAGCCAACTCAACTCGAAAATATTATTATTTATTACTCAACAACTCTATTTTAATTCTTTTTCCTTAACATCCTTAAATACATAAAAATATTACTCAAAAGGCAACCTTATAATGTCAAAAGTGCTCCACGTTCAACTCAAGTGTATCCTATATTTTGATCTCCAACTCTAAACAACTTAAAACAAAGTTTGAAAAATTCTATAACAAATCTAACCAAATAAAATAGGGCTGTTAAACTCTTTAAAAAGGTAACGAAAGGTCACCACGCTCAAAATTGCTCAAAACTCTGATCCTAACTCAAAATTTGTTTAACTTCAAAATAGCACAAAAATTAAAGACTTATGATAAAATTATGAAAATTTCCAGTATTAAAGATATTTAAACCCTCATTCAAACTCACTTAATCATACCTCCAACAAAGTTACGAAACTCTAATTCTATCTGTTTCAGTTCAGCCCTATCGCCATAATTTCTACATAAACTCTAAAACAAAATGTCTGACTTCAACATAGCACGGAAAATTATATAATCATGATAAAATTATGAAAATATCCAATTTGAAATATCATTAAACTCTCTTTCTAACACAATTGACGGCATCCCAAAAGGACTTAGGAAACTCAAGTTATGCCTGAAACATGATGAGCAATGCATGGCTGAAACTGACTATGCCTCTGGTATAAAAACCAGCAAACTGCTACTGTTGTAGTATCCCTAGACCCAATTTTTCTACTTAAAAAGAAGGATTATCACATTATATTTCCAAAGTTTCAAACTGGGCCTCAATCCGGGTCCTGAAACTCAAGTTATACCTGAAATAAGGCGGTCAAATCCCCTCCTATGTCTACATGCGATTTTCTATGCTTTCCTCCCTATTGAACATATTTCAAAACTCGCCTATTTATCCTAGTTGAGTTCTAACCTCCCCCTAAACACACACCTATTAGACTCCAAATAGGTATATACCACGATTCAATTATTATTAGGAAAATTCGTCTCAAAGGGCACAAACACGAATCATCACACAATTACAAGGCAAGTCAGAAATCCCAAAAATAAATAGTTATTCTTAACATTATACAAGGTATTCAAAAACATGGCATCAACATGGTTATCACATTAACCTTGCCATATCAAAGGCATCAACATATGTATTGAATCAAAATACAAGAATGCACACAGATCACTCAATAGTGCGCAAAAAAATCATACAACAACAACACAACAAAACACAATTTACACAATACCTATTTGAGTTTAAGGACTCCTCTACTCTACCCCTCTTGCATAATCCTTTTTTATTAAAAGTTATCCCCCCTTACATTAGTTTTCTCTTGCAATTTCTTCCAAACTTCTCCAATGGATGCTCTTCAATGCCTTCTCTTGCTCTAGTTATTCCCCCTATTTTCTCCCAAAATTTTACGTACTCCTCAACTTTCCCTTCTAATTCTATTTTTATACTAAAAACCTAATATCTTAATTAGGATGTTCCTACTTTGCCCTTAATTTTCTCTCTAATCCACACCTTTCCCTCAACATCTCTACAACTTCTATTTTCTTTTTATTCTATTTATTTTATTTCAATAATATAACAAAATCATTATTTTAATTAATAAAATAACTATAATTATTCTCGCTTCCTCTAATTACTCTCCACACCCTACCATAAGGCCATACACCCCCATTCTCACCCATATTTATTTAATTACCCACACATAATAATTAATTAAATACCCAAAATTATAATTAAATTAAAATAAAATAATTTACTAAAATTGGGGGGTTACAATTATTATATTTTGGAATAACTTTCCAATGTTATCATACAAAGAGAATATTCTATAATTTATTTCTTTCCTCGACTGACAACATTGAGAAATGTATTCCTAATCATATTGATAATATATTGCAAGCAATGTTGTTTTTTCAAGGAGAAAATTCCATAATACTTTTTCTATATAAAGAGCTTAAAAATTACATTGGAAAGCAAGCAATACGTTGAAACTCTTTAGAGTGCTAGGGTTTATTTGAATCCTTGTTATTGTTGTATGTACACCACACTATATTTCAGTAACTTGTCATAGTTGTAGGTTTGTCTAATTGGGTTGTAATATTCAACATTGATTATTGAGTTGTAATCTCCAACCACGGGTTGTTTGATTGAGAAAAAAGTGAGAGGTATTCTCATATTTAAAGCGAGACCTAAATAGAAAGTCATTGGGTACTGTTAGAAAGAGGCATTGAAAAACATAGGGTTTGTTGATTCATATAAGACTAATTGTACTAAACTAACAATAGTGAATTTCCTTTCTTGGGTTGGAAGCCAACCCTCTAGACGTAGGTGCTGTTGCATCGAACTGTGTTATCAATTATTGTGTTATTTATTGCTTTTCTAGTTCATCATATAGTGAAAATTAATTTGTCATATCTTACTTGCAAAATGGTTTTCTATTTATTGTTCATAATGTCCCAGACATTGTGTATAATATTTGTCCCTAAAAGTTGTAATCTCTCATAAATCAGTAGTTACTATTGTCCCAGACATCTGGTCCAACATATGTCCCCTCTTGATGGCTAACCGATTTGTTATTCAACCATTTTTATCATACTTTTTATATTTTGAAAGTTATGATCTTAATGGGATAAGATTGAATATGGACATGAATTTAAACTATTATTTTAGTTGGGGCATAATTGAAACAAAATGAAATGAACAAAGAAATTGATGGAAAAGAGTAGAAATGTGGCGCCACACTTTTTCTATGATTTAGAAAGGATTATAATCACACAAGGTGTTTGTTTAACAAAATTCAACTTGATTTTTCATTCATGATTAGCTCCCTATTTATAGTTAAAGGGTAGCTTACAATGATAACTCAAGAAATTCTACAACTTTAGTCCACTAACTTATTAATAATGGCTTGGGAATTAAAGGCCACACACTTAAAGGTAGTGGAGAAATGGATATTTATTGTCTTTCCTTCATCTTCTCGTTCTTATTGATAAAGATTTTTGAGCCATAAAGAAGCATAATTTTGTCTTGATCCCAAAAGATTAATTATAGGTTATTTTATAAGATTTCCAACGCATTAAATATCATGTCATTTAAACACCTAGAACTTCAGATAAGGCCAAAACAAGGCAGGTGGGCCATCAAATACGAAAATGTTTAGTTATTATAAAATAAAACCATAAATAAAATTAAATATTCATTTAATTTAGAGCATATTTTTTGTATGTTTCCTTCCACATGCTTAGTGAACTCTTGATCTCATCATTCTTTCATTCTTCAAGAGGATTTACACAAATTCAAACCCGCGTATATAATTAGTTGATTAAAAAAAATCTTTTCTCTTTCTCTTTCTTACTTTTTGAAATTTATTTATTTTTTCTTCCATATTCTCAAAGAGATATTTTTCCCAATCTTCTCTTCTTTTCTCTCAAATATATATTTCTTTTCAACTCTCTCCAGTTTCTTTTCTCTCTCCTTTTTTTTTCTCTTAAAATTTTCCTTTTTTTTCATTTCCTTGTGAATTTCTTTTCTCTCCACTTATTTAATATTGCTCTCTATTTTTTCAATGATTGTTTCTTTCTTTTCGTCATTGAAAAAACTTTTAACATTTATTTTTTCTCACTTTCTCTTTTCAAGTTTTGATCTTGATCATTTTATTTTGGAACAAGAACAATTTGAAGACTGTTAAATAAAAACGAGTATGTATTGGTGAGATGATCATGCTTTGGTCGATTTAGTTTATACCATGGAAGCCCGAGTAACAATTCCCTCATTTTTGAAGGCACCACATCACATAACACTTCACCTTCATATTCTTTAAGCATGAATGACACTTGTACTTGTTTGGTCACCAAAATGTCAGACATATCTTTAAATTATGGATCATCGAGGCTATAAAGTATATATGGCTCTGGATGCTCAAGAATTGGAAGTCTGAATTTCTCCACCATAGTTGTACTTGCCATGTTGATCCAATATTTTCTATCAATGAACAAGTCATAAACTTTGTAATTCACAATACATCTTGGAACAAAATTTTTCTTTGTTTGTTTGTCTTCCATAATGAACCACTAAAAGAAATTAAAATTTGACACACAATTACCAAGAAAAAAAGAATAAAAATTGAAACTTTGGATTTTTTTCCTTTTTTTGTATTTTCAATTTCTCTCTCTCTTTCTCTCTCTCTCTCTCTCTCTCTCTCTCTCTCTATCTCTCTCTCTCTCTCTCTCTCTCTCTCTCTCTCTCTCTCTCTCTCTCTCTCTTCAATACAAAATAAAGAACAAAAGTAATAAGAAAGAAGAAAAAATTCAAATTGAAACTTTACCAAAGTTTGACTCTTTTTAGAACCTTGCTCTGATTACCACTTGATGGCTAACCAATTTGTTATTTAACCATTTTTATCATACTTTATTATATGTGTAAACGTTATGCTCTTAATGGGATAAGATTGAATATGGACATGAGTTTTAAACTATTATCTTAATTAGGGAAGAATTGAAACAAAATGAAATGAAAAAAGAAATTGATGGAAAAAAGTAGAAATGGGGCGCCACATTCTTTCCATGATTTAGAAAGAATGATAATCCTAAGATCACCACAAGAAACTTGGTTTCTTGATAAGATCAAAATATGGTCCAATCCAGAACCAAATGAACAAAGCTCTCAAAATCACACAAGGTGTTTGTTTAACAGAATTCAACTTGATTTTTCATTCATGATTAGCTCCCTATTTATAGTTAAAGGGTAGCTTACAATAATAACTCAAGAAATTCTACAACTTCAGCCCACTAACCTATTAATAATGGCTTGGGAATTAAAGTTCACACACTTAAAGGTACTAGAGAAAGTGGATATTCATTGCCTTTCCTCCATCTTCTCATTCTTATTGATGAAAATGTTTGAGCCATAAAGAAGCATAATTTTGTCTTGAGCCCAATAGATGAATTGCAGATTATTTTCTAAGATTTCCAATGCATTAAATATCATGTAATTTGAACACATAGAACTTCAGATATGGCCAAAATAAGGCAAGTCGACCAACAAATACGAAAATGCTTACTTATTATAAAATAAAATCATCAATAAAATAAAATATTTATTTTATTTGGAGAAATTTTTTGTATGTTTCCTTCGACATGCTTAGTGAACTCTTGATCTCATCACCTCTAGAACAGAACTTTCAAACACCAACCTTGAACAAGATATTTTTTTTTTGTTTTTACGATCTATGGTGTTGTTTTTGTTGTTGTTGTTGTTGTTGTTGTTGTTGTTGTTATTTCCACCTCTTGCAAGGCCATTTTTATATTTTGGAATAACTTCCCAATGTTATCAGACAAAGAAAATATACTACAATTTATTGCATTCCTCGACTGACAACATTGAGAAATGTATTCCTAAATATATTAATAATATATTGCAAGTAATTTTGTTGTTTCAAGGAGAAAAACCCATAATAATTTTGTTATATAATGAGCTCAAAACCTAAATTGGAGAGCAAGAAATGCGTTGAAGATCTTTTGAGTGCTAGGATTTATTTGAGTCCTTGTTACATTATTTATTGAGTTGTAATCTCCAATCATGGGTTATGCATTGAGAAGAAAGTGAGAGGTGTTCTCATTTTTAGGGGGATACCTAAATAGAAAGTCATTGGGTAGTGTTAGGAAGAGGCATTGAACAACATAGGGTTTGTTGGTTCATATAAGACTCATTGTACTAAACTACTAATATGGTATTTCCTTTCTTGGGTTGGAAGCTAATCCTCTAGACGTAGGTGTTGTTGCATCGAACTAGGTTACCAATTATTATGTTCTTTATTGCTTTTGTGCTTTATCATATTTTGAAAATTAACGTGTCATATATTACTTGCAAATCAGTTTTCTATTTTTGGTTTACAATGTCTCAGACATTGTGTATGATATATGTCCCTGGAAGCTGTAATCTCTCATAAACTAGTAGTTACTGTTATCCCGGGCATCTGGTCCAACATCTGTCCCCTCTAGAATAGAATTTTCAAACACCATCTGTCATACCCTAAATTTTGACCACAAGATTTCCCATCATTGTGTAAATCTTCACCATAATGTGGATGTACCTTCATGCCTCATTAATCTCCTCAAAGATGGGTGAGCATTCACTACAACCAAGACTCAGGGTTTCAAGCCCTCTCAGAGCACTTAGACAAAGGATCAGTCAAGAAATGACATGATCTTCAACTTGTCTAACCTCTCAAACACCTATAAAGGATCAAGAGGTCTCCCATATCAAGAATCAAGCACAAGATTGCAGCATCCCAAGTGGATCAAGCCTCAAGATCGCCAGTGTCACCAAATTAGGGTTTTGGTCGACCAAGGCCTCCAGATGAAAATTTTCTTCTGGGCATGAGCCAATACCTCAAAACATGATCCAAAATACTCCAAGGGACCTTATGGACCCAATCATCAAGTCAATTTAGCCTCAGGGGAAGCATTCATAAAAAAATCAGGAATTAGGGTTTCTTGACCTAATTCACCCCTAAGTTGACTTTTGGAGCAAAGCATGAGCCAAGACCTCAAGGCATGATTTGAGGACCTTAAATAAACCACATTGATACATTTACAATAATGGATTGATCCAAGAAGCTTGATTCACAAGTTTCAATTTCATCTGGACCACAATTAGGGTTTTGAAGGAAAAGTCAACTGTATCTTTGACTTTTGACCAAGACATGCTCCCAAACCTTGGGACATGATTCAATACACCCTATAACACCTATGGAACCCATCCATTAGATTTTAATTAGGTCAAGAACTTGATTACATAAAGGATCGCACAGTTTGGATTTCATCTGACAAAAAGTCAACTGTGCGCAAAATCAAGTTTGACTTTTTGGAATTTTTCACAAATATCATTCCCCTAAGTAAAAATTGATGTTAATGCATGGTATTGATCATCATTAATTAAGAAAAATCAAGAAAAGTGAGGTTTCTTGCAAAAGGGGCAACCATGAGAAACCAAAAATTTTCGAAGTTATGGAACAAAAGTGGTTTTGTACCAACTTTGCAAGGTCATAACTCCTAAACCACAAGGCCTTTTTCTCCCATTCAAAGCCAAATAAAAGTCCATCTGACATACTTTAAAAGTGTCAACTACAAGAGATTCTAAATCCTCATAGATTTTGAGTTATGGATTGATCAAAATCACAAAAACATGAAAATGACCACTTTTCCAACACTTAGTGAAATTTTCAATAAGTCAGAATCTGCCTTACTTTTTCCAAAATGTAGGGACATTTTTCACCTTGATCCAAGTCAAACCAGGTCCATTGGTGAACATCAAAGTTGAAGTATGCCATGAGGGTTTTCCAACAAGTACCAGATCATCTCCAAATTCAATTTGAGTAGGGAGATACGACCCTTGGAACATGGCATCATGGACTGACTTTTACAAGGTAGATTATAGTTCATTTGCTCGATTTGGCCAAATCAGATAACTCTAAGCCTTGTCATCCATTTGGACACATCAGAGGATAACATCCAAGAGAAAAGATATGATCCACAAGCCTCCCAAGTCCAAGGAACTACATGTAGCCATAAGTGTCCTAAAAAGGCTAAAAAGGTGCCAAGACTCCAATTTTGTCTCCAAGCCTTCAATGAATGCATCAAGGTGGCATGGACTGAGACATTGCTAACTGAATGGGTCAAGATTTAGCTCTGAATCAAAAGACCATAGGCATGTGCCCTAACCTCAAGTCAATGGCTATAAGAGACTAAAGATTCCTTTTGTTACAATCGGCCAAGGGACTGTCCAAGTTGCCATTCACTATTGATGCCAAAACAAACTTGTTGCACTATAAATAGACCTCAATTCTGATCAGTTTGAGTACACCAAAGCACTACAACACTTGCTTTCCTCAAAATCTCTCTCATTAGGCCAAAATGCCTTCTTTTGCAAGTCATCTCTGAGTTTTTGAGTTAGAGAGCAATTCCACCACAGCTCATGATCCAAACACATCCAATGTATCATATCTAAGCTGTTTAAACACTCACCCTTGATCTGAAACACCAAAATCAGAAAGTCAACCTCCTAAACCTCAAATTTTGACTTTTCTACATTTTTCAAGTCATGTCTTGATTTAGTCACTTCCAAAACCAAACAAGGCCTCAAACACACTCCAAATATCATTCTCAAACTGTCCCAATTGGTTTCCCTCATCTGGAACACCATTTGAGAGAGTTACTATTTTGGTCACTTTTGCCACTTTTGCAAGAAAAAGCCTATACTTGTTCCTGAGGATTCCAGGTGGTTTTGATCATCCTAAAAGCTTCTAAGGGATCAATCAAGAGTGTCTAAAGTATTGGATTACTTCTAGCACAAGGAACTTGACATATAGCACAAGGAGCTCCAAGAGGTAAGTGCATCACAACTTGAACTCTCTAAATTATGCATTTCTTTAAGGTCCATTGATCATGGACCTCTCATACATATCATATATGTTGTGTTTGAACCAATTTACCATGCTATTGTTGCCTGTATGATGAGATAGCATAGAACATGCAAATCTAGGCCTATTTTGAAATCACTATCGAATTTTAAAATAGACACATTTTTTGAAAATTCCAAAGGCACCATTGGATTCCTCATGAAATTTTAGGCAGGATGCGCCTAAATTTTGTCAAAATCCATGGAGAATTGAGGAAGTTAGAGCCTTCATGCAAATCCACCAAAACTTGATTTTTTGCCTTGGCCAGGCCTAAAAACCAAGTCACCCTTATGTATTAATGGGGTGGTTTTGATACACGAATGTATCACCACCCCAGTGGTAGCGCGCATGTGTGTTTGTTTGGCAGGTCGTGGGTTCAATACCCACCCAGACCATTTTGCCATTTTCCACATTTTTTGCTATTTTTCACATATTTTATGGTTTTTGTTAATTAATTCCAAAATTAATTTCTCTTCAATTTTAATTATTTTTTATTGGTTCTTTTTTTGAAAATTCCCAAAAATGTTAAAATATTTTGTCCCACAAAAAATTTCACAAAAATATTATTTATTTTATATATTTGGTATTTTTGTAAAGAATAATGTTTTTATTTGTTTTTAAACATTTAAAAATATTTCTTTCTCTTGATTTTGCAAATTTAAATGATTTTCATATCATTCTATGAATGGAACATGAATTTTCAAACATTAATCCAAGATCACAACTTATTTTTTCACACATGTTTGATAATTTTGATCATTTTAATTGAATTTTATTCAATAAAAATGCATTTTCAAATTAAATTAGGGTTTATGTTGATTTTCACCCTCACAAATCTTTTTCAAAACACCTTTGGGCCTCTAATAGAGTGTAAGACCCATCCCTTGCAAATAAACATTTCTTGGGCCTTAGTCATTGTATAAGTCCCACTGTGTTTTCTAAAACCGCGGTGCGATCGTCACCCTTTAAACAAAATCATTTAGGCCTACCCTTGTGTTGTAAGTCCCATTTCTTTTCTTTTTTTCAAAACTTTGGGCCTCTTAATAGAGTGTAAGACCCATCTCTTTGTACAAAAAACATTTCTTGGGCCTCGGTCATCGTATAAGTCCCGATACAATTTTCAGAACAACGGTACGATTACTGTTTTTCATCTGGGCCTCTCCTTGAGTATAAGCCCTAATCTTTTCAAAACAACTTTCCCTTTTGATTTAGGTTCAAATTCATAGTTGTTATCAAAACTTTCTTTAATTTCTTGAAAAACTAACAATACAACTGTTACAATGGAAGCTTGCTCACCTGTAAGTTTTAAACAACTTTCTTTTACATACTTGCACATATATATATTTGTTTGTGCTGGAAGCTTGCTCACCTGTAAGTCCTCCTACCCTCTTTTACATACAGTATATATTTCATCTGTATATATATGCCTGTATATTATCTGCTTAGAGTTTTCCCCGACAATTAGGTCTAGGATTAGATAAAGCCAGTGGTCACTCTTTCAACACAGTCAAAACTAGTTCCCCATAGGAATTTCCTGATACAGTCTTGCCTCCTCTTGGGCTTATTCCCGGTGAAAATTTTCTCAGACTGTCACTATTAGAAAATTGTCAAAGAAATTCATTCCCCCGGAGAGGATTAATTCCCTGTGAAATCTCTCTTTAATTTCTTCAAACCCTAGAACTGTTCACTAAGAAAGGATTATTCCCGGTGAAACCTTTCTTGAACTTTTCTTAGGTTTGGACCCACAGGCTTCCTAAAAGCATCCCCGACCTCCTCTTGGGCTTTGTACAAGGACCCTCAGGCTTCTTAAAAGTTCTCATGCCTTCTCTTGGGCTTAGTACAAGGACCCAAAGACCTCTTACAGGTGTAGGACAGAACTTAGTCATCCTTTGTTAGAGCAGTCTTTCTAAGAGTCAAAACATCCAACCATTTTAGGGTTGATTCTCATCCCTTATAACACTTGCCTCCTCTTGGGCATCATGCAAAGATAAACAACCAGTAGACTTGGACAGTCTCACCCTTTTTTGGATCTCAAAGAAACCCTCAAGTTTTCCAAAAGCACAGAATAAACCCTGATCATCTCATCTTCACCAGCAGAGTTAAAACCTCCATAGGTTTTAAAACTCCATCTTTAAACTCTCCCTTTGATTTTCCCCAGCTAGGGTTAAATCACTATCAATAAACCTTTATCAGAACCTTAAGGCATCTGATATTTCAACTCTTCTGTAATCCTCAGTAAGAGTTGATTCCCCATTTTGGACCTGCCTCTGGATCTCAATAATCCTCACCAGAAACCAGCCTCCTCTTAGGCTTTATATAAGAAATTCCCCAAGGTAGCCTCCTCTTAGGCTTTGTATAAAGATCTTTCCTTACTCTCTTGTTGAGTCAATCACTTTTAGCCTCCTCTTAGGCTTTGTATAAGGATCCTAAACACTCTTTTGTTGAGTCAATCATACTTTTCAGCCTCAATCTTGGGCTTTGTACAAGACACACAAAAACACCCTCTTATTGAGTTGATCACCTCCCAGCCTCCTCTTAGGCTTTGTATAATGATCCTTCTTTTCCTCAGCAAAATTCAGCCTCAACCTTGGGCTTTGTATAAGACAGATAAAAACACTCTCTTGTTGAGTCAACCTTTTTCAGCCTCCTCTTAGGCTTTTGTATAATGATTTCCCTCAGTAGAGTTAGCCTTAAAAGCACTCTTTTGTTGAGTCAACCTCTTGCAGCCTCAATCTTGGGCTTTGTACAAGACACCCATGAATATCCTCCAGCCTCAATCTTGGGCTTTGTACAAGACACATATAAATCTCCCTAAACAGAGTCAATCCTCTTTCCAGCCTTAATCTTGGGCTTTATACAAGACAAATCATACTCTACAGCTGAGTCAGTCATCCTCTTTTTAGCCTCAATCTCGGGCTTCGTACAAGACAGATAAAATCAATATTCCCTAGTAGAATAAAAAAATCCTTTTCAGCCTCAATCTTGGGCTTTGTACAAGACAGACAAAATATTTCCCCAGAAAAGTCAACTTTTAGCCTCCTCTTAGGCTTTTGTTGCGGTGAGAATCGGATAACAAGCTATTAAATTAACTTGCATCACATTTCTTTGAATTCACCACCGAGCTTTGATTTATCCAAAGGAAAGGGTAAAGTTGAAGAAAACCCTAAGAGGATCTAGGTTCGGGGGTTGGTTATACTAAAGGAAGGTGTTAGCACCCTAAGTATCTGTAGTACTCTACAGGAACCTCTTGTTTAAGTTTGTGTTATGTTATGTTTGCTAAGAATCTGCTAAGGGTAAAGACCTAAGGGTATATACACTAAGTTTGCTCGCCAAGATGTCGCATCTTGTGCCTACGTATCTGACTAAAGAATCAGAGCAACCGTAGTTCACCTAACTAAGGGTGAAAGAGGAACCATTGACTATGGCCAAAGTTCCAAGGGGAAATGAGTATGAGCTTATTTAGAGTTTAAGAAACTCTCTAAGTCTAAGTTGTAGGGGAGAAAGTGAGTACTCAACATGATGAGTCTCACATAGAGTTTAAAAAAACTCTAACCTAATTCTAAGTTGATAAGGTTGAATGGCTATGAGGCCAAGGTGATAATGAGTTATCTATGACTATGAGGTCAATAGAGAGACTTTTCTATGACTATGAGGTCAAAGAAGGATGACTATGAGGTCAAGGTAAGATTGCTATGAGGCAAAGATGAGATCCTATGATTATGAGGTCAAAGGAGAATGACTATGAGGCCAAGATGAGATCATATGACTATGAGGTCAAAGGAGAATGTCTATGAGGCCAAGATGAGATCCTATGACTATGAGGTCAAAGGAGAATGGCTATGAGGCCAAGATGAGATCCTATGACTATGAGGTCAAAGGAGAATGGCTATGAGGCCAAGGTAAGATCTTATGACTATGAGGTCAATGGAGAATAATGAGCTATCTATGACTTTGAGGTCAATAGGGAGACTTTTCTATGACTATGAGGTCAATAGAGGATTGCTATGACTATGAGGTCAAAGCTTACCTATTACTATGAGGTCAAAGGATAAAGGTAGCTCTATGACTATGAGGTCAAGAGGGAATCCTATGACTATGAGGTCACGGCTTACCTATGACTATGAGGTCAAAGGTTAAAGGTAGCTCTATGACTATGAGGTCAATAGGGAATCCTATGACTATGAGGTCAAGGAAGATGGCTATGACTATGAGGTCAAAGCTTAACCTATGACTACGAGGCCAAAGGTTAAAGGTATCACTCTATGACTATGAGGTCAAGAAGGAATCCTATGACAAGGAGGTCAAGGAAAATGGATGCCTGTGACTATGAGGTCAAAGGTAGTAATGAGTTTTTTATGACTTTAAGGGCAATAGAAATACTTTCCTTTGGAAGGAAGGGGGAGGATGACATCTTGTAAACAAGAGTTACAGTGAGGTTGGAATGTAATGAAACATATGAGTCCAAGAATCCCCAAAATAGTAAGCATTAATCAACATATGAAATAAACTTTCAAGTGTGAACATGGCAGACAGCAAGAATAAGTGATCATATAAATATGACAAGTATGGCAAAGAAGGCATTCTCACAGTTTGAAAACAAATGCATTTGGAGTCATGCAACTTAGCAACATAGGACAAAAAAATACAGATTACATTCTCATGATAAGGTTTTGTTCAAAGTTAGGAAACAATGTTCAAGCAAAATTCATAAGTTACAGCATACTTCAAAGAAACGTTTTTTAACGTCTTTAAGAAAACAGTTGGTTCTATTTACAAAAAAAAGAAGTCTAAAGATTAAAATGAAGTTATGAATATTTTTATTGCTGTTTGAAAATATTAGGAAAAAATAAAATAGAAATGAGAGATAAACACATAAAATAAAAAAACAAAATTTAAGTGCCAACAGTGCGGCACTCGCCACCTTTCTCTTGTGTGGCAGGCACCATTAGTGGTCATAAGCTTGTGGCAGGCGCCACACCCACTAGTGGCAGGCGCCATGAAGGCCTAAACCAATGTGGCTTACGCCACGTATGTCTTTTTTGGTATGTGTGTCATTTTTTGTGTTCATTAGAGGTATGGCGGGCGCCACCTAGGCATGCTATTTTCTTACATGGTGAGTACCACTTTAATCCTTTCTTGTTCAATTTTTGTTTTATTCAAACACGGCTCCCGTTCATGATTTATTAAACAAACCCACACATTTATGATTTAAGATTTGCAACATTTATCACAGAGTCAGGCAATAACCAGATAACAACAAGATAACAAATATGATAACATGGTAACAGCCTGACGTAAATATGATCATGGTATTGTAAACAAAGTGAAATAGAGTGTGATACCTAGTGGAGAAAATCCACTGCTTCTTCACAGGTACAAGTTTCTAGAAATGGTGGACGAGCTTCCTCTCCTTCAAAGACCAACTTCTACATAGTTACCTCTTCTCTCCTTTAGTTTCCAGAAAGAATCACAAGTTACTGGTGGTTAGGATATTGTGTGTTTGATGGTTTGAAGTGTTTACAGAGGGAATGAAAATGGTAAATTCTTTGCAAGTTTTTGAAGATTACTTGCAGGACTAGGAAATGGAGAAATGGAGAGATTTTGAGAGAGTTTTCTTGTATCCTTCTCGGTGTTTTTTGTTGTTGAACAAAGGAGAAGTGGTCTCCTTTTATAGGCAAAACAAATTGGTCAGTGCCTTGGAGATACAGTGGACAAATAATTTATCCATAGGGGAACAAATTAGGGTTTGTATGGCACTTCCTTCGGCCTTTGAACTCAGTCAACCTTGGAGATCACTACGCTGAACAATGCAGCAGAGGATATGGTGCAGGTCTGTTACTTTCATCCTTCAATATCTATTCCAAAAACTCTTTTTATTGTGTCATGAGAGAGAAAGTGAAAAGTGGAAATGGTTGGAATTGAAGATTACGGACTCCTGAGCATGAATACAGATTTTTTATGTTGAGCCATTTTATTTCATTAATCCAATATGGTGTCCAAGAATCCTTTTGGCTATGTTAGGAGAGATTGAGCTCAAAGAGGCAGTGTTTGATGACTTCACAAAATTACCTTACAAGCAAAGTATCTTCAGATTTTTCAAATAATAACAAGAGGCATATGAAATGAATTAAGTGCATAATGCCTTGTTACTAAACCATACGTGAACACCACTTTAAATTCTCAACTTTATGACCTTTGATTCAAATGATAGAATTTTAGAACTAAATGGAATTTTGAAATAAATCACATGTCCATGAAAAAAGAAAATGTCACGGGAAGAAACTTAGAAAATTCTAAGTTACAAAATTTAATCCTCCCATGACACAAATTTTGAGATTTTGCACCTTGGTAAATATTTATCCAAATGAAAAAATTCTTGCACTCAAGAGAAAGTTTTTCAAGACTCATAGGTGGACTCCAAGGATGTTCATTAACACATGAAAGGATGTCTCAAGACTTGGGATCACACTTTGCTTGACATGAAAGGCAATGGTTGACTTGTCTTGATAAAACATTTGATTTCTTATTGAAAAGAATTCTTGGATGCATGTAGATTCAAATGGTTGCATTTGGGGCCAAAAGATGTCTTAGGGAGACCTTGTCCTCTTCATGTGAACCCTATCTTCCATAATAAAATTAAACAACTTGCAAAAAGAAATGGTTAGTTAACAATGCACACATGATTGAGATCTAAATGTAAGTGCAAGATAATATGACATCTAAGGGATAAAATTTGGGGTACAACAGTTGCCCCTATTTGAATAGCTTTACCGGATGACACGAGGAATGAAAATCCTCGGGTCATCAAGGTGAAAGGTATTTAAATATAGCAAACCAAAAATTTTGCCCTTAGATGGAATGCAGATGCTAAGGACAGGCAACAGACATGCATATGCTGACATGCCATGAACTCTAGTATGATGATATCATGTTGTGATAGTGCAAAAAATGCAAACAAAACAGGACACCAAAGATAAAGAGCAAACCACCACAGGCAGGCATTGCCGGGGAAGGATGAAGGTTAGTATCCATGAGGAAAACTCACTGGGATACAGGCTAACTGATGACAGAGACTCACTGGGGAGACTTTAAGGAAATATTGGGGATAGAAAAGTAAAATTGAGGGAGGAAACCCTACAGGTCCTCACTAGAGGTAGAAACCAGAGAGGTATTCTCCACTGGGGGAAAATCCAGGGAGATGGCCGACAGGTTCATGTGTGACCGGACAACACTGGGGAAAATAAAACACATTCTTACTGGGCATGAAACCAGAAATAAGGCATGATCTCCACTAGGGATCAGTTTGAAATAAAAGGATAGACATTCGCTAAAATATTTTCAGGGGATTTCTTATACTGAAGAGTTCAAACGGGATCTTCAAGAAAAAGCCAGAAAAGACAGAGATAAACTCTTGGGCGCCAGATGAAGAGAGGACTGGACTTTAGCTGGGAATAAAGTTAATGAACCATTAATGATTTGGACTCGGGTACCAATATGAGTTGGACTCCAATATGAATTGGAAATGACACCAGTTTGGGGCTAAAGTTTGGATACCAGTATGAGCTAGATTTTGTCTACCAGTATGAGCTGAATTTTTGGATACTAGATTTTGGATACCAGTATGAGCTGGATTTTTGGATACCAGTATGAGCTGGATTTTTGGATACCAGTATGAGCTGGATTTTTGGATACCAGTATGAGCTGGATTTTGGATACCAGTATGAGCTGGATTTTGGATGCCAATATGAGTTGGACTTTGAATTTTATGTTCATATCTGACCAAAGTTCACATCTGACCGGAGGTTTAGGTTCATATCTGACCCGGTTTCAAACAACGCCAGAAATCACTGAACTTTAGGTTCCCATATGAGGGGATTAAGCATCAGATAGGTCAGTACCAGGGTTGCATAAATGAAGATTAGACTTCCCGGGGAATACCAATTATGGTTGCAAAAAGGTTGGATAGCCCCAGAGATAGATAAGCTTCTCATAAGAGATTGCCACTTATCGCATAGAAGAACAAGCTTCTCCAAGAGATTGCTACTTGTTGTTGGTTATAAACCCCAAAGAGATGTTGATATCACAACATTGCTGGAGAAAAGATTCTGTCTTCAACGAGGATCTGCAAAAGATTCTTCCTACGAGACACGGTGCAAACTAAATGCACATACAAACTAGGTTCAAAAACCTAAACAGGCCTAATAGCACACCTGCCAGAGGCCAAAAATCGATCTAGGAACAAGCTAGAAAGATACGGTCAAACAAGACTCCAACCATTGAGGAATGAGCTCAAATGGGGATTTATCTTACCCAAGCGTGGAAAAGATAACTGAACCAACCATCATCCACGAGGATCAAACTCTGTGGGGAATTCAGAAAGGATGGACATTTTATGCCTAGGGCTAACAACTCTATTGGTGAGAATAGACAAACCTAGTCACTTGGGGAGATAAACACCAAAGTGAACCAAAACAGGTAAACACCAGAAGGGGTAGCGAAAATGCTAAGATGCTATGTATATGCTTATGCTTATGCTGACAAAACAGACAAAGGAAGCGAGACTGGAGATGAAATAAACATCTCGACAAGGATACCCAGCCAATCTCATCAGATTGGACCATTACTGGGGAAGAACATGCAGAATCAACAGCTCTACTCCAAGGTTAAGACCTTCTCTTTGGGAAAAGTATATTTCCACTTGGTATAGCATCACGATTTCACTTAAGATTGCCATCATGAGCTTGATTTCCTTACTGGATGAGGAAGATCCATGGAGATTTTCCAAGATCGACTAAAGCAGCAATTTACTGGGGAACTGGCAAAGGATATCACAAGAATAGAGTTATTATGCGTCCTGACTTGCATGATGATCACCATAATGAACAACGACTCTTGCAACAGGTAATCTTTAAATCTTCTCTTCCCCAGATTGCATGGTATTTTGGGAGAAAATACCAAGAGGATTTTACAGAAGAATCGGCATACGAAATGTCTCAATATCTTCAAACTCTTGAAAAGATTCATGAATCTCGATGTAACTGCCCCAGTTCAACTGAATTTACACGAGAAAGTCCTTGATCTCGTTCTTTAGACTGTGGGAGTAACAATGGGGAAACAAACTTGTCCCACTCTAAGTGGTTGATCTGTAAAGTAGATGCCCCAGACTAACTGGCCTTTGAGAGATTTACCGAATCTCGACCTGACTGCTTCTGATTAATTGGTATGTGAGGATAAGTCATCAAAAGGATTTTACAGAAGAATTGGCATACCAGATGCTCCAATATCTTCAAACTCTTGAAGAGATTCATGGATCTTGACATATCTGCCCCAATTTTACTGCATTTATACAACAAGGTCCTTGAACTTGTTCTTCAGACTGGTTGATCTGTGAAGGAGGTGCCCCAGACCAATTGACCTTTTAGAGATTTACCGAATCTCGACCTGATTGCCCCTGATTAACGGTATTCACGATACAAAGTCCTCAGACTGTGGCAGAAACAATTGGGGAACACACTTGCCCCTGTTGGTAGGTCATTGGAGTCTAAACTTATCATAAGATGATCTCAAGAAGGCTTGCCCCAATATCCTGAATTTGAAGATTTTCTGCCCCTGATTTAGTAGTTCTTGGGATGCTTGATCTATGGAGGAGATGCCCCAGACTAAGCCCTTTTTCAAGTCAAATTCCCTAGCTGGCTGCATTTGTTGGGATTGCTTTGATATTGAATTGTCTTGCAAACAAGTATTGTTCATAAAAATTTGGCAATTTCAATGTAAAATTTATGCAAGCTTTTGAAATCAAAGTTTTATTGATGAAACACACAGTGGAATGATTAAATAATAAAAAATAAAGGTGGATCTAGCCAGTTACAGAATGATAGATGAAGTGATCTACACACGCAAATAGCAAAGATCATTAGGAGTCAGGTTAATCAACCTTGCTGTAGTATGCTTTCAAAACAACCTTACCTCAATTAGGTCTTTTAAGGGTTGTAACGTGGCCTGGTTCACAGTTTATGAAACAAAGGATAAAGGCTCAAATTTTATTTGTCCCCACCCCATCTTCGTGATAAACTCCAATCCTACTCTCAATTAACTCAAGTTATACATTCAGGTTCCTATAGGCTAGGAAATTAGCTGATGATAGTTGGTGATGATTTAGACGCCTTGGTAGTCACTACTCCCTTACAACATTTGGTTATCCTTTAATGCTGAGGTTTTGAGACCTCCTCTTGTCTTCGCTGAGGTTTTGAGACCTCTTCTTTGTCTTTGTTGAGGTTTTGAGACCTCTTCTTTGTGTTCTGAGGTTTTGAGACCTCCTTTTTGTCTTCTGAGGTTTTAAGACCTCCTTTTTGTCTTCTGAGGTTTTGAGACCTCTTCTTTGTATTGTCGTTCAATTTGAGAGAGTTGACTGGTGTCTTACATGAAGCGATTGCATTCGGATGCATAACCAAGTTAAACTGAGAACTGCCCTGCCCCAAGGTTGAGATTTAAGGTTTTTTTTTGTAAGGAAAGAAAAACTCATACTTCTAGGCTCGAAGGGGTTAACAAGGGATTATCTTCCTTATTTCTCCAGTGTTTAAGAATTGAAACAATGCCTTACATCATCGACAAGGTTTAATCGAAAGCATACCACATCAATTATGGATAATATTTTCATCATCCTCCCCAATCTCTACCTAACAACAATTTGATAAGTGGAGTGAAACAAGATAAAGATATATTTGCTTTTATGAAAATAACAGTAAATGAGTGAAACGAATGGACTTAATCAAAAAGTGCACAAACATTTCATTAATCTTACCAATTTGAAAGTACAACAAAGCTTATAAGCAAATACAAATTCAAAGTGCAAAGGAAATATAATTGAAAATACTGAAATAAACAAAATGCAACCATTTCTGTAGAATTGATTTCAAAAGATTTCAGTTTCCGGGCCCAAGCGCGGGAACACCTTTGCCACTAATCACTAGTTCCTTGTGATACAGAATCTTGAGAGGCCTTGCAAGTATTTTTCCTTTTGCTTCATAAATCGAGGCATTGGCATCTGGATCCCCTTCTTGAGGTTGCAGTGTTTTCAGCAGGCTTAGTAGTCTCGCCTCGAACTCTTTGCATTCTTCAATGGGATGCCCCATTGTACCAGTGTGGAATTTGCATTCAATCTCCGGGCGATCTTCTTCAAGGATCAGATCATTGTCATAGATTAGCCTTTACACAGTAGCTTCTAAGGCTCGACACCCATCCAAGTCATGTCCTTCGGCTCCCTTGTGGAATTCACAAGTCAAGTTTGGATTATGCCAAGGTCCTGTCATAGGGTTGAGGAGTCAAGGAGTTACCAACTTGTTCTGCATCAACAGTGGGAAGAGTTTGCTCAAAGGCACAAGGATAGTCTGGTAGTTAACTTGGCCTCTTTCGATAGGGTACTTCTTCTTGCTTTGGTTTCGGGAACCTCGAGGAGAAACAACCGTTGGTGGCTGGAATGCCCTTTTGGTAGACACCTGGTGACGATGAGATTCTGGTACAAGACCAAGATCAAATGCTGGCTGGTATAAAGTTTCTCCAAAGGCAGATCCTTGGAATGGGAGAACCACATGAGATGGCAAAGGATTGTTGATTTGAATGCCTTGAGGCGTGAATGAGATCCTCTCAGAGTCTAACAGATTCTGAACCTTACTTGGGAGCACCTTACAGTCTTCAGTTGAATGCCCATGTGCCCCAGCATGGTAGTCACATCGAGCATTGGCGTCAAAGCCTGGTGGATACGGAAATGGTACTGGCTTTAATTCTTTTGGCACTATCAATCCTCCTTTGATCAAAACTGGCAGTAATTGACTGTACGACATTGGTAGCTGAGTGAAATTTCTTTCTGGTTTTCTTGGCCTTGGTCGTACATGCTGGCGTGGTTGACGGTGGTCTGGCCCTTGATACTGAGGAGATTCTTGAGTCGGAGGATCCACAAGAGGCAATGAACTGACAACCTCTCTGGGAGTGACAGGGAGAGCATGCTCCTCTTTTTTCATCAGAGCTTGCAAAGTTTCCAGAACCCAATTCATCTGGCATCTGAGGATTCTGACTTCCTCTTTCAAGACTTCTTGGTTCTTCAGAATTTCAATCATTATTGCCATTGTCTTGAATAGGTGCTAGGTATCCTTCAGACATAGAGGAGGAGACTCAAGACTTAGAAATGCAAATGAGAGGTTAATGCGCATGGAATGCAAATGCAAGCCGAATAGTTTCAAGGAACTCAAAGGCAAGTTAAAAACTTTTTGAAAGCTGAAGAGATTGGCTTTAAAACCAATGATCTTTATTGATCTTGCAAGGGAAAAAAAGCACTTGAATTCCTTGGAACCAAAGGGCTAACATGAATGGATGGATGTATGCATAAACACAAACATATGTACACACATCAAAACACACAAGTCCTAGGTTTAGGAGTCACATGAGTGGAGCCATGGTCTACCCTTCCCATTGGTGTGTACTATTGGTTTATCAACTGTAGAACAGGGTTCTAAAAGTTCCCAGAGTCGACAACCCATCTTTCGGATTTTATCGATTTCCCGAATGACTCGATAGTCAATAAAACTCTCAAGAGAATTTCGTCTGAGTGTAGTATCGCGTAGCAACCAATTCGGGAATAGACTCCCTTATAGTCCTCGTACTACATCCTAAAAAGGCCAAGTGGGGTTAGAGGTAACTACGGTTCTCAATATCAAGGGCACCTAGGTCGAGAGTAGTAACGTTTTCACGAATGAACTCGTTCAACATGACTAAACTCTCAAGAGGGCCTCAACTGAGTGATGGTGTCTCAAGTCAACTTCTTTGGGAATAGACTCCCTCAAAGTCTCCTTGAATATACCATCGTCCTATAATAAGTGCACTCAAGTCCGGGTTTAGGACTTATCTCACCACTCAATAGTGGAACCCTGCACACAGAAGATCCCAAGCAAAACAGATATACAGATATGTACAAATATAGCAAGCAAACATAAATGACATAAGCAAAAACAAGGTGGGCTTAACCCTCAAAAATAAGTCCCCAGTGAAGTCGTCATTTCTGTTGCGGTGAGAATCAGATAACAAGCTATTAATTTAACTTGCATCACATTTCTTTGAATTCACCACCGAGCTTTGATTTATCCAAAGGAAAGGGTAAAGTTGAAGAAAACCCTAAGAGGATCTAGGTTCGGGGGTTGGTTATACTAAGGGAAGGTATTAGCACCCTAAGTATCTGTAGTACTCTACAGGAACCTCTTGTTTAAGTTTGTGTTATGTTATGTTTGCTAAGAATCTGCTAAGGGTAAAAACCTAAGGGTATATACAATAAGTTTACTCGCCAAGATGTCGCATCTTGTGCCTACGTATCTGACTAAAGAATCAGAGCAACCGTAGTTCACCTAACTAAGGGTGAAAGAGGAACCATTGACTATGGCCAAAGTTCCAAGGGGAAATGAGTATGAGCTCATTTAGAGTTTAAGAAACTCTCTAAGTCTAAGTTGCAGGGGAGAAAGTGAGTATTCAACATGATAAGTCTCACATAGAGTTTAAAAAAACTCTAACCTAATTCTAAGTTGATAAGGTTGAATGGCTATGAGGCCAAGGTGATAATGAGCTATCTGTGACTATGAGGTCAATAGAGAGACTTTTCTATGACTATGAGGTCAAAGAAGGATGACTATGAGGTCAAGGTAAGATGGCTATGAGGTCAAGATGAGATCCTATGACTATGAGGTCAAAGGAGAATGACTATGAGGCCAAGATGAGATACTATGACTATGAGGTCAAAGGAGAATGACTATGAGGCCAAGATGAGATCCTATGACTATGAGGTCAAAGGAGAATGGCTATGAGGCCAAGATGAGATCCTATGACTATGAGGTCAAAGGAGAATGGCTATGAGGCCAAGGTAAGATCCTATGACAATGAGATCAAAGGAGAATAATGAGCTATCTATGACTTTGATAGAGAGACTTTTCTATGACTATGAGGTCACTAGAGGATTGCTATGACTATGAGGTCAAAGCTTGCCTATGACTATGAGGTCAAAGGATAAAGGTAGCTCTATGACTATGAGGTCAAGAGGGAATCCTATGACTATGAGGTCAAGGAAGAGTGGCCATGACTATGAGGTCACGACTTACCTATGACTATGAGGTCAAAGGTTAAAGGTAGCTCTTTGACTATGAGGTCAAGAGGGAATCCTATGACTATGAGGTCAAGGAAGATGGCTATGACTATGAGGTCAAAGCTTAACTTATGACTACGAGGCCAAAGGTTAAAGGTATTACTCTATGACTATGAGGTCAAGAGGGAATCCTATGACTGTGAGGTCAAGGAAAATGGATGCCTATGACTATGAGGTCAAAGGTAGTAATGAGCTTTCTATGACTTTGAGGTCAATAGAAAGACTTTCCTTTGGAAGGAAGGGGGAGGATAACATCTTGTAAATAAGAGTTACAGTGAGGTTGGAATGTAATGAAACACATGAGTCCAAGAATCCCTAAAACAGTAAGCATTAATCAACATATTAAATAAAATTTCAAGTGTGAACATGGCAGACAGCAAGAATAAGTGATCATATAAATATGACAAGTATGGCAGAGAAGGCATTCTCACAGTTTGAAAACAAATGAATTTGGAGTCATGTAATTAGCAACAGAGGACAAAAAAATACAGATAACATTCTCATGATAAGGTTTTGTTCAAAGTCAGGAAACAATGTTCAAACAAAATTCACAAGTTACAGCATACTTCAAAGAAACGTTTTTTAACGTCTTTAAGAAAACAGTATGTTTTATTTACAAAAAAAAGAATTCTAAAGATTAAAATGAAGTTATGAATATTTTTATTGCTTTTTGAAAATATTAGGAAAAAATAAAATAGAAATGAGAGATAAACACATAAAATAAAAAAACAAAATTTAAGTGCCAACAGTGTGGCACTCGCCACCTTTCTCTTGTGTGGCAGGCACCACTAGTGGTCATAAGCTTGTGGCAGGTGCCACACCCACTAGTGGAAGGCGCCATGAAGGCCTAAACCAATGTGGCTTGCGCCACACTCACCATGGCTGGCGTATGTATGTCTTTTTTGGTATGTGTGTCATTTTTTTTTGTGTATTAGAGGTACGGCGGGCGCCACCTAAGCATGCTATTTTCTAACACGGCGAGTGCCACTTTAATCCTTTCTTGTTCAGTTTTTTTTATTCAAACACGAGTTCAGTTCATGATTTATTAAACAAACCCACACATTTATGATTTAAGATTTGCAACATTTATCACAGAATCAGGCAATAACCAGACAACAACAAGATAATAAATATGATAACATGATAACAGTATGAGGTAAATATGATCATGGTATTGTAAACAGAGTGAAACAGTGTGTGATACCTAGTGGAGAAAATCCACTGCTTCTTCACAAGTACAGGTTTCTGGAAATGGTGGACGTGCTTCCTCTCCTTCAAAGATCAATTGCTACAGAGTTACCTCTTCTCTCCTTTAGTTTCCAGAAAGAATCACAAGTTACTGGTGGTTAGGATATTGTGTGTTTGATGGTTTGAAGTGTTTACAGAGGGAATGAAAATGGTAAATTCCTTGCAAATTTTTGAAGATTACTTGCAGGACTAGGAAATGGAGAGATTTTGAGAGAGTTTTCTTGTATCTTTCTCGGTGTTTTTTGTTGTTGAACAAAGCAGAAGTGGTCTCCTTTTATAGGTAAAACAAATTGGTCCGTGCCTTGGAGATACAGCGGATAAATGATTTATCCATAGGGGAAAAATTAGAGTTTGTATGGCACTTCCTTCGGCCTTTGAACTCAGTAAACCTTGGAGATCACTATGCTGAACAATGCAGCGGAGGATATGGTGCAGGTCTGTTACTTTCATCCTTCAATATCTATTCCAAAAACTATTTTTATTGTGTCATGAGAGAGAAAGTGAAAAGAAGAAATGGTTGGAATTGAAGATTACGGACTCCTGAGCATGAATACAGATTTTTTATGCTGAGCCATTTTATTTCATTAATCCAATATGGTGTCCAAGAATCCTTTTGGCTATGTCAGGAGAGATTGAGCTCAAAGAGGCAATGTTTGATGACTTCACAAAATTGCCTTACAAGCAAAGTATCTTCAGATTTTTCAAATAATAACAAGAGGCATATGAAATGAATTATGTGCATAATTCCTTGTTACTAAACCATACGTGAACACCACTTTAAATTCTTAACTTTATGACCTTTGATTCAAATGATAGAATTTTAGAACCAATGGAATTTTGAAATAAATCACATGTCCATGAAAAAAGAAAATGTCACGAGAACAAACTTAGAAAATTCTAAGTTACAAAATTTAATCCTTCCATGACACCAATTTTGAGATTTTGCACCTTGGTAAATATTTATCCAAATGAAAAAATTCTTGCACTCAAGAGAAAGTTTTTTCAAGACTCATAGGTGGACTCCAAGGATGTTCATTAACACATGGAAGGATGTCTCAAGACTTGGGATCACACTTTGCTTGACATGAAAGGCAACGGTTGACTTATCTTGATAAAACATTTGATTTCTTATTGAAAAAGAATTATTGGATGCATGTAGATTCAAATGGTTGCATTTTGGGCCAAAAGATGTCTTAGGGAGACCTTGTCCTCTTCATGTGAACCCTATCTTCCACAATAAAAATAAACAACTTGCAAAAAGAAATGGTTAGTTAACAATGCACACATGATTGAGATCTAAATGTAAGTGCAAGATAATATGACATCTAAGGGGTAAAATTTGGGGTACAACAACTTTGTATAATGATCTCCCCAAAAGAGCCAGTCTCTTTTTAGCCTCAATCTTGGGCTTTGTACAAGACAAATAATAAACTCCCTAGTGGAGTCAATCAATCTCTTAGCTTCAACCTTGGGCTTTGATCAAGGCACACAAAAAACGAAATTCCCTTAGAGGAAATCAAAAACCTCTCTGTAGGAAGGTATTTCTCTGTACATCACACATCAAAACAGAAAATCAAACAAACCCTAATCCCTGATAACTGCTGTAAGCGGCACACTTGTTGGTTCAAATATCCAAGCTGTTGTCCATCTCTTATCTTGGTAAATCCCTTTCTTTCATCTAATTGCTGTAAGTGGCAAGCCTCTTGATTATTTACATCCACACCAATGTCCCTCTCTTTGCATGAAAGATCCCTAAGGAAAAATGGCATTACTCAACACTGAGTTAAAGTTTTCTCCTTCAGGACAAATCCCCTATAAAGGAAATTATGGCATTGCTGGTTTCTCATATCCCAATTAAAGTAATCTTCCTTTATAATCAGTCACCTAACAGTTGTGATAAATAGACGAGATGTCTCCCTTTAGAGATGACAAATTCTCTCTCAGTCAAACCTTTTAGCTTCAATCTTGGGCTTTGAACAAGACACAAATACTCAACCTTTTAGCTTCAATCTTGGGCTTTGAACAAGACACTAGACATCATCTTTCCTCCCATAGAATAGGAGGAACTACGATTGCTCTGATTTCCCTGTTTTCTTTAACGGGAATACGTAGGCATAAGATTGCGAAATCTTAGCGAGCATGCCAATCAAAAACTCCAGGTCCAGTACCTTCACACACATATCAAAAACTTTAGGTCCAGTACCTTCACTCACCAAAAACATCGAAAAAACCCGAAATCAACAAAAACTCTCTCTCTGTCAAACACTCCCAAAGGAGAAACTTTCCCAACCCACAACAAACAAACACCAGTAAGTAGAAAGCAGTAACGATAATTGCTAACGACCTGTGGATAACCACATAAAGGATGGGTAATTGACAACTCTGCATTGTATAACCTGACCCCGAACTCCCCAATCTCTTAAGCATTTGTTCAATTAAACATTTGCGTGCAAGGTTAGTTTTAGATAGCTTCCCTTTCCTTTCCAGCTTCATAGGATAAATAAGAAATCAGAAAGTAGCACCCAATCCCTACCATTGTGGTTAGGAAAAACCCATGGCGATAAGGTGGTCGCGTCACCGACAAAAATCGCACGTTACAGGAAAATGGCGACTCTGCTGGGGAGCCAAAACTAGGATAAGAATTCCTAAGAGGTCTAGGTTATTAGAAATTTTCTACATACTATATACTATATATATACTGCTTTTCCTACTTGATATCCGTGTTTATTTTTCTGTCAATGGGAATGCGATTGATACGCATGTGGAAAGTTTGAGAGAACCCTAAGATAAGTGATGGCATAGACGGGTGGACTTATAGGGAGTGATTCCCGAATAAGAGATTCTGGTAAACCATCAAATCAGGTGAGGGCCCGTGTGGATACTATGTTGAACGACCGATCGTCGTGAAAATTGACGTTATCCCAGTGCGGCACCCGTGACCCTGAGGATTTAGTAGACATTGACCATATGGCCATTTGGTAGTGTGGTAACTATAGGGAATAGTTGATACATGATACTACACTCATATGAGATTACCCTAGGATGCTACAGCTCGCTCGAGTGAACCAGCTTGCTGTTGATATCCCTGGGGGTCAATGATTTTGGGTACCTTTAACCCGTTCTACAGGTACAAAAATTGACCAGAATACAACCTTTGGGGATGGGTAGAGCCATGACTCCATGCTCGTGACGTTGAACCCTTGAACCCATGTTTTTTTCAATGTTTTTGTGTGCTGCATTCATGCATTCATTAAAAAAAACTCTTAAACAAAGAAAAAAAATCTTCTCTTTTCTCTTCTCCTTTCTCTTTCTATTTCTTTTTCAAAATAAACTAAAACAATAACTGCAAATGTCAGAGAAAGATTGCGTTATGGATTTCGGTAGAAGAAAGACGCACAAGTACACCTTCAAGGCTCCAAAGCTAGAGGATTTAAGGAGGTTGGCAAGGATGATTACCAACCCTGATGCTTTCAGCGCTAAGCATGGAGGACTGTTATCTCTGTTAAGGGTCCATGTAGTTGAAGGAATTCTGTCTACGTTAATTCAGTTTTATGATTCGGTTTATCACTACTTCACATTCCCGGATTATCAACTGGCACCAACACTAGAGGAGTACTCTCATATGACTGATTTACCCATCACTGATCAAGCTCCCTTTTCTGGACTAGAAGAAATTCCAAAGGATCAAACCATTGTAAGAGCAATCTATTTGGACGAGTCAGAAGTCAGAACTCACATGACCACTACGGAAGGAACCCAAGGTTTACCAGCCAAGTTTTTGGTAGAGAAAGCCATGTACTTTGCCAGTATAGGAAACGTTACTGCTTTTGAAGATATCTTTGTCCTACTCACATACGGGCTTTTTCTTTTTCCCAACATCGATAACTTCGTCGATACCAATGCCATTAAGATATTTCTGATTGGAAACCCCGTACCAACCTTGCTCGCAGATGCTTATCATTCTATACACTTAAGGAATTTGTACAGTGGAGGAATGATCACATGTTGTGTACCCCTGCTTTACAAATGGTTCACTTCCCATTTACCCAAGTCGGCTGCTTTTTGGGACCATAAGAGTACTCTACGTTGGTCACAGAGAATCATGTCTCTTACCAACTCTGACATAGATTGGTATAATAGGATTTATGAGGGGATAAGGATCATCGACAAATGTGGAAATTTCTCTAATGTACCCCTTATAGGAACTAAAGGTGGAATCAACTATCATCCAACTTTAGTTCGACGTCAACTCGGATACTCGATGAAGAATATCCCGCATAATGTTCATCTGGAAGGTCTTTTCTTCAAGGAAGGGGAAAATGACAGGGCACTGAAGAAGGAAATAGTGCATGCCTGGCAACATATTCACAAGAAAGGAAGAGAGTCTCTAGGAAGACCAGACTGTACCTCCATGGAACCTTATCTCCATTGGGTACAAACTAGAGCCCTCAAGCTAAGGATGCCTTACTCTCATCAAGAAGTTCTTCCGTTAAAGGAATATGTCCTTTATTTTATGTCTGATACAGAAAAACTCCAGGTCGCTCTCAATAAAGTTCAACGGGAAAAGAACTCTTGGAAGAACAAATATTGTATTCTCAATGTGGAGTTTACCAAAATTCAGGAACTGTTAAAAGAGAAGGATGCTCTGATCGAGATTCTAGAACAGCATGCTATAGAAGATCAAAGGAACTTGCTCACTCCTTTCACTTGGCAAAGGACTGACAACCTGACAACGGCTGAAGAACCTCGGTCAAAGAAAAGGAAAATACCAGAACCAGCATCTGAGCTCTCTTCAGAGAGGACTCATGATCCATAAGTTTAGACATTTCCTTTTACAACACTTTGTAAAATACTGTACTTTTCCTTTTCTGCAATCTTTCAAATTCAATAAAAAAAAAGAGGGGTCTCCCCACTTTATGATATTTGCAATCTATTTGTTGAAATTTATTTTTTATTAAAGCAAAAAAAACAAAAATAATGTATATCATTGCATATCATTCATCATTCTCGCATAACGCGTTCTTTTTATCTTCGAGTCTCACGTATGTGTTACGATTCTAGAGTCAAACTGTCTCACTCGTACAATACTCGGGCCAATCGACAAAAGAAAATGGACGATCTCGAGGAAGAGAACAGAGAGTTGAGAGAAGAAGTCGACACTCTAAAGGAAGATCTGAAAAAACTTCACAGTGACATGCAATCCCTGGCAGCAGCTCAGAGACAACAACAAAGGACTGTGATCTCAGAGATCACATCTACGCCCATAATGGAGACATATGATCCTCGGTATAACATGCCTAAAGATCGTCCCTGGGGCATGCCTCTTAACTTTGTCCCTGAGGGATATATCCTGCCGGTCACAGAAGACCCGGAAACTGCAGCAGGAACCGCTGGGTCTAAAGGTTACAAACTTTGAAAAAGCAAGGATGCAAGAGTTATGACAGCAACTCTTGAAGGTTACAAACTTCGGGGTTTGGAAGCGCCAAGAGTCACAATCGTAATGACTATACCACAACCAGTGGTACACACTGTCCCGGAAGGACAGATTCCACAAGTAATCTCTGGTGGAAATAAAGACATGTACGAAAGAATGAATGAGTTCTAGGAGCAATTCCTGGAGATGCAGAAGGAACTGCATGCCATTCGCGGTCAGGATTTATTCGGAAAGGACGCCGCAGACCTTTGTCTGGTCCCTAATGTAAAGATACCGTACAAATTCAAGGTGCCTAAATTTGAAAAATACAAAGGCAACTCTTGTCCTCAAAGTCATTTGGTGATGTACGCTTGAAAGATGTCAACTCAGACAGAGAATCAACAGCTACTGATCCATTATTTTCAAGACAGTTTAACCGGTTCCGCACTCAAATGGTACATAGGTTTAAACCACACCAAGATCAATACTTTCAGAGATCTTGGCACTGCCTTCGTTTAGCAGTATAAGTATAACCTGGACATGGCACCAGATCGGGATCAACTCAGAGCAATGTCACAAAGAGACAAGGAAACTTTCAAAGAATATGCTCAGAGATGGCATGAAATTGCCTCCCAGATATGTCCCCCTCTTGAGGAAAAAGAGATGACTAAGATCTTTTTGAAAACCTTAAGCTCATTCTATTACGGCCGAATGGTCGCTAGTGCACCCAGTGACTTCACTGAAATGGTGAACATGGGGGTACACCTTGAAGAAGCAGTCTGAGAAGGATGATTGGTCAAAGATGCAGAGCCATCAAGCAGTACCAAAATATACGGTAGTGCTTTCCAAAAGAAAAAAGAGCAAGATATTGGTAATACCTCTCTCGAAAAGCAAAGGTGAAGGTATCAACCAGTAGCGGCGGTAACTCCCGTTATCAACCCGACGTCGGCTCCAACGTATCAACCTCAGGTTGCTCAGAGCCAACCAAATCAACAACAGTATTAGCAAAGGACACAACAGCCTCTTCAGCAGGCTCGTCCACAGTACAATAACAATCATATGACACGACCACCAGGGTTTGACCCTATACCAATGTTATACGCAGAACTATTTCCACTCTTACTGATCAAGGGGCATGTCTAAACCAGGTATCCTCTTACAGTACCAGAAAATCCGCCTTTTTGGTTCAAAGCGGATCAAAATTGCCCTTATCATCAAGGAGGACCGGGGCACAACATTAAGAACTGTCTCAGCTTCAAATCAGATGTACAGAAGCTTGTCAGGAACGGGTTCCTATCTTTCAAAGATACTAATCCAAATGTTCAGAAGAACCTGTTGGCTCAACATGAGAAGACTGCAATAAATTTAATAGAGGAAGAATTTAACCGCAGTTATCAGATTCATGATGTACTCCTATTAGGAACTAATCTGGTCAGGATGATTGTAGACAGAGCGGGTACGGTCATGTACCGCCTCACAATTATCACCAGTGTGATATCTGTTCAAAGAATAATCAGGGGTGTTCCGTAGTGCAATCAACTCTACAAGAAAAAATGGATCTCGGATGGATCCAAGATCAGCGAATCCGTGAAATCAACATGGTCTATGCACGTCCCAACATTGTTCAGAAGCACGATATCCGTGCAATGAATATCAACTTAGTAGCAATGCACCCAAGGCAAAGTCAATACCATAATCTGCCACGACACGATTATAATTCCTGTCCGCTCTGCTCAATAAGCAATCAGGGATGCTCTTTTGTACAAGAGGCCCTCCAGCGTCAGATGGATCTCGGATGGATTCAGGACTATCAAGAGAGAAATAACCATCAAGTTAATATGATTCAGATCTTTGATATTCACTTGATGAATACCAGTCTAGTAGAATTACATGCTAAGTAAGTCAGGCTCGATTTTCAGGCTTCACATGATTATCAAGGCTGTAAAGTGTGTCGTGAAGATGACCAAGGATGTGCACTTGTCCAAAGAACACTTCAACACTTGTTAGACCACTAGTGGCTTCCAATTTACTTGGATGAAGGTACACAACAGATTAGTATGACTGACGAGAATCCTGACAGGCATCGAAGTCAGGATGTCCACTCGATGGAAACATATCTAGTAAAGTTACACTGCATATAAATCGGACGTGGCCAGGTGCCACCACATAATTATAAGCGCTGTAGAGTTTGCTCAGAGAACAACCAAGGATGCTACCTTGTACGGTCAGCTCTTCAAAATCAGTTGGACTGAAAAGAGATTTGACCATGTTCAAGTTCAGGTTCGATCAAGTAATGCAAGACTATCCTCCTGATCAAAGCAAAGATGTTGTCATAATCTCTAATCATGAAATAGCCAAAGACGTATGCGCCATAATCCCTCTACTCCATGAATCAAGAGTTCCTCTTGATAGTAGAAAGATTCTCAACCTCGAACCAATTAAGGCCGGCTACGATGGTCAGAAAAATCAAAAGGCTCCTGTGGCTATCTATCTGCCGGGACCAATACCGTACAAGTCCGATAAGGCTATCCCTTACAAGTACGGTGCAACAACAATTGAAAATGGAAAGGAAACTCCATTACCCTCCGTCGTAAACGTTGCCGACATTAGTCGAGTAACACGGAGCGGCCGGATTTTCAACCGAGGAGTTGGAGAACCCACCAAAGAAAAGGAACCCCAAACAGAAGTTCCCAATCAACCAGTCTGGCAATCTAGTAATCCGGAACTTATAAAAAACAATGATGAGATGTTGAAGCTCATCCAGAAAAGCGAGTATAACATTGTAGACCAACTGTTGCAAACTTCTTCAAGAATCTATGTGCTTTCTCTCTTGCTCAGTTCCGAAGCTCACAGGGAAGCTTTGCAGAAAGTCTTAGAGCAAGCTTTCGTAGAACAAGATGTAACGATAAGAAAGTTTGACAGTATCATTTCCAACATCACTTCCTGCAACAATTTAGGATTCAGCGATGAAGAACTGGCGGAAGAAGGCAAGAATCATAACATGGCGCTTAACATTACAGTCAACTGCCAGGACGATGCTCTAGCCAGTATACTGGTAGACACGGGATCAACTTTGAATGTTATGCCAAAATCTACTCTGATGCGACTATCATTTCAAGGAGCTCTGATGAGGGGCAGCGAGGTTATCATCAAAGCATTTGACAGATCCAGAAAAACAGTTATCGCCGAAGTCGGTCTTCCCATAACTATCGATCCTAACACTTTCCAAGTCACTTTCCAGGTCATGGACATCCGGGCAGCATACAGCAGTTTATTAGGAAGACCTTGGATACACGAAGCTGGGGCAGTCACTTCGACACTTCACCAGAAGCTGAAGTTCGTCAAAAATGACAAACTAGTCATAATATGTGAAGAGCAGGCCTTAATCGTGAGCAACTTATCATCATTTTCTTATGTAGAACCAGAGGAGGTTGTTGGAACTCAATTCCAAGCACTTTCGGTGAGCAATGAGAATCAATCAGAAAGAGGGACATCGATTTCCTCATACAAGGATGCTCTCAAAGTGATCGAGAGTAATAATGCAAAAGGATGGGGACAACTTGTCATTCCTACGGATAACAAGACAAAGAAAGGTCTTGGTTTCTCCTCAACCTGTACCTAGACTGCTACTAACGATGAAAGTTTTCATCCCATTCAGAACTTCTTCCACAGTGGAGGCTTTCTCCACCCAGTGTCTCAAGAAGTACACACCATCAACGAGGGTGACTCCTCCAATACAGATGAAGAGTGGAAGTCCTATCTCAACGAGGATGTTTATATGTCTCAGGGACAGACACATACGCCATTTTGCTTTCCCACGCAGAGTCCGAGATATATACCAAGATCAAACGTCAAGATGATATATAGAGATTGTGATCCGGAAGGATGTCGTGCTCCACCAAACTCATTAGAGGAGGACACTCTGATGAAAGACAACTTCGACTATGACTATTTTGATCCCCTTGATGACTTGCCTATCTGGCAACCATACCTAGAAGACTTGGGACAAAAGAGTCAGCCCAACGATGTGTATCAGCTGAGCAACATTGAAAAGAATACATGTGTCCCCACCAAATCATGGGATCATTACTCAGGTCATTCTAAAGATATCCAGCACAACGACGGATCTGTAAAGATTGTAGGACAAGAGTTCATCAACTATGCTTTTCTTGAGGTCAACGTCATCGAGAAGGATGACTCTTCCAGTCCCACCGAAGTATGGGACAACTTAGGACAACCGAGTGGTAAGTATGACTTCTTGGTCAAGTACACCACTCCTGAAAGCTCTCGTATCAGGCTCAAAGACATTCAGCCAACTGGATGGGGAGATCCGCCTGAGAATAAAACACTATGCAAGATACAACAGAAGAGTTTGTTTACGACAACTCTGCCTGGGAGGAAGACTCCAACGATCTTGCTCCGCCAGAAATCAACGTCATTTCTGAGGACAAACCAAGAAAGAAGGTACCAGACTTTGTGATTCACCGAGGAGTTCGCCGCCAATGGGTTGATGTCGATGTCCCGAAAGTCGTCCATAAGTCTAAGTAATTGCCATCTTTGTTTAACCTTTCACCCTGCCCAGGTGAAATGGATGTTTTTATAGGGCTCACTTTCTGTAAATGTCCCTTCTCGCTTCGCCCAAAGTGACAGAGTTTTGTTTTATAGGGCTGTAGTTTCAAGAATCGACTAAATCATAAATAAATAATGTAATTCTGTAATTTCTGCAGTTATTGCTGCTTTCACTTTTCGTTTTTCAGAAAATGGTAATCCTAAAGCAACTTAAAATAAAAATAAGCATTTTTCAGAAAATACACTGCACACACTCTTGCATTCTCTCTATCTCTTCTAAAAAATAAATCATCACGTCATGTAGTTTGCTTGTTTTAAACCCCATTGAAAAATATGATCCAGTGCCTTCTCCCAACTTTAAATTCCCGGTATTTGAAGCTGAAGAAGAAGAGGACGCAGAAATTCTGAAAGAGATTTCCCGATTACTCAGACAAGAGGAAAGGTCCATTGAACCTCACAAAGAGCCGTTGGAAACGGTCAACTTGGGTTCAGAAGAAGAAAGGAAAGAAGTCAAGATTGGGGCACTGCTCAGTCCGATTGTCAAAGAAAGCTTGATAAGACTTCTCAGAGAGTTTCCAGATGTGTTTGCTTGGTCCTATCAGGACATGCCAGGGCTGGATACCAGCATCGTGGAACATTATTTACCATTGAAATCAGAATGTCTGCTGGTGAAACAAAGGTTGAGAAGGACTCACCCAGATATGGCTATCAAAATCAAGGAGGAAGTGCAGAAACAGATTGATGCTGGTTTCCTCGCCACCTCAGAATATCCTCAATGGTTGGCCAACATAGTGCTAGTTCCGAAAAAGGATGGAAAAGTCAGAATGTGTGTATATTATAGGGATCTGAATAAAGCCAGTCTAAAGGATGACTTTCCCTTACCACACATAGACATGCTGGTAGACAGCACAATAAAGTTCAAAGTCTTCTCCTTCATGGATGGATTCTCGGGCTATAATCAAATCAAAATGGCGCCGGAAGATATGGAGAAAACTTCATTCATCACCCCATGGGGCACCTTTTGTTACAAGGTAATGCTGTTCGGCTTGAAGAACGCCGGGGCAACCTATCAAAGGGACATGACTACTCTGTTTCATGACATGATGCACAAAGAAATCGAAGTGTATGTCGATGACATTATTGGCAAATCTAAAACAGATAAGGAGCATGTGACCCACTTGTCAAAGTTATTTGAGCGTCTAAGAAAGTACAAACTCCGCTTGAATCCCAACAAATGCACGTTCGGTGTTCGCTCGGGAAAACTGTTAGGATTCATCATCAGCCAAAAGGGAATTGAGGTTGATCCTGACAAGGTCAAGGCCATTCAAGAAATGCCTTCGCCAAAGACTGAAAAACAAGTCTGAGGATTCCTGGGACGTCTGAATTACATCTCAAGGTTTATATCCCTCATGATCGCGACATGCGCGCTGATCTTCAAACTACTCAAAAAGAATCAAAGTTGTGTATGGACAGAAGATTGCCAAAAAGCTTTCGACAATATCAAAGAATATCTATTGAATCCACCGATTCTGTCTCCTCCAATGGAGGGAAGACCACTGATCATCTACCTAACAGTCTTGGAAGACTCCATGGGTTGTGTACTTGGCCAACAAGACGAAACCAAAAGAAAAGAGTCTGCCATCTACTATTTGAGCAAGAAATTTATCGACTGTGAAACTCGGTACACTATGCTCGAGAAAACTTGCTGCGCTCTGGCTTGGGCAGCCAAACGTCTTCGCCAGTACATGATTTGCCACACTACTTGGTTGATCTCCGAAATGGATTCGATCAAGTACGTCTTTGAAAAACCTGCTCTCACGGAAAGGATTGCCCATTGGCAGATGTTGTTATCAGAATACGACATAGAGTACCATGCTCAAAAAGCCATCAAAGGAAACATTTTAGCCGATCATTTGGCTCATCAACCGATTGACGATCACGAATCAGACGAATTTGACTTCCCAGATGAAGATGTCATGTACTTAAAATGAAAGATTGCGATGAACCGCTACCTAGTGAAGAGCCAGAACCAGGTTCCCAATGGGGATTAATCTTTGATGGAGCTGTCAATACTTATGGGAACGGAATTGGGGTAATAATCATAACACCTCAGGGTACCCATATTCCTTTCAGCGCCCGACTAACATTCAAGTGCACAAACAACGAGGTCGAATATGAAGCTTGTACCATGGGTCTCGAAGAAGTGATCAACTTAAGGATTAAGAACTTGGATGTGTATGGAGACTCAGCCCTGGTTATCAATCAGATCAAAGGAGATTGGAATACATACCAATCAGGACTGATTCCTTACAAAGATTACGCAAGAAGGTTGTTACCATTCTTTAAAAGAATCGAGTTTCATCATATCTCTTGTGAAGAGAATCACATGGATGATGCATTATCCACTCTCTCCTCTATGATTAGTGTAGGTAAATGGAATGACGTACCTAAGATTGACATAATACGCCTTGAAAGGCCCGCTTACATCTTCATAATCGAGGCAGTCATAGACGACAAACCTTGGTATCACGATATCAAATGCTTCCTTCAGAAGCAAGAGTACCCGCCTGGGGCATCAAGAAAAGACAGGAAGACTCTCAGAAGACTGGCCGACAACTTCTTTCTGAGCGGTGATACACTCTATAAGAGAAACTTTGACATGGTCTTGCTCCGATGCGTAGACAGACCAGAAGTAAACATGCTGATGAAAGAGATTCACGAAGGAACCTTTGGTACTCATGCCAACGGACACACAATGGCAAGAAAAATTCTGAGAGCATGATACTATTGGTTGACCATGGAATCCGATTGCTACAAGTACATGAGAAGATGTCACAAGTGTCAAATATACGCTGACAAAACCCATGTACCGCCAGCACATCTCAAAGTTCTTTCTTTGCCATGGCCTTTTTCTATATGGGGAATCGACATGATTGGCATGATCGAACCCAAGGCTTCGAACGGACATCGGTTTATCCTGGTAGCCATTGACTACTTCACCAAGTGGGTCGAAGCAGCATTATACACCAATGTAACCCGACAAGTCGTGGTCCGCTTTATTAAAAACAATCTCATCTGCCAGTATGGTGTTCCAAGCCAGATCATTACTGATAATGGATCTAACTTGAATAACAAGATGATGAAAGAGTTGTGCGCTGAGTTCAAGATCGAACATCATAACTCATCTCCCTACCGACCTAAGATGAACAGGGCGGTAGATGCAGCTAACAAGAACATCAAGAAGATTGTTCAAAAGATGGTTGTAACCTACAAAGACTGGCACGAGATGCTACCCTTTGCTCTTCACGGTTATCGGACATAAGTCCGCACTCCAACAGGGGCAACCCCTTTCTCTCTAGTATATGGCATGGAAGCAGTGATTCCCATAGAAGTAGAGATCCCATCAATCTGGGTATTGATGGAAGCTAAGCTAACAGAAGAATAATGGTGTCAAAGTCGGCACGACGACTTGAATCTAATCGAAGAAAAACAAATAACGGCTCTATGCCATGGTCAGTTGTATCAGCAAAGAATGAAGAAAATGTTTGAGAGAAAGGTCTGACCTCGTGTCTTCAGGAAAAGAGACCTTGTGCTCAAAAAGATACAATCATTCCTCACTGATTCCCGGGGCAAATGGACTCCGAATTATGATAGCCCTTATGTGGTCAAGAACGCCTTCTCAGGCGGTGCCTTGAGACTCGCAACCATGGACGGAGAAGAATTTTCCTACCCCACGAATGTTGACGTAGTCAAGAAATACTTCGCCTAAATAAAAAATAATAATAAAAAAAAACGTCTCGGTGGATTGAAAACCCGAAAAGGCGGTCCAGGCAAAAATTAGAGACATAATAAAAAATCATCCCGGTGGATTGGAAATCTCAAAAGGTAATCCAGACAAAAGTTAGGGATTAATGGCAAGTAACTACGTCTGATCAGTTCAACTCTTCAGCAGTCGTGCCATCCATCAAGAAAATTTCAGTCAAGGTCATCTTCGACGGAAGCTCAGGATGTCCAGAATTCAAAGTTGGTAGAAGGATAACGGTCGTTATGTTTCAATGTAGCCCTTTTCCCTTAAATTACTATTTTCTAAACTTTTTAAATACTCTATGGGATCACACGTTTGGCTGATTTCCATCCTATCAATAAAATTTGAGCCCTAGTGCTTTTGTTTACAATTCTCATTTGTTTTAGCTTTACAGAATGACATTTTATCATGATCAACGATTCTTGGAATGAAACAAAAATGAATTAACTTGTCAAATTTTTCTGCTTTTAAAATAAAGATGGCAATTCTTTTTGACTGATGAACATCGAAAAGAATATCGATCGCTTCTCCGAAGGTGATTGAACCTCAAAGTGCAGAATCAAAGTACTCCTTCTAAACCAGTACGCCTGAATGAAGGATCAACTGTGTCAGATGCAAATGTGTCGTCTGATATCCCCGACAGAGTTCGTATCTCTTAAGACCGATTAAACAGTTCTCTCTTCCCCACAGGGACTACTTCTCCTAAGCAAGGCAGCATTGCTATCTTGAACCAATGGTACTTCTTTTCATCCCCTGCCGTGGCCGAGTATCCCGTTGTGTTCATCTATTAGTCTGTATGTCGCGTCAGTTTTGTCAGCATAAACATATATACATCATGCATTATTGATTCACATTTATAATCATATTTCATTACTATCACTCTGGTCATACTCGTCCCCCAAGTGATAAAAGTCCTCTTATCAATCGAGTTGTCAATCTTTTCCTCGTCAAGAAAGGTGCCACCTAAACAAGCTCTCCCCTAGTTTATTTCTGGATTAGAGACGGTCCTAGACCACTTTGATAACTTGAACCTCGGAAAGGCAAGAAGACATTCGACAAACGTCACTCTTCACCATTGAAGATGACATTTTTGCTTTCCCGGATTAAGGAAAATCCCTAGAGAAAGCCTCTCAACAAAAGACTCTCAGCAATACATGGGTTTTCTCACAATAAATTCGATGTTAATGAAGTCATCAGCACCTTAAAATTGGATTACATCACATGGCATTTCTCCGAAAAGATCTCGAAGAAAAGTATGATGTAATATCCCCAAGCAAAAAGCAGTCTTTCAAGAGACTCATTTTTCCCCAGTAGAGTCAACAAATGGCATCTCCAACAGAGAAGTTTGCACACCTCTACAGCTCAGACGAATGGGTACTCCCAGCAAGTCTGACCTCAAATATTTTCCATCAAATGGTGTCTCCTTAGTAAAACTCGGCGAGAAGTTTGATGAAGACCGCTACACATAGCGTCCTTGTCAAGGAAGAAACTCGACAAGAAGAAACTTAGACCAGTTCCTTGGCTGAAGACCAGGATCGAGGGGAAGTTTATTTCAAAAGAAACTGAGACCAGTTCCTTGGCTGAAGACCAGGATCGAGGGGAAGTTTATTTCAAAAGAAACTGAGACCAGTTCCTTGGCTAAAAACCAAGATCGAGGGGAAGTTTATTTCAAAATAAACTAAGACCAGTTCCGTGGCTGAAGAGCAGGATCGACGGGAAGTTTTACCCTTTTTTAAGTAACATTGCTTAGCAAAAGAAGATGGATGAGTGAACCGCTAACATTCATTACCACCGTCAAAATTTCGGGTATTCTGATATTTAATCCTCTTGCACCCTGAATGTCCGAATATCTTCGCCATTCACACCTTCGGGTCCAAGAAGATTAAATAGGGGCATCTATCATGCCCCAAATTTTGACCACAAGATTTCCCTTCATTGTGCAAATCATCACCACAATGTGGATGTACCTTCATGCCTCATCAATCTCCTCAAAGATGGGTGAGCATTCACTACAACCAAGACTTAGGGTTTCAAGCCCTCTCAGAGCACTTAGAGAAAGGATCAATCAAGAAATGACATGATCTTCAACTTTTCTAACCTCTCAAACACCTATAAAGGATCAATAGGTCTCCCATATCAAGAATTAAGCACAAGATTGCAGCATCCCAAGTGGATCAGCCTCAAGATCGCCAGTGTCACCAAATTAGGGTTTTGGTCGACCAAGGCCTCCAGATGAAAATTTTCATCTGGGCATGAGCCAATACCTCAAAACATGATCCAAAATGCTCCAAGGGACCTTATGGACCCAATCATCAAGTCAATTTAGCCTCAAGGGAAGCATTCATAAAAAATCAGGAATTAGGGTTTCTTGACCTAATTAACCCCTAAGTTGACTTTTGGAGCAAAGCATAAGCCAAGACCTCAAGACATTATTTGAGGACCTCAAATACACCACATTGATCCATTTACAACAATGGATTGATCCAAGAAGCTTGATTAACAAGTTTCAATTTCATCTGGACCACAATTAGGGTTTTAAAGGAAAAGTCAACTGTATCTTTGACTTTTGACCAATACATGCTCCCAAACCTTGGGACATGATTCAATACACCCTATAACACCTATGGAACCTATCCATTAGGTTTGAATTAGGTCAAGAACCTTATTACACAAAGGATCGCACAGTTTGGATTTCATCTGACAAAAAGTCAACTGTGCACAAAATCAAGTTTGACTTTTTGGAAATTTTAACAAATATGGTTCCCCTAAGTCAAAAATGATGTTAATGTATGGTATTGATCATCATTCATTAAGAAAAATCAAGAAAAGTGAGATTTCTTGCAAAAGGGGCAACCATGAGAAACCAAAATTTTTCTAAGTTATGGAACAAAAGTGGTTTTGTACCAACTTTGCAAGGTCATAACTCCTAAACCACAAGGACTTTTTCTCCCATTCAAAGCTCAAATGAAATTCCATCCGAAATACTTTAAAAGTGTCAACTACAAGAGATTCCAAATCCTCATGGATTTTGAGTTATGGATTGATCAAAATCACAAAAACATGAAAATGACCACTTTTCCAACACTTAGTGAAATTTTCAATAAGTCAGAATCTGCCTTACTTTTTCCAAAATGTAGGGACATTTTTCACCTTGATCCAAGTCAAACCAGGTCCATTGGTGAACATCAAAGTTGAAGTATGCCATAAGGGATTTCCAACAAGTACCAGATCATCTCCAAATTCAATTTGAGTAGGGAGATACAACCCTTGGAACATGGCATCATGGACTGACTTTTACAAGGCAGATTATAGGTCATTTTTTCGACTTGGCCAAATCAGATAACTCCAAGCCTTATCATCCATTTGGACACATCATAGGATAACATCCAAGAGAAAAGATCTGATTCATAAGCCTCCCAAGTCCAAGGAACTACATGTAGCCATAAGTGCCCTAAAAAGGCTAAAAAGGTGCCAAGACTCCAATTTTGTCTCCAAGCCTTCAATGGATGCATTAAGGTGGCATGGACTGAGACATTTCTAACAAAATGAGTCAAGATTCAGCTCTGAATCAAAGGACCATAGGCCTGTGCCCAAACCTCAAGTCAATGGCTATAGGAGACTAAAGATTCCTTTTGTTACAATTGGCCAAGGGATTGTCCAAGTTGCCATTCACTATTGATGCCAAAACAAACTTATTGCACTATAAATAGACCTCAATTCTGATCAGTTTGAGTACACCAAAGCACTACAACACTTGCTTTCCTCAAAATCTCTCTCATTAGGCCAAAATGCCTTCTTTTGCAAGTCATCTCTGAGTTTTTGAGTTAGAGAGCAATTCCACCATAACTCATGATCCAAACACATCCAATGTATCATATCTAAGCTGTTTAAACACTCACCCTTGATCTGAAACACCAAAATCAGAAAGTCAACATCCAAAACCTCAAATTTTGACTTTTCTGCATTTTTCAAGCCATGTCTTGATTCAGTCACTTCCAAAACCAAACAAGGCCTCAAACACACTCCAAATATCATCCTCAAACTTTCCCAATTGGTTTCCCTCATCTGGATCACCATTTGAGAGAGTTATTATTTTGGTCACTTTTGCCACTTTTGCAAGAAAGAGCCTATACTTGTTCCTGAGGATTCCAGCTGGTTTTGATCATCCTAAAAGCTTCTAAGGGATCAATCAAGAGTGTCTAAAGTATTGGATTACTTATGGCACAAGGAACTTGACAGATAGCACAAGGAGCTCCAAGAGGTAAGTGCATCACAGCTTGAACTCTCTAAATTATGCATTGCTTTGAGGTCCATTGATCATGGGCCTCTCATACATATCATATATGTAGTGTTTGATCCAATTTACCATGCTATTGTTGCCTGTATGATGAGATATCATAGAACATGCAAATCTAGGCCTATTTTGAAATCACTATCGGATTTTAAAATAGAAACATTTTCTGAAAATTCCAAAGGCACCATTGGACTCCTCATGAAATTCTTGGCAGGATGCACCTAAATTTTGTCAAAATCCATGGAGAATTGAGGAAGTTAGAGCCTTCATGCAAATCCACCAAAACTTGGTTTTTTGCCTTGGCCAGGCCTAAAAACCAAGTCACCCTTATGTATTAATGGGGTGGTTTTGATACACGAATGTATCATCACCCCAGTGGTAGCGCGCATGTGTGTTTGTTTGGCAGGTCGTGGGTTCAACACCCACCCAGACCATTTTGCCATTTTCCACATTTTTTGCTATTTTTCACATATTTTATGGTTTTTGTTAATTAATTCCAAAATTAATTTCTCTCTCAATTTTAATTATTTTTTATTGGTTCTTTTTTTGAAAATTCCCAAAAATGTTAAAATATTTTATTCCACAAAAGTTTCACAAAAATATTATTTATTTTATATATTTGGTATTTTTGTAAAGAATTATGTTTTTATTTGTTTTTAAACATTTAAAAATATTTCTTTCACTTGATTTTGCAAATTCAAATGATTTTCAAATAATTCTATGAATGGAACATGATTTTTCAAACATTAATCCAAGCTCACAACTTGTTTTTCACACATGTTTGATAATTTTGATCATTTTAATTGAATTTTATTCAATAAAAATGCATTTTCAAATTAAATTAGGGTTTATGTTGATTTTCACCCTCACAAATCTTTTTCAAAACACCTTTGGGCCTCTAATAGAGTGTAAGACTCATCCCTTGTAAACAAACATTTCTTGGGCCTCAGTCATTGTATAAGTCCCACTGTGTTTTCTAAAACCGCGGTGCGATCGTCACCCTTTAAACAAAATCATTTGGGCCTACCCTTGTGTTGTAAGTCCCATTTCTTTTCTTTTTTCTAAACTTTGGGCCTCTTAATAGAGTGTAAGACCTATCTATTTATACAGAAAACATTTATTGGGCCTCGGTCATCGTATAAGTCCCGATACAATTTTCAGAACAACGGTACGATTACTGCTTTTCATCTGGGCCTCTCCTTGAGTATAAGCCCTAATCTTTTCAAAACAACTTTCTCTTTTGATTTAGGTTCAAATTCATAGTTGTTATCAAAACTTTCTTTAATTTCTTGAACAACTAACAATACAACTATTACAATGGAAGCTTGCTCACCTGTAAGTTTTAAACAGCTTTCTTTTACATACTTGCACATATATATATTTGTTTGTGCTGGAAGCTTGCTCACTTGTAAGTCCTCCTACCCTCTTTTATATACAGTATATATTTCATCTGTATATATATGCCTGTATATTATCTGCTTAGAGTTTTCCCCGGCAATTAGGTCTAGGATTAGATAATGCCAGTGGTCACTCTTTCAACATAGTCAAAACTAGTTCCCCATAGGAATTTCCAGATACAATCTTGCCTCCTCTTGGGCTTATACAATATGGAACAAAGAGAAAGGCATTATTCCCGGTGAAACTTTTCTCAGACTGTCACTATTAGAAAATTGTCAAAGAAATTCATTACCCCAGAGAGGATTAAATCCCGGTGAAACCTCTCTTGAATTTCTTCAAACCCTAGAACTGTTCACTAAGAAAGGCTTATTCCCGGTGAAACCTTTCTTGAACTTTTCTTAGGTTTGGACCCACAGGCTTCCTAAAAGCATCCCCAGCCTCCTCTTGGGCTTTGTACAAGGACCCTCAGGCTTCTTAGAAGTTCTCATGCCTTTTCTTGGGCTTAGTACAAGGACCCAAAGATCTCTTACAGGTGTAGGACAAAACTTAGTCATCCTTTGTTAAAGGAGTCTTTCTAAGAGTCAAAACATCCAACCGGTTTAGGGTTGATCCTCATTCTTTAAAACACTTGCCTCCTCTTTGGCATCATGCAAAGATAAACAACCAGTAGACTTGGATAGTCTCCCCATTTTTTGGATCTCAAAGAAACCCTCAAGTTTTCCAAAAGCACTGAATAAACCCTAATCATCTCATCTTCACCAGCAGAGTTAAAACCTCCATGGGTTTTAAAACTCCATCTTTAAACTCTCCCTTTGATTTTCCCCAGCTAGGGTCAAATCACTATCAATAAACCTTTATCAGAACCTCAAGGCATCTGATATTTCAACTCTTCTGTAATCCTCAGTAAGAGTTGATTCCCCATTTTGGACCTGCCTCTGGATCTCAATAATCCTTAGCAGAAACCAGCCTCCTCTTAGGCTTTATATAAGAAATTCCCCAAGGTAGCCTCCTCTTAGGCTTTGTATAAAGATCTTTCCTTACTCTCTTGTTGAGTCAATCACTTTTAGCCTCCTCTTAGGCTTTGTATAAGGATCCTAAACACTCTTTTGTTGAGTCAATCATACTTTTCAGCCTCAATCTTGGGCTTTGTACAAGACACACAAAAACACCCTCTTGTTGAGTTGATCACCTCCCAACCTCCTCTTAGGCTTTGTATAATGATCCTTCTTTTCCTCAGTAAAATTCAGCCTCAACCTTGGGCTTTGTACAAGACAGATAAAAGCACTCTCTTGTTGAGTCAACCTTTTTCAGCCTCCTCTTAGGCTTTTGTATAATGATTTCCCTCAGTGGAGTTATCCTTAAAAGCACTCTTTTGTTGAGTCAACCTCTTGCAGCCTCAATCTTGGGCTTTGTACAAGACACCCATGAATATCCTCCAGCCTCAATCTTGGGCTTTGTACAAGACACATATAAATCTCCCTAAACAGAGCCAATCCTCTTTCCAGCCTTAATCTTGGGCATTATACAAGACAAATCATACTCTACAGCTGAGTCAGTCATCCTCTTTTTAGTCTCAATCTTGGGCTTCGTACAAGACAGATAAAATCAATATTCCCTAGTAGAATCAAAAAATCCTTTTCAGCCTCAATCTTGGGCTTTGTACAAGACAGACAAAATATTTCCCCAGAAAAGTCAACTTTTAGCCTTCTCTTAGGCTTTGTATAATGATCTCCCCAAAAGAGTCAGTCTCTTTTTAGCCTCAATCTTGGGCTTTGTACAAGACAGATAATAAACTCCCCAGTGGAGTCAATCAATCTCTTAGCTTCAACCTTGGGCTTTGATCAAGGCACACAAAAATCAAAATTCCCTCAGAGGAAATCAAAAACCTCTCTGTAGGAAGGTATTTCTCTGTACATCACACAACAAAACAGAAAATCAAACAAACCCTAATCCCAGATAACTGTTGTAAGCGGCACACTTGTTGATTCAAATATCCAAGCTGTTGTCCATCTCTTATCCTGGTAAATCCCTTTCTTTCAATTATTGATGTAAGTGGCAAGCCTCTGGATTATTTACATCCACGCCAATGTCCCTCTCTTAGCATGAATGATCCCTAGGGAAAAATGGCATTGCTTAACACTGAGTTAAAGTCTTCTCCTTCAGGATAAATCCCCTATAAAGGAAATTATGGCATTGTTGGTTTCTCATATCCCAGTTAAAGTAATCCTCCTTTATAATTAGTCACCCAACAGTTGTGATAAATAGACGAGATGTCTCCCTTTAGAGATGACAAATTCTCTCTCAGTCAAACCTTTTAGCTTCAATATTGGGCTTTGAACAAGACACAAATACTCAACCTTTTAGCTTCAATCATGGGCTTTGAACAAGACACCAGACATCATCTTTCCTCCCATAGAATAGGAGGAACTACGATTGCTCTGATTTCCCTATTTTCTTTAACGGGAATACGTAGGCATAAGATTGTGAAATCTTGGCGAGCATACCAATCAAAAACTCCAGGTCCAGTACCTTCACACACATATCAAAAACTTTAGGTCCAGTACCTTCACTCACCAAAAACATCAGAAAAACCCGAAATCAACAAAAACTCTCTCTCTCTCTCAAACACTCCCAAAGGAGAAACTTTCCCGACCCACAACAAACAAACACCAATAAGTAGAAAGCAGTAAGGATAATTGCTAATGACCTGTGGATAACCACATATAGGATGGGTAATTGACAACTCCTCATTGTATAACCTGACCCCGAACTTCCCAATCTCTTAAGCATTTGTTTAGTTAAACATTTGCGTGCAAGATTAGTTTTAGATAGCTTCCCTTTCCTTTCCAGCTTCATAGGATAAATAAGAAATCAAAAAGTAGCACCCAATCCCTACCATTGCGGTTAGGAAAAACCCATGGCGATAAGGTGGTCGCGTCACCGACAAAAATCGCACGCTAGGCCAACCTTGAACAAGATATTTTTCTATTCTTGCAATCTATCTTACATAATGGTGTTTTTGTTGTTGTTGTTGTTGTTGTTGTTGTTGTTTTGTTTCCACCTCTTGCAAGACCATTATTATATTATGGAATAACTTCCTAATGTTATCAGACAAAATAAATACTCTATAATTTATTGCTTTCCTCGGCTGACAACATTGAGAAATGTATTCATAATATTATTGATTATATATTGCAAGCAATGTTGTTATTTCACCAACAATGTCTTGAAAGAATTATTTTGAATATAGTCAATTGTTTGAATATTGCAACACACAGAAATTGGTGAATGGTAAAAAAATTGAAAAAGGAAATAATACGTGTTACTTTTAATTTTTTTTACCATTCACCATTTTTTGTAAAAAAAAGTAAATATTACCTTTGTGGATTTAGTAACCAATGGGAAAAGTTCCTATTTTATTTCTTTTTTTAATTAAAAAATAAATAACATTTTACATCGGTTATACATAAGAACAAAGGGGAAAAGTAAATCAGTTATATCTACAACGAATCTTTGTCATACATTCATAAAGTAACAATGTTCAAGATATTGCCAACACATCAATCTACAAAAAACCCTCTACATCCAATAAGAACACGAACACCACCACTATACATCTTGGAAGCTACGTTGTGAAACTCAAACATTGATAATGAAAGAATTTTCCATGAAAATAGTGAAACTTTAAGAAGTTTGGAAAAGATCTCTCGGATAAATTGCAAGTGCAGAAAATATTGTGGTGCAAGGTTGGTGTTCTTACATAATCTCTTATCATGTAACTAAATATTTATTTTATTTATCTAACATTTTTTTATTTATATCAGAAAGAAATGAATACAAAAGTCATTGAAAATATATTACATGCAAAAACCATTGAACTTGAAAAACTATGGGTATGTAACAAAACCAATATTTGTTCTTCTCAAAGATTGACAGTAATGACGGTGAATCAGGTTCGTAAAAAATTTGTACTTTTAGATTGAAATTTAAAACAACAACAACAACAAAGCATTATCCCGCTAGGTGGGGTCGCCTACATTGATCAACTTTCGCCATAATCTTCTATCAAGAACCATGCTTTTATCTAAATCATTAATCTCAAGATATTTCTTAATAACTTCTCTAATAATCTTTCTAAGTTTTTCACTTCCTCTAATTGTTTGTCTTCTCTCCATCTGGTCTACACTCCTTACTACATAATCTACCGATCTTCTTTCTACATGCCCAAAGCACCTAAGTTTATTTTTCATCATTTTCTTCACTATAGGCGCTACCCAGACACTTTGTCTAATATTTTCAGTTCTAATTTTATTCTATCTAAAATTATAGGTCTTACTACAGACCGATAAAACTTTCCCTTCAACTTGAGCAGTACCTTTGTATCACATAAAATACTTAATGCCCTTCTCCTTTGACTTTCCAACCTCTCGTTTAAATTCTCCTTCGACTCTTCAAGAATGACTATATCATATACTAAAAGCATGCATAAATATATTCTTAAAACAAAGAGGTAAAGTAGCGTGTTTTAAAAAAACATACAGTTGTTGGGAATTGAACCTACTATAAGTTCTACCTTTCCCCTCGGTTACATGTTGTTAGCTAGGATTTTTGACAAGGGAAACATCTCAGCAAAGGGGCAGAGGCGAAGGTACGTTGATGAAATGGCCTAAAAGGTCTTGGTTCGACTAGAGTCAGGACTTAGTAATTTTTTGGCATGTTATGAAACATCTCGACCGCATGGTATTTCTCGACACCAGTGACTGGTCAAAAAAGTGGTTATTTGAGCATGAAGATGCTACATTCAAATACTAATAACTGCCTATGGTTTTCTTTTTTGAAGGACACGTGGAGAAAGCACAGAGACGGGTTGCATGCAGAGCTTCATGTAGCGAACTATGAAGATAGAAACGTTAGGAGTAGTTATTTAGCACTTGTATATATAGGAGTTCATTACGTTGAATTCAGTGTGTTCATTTTACTATAGAAATCTCACATAATACTCAAAGTGTCAGCGTCCAGAGAAAAGAGTAATGGCTGAGAAATGTATGAACAATGAAACACCATCTTTTACATTCAATCCAAAGTCTTTAATTTTATCTTTACTTTTCCTTATTGCTTTACTTTCAGTCATTTTCCAGTCATTTCGTTTTACACTTTCAGTCTTTGTCTTTTGTTCATTTACATTTCTAAAGCAGTCAAAGTTGACCTTTTCACGCATTCGTTTAGTCACTTAGAATCCCAATTTCGACCAAGTCGGAAATAGGACCTTTTGCAATCAAAAAATAAAAAAACAAGGTTTCATTTTGGCACTATGTCCTAGGATTCATTGGTTGCTCCGACAAGTAACTCTTAATTAGGAGACTAAAGATTGTTAACCAATTTTCGACGTAAACAAATTGGCACGCCCAGTGGGACCTATGCTAAATTTCATACCCTTTTTACCGATATTTTGTTTTTTTCTCTCTTCAAAATTTGTTGCATGTTTATGAGTTTGTTTGGGTAGTGTGTATGCAATTAAGGAGTGGAAAGGCTTTATCAAAAATTTCTCGTCCTCCCATAGACAATATCAATCCTCAGAATAATCCTCAAAATGTAGCGCAACTAGCCGTGTCGACGGGTGAGGAGCCAGTCCTTTCAACACTAATTAGGACCATTGCTTCGGTGGTGTCGATAGTGCTCGTCACAACGACATCATCGTAGGGGACCACAGCCCCAGTGCAATCAGGGAATTCACTTACTAACCCTGCAATTGCAAGACTGTTATTTGGGTTTTCAATGCCACCGACTGGCAGAGATTACCCTTATGGTATGCTAACTTCCATGATGGGTAACCTCCAACCAAATATGTCAACTTTTAGTAACAATGCAATGACCACAACGCCATTGTACAATCCTTATAATGCCTTAGCATCGACCATTAATAACATGGCACGACCAGGAGAGATCAATTACATCCCCTAGAATGCGTCATATTTAAATACAACATCTATGATGGCTATGAGGAAACAAATGGACAAGTAATTTAAAGTTAGTTAACACTCTCACCTAGCAAATGGGGACTATTTTTAACCCATTGATTACAAATACAAATCAAACCTATGAAGTATTAGCAAATTAAATAGGGTGTATTTCTAATTTCTTTGGCACACCCCCAGTGCAAGTTAGACCTACCCCTCAAATATCAAATGTTAGGTTGGTCGAAACTTCTGAAAATGGGGTAGCACAAGCCACTGTAGGCCAAAACCAAGGGTTGCAACCAGAGGCTCCCCCGAGTAAGAAAAAGGTAGAACAAATAAAAAATATAACCCTAGACCTTTGCTTGTCCAAAGGAATCAAAACACTGACCAAGTGCTTAGACATGTCTAGCAAAACCATTTTGGGGGATAAAATAATATAGCAAGTGCGGTCGACTAAATTTTGGCCCAGAATAGCCTTTATGTGGGACTCCACAGACCGAATTTTGTATCTCTATGTCAAAATACGTTCAACAGACAGGGTTACCCAAGGGGTGGAAAGTCCCAATGTTTACCAAGTTCGCTAGAGACACCAAAAAGTCGACAGTAGAACATGTCGCCCAATATCAAACTGAGGCTGGTGACATAGCAAACAATGAGAATTTGAAAATGAAATACTTCCCAAATTTCCTCACTAAGAATGCCTTTACTTGGTTCACAACTCTCCCTCTACATTATGTCTAATCATGGAGTCAGTTAGAGAGACTATTCCATGAACAGTTTTATATGGGACAATCGAAAATTAGCTTGAAAGACTTAGCAAGTGTTAGGCGAAAGGTCCATGAGTTGATAGATGACTATTTGAATAGATTTATACTTATCAAGGCAAGATGATTTACCTAAGTGCCTGAACACGAGTTATTTGAAATGGCCATTGGTGGCCTAGACTATTCAATTAGGAAGAAATTAAATACTCAATACCTTAGGGACATGGCACAACTAGCAGATAGGGTTCGTCAAGTCGAACGCCTAAAATCTGAGAAAGTCATAACTAATAAATATAAAAAAAGATAAAGTTGCTTATATAGAGGCATAAGACTTCACCTCTAATAAAGGCGACGATTGTTCTAAAGAGGGCAAGGTCAACGTGGCTGAACTTAAGCCAGAACCCGCTTATGTTTGTAAGTTGTTAAAACCATCGAACGGGAAAAATCCTATCGACACCCATAAAAACGAGAAGTTCGCTACTAGAACTTATACCTTTGATATTACGAAATGTGATAAAATATTCGATTTGTTGGTCGCAGATGGTCAGATTATAGTACCTCCTAGCCTAAAAACTCCTCCTTTAGAACAAAGGAAGAAGAGAGGTTTTTGTAAGTACCATAACTTTCTAGGTCATAAAACATCTCAACGTGTGCTTTTCTGGGATTTTTCTTAGAAAGATGGAAGGCTATAGTTTGGTGAAAATCCTAAGTCATCCATGAAGGTAGACACAAATCTCATGCAGACTGAAGAGGCTCATTATGCCGAGTTGGTGGAGATCTTGATGGTCGAGACTGCTGATGGATCCAACATGGAAGTTAACAGGGGCGAACAGATCTCTGCTGCCGCAGATGCAGATTTGTAGGCAGTCTACCCCCAGTCTGAAGAGGAGTTGATTAATTTCCTTGAGCAATGCAAACTCAAAGATTCCAAGACAATGCTTTGCCCATGCTGCAATGCTGTGTTCGATGAGGAAGCAGCAAAGAAGTTGTAAAGCACAAGAAGGTTCGACCCCATAAGAGAACAAGGTGGAAGTCAAGATGCTAGGTTCGCCCCAAACACTGAGGGTACACCTCGTAGAAACAAAGAGTATAGAAGGAAGTTCCAACCACCTCGACAGAAGACTTTTCGACCACCAGCAAGCGCACCCAAGGAGAAATGGGTAAATCCCATAAATCAGAAGGGGCGAATCACCCCAAATGGAAGGGGCGAAGAGCAAGTCACACATCCCTCCGACGTACAAGGGTAATAATCCCATTATGCGTACCCAATAGAGGTGTCATCAAAGGAAAAAGAAGGCCGAACGTGATGCCTTCGCTGCAAAGTGAGACTTTCCAGAGGCAGAGCGCAATCCAGCTGTGCCGAAGACCCCAAAGAAGCCTTACTCTAACAGGTTCAACGAGGAGGACAAGTTGACGGTTTCCCAAAGGCCGACTTTGAAGGAGGCCCGAATAGGAGAGAGGACTCCAAGGAGGAAGGAGAAGTCGCCAAAGTATTATCCACAATCTGAGGGTGAAACTCCCCAGTACACCCCTAGCCTGAAGAAGAGGAGCCCTAGTATACTCCTCATCCGGAAGGAAAAGATCTGGAGTACACCCTATAATCTGATAAAGAAATGGTCAAAGACAACTTCGATGATGACTCCGAAGGTGATTTGCAAATAAATTATGGAATTGTCTCAGTGCTACCAATGGAGTACAAGAGGGTGTCAGAAGTCTCTGAGGCAGAAGAGGACTTTATACAAGACAAGGCTGCTAACTAGAAGCCTCTATGCTACTACGTCATGAATAATGGTGTGGTTGAAGAACAACATGCAGTTTTTGAAAGGCTTGATCATGGCATGATGTATCACCTAAAGCCGTTGTTTATTAGGGCAAAGGTAGACGTCATGGTGTCGCACCTCGAAAATTCATCAAAAATATGACCCTCGTGCGAAAGGCGCGGAAAACGATTCGACAGAGTCACCACCGAACTTTATTTATCCCTAAAGAGGGAAAGGAAAATATCGAGAAAACCTTTAAGGAGAGGATAAGAACATGGTCGTCACAACCACATTCTGGGTTCGGGAGTCGGTTACGTGAGGGGAAGATACGCGCACCCCCTCACGTCCGTTGTACTCAATGGGAACCTCTTGATTCGAATCGCGATACTCATTAGCTAAGCTTATCTGTTTTCTTCTCAAAAATGAATGCGAAACGGTAAGATAAAAGGGAACGATGCTAGGGGGAATGGGGTGGTTTTAGGATAGGGTGCTCGGTAATATCATCGCGACCTCGGGCCTACGTATGCTCATTCGGACGAGAATGAGAAATCAGAGCAATCGTAGTTCGACTACGGGGTTTGACGGAAAAAGATGGTAGTGTGGACGCAAACGGGAAAAAATAAAAAAGTGTGCTCGCCAAGATCATCGCAATCTTGTGCCTACGTATCTTTACTCGGACGAGAATAAAGAATCAGAGCAGTCGTAGTTCGTGGTACGCCCACGAAACAAGGAAGGGTTGGTTGATTTTTAAAAGAGACGCCAATTGCTCACACACGAGTAAGAGAACTCGCACCCAAATAATCGAAGAGAGATCAAAGACTTGAACTCCCATTTTTCACCTTGAAAAAGTTTCGATAGTTTTTAGTCGTTTTGAGATTTGATTATGAAAATCCGCTTGACGTGGGATCAAGGGTTTATTGTATGCGCTTGGTTATTTTGAAAAGGCTTTGATTTGTCAAAAGAAGAGGCGTCAATTGCTCACACACGAGTATGAGAACTCGCACCCAAACAATCGAAGGAAGATCAAAGACTTGAACCCCCATTTTTCACCTTAAAAGAGTTACGATAGTTTTAGGTTGTTTTTGAAGTTTGATTATGAAAATCTGCTTGACGTTGGATCAAGGGTTTATTATATGAAAAGAGTTTGGTTTGAAGATGACTCGACGACGAATCGAGGGTTTGGTTGAAAATGGCTCGACGACGAATCGAGGGTTTGGTTTGAAAAGAGGTTTGTTTTGAAAATGGCTCGACGACGAATCGAGAATTAGTTTGAAAATGGGTTGCCTATGCTAGTCCCTAGGGGTGCTCATAGTAAACAAACCACAATCAAAGCAATAATAAATGCGTACATCGGAATGGGAGAGGGGTACATGTAAAATACCAGTGTTGACATGAAATAAAGGGGTCTCGTTGTAAGGTAGCCCAAGAGAAAGCCGTGTGTGTGCAAGGTGTCCTAAACTAAACCTTGAGCAAGCGTCGAGCAAGTGGATGATCATAATCAACAGTCCATTAGTTAGTTTTTTAGGTTTCAATATTTTTAGTGTTTTTTATTAAAAGTAAGTACAAAGAAAAATGGTTAGATAAATAAATATGGATATGAATAATATGAATATGAGCAAGGTAAAAAAGACAAGAGATAATATTGATATAAAAATAAAGTTGGTCTTGTCTTAATCGGATTTAATCTACGAAACGATAATCGACGATTTTTTACTTTCACTGACCAAAAATGAAAATAATAAAAATGATAAAATGACAAAGATGAAATTAAATCGAAAAGGTGTAGGAAAAAGAATAAAGGCCTCACCTTTATCGAGATTTAATCGAGAAATCGATAAATCAATTGATATTTAGTTTTCATGGACCCAAAATGAATAAAAATAAAATAAAAATGAAGTAAAATTGAAAATGATAAGAAAAACAATAAAGGTGTCACCTTTATCGAGATTAAGTCGAGAAATCGACAAATCGTCGATGTTTGGTTTTCATTGACCCAAAATCGAATAAGAATAATGTAAAAACAATGGAAATGAAATAAAATCGAAAATGTATAGGAAAACGAATAAAGGCCTCACCTTTATCGAGATTAAGTCGAGAAATCGACAAATCATCGATGTTAGGTTTTCATTGACCCAAAAAAAAAATTAATATAATAAAATAAATTGGAAAATAAATAGTAAATATGTAAATAGGCCTCATATTAATCACAATTTAATTGGTTTGAAAAAAACCGATTATATCATAAATGTTGTTAGATCATTGGCCCTAAAAAAAATCGAAAATAAATTAAGATCGAAATTGAAAGAAACATTATATAAAAAATTACAAAATTTAATAACCATTTTTTAGATAAGAAAGTTTCTAGAATAAATTAAAAAACTAAAAACAAATTGAAAATAAAAACAAAGGGAGGGGGTGCGCTGGATAACGGGGTGTGAATCATAATGGGCTTCAAGCCCATTCATCATACGAATCAACATGAAAAGGAAAGGAAATTAAAACAGGGCATGGGAAAAACAAAGCAAAACATAGTGTAATCAAAGGGTCACACAGTCAAAAGAAAAACAAGTGGACTTGAGAAACAGCAGCACCAAACACGGTGGAAAACGAAGTAGAGCAAATTCAAAGGAAAACAAACCAACGCCGGAAAACAACATCATTGCATCATCTCGTTTCAACCTTATTCTGGATTCAGGTTCTCTTCTTTTTTTCATTTTCGGTTCGGTTGTGGGTTTAGGGATTCGGTTTACGGATCTCAAATTCATCTCCTTCTTCTTTCAGTTCCCAGTTCTGTTTCTGGTTGTTGTTCTGTTTTCGCTTGGGTATGGGAATGGGTTTGCGGATTTATGGTTGAAGATTTTTAAGAAGGTTGGGTTTCAGTTGGTGGATGATTCGGAAAAAGTGAAGGAGGTTGGGTGGAGATTGAAGGAAGCAGAACAAGTTTAGATTGAAGGAGATGATTTTGGTTGGTGTTGGTTTATGGATCGATGGAGGTTGTGATTTGTGGTTGGAGAAAGTTGTCGGAGTGAGAAGGTGTTGTTGTTGATGGTGTTTTATTGGACGAAGGTGGTGGTGTTCTGTTTCGGACGTGGTTCTCACGGTGGAGGTGCGGACGGTTTTGCCTGAATAGGTGCGGCGATGGTGGTCATTGAAGGTGAGGATAAGTGAGGTTGTTTGTTGTTCTGAAGCTAAGTTATGGAGAAGGGAGTTTTTCAGATTGCAGGTTTTTTAGGATCAATATGGGAGATGAATTGAAGGTTTCAGTTTTGTTGTTCAAATTGAAGGTTCCCCTTGAAGGTTCAAATTGAAGGTCTATTTATTTTTCTTTTGCTCTCTCTGCCTCCCCCCCCCCCCCCCCCCGTTTCAATTCACTTCGTCTCCCCTTTAAAACAACATAGGACTTCTTCAATTTCTTTTTTTTTGAATTTGTTGAATTGCCTTTTTCACTGCAGGTCTTTGGTCAATGAAGTGTGTCGTCGTTGTTGTACAAATTGTTGTTGTGATACAGTCTCTGGAAATGTGGCAGCATTTTGGAGTATAGTGGCATGGTCTTTGTTGTAGCAGGGTCGTACGGTTTTTTTGAGCTGGAAGTGGTCCGTGTGGGGTCATATTCTTGCTGTGGTTTTTGGAATTGTTTTGCTGCAGATAGTCATTTTGGTGATGGTTTTGTTTTGGAGTGAAACGGGTAGCAGGGTGGTGTGTGTAATGTCTGTTCCAGTGCGTAATGTTCGTAGGTAAGGTCATGTGACTTGGAATTATGAAGTTTTGACAGGTTGTACGTTTATTTTTGTTTTGTGGCTTATGTAGTGTATAATGGTAATAAAGAAAAAAATGAATTAAGAAAAGATAATTAAAAAAAATGAATGGATATAACTTGGATAAAAAAGAAATAGTTGTATAAAATGGACTCTCAATGTATGGATTTGGAAATTTTGGACAATGGGCTTTTGTTGTTTTTGGGCTTTTCTAGTACAAAAATAAAAATGGGCTTAAGTTGTGGAATTGAATTTGGAAGTGATTTTGTAACATGAACTTAGTGAATGAGCCTTTGGAATTGGTGAAATATATTGGACTTAGTTGAATTTTGGATAATGGTTTATGAGAAAAACAAGATAAATGGATTCAGAAAAATTGGTTAAATGAATAAAATTGAATTTAAAGTGGAATTGACAAAATGGATACGAAATGAAAATTGGTTTAGAAATGGATTTGGCCAAATGGATATGGATCAATTTAAATGATGGATTGAAAAATGGGTAAAACGGATATTTAATTGGATGAAGGATAAAAATGGTTAAAAGATAGATAAGGACTAAAAAAGAAAATGGATAAAAACAAGAAGGATGAAACTAAAGACAACATATTTTTTTGAATTTTTCCTGAATAATGGTTAGTGGATGGATGTACAGATGAAAATATATAGGTAGGACAAATTTGGGGTATGACAGATGCCCCTATCTAATTGGCTTAAACTGAGTTAGATGAACTGCTACGGCGTTCGGTCTTTCGAGGTATAAGACAATTAGATACGAAAAAGACCACAAATTTGTCTGAAAGAAGGAAAAGGGATTGGGAAGTTGAAATACAAGAAATCTGACACCAAAAGGATGATAGACCTATCACCAGGAGGATGATAGTGAACACACGCACACAAAGACCCTTCCACCAAAAGGATGGAAATGAGGTCAAAGCCTGCTATTACAGACGAGATAATAGGGCACACACGCACAGCCCGCTATTACCGACGAGATAATAGGGCACACGCACACAGCCTGCTATTACCGACGAGATAATAGGGCACACATACACACAGACCCTTCCACCAAAAGGATGGAAATAAGATCAACGCCTGCTATTACCTATGAGATAATAGGGCACACACGCACAACCTGCTATTACCGACGAGATAATAGGGCACACACACACAGACCCTTCCACCAAAAGGATGGAAATGAAGTCAACGCCTGCTATTACCGACAAGATAATAGGGCACACACGCACAGCCTGCTACTACCAAAAGGATAGTAGGGCACACACACAGCCTACTACTACCAAAAGGATAGTATGGCACATAACACAGCTTGCTATTACCAAAAGGATAATAGGTCACACACGCAACGCCTGCTATTACCGACGAGATAATAGGGCACACACACAGCCTGCTACTACTAAAAGGATAGTATGGCACACAACACAGCCTGTTATTACCAAAAGGATAATAGGGCACACACACAACCTGCTACTACCAAAAGGATAGTATGGCACACAACACAGCCTGCTATTACCAAAAGGATAATAGGGCACACACACAGCCTGCTACTACCAAAAGGATAGTATGGCACACAACACAGCCTGCTATTACCAAAAGGATAATAGGGAACACACACAGGTTGTCACTCACCAAAGGATAACACACAGACCAAGGGTTTATGGATCGGCGACACCAAAAGGATGACGGATCAAAATAAGCTACTACCACCAACAGGATGATAGGAACCTCTTATTCGTGAGGACCAACATCAAAAGGATGAAGGTTGAATTGAATTGACATGGTTTCGGCTATCACCAAAAGGATGATAGAAATTTTTTTTATTTGAGGGTTACCAACACCAAAAGGATGCACGTTGAATTGAGTTGACAGGGTTTGGCTATCACCAAAAGGATGATAGTAAGGCAATTGACAAAAGGTCAAGTTTGTTGGGGATGTGATGAGATTTATTTGGATACATCAACAAAAGGTTGAAGTAAAGAAATCAATGAGGAGAGCCCACGAAAAGGAAAGGGAAACAGTGAAAAAATGGAGAAGGTAACCCGCCAAGATCTACGCAATCTTGTGCCTACGTATCTTTACTCGGACAAGAATAAAGAATCAGGGCAGTCGTAGTTCGACTTAAAGAAAAAAATTCAATGAGGAACGCCCACTGACTCGGAGGAATGTTTATTGGTTGGGATGAGGATGACGACCTCAGCAACAAAAGGTTGAGGAACACAACTCAATGAGGAACGCCCACTGACTTGCTTGGAGATCACAGCTTTATCAACAAAAGGTTGATGATTTCATGAGGAACGCCCATGAACTTGAAGAAGATACCCCTGACTGGGCAGAAGGTTGCTTTGAGATCTTGTCTTGATCAACAAAAGGTTGAACCAACTTCGTGGGGAACGCCCACAGATTTGCAGAAGGTGCCCCTGGCTGGGCTGAAGATCGTCTTGGAATAACTTTGTGAATAACGTCCACGGATTTGTTGAAGATGCCCCTGACTGGGCTGAAGATCTTCTTGTAATCTTGAGATTGATCCTGGATCTTGACATGCATATGTGAATGCTTGATTTTGTAATGATGTACAATGCAAATGCTGACACGCGGAGATGCAAGTGCTAGGGAAGTATGATTGGTTCTGGTATGCATATGATGCAAATGATGCTTATGATGCGTATGATGCACATGATTGCAGACAGGTGATTAGATATTTTTGGAGAGGGTGCCAGCATGGTGGACTTTTGGTAGTTGCCAATACGGATTGGACTTTTGGGCGGTGGGAGGGATTTGATTTCCTCGACACTCAGTTAGTTGAAGACGCCGTGATTAAAGCAGATAAAGATGCTATTGATGCCTCGAATCTGATCATATAATTGATAAGTCATTTCTGAGAAGACCATGACTCTGTGCTTGATGATCAGGATTGCTTGCTGCAATGAGTCTTGCCCCAGTCTGAACATGGTAATGGTCTGCCCCTGATTAACCAGTTCTGAAGTGGTCTGATCTTTGGAAGATGAGCCTTGATGTGCTTGGATATGACTTGCCCCTGATTAAGCTGTTGACGGATTTGCCCCTGACTGAGGGTTTTGAGGGAGTCTTGCTTCGGGTCGGCACCACTAAAAGTTTAAGTCTCTCTTCGATTTCCCCTTGTTGGAATTGCTTTAATGTCTAGCACTGATTTGCGATTAAAATTGCACATTTACAAAGGGTAATCTTAATACAATGCTTATGCAAGTTTTGAAAAAGTGTCGTTTATTCGAGTGTCGTGATAGCGAGACGAATGGACCGTTAGCCCAAACGTGTGCTGATTTTGATGGTGTGAAAGATATAGCAAGGAGAATAGCACCAATGCTGAAGATTACCAAATATGGGGAGTCAGTTTACGCAACCTTGCAATAGTATGCTTTCAGAATAAACCTCGCCTCAATTAGGTCTTTCGAGGGTTGTAACGTGGTCTGGTTTACGGTTTATGAAACAAAGGATAATAGGCTCAAAGTATGATTTGTACCCACCCCTTCTTCGTGATGATCTCCAGTCCTACGTTCAGTTAAATTTGCACATGTTTGTATTCCAAAAAGGGTCGACGGTGTAGGAAGGATGGCTCAATGTTTGCTCGAACTGGCAGTCACCTTATTTTGTTTTTGATGGATGTCAGTGACCCTTTGATTTTGATTTGGTGGTCGCTGAAACTTATTTTGTTTTTTTTGTTGAGGATTCGAGGGCCTCTTTCATTTTTTGCTTTCGATCCCTATCTTTTGCATGGACTGATTCTGCTTTTCGAGTCCATCGGGATTGCCTTGATTTTTGCCTAAGTCTCCTTTGAGGTGCTCGACTTAGCAGGCTTTTGATTTTTGTTTTTTTGTTTTATTGGATGATTGTAACTGCCAAGTCATGGGTATTGATAAACAACCGTCATGTCTTTTGGATTTTGCTTTGTGATTTGGGTGCGTAATTGGGTTAACTGAACACTACCCTGCCCCAGGTTAAGTGTAGGGGTTTGAATATCCGAAGGAAACTACTAATTCTAGGCTCAAAGTGGTTTACTAGGGATTAACTCCCTGTCTCTCCAGTGTTTGGGGAATTGAAACAATGCCTGTAAATCTTCGACGAGATTTTATCCGAAAGCATACGGTTTGCAATTATGGGTATTTTACTTTCATCATCCTCCCTCCAATTATTGCTAGCAACAGTTTATAAAGAGAGTGAAGTGAAATAAATGTGTCTGTGATTTGCAGTAAATGGAAAAAAATGAGTGAATACGACATAACTGATTCAAAACAATGCATAGTCACTACATTAAGAAAACCAAATACAAACGGCAATGTTCAAAGCATACAGTACTTAAACAAATAAAGGCGAAAATACAAGAATGCAAATGATGGGATGGCAACATGACTGCCTTCTTCGGGGAAACTGATCTTCCTGTCTTGACTTGATTGATGCTTGAACTGGCTTGTTCAGAGTTGGAGACTATTCTGCTTGTCTTTGGCAACCCCTTCAATGACTGATGGCCTAGACTGACATACGGTGACATGGTCTTTGTTGGATATGATTCGTCATTCACCTGCTTTTGGCTTGAGCTGCGTACTGGTGTCGAGGAATCGGCTTGATTTACTGGAGAAGGAAGGAAGTCAAAGCGAGATTTTGAGGTTGAAAATGCAATGCAAGATGCGTAACAGATGCAATGCAATGCAAAGATATGAGATGCAATGCAAGATGCAAGATCCAGGATCGCAGAATCAAACAGCTTCAAACAGTTCTGAGGTTGGCTAGATGAACGGGTCAAGAACCACAACTAGGATCAAGAAAAACCCACAGGTAGGTTTCTAAGACAGGTAGGTGCCTAGAGTTATGGATATATTTCGAAAACATTATAACCGAGACGAAGAGACATCCGACTATAATATCCTCGAAATAATCTCGTCTAGGCAAGGTCTTCGTTTCTTCCCCACGAGAAAGATTCCTCGGAGGCGCCCACTACACAACCATCGACACACGGGTTCTTAATAGGGTTCTCAGAATCCTAGATCGAGGTCAAAAATATTACTGTCAAGAAGTAATACGTTTGAGGGATCTCATCTGATTGGGGCATTCGCATTAACTCACATAGAATTAACACTACCAGCCACCATGGGTAAATTGGGTTAATGGTCCGTGGGATCGACGACCCACCTCGAAAGTATTACCACCATGGCAAAGATTCACCACAACAATAATATCTCCAAGGGAATCTACTCCAAACGGTGGTTTTCGCTTCAACTCACGCGGAAGAGACCACGCAAACCTACACTACACAACCACCATCCTAATCCTAGGGTTTTTCTCGACTTGGGTGTAGAGCAATCTCACAAAGTTCCCAATGTCAGAACATCCCAACAATGCCACAAAAGGTAACACAAGTAAATAAGCAAACGAGAAAAAAATAAATAAACGAAGCTAAAGAGCTAGAGATTCGAATCAAGATAGGCTCGACTCTCTCTTGCATGGAGCAAATATATCCCCAGCAGAGTCGCCATCTGTCGCACCTCGAAAATTCATCGAAAATACGACCCTCGCGCGAAAGGCGCGGAAAACGGTTCGACAGAGTCGCCACCGAACTTTATTTATCCCAAAAGAGGGAAAGGAAAACATCGAGAAAACCTTTAAGGAGCGGATAAGAACATGGTCGTCGCAACCATATTCTGGGTTCGGGAGTCGGTTACGTGAGGGGGAGGTACGCGCACCCCCTCACGTCCGTTGTACTCAACGGGAACCTCTTGATTCGAATCGCGATACTCGTTAGCTAAGCTTATCTGTTTTCTTCTAAAAAATGAATGCGAAACGGTAAGATAAAAGGAAATGATGCTAGGGGGAATGGGGTGGTTTTAGGATAGGGTGCTCGGCAAGATCATCGCAACCTCGGGCCTACGTATGCTCATTCGGACGAGAATGAGAAATCAGAGCAATCGTAGTTCGACTACGGGGTTTGACGGAAAAAGATGGTAGTGTGGACGCAAACGGGGAAAAAGAAAAAAGTGTGCTCGCCAAGATCATCGCAATCTTGTGCCTACGTATCTTTACTCGGACGAGAATAAAGAATCAGAGCAGTCGTAGTTCGTGGTACGCCCACGAAACAAGGGATGGTTGGTTGATTTTTAAAAGAGGCGTCAATTGCTCACACACGAGTAAGAGAACTCGCACCCAAACAATCGAAGAGAGATCAAATACTTGAACTCCCATTTTTCACCTTGAAAAAGTTTTGATAGTTTTTAGTCGTTTTGAGATTTGATTATGAAAATCCGCTTGACGTGGGATCAAGGGTTTATTGTATGGGCTTGGTTATTTTGAAAAGGCTTTGATTTGTCAAAAGAAGAGGCGTCAATTGCTCACACACGAGTAAGAGAACTCGCACCCAAACAATCGAAGGAAGATCAAAGACTTGAACCCCCATTTTTCACCTTAAAAGAGTTACGATAGTTTTAGGTTGTTTTTGAAGTTTGATTATGAAAATCCGCTTGACGTTTGATCAAGGGTTTATTGTATGAAAAGAGTTTGGTTTGAAGATGACTCGACGACGAATCGAGGGTTTAGTTGAAAATGGCTCGACGACAAATCGAGGGTTTGGTTTGAAAAGAGGTTTGTTTTGAAAATGGCTCGACGATGAATCGAGAATTAGTTTGAAAATGGGTTGCCTATGCTAGTCCCTAGGGGTGCTCCTAGTAAACAAACCACAATCAAAGCAATAATAAATGCGTACATCGGAATGGGAGAAGGGTACATGTAAAATACAAGTGTTGACATGAAATAAAGGGGTCTCGTTGTAAGGTAGCCCAAGAGAAAGCCGTGTGTGTGCAAGGTGTCCTAAACAAAACCTTGAGCAAGCGTCGAGCAAGTGGATGATCATAATCAACAGTCCATTAGTTAGTTTTTTAGGTTTCGATATTTTTAGTGTTTTTGATTAAAAGTATGTACAAAGAAAAATGGTTAGATAAATAAATATGGATATGAATAATATGAATATGAGCAAGGTAAAAAAGACAAGAGATAATATTGACATAAAAATAAAGTTGGTCTCGTCTTAATCGGATTTAATCGACGAAACGATAATCGACGATTTTTGACTTTCACTGACCAAAAATGAAAATAATAAAAATGATAAAATGACAAAGATGAAATTAAATCGAAAAGGTGTAGGAAAAAGAATAAAGGCCTCACCTTTATCGAGATTTAATCGAGAAATCAATAAATCAATCGATATTTAGTTTTCATGGACCCAAAATGAATAAAAATAAAATAAAAATGAAGTAAAATCGAAAATGATAAGAAAAACAATAAAGGTCTCACCTTTATCGAGATTAAGTCGAGAAATCGACAAATCGTCGATGTTTGGTTTTCATTGACCCAAAATAGAATAAGAATAATGTAAAAACAATGGAAATGAAATAAAATCGAAAATGTATATGAAAACGAATAAAGGTCTCACCTTTATCGAGATTAAGTCGAGAAATCGACAAATCATCGATGTTAGGTTTTCATTGACCCAAAAAAAATTAATATAATAAAATAAATTGGAAAATAAATAGTAAATATGTAAATAGGCCTCATATTAATCACAATTTAATTGGTTTGAAAAAAACTGATTATATCATGAATGTTGTTAGATCATTGGCCCTAAAAAAAATCGAAAATAAATTAAGATCGAAATTGAAAGAAACATTATATAAAAAACTACAAAATTTAATAACCATTTTTTAGATAAGAAAGTTTCTAGAATAAATTAAAAAACTAAAAACAAATTGAAAATAAAAACAAAGGGAGAGGGGTGCGCTGGATAACGGGGTGTGAATCATAATGGGCTTCAAGCCCATTCATCACACGAATCAACATGAGAAGGAAAGGAAATTAAAACAGGGCATGGGAAAAACAAAGCAAAACATAGTGTAATCAAAGGGTCACACGGTCAAAAGAAAAACAAGTGGACTTGAGAAACAGCAGCACCAAACACGGTGGAAAATGAAGTAGAGCAAATTCAAAGGAAAACAAACCAACGCCGAAAAACAACATCATTGCATCATCTCGTTTCAACCTTATTCTGGATTCAGGTTCTCTTCTTTTTTCGTTTCCGGTTCGGTTGTGGGTTTAGGGATTTGGTTTACGGATCTCAAATTCATCTCCTTCTTCTTTTAGTTCGCAGTTCTGTTTCTGGTTGTTGTTCTGTTTTCGCTTAGGTATGGGAATGGGTTTGCGGATTTATGGTTGAAGATTTTGAAGAAGGTTGGGTTTCAGTTGGTGGGTGATTCGGAAAAAGTGAAGGAGGTTGGGTGGAGATTGAAGGAAGTAGAACGAGTTTAGATTGAAGGAGATGATTTTGGTTGGTGTTGGTTTATGGATCGATGGAGGTTGTGATTTGTGGTTGGAGAAAGTTGTCGGAGTGAGAAGGTGTTGTTGTTGATGGTGTTTTATTGGACGAAGGTGGTGGTGTTCTGTTTCGGACGTGGTTCTCACGGTGGAGGTGCGGACGGTTTTGCGTGAACAGGTGAGGCGATGGTGGTCATTGAAGGTGAGGATAAGTGAGGTTGTTTGTTGTTCTGAAGCTAAGTTATGGAGAAGGGAGTTTTTCAGATTGCAGGTTTTTTAGGATCAATATGGGAGATGAATTGAAGGTTTCTGTTTTGTTGTTCAAATTGAAGGTTCCCCTTGAAGGTTCAAATTGAAGGTTTATTTATTTTTCTTTTGCTCTCTCTGCCCCCCCCCCCCCCCCCCCCCCCGTTTCAATGAACTTCGTCTCCCCTTTAAAACAACATAGGACTTCTTCAATTTCTTTTTTTTTTGAATTTGTTGAATTGCCTTTTTCACTGCAGGTCTTTGGTCAATGAAGTGTGTTGTCGTTGTTGTACAAATTGTTGTTGTGATACAGTCTTTGGAAATGTTGCAGCATTTTGGAGTATAGTGGCATGGTCTTTGTTGTAGCAGGGTCGTACGGTTTTTTTGAGCTGGAAGTGGTCCGTGTGGGGTCATATTCTTGCTGTGGTTTTTGGAATTGTTTTGCTGCAGATAGTCATTTTGGTGATGGTTTTGTTTTGGAGTGAAACGGGTAGCAGGGTGGTGTGTGTAATGTCCGTTGCAGTGCGTAATGTTCGTAGGTAGGGTCATGTGACTTGGAATTGTGAAGTTTTGACAGGTTGTACGTTTATTTTTGTTTTGTGGCTTATGTAGTGTATAATGGTAATAAAGAAAAAAAAATGAATTAAGAAAAGATAATTAAAAAAAATGAATGTATATAACTTGGATTAAAAAGAAATAGTTGTATGAAATGGACTCTCAATGTATGGATTTGGAAATTTTGGACAATGGGCTTTTGTTGTTTTTGGGCTTTTCTAGTACAAAAATAAAAATGGGCTTAAGTTATGGAATTGAATTTGGAAGTGATTTTGTAACATGAACTTAGTGAATGAGCCTTTGGAATTGGTGAAATATATTGGACTTTGTTGAATTTTGGATAATGGTTTATGAGAAAAACAAGATAAATGGATTCAGAAAAATTGGTTAAATGAATAAAATTGAATTTAAAGTGGAATTGACAAAATGAATACGAAATGAAAATTGGTTTAGAAATGGATTTTGACAAATGGATATGGATCAAATTAAATGATGTATTGAAAAATGGGTAAAACGGATATTTAATTGGATGAAGGATAAAAATGGTTAAAAGAAAGATAAGGACTAAAAAGAAAATGGATAAAAACAAGAAGGATGAAACTGAAGACAACATATTTTTTTGAATTTTTTCTGAATAATGGTTAGTGGATGGATGTACAGATGAAAATATATAGGTAGGACAAATTTGGGGTATGACACATGGTTGTCAATAAAGTGTTTGTGGATGGAGGTGCGGCAGTCAACTTGATGTCATATTGAATATTCAAGAAAATGGGGAAGACCGACGAGTATCTTAGGCCCCATAACATGGTATTGTCCAACTATGAGGGAAAAGCCCGTAACATACTAGGCGTGATCTAGGTAGACCTATTAGTTGGTTCGACATCCATACCAACTTTATTCACGGTCATCAAGTCCAATGTTAATTATAATTTGATTCTTAGACGCGAGTGGATACACGGAATTGGTGCAGTGCCTTCAACGCTGAACCAAAGGGTGGCCATCTGGAGGGAAGATGGCATCGTTGAGAACATAGAGGCCGACCAAAGCTACTTCAAAGTCGAGATAGGCATGGTCGGAAGGAAAGGCTTCGACAGAAATTTGGCAAAGATACCGCCATGTTATGCTACTGAGGAGGTGTACACTTTTAGAAAAGACTCGACTTACTATCTGAACCTATATCCAAATTATTAGTTCATCTGGGACAGAGAGCAGGTAGAGAGCGAACCTGTCGAAGAGGGAAGTCTACCCCCACAGGGTGGACATTGGTTAACAAGAATGACTGTTGAGGCAAGATCCTTGGCTTGAATTTCGGCCTATATGGCTGAAAAAATAGAATAAAATCAGCCTTAGAGGCTGAGTTTTCTAAGAATTTGGCTTTCGAAGCCAATGTCGAAAGCCCCGTGGAGATTGGAGATGGCCATATGGGCCAGACAACAGCTTTAGAAAGCTGGAGGCTCGATTGCATTTATGAAAACGAGCCTTTGGGGTTTGAAAGGACCCACTTGAAACTAGTAAGAAAATGCAGGTCCAGGAGCCTTTAGAGGAGATAGACTTGGGCGAAGGAGCGGCGAAGCGACCAACCTACATCAGCGCCAGGGTTTAACCGGGCATGAAAAGTAAAGTGGTCGAGTTGCTCAAAGAATACAAAGACTGTTTCGCATGGGATTATGACAAAATTCCAGTGTTAAGCTGAGAGGTGGTAGAGTTAAAGCTATCAATTTGATCTGGAAAGAAGCCGGTGAAATAGTTACCAAGGAGGTTTGCACCAGAGATAATAACGAAGATCAAAGAAGAGATCAAAAGGTTGCTCAGATGTAAGTTCATAAGAACGGTTAGGTACGTCAAATGGTTAGCGAATATTGTTCCATTTATAAAGAAAAATGGTACACTTAGAGTTTGCATAGACTTTAGGGATTTAAACAATGCCACACCTAAAGATAAGAACCCCATATGCCTGTGGCAGAAATGCTGGTCAATTTAGCTGCGGTTCATGATTATTTCAGAATGTTAGATAGGTACTCTGGGTACAACCAAATCTTTATAGCTGAAGAAGACGTACCTAAGATGGCGTTTCGATGCCCAGGTGCGTTAGGCACTTATGAATGGATAGTGATGTCCTTTGGTCTGAAGAATGCTAGGGCGACTTACCAAAGAGCTGTGAATGTTATGTTTCACGACTTTATCAAGACTTTTATGCAAGTTTACATTGACGATATAGTCATAAAATCCTCATCGGAAACGGTCACCTTGACCATTTTCGACGGTCCTTTCAGAGGATGAGGAAATATGGATTAAAAATGAATCCATTAAAGTGTGCTTTCTGTGTTGGTGCAGGATATTTCTTAGGGTTCGTGGTGCACAAGAAAGGCATAGAGATAAATCAGAACAAGACAAAAGCAATTGTAGCTCTCAAGCCTCCTTCGACAAAGAAGCAGCTCCAGCCTTTGTTGGGGAAAATAAATTTCCTGAGAAGGTTCATCTCCAACTTAAGTGGCAAAATTCAGTCGTTCTCGCCACTACTTCGACTCAAGAAAGATAGTGACTTTATTTGGGGAAGCAAACAACAAGAGGCTTTTGACAATATCAAGCAGCATCTAATGTGGCCTCCAGTTTTGTTACCCCTAAGTAGAAATATGAGCATGAAATTGTACATAGGTGCATCGGATTCGACTATAGGGAATATATTAGCACATGAGAATGATAATGGCGTCGAAAGAGCCATATATTACCTCAGTCGAATTCTAATGGATGCAGAGACTAGGTATAACCCGATTGAAAAACTATGTTTATGCCTATACTTATCATGTGCAAAATTGAAGCATTATATTAAACCAGTAGAAGTTTATGTTTACTCTTATTTCGACGTTATTAAACATATGTTATCAAAACCTATTTTACATAGTCGAATAGGAAAGTGGGCCTTGGCGCTTACAGAGTATTCATTGAATTATTGTCCTTTGAAAGCAGTAAAAGTACAAATTGCCACAGATTTCATTGTCGACCATTCAGTGGTCGAGACATTGGAGGCATACGTAGGAATCAAGCCTTGGAGGCTATACTTCGACGGTTCCAGACATAAGGATGACTCTGTGGTAGGTATCTTTATCCTTTTGCTGGAAAACATGCCAACTAAGTTCAGGTATAAGATTAAGGGACCATGTTCCAATAACGAGGTCGAATATGAAGCCTTGATAGCGGGCCTCCAAATTTTATTAGATTTTGGGGCAAGAGATATCAAAATCAAGGGTGATTCAGAATTGGTGGTCCGACAACTGTAGAAAGAGTATAAATGCATCAAAGAGAATTTGATGTTATACTTTGCCAGAGCTAACATTTTGTTAAAATGGTTTGATCATGTTTTGATCGAACACATCCCTCGATTGGAAAATCAGGAGGCTAGTGATTTGGCTAAGATAACCTAAGGGTACAAAATTTCCAAGGAAAGGTTGGAAGACTTATAGTAGCAATCGACAGGAAGGTTAAATACAGAGCCTTGAGCTATGTATTTATGGGTAATGAATTGCTAAAAAAGACTCCTGAAGGACTCCTTCTCAAGAGCCTAGGCGAGAGCGAAGCCTATTTTGCGATCTCAGAGGCACATAGGGGGTCATGTGGCTCCCACCAAGATGGTCACAAAATGAAGTGGTGTATGTTTCTATTAGGAATGTACTGGCCAACTATGCTAAAAGATTGTATAGACTTCGTCAAAGGTTGCCAAGAATGTCAGAAGCATTCAGGCATCCAACATGTGCCTGCTAGTGAGTTTCACTCAATAGTAAGCCAAGGCCTTTCAGAGGTTAGGCTTTAGACATAATTGGCGAAATCAAGCCCTCTTCGTCAAATGGGCATAGGTACATCCTGGTGGGAATTGATTATTTCACCAAGTGGATAGAAGCTATACACCTGCCTAATGTTGACCAAGAGGAGGTGATAAGTTATACCTGAAACTATTACCACGGATCAAGGCTCAGTTTTCACAAGGCGCAAAATGGTGGAGTTTGCCTCTACAGCGGGTTTCAAGTTGTTAACTTCGACACCATATTACGCCCAAGCCAATGGTCAGGTCGAAGCAGCAGATATTAATTAGTTTGATAAATAAGCATGTCGGTCAGAATCTGAAGAAATGGCATAAAACCCTAGACCATGTGTTGTGGGCATGTCGTAATTTGCCCAAGAAGACAACTAACTCTACACCGTTCCGACTTGTATATGGATATGACGCAGTGTTGCCTCTAGAAATTTACCTGCAGTCGGTTAGGATTCAAAGGCAGTCGAAGATCCCAACTGAGTTCTATTGGGGATGATGTTCGACGAGTTGGTTAATCAGGACGAGGAAAGGCTAACTGCTCAAGATGTCTTGATGAGGCAAAAGGAGAGAGTTGTTAAAGCATATAACAAAAAGGTTAAGTCCAAAACATTTAGTGTGGGTGACCTAGTTTGGAAGGTCATTTTTCCTATGGATCGGAAAGATAGAAGGTTGGGCAAATGTTCACTAAATTAGGAAGGTCCTTTTAAAATTATTCAAGTATTTTTAAACAATGCATATGAGATTGAAGAATTGACCCCTGAAGGTCGAATCCTGCGAATTAACGGCAAATATGTGAAATAATATAGGCCTATTTTGCAGGAAGTACACATAGATGTTGAATAAAGGATGAATTCAAAATTAAAAAAATGTTTCAAAAAATTGATAGCCTTTAACATGGTCAAAATGCCACGAAGGGCATACTTAAAGATTACATCATGAAAAGTGTCAAAATGTTGCCACAGACGGTGAAAAGGTACGTCAACAAAAAAGAAATAGTAATAAAATAAATTGAATGACAATCCTAGAAGGGGAAAGTAGGCTAGATTCGTTCATACTGAATCTTGGCCGAAGTGAGTCGACGATCAGCTTGGGAAACGATTGAGGCGTAGGCAAAAAGTTCAGTTTCGAGGGCGGAAACCATCTCCAGATATTAGATAGCCTTTTGTGTCTCCTCATCTAGTTGGATTTGGCTAACTCTCTGGAGATTGCTTTTCTCACTTTCAGCGTCCTACACCTTCTTCTGCAAGGCCTCTATCTCTTTCTTCTAGCCAGCAATGTTTGCATCCAAAGCAGCGACAACATTGTCCTCCTAACAAAGACTTTCTTCAAGTTCTTCAGCGCATTGGTATGACTCACTGGCTAGATTCCACACTTTTGATCTTTCAGTTGCCTTGGGCGCCATTTTAGTCTTGGTGTCATGTATGCGCTAGAAGTCGGCAAGGATTTGGTCAAAGAGAGGCCCAAAGGTGACCAGGAAAATCAACTACTTCGACAAAAGCATCAAGGATGTCTAGTTTCTTCAACAAAGTCTTGATGCCATAACCATAAATGAATTCCTTTTCCAAATATTCAAAAATATTGACTCCCCCAACAAGGGTCTTCAATTGTCTTAGAATATCGTCAATGGTTTCAAGCCCAGTTTGTCATACCCTCATTTAAACCCTAACCCTTTTGCATCATACGTGCATCATATCATCTCATTTGACCATCGATTCCCAAGAGTTTTAGGTCATAAGTTTGAGCTTGGAGAATTAGGGTTTCTCTTGATAGCCTTCCCAAGGTTTCACAGTTTGTTTGGTGTTCACTAGTTGTTGTGTTTTGGTCGTGGCCTATGCAAATTAGGGTTTTTGTAACTCAACTTGTTCTCTAACTTTTGTGCATCCATAGTACAAAGTTTAATGCTTTTGTTCTCCCTTTGTGCTTATTAAGAGTGTAAGATTGGATTAAGTTGTCTATGGTAGTAATTCAAGTCCAATGAAGGTCACATGATCATTATTTCTCAAGACAAGTTCACTTTGGTTTGTGATGAATTCATTTCATCAAAGAATCTTCAATTGGTGGTCTTGGTTTCATTAGTGCTTAAGTGATAAGGAATTTGGAAACTATATCCATTCATGGTTAAGTTTTGTGAGATTCTTCAAGGTTAACTCATGCACATTTGGTTTTGATGAAGATTAAGTTTGTGCCAACAAGGTTTCAAGGTTGCATTACTTGGATTTTTTGGATTCAATTCAAGACTAAAAGAGTCATTCATTTACAAGTTCAAGATGGATTCAAAAGGAACGTGGTCAAATTTATCAAGATGTTATCATAGCTTTGTTTCATCATAAGCATTGGCCATAAATGTTCCCCAAATTGGGAAGGTCCTTTTAAAATTATTCAAGTATTTTTAAACAATGCATATGAGATTGAAGAATTGACCCCTGAAGGTCGAATCCTGCAATTAACGGCAAATATGTGAAATAATATAGGCCTATTTTGTAGGAAGTACACATAGATGTTGAATAAAGGATGAATTCAAAATTAAAAAAAGCTTTCAAAAAATTGATAGCCTTTAACATGGTCAAAATGCCACGAAGGGCATACTTAAAGATTACATCATGATAAGTGTCAAAATGTTGCCACAGACAGTGAAAAGATACGTCAACAAAAAAGAAATAGTAATAAAATAAATTGAATGACAATCCTAGAAGGGGAAAGTAGGCTTGATTCGTTCATACTGAATCTTGGCCGAAGTGAGTCGACGATCAGCTTAGGAAACGATTGAGGCGTAGGCAGAATGTTCAGTTTCGAGGGCGGCAACCATCTCCAGATATTAGATAGCCTTTTGTGTCTCCTCATCTAGTTGGATTTGGCTAACTCTCTGGAGATTGCTTTTCTCAGTTTCAGCGTCCTGCACCTTCTTCTGCAAGGCCTCTATCTCTTTCTTCTAGCCATTAATGTTTGCATCCAAAGCAGCGACAATATTGTCCTTCTGACAAATACTTTCTTCAAGTTCTTCAGCGCATTGGTATGACTCTGTAATACCCCATATTATTTAAATGCTCAATTGGAATCAGATAAGATCAGATGAGTATCTATGTGCTCTATCTTTGGATAATTGGATTAATGGAATCCTCTAAGTACTTTAAGTATTGACATTGGGATCAATAGAGCAACTAATGAACTCTGAAGAGATCAATTATTTTATGAAAGAGACAAATTGGTATTTATTAGTACGAGAGAATATTTTAAGATAACTCTAATAATTGATCAATTGGGCTGAGATGATAAAATATCAATTGGAGATGTTTTACCCTATTGGATTATATATATATATATAAGAAAAAGAAGAAGTTAGTAAGAAGAAGAAGAAGAAGAAGAAAAGAGAAAGAAGAGAAAGAAGAGAAAGAAGAGAAAGAAGAGAAAGAAGAGAAAGAAGAGAGGAAGAAAGGGAAAAGAGAAGAAGAAGCTTGGATCATTGTTCACCATCTTCTTCAAACTCCTCTACGATTATCAGGTGAGTTCTAGTTAGATACTCTAAGTTCTAGAAATATAAGTGTAGAACTTAGGTTAGTTTTGAGAGAAAATGATTAAACGGGTCAATCAATGAAATCTAACGGATGAAATTCGATATGAACTGCGTAGAATACTTGTTGTTATGTTTGGAACATGTTTTAGTTGATATATTATGGATTGGAAGTGTTTGGGTGGAAGAAATGATGGATTTTGGCCCCAAATGACCTATATTGACGCTACTGAGAATTTCTGAGTTCGCGGGTTCGCCTAGCGAACCACAGCGAAGGAAAAGGCGAATGTTCACCTAGAAGTTCACCTAGCGAACTTTATGCTATTTTTTCTCTGCCTTGGTTCGCTGGTGTTCGCCTAGCGAACCCTGGAGCGAACGTGACAAAATTTTCCATCTTGTTTCCTTCATAACTTTTGATCCGTAACTCGGATTGAGGCACGGTCGGATGCGTTGGAAAGCTATTCCAATGCTCTTTATGATATTGGAATAGAAACATATGTGTATGCCTTGGATTGATAAGAAAAATATGGAAAAGTAATGTATGTGTGAAAAGTGTGGTTTATGTTTCCACCAAAATTCATGAATCGGGAAGCCGATTGATATGGGACTTGAAGCCTTGGAAAGAGAATCCAATGTGCTTTTAAATGGTAATGTGAGACCATGAGTTAACCAAGGATGCTTGGTAGAGGATAGGAGTGGCTTGTATGCCTTAAAATGTGTGAGAACTACTATGTGGATTATGTTTAACATGTTATGCTATTATATGTGTTACTTGTAATATTTGTGATTATACCATGTCTATCTAATCGTGAATTGTGAATGAAAGAAATATGCATGTTTAAAATATGAATTAGGAAGAGTGAGGAAACTTTACCCCAAAACAAAATGGTAAAATTCTAGGTTGTGAATAGAATTGTGATAGAAACTCTGGATGGCGACGCTTGTGCATTCATTGACGAGTTCTGGCCTAGAGTAGATAACGAAATGACAACGCTCGTGCGTGAGGGGCCGAGGCGTGTGTCCATTTCCGAATGGTATAGAAAAGAGTGAACACTAGTATGGAACATGTGTGTAAACCGTTGTGGTTTTGTGAAAAGGCAAAAGAGGCCTTAAGGCATTGTGGCCTTGTGATTGTCGAATACAATCACGTTTGTGTGTGAGATCACGTAATCGTAACCGGTTCTTAGAATATCGTCAATGGTTTCAAGCCCAGTTTGTCATACCCTCATTTTCACCCTAACCCTTTTGCACGTGCATCATATAATCTCATTTGACCATTGATTCCCAAGAGTTTTGGGTCATAAGTTTGAGCTTGGAGAATTAGGGTTTCTCTTGATAGCCTTCCCAAGATTTCATTGTTTGTTTGGTGTTTACTAGTTGTTGTGTTTTGGTCGTGGCCTATGCAAATTAGGGTTTTTGTAACTCAACTTGTTCTCTAAATTTGTGCATCCATAGTACAAAGTTTAGTGCTTTTGTTCTTCCTTTGTGCTTATTAAGAGTGTAAGATTGGATTAAGTTGTCTATGGTAGTAATTCAAGTCCAATGAAGGTCACATGATCATTATTTCTCAAGATAAGTTCACTTTGGTGTATGATGAATTCATTTCATCAAAGAAGCTTCAATTGTTGGTCTTTGTTTCATTAGTGCTTTAGTGATAAGGAATTTGGAAACTATATCCATTGGTCTTGGTTTCATTAGTGCTTTAGTGATAAGGAATTTGGAAACTATATCCATTCATTACACAGTTTTGCCCCATTTTGGTCAAATTTATCAAGATGCTATCATAGTTTTGTTTCATCATAAGCATTGACCATAAAAAAACAAGTAGGCAAGTTTTGTTCAAAAAATCAAGCAAGGAATAAAATGACATATAATCATAGTTTCATCATTAAACAAGTTTCATTAAAATGAGATGAACAAGAATTTTTGTGTCAACATTACATTGGAACAATTGTGGATTACACTTGGTTTTGCAAAGTTTATTCCTATCTTGATGTTTACATTTACAAGTCCAATCCTAAATTACAAGTTGAGGCCTATTTTAAAAAATTGTCAAAATTCTATCTTTGCTTCCTTTTGCAACTCCAACTTCAAGCATTCTTTGTCCTCCAACTTCAAGTTATCATCACTTCCATGCCATGAAACATCAAAAACTTATCACATAAGGGAAGAGTAATTAAAATTCAATTCAAATTAATGTCCATTTTGCATCATCCAAGTTCAAAATATCAAGATAAAAGGAAAGGGAGAAAGTTACTGCAGTAACTATTTTCAGCACATTTTTTTACTCAATTTTCAAATTCAAAGAAAACAAGAGAAAGATGACAAAAATTATGCAGAGGAAAAAGCACAGCAGAGCATATACACCAATTTGCTAAAACACTTTTTGGCATCTTTGAAAGGCATAGCAAGCCTTGCCATGAACAAAATTCTACAGCAAGATATACATTACAATTTAAACCCTACTCTCTACTATAAAATCAGAAGCAATCTGGACATAAAAGAACAACAGAAAACCTAGGCAGCCCTCATTCATTCAACAAAAAAATCTCAAAAAAACCATCAAACCTAGTAATCTCAACAGCAACATCAAGAGACACAATAGTAACCATAAAACCTCAGACAAAATCGTGTTCATATTTTTCAACAAGGCAAAAAATTCAGCAACATACAAAATTTAAATCACCATATCTATATCAACAACAAACCCCATTGCAATATCAACAAATAGATTCGACTAACAGAAATTGCGAAATCAAGGGAAGAACAGAGGATACCTGAGTTCATCGTTTCGAGTAGGTATAACTCCATTTCTTTTTTATCCTTCTGCGCTGATATTCTACATGATGCTGTTTGAATCATTTTGAGTTTCGTTTGGGGTAGATCATTTTCAAATAATATTCGTTGTTTCATTTGCGATTTGGTTCATGATTCGTAGCACTGCTTTGTGTTGTTCCGCTGATTTTTGTTTGGCTGAACACGAGGAAGAGAAACGAATACGAGAGAGATGAGAGGCCGTGAGTATTGAGGAGAAAGCATGAACAAGTGAGAGAGGGCGACAGATCGAGAGAGTATAAGTGTGAGAGAGGTCACGATTGAGAAGAGAGGGTGAGGGAGCAGTTGAAACTTAATTTTGAACGTGTTTTGTTGCAGAGCGTGTATTTTTTTTGTGTTTTGAAGCAAGCAGCCGTGTTTTCTTTGCCTTGTTTCCCTTGGGTTTGTTTGGCATTAAAGTCCAAACCAACTGCGACCCGCTCCGCTTCCACCATGTGCCCAGTCCGCCCTCCTTGCAGTTGTCTTGGGCTTTGCCCATGTGTTGATTTCTTCACCCCAGCCCCTTTCAATCTTTTTTACTTCCTTTTTTTCTTGCATTAGCTTATTATTTCAAAACCCTTATTTTTTTTAAAAAGGCGTAAATGCAATTTTGCTCCCCATAGTATTATTTTTCTAAACTTTTGATCCTCTTTTAAAAAAACTCAAGTTTTTAGTCTCTTGTTTTGATTTTTTTAGGGATTATTTTGGTCCCCTCTCAAAATTAGGGTATGTGGCATTTTTCTCGCTGATGTAGATTGCTGACTAGGATTATTTATTATTTTATATTTATTTACATAATTAATTGATAATTTTAATAAAGTTTCTCTAAAACTTAATTAATAAATATTTTTTAGAAATTAGATAATTAAATTTTTTTAAAACAATTTGGGCCACAAACCCAAGTCATTTTAACACTAGTCCAATACACAAATTTATACTTGGTAGTCTTAATGAGCTATATAAACACTAACCACTTTTGTTAAAAAATCAATATGAGACTTTAATGGAAAATGCAAGGAGTTTTTCTTTCTACTAAAGTCTGAAGCTTATTTTTCTTTTGAGATAATTCTTCATCTCTTTTGATCATGTGATTTGTAACAATTAGATCAATTATTTTAATTAATTTTTCCTCAATGAGTTGATGGCTCGTTGGAATCTTAGAACCCCCTTTCTCTTTTAGTTAACATGTTATATACAATGTATAAAATCTTGTGATGGCTTATTCTTTTGATAGCCTGTTGGAAACTTAGAACCCCCTTTCTCTTATACTGTTAGACTTTATTCTTCATCAAACGGTCTCTACTACCATGGCAGTACATTTCTATATCAATAATTTATTTTAGGAATGTATATAAAGTAAGAAGCAAAAAATATATTAATGAAACAGTGGCTCTGTTGTTAAAACCAGTTTCTTTACCATTTATTTCTTGACAAATCAAATATTGCAGATCACAGAGAAAGGTCCAACAGAGACTATTTGGGGCGTCCTTTATTAACTGCAACTAATGATTCCAATCCGTGGTGGTTAGTTTTCAAGCAGGCTATAACCTCAGTTGGAGAAAAACTTTCAAAACCTGAAATTCTTTCGTCCACAAAATGTGAGACAGTTAGAGTCCCACATTGTTTCCATTAAAGTTATAGGTGTAGTGTGGGTTTTGCATTTTCCATTAAAGTTCCACATTAATTTTTTAACAAAAGTGGTTAGTGTTTATATAGCTCATTAAGACTATCAAGTGTAAACTTGTGTATTGGGCTAGCGTTAAAATGAGTTGGGTTTGTGGCCCAAATTGTTTTAAAAAAAAATTAATTATCTAATTTCTAAAAAATATTTATTAATTAAGTTTTAGAGAAACTTTATTAAAATTATCAATTAATTATGTAAATAAATATAAAATAATAAATAATCTTAGTCAGCAATCCACATCAGCGAGAAAAATGCCACATACTCTAATTTTGAGAGGGGACCAAAATAATCCAAAAAAAAATCAAAACAAGGGACCAAAAACCTGAGTTTTTTTAAAGGGGGATCAAAAGTTTAGAAAAATGATACTATGGGGACCAAAACTGCATTTAAGCCTTTTAAAAAAGAAGAAAAGATAAATAAAGGTTATGTTATTTTTTTTAATAATAATAAAAGAGATATTTGATCATATTTTTTTCTTTTTCTTATTTCATTTAAAAATCAAAGAAAATAATTTAAATATTAATGTTAGATGTTTGAATTAGGTTTTGTTTATTTCAAAATTTTTTTTTAGAATTAACACTTTACTTTTATTTTGACATGTTCAATACTTATTAGTGTGACCTTGCTTGCTACTTGTTGTTTGCATGGATATTTATGTGTTTTATTGTATATTTTATTCTTGCATAATAATTTTAATTATTAATAATGAAAAATGAACAAAAAATGATAAAATTGAAAATACCAAAAATATTTAATCTTTCTTTGTGAACATATAAGATTTGTAAGAACCTATTACACTTCGTGCGTGACCAAAGCTTGACTTGGAGTGTCATTAGGGACTTGTGATCTTAAATCGCAAGGCGTACATCATTACACTCCCCTAAGGCCATTGAACTTGTATTATTGTTATTCTTTGTTTAGCTTAGGACACTTTGCACACACACGACTTCCTCTTGGTATACCTTACAATGAGACCTCTTTATTTCTCGCATTGATCATCCCTTGTACTTTTTCATGTAACCCTCCCTCATTTGATGTACATTTTTATCTTGCTTTCCTTTGGCTTGTTTTCGCTAGTTAGCTATCCTTAGGAACTATGATCGACCAAACCCCAAAGCATTCTTGATTCATATAACAAGCCCTACCCAACTTATAAGTCGATCGCTTTGTGCATAGTCATTAACCTTATCCTCATCACTTCAAACCTTTTCTTAATAAATAATAAAAACCCTTTATCTAATGTCAAGTGGCATTTTTCTCAATAAATTCAAAAACACAATAAAACACAATTAGAATTGCGCGCCACGAGCCTTAAGTGGTGGAGAATGAGTGAGAATGGAGCTTTCCTATACTTACTACGAGTATTTTGGACACAAGACGCTCGACTTGGTAGTTTGAAATATCCACCTCTACCCATGGTCTTTAGTGCAATCCTAATCAAGAACAATCTCCTTTCAAAAATCCTAAAAAAACAACATCAACTCATCAAACTTCTTTTTGCGCCTTAGGGCATCACTCCAAAAACCCTTTTTTTCAAGGTATAAAATAAACCAACAAACAATTATTTTCTACTCCGAACTACGGAGCTCTGATTCCTCATTTCACGATGAGGATATGTAGGCACAAAGGCCCCAATCCTTGGCGAGCACCCTAATGAAAAATCAACCCTCTTTCGCTTTAGCAAGTAGACTTTAGATATAACACTCATTCATGCTTAGATAACCTAGATGGTTCTCATCGAGTACGATGGATGTGAGGGGTGCTAACACCTTCCCCTCACATAACCGACTTCCGAACCCAAATTTGGTTGCAAGACCATGTTCTTCACCTTTAGGAGGTTTTCTCGAATATTTTCCTTTTCCTTCTAGAATAAATAAAATTCGATGGTGACTCTGTGCATTTTTTGCGTAGCGACAGCTGGCAACTCTGCTGGGGATCCTTCCCTAAGCAAGTCAAGCCTAGTCTAGGTTGCCTTTTTCGCATGTTTGTGTGTTTTTCTTTTTTCTTTTCTTGCTTTATTTTATTGCTTTCCCTTTAGTTTATTTACTTGTATTTTATCTTATGTGGCTCTTAATGATGTGGTATGGATTGGGTATTTTGGTGAAAAACCTTGAGGGAAAGACTCTCCACCCGAGTCTAGAGTGCAAACTTGAGATAGGAGAGGTTGAGTAGTATGGGCTCCCGAGAAGCTCTTCTCGTATGGATCGATACGAAAACCTCTCTTGGAGTATATTCTATTGAGGATATTGACGACCGTTAAGCTCTTGGCGTAAGCAATCAATGTTTTCGTTAGGATCCATGACTCTAAGGACCTTTGTAGAACCTTAAACCATTGGCCAACTAGGATTGATGGTCGCGTAGTATGGGCCCCCGGGAAGCTCTTCTCGCGAGGGTCGATACGAAGATCTCACTCAGAATAGACTTTCTTGATGGAGTTGTTGCCTGGAAATGAGTGACATACGCAACAAATAGTCGAGGAAGTCCATGACTCTGAGACCCTTATCTAAAACCCAACGTCAATGGTCACGTAGTATTGCCCCCCGAGAAGCTCTTCTCGCGAGGGTCGATACGAAGATCTCACCCAAAAGAGATTCGTGTGATGGAGTTATCAACTAACATGCTCATGTCGTGTGTGATAAACATTCATGTAGATCCATGACTTTGGGGTCCCTTCAAATGCTAGACCCCACCTGGTGAGATCGTTGTTTAGAAAGCAACTAGTGTTACCCTTCGTCCATGCCTCAGACTTATAAACCCACATGCTTGGAATCCATTCATGCATTCATTCATGCAACCATTATATAAAAAATAAAAGACAGAGCTCTTAGTATCTTGTTTTTGTTGCAGATAAAGCATTTACCAAAAGCAATCATGGATTCATGATGAATGTGAATTTGGGAATAGTGAAGATGAACATGAAGGCTGAAAGAAAAAACACCTTCACTTTCAAATACAAGGACCCTATAATTGACAGTTTGAACGCTCTGAGTGTCAAGATTACCCTCATCAAGCACAACAAATTCCATGTTGGCTATGGAAAAATTCTGAAGTTGCAAACAGAGAAGACAAAATACATAACACTCACAACCTTGGCTCAATACTACGACGTCTCTCTTCGTTGTTTCACCTTTGCTGATTTCCAAATCTCTCCCATATTAGAAGAGTTTGAAAGGATCCTGGATCTCCCCATCAAAGATCGCAATCCTTTTCCAAAACTCGAAGAAGACTTCACTTTGCCTAAGGTAACCTCTGCCTTAGGGATTCCTGTGGAAGACGTGGTAGCTAATTGGGCACCTAAATGGGCCAATGGATTCTCAAGGAAGTTCTTAGAGGTGTAAGCATGGAAGTATGTCAAGGAGGAGAAATGGGAGACATGCGGTGCGATTTTGGCACTATTGGTCCATGGAATTGTGATGTTTCCAAATATGGATAATTTTATGGATCAAGTGACCGTGGAAATTTTTTTAGCTGGAAACCCTGTGCCTTTCCTCCTAGATGATCTCTATCATACTTTTCACACTAAGCACTAAAAGAAAGGTGGGACATTCCTCTGCTGTGCTCAACTCTTGCACAAGTGGCTAAAAACTCATATGCTTCAAGAAGGTCCTTTTGTTGCCAAGAAACTCTCATGGCCTCAGAGATTCGCCTCGCTCACTGTCGGTTCCATCATGTGGTATAAGAGAGATTGGGGAACCAAGGACATTATATTTTCTTACGGAGGATTTCCCAATATACCTCTCGTAGGAGTACGAGGATGCATCAATTACAATCCTGTGTTACTCAAGAGACAGTTTGGACACACCATGGATGGCCGTCCTAGAGACAAAGTTCTTGTACACTTTGTTATCAATGATGCTGGCCCAAAGAATCCAGTTGTAAGGAAAGTCAGAAGAGCAAGGAGAAAAGTTGTTAGAATTAATCTTGATAAGGGGAAAAAGAACGTCATCGCACGAGAACCCTATGTACAATGGGTGAAGAAAAGAGGACGAGTGGTCAAGCTTCCCTTCGTCTTCGACTCCTCAGCCTTTCCACCAATCCCTGAACCCGAACCAATCTTGCCCGAAGACATAGAGAAGCACAAGGCTAAATCCAAGAGCTCGAAAATGAGAATACTCAGCTCCGAATCCAGCTCAGTCGAACCAAGCAGAAAAGTGAAGACTGGGAAGACAATAGTAAAACGTTGAAGGAAAAATTCGAGGATAGCAAGAAGAGAGCTAAGGATGAGAAAGGGAAAAAGGAATGGGTTGATGATTCGCTCAAAGGGGCTAATTCAAAATTAGATGGACGAAACGAAGAAGTTGAGCAAGCTTGGCGTTAAATTCGAGACCTAGAGAAGGATGTGAAGATAGATACTCAGATGAAGAAAGATGATAGGGAAAACTTTGAAGCCCAAATCCTAAGCTGAAAGGCACTGTCAAAGGCTAAAAAGATTAGCTAGCCCATGAGTTGTTGGAGAAAGAAAAGGCACAACGAGACTACTTGCAGGTGAAGTTCTAATTGGATATGGCTGTTGAAAAAATTAGAAATTTGAAAGCTAGAATCTATGATGAGCTCTACCTAGAGCTACAAGATAAGTGCCGGTATTGGGAAAAAAGTTGTCGTAAAGCAGAAGCTGCTGTGCTCCAGAGGGATGGTATCATCAGTAACTTTCAAGTCCTCTATGCTGAATGGAAAAGGAAATTTGTGAATATGGATGGATTCTCCAACTTTGTCCTCCTACAAGTTCCTGAAAGGTTGAAGATTGCATATCAAGTCATGACTCAAGAGAATACTCATATTCCTGTGTTTGACTTCGTCAAGTTTTGCAAGAAGACAATAAAAGAACTCACTACTGATTTAGAGGCAGTCCGAAGGGCCCAAGGGGTCACTTTTACGATTGATTTTTAATTTGAATCTATTTCCAAAGAATTCAAGAAATTTATATTTTTAATCTTTCTTGTATTTGAGTTTAATCTTAAGTTTGAAATGAAATGAAGTGTTTTGTGTTCTATTATTTTCTTCGTGATTGATTGCAATAATAAATGCTTACATTCTTAGCAATAATTAACGAGGTTACTAAGAGCTTTGTAAATTGTAAAATCAAACTCCATACACATTCATGCATCATTCTGCATTCCATAAAGCAAAACCAAGAAACTTACAACAACTTGGCCTTTTCAGTAGACATGCTGACTTACCGACATCCCTACAACACTCGTGGCCATCAAAGGGTACTCATGGATCAACTAGAACAGAATCAAGCTGCTCTTAGAGAAGAAATGCTCAATGTAAAGACCTAGATGGGCCAGCTGATGGAAGATATCCAAGCTATGGCCAAAGGCCAAGAAGAGCTAAAACAAGTTGCTGAGAGGAATGTTGCTAATCCCTCCCCTTCTGGTGGTGCGGTTCCTCCTCCCAGTGGTGCCACTCGAACTCCCGTAGGTGGTGTTCCACATCCTGCTGGTACTATACCACCTTCGGTTGGTTTTGTTACACCCCCTACCGGTGCTATTTCGATCCATGTTGAGTTAGATGATCATGATGTTTTCTACAGCCCAAGGGATGACTCAGTCCTTGAGGTGAGGTGGAAAAGAAGGTGCATGTATTGGAAGAGAAAATGAGAAACATGGAAGGATCCAATACTTTTGGATTAGATGCTGCTGACATGTGCCTAATTCTTGGTGTTAGAATCTGATCGTACCTGGATCAGACAGTTACAGGTGGCCATCGACGTCCGTTGAGCTCCGGCTCTGGTGAGGTTGAAGTACGGCGGGGGGGGGTGTACCTGCAAGGTACTCCGACGCTCAAGTTAGGGAGTGCACAGAGTAACAGCAAATACAAAGAGTGAAAAAGTGACTTAACCTGACCCTCTCAAGTGAGAGAGTATTTATAGAGAGCCCCCAGCGCGGGGCCAACGGTTACTTGCGTTGGGCTGGATTGTCAGGCCCAATCCAAGTAACTGCCAGGGCTTACGTGGCGTAGTGAAGACCAGCACGTGGTCTTCGCCCTGGGGTAACCGTTCCTAGATTTCCGGGATTAGGGCAGACCGAATCCTGCGGAAGTGGGAGGTTACTTGGAACGTGTCCACGTGGTACGGACCGTTAGACACTCCTCGCGGGGGAGGAGTCTTCTGTGTCGAGGACCAACAAGCCGTACGACGGACATGTCCTCGCGGGAAGGGACCATGTCTGCCGAGGAGTGGTATGTGGCATTCTCGCGGGGAGAAGCTGATATGTCGGGGATGTACTTATCCCCCCGGGGTGCGAGGTCCTCCTTGCCCTGTTGTCCCAAGTGCCCGACACTGTAAAGTGCTTGGGGAACGTTGGTATGCTTGCAGCAGTCAAGTGCCCCCGCAGAGGGGTCTTAGTGGGCCTCCCCATGCTATATGGGTTGGGCCTGCTCGACTGTTGGGCAGCCTCGGCCCAGTCCAGAACAGGAGCCCCCCAAGTCGTTGCTCTGAGGTGGCAGAGTGATGACTTAAGGGTTATGGTATGTCGAGGAGGCGCTAAGGGATGGAACCGAGGAGGTCGATATCCTATGCGAAATTCATTCGGCCGGGTGAGTGTCGGGAGTCGGACAGATGTGTCCGGTTGAATGGTCGGGGAGATGAAGGGCTTCGGATTCAAAGCGCTGGGGAAACCGAAACGATACGCGTGGGGAGACGGGTGACTGCATGCGTGCCACGTGTCACCTGCCATCATTACCTAGGGGGGCTAGGGCGGCTGGCTAGGGTAGCGCACTCGAGTGCCCTACGCCCCTCGGGTCTCGCGAGAATTGCCTATAAAAGCCGCTCCCCTCGCTCATTCTTCACTTTTCCGCTTCTCTCTCAAGAAACTTTCTCCCTCTCTCTCTAACCTCGTCCGTCGTAGTTCACCGTCGTCAATCGCCGGGCACCCTCTGCCGGAAGCATTTCCTCTGCTAGGACCGCCGTTCGCCGCCGTACCAGAGCCGGAAGCCTCCGTGCCGGAACCCTACACCGCCGCTTACCAGGTATTTGCTTCAAACCGGACCTTTATTTTGCGTTTTTCTTCAATTTTAACTAGTGTAGGACGTTTCCTTGGTGAGTTGATGATATTCCCATGAGAAATGAAGGGATTCCTGGCGAATACGGCGGGAATCTTTAGTTATGGAGGGAGAGAGTGCGAAGAGCTTTGCTCACTTGTGATGAATATCTCGGGGATCAGGGACGAACACGTCGGGGACCTGTTGAATGTCTCGGGGTCCTTAATAATCAGTATATTTGTTAGTGCCGCGGGGACACGGGGAAGAACCTTCCGGGGAGACGATGAGTTCCCCGGTGGGCAAGTTGATCCTCGGCCGATCGCGTCGGGGAGTTGAGAAAGCCTTGCCCCTTCCTCGCCCGTTCGCTTGAACAGCGGTGGAGGGGTGAATTTGATACGACCAATCGAATTCACCGTTTCCTTCTGCTTTTCAGGTAAATGGACGATTTGGCTGCGGAGTGTCGCTCCCGGGATTTTCATCCAAGTACAAACGCGAAAGTGGCACCGAAACAGAGTCGCCAGCAATGTGTATTTATCCCAAGAGAGGGAAAGGAAACACCGCGTAAACCTGAGAGAAAGGAAAAGCATGGTCTTGCGACCAAGAGAATGGGTAAGGGAGTCGGTTACGCGAGAGGAAGGTATTAGCACCCCCTCACGTCCATCGTACCCGATGGGATCCACGCTTGCTTGCTCGATCAAAGGGTGATAAAAAAGGATACTGGAAAAGGAACTGAAAAAGGAATGGAAAGAGAAAGAGAAAGAGAAACAAATGTAGGGAAAATAAAAGAAATGCTCGCATGGGCCCTACCCCACTGCCTACGTATCTCATCGGGATCATGAGAATCAGAGCGACGTAGTTCCCCTCACTAGGGATGAATTGTTTGTGTTTTTTAGAGAACGGCTTACGTTCTAGCTCAGGTGTTGCAGGCTCGCTGGTCCGAGTGCGTTACCGTCTTGCAAGAGAACGAGTAGAAGCGCGTTCGTGCGTTGAGAGTGAGTGAGGTGAGAAAAGAATTCCCGAAGGAAAGACGTTATTGTTTGTTTTTGCCTTTTAGAAGTTTTTTCCATTTATTTGCATATGACAGTGTATCTGAATCTTAGTCATTGGAATGTGTACATTCTCACATTCCAAGATGGAATGGGTAAGAAAGCATACTAAGAGTGAAGAAGACCCCCACACTTAGTTCCAATTGTCAAGGTTCAAACACACTAGCATACTTGTGTTTATTAAGTGTTTTGTTGATTATGAAGTGAAGAAGTGTTTTTTATTATTTGCACCTTCAACAAGTATTGCATTTAAGTCCCTCATACAAGATCAAATGTTTAACACATTGACCCAAGATGGGCTATATGCTACACATTCTAAGATTACAAGAGAAGACCCCTTATAATCTTTTCTTTATATGAAAGGCCTAAATGCAATAAATGCCTACCTTTATTAGATATTTTGAATTTTCTTTAAGAGATGAGAAAAGAGACTCAAAGGAGGAGAAAAGGTAAAACCTATATGGACTAAGACTCAATCCTAATTGAAGATTAAAGAGAGTGATCCTAAAGGTTTGTGAGGTTTCAACCTAAAGTCTAAAGAAAGAAAGAATTAAACAATTCACTTCCAAAGTAGAAGATGAATTGTAATTCAAAAAGGGAAAGTAATGAGTTATTAAAAGAAAGCACATAAGTGCTTAGCAAAGCACAAAATGGAATTGTAAAAGAGAAAGGATAGAAGTTAAATGTGGATTCCTTATCCACACTCAATTGAAACTTACCGAAGCCCCTACATGGTTAGCACAATCACTTACAAGTAAAGTAAGAAAATATAATGAACAAATCAAATTCAAACAAGTTGACAAACAAAGTAAAATGAGATTGAATGCTATACATGCTTCCAAGTCAGAATGTAACTCATATTTACACAACCTAATGTTATCCTAAATGAGCATACCAAATCATGCAAACAAAATCTCAATCCAACAAGAAGCAAAGAAGAAAAGGTGAAGTGATGTGAATGTGGTTCATACTTGTGAAACAAGTGACTTAAGGTGCAAGATCAACATCAAACATGCAAAGATGAAACCCATATGTCACAATCAGAGGTCAATTAACATGCTATACATCCTCAAACAAAACCACAACTCATGGCACAAGTGCCTTCATGATCAAGCAAACCAAACATAAGGCATGCATTCACAAAATGAACAAGTTAAACTTCATGCTTCAAACAAATAGCAAACATGCTTCAAAAATTATGACTTTCACCAATCAAACACCTTAAACACATGCCATTAACATATCAAGTCCACAAGCAATGAATCAGAACCAAAGTCACTCAACAATTAGGTCAAAGTCTCATGGAAGTTTCATGCATTCATGCTCAAAGCAACCCATCAAAAGTCATCCAAAAAAGACTTAAAAATCATCTCATAAATCTCAAACATACCCCAATATATTGTGACCACAATGCAAAAAGAAAGGCATCAAAATCATTTTTTATGATCAAGAACAAAAATGCACAAAATCATATGTCACATTAAGTATGCATACAAATGGAAATTCAAAAGAAATAATGGAACAGGGGCAAAATGGTCATAAAATCAGAAAATAAAATCATAGAAAATTTCCTAAATGTTTTAAGAATACACATGAATTTTTGTAGAATTTTCCAATATGTTTTGGTATTTTTAAAAATTAATTATGAAATGTGTAGCAAAATGGAAAAAAAAAATGCAATATGAGAGGGGGGTATGAATATAGCAAATCAGCATGTTCAAATCACATGGGCCTCAAAATTGGGGGTGTGGATAGTATTCTGATTTGGGTCCATTTACGCGCATGACACAATAATTAAAATGCACCTTCAGTCAACATTAGTCAAACCATTCACCACCATCAGATCAGGTCAAGGTCAAATCTAGGTCAAGGTAATCAAGATCAACGCGCACACTTGAATGTCCATACACACTACCATGTACCATACCACACAATGTTTAAAAAAAATTCAGAAAATCACACGTGACATGCACATGTATTTTAATGTGCTGTCATCACATAAGCCACACGATTGCGCAAAATGAACGGACGAGATTAAAACAACGCAAACCCTAACAGCAACTCACCGGCCGGAGAGGGACCTCCGGTCACCTTCTCCGGCCACTCTCCGGCGCTGCAATCAACCAAACAATCCAGAAATTTATGCAATGCACATCAAAATGTTCAGGAAGTCACGTAGAGCATGAATCTAGGATTAGTTTTCATAAACAACACACAAACAGAGAGAATCGAAGCAATGAAATTAGCCCTAGGTTTTGGATCTAAGCTTCTAAGAAGCTCTATCAACTAGCCAGATGGAGGAGTGCTCTTAGTGAGCTCAAATCATCACAACACGAGCTAGACAGAATGTAAATCGTGCCAAGAAAGTTTAGGATATTGAAACCTGAAAATGTAGGAAACTGTAGTTGAAAGAGAACCAGAGAAATGTGCTTCCTCTTTGATCTTCAACTGGCCAAATAAAGGCTCACAAATCCTTGCAAATGTTGATGAAATTCAATATGCAGTGGAAGACACTTCAATCTCTTCAATGCTACCAAGCTTCAATGTGTTCCAATGCTGTGTGATGTTGAAGCTTGAAGATGGATTCAGATGTAGATGATGATGAAATCGTGTGAGAGGAAGAGAAGCTTCAGAGAGAGAGCTTGCGAATTTCAGAGGAAAAATGAGAATGAAGTGTAGTTGAGTGAGAGTGTGAAAATGAAGTTGAAAACTGAATTGTGAAGTGAAGTTTGAATTTATATCATGAATTAACCATGGTTTAGTGAGTTGGTTAATTGAGTTGAGTGGGTTAAACTGAGTCATCCCTAACTAACTGAGTCAAGTTAGTTAGGGAGAGCAGTGCTATGGTGAAGATGGCTCATGGTGAGATATGGTGGGAGCAAGGAGAAAGTGAATTGGCACTGTTGTGTAGCAGGGGCTTGCGCATCAGAAACTTGGTAAGCAAGTTTGTTCTTTCTATTCCCATGTGTGGCACGTGATAGTGTGCATTGCGTAGGTGATATGTTTGGCCAAATGTGGAAATAAAGTGTGGAAGTGTTTGTGGTGTGTGTGAACCAGAATCCTGCAACATGCTATCAATGCATCCATTCCAACATAGGGTAGTTCGTGGAGGTTTTTCTCTCTACTCATTGAATGGTTTGGCAAGGTTTTGGAGTCATGGAAAAGAGGAGCTATCATGGAACAATATTGATGTTGAAAACAAGTCAAATGGAAGTGTACAAGGTGATGAAAAATTGCTTGAAACAAAAGGAATCAAAACTGGTGTATGGCGTAGTAATGGGGTTGGTTGGCAAGGCAACATGGCGCATGGGTTTTCAGCATAATCAACATGACTTTGAACCCTTAAAACTATCTCATAACTTGATCAAACCAAAAATTGTCCAACATGAATATTGAAGATGACAATGCAATGAACAACTTTCATGTTGAAAAGTTTTCCATTTGAGGCCTTTAACCATGAGAAAAATGAGTGGACATTAGGCCCACCACATGTTTGTTAAAATGACTGCGCGCGTGCCCTGAAAATCTTGGTCATGACCTAGTTTTGAACCTACTTTGCTCAAACTTTGATCAATCATATCTCCCTCATTTTTTATCCAATGGAGATGTTCCACACATGGATTTGAAGCTTAAAACAAGATCTTTCATTGAGGCAGAGTGGATTTTTCATTTGGTACTCCAAATTTGAATGGCCTTGGTTCAAACTCTGATGCAAAATGGCCAAAACTTGCTATTTTTAGTAACCCTACTTCATCCAAAAATGGCAACTTTCCACATCTTGATTTTTTCATGATTCCTTTGGAGTTTCTTGATCAAATTTTGCACATTGAACATATGTAACATGAATTTCATGATTTTGGGCTCAAAAAGTCAAGAGTTGACTTTTTCCTCTGATTATTTGACTTGGCCCCAAATTTCCTGATTCTTGATCTTTCTTCCAATTGAACCACTTCTAAAACCAATTGAGATGCAATCTTCCACATACATACACTTAAGGACATATGGAATACCATGACATCAAGTTTTGTCCAAAAAATCAGAGATATCCTGATTTTATTAGAAACCCTAATTTTGACCCTCTCTGGTTAGGAGGAAATTGCACATCTTCCAAATCCAAATTCCTCAGAGTATGTTGTGTATCCTCTTAAAGGATGATGAGAAATGCCACTTGAGAATGATTTTGAATCAATGAGCTATCTCTTTTGAGGGTTTTCCTTCAATTTTTGAACCTCTTGCATAGTGAAAGATGTAGTGCTTCAATCTCCCATTGAATCTCACTTCCTTGAGGTTTTGGAAGATCAATTGAGATAGTATGAGACATGAGAGACCTCTTGGCTTGCATAGAGCCAACTTGATTGACCTTTTTGTGCTTTGAATGATTCCTTGATTGTCCACCTTCCACTTGATCACATGCCCTGATGGTAAGAAGGATGCCATGCTTCATTTTTCTATGTTAAATGCAATGCAATGCTAGTGAGGTGGATATGATATGATAAATGATAATGCTATGCTATGATGACAAAAGGGGAGAGCAAATTTTGGGGTATTACAGCTGCCCCTATTCAAGCGCTGTAGACCTGAATGCCTGAAAGCAAATGCTTTCGGACTTTCAAGGTATATAGTGATTGAATACCAAAAATAACCAAAAATTTGCTCTGGGTGAAGAAGAAAAGGGATATAAACCCAACGAGACTGCTGGATTGAATCCTCGATGAAACGTCGGAGAGATCTGTCTTTTGAACGATGCCAGACGACTACTGGCTTGCCACGCTGCAGGTGGACTTTAATAATGTCTTTTATGCAACTCCAGACGACTACTGGCCTGCCACACTACTGGTGGACTTTGATAATGTCTTTTTGAACGACGCCAGACGACTACTGGCTTGCCACACTACTGGTGGACTTTAATAATGTCTTTTATGCAACTCCAGACGACTACTGGCCTGCCACACTACTGGTGGACTTTAATAATGTCTTTTTGGACGACGCCAGACGACTACTGGCTTGCCACACTACTGGTGGACTTTAATAATGTCTTTTATGCAATTCCAGACGACTACTGGCCTGCCACACTACTGGTGGACTTTGAAAATGTCTTTTTGAACGACGCCAGACGACTACTGGCTTGCCACACTACTGGTGGACTTTGCAGCTTCGTGCCACCCGAAGATGGACTTTTGCCAATCCACTGTTGCACTTTAAGAATTTGCCACCCTTAGATGGACCTTTCGCCAATCCACTGTTGGACTTTTGCCACCCGAAGACGGACTTTTGCCAATCCACTGTTGGACTTTTGCCACCCGAAGACGGACTTTTGCCAATCCACTGTTGGACTTTTGCCACCCGAAGACGGACTTTTGCCAATCCACTGTTGGACTTTTGCCACCCGAAGACGGACTTTTGCCAATCCACTGTTGGACTTTTAGAATTTCAAAATTGAATTACTCTCTGCCTCTGCGCCAGACATCTCTGCTGACTCTGCTGAGGAATAATGATCAATGACTTGACTTTTAGAGGTTCCTGAGAGGATAATATCTCTGCCGGCGAATGGATGAACAATCCGTCTGCTTCGCATTGTCAAGCTTGCCAACAATAAATTGGACTTTAAGATATGAGGGAATGATGACTCTGCCAGGAATTATTCCATCTGTTTGGGGCTGGATTCTGGTCACAGCAACTCCGCTGGGGATGAGAATTCTTAATGACGTCCTGCTGGGGAAATGAGCCATTAAAACTCTGCTTGGGGATTTATTCAACCCAAGATCCTTTATAGGGATTATCAACCTTCTGACCCGGCTGGGGAAAGGCTGTACCATCCTTGTTGAGGAATAGATTCTGTCGATCTGATAAACCTCTGCGGGGAGAACGACAACTCAGCTGGGGAGTATTGCTGACAAGATTCGATGCTGACCTCTGTGGGGGATCATTACCAGAGACACAAACTTGCTGGGGATCAGGGCTACTCTGCCAGGGATATGCAAATCCTGGTTAGAACATTCCCCTGCAACTTGCTATGAAGAGTCATTAGAGATCTGTTGGGGAAACCCAAAGCAAATCCACAGTAGTCTGCTGAAGAATATGACTGTCGAGCTTAGGATAAGTACTACAATGCCCCATGTTAGGCGAGCTTTCCTTTAGACAATTCCGTTGGGGATGACGAGTTTATAACAAAACTCTGCTGGAGAAAACTGCTTTAAAGCGTCTCGTGTTGGGGAATGCCTTTTGAGAGGATTTTACAGAAGACCAACTGTCCTCAAACTCTACTGGGGATGATCAACACTTCATGCTGGGGAACCAAACATGCCCCATGCTTGGACAAAACAACAATTCGTCCCCGAAGAGGATGTCATAAGAGGATTTTACAGAAGATCTAGCCTCTTCAAACTCTTGTGACTTCGCTGGGGATAATGACCATCAGTTTCGGTGTCGATGAGACCACCCTTTTGGGGAACCTGTGACCGTTATCGACACAGAAAAGCTTGTAGTTGTTGGCAGTACTGTATGAGAGAATCAACTTAACAAGATACAACGGTACCCAGTTGAACTTAATTCACTGAGATCGACCCGATGAACGCCGATCTCCTTACCCATAATTGCCCCAGTCTTTTGCGTGGGGTGATTTATTGCTGGTCTTGTGCTTAAAATCATCTGCACCTGCTACCTGCAACAAAAGAATATGCCCACATGCTCCGAATATTGCGTGGCTAGAATCCACCATCCGGGAGTATTCAATATTCGAAGTAATTTCAAACATTTTTTTTCTGCGCATGTTATTGCAAGGCTGCCATGTTTTCAAATGCAATGTTTTATCAAAAATTAGGACGTTTTTGCAAACAAAGCAATAAAACAAAAATAGAAAGCTTTTTACTGAAATTCAATTTATTGACTGAGAGCCCAGAATAGGCAATTACATCCGGAAGCAATCCCTGGAAAGAGGTGATCGCTAAAAATTGAGAAAAGAAACTATCCTAATGGCAATGTGAAAACGGAATTCCACTGAGTTTCTATTCTGTTATGACCAGTATGTCTTCAAAACTCCCCGACCTTGCCTTCTGAGGAATGATCAGACCGATTCCTATCTTTCAGAACGTCAGTTGTTCAAACGGTACAGATAACTCAAACCGTAGTCATTCGCTTAAATCCCTCTTTTGTATGGACCGCCCTTTCAGGTTTTCGATCCACCAGGATACCCTTTTTTGCCTAAGTTGCCCTTTCGGGTTTTCAACTTACCGGGTGTACAATTTTTTCAATTATATCCCTAATTTTTGCCCGAACCTCATTCTGTTTTTGGTTCGCCGGGATGCCCTTTTTTGCCTGGATTTTTTTATTTTTATTATCCAGCGGGTCTATTTATGCGAAGTATTTTTTGACTACGTCCGAGTTGACAGGGGATGAAAAGTCTTCGCCATCCATGGTTGTAAGCAATAAAGCTCCGCCCGAAAAGACCTTTTTAACCACGAATGGACCTTCATAATTAGGAGTCCATTTGCCCCTGTGGTCTGTATTGGGAGGAAGGATCCTTTTGAGTACCACATCTCCGACTTTATAAACCCGAGGACGCACCTTCTGGTCAAATGCCTGCTTCATTCTGCGCTGATATAGTTGCCCATGACATACAGCCGCCAATCGCTTTTCCTCAATAAGGCTCAGCTGGTCAAATCTGGCTTGTACCCATTCAGCCTCATCTAGCTTAACATCCATCATGACTCTGAGGGACGGAATCTCTACTTCAACCGGTAGCACTGCCTCCATACCATATACGAGTGAGAATGGGGTTGCCCCAGTGGACGTGCGTACCGACGTTCGATACCCATGCAAAGCAAATGGTAACATCTCATGCCAATCTTTGTACGTGACAACCATCTTCTGTACAATCTTCTTGATATTTTTGTTGGCCGCTTCGACCGCGCCATTCATCTTTGGGCGGTACGGAGAAGAATTGTGATGTTCGATTTTGAAGTCCCGGCATAACTCAGCCATCATCTTATTGTTCAAATTAGAACCATTATCAGTAATGATTCTTTCGGGAACTCCATATCGGCAAATGATATCCCGTTTTAAGAAACGAGCGACCACTTGTTTTGTAACATTGGCATAGGATGCGGCTTCAACCCATTTGGTGAAGTAATCAATTGCCACCAAGATGAAACGATGACCATTGGAAGCTGTAGGCTCAATCTTTCCGATCATATCAATGCCCCACATGGCAAACGGCCAAGGCGACGACATGATACTCAACGGATTTGGAGGCACATGCACCTTGTCTGCATAGATCTGGCATTTATGGCATTTGCGGGCATATTTGCAACAATCTGACTCCATAGTCAACCAGTAATATCCCGACCTTAACAACTTTTTAGCCATTGCCTGCCCTCCGGCATGGGTACCGAAAGAGCCTTCGTGCACTTCAATCATCAACAAGTCTGCTTCATGTCTATCCACACATCTAAGCAGGACCGTGTCAAAATTTCTTTTATACAGCACGCCATCTTTGTTCAGGAAGAAACTACCAGCTAACCTTCTCAACGTCTTCCTGTCTTTGGACGATGCCCCGGACGGGTACTCTTGACTTTTTAAGAAACACTTAATGTCATAAAACCATGGCTTGTCATCAGACGCTGCATCGACCGCAAACACAAATGCTGGTCTGTCAAGGCGGGATACCTCAATCTTAGGTACATGGTTCCATCCTTGCACTTTGATCATGGAAGACAAAGTGGCCAAGGCATCAGCGAACCTATTCTCATCTCGAGGAATATGGTACAGTTTCACTGTTGTGAAAAATGTCAGCAATCTCCTCGTATAATCTCTATACGGCACTAGATTTGCTTGGTGCGTGTACCAACTCCCTTTCACTTGATTGATTACCAAAGCTGAATCACCGAATATATCAAGGGTTTTAATCCGTAGATTAATCGCCTCCTCGATCCCCATTATACAAGCTTCGTACTCTGCTTCATTGTTGGTGCATCCGAAAGTTATTCGTGCAGTGAAAGGCATATGAACACCTTCCGGCGTGATAAGAACCGCTCCAACTCCGCACCCATTCATATTGACAGCCCCATCAAACATCAAACTCCATTTGGATTCAGGGTCTGGCCCCTCCTCCGGAAGTGGTTCCTCACAGTCTTTAGCTTTGAGAAACATGATGTCTTCATCAGGGAAGTCAAATTTCATGGGTTGGTAATCATCAATCGGCTGTTGCGCAAGATAGTCGGACAAGATACTTCCTTTGATGGCCTTTTGTGAAGTGTACTGAATGTCATACTCTGTCAAGACCATTTGCCACCGTGCAACTCTGCCTGTCAATGCTGGTTTCTCGAAAATGTACTTGATAGGATCCATTTTTGAAATTAACAAGGTCGTGTGCCTAACCATATATTGCCTCAATCGCTTAGCGGCCCATGCCAGTGCACAGCATGTCTTTTCAAGCATTGAGTATCGGGACTCACAATCATTGAACTTTTTGCTCAGGTAGTAAATAGCATGCTCCTTCCTACCTGTCTCGTCATGTTGACCGAGAACACAACCCATGGCACCTTCAAGCACTGTTAGATACATTATCAGCGGTCTCCCTTCAACTGGAGGCATTAGAATCGGAGGTTCCTGCAAGTATTCTTTTATCTTATCGAATGCCAATTGGCAATCGTCATTCCACCTGACCGTTTGATCTTTCCTTAACAATTTAAATATTGGCTCACACGTGGCTGTTAGGTGAGATATGAACCTTGCAATGTAGTTCAATCTACCCAAGAAACCACGAACCTCTTTTTCTGTTCTCGGTTCAGGCATTTCTTGTATTGCTTTCACCTTGGCAGGATCAACCTCGATTCCTCTTTCGCTCACAATGAAGCCCAGTAACTTTCCAGAACGCACCCCAAACGTGCACTTGTTTGGATTTAATCTCAGACGGAACTTTCTCAACCTTTCAAACAGCTTTTTCAGGTTGACCAGATGTTCCTCTTCTGTTCTCGACTTAGCAATCATATCATCTACATAACATTCGATCTCCTTATGAATCAAGTCATGAAACAATGTCACCATCGCCCGCTGGTACGTTGCCCCTGCGTTTTTCAACCCAAAAGGCATTACTTTATAACAATATGTACCCCACGGAGTAATGAACGTGGTCTTCTCCATGTCTTCAGGTGCCATCTTGATCTGGTTGTACCCGGAGAAACCGTCCATAAATGAGAACACTGAAAACTGAGCTGTATTATCGACCAGCACATCAATATGAGGTAGTGGAAAATCATCTTTCGGGCTAGCTTTATTAAGATCTCGATAATCCACACACATTCTCACTTTTCCATCTTTCTTTGGTACTGGCACGATGTTGGCTACCCATGGAGGATACTTTGTCACGACAAGAAAACCAGCGTCCCACTGCTTCTGGACTTCCTCCTTAATCTTTAAGGCCATGTCGGGGTGAGTCCGACGAAGTTTCTGCTTGACTGGCGGACATTCTTCTCTCAATGGTAGCCTGTGCACGACAATATCTGTATCCAACCCCGGCATGTCTTGATACGACCAGGCGAAGACGTCAACATACTCGCGCAACATTTCCGTCAAAGTTTGCTTCACATCTGCTTGCAAGCTGGCACCAATCCTGATCTCTTTTTTGGCGTCCTTGGTACCAATATTGATGATGTCTACAGTCTCCTGATGAGGCTGGATGACCCTTTCCTCCTGTTTCAACAATCTGGCCAGTTCTTCAGGGAGTTCACAATCTTTCTCATCCCCTTCTTCGGCTTGATAAATCGGATTGTCAAAGTCATACATGGCCATATCAAAATCGTTATCAGTGGTATCCGGAGGATCAAGTCTGCATGAACGGGTTCATGCCTTATTTTAGAATTTATTTTTAAGCAAAACAAAAGAAAATGAAACATTGCCATTTTATTTTTTTTTTTTGCAAAAATAAAACTGAAAGACAGAGAACAAAATTTGATTGCAAAACGTCCTTTATTAATGATTAAACATTGCAAATGCAACCATGGTGGCCCTACAAATGAATCTATACGCCTTGGGCAGAGCGCAAGATTTTGTCATGCATTATGGTTAGAAAAAACAAAGAAAAATTACTCTGTCTGAAGAGTAACCCGGATGACTTCTTCAACGAACCAGTTTTGCACTTGTTGTCCCGGAACATGAGGGCGTACCCAGTTGTCCAGGTCACAATCACTGTCAACACTATCCTCCGTGGCTGCACAAGACTGGTCCATGTAGATAATTCCCCCACTATTGAAAGTAATGGGTCCCCTGCTCCCCGCATCTGAAGTTGTAGAGGGATGATAACCAATACCAAATTTGTCTTCCTTCATTGGGGGCTCTATCAACCTGCCCCAACCTTGGGCGTTGCCTGCCCTAACGACTTCGACAGCTTGTTTGTAAGATGAAATGGAGGTACCAGCCCCAACTGGTACAGAAGAAGACTCAGGTGCATCGTCAATATTGACTGCTTCAAATGATTGGCACAGCATCTCATGAATTTCCCCATCCATTTCAATGTACTTGAATGTGGACAAGTGACTCACAAAGATGTCTTCTTCCCCACACACTGTCACAACCTGCCCTTCAAACTCATACTTCAGCTTTTGATGTAGAGTGGAAGTAACAGCTCCAGCTCCGTGAATCCAAGGGCGTCCCAATAGGCAGCTATATGCAGGTTGTATGTCCATTACATGGAACGTGGATTTGAATACCTGTGGTCCAATTTGTACGGGCAATTCCACCTCACCAAACACAGATCGTCTGGTCCCATCGAATGCTCTGACCACCAATTCACTAGGCCTTAAGATCAAACCATCAACTTCCAGCTTCATTAATGCCTTCTTGGGCAAGACATTGAGTGATGAACCAGTGTCTACCAGTACATGAGATAACACTGCGCCCTTACACTCCATCGTGATATGCAAAGCCTTATTATGGTTTCTTCCTTCAACAGTCAAATCTCTACTTGTAAAGCCCAAGCCATGGCTGACATTAACATTGGAGATTACGCCCTCGAGCTGATTAACAGTAATTTCTTGTGGCACATATGCACTCTTCAACACTTTCAACAACGCCTGCCGGTGCGCATCAGAGCACATCAATAGTGACAGGATTGAAATCTTTGAAGGGGTCTGATTCAGTTGGTCCACAATCTTATAATCGCTTTTCTTGATTATCTTCATAAATTCTTCCATTTCCTTATCAAAAGTAATCTTTGTCTCTGCTTCAGGTGTGGGCGCATTTTCAACTACCTGTTTACCTTTAGCCTTTGCTGCGGCTTCTGCCTCTTTATCACTTCTCAAGGTTGGGGGAGCGAACAACCTTCCACTCCTTGTAAAGCCCCCTACACCCCCTACGTTATCAACATTTGGGCTGACTGATGACTCAACTTCCTGTTTTTTACCTTCGTAATATACATCTGCCCCATAGTGCCATGGGATAGCTTTCGTAGACGTGAACGGAATTGGTCCTGGCACCGTGATAGTGACAGGACTGGGCCTTTCTGGCGCAACACTCGCCACGGGAACTGCATTGACCGGCATTTGAATCTCAGCGGGAGTGTAATAGATGGTCACGGTTGATATCTCATCAGTGTCTTTCACGACTCTGTCGAACTGTAGACATCCTTCATCGATCAGATTCTGTAAACCCATCTTCAACTTATCACAGCCGTTCTCCTGATTCATACACTCAGAGCAATCTTGATTCTGTAAACCCATCTTCAACTTATCACAGCCCGGGAGAGAAATTAATGGCTTTAGCATCAATCAAATCTTGTACTTTATGATGGAAAGCCCAGCATTTTTCAATGGAGTGCCCCTGAGCACCTGAGTGGAACTCACAACGAGCATTAGCATCGAAGTTAGGTGGCAGGTTTCCAGCAACCGGAGCTTTTATAGTACGGAGTTCTACCAACTTTAACTCGAGTAGCCGGGGCAACAGCGCGGCATAAGTCATAGGGAGAGGATCCATCTTACGATCCCTCTGTCTAGACCTTTGCTGGAAAAAAGGTTGTTGCTGTTGAACTTGTTGTTGGGGTTGTTGTTTCTGAACAGACGGTGTGGGGATTGTTACAGCATCTACCTGATAATAAGCTCGAGACCGCCCTCTGCCTCGTCCTCTAAACACAGCATTCGTATCACCTTCTCTTCTTTTCTGGTTACTAGCAAACGGTTTCTTCGTCCCCGAAGAGCCAGCCCCACTCACATCCTGGATCTTTCCAAGCTTTAATAGACTTTCTATTCTTTCTCCCGCAATCACAATATCAGCAAATCCAGTCGACGGACAAGCAGCTAATCTATCAAGATAAGCCCCTTGCAAGGTGCCCATAAACATATCCGCCATTTCTCTGTCTGACAAGGGAGGTTGAACCTGGGCAGCCATTTCCCTCCACCTCTGTGCATATTCTTTGAAACTCTCCTTGGCATTCTGGGACAATCCCTGCAATTGAGTGCGGTTGGGCGCCATGTCGATATTATACTGGTATTGCTTCAGGAACGCTTCTGCCAGATCTTTCCAATTCTTCACAGCAGCTCTATTCAACTTCATATACCAGGTCAAGGACGCCCCAGCCAGACTGTCCTGAAAATAGTGCATCCATAGCTTCTCGTCATCCGTATGGGCTGAAATCTTCCCAAAGTAAGCTTGAAGATGCGTTTGGGGACACGCATTGCCGTGGTACTTATCAAAAGTAGGAGGTTTGAATTTAGGGGGAATTCTGACTCCTGAGACCAGCCCCAGGCTGGTAACATCAATACCCATAGAGTTCTTGCATTCTATGGCCCTGATCTTTTCTGCTAACTCCTCATACCTTCGATCACCTTGATTACCCACATCAGCGTCTAGTAGAGTAAATTGGTCTTCCAGAGTATCTTCAAGAGTAACACCAGCATGCCTACCATTTCCATTACCCCGATTGTTACCACCAGGAGGAGGGTTGCCACCGGGAGGAGGGATGCCGTGTCCCTGTGAATTGTCATGATGATCACCTTCGGGCCCATTGTCGGGACGCTCTACCAGAAGCCTCAGTCTCTCCTGATTTTGCGCCATGCCAGTCATGAGGGTCATGAACTGGTCCATACGCGCCCTCATTTCCGCCAAATCACTTTGCACTTGATCCATGATTCTTACTTGATTCCTTCGCGTCGAATATCGGTGAATATGACTCTCCGCTATACTGCCTGAAATCAAATAAAGGTTAGAGACCCCGCAACGAGTACCTGAAAAGCAAGTAACAAAATGCAAAATGATATGCAATGCCATGCAATGCTATGTTTGTCATTTCCTAGGTGCTTTATACCCTGATTCCAATCCAACCACAGAAATCTGAAGACCAGAAATTGTGATATAAAGAGACGTGTCGTGGTCATGTGCTTGTGCGCAGCTATCTGATAAAGAATAATTCTGAATAAAACTGCTCATACTCATTCAACAAAATATTCAAGTACATTTAAGAAAGGTTCAACCGCAAATGCAATACAAGGAAAAAATGGATCCATCAACAAGCCTGATGGTAGCCATTAACAACAAAATACAGGGAAAAGAACATCAATCTGACAATTCCACATCCTTCAGCTTATCACTTGAATACTTGATTTCCTCAAAAAGTATACGGGTACGCTGGTGATTCGGCTTTTCAATCATTTCTTTGATCAAGACATCCCTTTTCTCAAGAGCTTCAGTTAAAGAACCCATGTGCAGCATCAGAGCCTCGTCATCACACACTCCTTTGTGTCTCTTTATGCCGGCTTGCGTCTTGAGTATCTCCCTTTCTATCATGACTTCTTCAAGCTCTTTCTTGGTATTCCTCAGCTCACCTCTAGCTTCTTCTAGCTGTTCTTGACTTTTATCGAGACTTTCCCGATACTTTCTCCTCTGCTCATGTGCCTTTTTAAGCTCCTCGTCTTTAGTCTTCGACTGATCCTTTAACTCGGCATTTTCAATTCTGACTTCATCCCAAGCTTGACGAAGTTGAGCTAATGAATCCTTGCTTCGGGCTAAAGCCTGTTTTGTAATCTTGTGAGCCTGACTAGTGTCATCTGCTCCCAAAGTAAGTTTCCGAAAGTACCGAGCTCGGTCATCAAAATCTTCCTCTTTGTCAGCCAAGGTTTTTTCCGCTTTCAAGGCTCTCTTTTCCAATTCTTTGTTGTCAGCTAGAGCTTTCTGAAGGCATCTGCTCATTCCAGAATTCTCTATCTGCAACTCTCTGACCATTTTCTTCCACTTCTCACATTCTTCAATAGCCACCATAGTGGGTTGTTCTGGCTGTACTGCACATAAAAGAGGTCCCCTTGAAAAGGGTAAAAGCAATTCCTTTACTTTCGTCTCAATCCACCTGTCATATTCAGGATAAGATCTACAATCTCCTTTTCCAAAAACTGCTTTTCCAATTTTGTGCTTATCTTTCCAAGCATTCACTACTTCTACCACCTTCGCATCTTTAGTTCCTGTAAAGAATAAAGATTCTTCCACATCTTGCTCTGTAGGAGGATCCCTGGAAGCATACCCAAACTGTCGGATGGCCAAAACTGGATTATAATTGATCCCTCCTTTTCTGCCAATCAAAGGCACATTTGGAAAATTTCCGCATCTTGTGACAAGCTCTATTCTCAATAACCGGTGATCAAACCATACAATGTTATCAGCAGTTAAACTCATCAATCGTTTAGACCATTTCGCCACATCTTTGGTTTCCACAAAGGCACCTGTCTGAGGCAAATGTTTGAAAAACCAATGACTCAGCAGTGGAGTACAACAACTGACAGATCCTCCCCTTCTTTTCTCATTCTTATAGTGCACAGAATGATAAAAATCTCCTAACAAAGTAGGGACTGGATTTTTAAGAACGAAAACTCTTGTCGCTTGCATATCCACAAAGTCTTGCTGATTGGGAAAGAAAACTAGGCCATATATGCAGAGAGCCAGAATGGAATTGTAAACCGTCCAATTTTTAGCACTTGCAGCCTCCTGGGCCTGTCCCGACAGAAATTCTAAATGAAATCCGCTAACTCCATTTTTACTGCTCACACCACTCTTTATCACTGCCTGATCCATTTGTAAAGCAGCAGCAATTTCTTTTACGCTGGGAGAACTACCAGAGAAGAATGGTATTGCCGACGTGATCGGAATTCCCAAAATAAATGAGAATTCTTCCAGTGTTGGCATCAAAATGTAATTTGAAAAAAGAAAACACCTCAACGAAGGCTCGTAGAACTGCAGCAGAGTGTGCAAAGCATCATGCTCATACTTGGTGATTGTACGGACCATCCCAACCAAATTCCCGTAGCTCTTCTGAAACCTATCAAGAATACCCGGACCAGCCATATCTATAACTTTGAGCAATGAATCCAAGACAGGATCTGGAAACTTGTAAGACACATTGTTCTTTCTCTCGGCGACGATCTCTGTTGAACCCATGGATTGGAATCAAAAATGTATTATGCACCTGAAAATGACAAACATAACTGTTATGATATGATAATGAAATGCAAAAGGGCATGTGATCAGGTAATCAAGTGTCAGTGTCTGTATTGAACTGTGTGCACTGTGTCTCTGTACTGAATCTGGCAATATCTGAGATGAGCACTTAAATCACTGTCATAGGATACAATGTCTGAAATCATCATAGAATCACAAGTAAGGTAGGTAGGAGGCTGGGTTTCCTGCAAACCTGTAAACATCCCGCCCATACTCACATGTGGTTCTTAGAAAATAAGGCTTGTCAGCTTCGGAGGTTTGAGAAGCAATAGCACATTCAGCCCGTAGGATACAATGCTATGCCAATCAAAGAGGTCGTCCACTGACTCCCCTTAGAAAATAAAGGTCATCCTATGCAAGTTCCAAAGTGGGCCCTCGGGTGCGAATGGGTTTGCCACAGAATGTGGTCTGCCATTGTCACCACTAAAGAGGGATATTTCCACTAAGGTCCTCATGATCGGTCACTAGAGTCGACAGCTCTCTAGATCTACATCCTGGAATACGCAAGATGCGCATGCCACGACGTGTCCCAAGATAGCCTCGTCTAGCTGTGAATTTCGTGAACACCCAACGCACTCCAAACGGCACGTAGGTCCCACTACTCTCCACTCTAATTCTAAGTGTATACTCAAGCCTGTGTAATGGGCTTATCTCTCAGAAATCCCATCCCGCCAAACAGAAAATAGCACAGTCCAACACAACAGTAATAATATGATATGTAATGCTAAAAAGCAGTAAATACAGTAATGTACAGTAAAGCAGTAAATAACCATACAATAAAACGGTAAATATAGCACAACAGTAAACACCCAATGAAAGAAAAACAGACAAGCGCTAGGATTGACTCGCTAAGGAAACCAGAGATTCTGGGTTAGTCCCCAGCAGAGTCGCCAGCTGTCGCTCCCGGGATTTTCATCCAAGTACAAACGCGAAAGTGGCACCGAAACAGAGTCGCCAGCAATGTGTATTTATCCCAAGAGAGGGAAAGGAAACACCGCGTAAACCTGAGAGAAAGGAAAAGCATGGTCTTGCGACCAAGAGAATGGGTAAGGGAGTCGGTTACGCGAGAGGAAGGTATTAGCACCCCCTCACGTCCATCGTACCCGATGGGATCCACGCTTGCTTGCTCGATCAAAGGGTGATAAAAAAGGATACTGGAAAAGGAACTGAAAAAGGAATGGAAAGAGAAAGAGAAAGAGAAACAAATGTAGGGAAAATAAAAGAAATGCTCACATGGGCCCTACCCCACTGCCTACGTATCTCATCGGGATCATGAGAATCAGAGCGACGTAGTTCCCCTCACTAGGGATGAATTGTTTGTGTTTTTTAGAGAACGGCTTACGTTCTAGCTCAGGTGTTGCAGGCTCGCTGGTCCGAGTGCGTTACCGTCTTGCAAGAGAACGAGTAGAAGCGCGTTCGTGCGTTGAGAGTGAGTGAGGTGAGAAAAGAATTCCCGAAGGAAAGACGTTATTGTTTGTTTTTGCCTTTTAGAAGTTTTTTCCATTTATTTGCATATGACAGTGTATCTGAATCTTAGTCATTGGAATGTGTACATTCTCACATTCCAAGATGGAATGGGTAAGAAAGCATACTAAGAGTGAAGAAGACCCCCACACTTAGTTCCAATTGTCAAGGTTCAAACACACTAGCATACTTGTGTTTATTAAGTGTTTTGTTGATTATGAAGTGAAGAAGTGTTTTTTATTATTTGCACCTTCAACAAGTATTGCATTTAAGTCCCTCATACAAGATCAAATGTTTAACACATTGACCCAAGATGGGCTATATGCTACACATTCTAAGATTACAAGAGAAGACCCCTTATAATCTTTTCTTTATATGAAAGGCCTAAATGCAATAAATGCCTACCTTTATTAGATATTTTGAATTTTCTTTAAGAGATGAGAAAAGAGACTCAAAGGAGGAGAAAAGGTAAAACCTATATGGACTAAGACTCAATCCTAATTGAAGATTAAAGAGAGTGATCCTAAAGGTTTGTGAGGTTTCAACCTAAAGTCTAAAGAAAGAAAGAATTAAACAATTCACTTCCAAAGTAGAAGATGAATTGTAATTCAAAAAGGGAAAGTAATGAGTTATTAAAAGAAAGCACATAAGTGCTTAGCAAAGCACAAAATGGAATTGTAAAAGAGAAAGGATAGAAGTTAAATGTGGATTCCTTATCCACACTCAATTGAAACTTACCGAAGCCCCTACATGGTTAGCACAATCACTTACAAGTAAAGTAAGAAAATATAATGAACAAATCAAATTCAAACAAGTTGACAAACAAAGTAAAATGAGATTGAATGCTATACATGCTTCCAAGTCAGAATGTAACTCATATTTACACAACCTAATGTTATCCTAAATGAGCATACCAAATCATGCAAACAAAATCTCAATCCAACAAGAAGCAAAGAAGAAAAGGTGAAGTGATGTGAATGTGGTTCATACTTGTGAAACAAGTGACTTAAGGTGCAAGATCAACATCAAACATGCAAAGATGAAACCCATATGTCACAATCAGAGGTCAATTAACATGCTATACATCCTCAAACAAAACCACAACTCATGGCACAAGTGCCTTCATGATCAAGCAAACCAAACATAAGGCATGCATTCACAAAATGAACAAGTTAAACTTCATGCTTCAAACAAATAGCAAACATGCTTCAAAAATTATGACTTTCACCAATCAAACACCTTAAACACATGCCATTAACATATCAAGTCCACAAGCAATGAATCAGAACCAAAGTCACTCAACAATTAGGTCAAAGTCTCATGGAAGTTTCATGCATTCATGCTCAAAGCAACCCATCAAAAGTCATCCAAAAAAGACTTAAAAATCATCTCATAAATCTCAAACATACCCCAATATATTGTGACCACAATGCAAAAAGAAAGGCATCAAAATCATTTTTTATGATCAAGAACAAAAATGCACAAAATCATATGTCACATTAAGTATGCATACAAATGGAAATTCAAAAGAAATAATGGAACAGGGGCAAAATGGTCATAAAATCAGAAAATAAAATCATAGAAAATTTCCTAAATGTTTTAAGAATACACATGAATTTTTGTAGAATTTTCCAATATGTTTTGGTATTTTTAAAAATTAATTATGAAATGTGTAGCAAAATGGAAAAAAAAAATGCAATATGAGAGGGGGGTATGAATATAGCAAATCAGCATGTTCAAATCACATGGGCCTCAAAATTGGGGGTGTGGATAGTATTCTGATTTGGGTCCATTTACGCGCATGACACAATAATTAAAATGCACCTTCAGTCAACATTAGTCAAACCATTCACCACCATCAGATCAGGTCAAGGTCAAATCTAGGTCAAGGTAATCAAGATCAACGCGCACACTTGAATGTCCATACACACTACCATGTACCATACCACACAATGTTTAAAAAAAATTCAGAAAATCACACGTGACATGCACATGTATTTTAATGTGCTGTCATCACATAAGCCACACGATTGCGCAAAATGAACGGACGAGATTAAAACAACGCAAACCCTAACAGCAACTCACCGGCCGGAGAGGGACCTCCGGTCACCTTCTCCGGCCACTCTCCGGCGCTGCAATCAACCAAACAATCCAGAAATTTATGCAATGCACATCAAAATGTTCAGGAAGTCACGTAGAGCATGAATCTAGGATTAGTTTTCATAAACAACACACAAACAGAGAGAATCGAAGCAATGAAATTAGCCCTAGGTTTTGGATCTAAGCTTCTAAGAAGCTCTATCAACTAGCCAGATGGAGGAGTGCTCTTAGTGAGCTCAAATCATCACAACACGAGCTAGACAGAATGTAAATCGTGCCAAGAAAGTTTAGGATATTGAAACCTGAAAATGTAGGAAACTGTAGTTGAAAGAGAACCAGAGAAATGTGCTTCCTCTTTGATCTTCAACTGGCCAAATAAAGGCTCACAAATCCTTGCAAATGTTGATGAAATTCAATATGCAGTGGAAGACACTTCAATCTCTTCAATGCTACCAAGCTTCAATGTGTTCCAATGCTGTGTGATGTTGAAGCTTGAAGATGGATTCAGATGTAGATGATGATGAAATCGTGTGAGAGGAAGAGAAGCTTCAGAGAGAGAGCTTGCGAATTTCAGAGGAAAAATGAGAATGAAGTGTAGTTGAGTGAGAGTGTGAAAATGAAGTTGAAAACTGAATTGTGAAGTGAAGTTTGAATTTATATCATGAATTAACCATGGTTTAGTGAGTTGGTTAATTGAGTTGAGTGGGTTAAACTGAGTCATCCCTAACTAACTGAGTCAAGTTAGTTAGGGAGAGCAGTGCTATGGTGAAGATGGCTCATGGTGAGATATGGTGGGAGCAAGGAGAAAGTGAATTGGCACTGTTGTGTAGCAGGGGCTTGCGCATCAGAAACTTGGTAAGCAAGTTTGTTCTTTCTATTCCCATGTGTGGCACGTGATAGTGTGCATTGCGTAGGTGATATGTTTGGCCAAATGTGGAAATAAAGTGTGGAAGTGTTTGTGGTGTGTGTGAACCAGAATCCTGCAACATGCTATCAATGCATCCATTCCAACATAGGGTAGTTCGTGGAGGTTTTTCTCTCTACTCATTGAATGGTTTGGCAAGGTTTTGGAGTCATGGAAAAGAGGAGCTATCATGGAACAATATTGATGTTGAAAACAAGTCAAATGGAAGTGTACAAGGTGATGAAAAATTGCTTGAAACAAAAGGAATCAAAACTGGTGTATGGCGTAGTAATGGGGTTGGTTGGCAAGGCAACATGGCGCATGGGTTTTCAGCATAATCAACATGACTTTGAACCCTTAAAACTATCTCATAACTTGATCAAACCAAAAATTGTCCAACATGAATATTGAAGATGACAATGCAATGAACAACTTTCATGTTGAAAAGTTTTCCATTTGAGGCCTTTAACCATGAGAAAAATGAGTGGACATTAGGCCCACCACATGTTTGTTAAAATGACTGCGCGCGTGCCCTGAAAATCTTGGTCATGACCTAGTTTTGAACCTACTTTGCTCAAACTTTGATCAATCATATCTCCCTCATTTTTTATCCAATGGAGATGTTCCACACATGGATTTGAAGCTTAAAACAAGATCTTTCATTGAGGCAGAGTGGATTTTTCATTTGGTACTCCAAATTTGAATGGCCTTGGTTCAAACTCTGATGCAAAATGGCCAAAACTTGCTATTTTTAGTAACCCTACTTCATCCAAAAATGGCAACTTTCCACATCTTGATTTTTTCATGATTCCTTTGGAGTTTCTTGATCAAATTTTGCACATTGAACATATGTAACATGAATTTCATGATTTTGGGCTCAAAAAGTCAAGAGTTGACTTTTTCCTCTGATTATTTGACTTGGCCCCAAATTTCCTGATTCTTGATCTTTCTTCCAATTGAACCACTTCTAAAACCAATTGAGATGCAATCTTCCACATACATACACTTAAGGACATATGGAATACCATGACATCAAGTTTTGTCCAAAAAATCAGAGATATCCTGATTTTATTAGAAACCCTAATTTTGACCCTCTCTGGTTAGGAGGAAATTGCACATCTTCCAAATCCAAATTCCTCAGAGTATGTTGTGTATCCTCTTAAAGGATGATGAGAAATGCCACTTGAGAATGATTTTGAATCAATGAGCTATCTCTTTTGAGGGTTTTCCTTCAATTTTTGAACCTCTTGCATAGTGAAAGATGTAGTGCTTCAATCTCCCATTGAATCTCACTTCCTTGAGGTTTTGGAAGATCAATTGAGATAGTATGAGACATGAGAGACCTCTTGGCTTGCATAGAGCCAACTTGATTGACCTTTTTGTGCTTTGAATGATTCCTTGATTGTCCACCTTCCACTTGATCACATGCCCTGATGGTAAGAAGGATGCCATGCTTCATTTTTCTATGTTAAATGCAATGCAATGCTAGTGAGGTGGATATGATATGATAAATGATAATGCTATGCTATGATGACAAAAGGGGAGAGCAAATTTTGGGGTATTACACGGAGGTGGCCGTAGGATATTTCGAGGAAAACGACGACGACCAGCCCGAGTCCCCCATGGCTCACATGGCCTTTCCGCAAGAGAGGCCGCTCGAGGATTGGGTCTGTAACGAAGCCCTGGAGATGTCGTCCATCTTCGTGTACCCCGATGTGGACGATGCTTTTTGCACCGTCGAGCACCGACTAATCGGAAGTGGCCAATCCTTGAAGGTTTTTCGTCCCGAGGAGAATCACCGGATATGCTCCCCTTACCGGGGAATGCGAGTCCCCTTATACGAGTTTATGTTCGAGAAGGCGGGGTGGAGGCTGCCTTTCACGGATTTACAGGAGGGGATCTTTGACTGGTTGAAGTTGGCCCCTTCGCAGATTCATCCGAACTCGCTGGCCTTCATCCGGGCTTTCGAGCTCGTATGCAAATATTTGGAGATCGTGCCGACCGTTCGCCTTTTCTTCCGCATATTCCACCTCCAACGGTCGTCGGTCGGAGGCCGACACGGCTGGGTGTCCTTCAAGCAGAGCAAGGCGTTGTTCCACACTTACTTGGATTCCATCCGGGATTTCAAGTTCCGCTATTTCTATGTGAAGCCGGTCACCCTCGAGGCGGTATATTCATTGTACCGGAAAGTCACCCGCGAGGTCGACGGCCGTTCCGAGGAGGTGCTGGTGCCGAAGTTTCCTCTGTACTGGACGGAGGAACACTTTAAGAAGGGAGTTGACAAGTATAAAACGAAACCCGTTCAGATGGAGGCCTACGAGCGGGAAGCCTACGATAAAATTGTAGCTTTCGTCGACAGCTTTTCAGAGGCTCGACATGAGACGCTGGACGGCCAGCCTATAACAGGTGCAGATGGGCAGGTGAAGAAAGAACGTCGCCTGATAAACACCCGCGTTCTGCTCGAGACCTTCTCCGACGAGGAGGCCATCGAATTGTTAGGTGGTGAAACGCCCTGGTTTTATTTCTTCCTCGTATCTGTGTTTCTCGCTTTACTAACGCTTTCTTTTACAGGAACAATGGCCGGAGCCGAGGAGAGGTTGAAGAAACTGAAAGCGAAGAGGGCCCGGGAAGCGCAGGCCCGGGAAGAAGCGTCGCGCTCCAAAGATCAGGAAGTTGCTCCCTCCGGGGCCCGCACGAGGGTGTTTCCACGGCCGCTGCCCTCGATGGATCCACTCTGTCCCAGCCTGCTGCCTCTGTATCGGGGATCAAGGGTGACCGCACAACTCCTGCGGGAAGCCAATCCCCGGCTACCCAAGGGACTCCGAAGAGGCAGCGCGTTGCGGAGGTCGTCGACCTGGGTGGTGAAGATAGTCCCCCGGTTCCTTCCAGCTTTGACCTTCCCCCCTGCCATCAAAAACCTCACTTCTTCTCCGAGGTCACTTATCCTCGCTCCCTTCCCTCCGAGATCCAAACCGTGCTGGGGACCGCACCTGAAGTGAGGAGGAAGATGCTTTTTGAGGACCTGTCGGCCGTCATGCGTATCTGCTCGACTGCCCTCATTCTAAATGACGAGACCCGCCCTACTGCTGAACTGGCCCGCCTGTAGGAGGCACTGGATACCTTGGGCGCTGAGATGCTCGGCATGCGCAAGGAGCTAAAAGAGTGCCGAGATCTGAACAAAGAGCAAGGCAAGCAGCAGCAATTGGTCGAGGCCAAGCTTAAGGACGCCGAGGAGACAAAGAAGAGCCACCTTGCTCGAATCGCTGAGCTGGAATTGGAGGAGAAGCGGCTTAAGGTAAGAATTGCCGAGCTGGAAGATGCGGTGCGGCCAGCCGAAGGGGAGACTGAGGAGGACAAACTCCTGACCACTCGTGCGGCGTTTGTGGCGCAGCTCCGGAAGCTTGAGCAGGATCTCCGAGTGTCCGAGGATGATTCTATCGAAACCGCGGGTATAGGTTTCCGCAGTGCCGTGGCGCAGCTTCGGGTTCTCAACCCCGACCTTGTCGTCGAAGGGATCGACCCCGACGCTGAGGTGGTGGATGGCCAGATCGTGTATCCTCTGCGGGAGAACGACATTCATGCGCACGAGGAGCCCGACGGGACCGCAGCTGAGTAGGTTTTTATCTTTGTTTTGGTCGGCCTGCGAGCCGTTTTGTTTCGCCCGGCTTGTGGGCTTAGCTGATGTACTTTTTGCACAATGGTTATTTTCGCCCGGCCTGTGGGTAGACATGGCAACGGGGCGGGTCGGGGGGCGGGTTTGAGCAGCCCCGCACCCGCACCCGCCACCCTGAAACAGACCCGCCCCCGCACCCGCACCCAGTCGGGGGTAAAAAACTACCACCCAGACCCGCCCCAAATGGGGAACGGGTTCCCCGCCCCCCGCCCCCGCCCCCACCCGCAAAACTATTTTTTTTTAAATAAATATTTCTCATAATAATAAAAATTAATAATTTAATTAAATAATTAATTATTTTAATAATAAACATGTTTTTAAAGAGTAAAATAATTAATAAACATGTTTTTCTAGTAAAACTATTTTTAAAAATTAAAATAACTTTAATAAATATATAATAAAATAATTAAAATAAGATATAAAAGTAAATTAAGGTAGACCGGGGCGGGGGCGGGGCCGGGTGCGGGGCGGGTAGTAGCATCCCCCGCCCCCGCACCCGCACCCGTAATAAAAAATCGGGTTTTACCCGCACCCGCACCCGCACCCAGTTAAACCGGGTTTTCCCCGCTAATTTCGGGGCGGGTCCGGGCGGGTCCGGCGGGTCTCGGTTTTTTTTTGCCATGCCTACCTGTGGGCTTATATTTGTAACTTTTTGGACCAAGTGTTTTGCCCGCTATTCGTACTTTATAATATCTCTGTTAATTTTCTCTGTGTGATGTGGTGTTTGTTATACTTTATTGTTTTATACTTTATTTTTGCCCAAGTAATAAGGCTTCGGGATTTGCTCGACCTTGATTGTCCCTGACCGCGTGGAGAGCTGGTCGGGCGGCCGGAGGAGTACTCCGACCTTCAACGAGGCTAAGAGTTCGGTCGAGGTCCTAGTCTCGTGGCATGAACTTCCCATCGCGAGCTGGGTGTTATGCCCGGTTGGCACGACGACGGTGGGCCTCGATCGAGGTATCCCCGCCGGATCAAATGTCCTCGCGCACACACAACGCGGTCTCTGATCATCGTGTTCTTATAGGGGTGTCGCGCTTGTACCCCAGCGCGTCCCCGTATCGCGGTGCTAGTCATCCGCGGGCAGTGTTTAACTGTAATATTGTTTTAGCTTTTCAGCGTTCCATGGTCGAGCAAGTTCTTCCCCGTGCAGATTTTCGAGGAAATAGGCTCCTGTCCCCGTTTTCGCGCGGACGCGGTACGGGCCCTCCCAGTTCGCGGTGAGTTTGCCTTCTCGCGAGTCTTTCTGGTTCCTTCGTAGGACGAGGGTGCCCACCTGAAAATCACGTTTAATGACACTGTCATTATAACGCAGTGTTATTTTTTGTTTAAGTGACGCCTCTCGGAGAGAAGCGCCCGAGTGTGTTTCCTCCACGAAGTCGAGTTCTTCCCTCAAGGCTTCGCCGTTCGTGTTCCCGTCGAGGGGGGCTTCCGTCCTCCTCGAGGGTTCTCTGATCTCCACGGGGATCACTGCCTCCGTTCCATAAGTCAAACGGAAGGGGGTCTCCCCGGTCGTGGAGTGTGGGGTTGTTCGGTAGGCCCAGAGAACGCTGTGTAGCTCTTCGACCCACCGTTGTTTGGCGTCGCCCAGTCGTCTTCTTAATCCTCGAAGGATCACTCTGTTCGCGGCCTCAGCCTGCCCGTTCGTTTGAGGGTGCTCGACCGACGTGAAGTGCTGCTTCGTGCCTAGTTTTGTGACGAAGTCTTGGAAGTTCCTGTCGGTGAACTGGGTTCCGTTGTCTGTGACGATGGCTTGAGGCACTCCGAACCAGGCGAGGATATTTCTTTTGTAGAAACGAAGTATGTTGAAAGCAGTGATTTTGGCCAATGCTTCTGCTTCAATCCACTTTGTGAAGTAATCTACCCCGACGATGAGGTATTTGTTTTGATACGACCCCTGGACGAAAGGCCCGAGGATATCCATCCCCCACCATGCGAATGGCCACGGGGAGGATAGCGTCGTGAGTTTGCTAGGGGGAGCGAGGTGCATGTCCCCGTGCCGCTGGCATTTATCGCACTTCTTGACGTGCTCCTTGGCGTCTTGTTGCATGGTCGGCCAGTAATATCCTGCCCGGAGTGCTTTCCGAGCTAGCGATCGTCCGCCTAGGTGCTGCGCATTGATTCCCTCGTGGATCTCCTGGAGTATGCCAGGGACCTTGGTATCTTTGATACATCTGAGGAGGGGAATAGAGAATCCTTGCCGGTATAGCTTATCCTCGACTATAGTGTACGAGCATGCCTGTCTCTTGACCATTCTAGCTTCTTTGGGGTCTTCGGGCAGTTTGCCCGTCGTGAGGTATTCGTATACCGGGGTCATCCAGCAGCCGCTGTCCCCGATGGTGTTGATATTCGAAACCATACCAGGTTTATCGACGCTCGGGTGGGAAAGGACCTCTTGTATGACGGACTTGTTTCCGCCTTTCTTTTTCGTGCTTGCTAATTTTGACAGGACGTCTGCCCGGGCATTATGCTCCCGGGGAATGTGAGTCACTTCTGCCAAGGTGAACTTCTTCATCTTCTCTTTTACCAAGGCCAAGTATTCTATGAGACTGTCGTTCTTGGCCTGGTACTCTCCTCGGACTTGCGAGGCTACGAGCTGGGAATCGGTGAATAGCTTGACCTCCTTGGCGCCAATGTCCTCAGCCAGCCTGAGTCCCGCAAGAAAGGCTTCGTATTCGGCTTGGTTATTCGAAGTCGGGAAAGCCAGTTCGAGGGACACCTCGATGAGGATGCCCTCCTCGTTTTCGAGTATGATTCCCGCTCCGCTTCCTTTCGGGCTGGATGCTCCATCGACATATATTGTCCATTTCTGCGACCCGTTGGCTGAGGGTTCTGGGACGGTCATCTCTGCTACGAAGTCGGCCAGTACTTGTGCCTTCAAGGCTTTCCTCCCTTCGTATTGGATGTCGAATTCGGCCAGCTCGAGCGACCACCTGAGCATCCTCCCCGCCATATCTGGTCGTCCGAGGAGTTGCCTGATCGGCTGGTTGGTCCTCACGACGACGGTATGGGCAAGGAAGTAGTGGCGGAGTCTTCTGGCCGCGGTGATGAGGCCCAGTGTGACTTTCTCGATCTGTTGATACCTGAGCTCGGGGCCTTGGAGGGCTTTGCTCGTGAAGTAAACTGGCTTCTGTCCGTCTGGTGTTTCCCGAATGAGGACGGCGCTGACCGCTTCGCTCGTGATCGCAAGATATAAGAAGAGTGTTTCCCCGTTCTCGGGTCGCGAGAGGACCGGTGGTTGCGATAGGACTTACTTCAAATGTGCGAGCGCTTGTTCGCATTCCTCGCTCCACTCAAACTCTGCTTTTTGCCGGAGGAGTTTGAAAAAGGGGAGTGCGTACTGTGCGGATTTGGCGACGAAACGGGAAAGGGCGGTGAGCATTCCGTTCAATGATTGTATTGACTTCTTCGAGCCCGGAGTAGGGAGCTCGGAAAAGGCTCTGCACTTGTCGGGGTTTGCCTCGATTCCTCGTTCCGTGAGGTAAAATCCGAGGAACTTTCTTGCCCGGACACCGAAGGTGCATTTGTCGGGATTAAACCTCATACGACATCTTCTCGCCGTATCGAACACCTTCTTGAGGTGCGCGGCGTGGTCGACCTCTTCTGCGGACTTGACGATCATGTCGTCCATGTAGACTTCGAGCATGTCTCCTATTTCAGTTCGAAAGACCTTGTTCATCATCCGCTGGTAGGTCGCACCGGCATTCTTCAGACCGAAAGGCATTACATTGTAGTAGTAGTTGCCCGACGCGGTCATGAAGGCCGTGTGTTGCTTGTCGACCTTGTCCATGGGAATTTGGTTGTATCCTGAATAGGCGTCCATGAAAGACAGTAGTTTGTAACCTGCAGAATTGTCGACCAGTTAGTTGATGTTAGGCAAGGGGTAACAGTCTTTCGGGCAAGCTCGGTTAAGATCAGTATAATCAACGCACATTCTCCATTTTCCATTATTTTTCTTAACAAGTACAACGTTGGACAGCCATGTCGTGTATTTGGCTTCCGAAATAAAATTTGCCTCTAGGAGGTCTTTTACAGCTTTCTCAGCAGCCTCCGCTTTCTCGGGAGACTGCTTGCGCCTACGCTGTGCTACGGCTCTAGCGGCCGGATCTACTGCGAGCTGATGGCAAGCCACCTCGGGGTCGAGGCCAGGCATCTCGGATGCACTCCACGCGAAGAGGTCAGCGTTCTCCCTCAGACATGCTTTAAGCTGCTCTTTGGCTAGGTCGGGGATCCTGGTGCCGATCTTCACGTTGCGATCTGGACTGCTTCCGACGGCCACAAGCTCGAACTCTCCATCTGGGATGGGGCGTATTGGGTGGAGAGGCTGCCCGTTGTTTTCCGCCCGGTGGTCGTGGTCTTCGATTCTGTCTTCATTGGGCTCGCCGGAGAACCTGCTGTCGAGGTCGACCGCGTTGACGCGCGGGAGAGGTATCTGTCCGACGTCTTGGGGTGGTTTGGCTACGGCCTTAGGTTTGGGACCAATGGAACTTAGGCCCTTGACGGCGGCATCGAAGCATCTCCTAGCCGCGTCGATGTCCCCGTGCATCGTCACTACCCGTCCTCTCCTCGTGTAGTACTTTATTTTGAGATGGACCGTTGACGGGACCGCCGTGAGTTCAGCAAGGGTGGTCCTTCCGAGGATGCAGTTGTAGAGGGATGGGCATTCCACCACCAGGAAACGGATCTTTACCTGTCGGGCCGTGTCTTCGGCCCCGAACGTAACCATCAGCTCCACGTAACCCCATGGTCTGGTGGTGGATCCATTGAACCCCTGTAGGTCGGACCCGACGTATGGGGTCAAATGCCTCTCGTCCAGCTGAAGGGTCCCGAACAGATGAGAATACATGATGTCGACCGAGCTCCCCTGGTCGACTAGGATTCTTCGGACGTCAAAGTTCGCCATTTGGGCCCTGACCAGGAGGGGAATAGTGGCGTTTGGTGCTCCCCCGGGGAGTTCTTCGAGGTAGAAGGTGATGGGGTTGGAGTTTCCGCGCACTTTCTCGAGGGTGGTCGCCTTTGACGATGTCGCGGATTCCAGTTCGTCAAAATTTCGTTTGATCGACCCTACCGATATTTTCCCGGGGTCTCCTCCGGAGATAACCATTGCTTTGGGGAAGCCTTCCCAGGTACTACGGGCCGTGACGGGGCCTTCGTCGGGGAAGGTCGCCCACATGTTGCGGATTGCCTCTTCGCCCTCGATGATTGGGGGGACGAAGAAGTCCTCGGGCCGAGTGACGCTGAGGGCGACCTGAAGCTGGCTGTCGGCGGGAGGAGGTGTTGTCTCCTCGACGTTCTGCGATTCCTTTGAGCTGGTACGAGGAGGACCATTCTGCTGGGCATATTTCTTCAAGTGCCCTTCTTTGATGAGAATCTCAATGGCATCCTTGAGGTGGATGCAATCCTCGGTGACATGCCCGTGGCTTCTGTGGAACCTGCAGTACTTAGATTTGTCAACGTTTGGTTTGGGAGCCGCAGGCTTCGGGAAGCGAACTCCTCCTTTCACAAACTCGGAATTCTGGCAGTCTGAGAGGATCCGAGACCGGGTAGTGTTGAGCGGCGTGTACTCCGTGAATCGGCCAGCTGGCCCGCGCTGTTCCCGGGGATCTCGATTGCGGTTTTCTTTCTTCTTTTCTCCTCCCCGTCGGGGAGAAGCGTCATCGTCTTTGTGGCCGCGGGGGCCTTCTCTGCGTCTTGTCTCAAGAGCGATCTGGGCTGCTTCTGTCTCTTCGAGTTCGATGTACTTCTGGGCTCGCGCGAGAAGATCTTCGAGACGCCTGGGTCTTCGGAGGCCGATGGATTTGGCAAAGTCCGACCCGGCGCGTAGTCCGTGAATAATTAAGTATTTCTTCATGTCGTCGGTCGTGTGGACCTCGACGGCTTCCTTGTTAAACCTCTCAATGTAATTTCGGAGGGATTCGTTCCTTCCTTGGAAGATTTTCTCTAGGGCAGCCTCTGTCTTGGGGTGTCGACGAGATGCGGTGAAGTGTTTGGTGAAGCGTTGTTTCAGCTGCTTCCACGACGTGATCGAACCAGGTTCCAGGCCCTTGTACCACGTCATGGCTCCCTTCCGTAAGGTAGTGGGGAACAGCCGGCACCTGATGGCTCCCCTGACGTTTCGAAAGTCGAGCATCGCTTCGAAATTCTCCACGTGATCGTCGGGGCCGGTCAGCCCGTCATAGGTCCCCAAGTGTGGAGGTTTCTCCATGCCTGGAGGGATTGGGGCGTCCATGATTTCCCACGACAAGAGGGTCCTTTGGTCCTCGTCGTCGCTATCAGCCGGGGATCTCAAGGGTGATTGATATTCGGTGTCCGGGCAGGAAAGTTCCTCGACCGGTTCTTTGGTCTCTCTTCGGTCTGCTTGGACTTCTTGGAGGTGGCGGAGGCCCTGGGTTCCTTCCGGGGCGGGGAACGAGGGCGTTTCTGGGTGATTGCCGGCTGGGGGCGCTCAAGATGCGGTCGACGACCATGGCGTACGGGCGACGGTGTCCGAGAATCTTCGGAAGGGGTCCTTCGCGGGGAAGGAGAGAGGCGAGGTGACTGGGGGCGACGATGTCTTCGCGGGGAAGATCGTCGTGCACGTCCATGCTCCAAGGCTTCAATTCTGGTGTTCTGCTGCGCGATCAGCTGATTGGTCTGGTTGATCAACGCAAATAGGGCCACGGTACTTGGGTCCGCGTTGGGCGGCGGAGCCACTGGCTGGAGAGGGGTTTGCTGGTCGTCCGTGCGGACGACGTTGATAGTCGTATCCTGTGAGTCGGGGAGGCGGTCCGCCCGTCCCGGATGTCGCCTTCGTCGCCGTGGAGGATGAAGGCGTCCTCACGGTGGTTCCCATTCTCCAGTTGCGCGAGCACGGTGTCCAGAGCCTGGTTGACGGTCGGATTGGCCATGTTGGTGATGAATAGAGGAAGCTTTGGTTTATCGAGGAGAAAACGGGGAAGCTTATAAAGGTTCCCACAGACGGCGCCACTGATCGTACCTGGATCAGACAGTTACAGGTGGCCAACGACGTCCGTTGAGCTCCGGCTCTGGTGAGGTTGAAGTACGGCGGGGGGGGGGGGGGGGGGTGTACCTGCAAGGTACTCCGACGCTCAAGTTAGGGAGTGCACAGAGTAACAGCAAATACAAAGAGTGAAAAAGTGACTTAACCTGACCCTCTCAAGTGAGAGAGTATTTATAGAGAGCCCCCAGCGCGGGGCTAACGGTTACTTGCGTTGGGCTGGATTGTCAGGCCCAATCCAAGTAACTGCCAGGGCTTACGTGGCGTAGTGAAGACCAGCACGTGGTCTTCGCCCTGGGGTAACCGTTCCTAGATTTTCGGGATTAGGGCAGACCGAATCCTGCGGAAGTGGGAGGTTACTTGGAACGTGTCCACGTGGTACGGACCGTTAGACACTCCTCGCGGGGGAGGAGTCTTCTGTGTCGAGGACCAACAAGCCGTACGACGGACATGTCCTCGCGGGAAGGGACCATGTCTGCCGAGGAGTGGTATGTGGCATTCTCGCGGGGAGAAGCTGATATGTTGGGGATGTACTTATCCCCCCGGGGTGCGAGGTCCTCCTGCCCTGTTGTCCCAAGTGCCCGACACTGTAAAGTGCTCGGGGAACGTTGGTATGCTTGCAGCAGTCAAGTGCCCCCGCAGAGGGGTCTTAGTGGGCCTCCCCATGCTATATGGGTTGGGCCTGCTCGACTGTTGGGCAGCCTCGGCCCAGTCCAGAACAGAATCCCTGCCAAGTTCAAAGTCCCTGACTTTGAAAAATATAAAGGAGTTAGTTGTCCGAAGACTCACATCCGGTCCTATTGCAGAAAAATGGTTGCATACTCTTATGATTGTTGCACCCCAAAATTTGCCCTCCCTTTTTTTCAGCCTTAATTGGCTTGTGTTTGCATCCATACGCATTCCATATGCATTTTTTCATGCATTGCATTGGTCTTCTAGGACATGGGATCACGGTTCCTTTCTCGCAGTTCGGAGTTTCTTTATTTCAAAGGTGGTTTCAGCTGTATTCAGAGCTAAACGGATAGTCATCAAATTTTTCGAGCATTTATTTTGCTCAGCAGATGTTTTGATTATTTCAAAGTTAAGAGCAGTAAGCATTAGAGGCCCCGACATTTATTTTGCTCAGTGATTTGGTACCAGATCATATTTTTCTAGCAAGGTATTTTGAGTGCAAAAGGGAATTCACAACTTATTTCAGGCATGATTCAGTTGCAATATCAAATAACAAGTTTCAGAGGCAGAACAGTGCTCAGAACAAGTGGCAACATGTGATTTTCCAAGTTTTCCCTCCAAAAGGCGCCAAAATTCAAATTTTGAATGTGTTAATCGATTAACCCATTTTGCCTATAAAATGGTTAATCGGTTAACACGTGGGATTTTTGCCTAGAAATTTCAGTTTTCAGCACTATAGTAGTCACAAGTCCATTTTATCACTTGGGTTCACATTTGCATCAATAGAAGGATCTAGAATACTTCCAACTTTTGGTTCATTTCAAAATTAACTTCACTTTCCCTCCAAAATTCAAATAATTCCACTCATAATTCCACTCCTAATACTAACCCTCATTCAAACCCACACTCCAAACCTCATTTACACTCTAAACCTAGAGCTTATTTAAGTAAATTTGCTCCAAACCTCACACAATTACACTCATAATTTCATTTTCATTCTCCAATTCTCTCAATTCTCTCTCACTTTTTAACTCTCTATTTTCATCTTCAACCTTCACTAAAGCTCTTCCATTAGAATTCGCAAATTCTTCATTGGAATTTGTTAATTCTAGAGCTAAACCTTCATCATTTCCTCTCATCAACACATATTCTGTAGTAGAATTTAGTTTGGATCTAGATCTGAAGTTGGGAAGCACTTTCTTGAAGCAACTTTGAAGCAAGTTCATCACATTGCATTGTTCTTCAAGTTTCTTGCTAGGAATTCATTGGATCTTGGATTTTCTTTGCTTGATCTGTCAAATTTTGTTTGCAACACTTAGCAAAGCAAATCTCCGCTTTGTAGGTTGGTAATTCGTAGATCCAAGCTTATTCTAGCTTATTTATAACTTTCACAATGTAGATCCATTGATTTTTTTATGTGAATTGATCCATTGATTGATTTAATTGTTTATCTTGTTGTTTGATGGATTCAATTGGTGTTTGATTGTTGATATTTGATGTAATTTTCGTGTACAATTGCATGCCCTAACATGTGGATGATTGGAGAAGTGATTTGTTGCTGAAAGTGCTTTTGAAATGCTGATTTTCTGCTTCTTGTGCAGTGTTTATCGATTAACCAGTTTGCAGGAAAAACTGGTTAATCGATGAACCAGGCTGTTTTGTATGTATTTTTGCTGTTTTTGAAGGTGTTAATCGATTAACCAACTTAAAGGCAAAAGTGGCTAATCGATTAACATTGTTGCTGAAGGTGTTTTTTGTACTTTTTCAAGCTTGTTGTGATTCCTTTCCGTTTCTAAACCTCATGGCTTTGTATGATACATATTTGTGTAATTTTCTTGTGTTATTTCACTCCATTTTGCAACATGTATGTGATTCTTCAACACGCAACGCATTGATTTTCATGATGCATGTTCATGACTAATTGCTTTACATTCTTGATGCATTCTCCATGATGTTTGTTTGTTCATACTTGTGTGCCTTGGATGTTCACTTTTGCTTGTTTCATGATACATATTCATGTTTGCTTTCAATTCCGCAAATGCGTGTTCGTTTGAGATGATTAATTGTTGATAAATATCCATGTTGTTCTTGTTGAATGCTTAAGTGTGCAATGTTGTTGAAATTTGCTTGTGCTTAATTGTTGATACATGTTCATCGATTGAAATTACTCGGTACACATTCATACTTGATCCTTACAATTCATGTGCATTTGTTTAAATGTAGAGGCATGTTAGTGTTCATTTCTTTTGACATATGTTTAGGCTTAGTTGTTTGACATGTTCATTATTGATTGTTTAATCTTTGATGCATGCTTAACTTGATGTTGTGATGTTACATGTTCATCTTTGCTTGATGCTTGCCTGATGCATTGCATGTTGTTGTATACACTGTTGATGTGTTGAATATGTGATGTAAAATGCATTCATTGTGTTTGCTGCATTCTACACCTGTTATGTTCTGAAAATGCTTGTTGTTAAACGTTGTCTTGCTGTTGCTGGATCTTATCGTTATGCTCAGCTGAACCGCTGTTGTTGCTGCTGTTTTTGGTTTATTTTCTTGGTTTTTGCTTGCCTTTGCATGTTCCCTTAAGACTTCATAGTCCAACTTAATTTTTGATTAAGTTTAGAGTAGGATAGACATTAGGTTCTAATCCTTTGCATGATAACATTAGGATAGAGATCCCTTTCGCATCCCAACCTTATGACCACTTTGCATGATAACATGTAGGACCGAGTTCCCTTTAGACCTCCCGTGCTTCTTCCTCTTCTCTCTCTTAAACAAAATCAAAACAGGTAATAAATACGATGAGTATGGTACGTCACGAGCCTTAAGTACATGGGAAGTGATAAGCGGAAGTCTCTCCTTACCTTGTCTAGAGTGTTTTGCATACGTCCCGTTTTGGGTCGATCTTGCAAAGTATTCGATCCTATGTTATAGACTTTAGTGTTATACGTATCTCAAACAAAGTCAACTCACTTCTGTTAAAAACTCTTGAACAAATGCAAATCATTTTATCCTTTGGGATTTTCGTCAAACTTTTTCAGAAAGGGCATGTTATTTCCGTTCTACCGCAAACAGGCATCGATCCTAACTGCTGGAATGCGAACTTAGCATCGCTCATAAAAGACACTTAGTCACCCGTGGTCAGCCGAACTGCGGACGCTCTGATTTCTTCATTCTCATCCGAATAAGGATACGTAGGCACAAGACAACGAGGTCTTGGCGATCACCCTTCCTCCCGTTTACCCCCGTAGTCTTCCGAACTACGTTGACTCTGACTTTCCCATTGCACAAGGAAATACGTAGGCACAGGACAGAGAAGTCCTATCGAGTCTCATTTTGTTTTTCCCCCTTTCTCATTTCCGTTTTTCGTTAGCAAGTAGGCTTTAGACGAACACACACTTTGATTAGAACAACAAGAGTGGATCCCGTTGAGTACAACAGACGTGAGGGGTGCTAACACCTTCCTTTCACGTAATCGACTCCTAAACCGAGAATTTGGTTGTGAGACCATGTTCTTTCCCTTTTAGAGGTATCTTCGATCGTTTCCTTTCCCCCGTCGGGATAAATAACGTTCGGTGGCGAATCTGTTTTCTGCCGGTTTTTTTCGCGTTGCGACAGCTGGCGACTCTGCTCGGGACACTGGTTCCCTATGGAGTCAATCCTAGTGCTTGTTTGTTTCTCGTTATTGGGTGTTAATCTTTAGGCTTTTATTTGCTTCATTTGTTGTATATTATTGCATTTTCCCGCATTTATGACATTTGATTACTGTTATCATATTGTTCTGTTGTTGCTGTGATGTTAGGTGGGATGGTTCTATGAGAGATAAGCCCACTACCCAGGCTTGAGCATATACATAGGATTAGAGTGGATAGTCATGTGGCATGCGTAGCTTCTTGTTACGTTTAGTTGACACGAGACCCACATTCAGACGAGGTTTTCTTGGGAGATATTCTGTCTTGCACGTCTTGTGCATATGACAGGGTGTTCCCATAGAGAGCTTATCACTCTGGAGACCTCTCATGGGAAATCAGTGGAGGCCTCCTTAAGGGGTGATAATGCCAAACCAGAATTTGAGTTTAATCTTAAGTTTGAAATGAAATGAAGTGTTTTGTGTTCTATTATTTTCTTCGTGATTGATTGGAATAATAAATGCTTACATTCTTAGTAATAATTAACGAGGTTACTAAGAGCTTTGTAAATTGTAAAATCAAACTCCATATACATTCATGCATCATTCTGCATTCCATAAAGGAAAACCAAGACACTTACAACAACTTGGCCTTTTCAGTAGACATGCTGACTTACCGACATCCCTACAACACTTGTGGCCATCAAAGGGTACTCATGGATCAACTAGAACAGAATCAAGCTGCTCTTAGAGAAGAAATGCTCAATGTAAAGACCTAGATGGGCCAGCTGATGGAAGATATCCAAGCTATGGCCAAAGGCCAAGAAGAGCTAAAACAAGTTGCTGAGAGGAATGTTGCTAATCCCCCGCCCCCTTTCTGGTGGTGCGGTTCCTCCTCCCAGTGGTGCCACTCGAACTCCCGTAGGCGGTGTTCCACATCCTGCTGGTACTATCCCACCTTCTGTTGGTTTTGTTACACCCCCTGCCGGTGCTATTTCGATCCATGTTGAGTTAGATGATCATGATGATTTCTACAGCCCAAGGGATGACTCAGTCCTTGAGGTGAGGTGGAAAAGAAGGTGCATGTATTGGAAGAGAAAATGAGAAACATGGAAGGATCCAATACTTTTGGATTAGATGCTGCTGACATGTGCCTAGTTCTTGGTGTTAGAATCCCTGCCAAGTTCAAAGTCCCTGACTTTGAAAAATACAAAGGAGTCAGTTATCCGAAGACTCACATCCGGTCCTATTGCAGAAAAATGGCTGCATACTCTTATGATTGTTGCACCCCAAAATTTGCCCTCCCTTTTTGTCAGCCTTAATTGGCTTGTGTTTGCATCCATACGCATTCCATATGCATTTTTTCATGCATTGCATTGGTCTTCTAGGACATGGGATCACGGTTCGTTTCTCGCAATTCGGAGTTTCTTTATTTCAAAGGTGGTTTCAGCTGTATTAAGAGCTAAACGGATAGTCATCAAATTTTTCGAGCATTTATTTTGCTCAGCAGATGTTTTGATTATTTCAAAGTCAAGAGCAATAAGCATCAGAGGCCCCGACATTTATTTTGCTCAGTGATTTGGTACCAGATCATATTTTTCTAGCAAGGTATTTTGAGTGCAAAAGGGAATTCACAACTTATTTCAGGCATGATTCAGTTGCAATATCAAATAACAAGTTTCAGAGGCAGAACAGTGCTCAGAACAAGTGGCAACGGGTGATTTTCCAAGTTTTCCCTCCAAAAGGCGCCAAAATTCAAATTTTGAATGTGTTAATCGATTAACCCATTTTGCCTATAAAATGGTTAATCGGTTAACACGTGGGATTTTTGCCTAGAAATTTCAGTTTTCAGCACTATAGCAGTCGCAAGTCCATTTTATCACTTGGGTTCACATTTGCATCAGTAGAAGGATCTAGAATGCTTCCAACTTTTGGTTCATTTCAAAATTAACTTCACTTTCCCTCCAAAATTCAAATAATTCCACTCATAATTCCACTCCTAATACTAACCCTCATTCAAACCCATACTCCAAACCTCATTTACACTCTAAACCTAGAGCTTATTTAAGTAAATTTGCTCCAAACCTCACACAATTACACTCATAATTTCATTTTCATTCTCCAATTCTCGCAATTCTGTCTCACTTTTTAACTCTCTATTTTCATCTTCAACCTTCACTAAATCTCTTCCATTAGTATTCGCAAATTCTTCACTGGAATTTGTTAATTCTAGAGCTAAACCTTCATCATTTCCTCTCATAAACACAAATTCCGTAGTAGAATTTAGTATGGATCTAGATCTGAAGTTGGGAAGCACTTTCTTGAAGCAACTTTGAAGCAAGTTCATCACATTGCATTGTTCTTCAAGTTTCTTGCTAGGAATTCATTGGATCTTGGATTTTCTTTGCTTGATCTGTCAAATTTTGTTTGCAACACTTACCAAAGCAAATCTCCACTTTGTAGGTTGGTAATTCGTAGATCCAAGCTTATTCTAGCTTATTTACAACTTTCACAATGTAGATCCATTGATTTTTTATGTGAATTAATCCATTGATTGATTTAATTGTTTATCTTGTTGTTTGATGGATTCAATTGGTGTTTGATTATTGATATTTGATGTAATTTTCGTATACAATTTGTCACACCCTCATTTTCACCCTAACCCTAGCCTTGCGTATCATATCATTTTTATCGTCTATGCATCCCATTAACTCATATCATACGACATGGGATCAGGAGGTCCTTTGAATCAAGGTTTCTTATTTGTTTTGAGGTTCTTCCATTCAAGTCTGAAGTAAGGGTTGAGTTCTAACTCCTCATCAAAATTCATCAGGCTTGTCAGGGCAGGTGCACGTATGCAGCACTGATAGAGGTTCAATGGTCTTGACCTAATCTTGGTCGGACGAGTTTTGTTTCAAGATCAAGGCCAGGGTGTGTTTCATTCCAGTGGTTGTGTCTGAAGATTCAATGTATGTTGTCTATGTGTGGACCAAGTTATCAGGTTGTGTGTAAGTCAAGTGCTTCATGGTTGAAGATTACCAAGGATCAGATTTGTTTTCCAATCAGGGTTTGGTGCAGTGTATCGAGATTCATGGTTCATTTCATAATCTTCTGATTTTAAAAGCATGTTCTCAATCTATTGGTTTAAAATGAAGACTTCGACTTATCAATACTCAAGTTTCCAGGATCAGGTGGATTCATTTATTATGAATAATCAGTTTGATTCAAGGCGGATCTTCTTTGATTTAATGAGTGGCGTTCAAGTTTAGTTGTCAAGGTTGTAAATGTTGTGGAGGCATATTGCAAAACTCATTCCTTACCCATTATTCACTTCCATTTCCTAGATTCGATTTATCCATTTTCCATATTTTTTATCCACTTTGTCATTCGTCAATGATCTATATCCATCCACAAACCACTTCCTTAATCCATTTCATTTATCTTTTAATCCATTTCATTTTCTTTTCATTCTCAATTTTCATTACTATAGCAAGTTTCAAGTCCATTCATTATACAAAAACATTCTACACAAAAGAACAAATGCTTGTTCATAAAAAATAAATGAGGCCCATGGCATTCCCAATTTTCCACAAAAAGCCCATTACCATTTTTTTCAAGTCCACATCTATTACAAGAAAAAAAATCATCACAAAAAAATAATATATTCTCATTATGTCATTCCAAAAACCTTTTGTCCAACATAAATTCAATTTACAAAACTCCATCCATCCATGCCACGCGAACCGTACTGCTGCCATGGTCAAGACATACCAAAACTAACCAACAACAACCTGCATCAACAAGACAAAGACATCACAGTGATACACAAAATCCCTCATCCAAAACCTGCGCAAGAAAAACCGTACCACCACAAGACTCCAAAACAAATCCAATACGACAAGATAAAAGGCCTGATACCTTGAACAACAACTTGACTTTTCTACCATCCTGTAACAAATCTGCAGCATGAAAACAACTTGACAACAGACAACAGCTTGCATCCCTGTACACACAACACCAAAGCCATACGAAAATAACATCACAAAACACAACGCAGACCTACAAAAAATGTACCAACCAACAAACCTGCGACTTTAAAACAAAAGCAACAAGCTAAATACTGCCAGCCTTCTGCACTTGAGAGTGACCATTAATCAACAAATAAGACAAATTTGATGAGTTTCAATTGGTTTTAAAGAGGAAGAACATAACAGCAAGGGGGGCGATTGAAAAAAAAATAACAGGGCAAAGAATAAGAAGAAAAAAAATGGGTGAGGAACTGACCATCATTCGATTTCTTTTTCTCTCTCAGAACCATAACATAGACTCCATCTTGTTTCTCCAGAAAAACTTCTCCTTCACCAACCAAAAACCACGCCATACTCAATCATTTTCCACTACTACTCCACCAAAACACCCTTCAATTTCATCTTCAACTCATCTCATCACCATTCCTCAATATCCTTCAAATCTCAATACCTATTCCACTCCCACATTCTTCGACCAGCCGCAACAACCACACAAATTCAAACCTTCCCCTTTAACCCCCCTCTCAACCTACCGCCACAAAGCCTTCCTCCCTCATTCAATCCCAGCTTCCTCTGCCCATCGCTTACCACCGTCTTTTCGAACAGTTCACCACCACAACCCAGCTCTTTCCGTTTGCAACAACAACTTCAACACACCACACAATAACTCCCTCCAACCTCGCCTTGTTCCGCCGCAAATCGCAATAGACAACAACACAACTGAACAACACAAGCGTGGTTTCTTTAAAACCAACATCATCACGACGCCATCGCCACCGTTGGAACATCGCGTCACCATCCCCAACAACCACAGCTCAACCGAAACGCCACCACTCCATAAAACCATAGCCGCCGTGAAAAGAGATCGGGGCAAGAAAGAGAACCAAATCGAAGAAAGAAGCCACCGCGAGTCTGAATAGAGAAAGCACGTTGCGTTTGAAGAGAGAAATAGAGACGAACCGAAAAATCACGAATGGAGAGTGACTTACGGTTTGGAAATTTAATCGAGTTCCCTTTGCCGTTTTTTTTTCTGAACGTGATTTGAGGCATGCTTTTTTCTGTTTTTTTCTCCTTTCCAAGAACGTTTTGCAGCGGCTAGGGCTATTCAAACCCTTTGTCATTTTCATTAAAGGCAAGCAGACCGGGTTTGGACATGGGTGATCTGACCCGTCTTTCAGGCTATTTGGGTTTAAATCTTTTGTTCTGCAGCCCAATAGTACTTGTTTTTTTTTTTAATTATGAATTGTGTTAGATTATAACATTTTATTAATGTGTTTTAATATTTAAAATTTATTTTCTCTAACTATGTTTTTTTAAGATTAACATTTTTTTTCTGTTAGAATTATTAATTAATATTTAGAGTATTTAGTTTAGATGTTTCAATTAAATAAAAATCCAAAAATATTTTTTTAATTGCCTTTTGTACATTATATTTTAATTTTAATTCATATTCAAAATGTAAATATTAGGGTTTTCAACTTTAGATCATCTCGATTTCTATTTCTTGATATATTTTCTATATTTCATTTTTCTTTTTGATTGTTATTTTTGGTCAATGATATAACAAAAGATCATAGATTGCAAAATCTTGATCAATATGAGACCACTTCCTTTCTTACTTTTCGATTTTATTTCCATTTCGATTTCATTTCGGTTTCTATTTCATTTCTCATTTTCATTCTCTCCTTGTGTCTAAAAACCTTGGTCTTGTACCAAGTGCATTTTCAAACTCTTTTCTCAATAAACTTAGATGGTCGTGGAGTGGTTAGGCGAAGGCCTTCTCCTATCCCGAGTGCTTGACATTACCTTTAGGGTTCACTGTCGTAAAGCACTTACCATCTAAAATCAAAACACTTCTTTAATAAGAGAATAAAGTTTTCTTTGTATTGAACTAAAGAGAGAGGATTGGGTGAAGACCTCTTCCTCTTCGAGTATTAGGATGCTCACTTTAGAGTGTGTGGTCTCGATACTCGTCTTTCAATACGAAGACGTGACTATATTCGCCACATAATTTTCACAACAAACCTTTTGAGATAAAGAATTGGGTACTACCCGAAGGGGTTCCTATCCGAGGACTTATTTCACCCTTAAAATCAACTTTCAACAAATCAAATGTGACATCTTGCCTTGATGGCGAAAATCTAAGCCTTTTCAAAAAGGACATGTTGCGTCTGTTCTACCGCAAACAGGTAACGCATAAGACTCCACGAGCGAGCCGCAAAACACCTAACTGCTAGAACACGCACGTTAGCATCGTCTATAAAAAACACCAACAAATCGTAGTCGGTCGAACTACGATTGCTCTGATTCTTCATTCTTGTCCGAATGTAAGATACGTAGGCACAAGATTGTGATGATCTTGGCGAGCCACCTTCTATCCATCTTCCATTTTTAAACCCCCTTCCATTTTCTTCACCCGTAGTCCTCCGAACTATGTCGACTCTGACTTTCCCATTGCACGAGGGAATACGTAGGCATAGGACCGCGAAGTCCTATCGACTCTCTTTTTCTTTTCCTCTCTTCTTCTCCCTACCTTTTTTTTTATTTTCTTTCACATTATTTGGTTCTCACCTTTCTCTCTCCCTCTTTAGAACACTCTTAGAAAGCAATATCCTTTAGCAAACATCCTTACACATAGACAAGCGAATGGTTCCCATCGAGTACGATGGATGTGAGGGGTGCTAATACCTTCCCCTCGCATAAGCGGCTTCCAAACCCATAATTTGGTTGTGAGACCATCTTATCCTTTCTTCTTTGGGCTTTCTCGATGTTTTCCCTTCCCCTCATGGGATAAATAAAGTTCGATGGCGACTCTCCTGTTTCTTTCCTTTTCGCCTCCGGTCGACTATTTTTCGAGTAGCGACAGCTGGCGACTTTGCTGGGGACTGGTTCTCCCTAAGCAAGCCAAGCCTAGTTTGTTTATCATATGTGTTATTTGTTTGCTTTTATTGCTTTGTTATTTGTGTTCCTCTTATCTGTTGGGTTTATTGGGAATGGTTTGTGAGGAGAAAGGCTGTCTACCTGAGCTTTTCGAGTATACACTTAGCTAGGAGGTGGTTGCTTACTGATTTGCGAGACTTAGGACTCGTCGAGTTGGTTTGACTTCCACCGCTCAGATGAGGCCCCTTTGGGAATGATTATGTCTTACGATTAGTCGTAATGGCGTCTTTGTTTTCGACCTGGGAGTCCGTGATTCTGAGGACCTTTAGAACCATATTCCAAAGGTTACTAAGGCATAACTCTGTGCTCATCCTTTGAAGGGATTACCGTCTTACGAATCATAGTTATGATGGAAAACTTTTGAGGGTTAGTGCATGGGACCTTGTTTGAAAACCCTTGGAATGCCCTGTTTTAAACCAATAGATAACCTACCCGAGGTGAGGGATATCTTGTTTTATGGTCTGCAGAATTTGTGACCTTGATACCTGTGGCGTGAACCTCTGATCTTTGATCCCATGTCTTATTGCATTCATAGCATTGCATTTGCATAAGCATCTTTGCATCATTTTGCATATCATTCTCCAACCAAAACCGAGAAGCTTATTCAGTCCTTTGTCCATAACCCGCAGTTAATTTCTCGACACTCATATTGAACCTGTGGTAGCTGTGAAGAATTTGAAGCTAGAAGAACATAAACGACTTGAAAGGCCAGTTAGACAAAGCAAGTTGGAAGCTGAGGTAGCCATGTCAGAGAGCAACCGTCAGAATGTTGATCACCCACCAGGTTTCACTGTGACAACTAATCCACTGTATGGTCTTCTGCCTGATGATTGTCCTCCACGAGTAAATGTTCCTACTCGACCCCAAAGGATTCCATTGACTGACCCCATGAAGGAAAAGCTTCTTGCCATTGAGGAGAAACTCCAAGCTATGAAAGTGCATGATACGCCTGGGCTCGATGCTGCTGATATGTGCCTAGTGCCAGATTTGGTAATCCCTCAGAAATTCAAGGTACCCAACTTCGAGAAGTACACAGGCCTTAGTTGCCCGAAGCGTCATTTGGTGATGTTCTGCTGAAAAATGACCATATATACCCATGATGATAAGCTGATGATTCACTGTTTTCAAGATAGTTTGAGTGAGGCATCTTTAAGTTGTACATAGACTTAGAAAGAAGCCATATCCAATCATGGAGGGACTTATCCAGCGCTTTTCTAAAGCGATATCAGTACAATCTAGATGTGGCTCCCAGTCGCATGCAGTTGCAAAGCCTATCTCAGAATGGCGGCGAATCCTTCAAGGAATACGCACAACGATGGAGAGAATTAGCAGCCAGAGTGCAACCACCACTCTTGGACAGGGAATTGATTGACATGTTCATAAACAGTCTGCATGGCTCTTATCTTGAAAGAATGGATGGCAGTACGCCATCAAGCTTCTCTGACCTTGTGATGATAAGGGAACGCATCGAGAGCTACCTCAAGAGTGGACTAATCCAAGATGTCTCAAGCAGCCAAGCCGGTGAGACTGAATCCCTCAGTAACTCCCAAGAGGAAGAGGATGAAACCAATGCAATCATAGCAAATGTTGAGTGTTCTCATGGTGTACCAACAAAACCTTTTGGTCCCTCATCTTCTCAGCAGTCATCATTTCTAGCGCCATGCTATCCTTATGGGCAACCAGTAATGCCTATAGCTTCGTACCAGAAATCGTGGATTGCTCCTCATGTAAATCAACGAGCCCATGGCTGAGGATATCAGAATCAGCGCCAGAGTCAGCATAGGCCTCGCAACAATCTAGAAAAAAGGAATACTCCTCTTCATACAGTCCCTATGTCATACAGTCAACTCTTGCCGCATCTGATTCAAAGCTCACTGGTGGTTCCCAAGTCTCTTAAGCCGTTGCCAGAGCCATACCCTTCTGGGTACAATCCCAATGAGCAATGTGGATATCATGGAGGATCAATGGGACATTCGACTGAAGATTGCAAGCCTACCAAGCCAAAGTGCAACAACTGATTGACAAAGGTTACATATCCTTTCCAGAAGGAAGCCGGGTTGTGCACGTCAACCTCTCGTCTGTTTGAGTTCAAAGACTACAAGGGTCATCTCCTAAAGCCAGTGGGTCAGACAGAAGACATCCCCAGGATTGGCAAATTTTTAGATCTTGTCATTTATTTGCATTTGTAGTTTCTTTTCTGTTAAGTGCTACTTGTTGTTAAACATTGTTGCTTACTAATGGTTTTGTTAATGTAATGAACGTGCTTTTTTGAACAAGTCCATTCGTATCCACTCATTTTTTCTTATATATATTGCAAAAAATCACAAAAAAAATTTCCCCACATTTCACTCCCTTTATCAGTTGTTGTCTTAGTAAAGATTTGAGGGAGGATGATGAAAATGAAATACTCATAATTGCTAATAGTATGCTTTCGGACAAAATCCCGCTGATGATGTACAAGCATTGTTTCAAATCCCCTAAACACTGGAGAGATAAGGAGTTAGTCCATAGTCAACCCTTTCGAGCCTAGAAGTAGGAGTTTCCTTCGGATTTCTAAACCCTTACGCTTAACCTGGGGCATGGGTAGTGTTCAGTTATCCTGATTACACATTCGAATTTCAAGATGAAACCTTTTGTTATGGCGGTTATTCCTCAGAGGTCAAAGACTTGGCAGTCACGACCCTTCAAAAAAAAAAGAAGAAGATAGCCTGCTAAGTTCGCCACCCCAAAGAGGAAACTTAGGCAAAATTAGGGCAATCCCGATGGACTTGAAAAGTGAAGTCGGTCCATGCAAAAGTTAGGGATCAAAAATAAATAAAGCAAAAGATGGCCTCAAATCCTCCACAAAAGCAAAACCTGATGCAGTGGCCACCAAAATGGATTAGAAAGGTCACTGACATCCACAAAAACAAAATAAGGTGATTGCCATTCCAAGCAAATTCGCCCTTACACCGTTAACCCTTTTGAAAGATAAATGTTTGTAATATAACTGAACGTAGGACTTGAGTTCATCACGAAGAAGGGTGGGTACAAATCAAAATTTGAGCCTAATATTCTTTGTTTCAAATAACCGTGAGCCAGACCATGTTACAACCCTCGAAACACCTAATTGAGGCGGGGTTTATTCTGAAAGCGTACTAAAGCAAGGTTGCTTAAACTGACTCCCCGCATATTTACTAATCTTCATCATTGGTGTCATATTCTTGCTATATCTTTTGCACACCAGTAAATCAACACTGCGTTTGGACTAATGGTCCATTCGTCACACATTTTCACATCATTCCAATAAATGATATTTCAAAACTTGCATGAATGTCGCATTAAAATTACCATTTCTAAGCGTACAATTTTAACTGTAAGCAAGTACTCGACATCAAAGAGATTCCAACAAGGTGCAATCAGAGAGAAACTTGATCATTCGATGGTGCTGGCTCGAATCAAAACCTTCTCATAACCTTGTGAATCTGGAGCAGAACATTCAAGAGTTAGTCGAGCAGAGAATCATCTCAAGACTCCACCGGCCAAAGGTAGGTCACCCAGAGATTCTTGTGACTGAGGGCAAATCCCTCCAAGGCTCAATCAACACAAGTTAAGTCGCTTCAACGCTCATTCTGGGGCAAGTCCTTCAAGAGACTCAAGCAAAGGCTGACTAATGAAGATTCAGACATTGGGGCAAATTATCTCCGACTATGTCATGGTATAATCACCCCCACGTTCGAGGAATAGACCGGGGCAGATCAATTGCAAAGGGGCGGTTTTCCTCTATACTTTCAAGATTGGTCAAGTTGACCCTGTTAGGCACTAGTAAATGTTGAGTTCACAACAAGTGTCAAAAAGCCTTGGGGCAGATCAAAAGCACAACCAACATGCACTAGTCGTGTCGCTACGCTCATACTGTCGTTTACGAAGCCATCATGGCATCTCAGTTAGGATTGAGATTGTCCTAGGAGCAAGCGCAACTTCTGCAAAAGACCAAACTTGGAGCATTAGAAGCATCCACATCCATCATCTGATCGTAGCATCATCAGGTTTCGAGTGTCGGGAAGTTAAGCTCATTCCCTATCCAACCCAAAGCCCAATCATACTTGGCACATCAACCAAAGCCCAACCATCTTGGCACCTCCCACCATAAGCCCGAACATACTCGGCACCCTTAACTAGATACAAAATCCACCTTGCTTGCACAACTTTAAAGTCCAGTTATCGTCTGGAAAACCATAAAACCAGTTCCCGTCTGGAAAACCAAAACAAAACACCAGTTCTCGTCTGGTAAACCACTTCTATGCCAGTTCCCGTCTAGCCAACCATAAAGTCAGTTCTCTCCTGACAACTTAACCTCTTGCCACCAGTTCTCGTCTGGTAGTCTACCCCTTAAAAACCAGTTCTCGTCTGGTAACCCTTTTAAAAGTTATCTCTGGTTGGTATCCTTCACCTTACCCATCTCCTTTTCCCAGCAAGCATTTCAACAAAAGCCCAACTATTCCTTGGCACCTTAACCAAAGCCCAACCACGTTTGGCACGACCGTCACTCCAGACTCTCACCTCCTCATATCCCCAGCATTTTGCATACATTTTTGCATCATTTGCATGCTTGTTTAGTCAGTTCTTGTAGAGGATAAGGGCATTCCTGTGGACATTGTCTCCCCCATCGATTGCTACTTCCAACTCCTTTCGTGCCTTTCGCATGAGTGTTTTCTTACCTTGCCTTTCGTAGGGGATTTCATTGCCTTACGCATGAAATCTTATTCTTTCGCTTTCCTTTCGTAAGCGTTCTCACTGCCTTACGCACGCGACAAAACTTTGTATTAGGTATCTTCGCCACATAATTTTCACAACAAACCTTTTGAGATAAAGAATTGGGTACTACCCGAAGGGGTTCCTATCCGAGGACTTATTTCGCCCTTAAAATCAACTTTCAACAAATCAAATGTGACATCTTGCCTTGATGGCGAAAATCTAAGCCTTTTCAAAAAGGACATATTGTGTCCGTTCTACTGCAAACAGGTAACGCATAAGACTCCACGAGCGAGCCGCAAAACACCTAACTGCTAGAACCCACACGTTAGCATCGTCTATAAAAAAACACCAACAAATCGTAGTCAGTCGAACTACGATTGCTCTGATTCTTCATTCTTGTCCGAATGTAAGATACGTAGGCATAAGATTGTGATGATCTTGGGGAGCCACCTTCTATCCATCTTCCATTTTTAAACCCCCTTCCATTTTCTTCACCCGTAGTCCTCCGAACTACGTCGACTCTGACTTTCCCATTGCACGAGGGAATACGTAGGCATAGGACCGCGAAGTCCTATCGACTCTCTTTTTCTTTTCCTCTCTTATTCTCCCTACCTTTTCTTTTATTTTCTTTCACATTCTTTGGTTCTCACCTTTCTCTCTCCCTCTTTAGAACACTCTTAGAAAGTAATATCCTTTAGCAAACATCCTTACACATAGACAAGCGAATGGTTCACATCGAGTACGATGGATGTGAGGGGTACTAATACCTTCCCCTCGCATAACCGGCTTCCGAACCCATAATTTGGTTGCAAGACCATCTTATCCTTTCTTCTTTGGGTTTTCTCGATGTTTTCCCTTCCCCTCATGGGATAAATAAAGTTCGATGGCGACTCTCCTGTTTCTTTCCTTTTCGCCTCCGGTCGACTATTTTTCGAGTAGCGACACAATTGCATGCCCTAACATGTGGATGATTGGAGAAGTGATTTGTTGCTGAAAGTGCTTTTGAAATGCTGATTTTCTGCTTCTTGTGCAGTGTTTATCGATAAACCAGTTTGCAGGAAAAACTGGTTAATCGATTAACCAGGCTGTTTTGTGTGTATTTTTGCTGTTTTTGAAGGTGTTAATCGATTAACCAACTTAAAGGCAAAAGTGGCTAATCGATTAACATTGTTGCTGAAGGTTTTTTTTGTACTTTTTCAAGCTTGTTGTGATTCCTTTCCGTTTCTAAACCTCATGGCTTTGTATGATACATATTTGTGTAATTTTCTTGTGTTATTTCACTCCATTTTGCAACATGTATGTGATTCTTCGACACGCAACGCATTGATTTTCATGATGCATGTTCATGACTAATTGCTTTACATTCTTGACGCATTCTTCATGATGTTTGTTTGTTCATACTTGTGTGCCTTGGATGTTCACTTTTGCTTGTTTCATGATACATATTCATGTTTGCTTTCTATTCCGCAAATGCGTGTTCGTTTGAGATGATTAATTGTTGATAAATATCCATGTTGTTCTTGTTGAATGCTTAAGTGTGCAATGTGGTTGAAATTTGCTTGTGCTTAATTGTTGATACATGTTCATCGATTGAAATTACTCGGTACACGTTCATACTTGATCCTTGCAATTCATATGCATTTGTTTAAATGCAGAGGCATGTTTGTGTTCATTTCTTTTGACATATGTTTAGGCTTAGTTGTTCGACATGTTCATTATTGATTGTTTAATCTTTGATGCATGCTTAACTTGATGTTGTGATGTTACATGTTCATCTTTTCTTGATGCTTGCCTGATGCATTACATGTTGTTGTATACACTGTTGATGTGTTGAATATGTGATGTAAAATGCATTCATTGTGTTTGCTGCATTCTACACCTGTTATGTTCTGAAAATGCTTGTTGTTAAATGTTGTCTTGCTGTTACTGGATCTTATCGTTATGCTCAGCTGAACCGTTGTTGTTGCTGCTGTTTTTGGTTTATTTTCTTGGTTTTTGCTTGCCTTTGCATGTTCCCTTAAGACTTCATAGTCCAACTTAATTTTTGATTAAGTTTGGAGTATGATAGACATTAGGTGCTAATCCTTTGCATGATAACATTAGGATAGAGATTCCTTTCGCATCCCAACCTTATGACCACTTTGCATGATAACATGTAGGACCGAGTTCCCCTTAGACCTCCTGTGCATCTTCCTCTTCTCTCTCTTAAACAAAATCAAAACACGTAATAAATACGATGAGTATGGTACGTCACGAGCCTTAAGTACATGGGAAGTGATAAGCGGAAGTCTCTCCTTACCTTGTCTAGAGTGTTTTGCATACGTCCCATTTTGGGTCGATCTTGAGAAGTATTCGATCCTATGTTATAGACTTTAGTGTTATACGCATCTCAAACAAAGTCAATTCACTTCTGTTAAAAACTCTTGAACAAATGCAAATCATTTTGTCCTTCGGGATTTTTGTCAAACTTTTTCAGAAAGGGCATGTTATTTCCGTTCTACCGCAAACAGGCATCAATCCTAATTGCTGGAATGCGAACTTAGCATCGCTCATAAAAGACACTTAGCTACCCGTGGTCAGCCGAACTACGGACGCTCTGATTTCTTCATTCTCTTCCGAATGAGGATACGTAGGCACAAGACAACGAGGTCTTGGCGATCACCCTTCCTCCCGTTTCCCCCCGTAGTCTTCCGAACTACGTTGACTCTGACTTTCCCATTGCACGAGGGAATACGTAGGCATAGGACAGAGAAGTCCTATCGAGTCTCATTTTGTTTTTCCCCTTTCTCATTTCTGTTTTTCGTTAGCAAGTAGGCTTTAGACGAACACACACTTTGATTAGAACAACAAGAGTGGATCCCGTTGAGTACAACAGACGCGAGGGATGCTAACACCTTCCTCTCACGTAATCGACTCCCAAACCGGGAATTTGGTTGCGAGACCATGTTCTTTCCCTTTTAGAGGTATCTTCGATCGTTTCCTTTCCCCCGTCGGGATAAATAACATTCTGCTCGGGACACTGGTTCCCTATGGAGTCAATCCTAGTGCTTGTTTGTTTCTCACTACGCCAAACAAGGGAAAAGAGGGCGCTTTTTTTTGGCCTATGACAGCGCTTAAAAGCGATGTCTAAGCCAGCGCTGTCGTAGGTAAAGACAACGCTTTTTTATTTATGAAAAAGCGCTCTCTAAAATGGGGCTTTAGACAGCGCTTTTTAAAAGCGCTGTCTAATGTATATGGAAATGATTTTTTTAATATAACTTTAGAGAGCGCTTTTTCCCTAAAAGCGCTCTCTAAATAGGATTTTAGTGTGCGCTTTTTTCTTAAAAGCGCTCTCTAAAGTATACCTATAATTTTATTGATTTTTTTTCTATAACTTTAGAAAGCGCTTTTTCCTCAAAAGCGCTCTCTTTTGTCTACGTATAATTTTAAAGATTATTTTTAAAAACCCCATTTTAACCTTTTTTTATGCAGATACCTGCTTAGTTTCAAACCTGCATTTCTTATAGAATTTCTTGCAACAACAGAATTCTTTACATTTCAATAAATAGAATTCTTGAACAACAGAATTCATATACATTTCAATAAACACAAAATTTCCTTCTATTCACAAAACTAGAATTTACAACAGAATTGAATTTACAACAGAATTTTCTTATATTCACAAAACTAAAATTTACATTCCCAAAACTATACATTCAATCAATTTTGTTTAGAAGAAAGAATTCGCACAATTCTTCCGTAATATAATCCAATTGTTTCCTTGTGTAAGAAGAACACACCATATCTTCGAAATACTACATAACAAAACAAAATACGCATTATTTAGTTAAAAATAATAAATTATATGACATATCCGATAAATATTAAAATAAATCCTAAGTTATAAAACCATGCATACCCTTTTAGGAATCTCCAATTGGTCCATTTGAATGATTTCTCTCATGAACCTCAAAACGAAGTACCCGCAGTCTATGCCATTACGCTGACGAGGGCACTACACATAGACAAATAAATAAGAAATAATATATAGATGTTTTGTGTTATTAAGTAGCATCACTAATAAGCAATATTGTGAAAATTAATATACCTCCACTTTGACCCATGTAATATTGGTTGACCTAGCCCGTGCTACTCGAGTCTCTCTTTGTGCACGGTATAGTAGTATAGCTCTATAAAAGAAAAACGTAAACTTAGAACAATGTCACAGAAATAATTAGATATACAAATACACACGAATATTATGAACAGTCTCACTTACGTGTCAACCACATCCTTCATATTCTGATATGTGGACCAATCAGTATCCAATGAATTAAGATAATAGACCACTTCTGTAATATGATTAATTGCAACCAACAACCAGTGTCCACTATAAAGTATAACAAAAGTTTAGATGGATAATTTGTACGCAAAAGATACAAATTAAAGATTAGAATGAAATTATAATGAAAATCTTACCCGTTTCCAGTATTATACGGTAAAAGAAACAGACATTCTGTGGTGCTGGCCGTAAATCGCTCAAGTAAGTGGTCTCTTACGTCAATTGCATTCGTACCAATTCTCGATGCATTCACAAGGCTGCAAGAGATGAAACGGAATTTGTTTGCCAAATTCGTCCCCCGCAAGAATTTTTCATACGTGCACCTTAAATAAAAACATAATAAACATTAGACTATTATCATTGAAATGTGTAAATAAATTGTTCAACTAAATAAATAATAGATTGATTGGAGTACCAGATGTATGAATGCATAACACCGATGCCTAATTCAGTATGATTCAGAACCTGCTCCATGTCCTCTTTTTCGATTATCTCGGAATGAGGAAAACCAAAAACACCTTCGTCCATGTTGATTTGAAGAATAACACCTTGCATCAAATCTGACATTTCCAAAAGTGTTCCTAGACACGTCTGAAAGTGAGGTCTACTTTTTTCCTTCACGGTCCTTGTAGGAGCTTTTTTCTTGCCGGTCTGTTGGGAAGGTTGAGCAGTAACCTAACAATCATATAAGTTAGGTAAAGTAGAAAATCATGAATTCGGATAATTGAATAACACTTAAAAGCTACCTCTCTGTGTGATTCAACAGACTCGTTTTGCAGCAAAACCCCTTTATTCTTTGCTGCGGGTTTTGTAGGAGTCTAACATTACCATGAAAAAAAATGTAAGTAATGGTTCAGAATGATTTTCATAATCATTCAGAATTGACATTTGAATACTAAGAGATTCGTAATGGTTTTCAACATACCTCATCACCTATGAAAATGAGGTCTAACGGCCATGCAACAAACGAACCTATTGCATCCCGCAGCAATGTAACCTCTGAAACCGAGTCTGGTATCGGTAGTAACGCATCCTTATCTAAAGCGATATCAACCGACACTTTCAAATAACCTTGTGGGAGCGGATGATGGTGAAGTAACGCTCCCGCAAAGTTATGCACTTTTCCCTTGCCAACCATGCGATAAGTCGGAAACGACAAATACAGCTGGCAAGATGAAATGCCCTGAAGCAATAATAAATATGTAACTGTTAATATGTATAAAGGTCAAATAAAATAAATGTGTTAATTATGTACTAATTACCTCGGGAATTTTAATTGGAGAATTGATACTAGCTTTGTCACTAGCATCTTTCAAACCGGAACCGCGCCTTTCCGCCTCATATCTCTCTTTATCCTGCTCCAATGCTTGGATTTTCGCTTGTAGTGTCATCATAGTTTGCATGATTTCTTGGTTGGTGGGATTTTTTTTCTTTGATTGCTTATACAAGGATGATGGAGTCACACCAAATCCTTTACCTCTCACCCGACCGGGATACTCAGGAGCATTTAGTACTCGACTAAGAATGCTCCTGCAATCAGCCTCATCTGCGGGTATGGATTTAGATATATTCTCCTGAAATTCATTGACATATCGAAAATAATTAGTGGGGATTAAAAATTAATTATAATTTAATAAAATTTCAATTAACTTTGAGACATAATGTTATACTTACACATTCTTCATAAACATGTTGAACATCTTCTGTAACAGCTCCACCCTTACCCACGCGAGCTTCCTTCCACAATACATGGTCCGGAAGTGATGATTCTTCACTTTTAGACTCTTCTAACTACACATTTAGATATGTACTAATTTCATCAATTATAACACAATAATACAATGAATAAAATCATAGCATTAATATATATACTTACCAATTTTTGTTGTAACCGTGCATATCCCAACCCCCCTTTTTTGTATGGATACGCGGGCTTTGATGCTCTTTCGCGGTTAATGGCACTCAATTTCTGGATAAACAAGTTTAAGTCATATCAAAACAAACTAATGAAACAAATATATAACACAATCAATAGACATGACAAGATAACATTACATTGAATTCTTCGGTTTCCCGTTTGTCTACAAAAAGGCTCCATTCTTCCGGTGTAATCAAATCCGCATACAACGGTGGAAGTTCTCCTTCAACAAAATTTTTGTCTTCATCCCTAAGATACTTGTTTGATAACAAGGCTCTAAACCCTCTGTGTCTCTTTCCGGCCAATTGAAGACAATACTTTTTCCGGGTTTCTTCAATATTAAAGGACCTCTACAAAAAAACATACACATATAAACATATATAAAGTGTGTTAGTATAAGTAAATTAAAGACTTAATCGTCAACAAAAATCTAATAACATCATTCATATTTGGTAAGTACCTCTATCTCGGTCCATATCTTTTCTTTACCGGCATCCAACGCTTTACTCCTCCAATTATCAGAAGTGATTGGAATATGCTGACGGACGAGTGAACCAATGTATGAAGCCAACATTGAACCGTTAGGCTCAACTAGTTGGTTCTGTTGACTCCAATGTACATCAAATCTCATCCCCTTATCTCTAGCACGGATGATGCTCTTCATAATGGGTTTTCCTCTTTTTATTTCATGTTCTACATTCGAAGCTTCATTCTGAGCTTCCTCTGAATCATGTGTCTCGTGGGTGTCTTCTTGGTTATTAGACATTTTACCTGTAAGAAAGAAATAACAGTCAAATACCAACATTTAATAGCAACAAAAGAATAAGTTCACTAACTCTCTAGTATCAATTTAACCTACTTCACTAACTTTATCATCAACAGTCTAGTTTTTTTAATTCTTCACATTGCAACAATTCATTTTCCAAACAGTCCAAACTTCACACCAAAACAATCTTACATAGCATTCAAAATTATTATGCATCACAACATGTCAACATCTTGATTAATATGCAATTCAAGTTGACAAACTAGCACAAGGCCACCATCTTTCAAATAATTAACAGTTCCTAATTCTTTTTAGTATAATTAACCACTCCTAACATTAGCTTAGTTGCAATTCAATAACATCAATCACATTTCCATTATGCTAACAAATCCATTTCAATCACTAACAGTTCTGTTTCAAATTACAAGCATGCCATAGCTCAATTAAGTCACCACATTATCATTCTAATATCATTTCCACACAATACCAGTTCAATACTACAACAATCATTTAACCTACAACAAGAACCTACATTTAAACATCAACAAAATCCACAACAATCCACACCATCCACACAATACCAGTTCAATACTACAACAATCATTTAAACATCAACAAAAATAGTTTAACCTACATTTCAAACCAACCTACATTTCAATCAGTTTTACCTAATTCTTGTTAATGAATACTTACAACAAGAACAACGAACAACGAACAATAATAGTTTAAACATCAACAAAAATAGTTTAAAAAAAAGAAGAAGTTGCAGTAGAAGTAACAACGAACAACGAATAGCAACAACGAACAACAATAACATGCAACAACGAACAATGTTAGAAGTAAGAACAATGTACCTCTTCTTCGTCACGACGGCAGCAAAACGACGGCAGCAGTGGTCACGACAATGAACGAGAAAGGGTTTCAGACAAGAAAGAGAGAAGAAAATGATTAGAAGCGCGCAGTTTCAGAAAATGAAATGAAATGTGTTTTATATTTTAATTAATAAATGACCTTAGAGGGCGCTTTCCTTAAAAAGCACTTTCTAAAGTCAGGAGACTTAAAGACCTTAGAGGGCGTTTTCCTTAAAAAGCGCTTTCTAAAGTGAGGAGATTTAAAGACCTTAGAGGGCGCTTTTCTTAAAGCGCTTTCTAAGGTGAGGTGACTAGACAGCGCTTTTGAAAAGCGCTTTCTAAAGGCTATTCTTAGAAGGCTTATAACAGCGCTTTGTATTTAGAAAGCGCTGTCTAAGGTTTACTTGAAAATGTCAAAAAATCTAAAAATGAGTCTGGGGCGAGGGGGATTCGAACCCCAGACTCAAAGCATGGCAAACACATAAACAAACCTCCTTGACCAGCGGTACTACGCCCTCATCCATTGTTTCTTCTCACTCAATAAATATATATATTTTAATATAATTTAAATATATTAAATATAATATGATATATTAATATAATTTAAAGTATATTTTAAATTATATATTAATATAATTTATATATATTAAATATAATTTCAATAAGTTAAAATGTTTGTATTTAAAACATATATATTTAAATATATTATTTGAATAATTTTAAATATAATTTAAAATAAATTAAAATATAATTTAATATACTTTAAATATATTAAATATAATTTGATATATTAATATAATTTAAAGTATATTTTAAATTATATATTAATATAATTTATATGTATTTAATATAATTTAAATAAGTTAAAATGTTTGTATTTAAAACAAATATATTTAAATATTTTATTTGAATAATTTTAAATATAATTTTAAAAAATATAAAATATAATTTAATATAATTTAAATATATTAAATATAATTTGATATATTAATATAATTTAAAGTATATTTTAAATTATATATTAATATAATTTATATATATTAAAAAAAATTTAAATAAGTTAAAATGTTTGTATTTAAAACGTATATACTTAAATATATTATTTGAATAATTTAAAATATAATTTAAAATAAATTAAAATATAATTAAAATATATTAAATATAATTTGATATATTAATATAATTTAAAGTATATTTTAAATTAATATATTTTAAATTATATATTAATATAATTTATATATATTAAATATAATTTAAATAAGTTAAAATATATAATTTAAATATATTAAATATAATTTGATATATTAATATAATTTAAAATTCCTTTCCCTACCTAAAGGGCGTGGGTTCGACCCCCCCTTTTGCCATTTTTTGTGATTCTTGATGTTTTTAAGTATAATTAGTAAATGACTTTAGAGGGCGCTTTTTCTTAGAAAGCGCTTTCTAAAATAAAAAGAAATTGAGCCCTATTAGAGCGCTTTCTAAGGTGGCCTTTAGACAGCGCTTTTTAAAAGCGCTCTCTAAAGTGATACCTATAGCAGCGCTTTTTGGAAAGCGCTGTCTAAGGTGGCACTCTTTTACATTCTTTTACAGCGCTTTTTGGAAAGCGCTTTCTAAAGCCTGTCTTTTACGGCGCTTTTTTTTAGCGAAATTTTTTTATTCTTTTTAGCAGCGCTTTTTTATAAAAGCGCTGTCTTTTTGGTGCTGTCTATTCCTATTTTTGGCGTAGTGTCTCGTTATTAGGTGTTTATCTTTAGGCTTTTGTTTGCTTCATTTGTTGTATATTATTGCATTTTCCCGCATTTATGACATTTGATTACTGTTATCATATTGTTCTGTTGTTGCTGTGATGTTGGGTGGGATGGTTCTATGAGAGATAAGCCCACTACCCAGGCTTGAGTACATACATAGGATTAGAGTGGATAGTCGTGTGGCATGCGTAGCTTCTTGTTACGTTTAGTTGACACGAGACCCACATTCAGACGAGGTTTTCTTGGGAGATATTCTGTCTTGCACGTCTTGTGCATATGACAGGGTGTTCCCATAGAGAGTTTATCACTCTGGAGACCGCTCATGGGAAATCAGTGGAGGCCTCCTTGAGGGGTGATAATGCCAAACCAGAAATGGTAAACGTGTTATCATTTCTCGACCTGAGAGCCCGTGAGACTGAGGACCTGCTAGGATGCCTTGTCCAAGACTAGAACCCACATATGAGAGGGGATGGGTTTTGCAGGAAACTTTGACCTTCAACATACCTGGTTTTCTAGTTTTCTTATTAGTATGGACATATGAACCTGATATTCTGGATATTCTGGTATTCTCGTCAGAGCATAATTTTGAACCTTATCCAGTCAACAGCATATCAGTTGTTCAAAATATGTGGCAACCGTGATCCCATGTTTGCATTCATAACATCATACCTGCATCCTAACTTTCATGTTTGTTTATTTCCAGGGTTTGCATCTTATCCTTGATTCTAGTTGTTGAAGATCTACCGAGATGGACACTGGTCGGAAGAAGAATGTGGCCTACAAGTTTCCAACACCTGTTCTGATTTCTCTTCACAGTTTTGTTGCCTTGGCAAGTTTTAGTGTCTTGGAGGATTTCAGAAAGGATTATGGGAAGATATTGAGCGTTCTTCACACCATCCCCAAGTATGAATATGATGCCATCCATAATCTTCTGCAATTCTATGACCCTCCCCTGAGGTGTTTTACCTTTCCAGATTACCAGCTGGTTCCAACACTGGAGGAGTTTGCGCTTATTCTGGGAGTTCCAATTAAGGATATGGCACCTTTCTTCAGTTCCAAGGAGAATCCCGAGCTTGGTGATATTGCTACTACTCTTTATTTGAGCAAGTCAGATTTTAGTAGGTAATATGGCTAGCAAAGGAGGTTTTCAAGGATTCCATCTGAGTTTCTTGGTGGGTGAAGCTCTAAGGTTTGCTGAAGCTGGCAGTTGGATTGTTTTCAATGCTATTTTGGCTTTATGTGTCTATGGGATCGTCTTATTCCCTAATGTGGCTGACTTTGTTGATATGAACGTTGTTCGTATCTTTATTATGAAGAATCCGGTGCCAACTCTACTTGGTGAACTGTATCACTCCGTGCATTTCAAGAATGGGAAGAGGAAAGGAGGGCTTGTAGCTTGTTGTGCGCCACTCTTGTGCAAATGGTTTATGAATCATCTTCCTCAGTCCGATGCTTTTATAGATACAAAAGATTTCTTGAAGTGGTCTAAAAGGTTAATGGGGTTGACTTCTAAGAATATTGTATGGTTTAATCAGAGACTACTTAGTACGGAGATTATCTGCAGTTGTGGTGACTTTTCAAATGTACCTCTGGTAGGAAGGAAATGTGGTATTAATTATAACCCTTCCCTTTCTATCAGACAGTTCGGGTATGTTTTGAGAGGGCCTTAGAAGGATCAAGATGTCGAAGAATCTTTGTTCTTTCATGGTACATAAGATTAGGAGTTGCTCAAGAAAAGCTGTAGGCACTTGGGGAAATATTCACAGAAAGGGGAAGACTTCCTTGGGAAAGAATGACTGCAGAGCCTATCTTCCCTACTTGGAGTGGATCCAGAAGAGGGTTGAATAGGTGCTTTTGCCTTTCTCTATAGAGGCTCCGTTGTATCCATTGATGATCAAGCAACCTACTTATGTGGATATTGAGAGGTATAACAAGCTTTGGGCTGAAAAAGAAGAGCTTCATGAAGAAAATGAAGAGCTAAAGAGGGAAGTCTACCGGTTGGGTCATGCTAAGGATGAATCAATGCATATAGCCAAAGTAAAGACGAAACTGCTAGCCAAGAGAGAACAAGAGCTGGAGGAAGAAGCCAAAAGCAGAGAAAGGATTGGCAAAGACCTGAGAAGTGCCAACAGCCTCCTCCAGTAGAAGAAGAAAGAGTTAGACAAAGCCTATCTCGGGATTTCCAAGTTCAATAGCTGGTGGAAATGCCACTGTAACTTCTCACAAGAAGAAAGAAGATGAGCTCGGAGTCCAAATTGAAGAGTTGAAGCAACAACTTGAGGACAAAGAGAGGAAGATTAGAGAAGAATTGTTTCACATGCTCAGAAGTGATCAACAACTTAGGGAAACCTTGTCAGTCATTGAAGAACTCAAAGTTCAAGCAGAGGTGAAGAAACTCCAAATTGAAGATGCTTTTAGAGAGGATGCTTGGGAATTGCACTGTCGTTACCTGGAGGGGATCATACATAAACGAGATGTTCTCATTCAAGAGCTGATTTAGAGGCCCAGACATCCTGATACCAAGAAGTTGTTCAAAGAGGTTCAAGCCTGGAGCAGAGAGGATATTGGCTAGGGAGGATTGACTTTGGTGGAGATGGAGGATACACCTTAGTTGCTTTTTCCTTTTGTATTTGATCACCATCAGACCTGTTGATTGGGATCATTGGCTTTGTATTTGTTTGTCTCTTTTGTATGAGCTTATTGACTCTTCTTTAGCTAATGTGTGAGTGGTTTTTACCAGTGCTCTATCCATCTCTCGTGCTTTTTGCTTTTAAACTTGAATCAAGGTGTAGATCGCCTTGGGAATAGTCAAACATGACATTTGCATTGCATTTTCATAATCATGTGCATAACATATGTTCTTGGCCTGTTTTCTTATCTCTACCTGGTTTTCTTCAGCAGGATAATGAACTCTAGTATTCACAGATACGGTACAAGGGGAAATTAGTAAAGAGCAATGGAATAAATTCAGGATGAGTTACTTGAAGTGAGGACCCGTATGAATCAATTTATGGAGCTGATGCAGAATATGGCTCAGGGCCAGGAGTAGTTGAGAACATTGGTTCAACCCCTTATTGATCCTCCTAAAGCTGAAGACAATGGTGTTATTCCTTCTAGCGGAGGTGGTGGTGCCAATCCTCCTGGTGGAGGTGGTGCTGGTGTTGTTATTCCTCTTGGCGAAGGTGATGGCATTATTATTCCTTCTGGCGAAGGTGCTGCTGGTGGTGTTAATCCTCCTGGCGGAGGCAGTGTTGGCAGAGGTAGCATATGTGTTGTTCATGGGGGTGGTGTAGGTCATAATCATCATTGGGAAGTTTACCAACAAGAAGACGCATTCTCTATGCATGATCTAGAAACCGGTGTCCCGATGGAGGCCGAGAAGAAGTTCAAGATGATAGAAGAGAGGATGAGAGCCTATAAAATTAAAATGCCTTGGGCATTGATGTGACTGACCTAGGTTTGGTTCCTGGTGTGAGGATCCCACCTAAGTTCAAGGTCCCTGATTTTGATAAATACAAGGGAACAACCTGTCTGAAGACCCATATCAGATCCTACTACAGAAAAATGTCTGCTTATTCTAAAGACGAGAAGCTGCTCATGCACTTCTTCTAGGACAACCTAGCTAGGGCATCCCTGGAGTGGTACACGGGACTGGAGAGGACTTATATTAGAAGTTAGAGGGACTTGGCTAAGGCCTTTGTTAAGCACTATCAGTATAACAGTGACATGGCTCCTAATCAGACCTAATTGCAAGGACTCACCCAGAAAACAATGAGAGCCTCAAAGAATACGCCCAAAAGTGGCATGAACTTTCTGCACGAGTTCAACCTTCAATGATGGAGAGGGAACTCATAGATATTTTCATAGGAACACTATAGGGACCGTATTATGAAAGATTGATGGGGTGTACATCGGCAGGATTTTCTGATCTAGTGATGGTCGGGGAAAGAGTTAAAAGTGGGATTAAGGCTGGTAAGATTCAAACTGGTGCTAGCTCCTCATCTGGAGGAGGAAAGAAACCCTTTGGTGGAGCCCCAAAGAAAAGAGACGGGGAGACTAATGTTGTTTCATCATATAGAGGCAAAGCAAGAATGAATCAGAGTCTTCATCAACAAGTTGCTTCTGTAGTTATTCCTGCTACTGTGTAGCCTGCTCCTCAGTACCGTCAACCGTATACGCCTCAGTAGGCAAGTCAACAAAGACCAAGGAGATTTGAAAGGCATTTTGACCTTTCCCCTATTCCTTATTCATAATTATTGCAACACTTGCTTCAATTACGTCTTGTCAAACTTCGAACCATAGCTCCACCGGACGGTAAGCTCCCACCGGGTTATGATGCTAATGCACGCTGCGATTTCCATTCTGGTGCGCTGGGGCATCACATTGATAATTGTAAAGCATTCAAGCATAAAGTTCAAGACTTTGTTGACTCTAAAGCCATTGAATTTACTAATAATGGGCCCAATGTGATACAAAATCCTATGCCACCACATGGTGGTGCCGCTGCAAATGCAATTGAGGAGGACACTGGGCTGAACTTAGTGACCGATGTTAATATGTTGAAAACGCCGCTGCTATTTGTGAAGGAATGTCTGATCAAAGGAGATGTATTCCCAGGGTGTTTGTCTGATTGTTAAGAATGTGTAGCTCAACCCGAGGACTGTGTTTTGTTGAAAGAGGGTATTCAAAGAACTTTTGTTGTTGATGTTGATGATAATGAAGATGTTGCAACCATTTCCATTCCATATAATAATGTTTGTATATCGGCGCCAGTGCAACAAGTGCCTGTTGTTATTACCACGCCTGGGCCTGTGCCATATGATAGTACCAAAGCTATACCATGGAATTACTGAGCTAAGGTGTTTTATAATGCTCAAAAACAGGAAGTTGTGGCTCCTTCAAGTGTTGGGTCCAATGTTGATAATATTGTCGGGGGTGGAGGCATCACTCGTAGTGGCCGGGTTTTCGCTCCACCGATTCCTCAGGATGGTAATGTTGATACTTTCGCTAAAGGTAAAGGAAAGCAGGTTGTGGAAGATTCTGCGCAGAAACACTCCACTGAAGCTTCCTTTTCGAAGGACGTTGAGGAATTCATGAGAATAATCAAGAAGAGTGATTACAAAGTTGTAGATCAATTGAACCATACTCCCTCTAAAATCTCTATAATGTCTTTATTGTTGTATTCGGAGGCCCACATGAATGCTTTGCTGAGAATTCTGAGTGCTGCATATGTACCGCAAGAGATTTCCGTGAATCAGTTAGAAGGGGTTGTGGGACATGTTAATGCAAGTAATGGTTTGGGATTCACCGACTTTGACTTGACTCCATCTAGGAGAGACCATAACAATGCCCTACGCATTTCCATGGATTATATGGGTTCTGTGTTATCGCATGTTTTGGTAGATATCGGGTCTTCCTTGAATGTATTACCAAAGAAAGCGCTTATGAAGTTGGATACACAAGGGGTGATATGTAGGCCCAGTGATCTGGTTGTCCAAGCTTTTTATGGATCAAAGCGTTTTGCATTTGGAGATGTGGTATTACCAATTAAGGTTGGTCCCTAGGTTTTTGATACAACATTCTTTATCATGGATATCCAGTCGGCCTACAGTTGTCTTCTTAGTCGTCCATGGATTCACGCTGCAGGGGCAGTAGCCTCGACTTTGCATCAGAAACTCAAGTATGTGGTTGAAGGGAAGGTAGTTATCGTTTGTGGAGAAGAGGATATTATGGCCAGACATTTGTTGTCATTCAAGTACGTGGAGGTAGATGGTGAGATCCATGAAACTCTATGTCAGGCATTTGAAGAGGTTCAGATTAAGAAGGAGCCTCCGGTGGAGGATAAAAAGCCTGAAGTTTCTATGTCTTTGTTGAAAGAGGCTCGTGCCATGGTTGAAGCTGGTAGTTCCAAGGGTTGGGGAAAAGTTCTTGATGTACCGGTAAAGCAAGATAGGTTCGATTTGGGGTACAAGCCTTCACAAGCGCCTCCAAAGTTCAAAGATCCTATCAGATTTTCAAGCGCTGGGTTCATTTTTGACCAAGTTAATGCCACGGGGGAAGACAAATTCGACAGTGACTGCGATATAGATAATTGGATCCGCCCCTGCATTCCAGGACAAGAGCTTTCCAACTGGTCTTCCGAGGAAACCATTCAAGTCACTCGTGAAGAGTAATTTCTCTATTTTTACATATGACAAGTCCTATGTTCTGCCCAAGACGTAGTGACTCATTTGTAGGGCGTCATGTTTTTGTTTCCAATGCTTATCATAAATAAAATGACGTTTTTTGCCTTCAAATATTTCGCTCCCTGTCTTTCATTTTTGCTTTTACACTTTTAAATGACAATGTGTTTTTGTGTTTTTTTTGTTTTCTCATTCTTAATAAAGCATAAAACATCAACCATGCAGATTAATCATTCCAGATTCCATCAATAATGATTCTGCTACGGCTTAGTATGATTTTGATAATCCGATCTACCAAGCCGAAGAGGAGATTGAAGAAGATTGTGAACTTCTGGAAGAATTGGCCAGACTTTTGAAATAGGAGGAAAGGGTCATTCAACCACATCAGGAGGATATTGAGATTGTTAATCTGGGTACTGAGGATGCCAAGATAAAGATTAGAATTGGGACCGCTTTGGAAGACAGTTTTAAGAGAAGATTGATTGAAATGATGTAAGTGTATGTCAACATCTTTGCTTGGTCTTACCAGGATATGCTTGGGCTTGATACGGACATTGTTATGCATCGTCTGCCTCTCAAAGAGGATTGTCCTTCGGTCAAGCAGAAGCTTAAAAGAACAAGACCAGACATGGCAGTCAAGATCAAGGAAGAGGTTCAGAAACAGTTGGACATCGATTTTCTTGCTGTGAACAGTTATCCTCCGTGGGTTTCCAATATCGTGCTTGTACCTAAGAAGGACGAAAAGGTCAGGATGTGTGTTGATTACAGAGATCTGAATAGAGCAGGTCCAAAAGACAATTTCCCGCTTCCTCACATTGATGTGTTAGTGGACAATACAGCTCAAAATTCAGTGTTTTCCTTCATAGATGGCTTCTCTGGGTATAACCAAATCAAGATGGCCCCATAAGACATGGAGAAAACAACTTTCATAACACAGTGGGGAACGTTCTATTACAAAGTGATGCCCTTTGGATTAAAAAATGTTGGTGCAACTTATCAGTGGACGATGGTGACTCTCTTTCATGATATGATCCACAAAGAGATTGGAGTCTTTATTGATGACATGATTGCGAAGTCCCAAATGGAGGAAGAACATCTGGTTAATTTGCAGAAGTTGTTTGAAAGGTTGAGGAAATTCAAGCTGAGGTTGAATGCGAACAAGTGCACCTTCGGGGTGAGGTCTGATAAGCTGCTGGGTTTTATTGTTAGTGAGCGAGGTATCGAGGTCGATCCTACTAAAATAAGAGCAATACAAGAAATGCCTGAGCCGAGAACAGAAAAAGAGGTTCGTGGTTTCTTAGGGAGGTTAAACTACATAGCTAGATTCATCTCTCATCTTACAGCCATGTGTGAACCAATATTTAAGTTGTTAAGAAAAGATCAAGCGGCCAGGTTAAATGAAAACTGTCAAAAAGCTTTCGAAAGAATAAAAGAGTATTTACAGGAACCTCTGATCCTCATGCCTCTGTGTAGCGAGCGATTTTGGACGTGGTTCTTAAGCATTGCCGCTCTTTTGGGGTACTACAGGTCGATTCATTTTTTATCCTATTGAAGCTGATGAAGGAAGGGAAATAGATGTCTCCAACTAACCCTGCTTGCATATTGAGTTTAAACAGCGGTCTGTTAGGTTACGGATGCTATATGGTAATGGGGCCTCTTTCTTCTTTCTTTGTTCAGAGTGAAAAATACTGGGACTGTTCATGGGTAGGATGTTAGGACTGATGCTTTTCGGTTGATGGGTGAAGGTACGGGATTTTGGGTTTTTGATTAGTGTGCTCGCTAAGATTTTTCTTTCAATCTTATGCCTACGTATTCCCGTTTACCGAAACAGGGAAATCAGAGCGATCGTAGTTCCTCCTATTCTATGGGAGGAAATGGTGTTTTGGTGTCTTGTTCAAAGCCCAAGATGTGAAGCTAAAAGTGATTTGTATCTTGTTCAAAGCCCAAGATGTGAAGCTGAAGAGTTTATTTGTATCTTGTTCAAAGCCCAAGATATGAAGCTAAAGGGTTTTGACTTTAGAGCGAACTTGTCATCTCTAAAGTGGTCTATTTGTCAGGGGTGACTGATTATAAAGGAGAATTACTTTAACTGGGGTATGCGAATCCAGCAATGCCATAATTTCCTTTATAGGGGATTTTTAACCGGAAGGGGAAGACTTTAACTCAGTTTAGAGCAATGCCATCTTTCCTTAGGAATTTCTCATGCTAAAAGAGGGACAGTGGCATGGATGTAAATAATCCAGAGGCTTGCCGCTTACAGCAATTAGATGGAGGGAAAGGAGTTGTTGATGTTTTTATACTGTGAACGAGGCACAAATTTTGATGCTAAAAGGTTGATTGTCTCAACCGGGGTTTTCCTTAGACAAAGCCTAAGAGGAGGCTAAAAGGTTGTCTTTTCCGGGGAAAATGTTCTTTCTGTCTTGTACAAAGCCCAAGATTGAGGCTAAAAGGGTTTGACTCAACAAGAGAGTCTGTTGGTGTGTCTTGTACGAAGCCCAAGACGGAGGCCAGAGGTTTTATACTCAATAAGAGAGTGATCTGTGTCTTGTACAAAGCCCAAGACGGAGGCTGAAGAGGGTTGACTCCACAAGAGAGTCTTTTATACTTAACAAGAGAGTGTTTTTGTATCTCGTGCGAAGCCCGAGATGGAGGCTAAAGGATGGCTGTTTCAGTTGAGTGACAGGTCCAGTATGTTGGTTAAAAGAGAAAATCAGTTCTTATAAAGAGACTGATTAAAAGTAAGGCTATGCTTTGGGATTTGATCAGAGGATCAGGGTTATTTCATGTTCTTTAAGGAAATGGGAACTCCAGAGGGGTGTTGAGACTGTCCAAGTCTGCGGGGGTTTTCCCTATTTTTGAAAGGGACTTGAGAATGCCTTCGAGACTCAAGGAAATTAGACTGTCCAAGTCTAGAGTTTTATTTTTTGTATTATGCTTAGAGAAACAGTAGTGGTAGGATCTAGACTCTTTGAAAGACTGTTCTATTAAGATGACTAATTTCTGTTCCTATACCTTTAGGAGGTCGTCAGGACAATTTGTACGAAGCCCAAGAGGAGGCTGGAAACTTTTAAGAAGCCGAGGGATAATTTGTACGAAGCCCAAGAGGAGGCTCTCTTCTCGAAGGAAGAATCCTTATACGAAGCCTAAGAGGAGGTTGTGAATGCTTTTAAGAAGCCGTTGGGTCCTTGTACAACTCCTAAGAGGAGGCGGGGATGCTTTTAGGAAGCCTGTGGGTCCCCAAACCCCGAGAAGTTCAAGACATGCCATTCACCGAGAATGGATCAAGCCAGGAAAGTTCGAGAATTTAGAAGAAACTTAAGAGATGCCATTCACGGAGAAAAGATCATCTCTGGGGAGTAAAGTTTCTTTGACAACTTTTAAAGGTGACAGTCTGAGAAAGGGTTCAAAAAGAATCTGCCTATCACATCTCCATATTGTTTAACCCCAAGAGGAGGGAAGACTGTATAGTGTAATCCTATGGGGATCTAGTTTAGTCTATTTAAGAGTGATCAACAGGGCTTAGTGCTAGACGTAGTTGCCAGGGAAACTCTAAATATCTATACAAGTATTACACAGTTGATATGAGTTTATGAAAGAAGACTTACAGTGAAACAGCCCCACAATACAGTTATATGTATATGTAAGCGGTAAATGAAAGCATATAAACACTTAGTCGGTTGTAGAGCTTCCATGCTGTATTGTTAGTTGTTCAACAAAGAAAGATTTGATAACAATATTATATACAAAATCAAAGGAGAAAGTACTTTGAAAAGATGTTGGGGCTTACAGCTCAAGGAGAGGCCCAAGGTTTTATCAGTGATTGCACTGTGGTTTTGAATTTGTACAGGGACTTATACAAGTGACTGAGGCCCAGGAAAGGTTTTCTGTTCAAAGGGATGGGTCTTACACTCTTTCAAGAGGCCCAAGTGTTTAAGGAAAAAGGATGGGGCTTATAACACGAGGGTAGACCCAGATGATTTGTTTACTGGCGATCGTGCCGAGGTTTTCTTTTAACACAGAGGGACTTATGCAATGTCTGAGGCCCAAAATAGTTTTGGTTAAAAGGGGATTGGGTCTTACACTCTATTAGAGGCCCGAAAGATTTATTTTTGTACAAGTGGTGGGGCTTACAGCTCAAGGAGAGGCCCAAAGATTTATTTTTGTTTGAAATGGCGATCGCGCCGAAATTTTTCAAAACGCAGTGGGTCTTATACAATAAGTGAGGCCCAACAAATAGGTTTTCAAAGGGGTTGGGTCTTACACTCTAATAGAGGCCCAAAAGTGTTTGAAAAAGTTTGATGAGGGTTGAATTAATCAAAAACCCTAATTTGTTTTCAAGATGCATTTTAATTGAATAATAAATTCAATTAAAATGATCAAAAATTGTTTAACATGTGGAAAACAAATTGTGATCTTGGATTAATGTTTCAAAAATCATGTTTTGACCTACAAAATGATTAGAAGTCATTAAAATTTACAAAATCAAGAGGAAAAAATATTTTAAATGTCAAAAATAATTAAAATATTAATTCTTTGCAAAAATATCAATTATATGAAATAAATAATATTTTTGGGATTTTTTGGTAAAATAAAATATTTTAACATTTTTGTGAATTATTATAAAAAGAATCAACTCAAAATCATTAAAACTCAGAAAGAAATTAATTTTTGAATCAATTAAATAAAATCACAAAATTCAAATATTCAAACTTTCAAAAAATGGCGCCAAGAACAAGGGCAAGAACACGCGCCACCCTCTGTTTCTGCAAATTTGTGTTTTCTATCTAATCTCACTGAATACTTGATTATATCATGCAATCTACATATCAATCTACTCGTTTTAACCTCACGATCATGTCTATGGTCTTTAATTTCATTTATTTTAAGCATGGAATAAGAAATCAAAGAGAAACCTCAAGAACCCTAATTTCTGCATGAAGGTTCAGAAATTCTACACACGATTCAAACAATGCAATTGATTGAGGGAAAATATTCCATGCATGATTATGAACATATGGCCAAATTATTGTGCAGCAAAAATTGCATGGATCATAGAGTTAGAAGAGCTCATGCTTACCTCTTGCAGCTGGTGATCGTGTTTTGTGTTAGAGATGTTACAGCTAGGTTCCAATGATCTGGATAGCTTCCCTAGGTGCCATGGAGTGTGTCTGGATGCTTGGAATGGATTGAAATGATCTGGAACTTGAGATGGTACCCCAACTGCAAATCTGTCAAGAACTTGAGCAACTGGCTGGTGATTTTATGAAATCAATGTTCCAGATGTTGTTTAAGTGTTTGGATCACTTCTATATGATGTATGTGAGGTGTGTGAGTAATTGGTTTGATTGGAAAAGCTCTCAAACTCAAAACCCGATAGTGACTTGCCTTAGAAGGCAAAATTGGAATGAAAGAAGAGATTTTGAGGAAAGCATCTGTTTGATGGCTTTGGTGTACTCAAATTGATCACAAATGAGCTCTATTTATAGTAGAGCAAGTTTGTTTTGGGATCAATAGTGAATGGCAACTGCAGCAGAGGTTTGGCCAATGTTGGCAAATGAGAATCCAAGTCTCCTCTAGCCATTGACTAGAGGTTAGGGCACAGAGTTGTGGTTCCCTAGTTATTGGATCATTCTTGACTGAATTCAGTTGAAGGAAGCTCAGTCCATGCCACCTTGGTGCATCCATTAAATGCTTCAATCCAAAATTGGAGTCTTGTCCCTCTTTTAGGGATTTTTAGGTTTAGCGTGCTACTTTTGGTATCAAGGACTTTGGAGGCTTGGCTCAATGTTTGTCCCCTTTAGATTTGATCCTCAGATGTGTCTAAGATGATGACAAGGCTTGGAATTAGCTGATTTTGCCAAATCGAGCCAAAATGCAAAATTCTGCCTAGCCTTGGCAGTTTTCAACAAGGCATATTGCCATTGTCATATCTCATGGCTCAAGTGGAATTTGGTGATGTTCTTGGTCACTTTGGAAAGCCCTCATATGATACAACAACTGTTTGATCATATTTGGTTTTGATACCTTTTGGATCCAAGTGAAAAATCCCCCTACATTTGGGAAAAAGTGAAGGCAGATTCTGACTTAGTGAAAATTTCACCAAGTGTTGGAAAAAAGTGACATTTTCACTTTTTGTGATTTTGATCATTCCATAACTCAAAATCCATGGGGAATTTGGAGGGAGGTCAATTTTAAGCTTTTGTAGAGGGTAATGAGATCTACAAATCAAGCTTTGGATGGGAAAAAATGGCCTTGTGATTTAGGAGTTATGATCCTCCAAAGTTGGTACCCTAGCCACTTTATTTCATAACTTAGAAAATTTTCTAAGTTTTTATGGTTACCCCTTTTACAAGTTATCCCACTTTTCTTGATTTTTCTTGATGAATGATGATTCCAATCATACATTAACATCATTTTAGGGTTAAAAAACCATTTTTATGAAAAATCTCAAAAAGTCAAAGTTGACTTTTGTGCACAGTTGACTTTTTATTAAATGAATTCCAAACAGTGCAATCCTTTAGGAAATCATGTCCTTGACCTAAATCAAACTTGATGGATTGATTTCATAGGTGTTATAGGGTATATTGATCAATGTCCTAGGGTTTGGGAGCATGTCCTGGTCAAAAGTCAAAGCTACAGTTGACTTTTCTCGCGAAACCCTAATTGTGGCTCTGATGAAATTGAGACTTGTTGCTCAAGCTTCTTGGATCAATCCATTGTTGAAAATGGATCAATGTGGTGCATTAGAGACCCTCAAATCTTCTCTTGAGGTCTTGGCTCATGAATTGTCCCAAAAGTCAACTTAGGGGTGAATTAGGTCAAGAAACCCTAATTCCTGATTTTTAATGAATGCATCCCCTGAGGCTAAATTGACTTGATGATTGGGTTTATGATGTCCCTTGGAGCATCATAGGTTATGCTTTGAAGCATTGGCTCATGCCCAGAGGAAAATTTCCATCTGGAGGCCCTGGTTGACCAAAACCCTAATTTGGTGACACTGTTGATTTTGAGGCTTGATCCACTTAGAAAGGAGCAGCCTTGTGCTTAATCCTTGAAGTGGGAGTCCTCTTGATCCATTGTAGATGTTTGAGAGTTTAGAAAAATTGAAGATCATGTCATTACTTGATTGACCCTTTGTCTAAGAACTCTGAGAGGGCCTGAAACCCTAATTATGATTGCAGTGAATGCTCAACAATTCCTTGAGGAGACTGATGAGGCATAAAGGTACATCCATATTGTGATGATGATTTGTACAATGATGGGGATCTTACCGGTCAAAATTTAGGGTATAACAGATGCCCCTATTTAATCTTCTTGGACCGAAGGCGTGAATGACGAAGGTATTCGGGCATTCGGGGTGCAAGAGGATTAAATATCGGAATACCCGAAATTTTGATGGTGGTTATGAATGGTAGCTTACGCATTCATCCTCTTTTGCTAAGCAATGATGCTTAGAAAAGGTAAACTTCCCCTCGATCCTGGTTTCCTACCAAGGAACTGGTCTAAGTTGCTGAAATAAACTTCCCCTCGTTCTTGGTTTCCTACCAAGGAACTGGTCTTAGTTTCTGATATAAACTTCCCCTTGATCCTGGTTTCCTACCAAGGAACTGGTATTAGTTTCTGAAATAAACTTCCCCTCGTTCTTGGTTTCCTACCAATGAATTGGTCTCAGTTTCTGAAATAAACTTCCCATCGTTCTTGGTTTCCTACCAAGGAACTGGTCTCAGTTGCTGAAATAAACTTCCCCTCGTTCTTGGTTTCCTACCAAGGAACTGGTCTCTGTTTCTTTTGTCAATAAACTTTATTGACAAGGGACGCTACGCGTAGCGGTTTTCATCAAACTTCTCGCCGAATTTTCCTGGGGAGATGCCATTTGATAGAAAAATTTTGATGTCATAGTTGCTGGGGAACCCAGTCGTCTGAGTTGTAGAGGTGCACAAACTTCTCTGTTGGAGACGCCATTTGCCGAATCTACTGGGGAGAGCGAGTCCCTTGAGAGACTGCTGTCTGCTTGGGGAACATTACACCATACTTTTCTCGAGATCTTCTCAGAGAAATGCCATATGATGTACCCCAATTTTGAGGTGCCGATGACTTTGTTGACATTGACTCTCTGGAGAGAAAAAATCAATGTGTTGCTAAAAGTCTTTAATTGTGAGACTTTCTCTGGGGATTTTCCTTAATCCGGGAAAGCGAAGATATCATCTTCAATGGCGAAGAGTGACATTTGTCTGAGGGTTCTCTGGTTTTTCAGAGGTTCAAGTTATCAAAGTGGTCAAGGGCCAACTCTGATCCAGAAATAAACTGGAGGAGAGAGATAATTCCGACGCGACATTTCCTGACGAGGAAAGAACTTGACAACTCGATTGAGAAGACTGTTACCACTACGAGACAATACCGACTAGAGTGATAGTGATGCAATATGAATGTGAATGCAAATCAATAATTCATGATGTATGTATGTATATGCTGACAAAACTGACGCGACATACAAACTAACGGATGAACACGACTGGATACTCGGCCACAGCGGGGCATGTAGAAATATCACTGGTTCAAGATAGCAATTCTTACTTGCTTAGGAGAAGTAGTCCTCGTGGGGAGCTACATTGGTCGGGCTTAGGAGATAAGAACTCGGCCGAGGCGTGTCAGATGAAACAAGGTCTCTGACACAGTTGATCCTTCGTTCAGACGTACTGGTTTAGAAGGAGTACTTTGATTCTGCACTTTGAGGCTCTAACACCTTTGGAGATGCAATTGATGTTCTTTTGATGTTCAACAGTCAAAAGAAATTGCCATCTTTTTATTTTAAAAGAAGAAAAAGTTTTACAAGTAAATTCATTTTTGTTTTATTTCAAGAATCGTTAATCATATTAAAATGTCATTCTGTAAAGCTAAAACAAATGAGAATTGCAAACAAAAGCACTAGGGCTCAAATTTTATTGATAGGATGGAAATCAGCCAAGCGCGTGATTCCATAGAGTATTTACAAAGTTAGAAAATGGTAATTTACAGGGAAAAGGGCTACGTTGAAACATAACGACCACTATCCTTCTACCAACTTTGAATTCGGAGCATCTTGAGCTTCTGTCGAAGATGACCTTGTGTGGAGTTTTTCCTGATGGTGTAACTGTTGTTGAGGGACTTGCCCCTGATGAACGTAGTTACTTGCCATTATCCCTAACTTTTTCCTGGATTGTACTTTGAGATTTCCAATCCATCGGGATGATTTTTTATTATGTCTCTAATTTTTGCCTGGACCGCCCTTTTAGGTTTTCAATCCACCGAGACGTTTTTTTTTTTAGTTTAGGCGAAGTATTTCTTGACTACATCAACATTTGTGGGGTAGGCAAATTCCTCTCCGTCCATGGTTGCAAGTCTCAGGGCACCGCCTGAGAAAACTTTCTTGACCACATAAGGGCCGTCGTAGTTTGGGGTCCATTTTCCCCGGGAATCAGTGAGAAATGATTGTATCTTCTTGAGCACGAGGTCTCCTTTCCTGAATACGCGAGGTCGGACCTTTTTATCAAACGCCTTCTTCATTCTCTGCTGATACAACTGACCGTGGCATAGTGTCGTGATTCACTTTTCTTCGATCAGATTTAGTTCGTCGTGTCAACTTTGACACCATTCAGCTTCTGTAAGCTTAGCTTCCATCAATACCCGGATTGATGGGATCTCTACTTCTATGGGGAGAACTGCTTCCATGCCATATACTAGAGAGAAAGGGGTTGCCCCTGTTGAAGTGCGGACAGATGTGCGATAACCATGAAGAGCAAAGGGTAGCATCTCGTGCCAGTCTTTGTAGGTTACAACCATCTTCTGAACAATCCTCTTGATGTTCTTGTTAGCCACTTCTACCGCTCCGTTCATCTTTGGTCGGTAGGGAGATGAGTTATGGTGTTTAATCTTGAACTCTGCGCACAACTCTTTCATCATCTTATTGTTCAAGTTAGATCCATTATCAGTAATGATCTGGCTCGGAACACCATAATGGCAAATGATATTGTTTTTGATAAATCAGACCACCACTTGTCGGGTTACCTTAGCGTATGACGCTTCTTCGACCCACTTGGTGAAGTAATCAATGGCTACTAGGATGAACCGATGTCCGTTTGAAGCCTTGGGCTCAATCAAGCCAATCATGTCGATTCCCCATATGGAAAAAGGCCATGGGGAAGAAAGAACTTTGAGATGTGTTGGCAGTACATGGATTTTGTCTGAGTATATCTGACACTTGTGACACTTCCTCATGTACTTGTAGCAGTCGGATTCCATGGTCAACCAGGAGTACCCTGCTCTCAGAATTTTTCTCACCATTGTATGTCCGTTGGCATGAGTGCCAAAGGATCCTTCACGAATTTCTTTTATCAGCATGTCTGCTTCTGGTCTGTCTACGCATCGGAGCAAGACCATGTCAAAGTTTCTCTTATAGAGAGTATCACCGCTCAGGAAGAAGTTGCCTGCCAGCCTTCTGAGGGTTTTCCTGTCCTTCCTTAGTGCCCCAGGTGGGTACTCTTGTTTCTGAAGGAAGCATTTGATATCGTGATACCAAGGTTTGTTGTCTATGACGGCTTCAATCGTGAAGATATAAGCGGGCCGTTCAAGGTGCATCATGTCGATCTTAGGTAGGTCAGTCCATTGACCTACGCTAATCATGGAAGAAAGAGTGGCTAATGCATCAGCCATGTGATTCTCATTACGAGGGATGTGATGAAACTCGATTCTGTTGAAGAAAGGTAGCAACCTTCTTGCATAATCTTTGTAAGGAATCAATCCTGATTGGTATGTGTTCCAATCTCCTTTAATCTAATTGATAACCAGGGCTGAGTCGCCATACACATCCAAGTTTTTGATCCTTAAATCAATTTCTTCCTCGAGACCCATAATACAAGCTTCGTATTCGGCCTCGTTGTTTGTATATTTGAACGTAAGTCTAGCGGTAAAAGGAATGTGGGTACCCTGAGGTGTTATGATAATTGCCCCAATTCCGTTTCCGTAATGATTGACAGCTCCGTCAAAGATTAGTCCCCATTAGGAACCTGGTTCTGGCCCTTCACTGGGTAGCGGTTCATCGTAGTCTTTCATTTTTAGATACATGACATCTTCATCTAGGAAGTCAAACCCGATTGATTCCTGATTGTCAATCGGTTGATGAGCCAAATGATCGGCTAAAATACTTCCCTTAAAGGCTTTCTGAGCATGGTATTCGATGTCGTATTCTGATAGTAACATCTGCCAATGGGCGATCCTTCCCGTAAGAGCAGGCTTTTCAAAAACATACTTGATAGGATCCATTTCGGAGACCAACCAAGTAGTGTGACGAATCATGTACTGGCGAAGACGTTTGGCTGCCCAAGCCAAAGCGCAGCAAGTTTTCTCAAGCATAGTGTACCGAGTCTCGCAGTCGGTGAACTTCTTGCTCAGATAGTAGATGGCAGACTCCTTCCTTTTCGTTTCGTCTTGTTGACCAAGCACATAACCCATGGAGTCTTCCAAGACTGTTAAGTAGACGATCAACGGTCTTCCTTCCACTGGAGGTGATAGAATCGGTGGATTCAACAGGTATTCCTTAATATTGTTGAAGGCGGTTTGGCAATCTTCTGTCCAAACGCAGTCCTGGTTCTTTTTGAGTAACTTGAAAATCGGCACACATGTCGCGGTCATGAGGAATATGAATATGGAAATATATTTTAAACGTCCCAGGAATCCTCTGACTTGTTTTTCAGTTTTCGGAGAAGGCATTTCTTGAATGGCCTTGACCTTGTCAGGATCAACCTCAATTCCTTTCTGGATGACGATGAACCCTAACAGTTTTCCCGAACGGACACCGAAGGTGCACTTGTTGGGATTCAAGCGGAGTTTGTACTTTCTCAAATGCTCGAATAGTTTTGACAGGTGGGTCACATGCTCCTCTTCTGTCTTAGATTTTGCAATCATATCATCGACATATACCTCGATTTCCTTGTGTATCATGTCATGAAACAGAGTAGTCATGGCCCTTTGATAGGTTGCCCTAGCGTTCTTCAAACCGAACGGCATTACCTTGTAACAGAAAGTACCCCATGGGGTAATGAATGAAGTTTTCTCCATGTCTTTCGACGCCATTTTGATCTGGTTATAGCCCGAGAATCCATCCATGAAGGAGAAAACTTTGAACTTTGTTGTACTGTCTACCAGCATGTCAATATGTGGTAAGGGAAAGTCGTCCTTTGGACTTGCTTTGTTCAAATCCCTGTAGTCGACACACATTCTGACCTTTCCGTCCTTTTTGGGAACAGGTACAATGTTGGCTAACCATTGAGGATATTCAGATGTGGCGAGGAAACCCACGTCAATCTGTTTCTATACCTCCTCTTTGATTTTGATGGCCATGTCCGGGTGAGTCCGTCTCAACCTTTGCTTTACTGGCAGACATTCTGACCTTAACGGTATATGATGTTCCACGATGCTAGTATCCAGCCCTAGCATATCCTGATAGGACCAAGCAAACACATTGGGAAATTTTCTGAGAAGCTTTGTCAAACTCTCTTTGGCAGTTGGACTGAGCAGTGCCCCAATCCTGATTTCTTTTCTCTCTTTTTCCGAACCCAAGTTGATCGTTTCCAACGGCTCTTTGTAAGGTTCGATGGACCTTTCCTCTTGTCTGAGTAGTCGGGAGATCTCCTCTGGAATTTCGTCGTTAACTTCTTCTTCGGCCCCAAATACCGGGAACTCAAAGTCGGGAGAAGGCATTGGATCGTAAGTTTCAACGGGGTTTAAAACAAGCAATCTGCATGATGTGATGATTCGTTTTAGAAGAGATAGAGAGAATGCAAAAGTGTGTGCAGTGTATTTTCTTTTCGAGAAATTGATTGTTTTTATTATTTGTTGTCTTTTAGGATTACCATTTTCTAAGAAAAGCAAAAGAGAAAACAACAATTAATGCGGAAATTACAAAACGACGTTATTTTATTAATGAACAAGTCGATTCTTGAAATTACAGCCCTATAAAACAAAACTCTGTCGCTTTAGATGAAGTGAAGAGGGACAATTTACAGAAAGCGAGCCCTGTCAAAACATCTATTTCACCTGGGCAGGGTGAAAGGTTAAAGACGGAAATTACTTTGACTTATGAATAATCTTTGGGACATCGACAGCAACCCATTGGTGGTGAACTCCTCGGTGAATCACAAAGTCTGGTACCTTCCTTGATTTGTCTTCAGAAATAACGCTGATTTCTGGTGGAGCAGGATCATTGGAATCTGTCTCCCGGGCAGAGTTGTCGTAGGAGGATTCCTCTGTTACATTTTGCATAGCATTTTTGCTCTCAGGTAGATCTCCCCATCCAGTTGGCTGGATGTCTTCGAGCCTGATACGAGAGCTTTCGGGAGCAGTGTACTTGACCATATAGTCGTATTTTCCACTTGGTTGTCCCAAGGTGTCCCACACTTCTTTGGAACTGGATGAGTCATCCTTCTCGATGACGTTGACCTCTGGAAAAGCATAGTTGATGAATTCAAGTCTTGCAAATGTTGCAAATTCATCGTCGTACTGGATAGGTTATGAATGACCTGAATAATGATCCCATGACATGGTGGGGACGCAAGTATTTTGTTCAATGATGCTCATCTGATTTTCATTGTTCGGCTAATTTCCTTGCCCCAAGTCTCCTGGATACGGCTGCCACATTGGCAGGCCATCCATCGGGCCATAATAGTTGCGGTCAAAGTTGTCCTTCATCAAAGTGTCCTCCTCTAATGAGTTTGGTGGAGCACGACATCCTTCCAGATCATAATCTCCGTATATCATTTCGACGTCTGACCTGGGTATAAATCTCAGACTCTATGCGGGATAGCAAAAGGGCGTAGGCACCTCTTCCTGAGACGTATAACCGTCCTCGTTAAGATAGGACTCCTATTCTTCCTCCGTATCGGAGGGATCTTCCTCGTTGATGGTATGCACTTCTTGAGTCACTGGTTGAAGGAAATCTCCACTGTGGAAGAAGTTATGAATGAGATGAAGACTTTCATCGTTGTTAGTAGTTGTCTGGGTATAGGTTGTAGAAAAACCAAGACCCTTCTTTGTTTTATTGTCAGTAGGAATGACTAGTTATCCCCATCCTGTTGTATTGGTACTCTCGACTGCTTTGATAGCATCTTTGTATGAGGAAATCGAGGTTCCCTCTTCAGGTTGATTGTCCTTGCTCACCGACAGTGCTTGGAACTGAGTTCCAATAACCTCCTCGGGTTCTACACAAGTAAATGATGATAAGTTACTTACGAGCAAGGCCTGTTCTCCACAGACCGTGACGAGCTGGTTGTTCTGGACGAACTTTAACTTTTGGTGGAGGGTTGAAGTGACTTCCCCAGCCTGATGTATCCAAGGTCTTCCTAATAAACAACTGTATGTTACCCGGATGTCCATGACCTGGAAAGTGACTTGGAATGTGTGAGGACCAATAGTTATGGGAAGGTCGACTATGCCGTTAACTGCTTTTCTGGATCCGTCAAATGCTTTGACGATAACTTCCCTGGTTCTTATCGGAGGGCCTTTGAATGATAATTGCATCAAAGTGGACTTCGGCATAACATTCAGGGCTAACCATGTGTCTACCAGTACGTTGGCTAAAGCATCGTCCTGGCAGTTGACTGTGATATTGAGTGCCATGTTGTGACGGCGACCCTCTTCAGGTAATTCCTCATCACTAAATCCCAAGTTATTGCAGGAAGTGATGTTAGAGATAATGCTATCGAACTATCTTATTGTTACATCCTGTTCCACAAAGGCCTGCTCTAAGACTTTTTGTAGAGCCTCCCTGTGCACTTCTGAACTGAGCAAAAGTGATAATACCGAAATCTTTGAAGGAGTTTGTAACAGTTGATCAACAATGTTGTATTCACTCCTTTGGATGAGCTTCAGCATCTCATCATCATTTTTCGAAAGGTCGGGATTACTGTATTGACCGACTGGTGGATTGGGAACTTCTGTCTGAGGTTCCTTTTCTTTGCTGGGTTCTCCAACTCCTCTGTTGAAGATTCTACCACTCCGTGTTACTCGACTGATGTCTGCAATATTCAAGATGGAGGGTAACAGAATTTCCTTCCTATTCTCGACTATGGTTGCACCGTACTTGTAAGGGATAGCCTTAGTTGATTCATACGGTAGCGGTCCCGGCAAATAGATGACTATGGGAACCTTCTGATTTTTCTGACCATCGTACATAATTTCGATCCGTTCCCGATTGGGAACTCTCGATTCATCAAGTAGGGGGATGAAGGCACAAACATCCCTAGCCCTCTGATGATCGGAGATTATGACAACATGCTCGATTTGATCAGTGAGATAGTTGACTGATCCAGAACTTGAGCATGGTTGAACCTCTTTGCGGTCCAACTGACTTTGAAGGGCTGCTCGCACGAGGTAGCATCCTTGGTTATTTACTGAACAAACTCCACACCGCTCATAGTTGTGTAGTGGTACCTGGCCACGTCTGCTTTGAATACAGTGTAACCTGACGAGGTCCGTTTCCATCGACCGAACATCCTGACTTTGATATCTAGTAGGATTTCTGTTAGTGATACTAATTTGCTGGGTGTCTTCATCCATATAGATTGGAAGCCACCAATGGTTCAACAGGTGCTGAAGTGTTTCCTGGACAAGGGTACAACCTTGATCATTTTCGTAACCCGCTTTACAATTCTGATAATCATGTGAAGTGAGAAAACCGAGTTGGACCTGCGTAGCGTGTAACTTTACCAGGCTGACATTCATCAAGCGAATATCGAAGATTTGAATCATGTTGATTTGATAATGACTTCTATCATGGTAATCCTGGATCCATCCAAGATCCATCTAACGCCGGAGGGCCTCTTGTACAAAAGAGCATCCCTGTTTGTTCACCGAGCAAGTCAGACAGGAATTGTACTCATGTCGCGGTAGATTATGATACTGGCTTTGCCTTGAGTGCATCGCCACCAAGTTGACATTCATCGCACAGATGTCATGGTTTTGAATGACGTTGGAATTCGTGTAAACCATGTTAACTCCACGAACTCGGTGCTCTTGGATCCATCCGAGATCCATCTGTTCCTGTAGAGCTGATTGCACCACAGAACATCCTTGATTGTTTTTAGAGCAGATATCGCACTGGTGATAATTATGAGGTGGCACATGGCCATATCCACTCTGTCTACAATGCATCTTAACCAAGTTGGTTTTCAATAAGAGTACATCGTGAATTTGATAGAGGTTGTCAGACTCTCCCTCTATCAAATTGACTGCAGCTTTCTTGTGTTGAGGCAGCGGGTTCGTGAGAACATTCGGATTCGTATCTTTGAAAGATAAGACCCCGCTCCTAACAAGCTTTTGCACGTCGGATTTAAAACTGAGACAGTTCTCTATGTTATGCCCTAATCCTCCTTGATGATAAGGGCAAGTCTGATCCACCTTAAACCAAAAAGGTGGATTTTCCGGTACTGTAAGAGGAGACGTAGTCTAGACATGCCCCTTGGCCAGTAACAACGGAAATAGTTCTGCATACGACACGGGTATAGGATCAAATCCTGGTAGCCGTGTTGCACGATTGTTGTATGGAGGACGAGCCTGCTGAAGAGGCTGTTGAATCCTTTGTTGATTAGGTTGGCTCTGCGCAACCTGAGGTTGATATGTAGGAATAGGCACAGGATTGATAGCAGGAGTTACAGCTGCTACTGGTTGATAACGTCACCTTTGCTTTCCGAGAGATATATTCCCAATATCTTGCTCTTTTTTCTTAGGGAGAGCACTACCGTATCGTTTTGCACTACTTGATGATCCAGCGTCTTTTATAAACGTCTTTCTCGGACGGCTTCCTCGAGACGTACTCCCATACCAACCATTTCGGTGAAGTTGCTGGGCGCACTGGAAACCATTCTCTCATAATAAAATGAGCTCAAGGTCTTTAAGAAAATCTTTGTCATCTCTTTCTCTTCAAGAGGTGGACAAATTTGAGCGGCAATTTCACGCCATCTCTGAGCGTACTCCTTAAAGGTTTCCTTGTCCTTTTGCGACATTGATCTGAGTTGATCTTTGTCTGGTGCCATGTCCAAATTGTACTTATATTGTTGGATGAAGGCAGTGCCAAGATCTCTAAAAGTGCTAATCGTAGCATGGTTTAAACCCATGTACCATTTTAAGGTGGCGCCGGTTAAACTATCCTGAAAGTAGTGAATCAGTAAATTCTGATTCTCTGTCTGAGCTGACATTCGCCGAGCGTACATCACCAAATGGCTTTGAGGGCAAGAGCTACCCTTGTACTTTTCAAAGTCGGGCACTTGGAACTTGTGCGGAACTTTCACGTTGGGGACCAAGCAGAGGTCCACGACGTCCTTTCCAAATAAATCCTGACTGCGAATGGCCTGCAGCTCCTTCTGCATTTCCAAGAACTGTTCCTGGAACTCATCCATTCTGTCAAACATAGTTTCCTTTCTACCAGAAGGTATCTGTGGAATCTGTCCTTCTGGGATAGTGTGCACCACAGGGGGTGGTACCGTTACGATGACAGTGAATCTTGGCGCTTCCCGAAGTTTATAACCTTCAGGAGTTATTGGTATGCCGTGGCATCTTCGCTTTCCCGAAGTTTGTAACCTTCAGGCCCAGTGGCTTCTGCTATGATTCCCTGATCTTCAGTGATCGGCAGAACATATCCTCCCGGGATATAGTTGACAAGCATGCCCCAGGGACGATCTTTTGGCATTTGATACCTAGGATCATACTTCTCTACTATGGGCGTAGATGTAATCTCTGAGATCACAGTTCTTTATAGTTGAGCTTCTGCCATGGCTTGCATGTCGTTACGAAGCTTTCTCATATCCTCTCTCAGAGCGTCGATATCTTCTTTCAACTCTCTGTTCTCTTCCTCGAGATCATCCATCTTTTTCTGACGATTGGCCCAAGTGTTGTACGAATGAGACAGTTTGACTCTAGAACCGAGACACAAACGTGAGATTTGTAGGTAAGAAGAATACGTTACGCGAGAATGATGAATGCAATGATTATATTAATTTTTTTTTGGTTTAATCAAAATAAACTTCGACAATTAGATTGCAAATATCAATCAGTGGGGAAACCCCGTTTTATTGAATTCAAAGGATTGCGGAAATGGAAATACAATAATTTACAAGATGCAGAAACCGAAACCTAAGCTAATGGGTCCCGATTCCTCTCTGAGGAGAACTCGGGTGCTGATTCTCGTACTTTCCTTTTCTTGGACCGGGGCTCTTGGGCCATTGTCGGGTCGTCATTCCTTTGCCAAGTGAAAGGAGTGAGCAAATTCCTTTGGTCATCCTGTTTATCCACAGCATGTTGCTCCAAAATCTCGATCAGAGCATCCTTATCTTTCAGCAGTTGCTGTATTTTGATACACTCCACATTGAGAATGCGGTACTTGTTCTTCCAAGACCTCCTCTCCTGTTGAACTTTGTTGAGAGTAACCTGAAGTTTTTCCGTTTCGGTCATGAAGTACATGACAGATTCCCTTGGCGGAAGAACACCGTGACCAGGATAAGGCATCTTTAGCTTGAGAGCTCTAGTTTGTACCCAGTGGAGATAAGGCTCCACCGAGACACAATCCAGTATTCCTAGAGACTCTCGTCCTTTCTTATGAACATGTTTCCAAGCGTGCACTATTTCCATCTTTAGTTCTCTGTCATTTTCTCCTTCTTTGAAGAAAAGACCTTCCAGATGAGCATTACGTGGGACATGCCTCATCGGGTATCTGAATTGACGACGAACAAGAATTGGATTATAATTGATTCCTCCCTTAGTTCCTATGAGGGGTACGTTGGGGAAGTTTCCACAATGGTCAATGAACCTGATCCCGTCATAAATCCTGTTGTACCAATCTATGTCAGAGTTGGTAAGGGACATGATTTTCTGTGACCAACGTAAAGCACTCTTATGATCCCAAAAAGCGGAAGACTTAGGCAAATGAGAAATAAACCATTTGTATAGCAGGGGTACACAACATATGATCATTCCTCCGCTGTACAAATTTCCTAAGTGTACAGAATGATACGCATCTGCGAGCAGAATTGGCACAGGGTTTCTAATGAGAAAAACCTTAATGGCGTTGATATCTACAAAGTTATTGATGTTGGGAAACAAAAATAACCCGTAGGTGAGCAAAACAAAGATGCTTTCAAAAGCGGCCACGTTCCCTATACTGGAAAAGTACAGGGCCTTCTTTATCAAGAATTGGGCTGGCAAATCTTGGATGCCACCCTTAGTGGTAATGTGAGTCCTGACTTCTGACTCGTCCAAATAAATTGCTCTTGCAATGGTCTGATCCTTTGGAATTTCTTCCAGTCTAGAAAATGGAGCTCGATCAGTGATATGTAAATCAGTTAGATAAGAATACTCCTCTAGCGTTGGTGCGAGCTGGTAATCCGGGAATGTGAAACAGTGATAAACCGGATCGTAAAACTGAATGAGTGCATCCATGATTCTTTCAATTACTTGGACCTTTAACAGAGGTAGCAGACCTCTGTACTTGGCTCTGAAAGCGTTAGGGTTAGTGATCATCCTTGCTAATCCTCTCAAATCCTCTAGTTTTGGAACCTTGAAGGTATACTTGTGAGTTCTCCTTCTACCGAAATCCATGAGCGTTATCTTTTTCTCTGACATTTGCAATCATTGTCTTAGTTTAATTTGAAAAAGAGAGACTAGAAGAGAAGGTTTTTCTTTGTTTAATGTTTTTAAAATGAATTCATGAATGCAACACACAAAAACATAGAAAAAACATGGGGTCAAAAGGTCGTTGTCATGAAGTCAAGGCTCTACCCATCCCAAAGGTTTACTAGTGATTTTTGTACCTGTCTCTCAAAATCATCAATTCTTGTCGAGAAAACACCAGCGGGCCGGGAACCGTGCTAGGTGATGTTTTTTCGAAAAATCATCAGAAGAGGGTGGTATCGCGTGACGACCATTTCCAATAGTTTCCGCACCACTAAAAGAGGTTTTTCCTAGGTGTATACTCAATCTTTCTACATGCAGCATCACACGCATTCCCATTAGCTGAAAAATAAACACAGATATTAATTAGGAAAAGCAGTATATATATTTGTCCTAATGTCTTAGACTTTTAAAAGCTATGAATCTTATGTTCCTGACGAAAAATGGCTCCCCGGCGGAGTCGCCATTCTGTGGTACCTTCCCAATTTTAAAGGTTTTTGACCTAAGATCCTAGTGGAGTCAACAAAAAGTCCTATCCCAGTGAAATCCCAAAGAAAGAAAGCAGCCCCACGGTGGGCGCCACTTTTCTGTGGTGGCCACCGCCATGAAAATGACTGGTCCAAGGATTCTACCTAAAACTGTAAGAAAGAACGAGAGGGACCCACGGTGGGAGCCACTTTTCTGTAGCGAGCGATTTTGGACGTGGTTCTTAAGCACTGTTGCTCTTTTGGGGTACTACAGGTCGATTCATTTTTTATCCTATTGAAGCTGATGAATGAAGGGAAATAGATGTCTCCAACTAACCCTGCTTGCATACTGAGCTTAAACAGCGGTCTGTTAGGTTACGGATGCTATATGGTAATGGGGCCTCTTTCGTCTTACTTTGTTCAGAGTGAAAAATATTGGGACTGTTCATGGGTAGGATGTTAGGACTGATGCTTTTTGGTTGATGGGTGAAGGTACGGGATTTTGGGTTTTTGATTAGTGTGCTCGCTAAGATTTTTCTTTCAATCTTATGCCTATGTATTCCCGTTTACTGAAACAGGGAAATTAGAGTGATCGTAGTTCCTCCTATTCTATGGGAGGAAATGGTGTTTTGGTGTCTTGTTTAAAGCCCAAGACGTGAAGCTAAAAGTGATTTGTATCTTGTTCAAAGCCCAAGATGTGAAGCTGAAGAGTCTATTTGTATCTTGTTCAAAGCCCAAGATATGAAGCTAAAGGGTTTTGACTTTAGAGCGAACTTGTTATCTCTAAAGTGGTCTGTTAGTCAGGGGTGACTGATTATAAAGGAGAATTACTTTAACTGGGGTATGCGAATCCAGCAATGCCACAATTTCTTTTATAGGGGATTTTTAACCTGGAGGGGAAGACTTTAACTCAGTTTAGAGCAATGCCATCTTTCCTTAGGAATTTCTCATGCTAAAAGAGGGACAGTGGCGTGGATGTAAATAATCCAGAGGCTTGCCGCTTACAGCAATTAGATGGAGGGAAAGGAGTTGTTGATGTTTTTATATTGTGAACGAGGCACAGATTTTGATGCTAAAAGGTTGATTGTCTCAACCGGGGTTTTCCTTAGACAAAGCCTAAGAGGAGGCTAAAAGGTTGGCTTTTTCGGGGAAAATGTTCTTTCTGTCTTGTACAAAGCCCAAGATTGAGGCTAAAAGGATTTGACTCAACAAGAGAGTTTGTTGGTGTGTCTTGTACGAAGCCCAAGACGGAGGCCAGAGGTTTTATACTCAACAAGAGAGTGATTTATGTCTTGTACAAAGCCCAAGATGGAGGCTGAAGAGGGTTGACTCCACAAGAGAGTCTTTTATACTCAACAAGAGAGTGTTTTTGCATCTCGTACGAAGCCCGAGATAGAGGCAAAAGGAGGTTTTGACTCAACAAGAGAGTCTTTTTGTATCTCGTACGAAGCCCGAGATAGAGGCTAAAGGTTGTTTAACCTAAGAGGATCTTTTATACTCAACAAGAGAGTGATTTTGTATCTCGTACGAAGCCCGAGATGGAGGCTAAAGGATGGCTGTTTCAGTTGAGTGACAGGTCCAGTATGTTGGTTAAAAGAGAAAATCAGTTCTTATAAAGAGACTGATTAAAAGTAAGGCTATGCTTTGGGATTTGATCAGAGGATCAGGGTTATTTCTTGTTCTTTAAGGAAATGGGAAATCCAGAGGGGTGTTGAGACTGTCCAAGTCTGCGGGGGTTTTCCCTATTTTTGAAAGGGACTTGAGAATGCCTTCGAGACTCAAGGAAATTAAACTGTCCAAGTCTAGAGTTTTATCATTTGTACAATGCTTAGAGAAACAGTAGTGGTAGGATCTAGACTCTTTGAAAGACTGTTCTATTAAGATGACTAATTTCTGTTCCTATACCTTTAGCAGGTCGTCGGGACAATTTGTACGAAGCCCAAGAGGAGGCTGGAAACTTTTAAGAAGCCGAGGGACAATTTGTACGAAGCCCAATAGGAGGCTCTCTTCCCGAAGGAAGAATCCTTATACGAAGCCTAAGAGGAGGTTGCAAATGCTTTTAAGAAGTCGTTGGGTCCTTGTACAATGCCCAAGAGGAGGTGGGGATGCTTTTAGGAAGCCTGTGGGTCCCTAAACCCCGAGAAGTTCAATACATGCCATTCACCGAGAATGGATCAAGCCAGGAAAGTTTGAGAATTTGGAAGAAACTCAAGAGATGCCATTCACGGAGAAAAGATCATCTCTAGGGAGTAGAGTTTCTTTGACAACTTTTAAAGGTGACAGTCTGAGAAAGGGTTCAAAAAGAATCTGCATTTCACATCTCTATATTGTTTAACCCCAAGAGGAGGGAAGACTATATCTGGTAATCCTATGGGGATCTAGTTTAGTCTATTTAAGAGTGATCAACAGGGCTTAGTGCTAGACATAGTTGCCAGGGAAACTCTAAATATCTATACTAGTATTACACAGTTGATATGAGTTTATGAAAGAAGACTTACAGTGAAACAGCCCCACAATACAGTTATATGTATATGAAAGCGGTATATGAAAGCATATAAACACTTACTCGGTTGTAGAGCTTCCATGCTGTATTGTTAGTTATTCAACAAAGAAAGCTTTGATAACAATATTATATACAAAATCAAAGGAGAAAGTACTTTGAAAAGATGTTGGGGCTTACAGCTCAAGAAGAGGCCCAAGGTTTTATCAGTGATTGCACTGTGGTTTTGAATTTGTACAGGGACTTATACAAGTGATTGAGGCCCAGGAAAGGTTTTCTGTACAAAGGGACGGGTCTTACACTCTTTCAAGAGGCCAAAGTGTTTAAGGAAAAAGGATGGGGCTTATAACACGAGGGTAGACCCAGATGATTTGTTTACTGGCGATCGTGCCGAGGTTTTCTTTTAACACAGAGGGACTTATACAATGTCTGAGGCCCAAAATTGTTTTGGTTAAAAGGGGATTGGGTCTTACACTCTATTAGAGACCCGAAAGATTTAATTTTGTACAAGTGGTGTGGCTTACAGCTCAAGGAGAGGCCCAAAGATTTATTTTTGTTTGAAATGGGGATCGCGCCGAGATTTTTGATAACGTATTGGGTCTTATACAATAAGTGAGGTCCAACAAATAGGTTTTCAAAGGGGGTTGGGTCTTACACTCTAATAGAGGCCCAAAAGTGTTTGAAAAAGTTTGATGGGGGTTGAATTAATCAAAAACCCTAATTTGTTTTCAAGATGCATTTTAATTGAATAATAAATTCAATTAAAATGATCAAAAATTGTTTAACATGTGGAAAACAAATTGTGATCTTGGATTAATGTTTCAAAAATCATGTTTTGACCTACAAAATGATTAGAAGTCATTAAAATTTACAAAATCAAGAGGAAAAAAATATTTTAAATGTCAAAAACAATTAAAATATTAATTCTTTGCAAAAATATAAATTATATGAAATAAATAATATTTTTGGGATTTTTTGGTAAAATAAAATATTTTAACATTTTTGTGAATTATTAAAAAAAGAATCAACTCAAAATCATTAAAACTCAGAGAGAAATTAATTTTTGAATCAATTAAATAAAATCACAAAATTCAAATATTCAAACTTTCAAAAAATGGCGCCAAGAACAAGGGCAAGAACACGCGCCACCCTCTGTTTCTGCAGATTTGCGTTTTCTATCCAATCTCACTGAATACTTGATTATATCATGCAATCTACATATCAATCTACTCGTTTTAACCTCACGATCATGTCTATGGTCTTTAATTTCATTTATTTTAAGCATGGAATAAGAAATCAAAGAGAAACCTCAAGAACCCTAATTTCTGCATGAAGGTTCAGAAATTCTACACACGATTCAAACAATACAATTGATTGAGGGAAAACATTGCATGCATGATTATGAACATATGGCCAAATTATTGTGCAGCAAAAATTGCATGGATCATAGAGTTAGAAGAGCTCATGCTTACCTCTTGCACCTGGTGATCGTGTTTTGTGTTAGAGGTGTTACAACTAGGTTCCAATGATCTGGATAGCTTCCCTAGGTGCCATGGAGTGTGTCTGGATGCTTGGAATGGATTGAAATGATCTGGAACTTGAGATGGTACCCCAACTGCAAATCTGTCTAGAACTTGAGCAACTGGCTGGTGATTTTGTGAAATCAGTGTTCCAGATGTTGTTTAAGTGTTTAGATCACTTCTATATGATGTATGTGAGGTGTGTGAGTGATTGGTTTGATTGGAAAAGCTCTCAAACTCAAAACCCGATAGTGACTTGCCTTAGAAGGCAAAATTGGAGTGAAAGAAGAGATTTTGAGGAAAGCATATGTTTGATGGCTTTGGTGTACTCAAACTGATCACAAATGAGCTCTATTTATAGTAGAGCAAGTTTGTTTTGGGATCAATAGTGAATGGCAACTGCAGCAGAGGTTTGACCAATGTTGGCAAATGAGAATCCAAGTCTCCTCTAGCCATTGACTAGAGGTTAGGGCACAGAGCTGTGGTTCCCTAGTTGTTGGATCATTTTTGACTAAATTCAGTTGAAGGAAGCTCAGTCCATGCCACCTTGGTGCATCCATTAAATGCTTCAATCCAAAATTGGAGTCTTGTCCCACTTTTGAAAAAAAGTGTTGGAAAAAAGTGACATTTTCACTTTTTGTGATTTTGACCATTCCATAACTCAAAATCCACGGGGAATTTGGAGGGAGGTCAGTTTTAAGCTTTTGTAGAGGGTAATGAGATCTATAAATCAAGCTTGGGATGGGGAAAATGGCCTTGTGGTTTAGGAGTTATGATCCTCTAAAGTTGGTACCCTAGCCACTTTATTTCATAACTTAGAAAATTTTCTATGTTTTTATGGTTACCCCTTTTACAAGTTATCCCACTTTTCTTGATTTTTCTTGATGAATGATGATTCCAATCATACATTAACATCATTTTAGGTTTAAAAAACCATTTTTATGAAAAATCTCAAAAAGTCAAAGTTAACTTTTGTGCACAGTTGACTTTTTATCAGATGAATTCCAAACTGTGCAATCCTTTAGGAATTCATGTCCTTGACCTAAATCAAACTTGATGGATTGATTTCATAGGTGTTATAGGGTATATTGATCAATATCCTAGGGTTTGGGAGCATGTCCTGGTCAAAAGTCAAAGCTACAGTTGACTTTTCTCGCGAAACCCTAATTGTGGCTCTGATGAAATTGAGACTTGTTGCTCAAGCTTCTTGGATCAATCCATTGTTGCAAATGGATCAATGTGGTGCATTAGATACCCTCAAATCTTCTCTTGAGGTCTTGGCTCATGAATTGTCCCAAAAGTCAACTTAGGGGTGAATTAGGTCAAGAAACCCTAATTCCTAATTTTTAATGAATGCATCCCCTGAGGCTAAATTGACTTGATGATTGGGTTTATGATGTCCCTTGGAACATCATAGGTTATGATTTGAAGCATTGGCTCATGCCCAGAGGAAAATTTCCATCTGGAGGCCTTGGTCGACCAAAACCCTAATTTGGTGACACTGTTGATTTTGAGGCTTGATCCACTTAGAAAGGAGCAGCCTTGTGCTTAATCCTTGAAGTGGGAGTCCTCTTGATACATTGTAGATGTTTGAGAGGTTAGACAAGTTGAAGATTATGTCATTCCTTGATTGATCCTTTGTCTAAGAACTCTGAGAGGGCCTGAAACCCTAATTATGATTGCAGTGAATGCTCAACAATTCCTTGAGGAGACTGATGAGGCATAAAGGTACATCCATATTGTGATGATGATTTGCACAATGATGGGAATCTTAGTGGTCAAAATTTGGGGTTTGACACTCTGGTTTTAAGAAGACCATTGATAATGTATATGACGGTTCTTGAGAATTTAATGGGTGTGTGTGCTTGGTCAACACGACGAGACAAGTAGAAAAGAAAATGCCATCAACTACCTGAGTAAGAAATTTACTGATTGTGAGTCGAGATACTCAATGTTGGAGAAAACATGTTGTGCACTCGCTTGGGCAACCAAGCGTTTGAGGCAGTATATGTTAAACCACACAACCATGTTGATATCGAAGATGGATCCGATCAAGTGAGTTTGAGAAGCAAGCTCTCACCAGAAGGATTGCCCGTTGGCAAATGGTTTTGACAGAGTAAGATATCCAATATGTTTCCCAGAAATCCATCAAGGGAAGTGTTCTGTCAGAATATCTTGCTCAACAACCAATTGAAGATTACCAGCCAATGAAGTTTGAATTTCCTGACGAGGACATTATGTATTTGGAGGCCAATGATTGTGACGAACCGTTGCCGGATGAAGGACCTAAAATTAGATCCCAGTGAGGGTTGATTTTTGATGGAGCTGTTAATGCATATGGCAACAGAATTGGGGCAATTATTACCACTCATAAGGGCTCTCATATCGCTTTCACTGCCCGATTGACGTTTATTTGTACCAACAATGAAGCAGAATATGAAGCGTGCATTATGGGGTTGGAAGAGGCCATTGATATAAGAATCAAGAATCTTGATGTGCACGGTGATTCTGCTCTAATTATCAATCAGATTAAAGGAGAATGGGAGACTCTTCAGACCAATTTGGTACCTTACAAGAATTATGCCAGAAGGTTGCTACCTTTCTTTGATAGGGTCGAGTTTCATCATGTACCCTGGGCTGAAAATCAAATGGCAGATGCATTGGCAACGTTGGCGTCTATGTATAAGGTGAATCTGTGGAATGAGGTCCTGGTAATCCGAATTATGCGCCTCGGCATGCCTACTTTTGTTTTTGCAGCTGAAGAAGTGTCAGATGGTAAACCATGGTTCTATGATATCAAGTGTTTCCTCAAAAGCCAAGAATACCCATCTGGGGCATCCAACAAAGGTAAAAAGAATCTGAGGAGACTGGCTGGTAATTTCTTTCTGAATGAGGATGATGTACTATATAAAAGGAACTTTGACATGGTCCTACTACGGTGTGTTGATGAACACGAGGCAGGCATGTTGATGGAAGAAGTTCATGAGGGTTCTTTTGGTACCCATGCCAATGGGCATGCCATGGCCAGAAAATTATTGAGAGCTGTCATACCCTAAATTTTGACCACAAGATTTCCCATCATTGTGCAAATCACCACCACAATATGGATGTACCTTCATACCTCATCAATCCTCTCAAAAATTGTTGAGCATTCACCTCAATCAAGAATTGAAATGATCTTCAACTTGTCAAGCCTATCAAACATCCATAAACGATCAAGAGGTCTCCCGCATCAAGAATCAAGCATAGGAATGCAACATTTTAACCTGATTAAGCCTCAAGATCACCAGTGTCACCAAATTAGGGTTTCGGTCGACCAAGGCCTCCAGAGATAAATTTTCATTTGGGCATGAGCCAATACTTCAGAACATGATCCAAGAAGCTCAAAGGGACCTCATGGATCCAATCATAAGTTCAAAATAGCCTCAGGGGATGCATTCATCAAAAATCAGGAATTAGGATTTCTTGACCTGATTCACCCCTAAGTTGACTTTTGGAGCAAGGCATGAGCCAAAACCTCAAGGAATGTTTTGAAGACCTCAAATATCTTACATTGATCCTCTTACAAGTTCAAATTGACACAAGTAACTTGGTTCATGAGCAATATAGAGATTCAAATTCATATGGATCCCAAACTAGGGTTTCTGAGAAAAAGTCAACCATACCTTTGATTTTTGACCAAGACATGATCTCAAACCTTGGGACAGGATTCAAGACACTCTAAAACACCTATGGAATCATTCCATTAGGTTTGAATTGGCCCAAGGACTTGATTTCATAAAGGATCACAAAGTTTGAAATTCATCTGACAAAAAGTCAATTGTGCCCAAAAACCAAGTTTGACTTTTGAGATTTCTTGACAAACATGCCTTATTTAAGTAAAAAAAATGTTAACTTATGGTTTTGATCATCATCCATCAAGAAAAATCAAGAAAAGTGGAGTTACTTGCAAAAGGGTTTCACTAAGTCATGGAAAAAAGGATGATTTTTACCAAACTTTGCAAGACCATAACTTTTGATCCAAGCAACCATTTTCTTCCATCCAAAGCTCAAATGAAAGCTCTCATTACATACTAAAAAAGTGTCCTCCTGGCCTATAGTCAAAATATGCATGGATTTTGAGTTAGAAAGCCATGAAGTTAGGGTTTCATGAGATTTTCACTTTTACACTTAGTGAAATTTTGGACAGAATCTGTTTGCATTTTTTCCAACTTTGAGGACATTTTTCTCCATGATCCACATTGATCCAAGACCAAAGTTAAACATCAAAGTTGAAGTATGATATGCAAGCTTTCCAAAGAGTACAAGAACATCATCAAACTTCATTTGAGCAAAGAGATATGGAGTGGCCAACATGCCTTGCTGCAAATTGTTTTGCAAAATCAGTTTGGTAATTACTTGCCATACACAATTTTCTTGTCAAGAGCAATGATATATGCCACTCACATTCATTGCATAACATAAGAAATCATGGCAAACCTGCAAATTTGAGTCAAAGGGTCAAGAAATCTTTTAACTTGGAGTAATGGATTTTGTCACATTATGCCTTGAATTCAAAGGCATTTATGTGCAATAGTGCACATTCAACAAAAGGACATTCCTCAGTCAAGATGCTCACATAAACAACAATAAAAATGACTGAGGAATTTGGAATTGGTCAATTGGTAGCTGAGCTATTTGGACACCTTGGTGTACCTTGCATTAGGGGTAATGATACCATTCCAAAACCATTGAACCAATATCTTATCTTCCAATCTGAATTGTTCATCCAAGACAAACTTCCTCTACTATAAATAGAGGTCATGTGTGACTGATCAAAACACACCAAAACAACCACAATGCTTGTTTTCTCACAAATCCTCTTTCTTGCAAAATTCAAAGTTCTCAAAGAGTGAAAACTTGGAATTCTCAAACCAGTCAAATTCCACTCAAACCAACAATCCTAACAACTCACATACATCATATATGAGTGATCCATAACCTCAAAACACATCTGGAACACCAGAATCATTAAGTCACTATCCATTTGCTCAAACTTTCTTCAAATCTGCAGATAGGGTCGAGCCAAGTGATCTGGAGGTTTTTTAATCCCTTCTAATCATTGGAACACCATCCTTGAGGTCCAAGAAAGTTGTCCAAATCATCAAAACACTTCTGTAACATCTCCAACTGAGGATTCGATTTCCTCTTGCAAGGTAAGCTTCCTCAAAACTGAACTCTATGATCCATGCATCATAAATGTGTTTTCAAGTTACCAACATGTTTCTGCACTTATATAGAGTGTTTCCCCTCAATTAATTGCTTTGTATCTATCGTGTATGGAGATTCATGATGTTCTTGCAAAAATTAGGGTTCATCTGTTCTTCACTGTATTTCTCACTCCACACTTAAAATAAATGCAATTAATTAGTATCATTGGAATCCATGTTCAAAAACGAGCAACTTTCATGTTTACAAAAGTCAAAACCATTGAGTAATCAGAGAGTTATGAGAAGTTTTGCAAATCTGGGGAAATAGGGCACGCGCGGGGAAGAATATGTTCTTGGCGCCCTTTTTCAAATATTTGAATATTTGAATTTTCTTTTATTTTTTTAATTGATTTCAAAAATTAATTTCTCTCTGATTTTTAATTATTTTGGATTGATTCTTTTTTTCAAAATTCACAAATATGTTTAAATATTTTATTCCATAAAAAAACAAAAAAATATTATTTATTTAATATATTTTGAATTTTTGTAGAGAAATTCTTTTTAATTGTTTTTTAAACATTTTAAAAGAGTTCTTTCTCTTGATTTTTCAAACTCAAATGAATTTCAAGTCATCATATGGATAAAACATGTTTTTTCAAACATTGATCCAAGGTCACAACTTGTTCATTAAATAAATTTGATAATTTCCATCATTTTATTTAATTTTTCTTCAAAATAAATACCTTTTCTTATAAAATTAGGGTTTCTTTGATTTAACCTTCAAATTTTGTTTTCAAAAACACTATTGGGCCTCTTTGTAGAGTGTAAGACCCACTCCTTTTTGTACATAAATATTTTGGGCCTCAGTCATTGTATAAGTCCCACTGTGGTTTTCAAAACCACGGCGCGATCGCCGCCTTTCAAATAAACTCCTTGGGCTTCTCCTTGAGAGTAAGCCCCATTTTTTTCCTTCTTTACAAACATCCTTGGGCCTCTAATAGAGTGTAAGACCCAACCTCTTTGTACATAAATAAATTTTGGCCCTCTGCTGTAGTATAAGTCCCACAATGTCTTTCGGTATCGCAGTACGATCCTCGTTTCCAAAATAAGTTATCTGGGCCTCTCCATGAGTATAAACCCCAATCTTTTGTACATAAACTATGTTATAACAATAAACAAACTCCATGGGCCTCTCCCTGAGTTCTAAGCCCCATACCTCTGTTTTCAAATCTGTCTGTTTTAAACTGGTACTAAGAAGAGCATTATTCCCGGTGAAACTGCTCTTAGACCACTTGGGCCTCTCTTTGAGTTATAAGCCCCAAACATACTTTTCTTTTAAACAACTTTCTTTTAATTCAAATTCAAATTCAAATTTTTCTCAAAACTTTCTTCATTTTCTCTAAACCCTAATCATATAGTTGTAATCAATACAATCAATCACAATACACTTGGGTCTCTTTTCAGAGTGTAAAACCCAACATCTTTTCAATTCAATGCATACTTGTTTATATACCTGTTAATACACTTATCTGTATATATATATACTTGTGCATATTTGTTTAGAGTTTCCCCAGCAGTTAGGTCTACACGTAGGTCAAACCAGAGGTTACTTCTAACATAGTCAATAACTAGTTCCCTTATAGGAAACTCCCCTCGACACAGTCTGCCTCCTCTTGGGCTTATTCAATATGGAACAGAGAAAGACATTATTCCCGATGAAACTTTTCTCAAGACTGTTAAAACTTAGAAACATATACAAGAAATTAATTTCCCCATAGAGGATTAATTCCCGGTGAAACCTCTTTTGAATTTCTTCAAACCTTATAACTATTAAACAAAGAAAGGATTAATTCTCGGTGAAACCTCTCTTGAAATTTTCTTAGGCTTGGACCTACAGGATTCCTAGAAGTATCCCTAGCCTCCTCTTGGGCTTAGTACAAGGGCCAACAAGCTTCTTAGAAGTTCCCCAGCCTCCTCTTAGGCTTAGTACAAGGACCCAAAGGCTTCCTAAAAGCATAAGATAGAAATCAGTCATCTCTACTAGTTCAATCCCCAGGAGACTCAAAATTCCAGAACATCTTATCATTCAAGGGTTGATCTACATCTCTAATAACCTCAGCCTCCTCTTGGGCATCATACAAAGATCTCTCTACACCAGAGTCTACCACCTTTTAAGAGATTTGGATAGTCTCAGCCTCCTCTTGGGCTTCATTCAAGTAAAGTTGGAAATTATCATAGTCTCCTTTTAGACTTCATACAGAAACCCTCAGGTTTCCTAAAGTCATAGGGAAAACCCTGATCATTTTACCAATACACCAGTCTCCAGCAGAGTTAAAAACCTCTAAGGTTTTCAAACTCACATTTAAACTTCTCTGACCTCCAACAAGGCTTAACTTTCACCTTGAAAATCCCAGTCAAGGTCAGATTGACCTCAATAAAACCCTAACAAAATCAGAGCCTCATGGCATCTGATACTTCGATTCTTCCCTAATTCCCCAGCAAGAGTTAGATCCCTTTTGGATTCCCCAATACAATTTAGACTTGCTCCTGGATTTTAATAAATCCTCAGCAAGAGACAGCCTCCTCTTAGGCTTCCTATAAGAATTTCCCCAATCAGCCTCAATCTTAGGCTTTGTACAAGACAAACATCATACTCCTCAATTGAGTCAGTTCTCTATACTCAAACTTGTCAGCCTCAATCTTGGGCTTTGTACAAGACATATATAACACTCTCTAGAGGAGTCATTTTCTTTCAGATTCAACCTTGGGCTTTGAACAAGGCACACAAAAAACAACATCCCCTCAGATGAGACCATGAGTCCACTCTGTAGGAGGATATCCTCTTCTAGACATCACATATCAAAACAAAATATCAAAACCTTTTTCCACATAATTGCTATAAGTGGCACACTTGTTGATTCAAAATCCAAGTTGGAGTCCCTCCTTTATCCTGGCTAAAATTTATCTTTCATCTAACTGCTGTAAGTGGCAAACCTCTAGATTCCATACATCCAAGCCAATGTCCATCTCTTAGCATGAAAGACTCATAAGGAAAAAGTGGCATTGCTCTATACTTAAAGCTTCTTCCTTCATGGCATTGCTGGATTTCTCATACACCAGTTAAAGTAATTCCCCTTATAATTAATTTCTCAACATTTGTGATAAATAGGTGAGATCCATGGCTCCATGGGGATGGGTAGATCCATGGCTCCATGCTCGTGACGATGAACCCTTAAACCCATGTTTTCAAATGTTTTTGTTTGATGCATTCATGCATTCATTAAGAAAAATATTTTTAAACAAGAAAAAAGTATTTCTTCTAAAAGAACTTAAACAATAATTGCAAATATCAGAGTTTACGTTATGGATTTCGGAAGAAGAAAAACGTACAAGTACACCTTCAAGGTTCCAAAACTAGAACACCTAAGGAAATTAGGAAGAATGATTACTAATCACGAGGCTTTCAGAGTTAAGCACGGAGGACTGTTGTCTCTTTTGAAGGTCAACATGGTTGAAGGGATCCTGTCTACACTAGTTCAGTTCTACGATCCAGTATACCACTGCTTCACTTTCTCAGATTACCAGCTCACACCAACACTGGAAGAGTACTCCCACCTGATTGATTTACATATCACTGATCAAGATCCATTTTCCAGACTGGAAGAAATTCCAAAAGATCAAGCCATTACAAGAGCAATCTCTTTAGAAGAGTCGGAAATTAGGACTCACATGACCACCAAGGGAGGAATCCAGGGTTTACCGGCTAAATTCCTGATGGAGAAAGCTTTATACTTTGCCAGTATAGGAAATATAACTGCTTTCGGGGATGTCTTTGTTATTCCTCTTTCCCAACATTGACAACTTCGTCGACACCAATGCTTTTAAGATATTCTTAATTGGGAACCCAGTCCCAACCTTGCTCGCAGATGCTTATCATTTTGTACACTTAAGGAATTTGTACAGTGGGGGATGATCACATGCTCTACAAATGGTTTATTTCCCACTTGCCCAAGTCTGCTGCTTTTTAGGATCACAAGAGTAGTATGCGTTGGTCGCAGAAGATTATGTCTCTTACCAATTCTGACATAGATTGGTACAATCGGATCTATGACGGAGTAAAAATCAACGACAAATGTGGAAATTTTCCTAATGTACCCCTCATTGGTACTAAAGGAGGGATCAACTATCATCCAATTTTAGCTCGCCGTCAACTTGGATACCCGATGAAGAATATCCCACATAATGTTCATCTGGATGGTCTTTTCTTCAAGGAAGGGGAAAATGACAGGGCACTAAAGAAAGAAATAGTGCATGCCTGGCAACATATTCACAGGAAGGGGAGAGAGTCCTTGGGGAGGCCAAATTGTATCTCTGCAGAGCCTTATCTCCACTGGGTACAAACTAGAGCCATCAAACTGAGGATGCCTTACCCTCGTCAATAAGTTTTTCCCTTAAAGGAATATGTCCTTTATTTCATGTCCGATACGGAAAAACTCCAGATCACTCTCAACAAAGTCCAACATGAGAAGAACTCTTAATTTGGAATGTACCAAGATTCAGGAACTGCTAAAGGAAAAGGATGCTCTGATTGAGATATTAGAGCAGCATGCCATAGAAAGTCAGGAGGAACAAAGAAATTTGTTCTCTCCTTTCACTTGGCAAAGGATCGTCGACCCGACAACAACTGAAGGGGCCCGATCGAAGAAAAGAAAAATTCAGGAACCAGCATCTGAGCTCTCCTCAGAGAGAACTCAGGATCCATAGGCCTAATTTTCCTTCTCGCACTTTGTAAAATATTGTACTTTTCCCTGTAAAATACTACAATCTTTCGAGTTCAATAAAAGGGTTTCCCCCGCTGTGTGATACTTGCAATATAATTGTTAAAAGTTCTTTTGAAAACAAAAACTAAAAAAATATATCATTCTCATTCTTTGCATATCATTCATCATTCTCACATAGCATGTCTTTGTCTTTGAGTCTCACATATGTGTCGCACTCTAGAGTCAAACTGTCTCATTCGTACAATACTCAGTCCAATTGACAAAAGAAAATGGACGATCTCGAGGAAGAGAACAGAGAGCTGAGAGAAGAAATCAACGCTCTAAAGGAGAGTTTAAAGAAACTCCATAACACCATGGAATCCATGGCAGCAGCCCAGGAACAACAACATCAAAGGACTGTGATCTCATAGATTATGTCTACACCAGCATTTGAAACACTTGGCAGTCATCCTCAGTACAACATTCCTAAAGGTTTCCCCTGGGGCATGCCTCTCAACTTTATACCTGAAGGATACATCCCACCAGTTACTGAAGACCCAAAAGCCATAGCAGGAACCACCAGACCTGAAGGTTACAAACTTCAGGTAAATGAAGATGCAAGGGTTACAACAGAAACTCCTGAAGGTTACAAACTTCAGGTCACTGAAGCACCAAGAATTACTGCCGTAATGTCTATACCATAACCGGTGGTACATACTATCCCTAAGGAACAGATCCCGTAGGCCGCTTCTGGCAGAAACGAAGAAGTATATGAAAGGATGAATGAATTCCAGGAATAGTTCTTGGAAATGCAGAAGGAACTGCACGCCATTCATGGACAGGACTTGTTTGGCAAAGATGCCGCCGACCTCTGTTTGATCCCTAATGTAAAAATACTGCACAAATTCAAGGTGCCTGACTTTTAAAAATACAAAGGCAACTCTTGCCCTCAAAGTCAATTGGTAATGTACGCTCGAAAAATGTCTACCCAGACAGAAAATTAACAGCTACTAATTCATTACTTCCAAGACAGGTTAACCGGTGCCGCACTCAAGTGGTACATGGGTTTAATTCGCGCCAAGATCAGTACTTTCAGAGATCTTGGGGCAGCCTTCGTTTATCGGTATAAATATAATTTGGATATGGCACCAGATAGGGACCAGCTCAGAGCCATGTCCCAGAGGGAGAAAGAAACCTTCAAGGAGTACGCTCAAAGATGGCGTGAAATCGCTGCCCAGATATGTCCTTCCCTCGAGGAAAAGGAAATGATAAAGATCTTATTGAAAACATTAAGCTCTTTCTATTACGATCAAATGGTTGCCAGTGCACCTAGTGACTTCACTGAAATGGTGAACATGGGAGTACGCCTTGAAGAAGCAGTCCGAGAAGGATGATTGGTCAAAGATGCAGAGCCATCCAGCAGTACTAAAAGATACAGTAGTGCTTTCCAAAAGAAGAAATAGCAAGATATCAGTAATATCTCTCTAGGAAAGAAAAGGTGAAGGTATCAACCGGTAGCAGCAGTAACTCCCGCTATCAACCCAACGCCAACTCTGACATATCAACCTCAGGTTGTTCAGAGCCAACCAAGTTAACAACAGTATCAGCAAAGGCAGCAACAACCTCTTCAGCAGGCTCGCCCGCAGTACAATAACAACAATCGTATTACACGACCATCTGGGTTAGACCCTATACCAATGTTATATACAGATTTATTTCCACTTCTGCTGGCCAAGGGGCACGTTCAAACCAGGACTCCTCTTACAATACCAGAAAATCCACCTTTTTGGTTCAAAGCAGATCAAACTTTCCCTTACCATCAAGGAGGATCAGGACATAACATTGAGAATTGCCTCAACTTCAAATCTGATGTACAAAAGCTCGTCAGAAATGGGGTTTTATCTTTTAAAGATACTAATTCGAATGTTCATACGAACACATTACCAAAACACGAGAAGACTACGGTGAATTTAATAGAAGGAGAACCTGGCGGCAGTTATCAAATTCACAATGTACGCTTACTGGGAGACAACCTGGTAAAAATGCATTGCAGACAGAGCGGGTACGACCAGTGCCATTTCAAAACTATCATTAGTGTGATATTTGTTCCAAGGACAATCAAGGATGTGCCATAGTACAAACAACCCTTCAAGAACAAATGGATCTAGGCTGGATTCAGGATCACAGGATTCGTGAAGTAAACATGGCCCATGCACATCCAAACATTGTTCAAAACCATGACATTCGTGCAATGAACGTCAATCTAGTGGCAATGCATTCAAGACAAAGTTAATATTACAATTTGTCGCGACACGATTATAACACTTGCCCGATTTTCTCAAAAGATAATCAGGGATGCTCTTTTATACAAAAGGCCCTCCAGCGTCAAATGGATCTTAGATGGATCCAAGACTACCATGAAAGGAATGATCATCAGGTTAAGATGGTTCAGATCTTTGACATCCGCTTAATGAATACCAGTCTAGTAGAATTGCATGCCAAGCAGGTCAGACTTGGTTTCCTGGCCTCGCACGATTATCAAGACTGCAAAGAATGTTACGAAAACGACCAAGGTTGTGCGCTTGTACAAAGGACTCTTCAACATCTGTTGGACCACTGGTGGCTTCCAATCTACCAGGATGAAGACACGCAACAAGTTAGCATAGCTAATGGAAATCCTGATAGACACCAAAGCTGTGATATCCGCTTACTAGAAACATATATGGTAAGGATGCACTACATACAAAGTGGATACGGTCGGGTACCACCTCACAATTATAAGCGTTGTGGAATATGCTCGGAAAATAACCAATGGGCTATCTCGTATGAGCACCTCTCTAGCATCAGTTAGACCGAAAGGAAATTCAACCACGCTTGAATTCTCAGTCAATCAACATGGTGCAAGATTGCCTCCCTGTTCAAAACAAGAACCAAGGACTACTGAACAAAAGCATTGTCACAGTCCCCAATAAAACAGAACCTGTCAATCATGAAATAACCAAGGATGTTTGCGTCATAATTCCTCTGCTCAATGAGTCAAAAATCTCTCTTGATAGTAGAAAAGTGTCTGACCTGTCCAATCTAGAACCAATCGAGGTTGCCTACAACGGTCAAAAAGCCCCGGTGGTCGTCTACTTTCCAGGTCCAATACCATACAAGTCAAAAAAGGCCATCCCATACAAGTACGGCGCAATGACCATAGAAAATGGAAAATAAATTCCATTACCATCCGTTGTAAACATTGCTGACATCAGTCATGTTACCCGGAGCGGTCGAATCTTCAACAAAGGAGTTGGAGAGTCTACAAAAGAAAAGGAACCTCAGGCTGAAGTTCCTAATCAACAAATCAGTTAATCCAGCAATGCAGAACCTATAAAAAACCACGATGAAATGCTAAAGCTCATCCAGAAAAGCGAGTACAACATTGTGGATCAATTGTTGCAAACTCCATCTCGAATCTCTCTACTATCTCTCCTGCTTAGTTCAGAAGCTCACAGAGAAGCTCTAGAGAAAGTCTTGGAATAGGCCTTTGTAGAACAAGATGTGACAGTGGGTCAATTTGACAGCATTACCTCCAACATCACTTCCTGCAACAACTTGGGATTCAGTGATGAAGAACTTCTAGAGGAAGGCAAAAACCATAACATGGCACTCAATATCACAGTCAATTTCCAGGACGATGCTTTAGCCAGCGTACTGGTAGACACAGGTTCATCCTTGAACGTCATGCCAAGGTCAACTTTGGTACAACTATCTTTTCAAGGTACTCCCATGAGAGGCAGTGAGATCACCGTCAAAGCCTTTGACGGATCCAGGAAAACAGTTATCAGCGAAGTCGATCTTCCTATAACCATTGGTCCTCACACTTTCCAGGTCATAGACATCTGGGCAGCATACAACTGCTTATTAGGAAGACCTTGGATACATGAAGTTGGGGCAGTCACTTCGACACTTCACCAGAAGCTGAAGTTCGTCAAGAACGATAAACTAGTCACGATATGTGGAGAGCAAGCTTTAATCGTGAGAAACTTATCATTATTCTCCCGTGTAGAACCAGAGAAGGTCGTTGGAACTCAATTTCAGGCACTCTCGGTGAGCAATGAGAATCACCAAGAAAAGGGAACATCGATTTCCTCATACAAAGACGCTCTCAAAGTAATGGAGAGTGATGACATAAAAGGATGGGGACAAATTGTAATTCATGCTAATAACAAGACAAGAAAAGGTCTTAGTTTTTCTCCGACATGTACCCAGACTACAAATAAGGATGAAAGCTTTCGTCCCATTCAGGATTTCTTCCACAATGGAGGCTTCCTCCACCCAGTATCTCAAGAAGTCCACACCATCGAGGAGAACAACTCTCCTGACACAGATGAAGAGTGGAAATCTTATCTCAACAATGAAGGTTATGTATCTCAGGGAGAAACGTACATGTCATTCTGCTCTCCAAGGCAAAGTCCCAAATATATACCGAGATCAGATGTCAGAATGATCTACGGAGATTGTGATCCCGAGGGATGTCGTGCTCCACCCAACTCATTAGAGGAAGACACTATGATGAAAGGCAACTTTGACTATGATTTTTATGATCCCCTGGATTATTTTCCTATCTGGAAGCCAAACATGGAAGACTCGGGGCAAAAGAGTCAGCCAGATAATGCTTATCCGCTGAATGATCTTGAAAAGAATACACTTGTTCTCCTAGAGTCATGGAATCCTTACCCAGAACATTCCGAAAATGCCCAACACCATGTTGATGAATTTGCAAAGACTGCAGGACAAGAATTCATTAACTATGCATTTCCTGAAGTCAACGTCATTGAAGAAGATGACACATCTATTCCCACAGAAACCTGGGATACCTTGGGGCAGCCAAGCGGCAAGTATGACTTTCTAGTCAAATATACTACTCCTGAAAGCTTTCGCATCAGATATGAGGACATCCATCCAACTGGATGGGAAGATCCTCTTGAGAGTGAAAATACTATAGAAGATGCGACAGAAGAGTCCTCTTATAATAATTTTGCATGGGAAGAAGACTCTAATGATCCCACTCTGCCACAAATCACTGTCATTACTAAAGACAAACCAAGAAGGAAAGTACCAAACTTTGTGATCCACAGAGGAGTTCGTCGCCATTGGGTTGCGGTCGATGTCCTGAATGTCGTTCATAAATCGAAGTAATTACCATATCTTTGTTTTGACCTTTCACCTTGCCCAGGTAAAATGGATGTTTTATAGGGCTTACTTTTCTGTAAATGTCCCTCTTCGCTTTGCCCAAAGCGACAGAGTTTTGTTTTATAGGGCTATGTTTCAAGAATCGACAAGTCATGAATAAATAATGTCATTCTGAATTCCTGCATTCATTGTTATTTTCACTTTTCGTTTTTCAGAAAATGGTAATCCTAAAAAACAATCCAAAATAAAGACAAGCATTTAAAAAAAAAATACGGCACACACTTTTGCATTCTCTCTGTCTTTTCTAAAAAGGAATCATCACGTCATGAAGATTACTTGTTTTAAACCCCATTGAAACATACGATCTAATGCCTTCTCCCAACTTTGAATTCCCGGTATTTAAAGCTGAAGAAGAAGAGGACGAAGAAATTCTAGAAGAGATCTCCCGACTACTCAGGCAAGAGGAAAGGTTCATCGAACCATACAAAGAGCCATTGGAAATGGTCAATTTGGGTTCAGAAGAAGGAAGGAAAGAAGTTAAGATTGGAGCACTGCTCATTCCAACTGTCAGAGAAGGCTTGATAAAACTTCTCAAAGAGTTTCTAGATGTGTTTACTTGGTCCTACCAGGACATGCCAGGATTGGATACCAGCATCGTGGAACATCACTTACCGCTGTAAACAGAATGTCCTCCGATAAAACAAAGACTGAGAGGGACTCATCCAGATATGGCCATCAAAATTAAAGAGGAATTGCAGAAACAGATTGACGCAGGTTTCCTCGCCACCTCAGAATATCCTCAATGGTTAGCCAACATAGTGCCAGTTCCAAAGAAGGACGGGAAAGTCAGAATGTGTGTAGACTACAGGGAATTGAACAAAGCAAGTCCAAAAGATGATTTTCACCTACCACACATTGACATGCTGGTAGACAGTACAACAAAATTCAAAGTCTTCTCCTTCATGGATGGATTCTTGGGCTATAATCAAATTAGAATGGCACCAGAAGACATGGAGAAAACATCATTCATCACCCCATGGGGCACCTTTTGTTACAAGGTAATGTCGTTCGGTCTGAAGAACGCAGGGGCAACTTATCAAAGGGAGATGACAACTCTGTTTCATGACATGATTCACAAAGAGATTGAAGTGTACATCGATGACATGATCGCCAAATCTAAAACAGAAGAAGAACATGTGGATCACCTATCAAAGTTATTCGAGCGTCTGAGAAAATACAAACTCCGTCTGAATCCCAATAAATGTACATTTGGTGTTCGCTCAGGAAAGCTCTTAGGATTCATCGTCAACCAGAAAGGAATTGAGGTTGATCCCGACAAAGTTAAGGCCATTCAAGAAATGCCTTCTCCAAAAACTGAAAAGCAAGTAAGAGGATTTTTGGGACGTCTGAATTACATCTCAAGATTCATATCCCTCATGACTGCGACATGCGCGCTGATTTTCAAACTAGTCAGAAAGAACCAAAGCTGTCTATGGACAGAAGACTTCCAGAAAGCCTTCAACAGCAACAAAGAATATCTGTTGAATCCACTGATTCTGTCTCCTCCAGTGGAAGAAAGACCATTAATCATCTACTTAACAGTCTTGGAAGACTCCATGGGTTGTGTGCTTGGCCAACAAGACGAGACAAGAAGAAAAGAGTCTGCCATTTATTGCTTAAGGAAGAAGTTCGCAGACAGTGAAACTCGATACACTATGCTCGAGAAAACTTGTTGCGCTCTGGCTTGGGCAGCCAAACGTCTTCGCCAGTACATGATTTGTCACACTACTTGGCTAATCTCCGAGATGAACCTTATCAAGTATGTCTTTGAAAAGCCTGCTCTCACAGGAAGGATTCCCCATTGGAAAATGTTGTTATCAGAATACAACATCGAGTACCATGCTCAAAAAGCCGTCAAAGAAAGTATTTTAGCCGATCATTTGGGTCATCAGCCGATTGACAATCAGGAACCAGTCAAATTTAACTTCCAGGACGAAAATGTTATGTACCTAAAAATGAAAGATTGCGATGAACCGCTACCAAGCGAAGGGCCAGAACCAGGTTTCCAATGGGGACTAATATTCGACGGAGCTGTCAACGCTTATGGAAATGGAATTGGGGAAATCATTGTTACACCTCAGGGTACCCATATTCCTATCACTTCCAGATTAACATTCAAATGCACAAATAATGATGCCGAATACGAAGCTTATATCATGGGTCTCGAAGAAGCTATTGACCTAAGGATAAAGAACTTGGATGTGTATGGAGACTCAGCCCTGGTTATAAATCAGATCAAAGGAGAGTGGAACATATATCCATCAGGATTGATTCCTTACAAAGACTACGCGAGAAGGTTGTTACCCTTCTTCAACACGATTGATTTTCATCACATCCCTCGTGAAGAAAACCACATGGCGGATGCACTAGCCACTCTATACTCCATGATTAGTGTGAGTTGATGGAACGACGTACCCAAGATTGATATAATGCGCCTCGAAAGGCCCACTTACATCTTCGTGATTGAAGCAGTCATAGATGACAGACCATGGTATCACGATATCAAATGCTTCCTTCAAAGACAGGAATACCCGCCTGGGGCATCTAGAAAAGATAGGAAGACTCTCAAAACACTGGCTGACAACTTCTTCCTAAATAATGATATACTCTACAAGAGAAACTTCGACATGGTTTTGCTCAGATGCGTAGACAGACAAGAAGCAAACATGTTAATGAAAGAAATTCACGAAGGATCCTTTGGCACTCATGCCAATGGACACACAATGGCAAGAAAAATTCTGAGAGCAAGATATTATTGGCTGACAATGGAATCTGATTGCTACAAGTACATGATGAGGTGTCACAAGTGTCAGATATACGCCGACAAAATCCATGTACCGCCAACGCATCTCAAAGTCTTTTCTTCTCCATGGCCTTTTTCTATATGGGGAATCGACATGATTAGCATTATTGAACCCAAAGCTTCAAACAGACATCGGTTCATCCTAGTAGCCATTGACTACTTCACTAAGTGGGTCGAAGCAGTATCATATACCAATATGACCCGACAAGTGGTGGTCTGATTTATCAAGAACAATCTCATCTGTCATTATGGTGTTCCAAGCTAGATCATTACTGATAATGGATCCAACTTGAACAACAAGATAATGAAAGAGTTGTGTGCTGAGTTCAAGATCGAACACCATAACTCATCTCCCTACCAACCTAAAATGAATGGAGTGGTAGAAGCGGCTAACAAGAATATCAAGAAGATCATTCAGAAGATGGTTGTAACCTACAAAGATTGGCATGAGATACTACCCTTTGCTCTTCACGGTTATCACACATCTTTCTGCACTTCAACAGAGGAAACCCTTTTCTCTCTAGTATATGGCATAGAAGCAGTGCTCCCCAGAGAAGTAGAGATCCCATCAATAAGAATATTGATGGAAGCCAAGCTAACAGAAGCTGAATGGTGTCAAAGCCGACACGATGAACTGAATCTAATCGAAGAAAAGAGAATGACGGATTTATACCATGGTCAATTATATCAGCAAAGAATGAAGAAGGCGTTTAATAAGAAAGTCTGGCCCCGTGTCTTCAAGGAAGGAGACCTTGTACTCAAGAAGATACAATCATTTCTCACTGATTCTAGGGGCAAGTAGACTCCAAATTACGACGGCCCCTATGTTGTTAAGAAAACCTTTTCAGGCGGTGCCTTGAGACTCGCAACCATGGATGGAGAGGAGTTTACCTACCCCACAAATGTTGATGTAATCAAGAAATACTTCGCCTAAATGAAAAAAAAAACGTCTCGTTGGACTGAAAACCCGAAGGGTGGTCCAGGAAAAAATTAGAGACATAAACAATAGTCATCCCGATAGATTGAAAACCTGAAATGGCAATCTAGGCAAAAGTTAGGGATTCATGGCAAGTAACTATATCCGACAAGATTGACGCCTCAGCGGTAACGTCATCCGTCCGGAAAACTTCAGTCAAGGTCGCATTCGACAGAAGCTCAGAATGTCCTGAATTCAAAGTTGGTGGAAGGATAGCGGTCGTTATGTTTCAATGTGGCCCCTTTCCTTTTAAATTACCATTTTCTAAACTTTGTAATGCTCCATGGGATCATGCGTTTGGCTGATTACCATTCTATCAATAAAAATTTGAGCCCTTGTGCCTTTTGTTTGCAATTCGTATTCATTCTGCTTTGCAAAATGACATTTTAATATGATCAACGACTCTTGAAACAAAAAAAATGATTTTTTACTTGTCAAATTTACTTCCCATTTTAAAACAAAGATGGGAATTTCTTTTTGATTAATGAGCACAAAAAGGAATATCGGCTGCTTCTCCGGTAGTGGTCAAACTTCAAAATGCAGAATCAAAATACTCCTTTTGACCAGTACACTCTGAATGAAGGATCGACTACTTCAGACGGAATATCCCTTTTGGCATCCCTGGTAGAGCTTTTACCTCAGAGAACCAATGATTGGTTTTTTTTCTCCCCAGTAGGATCTACCCCTAAAAACAAAAACGGATTTTGATCCCTAACAGGTTTGTACCTCCAAGAACCAAAACAAACGCAGGGGTCCCCATGCTCAAACAAACGTACAACTTTCAAAATCTCTAGTGATACCCTCATCTCCCAGAGTGGCCGAGTATCTAGTTGTGTTCATCACCAATCCGTATGTCGTGTCTATTTTTTTAGCATCAGCATCTCATACATTATACATAATTGATTCATGTTTAAACTCATGTTGCATTAATATCACTCTGGTCATGTTCATCCCAAGTGATAAAGCGTACTCTCTCCGATAGAGTTGTCAGTCTTTCTTACCATGTTAGATAGGACAAAATTCCAGTTTAAATTCTTTCCTCATCAGGAAAATATATCGTCTAAACCATCTCTCTCCAATTTATTCCTGGATTGGAGTCTGTCCTTGATCACTTTGATAACTTGGACCTCTGTAAGACGAAAAGCCATTTGGTTTTACACCTTTGGAGCTTCACTCTTCACCAATGAAGGTGACATTTTACTTTCCCGGATTAAAGAAAATTCCCAGATAAAGCCTCTCTACAGAAGACTTTTAGCAATACGGCAGTTTCTCCCCGAAAAATTGCTTTCAATGAAGTCATCAGCACCTCAAAATTGAATTGCATCACGTGGCGTCTCTCCGAAAAGAAGAAGTATGGTGTAATTTCCCCAAGAAATGGCATCTCCAACAGAGAAGTTTGCACACCTCTGCAGTTCAGACCAATGGGTTTCCCCAGCAAGTCTGACATCAAATTGTTTTTCCATCAAATGGCATCTCCCCGGCGAGAAGTTTGGTGAAAACCATCACAGATAGCATTCCTTGTCAAGAGAAGGACTCGACAAGAAGAAATTGAGACCAGTTCCGTGGCTGAAGACCAAGATCGAGGGGAAGTTTATTTCAAAGCAACTGAGACCGGTTCCGTGGATGAAGAACAGGATCGAGGGGAAGTTTATTTCAAAGCAACCGAGACCAGTTCCTTGGCTGAAGACCAGGATCGAGGGGAAGTTTATTCCAAAAGAAAACTGAGACCAGTTCCGTGGCTGAAGACCAGGATCAATGGGAAGTTTATTTCAAAAGAAAACGAGACCAGTTTCGTGGATGAAGACCATGATCGAGGGGAAGTTTTACCCTTTTCTAAGTAGCATTGCTTAGCAAAAGAAGATGGATGAGCAAATAACTGCTATTCACAACCACAATCAAAATTTCGGGTATTCCGATATTTAATCCTCTTTTACCTTGAATGTCCGAACATCTTCGCCATTCATACCTTCAGGTCCAAGAAGATTAAATAGGGGCATCTGTCATACCCTAAATTTTGACCATAAGATTTCCCATCATTTTGCAAATCATCACCACAATATGGATGTACCTTCATACCTCATCAATCCTCTCAAAAATTATTGAGCATTCACCTCAATAAGGAATTGACATGATCCTCAAATTGTCAATCCTCTCAAACATCCATAAAGGATCAAGGGGTCTCCCACATTAAGAATCAAGCATAGGAATGCAACATTTTAAGCTGATCAAGCCTCAAGATCACCAGTGTCACCAAATTAGGGTTTTGGTTGACCAAGGTCTCCAGAGAGAAATTTTCATCTGGGCTTGAGCCAATACTTCAAAACATGATCCAAGAAGCTCAAACGGACCTCATGGATCCAATCATAAGTTCAAAATATCCTCAGGGGATGCATTCATAAAAAATCAGGAATTAGGGTTTCTTGACCTGATTCGCCCCTAAGTTGACTTTTGGAGCAAGGCATGAGCCAAAACCTCAAGGAATGTTTTGAAGACCTCAAATATATTATATTGATCCTCTTACAAGTTCAAATTGACACAAAGAACTTGGTTCATGAGCAATATAGAGATTCAAATTCATCTGGAACCCAAACTAGGGTTTTTGAGAAAAAGTCAACCATACCTTTGACTTTTGACCAAGACATGATCTCAAACCTTGGGACATGATTCAAGACACTCTAAAACACCTATGGAATCCATCCATTAGGTTTGAATTGGACCAAGGACTTGATTTCATAAAGGATCACAAAGTTTAAAATTCATCTGACAAAAAGTCAATTGTGCCCAAAAACCAAGTTTGACTTTTGAGATTTCTTGACAAACATGGCTTCTTTAAGTAAAAAACAATGTTAACTTGTGGTTTTTATCATCATCCATCAAGAAAAATCAAGAAAATTGGAGTTACTTGCAAAAGGGGCAACCTTAAGAAACTTGAATTTTCACTAAGTCATGGAAAAAAGGATGATTTTTACCCAACTTTGCAAGACCATAACTTTTGATCCAAGCAACCATTTTCTTCCATCCGAAGCTCAAATGAAAGCTCTCATTACATACTACAAAAGTGTCCTCCTGGCCTATGGTCAAAAGATGCATGGATTTTGAGTTAGAAAGCCATGAAGTTAGGGTTTCATGAGATTTTCACTTTTACACTTAGTGAAATTTTGGACAAAATCTGTTTGCATTTTTTCCAACTTTGAGGACATTTTTCTCCATGATCCACATTGATCCAAGACCAAAGTTAAACATCAAAGTTGAAGTATGATATGCAAGCTTTCCAAAGCGTACAAGAACATCATCAAACTTCATTTGAGCAAAGAGATATGGAGTGGCCAACATGCCTTGCTGCAAATTGTTTTGCAAAATCAGTTTGGTAATCCTTGTTAAAAAACGAGCAACTTTCATGTTTACAAAAGTAAAACCATTGAGCAATCAGAGAGTTATGAGAGGTTTTGCAAATCTGGGGAAACATGACATGCGCGAGGAAGAAGGTGTTCTTGGCGCCCTTTTTCAAATATTTGAATTTTCTTTTATTTTTTTAATTGATTTCTAAATTTTATTTCTCTCTGATTTTTAATCATTTTGGATTGATTCTTTTTTTCAAAATTCACAAATATGTTTAAATATTTTAATCCATAAAAAAATCAAAAAAATATTATTTATTTAATATATTTTGAATGTTTGTAGAGAATTTCTTTTTAATTGTTTTTTAAACATTTTAAAAGAGTTCTTTCTCTTGATTTTTCAAACTCAAATGAATTTCAAGTCATCATATGGATAAAACATTTTTTTCAAACATTGATCCAAGGTCACAACTTGTTTATTAAATAAATTTGATAATTTCCATCATTTAATTTAATTTTTCTTCAAAATAAATACCTTTTTTATAAAATTAGGGTTTCTTTGATTTAACCTTCAAATTTTGTTTTCAAAAATACTCTTGGGCCTCTTTGTAGAGTGTAAGACCCACTCCTTTTTGTACATAAATATTTTGGGTCTCAGTCATTGTATAAGTACCACTGTGGTTTTCAAAACTACAGCACGATCGTCGCCTTTCAAATAAACTCCTTGGGCCTCTCCTTGAGAGTAAGCCCCATTTTTTCTTCTTTACAAACATCCTTGGGCCTCTAATAGAGTGTAAGACCCAACCTCTTTGTACATAAATAAATTTTGGGCCTTTGCTGTAGTATAAGTCTCACAACGTCTTTCGGTATCGCAGTGCGATCCCTGTTTTCAAAATAAGTCATTTGGGCCTCTCCTTGAGTATAAGCCCTAATCTTTTGTACATAAACTTTATTTTAACAATAAACAAACTCCATGGGCGTCTCCTTGAGTTGTAAGCCCCATACCTCTATTTTCAAAATCATCTGCCTGTTTTAAACTGGTACTAAGAGGAGCATTATTCCCGGTGAAACTGCTCTTAGACCACTTGGGCCTCTCTTTGAGTTATAAGCCCCAAACATACTTTTCTTTTAAACAGCTTTCTTTTAATTCAAAGTTTTCTCAAAACTTTCTTCAATTTCTCTAAACCCTAATAATACAGTTGTAATCAATACAATCAATCACAATACACTTGGGTCTCTTTTAAGAGTGTAACCCAGTAGTTAGGTCTACACGTAGGTCAAACTAGAGGTTGCTTCTAACATAGTCAATAACTAGTTCCCTCATAGGAAACTCCCCTCGACACAGTCTGCCTCCTCTTGGGCTTTTTCAATATGCAACAGAGAAAGGCATTATTCTCGGTGAAACTTTTCTCTAGACTGCCAAAACTTAGAAACATATACAAGAAATTCATTTCCCCATAGAGGATTAATTCCCGGTGAAACCTCTTTTGAATTTCTTCAAACCTTAGAACTGTTCAACAAAGAAAGGATTAATTCCCGGTGAAACCTCTCTTGAACTTTTCTTAGGCTTGGACCCACAGGCTTCCTAGAAGTATCCCCAGCCTCCTCTTGGGCTTAGCACAAGGACCAACAGGCTTCTTAGAAGTTCCCCAGCCTCCTCTTGGGCTTAGTACAAGGACCCAAAGGCTTCCTAAAAGCATAAGATAGAAATTAGTCATCTCTACTAGTTCAATCCCCAGGTGAGTCAAAATTCCAGAACATCTCATCATTCAAGGGTTGATCTACATCTCTAATACCCTCAGCCTCCTCTTGGACATCATACAAAGATCTCTCTACACCAGATTCTACCACCTTTTAAGAGACTTAGATAGTCTCAGCCTCCTCTTGGGCTTCATTCAAGTAAACTTGGAAATTATCATAGTCTCCTTTTGGACTCCACACAGAAACCCTCAGGTTTTCTAAAGGTATAGGGAAAACCCTGATCATTTTACCAATACACCAGTCTCCAGCAGAGTTAAAAACCTCTAAGGTTTTCAAACTCACCTTTAAACTTCTCTGACCTCCAACAAGGCTTAAACTTCACCTTGAAAACCCCAGCCAAGGTCAGATTGACCTCAACAAAACCCTAACAGAATCAGAGCCTTATGGCATCTGATACTTCAACTCTTCCCTAATTCCCCAGTAAGAGTTAGATCCCTTTTGGATTCCCCAATACAATTTAGACCTGCTCTTGGATTTCAATAAATCCTCAGCAAGAGACAGCCTCCTCTTAGGCTTCCTATAAGAATTTCCCCAGTCAGCCTCAATCTTGGGCTTTGTACAAGACAAACATCATACTCCTCAATTGAGTCAGTTCTCTATACTCAAACTTGTCAGCCTCAATCTTGGGCTTTGTACAAGACATATATAACACTCTCCAGAGGAGTCATTTTCTTTCAGCTTCAACCTTGGGCTTTGAACAAGGCACACAAAAAACAACATCCCCTTAGATAAGACCATGAGTCCACTCTGTAGGAGGATATCCTCTTCTAGATATCACATATCAAAACAAATAATTAAAACCTTTTTCCAGATAATTGCTATAAGTGGCACACTTGTTGAGCAGGTTATTACTGGATGACCATGGAGTCCGACTGTTTTAAATACGCCAGAAAGTATCATAAATGCCAGATTTATGCGGAAAAAGTGCATGGGCCACCGACTCCTCTGAATGTGTTGACATCTCCTTGGCCCTTTGCTATGTGGGGCATTGATATGATTGGAAATATTGAGTCGTCTGCCTCCAATGGGCATCGCTTCATTCTGGTTGCCATTGACTATTTCACCAAGTGGGTGGAAGCATCTTCGTTTGCCAAAGTCACCAAGCAAGTGGTTGTCCGGTTCATAAAGAAGGACACCATCTGTCGTTACGACATTCCTGAAAGCATCATTACTGATAATGGTTCCAATTTGAATAACAAGATGATGAAGGAGTTGTGCCAAAGCTTCAAAATAGAACATCACAATTCTTCTCCCTATCGTCTGAAAATGAATGGTGTTATTGAGGCGGCAAATAAGAATATTAAGAAGATTGTACAAAAGATGGTTGTGACGTATAAGGATTGGTATGAGATGTTGCCATTTGCCTTGCATGGTTATCGTACTTCAGTATATACATCAACAGGGGCAACCCCTTTCTCACTTGTGTATGGTATGGAAGCAGTCCTAACATTGGAAGTTGAGATTCCTTCTTTAAGGATTTTGATATATATGAAACTTACGAAGCTTAGTAGGTACGAACCAGGTTGAATCAGCTGAACCTCATTGAAGAGAAAAGACTGGCAACCATCGCACATGAGAGGTTATCTTAGAGCAGGATGAAGAAGGCCTTTGATCAGAAAGTGTGTCCTCGGTGTTTCCAAACAGGCTATGAGAGCAAGGTTCCTTAGTCCTTGCTTTAATGAAGTCAAAACTAGTATTATCTCGTGCTTGTACTTTGGACGGTATCATTGCGTCTTAGATTACATTCATTATTTGATATGTATAAAATATTCCATGTACATGTGTTTATGCATATAAGAGCATCCTGTGTATGAAATTTGTGCAATTGATTATGTTGAATACCTTAGGTCAACTCAAAAAGGGTTTAGGTCGACCAAAATACACATAAAAAGGTGTTTATAGCAGTTTGGTATCCTTGCGTCGAATCACAGACATATGGAGGTCGACGCATGTTGTTGATATAATAAATTGTTGCTCTTGGGTGTCCATGCGTTGACCCACATGTATGGGGCGGTCGACGCATACTGTAAGAAGAAGAATTCTTGGTTTTGAGGTTTCCTTGCGTTGATGCATGACCTAGTTCCGGTCGACACATCCCTGAAACTTTTGTGCAATTTTTACATTCGGGTGGGCTTAGGTCGACCCCCCTAGTGCTGTGGTCGACCTCTCACTCACTAAAACTGATTTTTCTGATTCTTTGTGTTTCAAAAAGTTGTTATTTCAGTTATTGGGTCTTAGCATCATATATATTCATTTGTTTCATTATTGTACATACATAGACCAAGAAAAGTGAAAATATACATTGATTTTTGCTCATCATCTTCATTCTCACACTTGCATTCTTCAACAATTACACATAATCATTTTTGTTGATCTTTTGCATTGTCGATAACGTCCAAATGTAGGATTGTGTATCTAGTTTTGGTTGAGAATTCAGTGGCTTTTTCTTGAATAAAACTATTAGGGTTTTGTCCTCTAAATCTTGAGGATTTGGGGGTTTTTCCATAGATCTTTGCTTCATAGATTCATCTGAATGAAAGGTTTGAAGAACGGTGGGTTCGTTCAAACAAGTAGCGGTAACCGGAGGATTGTGTAGAAAGATTTAGGGTTGAATGTCGTGCGATCGAAATCGGTTGAGCGAAAGGTTTGAAGAACGATGGGTTTGTTCAAACAAGTAGCGGTAACCGGAGGTTTGTTCGAGGCGTTTGATGCACTTGATTCGACTTGAATCAAGGGGAGAGAAGGGAATAGTATCAACTTCAACAATTAGGCTTGAGTGTGTGGTGACTATTACTTCTCTTGTATACACTTTGTAGCTTGATAATACATATCTCAATTCTAGTTTTAGAATTGGGGGCAGACGTACCCGAAGCGAGGACGAAAGGGGAACTGCCTAAACAAATCCGGTGTTATTCTCTCTTTCTCTATTTCTTTAATTTGTATTGTTAACGTTTGCGTGATATCAACTGTTTAATAAATTTCCACTGTTGTGTAGTGCTGAAATTCTGTTTTGAAAACTCATTACAATCACTTGGATTGTAATTGTGAAAAATTATGCACTAGCATTACATAGGAAATTTAACTTGGGGTGTTGTGCACACCAAGTGTTCGACGTATTGATCGCACACAAACTATTTGTGATATTGCCAATTTAAGTTTACCTTTCACAATTCATTGGAAATCGGATAAAACAAAGTGATCATTATTTGTATTGATTAATTGGCAAATTATTGATTCATTTTCTCATTGAATTTAATTCCATTCAGTTTCGTATATCCGATCTTACCAATAACGGTTCGTTTAGACGATTTATATCCTCGGCCGCTTCCGCACATTTTTGAAAACAATTTTTAAGCGCGGACTCTGTTTAAAAATTAGTGATTTATTCAACCCCCTTCTAGATCATTGCCATCGTCTAACACAGGCGACCTGGTATTGAAAAGGATACTTCCTCTTCAGACAGATCACAGGGGAAAATGGACTCCGAATTATGAAGGACCATACGTTGTGAGAAAGGTTTTCTCTGGCGGACCCTTGTTGCTCTCAACTATGGATGGTGAAGATTTTACATCCCCTGTGAACGCAGACACAGTCAAAAAATACTTTGCATAAAAGAGACCCGTTGGACCATAAAAAGAAAAGGTCCAGGTGTAGCGAGCGATTTTGGACGCGGTTCTTAAGCGTTGGTCGCTCTCTGCGGTTGAGCTTAAAACTACAGGTCGATTCATTTTTTATCCTATTAAAGCTGATGAAGGAAGGGAAATAGATGTATCCAATTAACCCTGTTTTGCATACTGAGTTTAAACAGCGGTCTGTTAGGTTACGGATGTTATCAATGTGGGGGGGCCTTTGAACTGGTTATTTGTATTTTTGCCAATACTGGTTTTTATCTAGACATAAGGTTTCTGGCGGGGAACCAGGATTAGGATGTTAGGACTGATGTTTTTGAATTACTGCTTTTTATTGATGGAGATATGGGATTTGGGTTTTTGTTTAGTGTGCTGGCTAAGATCTTTTCTTTCGATCTTATGCCTACGTATTCCCGTTTACCGAAACAGGGAAATCAGAGCGTTCGTAGTTCCTCCTATTCTATGGGAGGAAATGGGTGTTTTGGTGTCTTGTTCAAAGCCCAAGACGTGAAGCGAAAGGTGATTTGTATCTTGTTCAAAGCCCAAGATATGAAGCTAAAAGGTCTATTTGTATCTTGTTCAAAGCCCAAGATGTGAAGCTAAAAGGTCTCAACTTTAGAGAGAATTTGTCATCTCTAAAGAGGGAGTTGTATGTCACAACTGTTTATAAAGGAGAATTACTTTAACCGAGATATGTGAATCCGGCACTGCCATAATTTCCTTTATAGGGGATTTTAACCTGAAGGAGAAGACTTTAACTCAGTGTAGAGCAATGCTATCTTTCCTTAGGAATTGCTCATGCTAAAAGAAGGACAGTGGCATGGATGTAGATGATCCAGAGGCTTGCCGCTTACAGCGATTAGATGAAGAGGAAGGAGTTGTTGATGTTTGTGTACTGTGAACGAGGCACAACTTTGATGCTAAAAGGTTGATTGGATCAACCAGTGGTTTTCTTATACAAAGCCTAAGAGGAGGCTATTATGTGTCTCGTACAAAGCCCGAGAGAGAGGCTAAAAGGTTTTGACTCAACGATGGAATCTTTTGGTATCTCATATAAAGCCCGAGATGGAGGCTATTTGACTCAACAAGGGAGTTTTTTGTATCTCGTATGAAGCCCGAGATGGAGGTTGTTGCTTGTTTGGCTCAATAAGAACCTTTTTGTATCTCGTATAAAGCCCGAGATGGAGGCGAAAGGGGTGATTGACTCAACGAGGGAGTCTCTTATGTGTCTCGTACAAAGCCCGAAAGAGAGGCTAAACGTTGTTTGACTCCGCTGAGGAGAATCATTGTACAAAGCCCAAGAGGAGGCTAGGGTGACTGTTTTAGTTGAGTGACAGGTCCAGTATACTGATTTTGAAAGAGAAAATCAGTTTTTATATGAGCAACACTGTACTCAGGGATTTGATTCAAGGATCTGGGTTATTCCCTTTCTTTAAGGAAGCGGGAAATCCGAAGGGTATTGAGACTGTCCAAGTCTACGGGTTTCCTTCCTATTTAACGAATGGGTCACTTGGGAATATCTTTGAGACTCAAGGAAATTAGACTGTCCAAGTCTAGGGTTTTATCTTTTGTACTATGTTTTGAGAAACAGTAGTAGACTCTTTGAAAGGACTGTTCTATGAAGACGACTAAGTTCTGTTCCTATACCTGTAGGAGGTCGTCGGGACAATTTGTACGAAGCCCAAGAGGAGGCTAGAGACTTTTAAGAAGCCGACGGGTCCTTGTATTAAGCCCAAGAGAAGGCTATCATTCCTGGAGGAAGAGATCATTATACGAAGCCTAAGAGGAGGCTGTGAATACTTCTAAGAAGCCGTAGGGTCCTTATACTAAGCCCAAGAGGAGGATGGGTTGCTTTTAGGAAGCCTGTGGGTCCTTGTACGATGCCCAATAGGAGGTCGATGCTTTTAAGAAGCCCGTGGGTCCCAAAACCCCGAGAAATTCAAGGCAATGCTATTCACCGAGAATAGATCAAAGTCAGAAAAGTTCGAGAATTTGGAAGAAACTCAAAGATGCCATTCACGGAGAATACATTCATCTCTGGGAGTAGAGTTTCTTGACAATTCCTAATGAGGACAGCCTGAGAGAAGACTGTATCTGGTGATCCTATTGGGGGATCTAGTTTTCTATTTCTACGAATAAACGAAACGCCGTCACCTAGTTCTAGACGTAGTTGCCGGGGAAACTCTAAATATCTATACTATTATTACACAGTCGATATGAGTTTATGAAAGAAGACTTACAGTGAAACAGCCCCACAATACAGTTATATGTATATGAAAGCGGTAAATGAAAGCGATAACCACTTACTCGGTTGTAGAGCTTCCATGCTGTTTGGTTAGTTGTTCAACAAAGAAAGATTGAAAACAACAGTATATTCAAAATCAAAGGAGAAAGTGCTTTGAAAAAGAAAGATTTGGGGCTTACAGCTCAAGGAGAGGCCCAGGGTTTTATCAGTGAGCGCATTGTTTGAATTTGTACATAGGGACTTATACAAGTGACTGAGGCCAAAAAAGGTTTTCTGTACAAAGGGATGGGTCTTACACTCTTTCAAGAGGCCCAAAGGGTTTAAAGAAAAAGAGTGGGGCTTATAACACGAGGGTAGGCCCAGATGATTTTTCCGTTTGAAATGGCGATCGCGCCAAGGTTTTCTTTTAACGCGGAGGGACTTATACAATAAGTGAGGCCCAAAATGTTTTGGTTAAAAGGGGATTGGGTCTTACACTCTATTAGAGGCCCAAAGTATTTTTGAATGGGTCTTATAGCTCAAGGAGAGGCCCAAGGTTATTTTTCAAAAGGCGATGATCGTGCCGTTTATTTGAAAATGTACAGAGGGACTTATACAACGAATGAGGCCCAAAATATTTCTGTACAAGTGGGTTGGGTCTTACACTCTCTCAAGAGGCCCAAAGGGTTTTGAAAATGATTTATGAGGGTTGAATTAATCCAAAAAACCCTAATTTGTTTTCAAAAATGTATTTAATTGAATAAAAATTCAATTAAAATGATCAAAATTGTTTAACATATGGAAAAACAAATTGTGATCTTGGATTAATGCTTCAAAAATTAAGTATTGACCTACAAAATAATTAGAAAGCAAATCAATGTGGAAAAAATATTTAAAATGTCAAAAACAATTAAAATATTAATTCTTTGCAAAAATATCAATTATATGAAATAAATAATATTTTTGGGATTTTTTGGGAAAATAAAATATTTTAACATTTTTGTGAATTATTAAAAAAAGAATCAACTCAAAATCATTAAAACTCAGAGAGAAATTAATTTTTGAATCAATCAAAGAAAATTACAAAATTCAAATATTTGAAAATTCAAAAAAGGCGCCAAGAACAGCTGAAGAACACGCGCGTGTTCTGGGTTTGGCTGATTTGCATTTTCTATCCAATCTCCCTGAATACTTGATTATAACATGCAATCCACATATCATTATGCTCGTCTCAACCTCACGATCATGTCTATGTCCATTAATTTCATTTAAATTAAACATATAACAAGAAATCATGAAAAATCCTCAAGAACCCTAATTTCTGCATGAAGGCTAGGATTTTTTATACACGATTCAAACAATGCAATTAATTGAGGGAAAACATTCCATGCATGATTATGAACATATGGCCAAATTATTGTGCAGCAAAAATTGCATGGATCATAGAGTTAGAAGAGCTCATGCTTACCACTTGCAGCTGGTGATCGTGATTTGTGTTGGAGGTGTTGCAGCTAGGTTCCAATGATGTGGATAGCTTCCCTAGGTACCAAGTGATGTGTCTGAGTGCTTGGAATGGATTGAAATGGTTTGGAGTTGAAGATGGCACCTCAACTGCAAAACTGTCAAGAACTTGAGCAATTGGCTGGTGATTTTGTGAAATCAGTGTTCCAGATGTTATGTGAGTGTTTGGATCACTTATATATGATGTATGTGAGGTGTGTGAGTGATTGGTTTGATTGGAAAAGCTCTCAAACTCAAAACCCGATAGCTACCTTGCTAAGAAAGGCATTTTTGCCAAGAGAAAGAGATTTTGAGGAAAGCATCTGTTAGATGGCTTTGGTGTACTCAAACTGATCACAATTGAGCTCTATTTATAGTAGAGCAAGTTTGCTTTGCAAGGAATAGTGAATGGCAACTGGTAAGTAGGTTTGGCCAATGTTGTCCAATGGAAATCCAAGTCTCCTCTAGCCATTGACTAGAGGTTAGGGCACACAGCTGTGGTTCCCTTGGTCTTGGATAAGTCTTGACTGATTTCAGATGAGAATGGCTCAGTCCATGCCACCTTGATGCTTCCATTGAATGCTCCAATCCAAATTTGGAGTCTTGTCCCTATTTTGGCCATTCTAGGTTCAACATGTTATTTCTTGTTCCATGGACTTTTGAGGCTTGGCTCAATGATTGTCCCCTTTAGATTCAAGCCTCAGATGTGTCCAAGTGGATAGGAGCATTTGAATTTGGCTGATTTTGGCAAATCGAGCAAAGTTGCAAATTCTGCCTTGCCTTTGACAGATTTCAGCAAGGCAACTTTCCAATGTCATATCTCATGACTCAAATGGAATTTGGCAATGTTCTTGGCCATTTTGGAAAGCCCTTACATGATATAACAACTGTTTGAACATATTTGGTTTTGATCTCTTTTGAATCCAAGTGAAAAATCCCCCTACATTTGGCAAAAAGTGAAGACAGATTCTGACTTAGTGAAAATTTCACTAAGTGTTGGAAAAAGTGATATTTTCACTTTTCAGCCACTTTGATCACTCCATAACTCAAAATCCTTAATGAATTGGACTTAGGTCTAGTTGAAGTTTTTGTAGAGGGTAATGAGGGCTACAAATCCATCTTTGGATGAGAAAAAATGGCTTTGTGGTTTAGGAGTTATGATCCTTCAAAGTTGGTACCCTTGTCACTTTATTTTTAACTTAGAAAATTTTCTAAGTTTTTTATGGTTACCCCTTTTACAAGTTATCCCACTTTTCTTGATTTTTCTTGATGAATGATGATTCAAATCATACATTAACATCATTTTAGGGTTAAAAATCCATTTTGGTGAAAAATCTCAAAAAGTCAAAGTTGACTTTTGTGCACAATTGACTTTTTATCAGATGAATTCCAAACTGTGCAATTCTTCAGGAAATCATGTCCTTGACCTAAATCAAACTTGATGGACATGTTCCATGGGTGTCATAGGGTATATTGAGGCATGTCCTAGGGTTTGGGAGCATGTCCTGGTCAAAAGTCAAAGTTACAGTTGACTTTCCTCGCGAAACCCTAATTGTGGTGCAGATGAAATTGAGACTTGTTGCTCAAGCTTCTTAGATCAATCCATTGTCCCAAATGGATCAATATAGTTCATTAGAGACCCTCATATCATGTCTTGAGGTCTTGGCTCATGGTTTGCCCTAAAAGTCAACTTAGGGGTGAATTAGGTCAAGAAACCCTAATTCCTGATTTTTTATGAATGCATCCCCTTAGGCAAAATTGACTTGATGAATGGGTCCATGAGGTTCCATGGAGTACATTAGGTTGTGTTTTGGATCTTTGGCTTGTGTCTAGATGAAATTTTTCATCTGGAGGCCCTGGTCGACCAAAACCCTAATTTGGTGATACTGGCGATCTTGAGACTTGATCCACCTAGAAGGGAGCAACCTTGTGCTTAATCCTTGAAGTGGGAGTCCTTTTGATCCATTGTGGATGTTTGAGAGGTTAGACAAGTTTAAGATCATGTCATTCCTTGATTGATCCTTTGTCTAAGGCTCTGAGAGGGCTTAAAACCCTAATTTTGATTGTAGTGAATGCTCAACAACCCTTGAGGCATTTGATGAGGCATGATGGTTCATCCACATTATGATGATGATTTGCACAATGATGGGAAATCTTAGTGGTCAAAATTTGGGGTATGACAGATGCCCCTATTTAATCTTCTTGGACCCGAAGGTGTGAATGACGAAGGTATTCGGGCATTCGGGGTGCAAGAGGATTAAATATCGGAATACCCAAAATTTTGATGGTAGTTATGAATGGTAGCTTGCGCATTCATCTTCTTTTGCTAAGCAATGATGCTTAGAAAAGGTAAACTTCCCCTCGATCCTGGTCTTCAGCCAAGGAACTGGTCTCAGTTTTCTTTTGTCAACCTCTCCCCCGTTCCTGGTTTCCTACCAAGGAACTGGTCTCAGTTGCCGATTTAAACTTCCCCTCGATCCTGGTTTCCTACCAAGGAACTGGTCTCAGTTTCTGTTGTAAACTTCCCCTCGATCCTGGTTTCCTACCAAGGAACTAGTCTTAGTTTCTTTTGTTAATAAACTTTTTGATAAGGGACGCTATTCGTAGCGATTTCCCTCAAACTTCTCGCCGAATTTTCCTGGGGAGATGCCATCTGGCGGAAAAAGTTTTGATGTCAGACTTGTTGGGGAACCCAATCGTCTGAATTGTAGAGGTACACAAACTTCTCTATTTGGAGACGCCATTTGTCGATTCTACTAGGGGAAAGCGAGTCTCTTGAGAGACTGTTTACACTTGGGATCTTACATCATACTTTTCTCGGGATCTTCCCGGAGAAATGCCATGTGATGGGGTCCAATTTTGAGGTGCCGATGACCTTTTCATCAGCGATCTTTTCGGAGAATGGTAGCTGTACTGCCACATCTCTGCTTAAGAGGCTTTCTCTGGGGGATTTTTCTTTAATCCGGGAAAGCAAGGATATCATCTTCAATGGCGAAGAGTGATGCTGTCTGAAGGTTCCTCTGGTCTTTCAGAGGTTCAAGTTATCAAAGTGATCGAGGAGCCAACTTCATTCCAGAAATAAACTGGAGGAGAGAGAATGTTCAGACGCAGCGTTTCCTGACGAGGAAAGGGTTGACAACTCGATTGAGAGAACTTTTATCACTAGGGGACAAGATCGACTAGAGTGACAGTGATGCAATATGAAATGTGAATGCAAATCAATAATGCATGATGTGTGTATGTTTATGTTGACAAAACTGACGTGACACACAAACTAAAAGATGGACATGACTGGATACTCAGCCATCGCGGGGCGAAGAAGTACCGTTGGTTCAGAATAGCAATTCCACCTTGCTTAGGAGAGATAGTCCCTGTTGGGAGCTATGTTGGTCGGGCTTAGGAGATAAGAACTCGGCCGAGGCGTGTCAGACGAAACAAGGTCTCTGACACAGTTGATCCCTTCATTCATGCGTACTGGGTTAGAAGGAGCACTTTGATTCTGCACTTTGAAGTTTGCTTACTTCTGGAGAAGTGATTGATGTTCTTTTGATGTTCAATAGTCAAAAGAAATTGCCATCTTTATTTTAAAAGTAGAAAAAGTTTTACCAAGTAAATTCATTTTTGTTTTATTTCAAGAGTCGTTAGTCATGTTAACAACGTCGTTCTGTAAAGCTAAAACAAATAAGAACTGCAAACAAAAGCACAAGGGCTTAAATTTTATTGATAGGATGGAGATCAGCCAAACGCGTGATTCCAAAGAGTATATACAAAGTTTGAAAATGGTAATTTACAGGGAAAATGACTACATTGAAACGTAACGACCACTATCCTTCTACCAACTTTGAATTCGGGGGCATCCTGAGCTTCTGTCGAAGATGACCTTGACTGGAGTTTTCCTCTGATGGATGATGTAACTGCTGCTGCTGAGGGACTTTCCTCTGTTGAACATAGTTACTTGCCATTATCCCTAATTTTTTCCTGGATTGTACTATGATGTTTCCAATCCATCGGGATGATTTTTTTATATGTATCTAACTTTTGCCTGGACCGCCTTTTCGGGTTTTCAATCCACCGAGACGTTTTTTTTTTTTTAGTTTAGGCGAAGTATTTCTTGACTACATCAACATTCGTGGGGTAGGCAAATTCCTCTCCGTCCATGGTTGCAAGTCTCAAGGCGCCGCCTAAGAAAGCTTTTGTGACCACATAGGGGCCATCATAATTCAGAGTCCACTTGCCCCGGGAATCAGTGAGAAAAGATTGTATCTTCTTGAGCACGAGGTCCCCTTTTCTGAAGACACGAGGTCGGACCTTTTTGTTGAATGCCTTCTTCATTCTCTGCTGATACAACTGACCGTGGCATAGAGCCGTGGTTCGTTTCTCTTCGATTAGGTTTAATTCGTCGTGTCGGATTTGACACCATTCAGCTTCGGTGAGCTTAGCTTCCATCAGTACTCGGATTGATGGGATCTCTACTTCTATGGGGAGAACTGCCTCCACGCCATACACTAGAGAGAAAGGGGTAGCCCCTGTTGAAGTGCGAACAGATGTGCGATAACCGTGAAGAGCAAAGGGTAGCATCTCGTGCCAGTCTTTGTAGGTTACAACCATCTTTTGAATGATCTTCTTGATGTTCTTGTTAGCCGCTTCTACCGCTCCGTTCATCTTTGGTCGGTAGGGAGATGAGTTATGATGTTCAATCTTGAACTCTGCGCACAACTCCTTCATCATCTTATTGTTCAAGTTAGATCCATTATCAGTAATGATCTCGTTTGGAACACCATAACGGCAGATGATATTGTTTTTGATAAATCGGACCACCACTTGTCGGGTTACATTAGCGTATGATGCTGCTTCGACCCACTTGGTGAAGTAATCAATGGCTACCAGGATGAACCGATGTCTGTTTGAAGCCTTAGGTTCGATCAAGCCGATCATGTCGATTCCCCATATGGAAAAAGGCCACGGGGAAGAGATAACTTTGAGATGTGATGGCGGTACATGAATTTTGTCGGAGTATATCTGACACTTGTGACACCTCCTCATGTACTTGTAGCAGTCGGATTCCATGGTCAACCAATAGTACCCTGCTCTCAGAATTTTTTTCGCCATTGTGTGTCCGTGGGCATGAGTGCCAAAGGATCCTTCATGAATTTCTTTCATAAGCATGTCTGCTTCTGGCCTGTCTACGCATCGGAGCAAGACCATGTCAAAATTTCTCTTATAGAGAGTGTCACCGCTCAGGAAGAAGTTTCCAGCCAATCTTCTGAGGGTTTTCCTGTCTTTTCTGAGTGCCCCAGGTGGGTACTCTTATTTCTGAAGGAAGCATTTGATATCATCTATGACTGCTTCGATCGTGAAGATGTAAGCGGGCCGTTCAAGGCGCATGATGTCGATCTTAGGTATGTCATTCCATTGACCTACACTAATCATAGAAGAGAGAGTGGCTAATGCATCAGCCATGTGATTCTCATCACGAGGGATGTGATGAAACTCTATTCTGTTGAAGAAAGGTAACAACCTTCTTGCATAATCCTTGTAAGGAATCAATCCTGATTGGTATGTGTTCCAATCTCCTGTGATCTGATTGATAACCAGTGCTGAGTCGCCGTATACGTCCAAGTTTTTGATCCTTAAATCTATCGCTTCCTCGAGACCCGTGATACAAGCTTCGTATTCGGCCTCGTTGTTCATACATTTGAACGTAAGTCTGGCAGTGAAAGGAATGTGGGTACCCTGAGGGGTAACAATGATTGCCCCAATTCTGTTTCCATAATGATTAACTGCTCCGTCAAAGATAAGTCCCCATTGGGACCCTGGTTCTGGCCCTTCACTGGGTAACGGTTCATCGCAATCTTTCATTTTTAAATACATGACATCTTCATCTGGAAAGTCAAACCCGATTGATTCTTGATCTTCAATCGGTTGATGAGCCAAATGATCGGCTAAAATACTTCCCTTAACGGCTTTTTGAGCGTGGTACTCTATGTCATATTCTGATAACAACATCTGCCAACGGGCAATTCTTCCCGTAAGAGCAGGTTTTTCGAAGACATACTTGATTGGATCCATTTCTGAGATCAACCAAGTAGTGTGACGAATCATGTACTGGCGAAGACGTTTGGCTGCCCAAGCCAAAGCGTAGCAAGTTTTCTCAAGCATCGTGTACCGAGTCTCGCAGTCGGTGAATTTCTTGCTCAAATAGTAGATGGCAGACTCTTTTCTTTTAGTTTCGTCTTGTTGGCCAAGTACACATCCCATTGAGTCCTCTAGAACTGTGAGGTAAATGATCAGTGGTCTTCCTTCCACTGGAGGTGATAGAATCGGAGGATTCAACAGGTATTCCTTAATACTGTCGAAGGCAGTTTGACAATCTTTTGTCCAAATGCAATCCTGGTTCTTTTTGAGTAACTTGAAAATCGGCGCACATGTGGCGGTCATAAGGAATATGAATCTGGAGATGTAGTTCAAACGTCCCAGGAATCCTCTGACTTGTTTTTCAGTTTTCGGAGAAGGCATTTCCTGAATGGCCTTGACCTTGTCAGGATCAACCTCAATTCCTTTCTGGCTGACGATGAACCCTAGTAGTTTCCCTGAACGGACACCGAAGGTGCACTTGTTGGGATTCAAGCGGAGCTTGAATTGTCTTAGACGTTCGAACAATTTTGACAGATGTTCAACGTGCTCATTCTCTATTTTTGATTTTGCAATCATATCATCAACATATACCTCGATTTCTTTGTGTATCATGTCATGAAACAGAGTAGTCATGGCCCTTTGATAGGTTGCCCCGTCATTCTTCAAACCGAACGGCATTACCTTGTAACAAAAGGTGCCCCATGGGGTAATGAATGAAGTTTTCTCCATGTCTTTCGGCGCCATTTTGATCTGGTTATAGCCCGAGAATCCATCCATGAAGGAGAAAATTTTGAACTTTGTTGTGCTGTCTACCAGCATGTCAATGTGTGGTAAAGGAAAGTCATCCTTTGGACTTGCCTTGTTCAGATCTCGATAGTTGACACACATTCTGACCTTTCCGTCCTTTTTCGGAACAGGTACGATGTTGGCTAACCATTGAGGATATTCTGATGTGGCGAGGAAACCCGCGTCAATCTATTTCTGCACCTCCTCTTTGATTTTGATGGCCATGTCCGGGTGAGTGCGTCTCAACCTTTGCTTTACTGGAGGACATTCTGATCTCAACGGTAAGTGATGTTCCACGATGCTGGTATCCAACCCTGGCATATCCTGATAAGACCAAGCGAATACATCGGGAAATTCTTTGGGAAGCTTTATCAAACCCTCTCTGGCAGTTGGACTGAGCAGTGCCCCAATCCTGATTTCTTTTCTCTCTTGCTCTGAACCCAAGTTTACCGTTTCCAACGGCTCTTTGTGAGGTTCAATGGACCTTTCCTCTTGTCTGAGTAATCGGGAGATCTCTTCTGGAATTTCGTTGTCATTTTCTTCTTCATCCTCAAATACCGGGAACTCAAAGTTGGGAGAAGGCATCGGATCGTATGTTTCAACTGGGTTTAAAACAAACAATCTGCATGACGTGATGATTCGTGTTTAGAAGAGATAGAGAAAATGCAAGCGTGTGCAGTGTATTTATTTTACTGCTTGTTTTTATTTGAATTGTTTTTTAGGATTACCATTTTTTGAAAAAGCAAAAAGAGAAAACAGCAATTAATGCGGAAATTACAGAACGACGTTATTTTATTAATGAACAAGTCGATCCTTGAAACTACAGCCCTATAAAACAAAACTCTGTCGTTTCGGGCAAAGCGAAGAGGGAAATTTACAGAAAGCGAGCCCTATCAAAACATCTGTTTCACCTGGGCAGGGTGAAAGGTTAAAGATGGCAATTACTTTGACTGATGAACGACCTTCGGAACCTCGACGGCAACCCATTGGTGGCGAACTCCTCGGTGAATCACAAAGTCTGGCACCTTCCTTGATTTGTCTTCAGAAATGACCCTGATTTCTGGTGGAGCGGGATCATTGGAATCTGTCTCCCAGGCAGAATTGTCGTAGGAGAATTCCTCTGTTACATTTTGCATAGCATTTGTGCTCTCAGCTGTATCTCCCCATCCAGTTGGCTGGATGTCTTCGAGCCTGATACGAGAGCTTCCGGGCGCAGTGTACTTGACCATATAGTCGTATTTTCCACTCGGTTGTCCCAAGGTGTCCCAAACTTGTTTGGAACTGGAGGAGTCATCTCTCTCGATGACGTTGACCTCGGGAAAAGCATAGTTAATGAATTCAAGTCCTGCAAACGTTGCAAATTCATCGTCATGTTGAGTAGTTTCCGAATGACCTAAGTGTTGTCCTACTCTGTTCAATGACGGTCAGCTGATTTTCATTGTTCGGCTGACCCTCTTGCGCCAAGTTTCCTGGGTAAGGCTGCCACATTGGCAGACCATCCATTGGGCCATAGTAATTGTAGTCAAAGTTATCTTTCATCAGAGTGTCCTCTAATGAATTTTGCGGAGCACGACATCCTTCCGGATCACAATCTTCATATGTCATTTTGACATCTGACCGTGGTATAAATCTCGGACTCTGTGCGGGATAGCAAAATGGTATAGGCACCTCTTCCTGAGACATATAACCGTCCTCATTCAAATAGGACTTCCATTCTTCATCCGTGTCAGAGGGATCTTCCTCATTGATAGCATGAACCGTTTGAACCACTGGGTGAAGGAAACCTCCACTGTGGAAGAAGTTTTGAAGGGGATGAAAACTTTCATCTTTAGCAGCTGTCTGGGTACAGGTTACAGAAAAACCAATACCCTTCTTTGTTTTATTGTCAATAGGAATGACAAGCTGTCCCCATCCAGTTGTGTCAGTACTCTCGACCGCTTTGATAGCATCTTTGTATGAGGAAATCGAGGTTCCTCCTTGGGATTGATTGTCCTAGCTCACCGACAATGCTTGGAACTGAGTTCCAATAACCTCCTCGGGTTTTATACCAGTAGATGATGACAAGTTGCTTACAAGCAAGGCTTGTTCCCCATAAACCGTGACAAGTTGATCGTTCTTGACGAACTTTAGCTTTTGGTGGAGGGTCGAAGTGACCGCTCCAACCTGATGTATCCAAGGTCTTCCTAATAAACAACTGTATGTTTCCCGGATATCCATGACCTGGAAAATGACTTGGAAAGTGTGAGGACCGATAGTTATGGGAAGATCAACTTCGCCGATAACTGTTTTTCTGGATCCGTCGAATGCTTTGACAACAACCTCGTTGATTCTCATCGGAGGGCCTTTGAATGATAATTGCATCAAAGTGGACTTCGGCATAACATTCAGGGCTGACCCTGTGTCTACCAGTACGCTGGCTAAAGCATCGTCCTGGCAGTTGACTGTAATGTTGAGCGCCATGTTATGATGGCGGCCCTCTTCGGGTAATTCCTCATCACTAAATCCCAAGTGATTGCAGGAAGTGATGTTAGAGACAATATTATCGAACTGTCTGATTGTTACATCCTGTTCCACAAAGGCTTGCTCCAAGACTTTCTGTAGAGCCTCCTTGTGGGCTTCTGAACTGAGTAACAGTGATAATACCGAGATCTTTGAAGGAGTCTGTAACAGCTGATCGACAATGTTATATTCACTCCTTTGGATGAGCTTCAGCATCTCATCATTATTTTTCAAAAGGTCGGGATTACTGGATTTACCGACTGATAGATCGGGAGCTTCTGTCTGAAGTTCCTTTTCCTTGTTAACTTCCCCAACCCCTCGGTTGAAGATTCTACCACTCCGTGTTACTCGACTGATGTCTGCAATGTTCACAACGGAGGGTAATGGAATTTCCTTTCCATTTTCAACTGTCGTTGCACCGTATTTATAAGGGATAACCTTAGTTGATTCATACGGTAGTGGTCCCGGTAGATAGATGACTATGGGAACTTTCTAATTTTTCGGACCATCGTAAGCAATCTCAATTCGTTCCCGGTTAGGAACCTTAGACTCGTCAAGTAGAGGGATGATGGCAAAAACATCCCTGGTCCTGTGATGACCAGAGATTGGGACAACATCCTCGACTTGATCAGCAAGGTAATTCGGCGTCTAGTTGATGGGTCCAGAACCCGGATATGGACGAATTTCTCCACGATCCGCCTGACCCTGAAGAGCTGCTCTCATAAGGTAACACCCTTGGTTGCTTTCCGAACAGACGCTACAACTGTCATAGTTGTATGGCGGCACCTGGCCACGCCCACTTTGAATACAATGTAACCTCACTAGGTTAGCTTCCACTGATCGGACATCCTGACTTTGACGCCGGGTAGGATTCTTGTTACTGATACTAATCTGCTGAGTATCTTCATCCATATAGATTGGCATCCACCAGTGATTTAACAAGTGCTGAAGTGCCTCCTGGACAAGGGTACAACCTCGATCGTTTTCATAACCCGCTTCACAGCTTTGATAGTCATGTGATATTAAGAATCCGAGTCGGACCTGCTCAGCATGTAACTCTACCAGGTTGGTATTCATCACGCGAATATCAAAGATCTGAACCATGTTGATTTGATAGGAGTTCCTATCATGGTAGTCTTGGATCCATCCAAGATCCATCTGACGCTGGAGGGCCTCTTGTATGAAAGAGCATCCCTGTTTGTTTACCGAGCAAGTCAGACAAGAACTGTAATCATGCCACGGCAGATTATGATACTGGCTTTGCCTTGAGTGCATCGCCACCAAGTTGACATTCATCGCACGGATGTCGTGGTTCTGAATGACGTTAGAATTCGTGTAGACCATGTTAACTCCACGAACTCGGTGCTCTTGGATCCATCCGAGATCCATCTGTTCCTGCAGAGCTGCTTGCACTACAGAACATCCTTGATTGTCTTTAGAGCAGACATCACATTGATGATAATTATGAGGTGGCACATAGCCATATCCACTCTGTCTATAATGCATCTTGACCAAATTGGTTTTCAACAAGAGTACATCATGAATTTGATAGACATTATTAGTCTCTCCTTCTATCAAATTGACTGCAGCCTTCTCATGTTGAGCCAGCGGGTTCGTGAGAACATTGGGATTTGTATCCTTGAAGGATAAGACCCCGCTCCTAACAAGTTTTTGCACGTCGAACTTGAAATTGAGACAATTCTCAATGTTATGCCCTGAACCTCCTTGATGATAAGGGCAAGTTTGATCCACCTTAAACCAAAAAGGCGGATTTTTCCGGTACTGTAAGAGGAGATTTAGTCTGAATGTGCCCCTTAGCCAGTAGTAATGGAAACAGTTCTGCGTACGTCACGGGTATAGGATCAAATCCTGGTGGCCGTGTTGTACGGTTGTTGTTATATGGAGGACGAGCCTGCTGAAGAGGCTGTTGTGTCCTTTGTTGATCAGGCTGGCTCTGCGCAACCTGAGGTTGATACGTAGGAATAGACGCAGGGTTGATAGCAGGAGTCACAGCTGCTACCGGTTGATAACGTCGCCTTTGCTTTCCGAGGGAGATATTCCCAATATCTTGCTCTTTTTTCTTAGGGAGAGCACTACCGTATTTTTTAGTACCGCTCGTCGATACAGTGTCTTTTACCAAACGTCCTTCTCGGATGGCTTCCTCAAGACGTACGCCCATGTCGACCATTTCGGTGAAATCACTGGGCGCACTGGCAACCATTCGGTCATAGTAAAATGAGCTTAAGGTCTTTAAGAAGATCTTTGTCATCTCTTTTTCCTCAAGAGGTGGACAAATTTGAGCGGCAATTTCACGCCACCTTTGAGCATACTCCTTAAAGGTTTCCTTGTCCTTTTGCGACATTGATCTGAGTTGATATATGTCGGGTGCCATGTCTAAATTGTATTTGTATTGTTGGACGAAGGTAGTACCAAGATCTCTGAATGTGCTGATCGTAGTATGGTTTAAACCCATGTACCATTTTAACGCGGCACTGGTTAAACTATCCTAAAAGTAGTGAATCAGTAGGTCCTGATTCTCCGTCTGAGCTGACATTCGCTGAGCGTACATCACCAGATGACTTTGAGGGCAAGAGTTACCCTTGTACTTTTCAAAGTCGGGCACTTGGAATTTGTGCGGGACTTTCACATTGGGGACCAAGCAGAGGTCTGCGGTGTCCTTTCCAAATAGATCCTGACCGCGAATGGCTTGCAGTTCCTTCTGCATTTCCAAGAACTGTTCCTGGAATTCATCCATTCTATCGAACATAGTTTCCTTTTTACCAGTAGGTATTGGTGGAATCTATCCTTCCTGGACAGTGTGCACCACAGGGGGTGGTACCGTGACTACGGCAGTGAGTCTTGGCGTCTCCCAAAGTTTGTAACCTTCAGGAGTCTTCAGTATGCCCCTGGCATCTTTGCTTTCCCGAAGTTTGTAACCTTCAGGCCCAGCGGCTTCTGTTGTGATTCCCTGATCTTCAGTGATCGGCGGAACATATCCTCCCGGGATATAGTTAACAGGCATGCCCTAAGGATAATCTTTCGGCATCTGATACCTAGGATCATACTTCTCCACTATGGGCGTTAAGGTGATCTCTAAGATCACAATTCTTTGTAGCTGAGCTTCTGCCATGGCTTGCATGTCGTTATGAAGCTTTCTCATATCTTCTCTTAGAGCATCGATCTCTTCTTTCAACTCTCTGTTTTCTTCCTCAAGATCATCCATCTTTTTCTGACGATTGGCCCGAGTATTGTACGAATGAGACAGTTTGACTCTAGAACTGAGACACAAACGTGAGATTCGTAGGTAAGAAGAATACGCGATGTGAGAATGATGAATGCAATGATTATATTAATTTTTTTTTTGTTTAATCAAAATAAACTTCGACAATTAGATTGCAAATATCAAACGGTGGGGAAACCCCTTTTTATTGAATTCAAAGGATTACAGAAATGGAAATACAGTAGATTACAAAGTGCAAAAACAGAAACCTAAGCTAATGGGTCCCGAGTCCTCTCTGAAGAGAAATCAGGTGCTGATTCTGGTATCTTCCTTTTCTTTGACCGGGGCTCTTGGGCCGTTGTTGGGTTGTCATTCCTTTGCCAAGTGAAAGGAGCGAGCAGATTCCTTTGGTCATCCTGATTATCTACAGCATGTTGCTCCAAAATTTTAATCAGAGCATCTTTTTCTTTCAGTAATTGCTGTATTTTGATGCACTCTACGTCGAGGGTGCGATACTTGTTCTTCCAAGACCTTCTCTCCCGTTGAACTTTGTTGAGAGTAACCTGAAGCTTTTCAGTTTCCGTCATGAAGTACATGACAGATTCCCTCGGCGGAAGAATTCCGTAACGAGGATAAGGCATCTTCAGCTTGAGAGCTCTAGTTTGTACCCAATGAAGATAAGGCTCCACCGAGACACAATCTGGTTTTCCCAGAGACTCTCGTCCTTTCTTATGAACGTGTTTCCAAGCGTGCACTATTTTCGTCTTTAGTGCTCTGTCACTTTCTCCTTCCTTGAAGAAAAGACCTTCCAGATGAACACCCAGTGGGATGTGTCTCATCGGGTATTCAAATTGACGAAGAACCAATACTGGATGGTAGTTGATTCCTTCCTTAGTTCCTATAAGGGGTACGTTGGGGAAGTTTCCATAATGATCAATGATCCTGATTCCATCATAAATCCTATTACACCAATCTATATCAGAGTTGGTAAGAGACATGATCTTCTGCGACCAGCGTAGGGCACTCTTACAATCCCAAAAAGCAGCAGACTTGGGCAAGTGAGAGATAAACCATTTGTAAAGCAGAGGTACACAGCATGTGATCTCCCCTCCGCTGTACAAATTTCCCAAGTGTACAGAATGATACGCATCTGCGAGCAAAATCGGCACAGGATTTCCAATGAGAAAAACCTTAATAGAGTTAATATCGACGAAGTTATTAATGTTGGGAAACAAAAATAACCCGTAGGTGAGCAAGACAAAGATGCTTTCAAAAGCAGTCACGTTTCCTATACTGGCAAAATACAGGGCCTTTTTTGTCAAGAACTGGGCTGGCAAACCTTGGATGCCACCCTTAGTGGTTAGGTGAGTCCTGACCTCAGATTCGTCCAAATGAATTGCTCTCGCAATGGTCTGATTCTTTGGAATTTCTTCCAGTCCAAAAAATGGAGCTCGATCTGTAATGTGTAGATCGATCAGGTGAGAATACTCCTCCAGCGTTGGTGCTAGCTGGTAATCCGGGAATGTGAAACAGTGATAAACCGGATCATAAAACTGAATGAGCGCATCCATGATTCCCTCAATCACATAGAATCTTAACAGTGGTAGCAAACCTCCGTGCTTGGCTCTGAAAGCCTCTGGGTTAGTGATCATCCTCGCTAACCTTCTCAAATCCTCTAGTTTTGGAACCTTGAAGGTATACTAGTGAGTTCTCCTTCTACCGAAATCCATTAGTACAATCATTTTCTCTAATATTTGCAATCACAGTCTTAGTTTATTTTGAAAAAACAGAGAGACTAGAAGAGAAGATTTTTTGAATGTTTTAATGTTTTTTAAATGAATGCATGAATGCAGCACACAAAAACATAGAAAAAACATGGGGTCAAAGGGTCGTTGTCATGAAGTCAAGGCTCTACCCATCCCCAAAGGTTTATACTAGGGTGATTTTTGTACTTGTACTCATTATCATCAGCTCCTCCCAGGAAAGCAAAACAACAAGGGGATCGCCAGCGAGTTGTAGAGCAATCTTAGCATCATATATATTTATTTGTTTCATTATTGTACATACATAGAACAAGAAAAGTGAAAATATACATTGATTTTTGCTCATCATCTTCATTCTCACACTTGCATTCTTCAACAATTACACATAATCATTTTTGTTGATCTTTTGCATTGTCAATAACGTCCAAATGTAGGATTGTGTATCTAGTTTTGGTTGAGAATTCAGTGGCTTTTTCTTGAATAAAACTATTAGGGTTTTGTCCTCCATATCTTGAGGATTTGGGGGTTTTTCCACAGATCTTTGCTTCATAGATTCATCTGAATGAAAGGTTTGAAGAACGGTGGGTTCGTTCAAACAAGTAGCGGTAACCAGAGGATTGTGTAGAAAGATTTAGGGTTGAATGTCGTGCGATCGAAATCGGTTGAGCGAAAGGTTTGAAGAACGATGGGTTTGTTCAAACAAGTAGCGGTAACCGGAGGTTTGTTCGAGGCGTTTGATGCACTTGATTCGACTTGAATCAAGGGGAGAGAAGGGAATAGTATCAACTTCAACAATTAGGCTTGAGTGTGTGGTGACTATTACTTCTCTTGTATACACTTTGTAGCTTGATAATACATATCTCAATTCTAGTTTTAGAATTGGGGGCAGACGTACCCGAAGCGAGGACGAAAGGGGAACTGCCTAAACAAATCCGGTGTTATTCCCTCTTTCTCTATTTCTTTAATTTGTATTGTTAACGTTTGCGTGATATCAACTGTTTGATAAATTTCCACTGTTGTGTAGTGCTGAAATTCTGTTTTGAAAACTCATTACAATCACTTGGATTGTAATTGTGAAAAATTATGCACTAGCATTACATAGGAAATTTAACTTGGGGTGTTGTGCACACCAAGTGTTCGACGTATTGATCGCACACAAACTGTTTGTGATATTGCCAATTTAAGTTTACCTTTCACAATTCATTGGAAATCGGATAAAACAAAGTGATCATTATTTGTACTGATTAATTGGCAAATTATTGATTCGTTTTCTCATTGAATTTAATTCCATTCAGTTTCGCATATCCGATCTTACCAATAACGGTTCGTTTAGACGATTTATATCCTCGGCCGCTTCCGCATATTTTTGAAAACAATTTTTTAAGCGCAGACTCTGTTTAAAAATTAGTGATTTATTCAACCCCCTTCTAGATCATTGCCATCGTCTAACACAGGCGACCTGGTATTGAAAAGGATACTTCCTCCTCAGACAGATCACAGGGGCAAATGGACTCCGAATTATGAAGGACCATACGTTGTGAGAAAGGTTTTCTCTGGCGGAGCCTTGTTGCTCTCAACTATGGATGGTGAAGATTTTACATCCTCTGTGAACGCAGACACAGTCAAAAAATACTTTGCATAAAAGAGACCTGTTAGACCACAAAAAGAAAAGGTCCAAGTGTAGCGGGCGATTTTGGACGCGGTTCTTAAGCGCTGGTCACTCTCTATGGTTGAGCTTAAAACTACAGGTCGATTCATTTTTTATCCTATTAAAGCTGATGAAGGAAAGGAAATAGATGTCTCCAATTAACCCTGTTTTGCATACTGAGTTTAAACAGCGGTCTGTTAGGTTACGGATGCTATCAATGTGGGGGGCCTTTGTACTGGTTATTTGTATTTTCACCAATACTGGTTTTTATCTAGACATAAGGTTTCTGGCGGGGAACCAGGATTAGGATGTTAGGACAGATGTTTTTGAATTACTGCTTTTGATTGATGGAGATATGGGATTTGGGTTTTTGTTTAGTGTTCTCGCTAAGATCTTTTCTTTCGATCTTATGCCTACGTATTCCCTTTTACCGAAACAGGGAAATCAGAGCGTTCGTAGTTCCTCCTATTCTATGGGAGGAAATGGGTGTTTTGGTGTCTTGTTCAAAGCCCAAGACATGAAGCGAAAGGTGATTTGTATCTTGTTCAAAGCCCAAGATATGAAGCTAAAAGGTCTATTTGTATCTTGTTCAAAGCCCAAGATGTGAAGCTAAAAGGTCTCAACGTTAGAGAGAATTTGTCAACTCTAAAGAGGGAATTGTATGTCACAACTGTTTATAAAGGAGAATTACTTTAACCGGGATATGTGAATCCGGCAATGCCATAATTTCCTTTATAGGGGATTTTAACCTGAAGGAGAAGACTTTAACTCAGTGTAGAGCAATGCTATATTTCCTTAGGAATTGCTCATGCTAAAAGAGGGACAGTGGCATGGATGTAGATGATCCAGAGGCTTGCCGCTTACAGCGATTAGATGAAGAGGAAGGAGTTGTTGATGTTTGTGTACTGTGAACAAGGCACAGCTTTGATGCTAAAAGGTTGATTGGATCAACCAGTGGTTTTCTTATACAAAGCCTAAGAGGAGGCTATTATGTGTCTCGTACAAAGCCCGAGAGAGAGGCTAAAAGGTTTTGACTCAACGATGGAATCTTTTGGTATCTCGTATAAAGCCCGAGATGGAGGCTATTTGACTCAACAAGGGAGTTTTTTGTATCTCGTATGAAGCCCGAGATGGAGGTTGTTGCTTTTTTGGCTCAATAAGAACCTTTTTGTATCTCGTATAAAGCCCGAGATGGAGGCGAAAGGGGTGATTGACTCAACGAGGGAGTCTCTTATGTGTCTCGTACAAAGCCCGAGAGAGAGGCTAAACGTTGTTTGACTCCGCTGAGGAGAATCATTGTACAAAGCCCAAGAGGAGGCTAGGGTGACTGTTTCAGTTGAGTGACAGGTCCAGTATACTGATTTTGAAAGAGAAAATCAGTTCTTATATGAGCAACACTGTACTCAGGGATTTGATTCAAGGATCTGGGTTATTCCTTTTCTTTAAGGAAGCGGGAAATCTGAAGGGTATTGAGACTGTCCAAGTCTATGGGTTTCCTTCCTATTTAACGAATGGGTCACTTGAGAATGTCTTTGAGACTCAAGGAAATTAGACTGTCCAAGTCTAGGGTTTTATCTTTTATACTATGTTTTGAGAAATAGTAGTAGACTCTTTGAAAGGACTGTTCTATGAAGACGACTAAGTTCTGTTCCTATACCTGTAGGAGGTCGTCGGGACAATTTGTACGAAGCCCAAGAGGAGGCTAGAGACTTTTAAGAAGCCGACGGGTCCTTGTATTAAGCCCAAGAGAAGGCTATCATTCCCGGAGGAAGAGATCATTATACGAAGCCTAAGAGGAGGCTGTGAATACTTCTAAGAAGCCATAGGGTCCTTATACTAAGCCCAAGAGGAGGCTGGGTTGCTTTTAGGAAGCCTGTGGGTCCTTGTACGATGCCCAAGAGGAGGCCGATGCTTTTAAGAAGCCCGTGGGTCCCCAAACCCCGAGAAATTCAAGGCAATGCTATTCACCGAGAATAGATCAAAGTCAGGAAAGTTTGAGAATTTGGAAGAAACTCAAAGATGCCATTCACGGAGAATACATTCATCTCTGGGAGTAGAGTTTCTTGACAATTCCTAATGAGGACAACCTTAGAGAAGACTGTATCTGGTGATCCTATTGGGGGATCTAGTTGTCTATTTCTACGAATAAACGAAACGCCGTCACCTAGTTCTAGACGTAGTTGCCGGGGAAACTCTAAATATCTATACTATTATTACACAGTCGATATGAGTTTATGAAAGAAGACTTACAGTGAAACAGCCCCACAATACAGTTATATGTATATGAAAGCGGTAAATGAAAGCGATAACCACTTACTCGGTTGTAGAGCTTCCATGCTGTTTGGTTAGTTGTTCAACAAAGAAAGATTGAAAACAACAGTATATTCAAAATCAAAGGAGAAAGTGCTTTGAAAAAGAAAGATTTGGGGCTTACAGCTCAAGGAGAGGCCCAGGGTTTTATCAGTGAGCGCACTGTTTAAATTTGTACATAGGGACTTATACAAGTGACTGAGGCCAAAAAAGGTTTTCTGTACAAAGGGATGAGTCTTACACTCTTTCAAGAGGCCCAAAGGGTTTAAAGAAAAAGAGTGGGGCTTATAACACGAGGGTAGGCCCAAATGATTTTTCCGTTTGAAATGGCGATCGCGCCAAGGTTTTCTTTTAACGCGGAGGGACTTATACAATAAGTGAGGCCCAAAATGTTTTGGTTAAAAGGGGATTGGGTCTTACACTCTATTAGAGGCCCAAAGTATTTTTGAATGGGTCTTATAGCTCAAGGAGAGGCCCAAGGTTATTTTTCAAAAGGCGATGGTCGTGCCGTTTATTTGAAAATGTACGGAGGGACTTATACAACGAATGAGGCCCAAAATATTTCTGTACAAGTGGGTTGGGTCTTACACTCTCTCAAGAGGCCCAAAGGGTTTTGAAAATGATTTATGAGGGTTGAATTAATCCAAAAAACCCTAATTTGTTTTCAAAAATGTATTTAATTGAATAAAAACTCAATTAAAATGATCAAAATTGTTTAACATATGGAAAAACAAATTGTGATCTTGGATTAATGCTTCAAAAATTAAGTATTGACCTACAAAATAATTAGAAAGCATTAAAAGTTGCAAAATCAATGTGAAAAAAATATTTAAAATGTCAAAAACAATTAAAATATTAATTCTTTGCAAGAATATCAATTATATGAAATAAATAATATTTTTGGGATTTTTTGGGAAAATAAAATATTTTAACATTTTTGTGAATTATTAAAAAAAGAATCAACTCAAAATCATTAAAACTCAGAGAGAAATTAATTTTTGAATCAATCAAAGAAAATCATAAAATTCAAATATTTGAAAATTCAAAAAAGGCGCCAAGAACAGCTGAAGAACACGCGCGTGTTCTGGGTTTGGCTGATTTGCATTTTCTATCCAATCTCCCTGAATACTTGATTATAACATGCAATCCACATATCATTATGCTCGTCTCAACCTCACGATCATGTCTATGTCCATTAATTTCATTTAAAGTAAACATATAACAAGAAATCATGAAAAATCCTCAAGAACCCTAATTTCTGCATGAAGGCTAGGATTTTTGATACACGATTCAAACAATGCAATTAATTAAGGGAAAACATTCCATGCATGATTATGAACATATGGCCAAATTATTGTGCAGCAAAAATTGCATGGATCATAGAGTTAGAAGAGCTCATGCTTACCACTTGCAGCTGGTGATCATGATTTGTGTTGGAGGTGTTGCAGCTAAGTTCCAATGATGTGGATAGCTTCCCTAGGTACCAAGTGATGTGTCTGAGTGCTTGGAATGGATTGAAATGGTTTGGAGTTGAAGATGGCACCTCAACTGCAAAACTGTCAAGAACTTGAGCAATTGGCTGGTGATTTTGTGAAATCAGTGTTCCAGATATTATGTGAGTGTTTGGATCACTTCTATATGATGTATGTGAGGTGTGTGAGTGATTGGTTTGATTGGAAAAGCTCTCAAACTCAAAACCCGATAGCTACCTTGCTAAGAAAGGCATTTTTGCCAAGAGAAAGAGATTTTGAAGAAAGCATCTGTTAGATGGCTTTGGTGTACTCAAACTGATCACAATTGAGCTCTATTTATAGTAGAGCAAGTTTGTTTTGCAAGGAATAGTGAATGGCAACTGGTAAGTAGGTTTGGCCAATGTTGTCCAATGGAAATCCAAGTCTCCTCTAGCCATTGACTAGAGGTTAGGGCACAGAGCTGTGGTTCCCTTGGTCTTGGATAAGTCTTGACTGATTTCAAATGAGAATGGCTCAGTCCATGCCACCTTGATGCTTCCATTGAATGCTCCAATCCAAATTTGGAGCCTTGTCCCTATTTTGGCCATTCTAGGTTCAACATGCTATTTCTTGTTCCATGGACTTTGGAGGCTTGGCTCAGTGATTGTCCCCTTTAGATTCAATCCTCAGATGTGTCCAAGTGGATAGGAGCATTTGAATTTGGCTGATTTTGGAAAATCGAGCAAAGTTGCAAATTCTGCCTTGCCTTTGACAGATTTCAGCAAGGCAACTTTCCAATGTCATATCTCATGACTCAAATGGAATTTGGCAATGTTCTTGGCCATTTTGGAAAGCCCTTACATGATATAACAACTGTTTGAACATATTTGGTTTTGATCTCTTTTGAATCCAAGTGAAAAATCCCCCTACATTTGGCAAAAAGTGAAGACAGATTCTGACTTAGTGAAAATTTCACTAAGTGTTGGAAAAAGTGATATTTTCACTTTTCAGCCACTTTGATCTCTCCATAACTCAAAATCCTTAATGAATTGGACTTAGGTCTAGTTGAAGTTTTTGTAGAGGGTAATGAGGGATACAAATCCATCTTTGGATGAGAAAAAATGGCTTTGTGGTTTAGGAGTTATGATCCTTCAAAGTTGGTACCCTTGTCACTTTATTTTTAACTTAGAAAATTTTCTAAGTTTTTTATGGTTACCCCTTTTACAAGTTATCCCACTTTTCTTGATTTTTCTTGATGAATGATGATTCAAATCATACATTAACATCATTTTAGGGTTAAAAATCCATTTTGGTGAAAAACCTCAAAAAGTCAAAGTTGACTTTTGTGCACAGTTGACTTTTTATCAGATGAATTCCAAACTGTGCAATTCTTCAGGAAATCATGTCCTTGACCTAAATCAAACTTGATGTACATGTTCCATGGGTGTCATAGGGTATATTGAGGCATGTCCTAGGGTTTGGGAGCATGTCCTGGTCAAAAGTCAAAGTTACAGTTGACTTTCCTCGCGAAACCCTAATTGTGGTGCAGATGAAATTGAGACTTGTTGCTCAAGCTTCTTAGATCAATCCATTATCCCAAATGGATCAATATAGTTCATTAGAGACCCTCATATCATGTCTTGAGGTCTTGACTCATGGTTTTCCCTAAAAGTCAACTTAGGGGTGAATTAGGTCAAGAAACCCTAATTCCTGATTTTTGATGAATGCATCCCCTGAGGCAAAATTGACTTGATGAATGGGTCCATGAGGTTCCATGGAGTACATTAGGTTGTGTTTTGGATCTTTGGCTTGTGTCCAGATGAAATTTTTCATCTGGAGGCCCTAGTCGACCAAAACCCTAATTTGGTGATACTGGCGATCTTGAGACTTGATCCACCTAGAAGGGAGCAACCTTGTGCTTAATCCTTGAAGTGGGAGTCCTTTTGATCCATTGTGGATGTTTGAGAGGTTAGACAAGTTGAAGATCATGTCATTCCTTGATTGATCCTTTGTCTAAGGCTCTGAGAGGGCTTAAAACCCTAATTTTGATTGTAGTGAATGCTCAACAACCCTTGAGGCATTTGATGAGGCATGATGGTTCATCCACATTGTGATGATGATTTGCACAATGATGGGAAATCTTAGTGGTCAAAATTTGGGGTATAACACCAGGCAAAAATTGGCATCCCGACGAACCACAAAAAGAAAAGGTTCGGGCAAAAATTAGGGATAAAATAAAAGAAAAGAATTGAGTAAACCTGCAAAGTTAAAAACCTGAAAAGGCAACTTTGGCAGAAATGGGTATCCCGGTGGATTGAAAATCCAAAAGGGTGATCCAGGCAAAAGTTTGGGATTTAAAAGTGAGAGGTTGCAATCTGCGTTTGATCTGTGAGCTCATCTTAACTCAGGGGAATTCCGAAGGATAGGAGTCAGTCCAATCAGTCCCTTTAGAAGTCAAAGTATTTGAGAGCGTCGAAGACATACGGGTCATAGCCGAATCTGAACTTGATGGAAATCTGTTTCCACATTGCCAATCTGTGTATTTTCTTTTTATTTTTGCGCAATTACCTCTTTCTAGGAATTGCCTCCTGATGTAAATGCCTATTTACAAACCAATCTCAATCAATAATATCTTCTTTCATTCAAAAGCTTTCCTTTTGTTTTTATTTTTACTATTTTGTTTGCAAAAGCGTCCGATATTTTGGTAAACATTGCATGTGAAAACATTGAAGTTTTGCAGAGCATGCTAAAAACATTGAAAATTGCTTAAATTTTGAGTGTCGGGGGTCGTAACCGAGGTTGTCATGCTACATCTGGGACGTTCCCTTGTAAAGCTTCTCTCCCCGGCAGAGATTGCTAAGGTTTTATCTTCCTCAGCAGAACATTATGAAGTTTCTATTTGTTCTCCCCGACGAGAGTCTAGAAGTTTGCTTCCCCAACCAAAGTTGGTTTTGTTTATTGCTCTCCAACAAAAGTTCATATCCCTAGATGGGATAAGGATGGTTTGTTTGTGCTTCCCGAGCATGTTCATTTCCCCAACAGTGGTATTCTCTTATCCTCGGTGGAGTAAAGGTAGAGGGAAGTTCCTCAACAGAGGAGTGAGCTTAGTGTTGTCCTTTATCGGAATGGATATCATTAATCATCATTTCCTGGCAGAATTGGTTGTTCAATCTCCTCAGCAGGCAGAAACTGGTAATGGTTGGTATTCCCAGCAGGTCAAAGCCCAATTGTCATTGGCGCATTTCTTTCATCAGAATTCTGATGATATTTCCCAGCAATCATCTGTTGTTCCTACTTTCCTACAAAATGGAAGTTCAGTGATTTTTTTCAACAGAGGTTATGACCCTAAAGGACAATTCAATTTGTCATCCCCAGCGGAGTTGGGTTAGGTTATTCGGCACTTTCCTCTCTGGAGTGTTCTTTTGCTTCGCATAAGTATCATCGCATTGCATCCTCAAATGCTTAGCATTCCCATATCGTATGGAGCATTACGCCATGGAAAAATTCAAACATATGCATTCGAAGCATAAGCCAGGTTTGATACCCACCTTTCCAGACCTTTCCCCAGCAGAAAGTGTGTAACCCTAGAGAAAGCATTACTTTATCCCTAGGCGGTAGATTTGTTAATCTCACTCTTGTTTCCTTCCGGAGGAATCATATCACTTTTTCCCAGCAGAAGTGTATGTTCAAGATTTTCTTTCCCCAACAGAGTTATCTGCTTTTCATTTGAGGTCGTAGATCCATCGATTCTACTTCCTTCAACATGTTTGGTTCCCGACCGTCCTTTGTTGTAAGTTCGCTTTTGATCGGTGTTCTTTCCAAAAATCTAGTTCCCGACTAGTACCTTGGTTCCCGACCAACCCTTTCGGTTTCGGACCGTCTCTTTGTTGTAAGTTCACCTTTGTTCGGCGTTCTTTCCAAAATCTAGTTCCAGACTTGTACCTTGGTTCCCACCCAACCCTTTTCGGTTCCCGACATTCTTTTTGTTGTAAGTTCGCCTTTGATCGGTGTTCTTTCCAAAAATCTAGTTCCAGACTAGTACCTTGGTTCCCGACCAGCCCTTTCGGTTCCCGGCCGTCCTTTGTTGTAAGTTCGCCTTTGATTGGTGTTCTTTCCAAAAATCTAGTTCCCGACTAGTACCTTGGTTCCCGACCAGCCCTTTCGGTTCCCGGCCGTCTCTTTGTTATAAGTTCGCCTTTGTTCGGCGTTCTTTCCAAAATCTAGTTCCAGACTAGTACCTTGGTTCCCGACCAACCCTTTTCGGTTCCTGGCCATCTTTTTGTTGAAAGTTCGCCTTTGATCGGTGTTCTTTCCAAAAATCTAGTTCCAGACTAGTACCTTGGTTCCCGACCAGCCCTTTCGGTTCCCGACCGTCCTTTGTTGTAAGTTCTCCTTTGATAGGCGTTCTTTCCAAAAATCTAGTTCCCGACTAGTACCTTGGTTTTCGACCATCTCTTTCGGTTTTCGACCGTCTCTTTGTTGTAACTCCGCATTTGTTCGGCGTTCTTTCCAAAATCTAGTTCCAGACTAGTACCTTGGTTCCCGACCAACCCTTTTCGGTTCCCGGCCGTCTTTTTGTTGTAAGTTCGCCTTTGATCGGCGTTCTTTCCAAAAATCTAGTTCCAGACTAGTACCTTGGTTCCCGACCATCCCTTTCGGTTCCCGACCGTCCTTTGTTGTAAGTTTTCCTTTGATCGGCGTTCTTTCCAAAAATCTAGTTTCTGACTAGTACCTTGGTTCCCGACCAGCCCTTTCAGTTCCAGACCGTCTCTTTGTTGTAAGTCTGACTTTGTTCGGCGTTCTTTCCAAAAACCTAGTTCCAGACTAGTACATTGGCCCAACCAACCCTTTTTGGTTCCCGACCGTCTCTTTTTGCTGTAAATTCGCCTTTGATCGGCGTTCTTTCCAAAAACCTAGTTCCAGACTAGTACCTTAGTTCCCGCCCAACCTTTTCGGTTCCTGACCGTCTTTTTGCTATAAATTCGCCTTTGATCGGCATTCTTTCCAAAAATCTAGTTCCAAACTAGTACCTTGGTTCCCGACTAACCCTTTTCGGTTCCCGACCGTCCTTTTTTTTTTAGTTCGCCTTTGACCAGTGTCCTTGGTTCCCGACCAACCCCTTTTAGTTCCTGACCAACCATTTGGTAAATCCAGTTCCGGACTGGTATCCAATTGTCCTTTTTTCTCCCCACGGATTGAAAATTTTATGGTTCTTTTGGTATTCAGTCACCTTCTACCTCGAATGTATGAAAACCATTACTTTGCATACCTTTAGGTTTAAGTTGATTGAATAGGGGCAACTATTGCACCCCAAAATTTTCCTTCCCTTTTTATCAGCCTTAACTGGCTTATGTTCACATCCATACACATTCCATATGCATTTGGTCATGCATTGTATTGGTCTTCTAGGACATGGGATCACAGTGTTTTTCTCGTAGTTCGGAGTTTCTTTATTTCAGAGGTGGTTTCAGTAGTATTCAGAGCTAAACGGACAGCCGTCAAAGTTTGCGAGCATTTATTTTGCTCAGTAGATGTTTTGATTATTTCAAAGTCAAAAGCAGTAAGCATCAGAGGCTCCGACATTTATTTTGCTCAGTGATTTGGTACCGGATCATATTTTTCTAGCAAGGTATTTTGAGTGCAAAAGGCAATTCGCATCTTATTTCAGGCAAGATTCAGTTGCAATATCAAATGACAAGTTTCAGAGGCAGAAGAGTGCTCAGAACATGTGGCAATGGGTGATTTTCCAAGTTTTCCCTCCAAAAGGCGCCAAAATCAAATTTTGAATGTGTTAATCGATTAACCCATTTTGCCTATAAAACGGTTAATCGATTAACATGTGGGATTTTTGCCCAGAAATTTCAGTTTTCAGCACTGTAGCAGTTGCAAGTCCATTTTGATCACTTGGGTTCATATTTGCATCAGTAGAAGGATCTAGAATGCTTCCAATTTTTGGTTTATTTCAAAATTAACTTCACTTTCCCTCCAAAATTCAAATAATTCCACTCCTAATTCCACTCCTAATACTAACCCTCATTCAAAGCCACACTCCAAACCTCACACAATTACACTCATAATTTCATTTTCATTCTCCAATTCTCTCAATTCTCTCTCACTTTTTCACTCTCCATTTTCATCTTCAACCTTCACTAAAGTTCTTCCATTAGAATTCTCAAATTCTTCATTGGAATTTGTTAATTCTAGAGCTAAACCTTTATCATTTCCTCTCATCAACACAAATTCTGCAGTAGAATTTAGTTTGGATCTAGATATGAAGTTTGGAAGCACTTTCTTAAAGCAACTTTGAAGCAAGTTCATCACATTGCATTGTTCTTCAAGTTTCTTGCTAGGAATTCATTGGATCTTGGATTTTCTTTGCTTGATCTATCAAATTCTGTTTTCAACACTTACCAAAGCAAATCTTCGCTTTGTAGGTTGGTAATTCGTAGATCCATGCTTATTCTAGCTTATTTACAACTTTCACAATGTAGATCCATTGATTTTTGATGTGAATTGATCCATTGATTGATTTAATCGTTGATCTTGTTGTTTAATGGATTCAATTGGTGTTTGATTGTTGATATTTGATGTAATTTTCGTGTACAATTGCATGCCTTAACATGTGGATGATTGGAGAAGTGATTTGCTGCTGAAAGTGCTTTTGAAATGCTGATTTTCTACTTCTAGTGCAGTGTTTATCGATTAACCAGTTTGCAGGCAAAACTAGTTAATCGATTAACCAGACTTTTTTGTGTGTATTTTTGCTATTTTTGAAGGTGTTAATCGATTAACCAACTTAAAGACAAAAATGGTTAATCGATTAACATTGTTTCTGAAGGTGTTTTTTGGGTTTTTTCAGGCTTGTTGTGATTCCTTTCCTTTTCTAAACCTCGTGGCTTTGTATGATACATATTTGTGGAATTTTCTTGTGTTATTTGACTCCATTTTGCAACATGTATGTGATTCTTCGACACGCGACATTGATTTTCATGATGCATGTTCATGACTAATTGCTTTACATTCTTGATGCATTCTTCATGATGTTTGTTTGTTCATACTTGTGTGCCTTGGATGTTCACTTTTACTTGTTTCATGATACATGTTCATGTTTTCTTTCGATTTCGCAAATGCGTGTTCGTTTGAGATGATTAATTGTTGATGAATATCCATGTTGTTCTTGTTGAATGCTTAAGTGTGCAATGTTGTTGAAATTTTCTTGTGCTTAATTGTTGATACATGTTCATCAATTGATCTTACTTGGTACACGTTCATACTTGATCCTTGCAATTCATGTGCATTTGTTTAAATGTGGAGGCATGTTTGTGTTCATTTCTTTTGACAAATGTTTAGGCTTAGTTGTTGGACATGTTCATTGTTGATTGTTTAATCTTTGATGCATGCTTAACTTGATGTTGTGATGTTACATGTTCATCTTTGCTTGATGCTTGCTTGATGCATTGCATGCTGCTGTATACACTGCTGATGTGTTGAATATGTGCAATAAAATGCATTCATTCTGTTTGCTGCATTTTACACCTGTTCTGCTCTGAAAATGTATGTTGTTAAATGTTGTCTTGCTGTTGCTGGATCTTATCGTTGTACTGAGCTGAAGCGCTGTTGTTGTTGCTGTTTTTTGTATATTTTCTTGGTTTTTGCTTGCCTTTGCATGTTCCCTTAAGGCTTTCTAGTCCAACTTAATTTTTTATTAAGTTTGGAGTAGGATAGACATTAGGTGCTAATCCTTTGCATGATAACATTAGGATAGAGATTCCTTTCGTATCCCAACCTTAGGACCACTTTGCATGATAACATGTAGGACCAAGTTCCCCTTAGAGCTCCCATGCATCTTCTTCTTCTCTCTCTTAAAAAAATCAAAACACAAAATAAATACGATGAGTATGGTACGTCACGAGCCTTAAGTACATGGGAAGTGATAAGCGAGAGTCTCTCCTTACCTTGTCTAGAGTGCTTTGCATACGTTCCGTTTTGGGTCGATCTTGTGAAGTATTTGATCTTATGTCATAGACTTTAGTGCTATACACATCTCAAACAAAGTCAATTTACTTCTGTTACAAACTCTTGAACAAATGCAAATCATTTTTTCCTTCGGGATTTCTGTCAAACTTTTTCAGAAAGGGCATTTTTGTTCTACCGCAAACAGGCATCGACCCTAATTGCTGGAATGTGAACTTAGCATTGCTCATAAAAGACACTTAGCCACCTATGGTCGGCCAAACTACAAACGCTCTAATTTCTTCATTCTCGACCGAATGAGGATACGAGGCACAAGACGACGAGGTCTTGGCGAGCACCATTCCCCCCGTTTCCCCCCGTATTCTTCTGAACTATGTTGACTCTGACTTTCCCATTGCACGAGGGAATACGTAGGCATAGGACGGTGAAGTCCTATCGAGTCTCCTTTTGTTTTCCCTCTTTCTCGTTTCTGTTTTCTGTTATCAAGTAGGCTTTAGACGAACACACCCTTTAATTAGAACAACAAGAGTGGATCCCGTTGAGTACAACGGACGCGAGGGGTGCTAACACATTCCTCTCACGTAATCGACTCCCGAACCCGAAATTTGGTTGGGAGACCATGTTCTTTCCCGTTTTGAGGTTTCTTTGATCGTTTCCTCCCCCCCCCCCCCCCGGCCGGGATAAATAACGTTCGGTGGCGACTCTGTTTTTTCGCCAGTTGTTTTTCGCATTGCGACAGTGATGAAAAGTTGTTTATGCACTTCTTCCAAGATAGCATCAGTGGGGCTTCTTTGGAATGGTATATGCAGCTAGAACGAACATATATCGGAACCTAGAAGGAGTTGGCTGAAGCCTTCTTGAAGCACTATCAGTACAACTCTGATATGGCTTCAAACCGTGCACAACTACAAAGCCTAATCCAGAAAGCTAATGAATCGTTTAAAGAGTATGCCCAAAAGTGGAGAGAACTAGCTGTCAGGGTTGAGCCACCTCTCCTCGAAAGAGAACTCATTGACATGTTCATGGGGACCCTTCAAGGGCCGTTTTTGGAGCGAATGGTGGGTTGTACTTCGTCTGGTTTCTCAAAGTTGGTAATTGCTAGAGAAAGAATTAGGAATATGCTGAAAAATGGAAAAATACATAATGCTGCTGGTGCTTTTAATGGAGCCATGAAGCCTTATCCTGGGTTCACTAAAAAGAGAGAAGGTGAAACAAATGCTGCCTCAATGGACAAAGGGAAAGCTAACACGTATCAAGGGTCTTATCACCAAGTAGTTGTGGTAGCTCCGAGTCAATACCAACAACAACCTTATGCCATCCCTACTAGTCAACCTACTGTTTAACGACCTACTCCATATCAACAACAATATACTCCTCAACAATAGAACTACTATCAAGGTCAGCAAAGACAAAGGAGGCCTGAGAAGAAGTTTGATCCTATCCCCACCACATATGGAAGACTGATCCCATTTTTGCTTAGAGGATCATTGGTACAATTAAGAGACATGAAGCCCCCTCCAGCTACTCTCCCATCTGGCTACAATGCAAACGCCCGTTGTGAATTCCATTCTGGGGAACCTGGCCATAACATTGAGAACTGCAAAGCTCTCAAATACAAATTGCAAGAACTGATTAACTCAAAAGCTATCACATTTACCCCTAATACTCCCAATATAAACAACAATCCTATGCCACCTCACAATAATAACCCTTCTATGAGCATGTTAGAGGAATCTAAAGGTAAGAAGCTGGTGTCAGATGTGGACAAGATGAAGACTTCCTTGCCTGTTGTCAAGGAACAGTTGGTGATGAACGAAATATTCCCTCGATGTACTGCTGACTACAAATACTGCTTGGTGAACCCCCAAAACTGTGAAGATCTGAAGAGTGGAGTACAGAAACCGATAGATTAAGGTGTCATGCTGGTGGAGCAATTATCTACTGCTGAAGAAGTAGCGACCTTGGAAATTCCCTATGATCAAACTATAATACCATTGGAAATTCCTTATGATCAAGCCCAGATACCATTGGAGATCCCCTATGGTCAGATTCAAATACCATTGGAGATCCCCTATGATCAAAATCAAGTACCATTAGAGATCCTCTATGGTAAGATCCAAATACCATTGGAGATCCCCTATGATCAGAAACAAATATCGCTGAAAATTCCTTGTGGTCAGACTCAGACACCTCTTGAGATTCCATATGACCAAGTTGTATTCCCAGTGACAGCTTGCCCAGTTACTCCCCTAGTAATTATTATGCCCGCTCCATTTCCCTTCGAGAGCACAAAGTTGTCCCATGGAACTATGATTCTGCGGTCTATATACATGGACATAAGGTATAAGAGGAGCCAGTTAGAGCTAATGAATATGTTGTAAACATTGCTGGAACTAGTAGAATGACTCGAAGTGGAAGACTGTTCCCACCTGTGCCTCCGCTAGAGAGCAATAATGAAGTTGCAGATAAGGCCAGGGGCAAACAAGCGGCAGGTGATAATGATAAACAAGATATTCTTCAGAAAAGTACTCTTGTTAATGAGTTTGAAGAATTCCTATGCCTCATAAGGAAAAGTGGTTACAAGGTGGTTGACCAGCTCAACCACACTCTATCTAAGATTTCTATGTTGTCTCTGTTGATGTGTTCTGAAGCTCACTGTGATGCATTGGTGAAATTCTTGGGGAATGCTCATGTTCCCCAAGAAATTTCAGTCATTTAATTTGAAGAAGCTGTAGCTAACATTACTTCTGGAAACAATTTAAGCTTCAGTGATAATGGTTTACCCCCTGAAGGCAAGAACCACAATAAGGCCTTGCACATCTCTGTTGAATGTGTTGATGTTGTTCTGTCAAGAGTTTTGGTCGACACTAGATCATCACTCAATGTGTTGCCAAAGAATTCTTTGTCTAAACTGACGATTGAAGGGCTAATGATGAAGCCAAACTCATTGGTGGTAAGAGCGTTTGATGGTGCAACAAGGTCAGTAGTGGGAGAGATAGACCTCCCTATCAAGATTGTACCCCATATTTTTGTCATTACATTCTATGTGATGGACATTTATCCAACTTATAGTTGTCTCTTGGGTCGGCCATGGATCCACTCTGCTAGAGCTGTGACGTCAACTCTCCACCAGAAATTGAAGTTTATGATCAACAACAAGCTGGTTGTTATTGAGGCAGAGGAAGACATTCTGGTTAGCCATCTGACATCATTTCGTTATGTTGAAGTAGGGGGAGAGGTGCATGAAACCTAAGGATGTCAACGGGGCAGAGAATATGCGGAGGATGCTTCTCCGCTCCCGGCCCTGCCCCCCAATATTTTCCCCATCCCCGTCCTCGATCCCCGCCACGAGGGAATATTTTTCCTCATCCACATCCCCACAGAGAATCGGAGATCCACGGAGATCGAATCCTTAAAAAAAATTATATATTTTTTTTTATCAAAACTATGACACTAGTGTTTAGTTTTTTTTCCTTTTTTAAAAACATATATTTTGCATTTTTTTAATAAATAAAAACACATCTTGAATCAATAATAAACAAATGCAAAAGCACTTGCAGTTACAAAAACATAACCACTAATTTATTAATTGAACAAAAATCAGCTTGATAATTAAAGTATATTGAAGTTGAAGAGTAATTACCATAAGCACAATGAACAAATGAGAGTGGTTGTTTTGATGATGATGATGATGATGATGATGAGAATAGAGGAGATGAGGAATGGAGGAGACAAAGGGAATTGAGAAAAGAAGAAGAGGAAAGGGTGTATATATTGTATGTATTGGTTGCACTTTTCTAGGTTGAGGTACTTCAATGGTGAACCAATACATTATACAATAAAACAAAATAAAAAATCCACTTATGACTCTTCATTTCCTAATATATTAATTAATTTTTTATAAAATAAACATGCCAAATTATATAATTATATATTATATAATATAAAGTAAAATATTATGGTCGGGGTCGGGGAATCCGCGGGGCGGGTGGTACTTCTCCAATCCCCGCCCCAAAGTGTCATCGGGGGAACTTTTTCCTCCATCCTGACTTCAAAGCTCCAAACAGATAATCTCCACATGGATCCCCGTTAACGGATGCAAATTGACATCCCTAATGAAACCCCTTTCCAGCCTTTTGAGGTGGTGAATGTGGGGTAGCTAGTATGAAAAGGAAGAAAAGGAATCTGAGAGGACTGGATCCCCCATGGTCACATGGAAAGATGTGAAAATTGTGATAGAAGTTGGTCACCCCAAAGGTTAGGACAGAGTGTTGGAATTACCTGTAAACAAGAATCTATCGGGTTTGGAATACCCAAACAACCAAGTAGCGCAGAAAAGGCAACAACTGATGAAGACAAAAAGCGTATGCTCCCCTTACCAGTCACTTTCACCAGTGGAGGGCACCTTGTGGATGGACATGTCACTTTTGTGGAAGAAGAAGGCAACGCCTCTGACGAAGTTTACTTTGTGTATCCAAAGGTTCAGGGTTAGCAACTTAACAATTGGACCACAATGGAGATGCCAGAAGTCACCTTAGCTGAAGAATAAATTTCTGTGTTTTGCTTTCAAGTCATATGCTCTGCCCAAGGCATAAGGATTAATTTGTAGGGAGCCCGTGTTTTCAATCAACGTTTATCATGAATAAAATAAACTTTTTTGCATTCAATTGTGCTCCCTGTTTTCTTTTTTATTTTTGCATAAATAAAGTGGCAATGTTTTCCTTGCATTTTACTTTTTTTCATCTTCCAAAAAATAAAGCTTAAAATCATCAATCATGCAGATCCACCTCGGATTCCATTGATAACGATACTCCTATGATCCGATGTGACTTCGACAATCCAATCTACCATGCTGATAAGGATTATGAGCTCCCTGAGGAGTTGGCCAGATTATTGAAGCAGGAATCAAAGACCATTCAACCGCATCAAGAATCAGTAGAAGTTGTCAACATGGGGACAGAAGTTTATAAGAAGGAAGTCAAGATAAGCGCTGCCCTAGAGGAGGATGTGAAGAGAAGACTGATCAAGCTCCTGTGTGAGTATACAGATGTGTTCTCTTAGTCATACCAAAACATGCCTGGGCTGGATTCTGACATTGTGGTGCATTGACTGCCTCTCAAAGAAGAATGTTCGCCAGCGAAGCAAAAGCTGAGAAGAACTTGACTTGATATGGCCATTAAGATTAAGGAGGAAGTTCAAAAGAAACTGGATGCAGGTTTCTTGGCAGTAGCAAATTACCCTCAATGGGTCGCCAACATTATACCCGTACCTAAAAAAGACGGTAAGGTGTGAATGTGTGTTGACTATAAAGACTTGAATAAAGCGAGCCCAAAAGATGATTTCCCACCACCTCACATTGACGTGTTCGTAGACAATACGACTCAATTCTTTGTGTTCTCTTTCATGGATGGATTCTCCGGATACAAACAACTTAAAATGGCCTCGAAAGACATGGAAAAGACTACCTTCATTACCCCTTAGGGAACCTTTTGCTATAAGGTTATGCTGTTTGGTTTGAAAAATGTTGGCGCAACGTATCAACGAGCAATGGTGACTCTCTTTCATGATATGATTCATAAGGAAATTGAAGTCTACGTCGATGATATGATTGCAAAATCCCAAACTAAGGAGGAGCGTCTCATTCATCAGGAAAAGTTGTTTGCAAGATTGAGAAAGTTCAGGTTGAGACTAAATCCCAATAAATGTACCTTTGGGGTAAGATCTGGCAAATTGCTAGGTTTTATCATGAGCCAATGAGGGATTGAAGTCGATCCTGACAAAGTAAAAGCTATCCAAAATATGCCTGTGCCAAGAACAGAAAAGGAGGTTTGTGGTTTCTTAGGGAGATTAAACTACATCTCCAGATTCATATCTCACCTTACAGTCACTTGTGAACCTATATTCAAGTTGCTTCGCAAAGATCAAACAATCATGTGGAATGACAACTGTCATAAAGCATTTGAGAAAATAGAGGAATATCTTCAAGAACCACCGATCTTAATACCTCCTGTGCCAGGAAGATCTCTCATCATGTACTTGACAGTTCTGGAGGGATCCATGGGATGTGTACTGGGGCAGCATGACGAAACAGGTAGAAAAGAACATGATATCTACTACTTAAGCAAAAAGTACATTAATTGTGAAACACGGTATTCAATCTTGGAAAAAACATGTTGTGCCCTTGCCTGGGCCGCCAAACACTTAAGATAATATATGCTGACCCATACAACGTTGTTGATATAAAAAATGGATCAAATCAAGTATATCTTTGAAAAGCCCACTTTCACAGGACGAGTTGCCCGTTGGCAAATGGTACTTATAGAATATGACATTCAGTATGTCACGCAGAAAGCCATCAAAGGAATCGTGTTGTCTGATTATCTTGCCCACCAACTTGTAAAAGACTACCAGCTCATGCGTTTTGACTTCCTCGGCGAAGATATCATGTTTGTCAGAGATTATGAAACTCTAGGCCCAGACGACGGGCCCGAACCAAGATCGCGATGGACGCTCGTGTTTGATGGTGCCTCAAATGATTAAGGCAATGGAATCGAGGCAATTATCACATCTCCTACTGGTTTTCATATTCCCTTTACTGCAAGATTATACTTCGAATGTACTAACAACATGGCAGAGTATGAAGCATGTATCTTTGGGATCGAAGTAGCAATATATCATAAAATCAAGATTCTGAAAGTTTATGGGGACTCTGCTTTGGTTATTAGTCAAGTCAGAGGTGATTGGGAAGCACATTACATCAACTTAATCCCGTATCAAGATCATGTCTTGAAGCTAATCCCATACTTTGATGAGATTACTTTCAACTACATTCCCAAATAAAATAATTAGTTGACAGATGCCTTAGCCACTCTAGCATCCATGTTCAAAGTCAAATGGAAAAATGAGGCACCCATTATTCGTATTGAATATCTTGTGAGCCAGCCTACTGTTTGGCAGTTGAGGCAGAGATGATGATCAACATTGGTTATATGATATTAAAAGATATCTAGAAAAGCAAGAGTATCCAGAGAATATATCCATCATAGATAAGAAGTACTTGAGAAAGCTCTCGGCCAAATTCTTCTTAAGCGGAGATCTGCTCTATAAGCGGAACTATGACTAGGTCTTGCTCAGATGCGCGGATAGACACGAAGCATATTGAATCATAAATGAAATCCATGAAGGATCCTTTGGGACACATGCCAATGGACATACAATGGTTAAAAAGATCTTGAGAGCAGGTTACTACTGGATAAAAATGGAAACTGATTGTTATCGCCACGTGCAAACATGCCATAAATGCCAGATCTATGCAGATAGGATACATGTGCCACCAGTTCCTCTGAACGTCTTGACATCACCTTGGCCGTTCGTCATGTGGGGCATATATGTGATTGGGCGCATTGAACCAATTGCTTCAAACGGACACCGCTTCATCTTGGTAGCCATTGATTACTTCACAAATTGGTGGAGGCAGACTCATATGCAAATTTCACCAAACAAGTGGTTGTTCGCTTTATCAAGAAGGAGATCATCTGTCGATATGGGGTTCCTAATAAGATCGTACTGATAATGACTCAAACCTTAATAACAAGATGATGAAAGAATTGTGCAAAAGCTTCAAGATCGAGCACCACAATTCATCGCCATACCGTCTGAAGATGGCTGGTTTATACCTGAGTGAATCGCACACTCAAAGATAAAACAGAGTCACCACCGAACTTTATTTAGTCCCAAAGGACAGGAAAAATATCGATAAAACCCAAGGGGAAGAGAAACGGGTAGGGGGTCGGTTATGCGAAAGGAAGGTACTATCACCTTACGCATCTGTCATACTCGACGGGAACCATTTCGCTTGCTTCTAGGCTTGGATGGGTTATCTATCTAAAGGCTTCTAGCTAAAAGAAGAGGAGAGAGAGGAGAAAAGGGAAAGAAAGAAAGTGCTCATGGAGGATTAGGACCCTCGTGCCTACGTACCCTCATAGTGCAATGAGGAAATCAGAGCGCCGTAGTTCAGGGAACCAGGGAAAAGAAGGGGGAATGGAAGAAGGTGGAAGGGTGCTTGCCAAGATCATCACGATCTCGTGCCTATATATCATACATTCGAATGAATGCAGAAACAGGGCTTCCGTAGTTCAGGGAACCAAGACGAAAAAGGAAAAAGAGAGGAAAGTGGTGTCAAAACCAAGAACAAAAGAAATAAGGAAACTCCGCTGGGGGATTCCAAAGAAATGGTGCCAAAACCAAGAAAGAAGTGCAAAAGGAAAGATAGTAACTGTGCTGAGGATAACGTGCAAGAGTGGTATTGAAACCAAGAAGATAAAGGAGCAAAGGGAATAGAAAGGACTCCACTGGGGAGGAATAGAACAAAGAATTGTGCGAAGGATCAAAGGGTTAATGACCCTACTGGGGATCAAACGAATAAAGCTTCGGTATTAGGCATGACAACGGGTCGGGTCGGGTGCGGGTTTCACGCTACCCAAACCCGCACCCGAAATCACCACCCGAACCCGAACCCGAACCCGAACCCAAAGGCTATTCGGGTGACAAAATAACACCCACGCCCGCACCCGTTGGGTTCGGGTTTTTTCACCCAAACCCGAACCCGTAGCAAAAACTCAAAAAAAATAAAAAATAATATATATATATATATATATATATATATATATATATATATATATATATATAAACCATTTGTTATGGATTCCAATCATATAATTGAATTGCAAACATGTACATACTGTGTCGTTTTCATTTTATATATACATTTAGACATGATTGTTTCAAGCTTGGCTCACATGTACATAATATTTATGTTTTGTAAGATGTATACATTTTATACATATTTTATTTTGTGAGTTTATATTTTATATATTTTCATATGTTGAGTTTTGTAAATTATATAAGTTACTGTTAGCCTTATTTTTTATATTACCTTCGGTTAGTTCAATTAGTTCTAGATTTTGAATATATAATTTTTGTTAGTTCAGTTTTCAATATATATATATATATATATATATATATATATATATATATATATATATATATAACGGGTGTGGTTTCGGGTTTCAGGCACGGGTTTTACACTACCTAGACCCGCACCCGAAATATCGGGTGGCACCCGAACCCGAACCCGAACCCAGTCAACTCGGGTTTTCACCTGTTGACTCGGGTTCAGGTGCGGGTGGGCCCCGCGGGTTTGGGTCTGCCTGCCATCCCTATTCGGTATGTTAACTGACTGGCAGTGGTTAACCGAAGAGAAAGAGATTAAGACTTTGTGGGGAAAAGGTTTTAACAGATAGACTGCGATCGACCAAAAGAACGGGTGTAGAACCAAGCGAAGGTTATGACCCAAATAACGGGTGTGGAACCAAGAAAATGTTGTAACCCAAAGGACGGGTGTGGAACCAAGCAAAGGTTGTGACCCACAAGGGGGTTGGTATTGACTAAACAAGCAACACTTGACCAACGCAAGGGTATTGAACCAAAAGAGGTTGCTAACCGCTGAGTATTCGGTGTTAACAGAAGATACTGTGATTAACCGCAAAGAAACGAGTGATTAACCAAGAGAAGGTGATTAACTCGAAAGGGGCTCAGTGTTTTAACAGACAGCTGTGGTTAACTGAGAAAAAGGGTTATTAACCAAGAGAAGGTGATTAACCCATGAAGAACTTAGTGTGTTAATAGATAGACTGTGGTTAACTGAGAAGAAGTGCAAATTGGTGTTTTAACTCACAGGCAGTGGTTAACCAATCAAAGGGAGAAGAACCAAGAGAAGGTTGCGAACTCCGAAAGGGTTTCGGTATTTAACAGGAAGACTGTGTTTAACCAAAGGAAAAGGAATTGAGACTCTTTAGGGGAATCAAAAAGCAATGATTGACCATAAGAAAAGGACATTGGGACAAAGGGCGGGTGTTAACCCAAGAGACAATGATCTTTAACCAAGCGCAAGGTGATTGATCAAAAGAGTGATAGAAAGAGGCAAGAGTGATTAGGGATTGACTCAACTGGGGAAAGAGATACGCTACTTCCTAGAGCTAGAGGTGACTAAGCCAGGCACAAAGTCATTCGTCCCCTACCTGAAGTGGTTAGAATTAGAGTAGGAATTCTCCATTCTCATTCCTTCTCAAACACACTGGGTGTAATGCAGAAGTTGAAACGGACAACGTAACAGCTCCAAATTGTATAGTGCTCTAGTGTCGCGCGAAACTCCGACTCCGCGGGGGAAGAGAGAGAGAAAGCTCTAAAGGAAGCCTAAAGAGAAGCGCCAACGGGAAGATTAATAATCGAAATGAAGTTTCGATTAATTAATCAAAAGGGAGGAAAATGCTAATAATTTTCCAAAATGAATTGAAAAATTATTAAAGCAAAGGGTGCACTATTGATTATACAAGATTAAGCTTATTCCTTGAAGAACAAACTTAATTCAACATGAATGGAAAGTGCAAAACAGTACCAAATGACACTCAAAATGCAACACAAAATCATGTCATTGTGTGAATAGAATTGTGCAAGCATGATCATGTTCATATAATCCCGAGAATGTGCACAATTTACAAAATTGAAAGATCGAGCATCGGAAAATTCACAATCATGCTTTAAACTGAAGTGAAACAGAACCTAAAACATCCCTAAAAATCAATCATATTAATCCATGGAAGTTAAAGGAAGAAAGCATGGAAAACAAGCTTGAAAAACATCAAAATTGGCATTCTGTTATAATGGTAATCGATTACCCTAAGCAGGTAATCGATTACTTGCTTGAAAAACAGCAAATCTGGTGAGAATTGTGCAGAGTAATCGGTTACTCTATTTGAGTAATTAGTTACTCAGTTGAAAAAAATAGCACTGGTGTAAATTTGTGAAGAGTAATCGGTTACTCTCTTTGAGTAATCGATTACCACTGAAACAGTGGCAAAAATAGCTTTTCAAAAAGCGCTTTCAACACCTAAATCACTTGTCCAAACTACCATATGCTAGGGTATGAATTTGTGCATGAAAATCAAGCTTAATAACAGCAAAAAGCCACCAATGGAATCAATTAACACATCAAGATCATGGATCAAGTAATGGCATAATCAATTCACACACAAAAAAGTATCAAAACTACATTGCGAATGATACGAAAACGTTCGAACAGTAAAATGTGCAAAGAAAGACCAACCTACAAGGCTGAGATGTGCCTTGGATGTTGTTGCAAAAGAATATTGGTGAAGATAATCAAAGAAAACTAGAGGAATCTTCAATTATAGCCGAATCGTACCGAAACCGAGCAAATTGCGACAAAACTCTGAAATACGAATTCGAACCGTAGAATCTTGAAGCAAACACTTGAGATGAATCCAAAAGCTAATAAAACTCCAGAAAATCAAGTAGAATTGCAAGGTGATGAAGGTTAAGCTCAAGAAATAATCACTTCCAAGGTGAAAGTGATTAATCTTCAATGGTGAAGAGCAATGGTGAGGTTTGGGAAGAAAATGGCAATGAAGATGAAGAAGTTGCAGAAAAATTCAGAGAGAATGTGAGAGAATTGAGAGTGAAATGTGAGAAATGTGTGAAATGGTTGATCCCTCTTGAAAAATGATTGAAGGCTTATTTATATAGAGTTTTGGTTTGGAGTTGATAGGTTTGGAAAGTGCTTTGGACTTAGCTTTGGAGCTAGGTTGGGAGTTAGTTACACTTGACTCACCGAGTCAGCGGTTAACTCAGTTAGTTAGGTAGTTGACTCGGTGGAGCAATCCCAATGTAAACCCAAATCAAAGGCTCACATACTTGGAAATCAAGGAACATGGTGCACTTAATTTAAAGTGATGTATTGGAATAAATGTAAGTGGAATGTCTTGAATGGTCTTGAACTGTCTAGACTGTTCCACACAATGCTAGAACCATGTAGAATCCAAGAACAAAGAGAGTGCAGAGTTGTTGTCCCAAAAAGTAGCAGAATTTACAAATTTGTACAGAGTAATCGATTACCCTGTTTAAGTAATCGATTACTCTATGCAAAATTTGCCCAAATTGCTTAGGAACAAGTGCTGAAGTCCCGGTTTCAATATTCCACCTCTTGCTTTGATGAATAATCATGGAAACCATTATTTTGTGTTTGTTTTGAGGATGTGATGACCTTGTGAGGATGCGATTAATCGGGCTAAAAAACCTGAATATTCCTGCAACCAAAAAACACAGAGAAAAAATGCGAATGCGTATGCCAGCGATGCAAATGTATATGCTTATGTAAAAGGAAAAAGGGGAGGTCAAATTTCAGATTACGACAGCTGCCCCTATTTAATCCTCTTGGACCTAAATGTACGAATTGCGCTAGATTTTCGATGATTTGAGGTAGAAGGGGATTAAATAAAAGAGTAGCTCAAAAATTTGGCCGACGGCGACAAAAGAAGAGTTTTGAGAGTGTTTGAAGTTTAGCTGAATATCTGCTGGGGAGATCAATCAGTAGTAGTATGCTTGATGCGTATGCCATGTATGTGATCTACATGATGCTTGATATCATGTTGTTGAACCCTAATTTTTACCCCAAAGATTTTGTACATTTCATTTGCATCTCATACCACAAACAAGATCACAATCTTTGTTTCTCCTGAGCATCTGTATATTATTTTTACTTGTTTTTGTTTACTAACCTCTAACCAAAATACCAAAAATATGTTGTAGTTTGCTTGTTCTTCTCTCTTTGTGTGTTGTGCAGGTTTGTCAAAGACAATGAAGTGATTTCAAGTCACATGTGGTTGTTCAGTTATGATCCAGTTCAGATGGATGTTTGACCTAATCTTGGTCAAACTATCAAGCAGTTGCTCCAAGTGCAAGATATCTGTTTCAGTGGGTTATTCCTCAAAGTAGTGACTGTCAAGTTATTGTGTGGTGATATTCATCAGTTCATCTGAGTTCATCAGTCCAGACTGTGTTCCTCTGTGGATTTATTTTCCCAGAAATTATTCAAAGTGATTCAAAACTTATTATCAGAGATTCAGAGGATGATAGTTTCAGATGGCTGTTGTTCAGTTGTGGTTTGTTCAGTAGTTCAAGGATTGGCTTCATTCACTTTATCAGAGGCTTGTGAAAAAAGTCAAGATTGGTTTTGGGCTAAAAATAAAGATTTGTTACCCATGATCCTTTTTCATATCTAGCTTGATTATCCACCATATCAAACCATTTCTATCCATTTTCATTATCCGTTTTCTTTCGATTATTCACTACCATTTCCATTATCCATCCAAATAATCCATTAGTCACATTTATTAACCATTTTCATAAATCTAATTCCAATTATCCATTTTAGAAACCATATCCACTTTTTATAAATTTTTAACCAAATATCCATTATCATTTTTTTTATGCAAGACATTTACTACAAAAGAAGATATGACCATGTTTCTCATCCATTACCAAAAGGACCAATGCCTAAATTCAATTTACAAAATCAGAGCCCATTAATTTTTTATTATTCCCAACAAAATTACAAAAAAAGGGAGAGAAAAGAAAATCAGCCAAACGATACAAAATCTGTGCAAATTCAGCCATTCAAGCCAACAAAGTCGTTCGCAAGCCAACTCACCAAGCTTCCCAAACATACAACCAAGTCATTACATCCCAAGCCATTTCCAAAAAGTGTGCTACAGCCACAGGAGCAATTTGTTTCACACACTAAAGCCATTTACCAAACCACATTCAGCTACTACTTTTCAAAGACCCAATCCTCACGTAAGCCAGCCACTAATAATTCTCAATCCAAGTTGTACCAAGAAGTCAAAATGCAGCCATGATATTCACAAGCCAATTTCAGCACAACAAATGCTACTCGGCCCACACTATTCACGTTCAAGCCCATGGAAACTTCAGCAAAATATTCAAAACGACGTGTGTAATGGCCATTTTTATTTTAATTATTATTTGTGAAATAATTGTGAATTGATGTAATTGATCGTGTGTTTTGGTGTGTTTTTGTTGTTTTTGGTGTAGCCATCGTAAGTGGTAGTGGCCTTAAGAATTATCTTTAAGGTAGTAGGGGTGTGTGACCAAAACGTAGAGATTGGTGGTGTGGGGACTAAGACTAATTAGATTATTGTAGTTAGTAATTATTTAATTATAATAATGGTTGAATATTGATCTAATTAAATAGGTGATGGAAATTATTATTATTATTATTATTATTATTATTCCTACTATTATTATTAATTAAAATATGATTTAATTAGTATTTTGGGTGAGAGAGAAATGAGGAAGGCTAAGTATTAGTAGTGGGATTGTGGCGGAAAATAAGGAAGAAATAAGGTTTTGGGAGAAGTTACGTAAAGTTGCAGAGAAGAGGAAAAGAGGAAACCGTAGAAGTGAGAAGAAAGAAGAGAAGAACGATCGTGAGAAGGCAAGAGACTAGAGTTTTCAAAAAGGTCATCCAATCTAAGGTAAGGGTGGGACTAACTTTCTCTAATACGGGTTCAATAATCATGAAAGGGATTGAATTAGATATTGGTTGATAGTTGTTGTTGTTAGGGATGAATGAAATTGATTGATACGTGTTAATTTAGTATCTTGATATTAGGAATTTGAACCCAATTTGATGTTAGGAGTTTGCAATGATTGAATTATAATGTTATCATTATGATGTAGTGTTTCTATGAGAATAAGGTGAAGAAATTCTGTTTTGGGTTAGGAATAGTGAAACCTAGAAATTTTGGTGCGAAATTCATCGTCGTGAAAATTAGTTTTTATGCTACCAATGAGTTCGAATAGGTATAACTAAGTTAAAATAAGAGTCTCGCGAATTAAATTGAAGTTTCGGATGGGTTTTTGGGCAAAAAGTGATCAAACCCGTAGCTATGTTAGTGCAGAATTTTAGAAACTTTGAAAATTCGTAACTTGAGTTTCGGGAGTCCGATTCGTACGCCGCTTGAAGCGTTGGAAAGATAACGAGACGAGATATATTATAATAATAGTGTCTGGACCAGGGGTGAGTTATCTTGTGTGGAATAACTGAAATGGAATTATAGTGTTAAAATTCTATTTTTGGCGAAGTGAAAGTTTGAGTTTTAGCGCGATTTCGAAATTGAAAATTTTCCAGATTGTGAAATGAATTCAGAACGTGATTCCTTGTATTTAATGATGAATTTAGGTGTATTTTAATAATTATTCTGTCATGTCCTTGAGCTGCTTTTGAAGCGTTTTCGATTAAAGTATACATGCTTGAGTTTTGTAATTATAAGTGTGTGAATGAAATTATTGTTTATTTGCGAAGAATAATGTTGATTAATTGTGAAGTCATGATTGCTTGTAGTATATGTTAGTCGGTACAGAGTATGTTATAGTTGTTGTGATATTGTTGTTGGGAATTATAAAGTTGCAGGTGTGAAACATGTTGCATTGCCTCTTGTTATTGGCAAGAATAAGTTGTAGGCATATGGTCAATGTTGAATTGTTGTGGTGCTGATTTTTATAATTATCGTTGATTATTTTGATGTTTGAGTTGAGTCGCATTGTATAGCATATCGAGTTGGAGCTGTTGCTCGGTAAGTTGGCCTGGATTGGCAAAAATATTAAGTTGAAGGCTTATGCCTTGTTGACGTCAATATTAATTGGCAAATTTTAAGTTGGGAGTTCTGCTCCAACGGTACCACATGCGTGATTGCACTGCATTGCATCCGTTGAGTCGTGTTGTTGTATTGTTGAGCGGAGTTATGTGATGATTTGTTGTTGGACTTATGCGAAGTATTGATAATGATGAGTTGCGCAGTTATATGATGTTATGTGTTGCTAATTCCTTTATACGAGTTATTGCCTTGTATTATTGAATTTGAAATCTCACCCCTTCTGTTTGAATGTTGCCTTCACGTGGGTAACGTGCAGATAATCAGGAGTAGTGTGGAAGTCGTGGTCGGTGAAGACGAGGTGCTTCACTTTAGTTTGGAGTCTGCTCTGATATGTAACGTTGGGAGTCGGGAATGCTTTCTGCATGAGTTTACTTTGTTAAAGAATTACAGTTTCCTTTACATTTTTTAAAACAAATATTTTGATTAATTGAAACCGTTGTATTTTGTTGATCACAATGAAGAATTTCCGTTGTGTAATAAAGATGATTTTTGGATTAAAGTTGCATTAATATTTATTATATGTTACATGTCTTATTGTGAGCAAGTTCTTGTTGAAAGTAATACCCTTTTATTCCGAGTTGTTTCATTTTACTCTGATTTTTCGATTAAATTATTTGGGGGAATTTAGGGTGTTACAACGTGAGCAGGCCAACGTCAAAACAAACACACACCTTGCATCAACGACACACCAATATCAAAACGCAGCTCTGCAAGTATTACGTATCAGTTCAAAGCCAGAACGACATCATACGCGAATAAAACGCAAGCTGCAAGTGAAATTTGAGAGTGACATCAATTCAAAACGACATCAAAGTGCACCAAATTAGTCACGCGTAAACCGCAAAGCCAACACGCTGCAAACCATGAACAAAACGCAACACAGTTCACAAGCAAAATGCAGGATACTCGTCAAAATGGCAGCTCAATCACTCTATAAACTCAATTCATGCTTCACTAATTTTTCCAAGCTTTGAAGAGCCAAAACCACCCTGCCAAATTTATTACCCAAAGCTTCACAACCTTTAATTTCAAGCCTCAAATTAACCTTCATCAATTCATCCATAAACCTGCAACATATTGTGAAAACTCAACTCAAACCTCTTTCAATTTCCAATCAAACTCAAATTTCTAAATCATCAAAACAACGATTCAAAAAAATACTCAACAATCTTCAACGCACGAATCCAACACACAACAATTTTAGCAGCGATTCGTTTTCAGAAGAAGAAGAGAAGGAGATTCAGAAGTGTACTCACCTCGATTTAAAGGTAAAAAGGAGTTTGTTGTCGAGACTTTACGGTTTCGATTTGGTTGACTCAAGCACTATTACTCGAAGTTAGTAACGTATCTGGAATCCACTATGCGTTTCGATCACAACCGTGTATAACTTGGTTCCCGCCGCTTTGATTATGGAAGCTTTGATTTCGTGGCCATGGAAGAATAGTGAATAGTGTCGTGCGTCTTGGAGAAGAAGACGTTGGAAATGTTCCTCTGTTCTTTCTTTTTCTTTTGATTCATTTCCTTTAGTTTTTTTTAGTCACTTATGACTTTGGACCGGGCCTTGGAACTTACTACCATCACCACCTCATTTCTAATGAACCTTCCTCACTTTTTATTATTATTTTCTTTTCTTTTTTTTCTAAATTTTCTTTCTAACACTTTTTATCTTAAATTTGGATTTACTACATTTTTTTTTTAAATTTGTTTAGAAAACTACTTGGAAAAAATCCTTTGAGAAAATATTTTAATTCTTCCTTCTTTTCATTTAATTTCTTTTCCTATTTTGATATTTTTGTTGGTTGTGTGGATCTTAACTTGTTAGATCCATTTTTCTCTTCATCTATTTCTCTTTGATTTTGATCGATGAAAGTCTAATGGATCTTGGAATTCCTTTGTTGAATTTTGATCAAGACTAGATCGTTACCTTTTTTCTTTTCGTGCGGTATTGCTTTCGGATGACGATTTACATATCGTTCATCTAGCATGCATTAGCACAAAGATCTTATGAAACTTGTTGTTGTAGAGGCTTTGATTCTATCAATCTTCTAACAAGTTCTCATTAACCTTGACCTAAGTATACTATTCAATCATTATTGATCACTTACTCTAACAACTAATCACTAACTTACTAACAATATTATTGTACTAATCTTGTTTACAATTCCTTCTCGCTCCCTATCTCCCTTTTACTTTTATGCTCCATTATTATCATTTCATATCATATTTATGTTTCCGCCATTTTTACTTTGTCCGTTGGACATATGTTTATGCTTCCGCACTTTTTCTTTTGTCCGTTGGACATATGTTTATGCTTCCGTGATTTTTCCTTTGTCCGTTGGACACATGTTTATGCTTATGCCTTTTTCTCTTTGTCCACTTGGACCAAAAACATTAATAAAGGCCAAAACCTCTAAAAAACTTGTGCTTCTAATCTTGGACTATGGTTACTATCCTTTGCAATGGACATGGAATTTTCCACCTATACCTTGGACTTCAATGCTATTCTTGAATCCTTGGACTTAGAACTTGGACATCCAATGCAATTCTTGGAACCTTGGACTTAGAACTAGGACCTTTTCCCTTTGCTTTGGAATTGTGGTTCGAAGACTTTGAAGCTTACTTGTGTGGTTAGGCTATTCTTATCCTTAGCTTTTACTTTATGCTTTAGGATAGTCACTTCTTCTCCTTCCCATTCTTCAATTTTCAAAACTCTCTCCCTTTTTCAAAACCTTCTTGTTTTCGAACTTTCACCTCTTTCATAATCAAACCTTGACTTTGTCAAGTGATTTTACTCTTTTCTTTTCATTTCTTGACAAATGCTAAACTACATAAGCATATTGTCACCTTTTTTCAAAAGACTTAAAAAAAACATCAAACTCTTTTTGTGCCCTCGTGCACTTTTTCCTTTAAATTTTTCATAAGTTTAGACATGATTCATTTCTTTAAGCGGAATTATTCGTTTGGAAATGACGACTTGTCTTTACATTTAAAAACAACCAAAACAAACAAATTTCATTCTTTGTACCACGAACTACGGGGTTTGGATCCTACATTGCACATCGTGGGTACGTAGGCATGAGGCGACAAGTCACTCCAAACACAAAAATCTTAAAAACAGTTTCTCTTCTCATCTCCTCAATCACTTTTCAAGCAAACATTTTCAGACTAAAAGCGATAGATATTTCAAAGGGCTCCTATAGAGTACTATAGACGTTTTGGGCTAACACCTTCCCATTGCGTAACTAACCCCCTTACCCGGTTTCTCTTCACTTGTTCTTGTTTAGAGCTTGTGTAGGTTTTGTTCGCTCTTTTTCCTTTCCTTTTTGGATAAAATAAAAGTGCGGTGGCGACTCTTGCTTTTTGAGTTAAGTTAATCAATAGCTTACACTCACGATTTTTCCGCTACAGAAAAGTGGTGACTCTGCTGGGGACATCCTCCCTTGAGGGGTTCAGCCTACTTTGATTTATTCACTGCTTTTCGTTTGACTTGCTTGTTACTTGTTTGTTCTGTTTGGGAGTTCCTCTCTGTGTGCGAGATAGGTCCTATACTGGGACCAGAGTGTACTTTGAGATAGGAGGATGGTATAGTCAAGGGAGCTTTGAAGGAGTCGAATCCCGAAAAAGCAGAACTTGAGAATCCATCCACTCGGTGGTTTCCTCTTTGGAATTACTGATGCCGATCGAGCAATCGTGAAGGCATTACTTTTTCCATAGAAGCCTATAACACTGAGGACAGTGGTAACCCTTAACCCATCTTAGCCTTTTTAGGATCGTGGCGAGGAAGCTATGAAGATGCAAATCTGACTTAGATATTACGCGATGCCACACTCAGGTTAGATTCTCTTGAGGATAACTACCAACCTCCGAGCAAATTGGTGCACTGGTGTGTCTGATAGTGGATTATGGACCCTGGGCACTCTGTTAGAACCGCTGTTTTCTGCAGGTACAATGAAGACAAACCTTAGTACACACCTTTTGTGGGATTGGTTCTTACCCTTGACTTCATGCTCGAACCTTTGAACCTGTGTGCTTCGAGTGATCTTGTTTGTGGTTGTTGCATCCATGCACTCTTGTATCCATGAGCATACATATGCATTCTTCCAAGTTGTCTCAGAAACTCATTTCAACTGTCTTCCTCTTTAGTTATCTGTTCACCGTCAAGCTGTTTCCTTAACACAACTACGGAACTAGAGTTGCTGTCAGATTGAGAATGGAAAACCAAGAACAACACAACGCCGAAGTCAGAATGGAAATTGATGAGTTGAAGGCCGACATGACCAAACTCACAGAAATGATGCAAGTTCTGATTGCTAGAGGTGAACCACATCAGAGGACTGTGATTGTTGAAACTTTACCTGCTGCTGTTGACCCTCCACTAACTCAGCAACCAGCTTCTACTTGGCCAGAATTTGGGTTACCTCCGAATTACTCACCACCCTTTGCAACTACTTCTGTGTTTGTCCCGTCTGTACTGCCAGTATCTTTGGCTCCATTGTTCACAGAACCTCGGCCTGTTGTGTATTCTGTTGCTCAAACTATTCTTGAGAATCCTCCTTTCGTGTACCATGCTGCTAGTCCACAATCTGAAAGTCAGGGGGAACCTGGATACATTGAAGAAGTCAGAGAGCAATGGCAAACTCTAGACAAAATGATAAGAGTCGTGGAAGGAAGTGATGTCTTTAGTGCTGCCGCAATGGACATGTGCTTGGTTTCAGATTTAGTTATGCCTGCAAAATTCCAAACTCTAGATTTTGAGAAATACAAGGGGCACATCTGTCCCAGAACCCACTTGGTGATGTATTGCCGCAAGATGGCTGCTCATGCCAAAAACGACAAACTGCTCATTCATTGTTTCCAAGACAGTTTGAGTGGGGCTTCAATGAAATGGTATATGGGACTTGAGAAGAACCGTATCCAAAGCTGGAAAGACTTGGATGATGCTTTCTTAAAGCAATATAAGTACAATCTGGACATGGCACCTGACCGTCGCCAATTGCAGAACATGTCTCAGAAAGAAAAAGAATCCTTTAAGGAGTACGCTCAGCGCTGGAGAGAGCTAGCTGCTCAAGTGGAGCCACCTTTGGCTGAAAAGGAATTGACTGGATTGTTCATGGATACTCTTCAGCCACTCTTTTGGGAAAAGATGATAAGCAGTGTATCATCTGGTTTTACTGACCTAGTCACTATTGGAGAAAGACTAGAAGAAGGTATCAAGAAATGAAAGATTACCAATGCTGAAGCCTTTAGTGGTGCTAAAAAGTATGCTGGGAATTTTCAAAAGAAAAAGGATGGTGATACCCATACTGTTCCAAATGAAGGGAAACCTCGCCGCAGACAACAACAATATGTAGTTGCAGTTGCTCTTGTTGTTAATGTTCAAACAGTTCAAGCTCCCCGTCAGGCTATTAGACAGAATCAGAATCGCAATAGGGTTAACTTTGATCTTATCCTGATGTCCTACACTGAGTTGTATACATGTCTTGTTCAGAAAGGATTGATTACAACGAGGGATCTACCTCCTCCTCCAAATCCTCTCCCAGCCGGCTATAGGGCTGATCTTCACTGTGAGTTCCATCAAGGTGGGACAGGTCATAACTTGGAAGGTTGCTATGCATTGAAAGCTAGAGTACAAGAATTGGTGAACTCAAAGATTCTGACCTTTCTTGATGATAATCCCAATGTTGTCAACAATCCTTTCCCAGAGCATACCAAGTGAAGTTTGAGTCCATTTCAGACGGATCATCTCCTAAAGCCAGTGTTTCAGACAGGACAACTCATCCTTGTTGCTGATTACTCACTAGGCCTTTTTTCTTTCTGTTTACATTTTTCTTTGATTGTATTGATTGTTTGCTTTCAAACTTTATTTGTGCTTTCATGGTAATTTCAATGAAATGAGCATTACAATGTTTGATTCAAATTCATATATATTCACTGTGTGCATCTTTATGCTTTCTTTTTCACAAAACAAAAATATATCTCATGTTCACTTTCTTTATCAAGCTTTTGTTTATGCAAAGATTGGAGGGAGGATGATGAAAACGAAATACCTAAAATTGTTGGATTGTATGCTTTCAATTAAAACTTGACTGATGATGTACAGGCATTGTTTCAACTCCCAAACACTGGAGAAATAAGGAAGTTAATCCCTTGTCAACCCCTTCGAGCCTAGAAGTTGGAGTTTCTTTCTGTATGAAAAAACCCGCAATCTTAACCTGGGGATGGGTAGTTCTCAGTTAATTTGACTATGCAATCATTCAAGACGCCTTCCAATAAAGGTTGCAATCACAAGCTTTCCTTCGCACACATCAAAGAAGTGTCGAAGATGTCTTTCAAATCAAAAGCCAATGATGGTTAACTGTAATCATTAAGCCAGGCAGTCACTATTCTTTCAAAAAAAAAAGAGAATGAAAAAAATAAAAGAAAAAATCAAATGAAAAGCCCGCTAAGTCAAAACCTATGAAGGAGACTTAGGCAAAAATTGGGGCATCCCGCTGACTGTAAGCTCAAATGACACAGTTCAGGCAAAAATTAGGGATAACAAAAGAAAAATCAAGAGGTTGCCAAAATCCTCAAAGACGAAACGAGTTGACCGAGGTCCTCATCAAAAACAACAAAATGTTGTAAGAAAGAGTGACTGACATCTCAAAAATCTCTTGAGCCATCATCATAACAGTGTTGCAATTCCAATATCACTTGGAACTTGAATGCATAGTTTGAATTAACTGAGCATAGGACTGAAGGTCGTCACGAAGAATGGGTTGGGTACAAATAAACTTTGAGCATATATCCTTTGTTTCAAAAAGCCGTGAACCAGACCACGTTACAACCTTCAAAATACCTAATTGAAGCCAGGTTTCTCTTGAAAGCATACTACAGCAAGGTTGCGTAAATTGACTCCTAAGTTTGTTGCCAATCATTTACTTTGATGTCTTACCTTTGCTTTCTCTTTCACTTTGCATGTCTAAACCGCCGTGTTTTGACAAGTGATTCATTTTGCTTTACATCATTAATATCATTCCAAAAATGATTTTTGATTTCAAAATTGCATTGAGCTTTGCATTAAAATTACCATGTTTGTTTGAATAATCCTATTTGCAGGCAAACTTTCCTCATTAAGAAAATTTCAAATAGTTGAGAAACTTGGTCAAGTGATCCTATCAGGGGCACATTACTTCCAGATCCTGTTCAAGATTTGTTGCTTAGTGCAAGTTATTCTCAGAATTGGTTAACCATAAGATCTCTTTCAAGATGTATACTAGTTTAGCCTTCTCAACAGTCTCAAGAACTGAAGCCATGATCAGTTCATCCCCTTCAATAGTCAAGCTGAAGCAATGATCAGTTTATTCTCAACAATCATTTCAAGAATTAAAGCCATGATCAGTTCATTATTCCCCTGCAGCAGTCAAAATGAAGCTATGATCAGTTTATCCTCATCAGTCAATCAATCTGGGGCAGTCTTCTTCAAGAACCCTCAAGATGTCTTTCCTTAAAAGACCATCAGCCTGATACAATTCATAAGTGTGACAGAGATGTGTTCAACATCTTCTCTCCAAGCAAAGTGGGCAGTGTTCCCCGTGTTGAGGAATCAGAGTTCCTTTCTTCCTTCACAAAGGAGTCTATCTCAGTTGTCTCTATCATTTGCATTGCATACATAAATCATTCATATATCATACATAGAAAGATTTTCATAGCTCGAAGTGTGCTTCGCGCTCATATGCATTTCCTGAGATCCTGTTGTTCTCAACATCTTACCTTGTGATTAAAGTCCAACTTACTTGCGCCTACCAAAACTTTTACCTGCCTTTGCATTCAGTGCCATTCCTGAATGTTGTCATTTACCTGTCTTCTTTCATTCCAGTGCTATTCCTGGATGTCTTGTTTGTCTTCTTTCTTTTCAGTGCCATTCCTGGATGTTGTCATTCCTCTGTGTACCTATTGATGTTGTTAGATGTTTGTTTTCTTCCATTCCAGTGTTATTCCTGGATCTTTATTTTCTTTCACTCCAATGCCATTTTTGGATGTCTGTCTCTTTTGATTTCCAGTGCCATTCCTGGATACCTTGCTCCTCTTGTTTCTCCCAGTGCTATTCCTAGAAGTCTTTTCTCTCTCCTGTAATCCCCATCAGTTTTGCTTGGATATCTTTTAGTGTCATTCCTGAAAGTTTTATCTGTTCATTCAGTGTCATTCCTGAATGAGTTTTCTTCTTTGTATTCAGTGCCATTCCTGGATGTCTTTCTCACTATCATTCAATGCCATTCTTGAATGTAGTGATTTACCTTTACCTTTCAGCGCCATTCCTGAAAGTCCCTGCTCACTTTATTCAATGCCAGTCTTGGATATTGTGAACTCTTTTTATCCAATGCCATTCTTGGATACTTATGATGTATTTTCCAGAACTTTTGTCACTTTATCCAATGCCATTCTTGGATGTTGAGATTTCTTTTATCCAATGCCATTCTTGGACACCTTTTCCCCAGCTAAGTCCAATGTTATTCTTGGATATCTCTGATGTTTACCCTTGTCATCCAATGCCATTCTTGGGTGTCCCCGGTGAAGTTTTTCAAATGGAAGTTTTGTTTCCATCCAATGCCATTCTTGGATATCTTTTCCTCAGCTGAGTCCAATGCTATTCTTGGATGTCTTTGATGTTTACTGTTGCCTCATTCAATGCCATTCTTGAATGATGTAGTTTCTTTCATCCAATGCCATTCTTGGATATTTTATCCCAATAAAGTGTTTTTCACCTCCATCCAATGTTATTCTTGGATGACGCTGTTGTTTTTACCAGAACTTTCTTGTTGTTGTTCAATGCTATTCTTGAACATCTTTTGACATACCTTTTGTCTCGTTCGTAGTTTCTTTCCAATGCCATTCTTGGATGTTACTACTCGTCTTCCCAGGGTCATGTCCCTCTCTTTCCAACTATTGATGGATACTTCTTGTCACCTTGGCAGATCTCCAGAAATAGCTTGTGTTCCCTGGCGTGTCTTTTCGCGTCATCTCTTAATTTACTGTATCTTTTGTTTCAAGTTTCCCCGCAGAGCATTTCATCCTTTGCATTCATATCATCTTGTGACATCTTATGGCTAAAAATTTGATTTTCTGTATTTAAGTATCTTCAATCTTGTCGAGACGAAGTTTTCAACCTTTATATCTCCTGATTGAAGAAACTTAAATAGGGGCAGCTGTTGAACCCTAATTTTTACCCCTAAGATTTCGCACATTTCATTTGCATCTCATACCACAAACAAGATCACAATCTTTGTTTCTCCTGAGCATCTGTATATTATTTTTACTTGTTTCTGTTTACTAACCTCTAACCAAAATACCAAAAATATGTTGCAGTTTGCTTGTTCTTCTCTCTCTGTGTGTTGTGCAGGTTTGTCAAAGACAATGAAGTGATTTCAAATCACATGTGGTTGTTCATTTATGATCCAGTTCAGATGGATGTTTGACCTAATCTTGGTCAAACTATCAAGCATTTGCTCCAAGTGCAAGATATCTATTTCAGTGGGTTATTCCTCAAAGCAGTGACTGTCAAGTTGTTGTGTGGTGATATTCATCAGTTCATCTGAGTTCATCAGTCCAGACTGTGCTCCTCTGTGGATTTATTTTCCCAGAAATTGTTCAAAGTGATTCAAAACTTATTATCAGAGATTCAGAGGATGATAGTTTCAGATGGCTATTATTCAGTTGTGGTTTGTTCAGTAGTTCAAGGATTAGCTTCATTCACTTTATCAGAGGCTTGTGAAAAAATTCAAGATTGGTTTTGGGCTAAAAATAAAGATTTGTTACCCACGATCCTTTTTCATATCTAGCTTGATTATCCACCATATCAAACCATTTCTATCCATTTAATATGCAATTTAATTTTTTAAACCCACATTTTCAAATATCCACTTCATATCCATGTTTTTCAATTAATCCATTTTCTTCCCTAAAACCAATATCCATTCACATTATCCACTCTTCTTAGCCATTATCCATTTAAACCATTTTCCAATCCTTTTTTTTCTATAACCATTTTCATTATCCGTTTTCTTTCGATTATTCACTACCATTTCCATTATCCATCCAAATAATCCATTAGTCACATTTATTAACCATTTTCATAAATCTAATTCCAATTATCCATTTTAGAAACCATATCCATTTTTTATAAATTTTTAACCAAATATCCATTATCATTTTTTTTTATGCAAGACATTTACTACAAAAGAAGATATGACCATGTTTCTCATCCATTACCAAAAGTACCAATGCCTAAATTCAATTTACAAAATCAGGGCCCATTACATTTTTTTATTATTCCCAACAAAATTACAAAAAAGGGAGAGAAAAGAAAATCAGCCACACGATACAAAATCTGTGCAAATTCAGCCATTCAAGCCAACAAAGTCGTTCGCAAGCCAACTCACCAAGCTTCCCAAACATACAACCAAGTCATTACATCCCAAGCCATTTCCAAAAAGCGTACTACAGCCACATGAGCAATTTGTTTCACACACTAAAGCCATTTACCAAACCACATTCAGCTACTACTTTTCAAAGACCCAATCCTCACGTAAGCCAGCCACTAACAATTCTCAATCCAAGCTGTACCAAGAAGTCAAAATGCAGCCATGATATTCACAAGCCAATTTCAGCACAACAAATGCTACTCGGCCCACCACTATTCACGTTCAAGCCCATGGAAACTTCGGCAAAATATTCAAAATGACGTGAGCAGGCCAACGTCAAAACAAACACACATCTTGCATCAACGACACACCAATATCAAAACGCAGCCCTGCAAGTATTACGTATCAGTTCAAAGCCAGAACGAGATTATACGCGGATAAAACGCAAGCTGCAAGTGAAATTTGAGATTGACATCAATTCAAAACGACATCAAAGTGCAGAAAATTAGTAACGCGTAAACCGCAAAGCCAACACGCTGCAAACCATGAACAAAATGCAACACAGTTCACAAACAAAATGCAGGATACTCGTCAAAACGGCAGCTCAATCACTCTATAAATTCAATTCATGCTTCACTCATTTTTCCAAGCTTTGAAGAGCCAAAACCACCCTGCCAAATTCATTACCCAAAGCTTCACAACCTTCAATTTCAAGCCTCAAATTAATCTTCATCAATTCATCCATAAACCTGCAACATATTGTGAAAACTCAACTCAAACCTCTTTCAATTTCCAATCAAACTCAAATTTCTAAATCATCAAAACAGCGATTCAAAAAAATACTCAACAATCTTCAACGCACGAATCCAACACACAATAATTTCAGCAGCGATTCGTTTTCAGAAGAAGAAGAGAAGGAGATTCGGAAGTGTACTCACCTCGATTTAAAGGTAAAAAGGAGTTTATTGTCGAGACTTTATGGTTTCGATTTGGTTGATTCAAGCACTATTATACGAAGTTAGTAACGTATCTGGAATCCACTATGTGTTTCGATCACAACTGTGTATTACTTGGTTCCCGCCGCTTTGATTCATGGAAGTTTTGATTTCGTGGCCATGGAAGAATAGTGAATAGTGTCACGCGTCTTGGAGAAGAAGATGTTGGAAATGTTCCTTTGTTCTTTCTTTTTCTTTTGATTCATTTCCTTTAGTTTTTTTTAGTCACTTATGACTTTGGACCGGGCCTTGGAACTTACTACCATCACCACCTAATTTCTACTGAACCTCCCTCACTTTTTATTATTATTTTCTTTTCTTTTTTTTCTAAATTTTCTTTCTAACACTTTTTATCTTAAATTTGGATTTACTACTTTTTTTTTAAAGTTGTTTAGAAAACTTCTTGGAAAAAATCCTATTCAATCATTATTCAATCATTATTGATCACTTACTCTAACAACTAATCACTAAGTATACTAATCACTAGAGGCTTTGATTCTATCAATCTTCTAACAAGTTCTCATTAACCTTGACCTAAGTATACTATTCAATCATTATTGATCACTTACTCTAACAACTAATCACTAACTTACTAACAATATTATTGTACTAATCTTGTTTACAATTCCTTCTCGCTCCCTATCTCTCTTTTACTTTTATGCTCCATTATTATCATTTCATATCATGTTTATGTTTCCGCCATTTTTCCTTTGTCCGTTGGACATATGTTTATGCTTCCGCACTTTTTCTCTTTTCCACTTGGACCAAAAACATTAATAAAGGCCAAAACCTCTAAAAAAAACTTGTGCTTCTAATCTTGGACTATGGTTACTATCCTTTGCAATGGACATGGAATTTTGCACCTAGACCTTGGACTTCAATGCTATTCTTGAATCCTTGGACTTAGAACTTGGACATCCAATGCAATTTTTGGAACCTTGGACTTAGAACTAGGACCTTTTCCCTTTGCTTTGGAATTGTGGTTCAAAAACTTCGAAGCTTACTTGTGTGGTTAGGCTATTCTTATCCTTAGCTTTTACTTTATGCTTTAGGATAGTCACTTCTTCTCCTTCCCATTCTTCAATTTTCAAAACTCTCTCCCTTTTTCAAAACCTTCTTGTTTTCGAACTTTCACCTCTTTCATAATCAAACCTTGACTTTGTCAAGTGATTTTACTTTTTTCTTTTCATTTCTTAGCAAATGCTAAACTACATAAGCATATTGTCACCTTTTTTCAAAAGATTTTAAAAAAAAACATCAAACTCATCAAATCTTTTTGTGCCCTCGTGCACTTTTTCCTTTAACTTTTTCATAAGTTTAGACATGATTCATTTCTTTAAGTGGAATTATTCGTTTGGAAATGACGACTTGTCTTTACATTTAAAAACAACCAAAACAAACAAATTTCATTCTTTGTACCACGAACTACAGGGTTTTGATCCTACATTGCACATCGTGGGTACGTAGGCATTAGGCGTCAAGTCTCTCCAAACACAAAAATCTTAAAAACAATTTCTCTTCTCATCTCCTCAATCACTTTTCAAGCAAACCTTTTCAGACTAAAACCGGTAGATATTTCAAAGGGCTCCTATAGAGTACTATAGACGTTTTGGGTGCTAACACCTTCCCATTGCGTAACCAACCCCCTTACCCGGTTTCTCTTTACTTGTTCTTGTTTAGAGCTTGTGTAGGTTTTGTTCGCTCTTTTTCCTTTCCTTTTTGGATAAAATAAAAGTGCGGTGGCGATTCTTGCTTTTCGAGTTAAGTTAATCAATAGCTTACACTCACGATTTTGTCGCTACACATGTCATGCAAAAGTGCAGGTTGAGGTAATGTGCGGCGGTTAGGTAGAGATTGTAGCAAAACGAACTCGACATCCTCGGCTGGGGAGAGGACCCCACAGATGAAGATGGCCTGCTGGAGAGGAAAGTTTACAAAGGGTGACAACTCCGCTGGGGAAGAAACCGAGAAATAACAGATTTCTAGATTATCACCGTTGACATTGCTGGGAATGAGAGAATCAGGCCGATCCTCACGCCATGACTGGCTCTGGTTAGGGAACGCTCCTAGAAATCTCCAACTTCCAAGCTATCACCAACATTGCTACTTGGACGTCCTTTCACCCTGACTGGCTCTGCTGCGGGAATTACTAAGGTTCAAATGATCTTCTCTTCTTGGGGAGAACAGGAAATGAAGCATACTGCCGCTAGGGAGTGATGATTTTGACCTGCTGGGACTGATGCACGACCCTTGCTGGGGAAAAGAACAATTGTGTATCTTCTCGGGGCACATCATGACAACTTTACTAGGGACATTACGAATCTACCGGAGAAACGGGAGGTAAACAACCTTTCCGAAGAAACATAATGGCACTTGTTGGGGAAATGATGGCTCTGTTAGGGCGATGGTTGTATCTTCAAAGAACCATTATTGTGTTGATCGGGCATTAGGCTTGCAAACGGATATGACCGATTATCCTGCAGGAATTACCAGTAAAATATGCAATGCATAATGCTTTCTCTATTGGTTTAGATTTTTATTGTTCTCAACGCTTTATAGTATTATGTGATCATAAATAATAGTTTACTTTGCAAACAAAATACTGAAAAGAAAACAATTGAGAAATCGAATGACGAACTTTTATTGAAATGTGAAGACATGTACATAAGATGTGTACAAGGATGCAAAACTCCTTGATGAGGAAGTTTGCAATAAAATTGAAAAACAAATGTAAATGGCAAAGGGAAATCATGTTTTGCATTGATTTCAACATTGGCTACCATCCACTGTAAGTCTAGGTTCTAACACCTTGCACCAGTTGATGATGATTTGACTGCTCTGTTACCTTTTGAGGTCCAGCTATGATGAAGAGAGGCTCAAGTGCTCACAGTCAAATGCCTTTATCCCTAATTTTTTCCCGGACATTTTTCTATTTTTTTTCTTCCACCGGGATACCCATTTTTTCCTAAGTCGCCCTTTCGTGTTTTCAACTTAGCGGGTTGTTATTGTTTTTTTCATTGTTTATCCCTAACTTTTGCATGGACATTTCTTTTTTTTTTTGGTCCATTGGGACGCCCATTTTTGCCTAGATTGTTCTTGCGGATATCAATCTAGCGGGCTCTTTATCCATTTTTTTTTCAGGCATAGTATTTTTTGACTATATCGGAGTTCACGGGCGATGGCAACTCCTCCCCATCCATGGTGGTAAGGATCGGGGCTCCGCCTGAGAAGGCCTTCTTGACAACAAATGGTCCTTCGTAATTAGGAGTCCACTTGTCGCGTGGATCTGAGTGAACAAGTGAATATCTCTTGAGCACGAATTCGGCTTCATGGAATGCTCGAGGGAGAACTTTCTTTTCAAAAGCTCGCTTGAGGCGTCTCTGATACAATTGACCATGACAAATGACTGTAAGGCGCTTATCTTCAATGAGATTCAGCTGGTCATATCTGGATTGGAACCATTCAGCTTCATCAAGACCTGCTTCCATGATGACTCTGAGCGAAGGAATCTCGACCTCAATGGGTAGAACAACCTCCATACCATACACAAGCAAATACGGAGTTGCCCCAGTAGAAGTACGAACTGAAGTTTTGTAGCCAGTAGCGCAAATGGAAGCATTTTATGCCAATCCTTGTATGTCTTGACCATTTTCTGGACAATTCTCTTGATGTTTTTGTTTGCTGCTTCGACGGCACCGTTCATCTTGGGCCGATATGGTGAAGAGTTGTGGTGCTCGATCTTGAATTGTTGACACTGCTCCTTCATCATCTTGTTGTTTAGGTTGCTTTCATTGTCAGTGATAATGTTACTATGGATGCCATAGCGGCAGATTATCTTTTTCTTGATAAATCTGGCAACCACTTGGCGTGTAACATTTACGTAAGAAGCAACCTCAACCCACTTGGTAAAGTAATCGATAGCAACTAGAATGAATCGATGATCGTTGGAAGCCTTCAGCTCAATCATTCCAATCATATATATACCCCACATAGAGAATGGCCAAGGTGAAGTTAAAATGTTCAATGGAGTAGGAGGCACATGGATCTTGTCACCATAGATTTGGCACTTATGACATCTTTTGGTAAAGTTGTAACAATCTACCTCCATCGTTGTCCAATAATACCCAGCCCGAAGGATCTTCTTGGTCATAGCAGGACCTTTAGCATGTACACCCTCGCAGCCCTCATGTATGGATCTTATGATCGTGTTTGCTTCGTGTCTATCCACACATCTGAGCAACACGGAATCATAATTCCTCTTGTATAGTACATCACCACTTAAGAAAATTTTGGCACAGAGCCGCCTAAGAGCTTTCTTGTCAGTGATAGTAATACCCTCGAGATATTCTTGTTTTTCCAGATATCTCTTAATATCATAGAACCAAGGCTTGTCATCAGACTCATCCTCGATTGCTAAACAGTGTGCTGGTTCGTGCAAATGATCAATGCGGATAGAAAGAGCTTCATTCTTCCACTTGACTTTGAACATGGATGCTAAAGTGGCAAGTGCATAAGCTAATTGATTTTCCTCTCTAGGGATATGATGAAAAGAGATTTCATTAAAGTAGGAAATCAATTTCACTATGTGCTTTTGGTACGGAACCGGCTTGGAATCCCGAGTCACAAAGTTCCCTCTGACTTGACCAATAACCAAAGCAGAATCTCCATAGACCTCAAGAATCCTGATTCTCATGTCTATTGCCACTTCAATACCGTAGATACATGCTTCATATTCAGCCATATTGTTGGTGCATGCAAAGCATAATCTGGCAGTGAAGAGAAGGTGGAAACCTGTTGGAGAGATGAGGATAGCACTAATTCCACGACCTTTAGAATTGGAGGCACCAACGAACACGAGCGTCCATCGCGCCCCTGGTTCGGGTCCTATGTCAGGGTCTGGAGTCTCATAGTCTCTGATAAACAGAACATCCTCATCGGGAAATTCAAACTTCATTTGTTGATAACCCTCTACAGGTTGATGAGCAAGGTAGTCAGACAATACGCTCCTTTTTATTGCTTTCTGGGTAACATGTTGGATATCATACTCAGTTAACAGCATCTGCCACCGAGCAATCCTTCCAGAGACAACATGCTTTTAAAATATGTACTTTATTGGATCCATTTTGGATATCAACAAAGTAGTATGGCAAATCATGTATTATCTTAGGCGTCAAGCAACCCAGACCTGAGCACAACAAGTTTTCTCCAAGAGTGAGTATCTGGTCTCACAATCAGTGAACTTCCTGCTCAGATAGTAAATTGCATGTTCCTTTCTCCTAGTGTCGTCATGTTGACCCAATACACATCCCATCGATTCATCGAGAACGGTGAGATACATGATTAAAGGCCTACCGGGAACCGGCGGTACTAAGATCGATGGTTCTTGCAAGTATTGTTTTATTTTGTCAAATGCTTCTTGACAATCATTGTTCCATTCAACCGATTGATTTTTTCTTAGTAATTTGAACAATGGTTCACAAGTAGCCGTCAAGTGAGAAATGAACCTTGAGATGTAATTAAGTCTGCCCAGAAATCCACATACTTCTTTTTCTGTTTGGGGAGGCGACATGTTCTGAATTGCTCGAACCTTGTCGGGATCAACTTTAATGCCCTTCTGACTCACAATAAATCCCAACAGTTTACTCAATCGAACTCCGAAGGTGCACTTCGCAGGATTCAACCGCAGTCTAAACTTTCGGAGTCTGTCAAACATTCGGTTTTGGACTTGGCAATCATATCATCCACGTAAACCTCAATCTCTTTATGAATCACATCGTCAAAGAGGATTGTCATGGCACGTTGGTATGTTTCCCCTGCATTCTTCAAACCGAATGGCATGACTTTGTAGCAATATGTACCCCATGGCATGATGAAAGTAGTCTTTTCCATATCAACTAGGGACATCTTGATTTGATTATATCCTGAGAAACCGTCCATGAAGGAAAAGACAGAAAACTGCATCGTGTTGTCTACCAAGACATCAATATGAGGCAGAGGAAAATTATCTTTCGGGCTTGCCTTATTGAGATCTCGATAATCCACACACATTCTGACCTTCCCGTCTTTCTTTGGAACCAGGACGATGTTGGCAATCCATTTAGGATATTCAGAAGTGGCTAGGAATCCAGCGCCAAGTTGTTTCTTTACCTCTCCTCTGATTTTAAGTGCCATGCCGGGTCTAGTCTTCCTGAGTTTCTGCTTGACAGGAGGACATCTGGGCTTGAGTGGCAAGTGATGCTCAACGATGTTGGTATCCAACCCAGGCATATCTTGATAAGACCATGCGAAGATATCAACATACTCTTTCATTAACTTGACCAACTCAGAGTGTACATGCTTATCGAGGGATACGCCAACCTTGACTTCTCTTCTGACATCATCAGAACCAAGATTGACAACTTCCACTTACTCTTTATGTGGATGAATCTCTTTCTGCTTGTGCTCAAGGAGCCTAGCTAGTTCAGCCGCTAATTCACAATCTTCCTCGCCATCTCCTTCGGCTTGGTTAATTGGAATCCCAGAATTACAATGGATGTTTGCCATGTTGTTATCAATGCATTTATTTGTTCTACATGTTTATGAATATGTTTAGAATGAGCTACTTTGAAAAAGTGAAAAATAAAAGAAACTTTTGCCATTTGTTTGTGAAAAAGTAAAATAAAGAAAGAAAATAGAGCATGATTTTGAATGCAAAAAACTTTTATTTATGATCACATAATATTGCAAAAGCGGGAGGCTCTTTACAAGCTATCCACTCGTCTCGGGCGAGGATGAGGGAATGAGAAAGCAAAATGCATTACATGTCTGTTGGTAAAACCACAGGAATCACGGTAGATGTTAAATTGTTGAGCTTGAAACCCGGCGGGCACTTGCGCAGAAAGCTTGAAATCTGGTTGCTAGGACCAACATCATCAATGGCAGCCACGATGTTACCCTTTTGAAAACCCGCGCTACTGAACTTGATCAAGTTACACTGCTTCTGACCATGTGAGCTAGATTGTCGACCAGGACGATAACCCAATCCAAAACGATTATGCTTTTTAACCACATCAATCACATGCCCCCAACCAGGCAAGGCACCTTTCTCGATGGTTTCTTTAGCACTCTTGGCGGATGCCAAAGTCATTTGCGGTGATCTACCTTGACTAGTTGAAGCAAAGCTGACATCTTCGAACTCAAGACACTACAATGGCACTTCAGCTATGCCTTCCTCGGTCTTGACGTATCGGAAAGATGATAACTAGCTTACAATCAGATCCTCTTCACCATAGACGATGACCAGCTGATCATCGAACATGAATTTCAATTTATGATGTAAAGTGGAAGTAACTGCCCCTGCGGTGTGAATCCACGGGCGACCCAATAGGAAACTGTACCCGGGATTGATATCCATCACTTGGAAAGTAATGGTGAACAAATGCGGTCCAACCTTAATGGGTAAATCCACTTCTCCAATGACTTGCCTCCGAGAACCATTAAAGGCTCTGACAACTAAGGCGCTCGGCCTCATCTCGCTCCCTTCCACCAGTAGTTGGCTCAATGTGCCCTTAGGCATCACATTGAGAGAAGAACCAACGTCCACCAGAACACGAGATAACAAGATGTCTGTGCAGGTTACGGATATGTGCAACGCTCGATTGTGGGCAGCTTCCTCGGGAGGCAATTCTAATTCATTAAAGCCCAAGTATCTGTTTGCTGTTATATTGGACACTACATCATAGAACTCGACAACGGATATATCATGCATCACGTGGGCAGTCTTCAAGACCTTCAACAAAGCTGATATGTGTGTGGGTAAGCTCATGAGTAAGGACAAAATTGAGATCCTTGAGGGTGTCTGTCCTAGCTGATCCACAATTTTAAAGTCACTTTTCTTGATCAACCTTAGGAACTCTTGATCATCAATTGTTTCCTTGCTCTTTGTAACATCCTCAGACAGAACAGTTGGCACTGGTACTGTAGTAGATGCCCCTTCTTGAACAACAGGGATTGTAGAGGCGGGCTTCTCCTTGGGAGGAACAACAGTTGGAACTTGTACCGGCTTTGTAGTGACTTTCGGAGCGAACACCCATCCACTGCGAGTCATACCTCCAGTGGCTGTAACATTCATAATCTCAGACTCAACAAACCTTCTCTCTTGACCTCCAGAAAACACAGTAGAACCATACCTACAAGGTACCTCCTTAGAATTATGATACAGAAACGGTTTTGGCGGGCAAACAACGATAGGTTGCACCTTTCTCTTAGGAGATTCAACGGGAACCCTCCTATAGATGATGGTGAATGGCTCAATAGCATCGACTTCTTCAATAGATTTAGCTCTGGAAAATTAAACTTCACCTCGGTTCATCAAAATTTAGACACAACCCTTCAGCCTTTGACACTGGTTGGGATTATCGTCACAAATCTGACACTTACCATGCAGTCCTTTCAACAGCCCATGTTCATTCAATTTCTTGATAACCACAGTCTTCAGGGTCTTTACCTCGTCAATATCCATGATCAATTCGGCCTTTGAATTATCCTCAATCATGTTCACCGCAGGTCCACCGTGATTGGGCAATGGATTATGCTGAACATTAGGACCTTCCTCCGTAAAATTCAAAATCTTCCGATCAATGAGTTCCTGAACCTTGGTTTTAAAAACAATACAGTCCTCTGTCGCATGTCCTATGTATCCAGGGTGATAAGCACATGATGCATTTGAATTATGCTTTGGGTTAAATGGAGGAATTGCAAGTGTGATTTCTTTGGGAATAATTGCCCCTTGGTGAACCAAGTAAGGAAATAATTCAGTGTACGGCACCGAAATTCTGTCGAAATTCGGACGCTTACAATTTCCTTGATTGTTGTTGTTTTGCCGATTTTGATTCTGCTGATTTTTGTTATTCTGTTGAGTCTGTTGCTAATGTTGCGGTTGTTGCTGATTATGAGCATTCTGAACCGATTGTTGCGGATGATACTGGTATGAAGGTTGTTGATATTGTGCAGCAGCAATGTTCGGATATGGATAATATGGCATGGGAGCCATGGGAGCTTGATACTGAGGAGAGACTTGAGTTGTCACAGCATTGGCTTCACCTTTCTTTTTCTTTGACTAACTGTTCTGAGACTTTCTGTTAGCTGGCTGCTGGGAAGCAGCTCCAGAAATCTTTCCAGTCTTCAACCCGTTCTCAATTCGTTCACCAATGGTTACAATGTCAACAAAGTTCGATGAAGAACTACCCACCATTTTCTCATAGTATGATCCTTGCAATGTACCCATACAGATATCAACCAACTCATTGTCAGAGAGAGCAGGTCGTACACGAGATGCCATCTCGCGCCATCTTTGTGCATATTCTTTAAACATTTCGGCTGAGCCCTGAGACTGGTTTTGCAACTGTAATCTGGTAGACACCAGATCAAGATTATATTTGTATTGCTTCAAGAACGCTTCAGACAAATCCCTCCAAGTACGGATTTTACTGCGTTCTAAGCCCATGTACCAATCCAATAAAGCACCAGACAAGCTATCTTGAAAACAATAAACTAGCTATTCATTATTATCAATATAGGATGCCATCTTCCTGCAGTACATAGTGATGTGACTACGAGGGCAACTCAAACCTTTATACTTTGGAAGCTCATGTATCTTGAATTTCTGCAGAAGTACAACATTCGGAACCAAACATAAGTCTTTACCCTCCATGCCAAAAGCAGAAAACCCTTCAATAGCTCTGATACGGTCTTCCAATAACTTATAACCAGCAGGTCTATCTTGATTAACAACCCTGACAAGAATCTGAGGATTTGGCAGCTGAGATGCAGCCGGAGCGTGCACTTGCGGAGTAACAAACTGAGAAGGATATACCAATCCCTGATTAACCATCTGACCAGCATTCTGACCCATCTGAACACCAAACAGATAATTCGGAGGAGGTATAACAGCAGCTGAAGATGCCCCAGGGTAGAACATTCCAAGATGAACATTCTGAATAACAGTAAGGGCAGCCTGAGATAAAATCAGAACATGAATAGGAAGACCCCTATACACATGTTCATCGTCATCAGGAGTTTCAATGTCAGCCAACACAGGAGTCTGACGAGCCTGAACCTGAAGATTCTCATGATCATCACTCACTACCGGAGGTGGGACCGGAGTAGGCATACCCCACGGATATGCAGTAGCATTTCCATTAGGCATGGGCACAATGAAAGGCTGATATGGTACGAAGGCACCATTATTTGCAATCTGAGGAGTGAAATTATGAGGCATGCCCCAAGGAAAAGCAGCAGACATTTTATTCAAACTAGATTGAGAATTTGACGGATGAACAGCAGGCTGAATCACAGGCTCAACTGGCACTTCAACCGTAGCAGGAGAAGGAACAACAACAGGAGTAGCCGTAACAATAAGGGACATAGTCACAACAGGAGTGACAACGATTGCATCGGTGACAGTTGTAACAATAGTGGCAGCAGCAGCAGTGTCCTTCTAAGCATGAAAGAGTACCATAATAACATCCATATTGGTCTAAAACTGTCCATCCGACCTTGAAATTGAGCCAGAGTTTCCTTATAAGCAGTGTTCTCAGCTTCGAAGTCAGGCATAGTTCTGGATTTGCTTGAGCGAGTGAAATATCGATGTCGAGTTGTCGTCTTGCTATAAGCGGAAGACGGACAAGGATAAGCAACGGTTTTCCGGATGAAGGGACGTTCATATGTGTGCAAATAAATGTATGATATGTATGCAAAAATAAAGTTTTAAATTCCGGGAATTCTTAGACTTATCTTTGTTAACATAAATCATAAAGCATACAAGTAAAGGTGCAAAGATAAAGCTGGTAAGAAACTTCATTCATTCAACAATAAAGGAAAAAAGCACAAGTCAAGTACAAATCAAATATCTGCCTTTTGGGCTACAACAAAATCAGCATGGATTCTATCAAAGACCACCCTACAAACAAACAAGAAATGGAAAACAGCCCAAGGAATCTTGTGCGGCAATACATCAACATATGCATCCCTTAACAACCCAGGCAAGTCCTCAAGTGCGTGCTCAGCAAATCTGGCTAGACGACCATGTCTGTCGTCTCTCACTCCAGTACTTCGCATCCTTCATGAGGTTGCATAGAAAAGAATGATTAGGTCCCTGAAGCATATCCTGAAGAAATGCCTCTTTCTGATCCAAGAGGTTTTGCAGATGACGACTTCGTTGCTTCCAATGAGTACTCTCTGTGTGGAGATGTATGATCTACTCTCGGCTCTGATGTGCTTGATCCTATAACTTCTGAATCTCACCGAAGGCTTTGTCGAGCTTGGCTTGACACTGAGAAAAGTTATTTGCCAACTGGTTAACATGGTCTTGTTCACTTTGCCAATTTGTCTTGTACCCAGATAACTTCCCTCGAAGCTCTTCAAGTTGCTTCTTGTAGCTCAACTCATCTTTGTAGGCTTGATACTGAGTATCGGCGAGTTGCCTCTTCTTGGAACTAAGTCCCTCATAGGTACTCTTCAAAGCATCTCCCATTTTCCTTCGCTTGTTCTGTTCAACCTCTACTTCTTTGAGCATACACTCGCGCTTCTGGTGGAGCTCAATCTGTAGGATTTCCTTCTCGGATGTGACTCTATCAAGGTTGAGATGAAGATCAGCATTCTCCTTCTTCAACATCTCAATAGTTCTTGAGTTGGTCAACTTCAGATGGAGGAATAATGGCAAGTTCAGGAAGCTTGGCATTCATGAAAGGCTCAGAAGAAAATGGCAATAAGATCTCCTTGACGTGCTCTTTGATCCAAAGTGTGTAAGCTTCCTTGGCTATGCAATTATTCTTACCCAAAGTGGCTCTTCCTTCAAAATGAATATGAGTCCAAGCAGCACTAAACCTCTTCAGTAATCCCATGTCATCACCTCCTTCATGAAAGATGAACTCTTCCACTACCTTAGGGTCTGGCTTGGCAACCATAGGATATCCCAATTGTCAGAAGGCAAGTCTCGAATTGTAGTTAATTCCGCCCTTTGTACCCAAGAGAGGCACATTAGAGAATTTCCCACATTGAAGAATAATCTTAGTATCGTCGAAAACTCGAGAATACCAAGAAATGTCATCAGCAGTAGGAGACATGATTCGTTGAGACCACTTGAGATTACCCTTATTCTTAACAAAGGGACCCTTTTGTGGAAGGTGAGTCATGAACCATCGGTACAACAGAGGAGCACAACAGACAATGGTTCCCTTATTCTTTTCATTCCTCGAATGAATAAAATGATATGTATCAGCAAGGAGCGTTGGAACAGGATTCTTGGACAAGAAGATACTGATGGCGGCCTGATCTACGAAATTCTTCATGTTCGGAAACAAGACAATCCCATATATCAGCAAAGCAAGAACGGCGTTGAAAGCCTTCTAGTTTCCATCTACAGCAAAAGAAGTGGCTTTGTCAACCAGAAACTTCGAGGCAAGCCCTCGAATACCCTTCCCTTTGGTCTTGAGATTAGCTTCCACATCCTTCTTACTAATGCAAAGAGCATCAGCAATAAGGGGAAACTTCAGACAACCACTAGTGTAGACAAAAGGAACCTATTTCTTGATCTCAACCCCTAGAATATAAGCATACTCCTCGAGTATAGGTGCTAACTGATAATCCTGAAATGTGAAGTACCTAAGTGGCAGGTCATAGAATTGGACCAGTGTATGAATGGCAGTGATGTTAACTTTAGTGTTGAGGATGGCCAACAGATTACCATAACTGTCTTTGAATACCCCTCTGTTATCTTCAACCACACGAGATGCTAAACCTCTCACAATATTCAGCTTAGGCTCCATAAACTTGTAGCTAAAGATACCTCGGCAACCAATACTCATCTCTATGATAGTGTCAAAAAAGAATAAGCCTTCAAAAAACCTGGAAATGCACATGCAAAAATTAATTTACATGATGACATGATATGCAACACAAGAAACAAGAAGCCAACACTGTCTGAACAATCAAATCTGAACAATCTGGATATCTGCATATAATTATGTGTCGGTGCAAAATAATCTGATGTGCGTGAGAGAGCAAAGGTATGAAGTGGCTTGGTTTCTTACAAAAACACATATCCCCCTCACAGGTGTGATCTAGACACAACAAGGTGGTCCCTAGAAAGGTCGCCCAAACCATAGGATTCAGAATGAAAATCCCCGTCGTAGCGAATTCTCGCAGGACGGAAGTATTCTCAAGCGAATCATGATCTGGGATGTGGCTCTCGTGGTAACCCAACGTGCAAAACGCAGGCCTCACGACTATCCACGTTCTAGCCCATGTGTATGCTAAGCCCGGTGTTAGGACTTTTCTCTCCAATAATATCTACCCATCCCAACAACAGCAGAAAATATCAGATATTTAGAATATGTAGCATATGAATATTCAAAGCAGTAAAGAAATGCAGTAAATAAACATAAAGCAAGCAAGTAAAATAAAGCGAGTAAAGCACATAAGATAAACACCCAAACAAGCAAGAAAACAAACAAAACTAGGCGAGACCCCAACTTGCAAGAGTAAGGACTCCCCAACAGAGTCGCCAGCTGAAGATGGCTGGTTTATACCTGAGTGAATCGCACACTCAAAGATAAAACAGAGTCGCCACCGAACTTTATTTAGTCCCAAAGGACAGGGAAAATATCGATAAAACCCAAGGGGAAGAGAAACGGGTAGGGGGTCGGTTATGCGAAAGGAAGGGACTAGCACCTTACGCATCCGTCGTACTCGACGGGAACCATTTCGCTTGCTTCTAGGCTTGGATGGGTTATCTATCTAAAGGCTTCTAGCTAAACGAAGAGGAGAAAGAGGAGAAAAAGGAAAGAAAGAAAGTGCTCACAGAGGATTAGGGCCCTCGTGCCTACATACCCTCATAGTGCAATGAGGAAATCAGAGAGTCGTAGTTCAGGGAACCAGGGAAAAGAAGGGGGAATGGAAGAAGGTGGAAGGGTGCTCGCCAAAATCATCGCGATCTCGTGCCTACGTATCATACATTTTAATGAATGCAGAATCAGAGCTTCCATAGTTCAGGGAACCAAGAGGGAAAAAGGAAAAAGAGAGGAAAATGGTGTCAAAACCAAGAACAAAAGAAAGAAAGAAACTTCGATGGGGGATTCCAAAGAAATGGTGCCAAAACCAAGAAAGAAGTGCAAAAGGAAAGATAGTAATTGTGTTGAGGATAACGTGCAAGAGTGGTGTTGAAACCAAGAAGATAAAGGAGCAAAGGGAATAGAATGGACTCCACTGGGGAGTAATAGAACAAAGAATTGTGCGAGGGATCAGAGGGTTAACGACCCTACTGGGGATCAAACGAATAAAGGTTCGGTATGTTAACTGACTGGTAGTGGTTAACCGAAGAGAAAAAGATTAAGACTCTGTGGGGAAAAGGTTTTAATAGATAGACTATGATCAACCAAAAGAACGGGTGTAGAACGAAGCGAAGGTTATGACCCAAATAACGGGTGTGGAACTAAGCAAAGGTTGTAATCCAAAGGACGGGTGTGGAACCAAGCAAAGGTTGTGACCCACAAGGGGGTTGGTATTGACTGAACAAGAAGCACTTGACCAAAGCAAGGGTATTGAACCAAAAGAGGTTCCTAACCACTGAGTATTCGGTGTTAACAGAAGAGACTGTGATTCACCGCAAGAAACGAGTGATTAACCAAGAGAAGGTGATTAACTCGAAAGGGGCTCAGTGTTTTAACAGACAGGCTGTGGTTAACTGAGAAAAAGGGTGATTAACCAAGAGAAGGTGATTAACCCAGGAAGAACTCAGTGTGTTAACAGATAGACTGTGGTTAATTGAGAAGAAGTGCAAATTGGTGTTTTAACTGACAGGCAGTGATTAACCAATCAAAGGGAGAAGAACCAAGAGAAGGTTGTGAACTCCGAAAGGGTTTTGGTATTTAACAGGAAGACTGTGTTTAACCGAAGGAAAAGGAACCGAGACTCATCAGGGGAATAAAAAAGCAATGATTGACCACAAGAAAAGGACATTGGGACAAAGGGCGGGTGTTAACCCAAGAGACAGTGATCTTTAACCAAGCGAAAGGTGATTGATCAAATGAGCAATAGAAAGAGGTAAGAGTGATCAGGGATCGACTCAACTGGGGAAGGAGATACGCTACTGCTGGGAGCTAAAGGTGATTAAGCCAGGCACAAGGTCATTCGTCCCCTACCTGAAGTTGTCAGAATGAGAGTAGGAATTCTCCATTCTCATTCCTTCTCTAACACACAGGGTGTAGTGCAGAAGTTGAAACAGACAACGTAACAGCTCCAAATTGTACAGTGCTCAAGTGTCGCGCAAAACTCCGACTCCGCGGGGGGAAGAGAGAGAGAAAGCTCTAAAGGAAGCCTAAAGAGAAGCGCCAACGGGAAGATTAATAATCAAAACGAAGTTTCGATTAATTAATCAAAAGGGAGGAAAATGCTAATAATTTTCCAAAATGAATTGAAAAATTATTAAAGCAAAGGGTGCATTATTGATTATACAAGATTAAGTTTATTCCTTGAAGAACAAATTTATTCAACATGAATGGAAAGTGCAAAACAGTACCAAATGACACTCAAAATGCAACACAAAATCATGTCATTGTATGAATAGAATTGTGCAAGCATGATCATGTTCATACAATCCCAAGAATGTGCACAATTTACAAAATCGAAAGATCGAGCATCGAAAAATTCACAATCATGCTTTAAACTGAAGTGAAAAAGCACCTAAAACATCCCTAAAAATCAATCATATTAATCCATGGATGTTAGAGGAAGAAAGCATGGCAAACAAGCTTGAAAAACATCAAAATTGGCATTCTGTTACAGTGGTAATCGATTACCCTAAGCAGGTAATTGGTTACTTGCTTGAAAAACAACAAATTTGGTGAAAATTGTGCAGAGTAATCGATTACTCTATTTGAGTAATTGATTACTCAGTTGAAAAAACAACGCTGGTGTAAATTTGTGAAGAGTAATCGGTTACTCTCTTTGAGTAATCGATTACCATTGTAACAGTGGCAAAAATAGCTTTTCAAAAAGCACTTTCTACACCTAAATCACTTGTCCAAACTACCACATGCTAGGGTATGAATTTGTGCACGAAAATCGAGCATAATAACAACAAAAAGCCAGCAATGGAATCAATTAACACATCAAGATCATGGATCAAGTAATGGCATAATCAATTCACACACAAAAAAGCATCAAAACTACATCGCGAATGATACAAAAACGTTCAAACAGTAAAATGTGCAAAGAAATACCAACCTACAAGGCTAAGATGTGCCTTGGATGTTGTTGCAAATGAATCTTGGTGAAGATAATCAAAGAAAATCAGAGGAATCTTCAATTGTAGCCGAATCGTACCAAAACCGAGCAAATTGCGACGAAACTCTGAAATATGAATTCGAACCATAAAATCTTGAAGCAAACACTTGAGATGAATCCAAAAGCTAATAAACCTCCAGAAAATCAAGTAGAATTGCAAGGTGATGAAGGTTAAGCTCAAGAAATAATCACTTCCAAGGTGAAAGTGATTAATCTTCAATGATGAAGAGCTATGGTGAGGTTTGGGAAGAAAATGGCAATGAAGATGAAGAAGTTGCAAAAAAATTCAGAGAGAATGTGAGAGAATTGAGAGTGAAATGTGAGAAATGTGTGAAATGGTTGATCCCCCTTGAAAAATGATTGAAGGCTTGTTTATATAGAGTTTTGGTTTGGAGTTGATAGGTTTGGAAAGTGCTTTGGACTTAGCTTTGGAGCTAGGTTGGGAGTTAGTTACACTTGACTCACCGAGTCAGCGGTTAACTCAATTAGTTAGGTAGTTGACTCGGTGGAGCAATCCCAATGTAAACCCAAATCAAAGGCTCACATACTTGGAAATCAAGAAACATGGTGCACTTAATTTAAAGTGATGTATTGGAATAAATGTAAGTGGAATGTCTTGAATGGTCTTGAACTGTCTAGAATGTTCCACATAATGCTAGGACCATGTAGAATCCAAGAACAAAGAGAGTGCAGAGTTGTTGTCCCAAAAAGCAGCAGAATTTACAAATATGTACAGAGTAATCGATTACCCTGTTTGAGTAATCGATTACTCTAGGAAAAATTTGCCCAAATTGCTTATGAACAAGTGTTGAAGTCCCGGTTTCGATTTTCCACCTCTTGCTTTGATGAATAATCATGGAAACCATTATTTTGCGCTTGTTTTGAGGATGTGATGACCTTGTGAGGATGCGATTAATCGAGCTAAAAAACCTGAATATTCCTGCAACCAATAAACACGGAGAAAAAGTGTGAATGTGTATGCCAGCGATGCGAATGCACATGCTTATGCAAAAGGCAAAAGGGGAGGTCAAATTTCGGGTTACGACACCGTCCAAAGATGAATGGTGTTGTTGAGGCAGCAAATAAGAACATCAAGAAGATCGTTCAGAAGATGGTGAAGACATATAAAGATTGGCATGAAATGTTACCATTTGCTTTACATGGCTACCGTACTTCAGTACGCACTTCCACTGGGGCAACCCCGTTCTCTCTTGTATATGGCATGAATGCAGTGCTCCCCATCGAAGTAAAAATTCCCTCCTTGAGGATTTTGACAGATGTTAAGCTTGACGAAGCTGAATGAGTGCAAGCAAGACTTGATCAGCTTAATCTTATTGACGAAAAGTGCATTGTAGCGTTTGTCATGGCCAGCTGTACTAGAAGCAGTTAAAGAGAGCGTTTGAAAAAAAAGTTCGTCCTCGAAATTTCGAAGTAGGAGACTTGGTATTGAGAAAGATTCTGCCAATCCACACAGATCCACGGGGCAAATGGACACCTAACTAAGAAGGACCATATGTTGTGAAAAAGGTTTTATCTGGAGGGGCCTTGATACTCTCAAATATGGATGGTAAAGATCTTGCATTCCCCGTGAATGCAGACACATTCAAAAAATACTTCGCCTAAAAAAAGACCTGGTGGACCACAAAAAGAAAAGGTCCAGGAAAAAATTAGGGATAAAATAAAAAAAAACGTTAAGTTGAAAAACCCTTAGGGGCAACTTAGGTAAAAACAGGTATCCTGGTAGACTGAAAATCCGAAAGGGCAGTCTAGGCAAAAGTTAGGAATTTTAAAAGGCAAGAGGTTGCGGGGCCTGCGAAGATATGTGAATCTTTCTCCACAATCAAGTAAACCATGAATGGGAGGCACCAATCCAATCATTTTCCTCAGAAGTAGAGAACAAAAATCTCCGAGGACATAGGGATCATAACAGAATTGGAACTTAGTGGAAATCCAAGTTTTATCATTGCCATTGTACTTTTGCGTTTTCTGCAATTACCTCTTTTAGGAATTGTTTCCTCATGTAAATCACCCGTTTATGGGATACTTTTACCATCAATAAAATTTCTTTCATCAATTGGGCTCCGTATATTTACTTTTACAGCTTGTTTGCAAAAGTGTAAATTTTCTTCTTGATATACATTGCATTGAGAATTTTGGGGGTAACAATAATAATAAAAGAAAACATAAAGTTACTCTCCTATTAAGGTGTTTGAAGGATAGCTCTCATGTTAAAGGCCAAACCAGATCGCAGTTGGGGCGACCCGCTCCGCTTCCACCATGGGCCCAATCCGCCCTCCTTGTAGTTGTCTTGGGCTTTACCCCTGTGCTAATTTCTTCACCCCAACCCCTTTCAATCTTTTTTAATTCCTTGTTTTTCTTGCATTTGCTTATTATTACAAAACCCTCAATTTTTTTAAAAAAGAAGAAAAGACAAAAAAATGTTATGTTAGTTTTTTTAATAATAATAAAAGAGATATTTGATCATATTTTTTTCTTTTTCTTATTTCATTTAAAAATCAAAGTAATTTAAATATTAATGTTAAATCTTAAGACACTTTGCACACGCGCGGCTTCCTTTTGGGCTACCTTATAATGAGACCTCTTTATTTTTCGCATTGATCATCCCTTGTACTATTTCAAGTATCCCTCCCTCATTTGATGTACATTTTTATCTTGCTTTCCTTTGGTTCGTTTTCGCTAGTTAGCTATCCTTAAGAACTAGGATCGACCAAACCCCAAAGCATTCTTGATCCATATATCAAGCCCTACCCAACTTGTAAGTCAATCGCTTCGTGCATCGCCATCAACCTTATCTTCATCACTTCAAACCTTTTCTTAATAAACAATAAAACCCTTGTTCCAACGTCAAGTGGCATTTTTTTCAATAAATTCAAAAACACAATAAACACGATTAGAATTGCGCGCCACGAGCCTTAAGTTGTGGAGAAGGAGTGAGAATGAAGCTTTCCTACACTTACTCTGAATATTTTGGACACAAGACGCTCGACTTTGTAGTTCAAAATATTCACCTTTACCCATAGTCTTTAGTGCAATCCTAATCAAGAACAATCTCCTTTCAAAAATCCTAAAAAAAACATCTACTCATCAAACTTCTTTTAGCGCCTTAGGGCATCACTCCAAAAACCCTTTTTTCAAGGTATAAAATCAACAAACAAACAATTATTTTCTACTCCAAACTACGGAGCTCTGATTCCTCATTTCACGATGAGGATACGTAGGCACGTGGGGCCCAATCCTGGGAGCACCCTAATAAAAAACCAATCCTCTTTCCCTTTAGCAAGTAGACTTTAGATAGAACACCCATTCGCGCTTAGATAAACTATATGGTTCCCATCGATTAAAATAGATGTGAGGGGTGCTAACACCTTCCCCTCACACAACCGACTTCTGAACCCAAATTTGGTTGCAAGACCATATTCTTCACCTTTAGGTGGTTTTCTCTAATATTTTCCCTTTCCTCTTGAAATAAATAAAATTTGATGGCGACTCTGTGAATTTTTCACGTAGTGACACAGTTGTACCACCGGATTAAAACCTAAATAGGCACTATGCTCATTCGATTTAATCAAGCACAAGACTTAATTAAATCAGACTAAAACCAAACCTAAGGAAGCATTAGCACAAACAACCACCACAATATTGTTCAAGTATTAAGATCAAGTCTTATCAAGATTAATAGCAGTCTTAATCCAAAATTGAAAAAGAAAATAGAAGATTAACCTCAGCAACCAACCAAACTATTAATCAAAACCTCTCAAGATTTAATCAAACTTAATTCAAACATAAGATCACAACTAACATCAACAGCAAAATCCAAATTCAAACGTCAAGATAAAAGTTTATCAATATCATCTAATCACGAATTAACCAATAATTAATCATAAATTTAAATTAAGGATAAATCCCAAATTTAAAACAATAATTAATCATAAAATTGACACCAGCAATTTAGTTTAACAATCTAATTAACTAAAATCCAAATTAAGATTTAAACCTAATTAACAATTAAAATAACCTTAAAAAAACTAAAATAAATGAAGGGCTCAAATGAGAATCAATGGGGTGTGAAAGAAAAATTATGGGGTTACATGCCAAAGCCCAAGCCGAGTTAAAAAACCAAGAGAAAAAAAATTGGGAATTTCAAATGGAAAAAGCATGTTTCAGCTAGGGGTGTTCGCGAGTCAGATTGGTTCGATTTTGGGAGAATCTGATACTCAAACCGATCAAAAATATGTGAATTGGTTTGGATTGGATTTACACAATTTTGTAATAAAGCCCAAACCGAACCAAACCAATAAACAACAGATTGGTTTGGGTTGGATTGATCGGATACACTAAAAACAAATGTGCAAAAATATTTTTAAAAAATATTAACTTATATGAACTAATTTTTTAAAATAATACAAAATTTTTAATTTTATTCTTTTTCCATATTGGTTATGCATATCACAAATGTCGTGTTTGTGCTGCTAGGTCTCGCCTTTTTTCTTCTCCGTTCTCTCTGTCTCTGTGTTGTGCGTGAAACTCCTTTTTATAGCTTTTTTCAATTAAATTTCCAATCTCAAAATTAAATGCGAGACTGAAAATCTTGTTGATTTTGATTCAGATTAATTTCTGTGATTCCCGTGGCGATGATTTGGGCTTCCGTAATGCCTGAAGATTTAATTCAATTCAACACATGTGATTCTCACGATCCACAATTTCATGAATGTTTGGATTTCCACCGTCTTTCTAGTCTTCCTTCGAGATCAAATCTTTCCATGTTCAATTACTTTGTTTGATTGTCTTTGATATTTGGTTTTTAATATCACGTGTGATAGGGCCAGCGCTGTTGGGTGTTCAATTGAAGGCCACTCATCTTTCTGTTGAACATTGGAGTTAGTTGTTAAATATTTCATGACAGGTTGTTGTTAGCGTGAATCTGTTGTTGATAGTATGATGTAATCAAAGTAGAGTGATGTGTGGTTATAACTTAGTGAAATGAATACCTAGCAACTGCCTAACTGTTATTGTTCATTTATTTTGAAATGTGCAGTTAGTTGTTGATGCAGTTGGATGGCGGACCGGTCTTTTAACAGGTTTTTGCTTTTCCATCAGGTGAGTTGCAAGGCAGTCTACTTGAATAGTTTAAAGGTCATCGTATTGAACTGAGGTTGTAGATTTGCAACAATCCTGAATGCTTGACCATGTAAAGAGGGTAATCTAGCAATCTCTTGACGATAACGATCTTGATCGAAAGTCATGTAAGGTCCCTTGGTTCAAAGTTATGGGGTGATTCAGTATTAGGCAGTGATTCAAGTTGGGAATGATATGGCGATTAGCATACTGATGTCTGTCAAGGAGAAATTCTTGATAGGAGATCTGGTTATTGGGATTTATTGTTAAATTAGTTGTGAGTTTGTTATTTTGTTATAACTTGTTAATGTTGCAGGGCTGCTACTTGTTTTTAGTATTTTCAATATTATATTCTTTTTCTTATTATTCTACTTCATACACATTACCATACCGCTATGTGACACTTTGCTATCTAGGACCTTTTTCTAAAACCGTTCAGACATTGCAATAACTCTGAAAGTTATTTTGCTTAATCAAATTATATGGAGTACTTTATCGGTTTAATGGTGATGCATTGACAGTGTAAAAAAGTTTTACATTGTCATCCAATAAAAATATAACATTCTACCATGTCATTTAAATAATTTAAAATTTTCAGTCTGACTTGACGAGATGTATGATCGTCATTGGTTACCCTGTCAGTGTATCACCCTTTTTCTCTTACTTTATATATGTGAATTAAATGTACTTGAGTTAAAACATTAGCATCTTCCGCTAATGATCCAGTAAGCATTAGCTTAGAAAATATAGGCTTTTTAAAAAAATAAGTAGTCACTTAGTTAGACTATATAATCCATTAGTCTACTTAGACAAAATAATTTATTTATTTATATTAGAAATCAAGTACAACAAAACAAATTTTAGAGTAAATATTAACTTTTTGAAAAAAAATGCAACATGCAAGTGAACTTTTAATCAATTGCGAATGAATTAGTAACAAAAGTCGATCGAATCAAATTTTGATCTTTTGACTCTTGTGCTAGGTGAACGGATGAAATGATGAATATAAAATGCAGATGAAGTGATTGCCTTAGGTAAGCGATTGATTATTTATTTATGGATGTGGGTCTAAATAGGGATTTAAAAGGTTTGAAATGGATTTGTGGAATTGGTTTTAAAAGGTGGATGTAAATTTGAGTTAGAATGGATATGAAAAAAATGGTTCAATGGATTTATTGGATAATTTGGGTTAGATTGGATATTGAATTGTATTTATGAACTTTGACAAAGATGCTTATGAGGGTGAGAATTTAGCCTCGCGCTTTAGCATGAGTGCAAGAACCAAATGAATCACCTTTGAATATGGAAAACCAAAATCAAAAGAAAGTACTTTGATTACATGCCTTAGGAGCTTATGAAATGAATGGTAAACGTATGGCCTAATGGACAAATGCATATGATTGTGAAGCACAAGCCACTTAGGGTTAGAAACATGAGGGAAAATTTTGGAGTACAACACTAAGGTGTTATTTCTAAGTACGCTCGCCAAGAAATTTCATCTCATGCATACGTATCCCGACGGGAATGGAATCAGAGCATTCGTAGTTCCCCTTAATAAGGGTGAGAAGCTTTTGACTGTGGTCAAGGTTCCAAGGGGAAGTAAGTGTTCATGGCAAGACACTTACATGAAGTGCGGCAACTCCAAACCTAAGGCTAGGCTGAAAGGGAAAATAAGTGTCCATGGCAGAACACCTACATAGAGTACGACGACTCTAATCCTAAGGCTGGGATGAAGGGAAAGGTAAGTTAGTCTCGATCGCGCGGCGGCGTGAGATAAAAGGAGAAGAGCAATGCATATGACAGGATAGTCAAACACAAGTCATTCCCTTGGACGCAAACATAGATAAGTAATCATATAAATTCAAAAGCCACGAGTGAATATCAAACAAGACCGGCATAATGAAGATAATATACAATGAGTAATCAGCAAAATTAAGAGCATGAACAAATGACAGTGTATGTACAAAACATAGATCAAGGGATGTAATCAAATCACAGTGGAAAGATATCATGAATACACATAGGAAAAACTGGCCCGAAACAAAGAAGCAAATAATCACTAAAAATAAAGTCGGGCCACAAAAGAATATACAAGATCAGTATCATGAAAATAAATTCAAAAATGTACTAAAAGAGAAAATAAAAAATTGTCAAGATTAATTTAAGAATTAAATAAGATCTAATTAAACCAAATTCTAATTAAACCAAAGTCTAATTAAAAATTAATTAACTAAATCTAATTAAAACTAATTAAACTTAATTAAATTAATTAGATTAAATTCTAATTAAAAGATAATTAAATTAAATTAATTAAATGAAATTCTAAATAAATTCTATTCTAATTAAAAACTAATCAAACTAAGTTCTAGTTAAAAAATAGTTAAACTAAATTCTAAATTCTAATTGAAAGCTTAATAAATTGATATCTAATCAAAAGTTAATAAAATTAAAATCTAATCAAAAGTAAATATACTAGGTTTTGATTAAAAACTAATTAACTTAAATTCTAATTTAAAACCTAATTAAATTCTAATTGCTATTTGTGTACCGGGAGTCAAAGGGTGTGTCTAAGCAAAATAAACACGGTTGGGCTAGCACATCCTAGGCCCACCGAGTTTCACTTGAAAGAAGGTCAAGAGGGTTTTTTTTCAACCCACTAGCGTCCAGACGGGCACCCGTACCCGTCTGTCCGCTTTTTATAATACGCAAGCGGATAAAAATAATAATGGTGTTTTTTTAATATTTATTTTTTATTTTAGTTTAAAATATTTTTAAAATAAAAAAAAATGAAATAAGTGTGCAAACCACCATATAAAACGGTTAGAATAAGAGAAATTGAGATTTTTAAAATAAAAACTAAAAAAAATAAAATTGAAACAAAAATAAGCTACACCAACACCAAATTTTCTGTTTATATATGTTATAGATTATAGATACCCTTTAGATACACCAGTAACATCTTGAAGGCTACACCGAGAATACCCCTCATATCTTAACATCTATGGTGGTGCGGCCAACCCGACGGGCAGAATCATCATCGCCGGCGCATCAAGGACAACTGCTCAAGGCAATTTTCGGATTCAAAACTGCCTACTGCTATTTCCAATTTCTACTATGCACTCGATTAAGGTTCGAGAATAGTTATTCTATCACGCTAAATTGAAACAACAGATCACGTCGTGACCGCGCGATTGGGACGGAAACTCACACGGAACACGCATTCAGAACCAAAGCATACTAACAATCAAACACGAAATCTCATACCTCCGAGGAATTGCGACGCGATGGTTTCGACAACGACGACGATTTCGACGGTACGTCTGCTCCTCTTCTCCAACCTTTTTCGATTCTATATTGCTGCTATTGCTTCGCTGATGTTGCGTTTGTGAATCTTCTGCTCCTTTCTCAGTGAATGTGTATTAGAGTGTTTGTTCTGAATTTTGTCCCCCCTGCTGCTGTGATTTGTTGCTTTGCTGATACTCTCTTTCTATTTCGTGCTTGCGTGTTGATGCCGTGATTTCGAAAGCGTGGATTTTTGTCTTGCCGTGTCACTGCTTCTGCGTGTTTGTGTTGCGTGTGAGTATGTGATTTGCTTCTCGTGTTTGGCTGTGGTTATTGGTTTTTGTCTGTGTGAATTTTGTGATTTTCTAATGCGTATGAATGTTGTGAAGCTTCAGATCCTTTTCGTGTGTGTGTGCTCTGCACTGCTTTTGTGGTTTTTGTGAAAGTTTTTGTGTGGATGCTTGATGTAATGCTTTTTGAATCGTATGAATGTGTATATGTGAATGGCTTCCCTGACGATTACTTTGCTGCCCCTTTTATAGAGTCCATATGAATTAAATTTCTGATATCCTGCTGATTGTGATAATATCGTGATAAACGCTTTCCATCTCTACTCCGACATGTTTGTGCATGTTTTGGAAAGAATTTGAGCTTGTCCTGAACATGTTTGAGACATTGACGATGATTCAATATTTGTTGTCTCCTCACGATTATTGCCATGAATACATCTCCAATTTCAATCTGCTATGTTGTTCATGCTCTTTGATCTTTGTTTCCTTATTTGATGATGCTTTTCCTTTCAATTTGAATCATGTCGGATTTTGCCAAAACTGTGGTTTAATGACGTTAATTGTGCACGATTTGCTACTGGCTATGCCAAGAATCTTCTCACTTTCCATTTTATTGACTTCTTGTGACGACTTTTGGTATTTTTATTGATGCAGGAGTTCTGGATGAATTCGTGATGACAGTGACCACATGCTGTGATCATTTGTTTCCACAAGGATTCGTACCTCCGTATTCTCTCAATGCAACCAACAAATTCGTCCAACTTGGAAGCATATACCATTTTCTTGAAGCCTTGAAGCTTCAGAACTCGAGTGACATGAGGCAATGCTACAACCAGCCGGTAGCCTGGGGCCGGAGAGAACAAAGTTATATGATTTCATTTTATGTCTGTACAACTCCATTAATAGTTCCGTCTAAACCTATTTGTAGTTCTGTTCAAGTTTCGTTCATGATGAGCAACTTAACAATTGTGGAATTTTTGAATGCTGCCAGCTCCTAGCATGTTTTCCGAAAGTATGGCGAGAAAAACAGTAGCTGCTTCTTTAGATATTTGGATCTTGTTGCTTGTAACATAGACTTTTGCAGGATTATAAGAACTTGTTAATGCATGTAATTTTGGATGTGAACTTGCTTTGAATCTTGTAAATCTTCACCAATTCGTTTACTGTTGTTGTTCCATTGGTGTGTTGTACATCATCAAAGAATCTATGTTAATTGGAAAATTGTGTAGGCCTCATTATGTTTGCTTGGCATATAAGATCCACATTCTGAGATTGGATGCTTGCTTGGCATGAAATGGTCTAGCAATTATGCTGAATATATTAGCCGTAGATTTCTCAATTGTAGGATATTGACTTGGTTTGTTACAGGAGTTTAAAGGAGAGTCATGGACCTCATTAATATCATTGTTCTAGTTGGTGCACGGAGGTTCTAGGATATGGAAGTATGTAAATGCTCTAGTCAAAGTTCATCTTGTTTTCTTAGCTTGGGATCTTTTCATTTGAACTTGTAAATTCCTTTGGATAGATTTTGAATTATTCTTTGCATGGTGGTACGCATCTTATGAATCCAACTTCAAATTTTGAATTAAATTCATGACTTTCTTGAAAATTCTTGAACCCCATAATAACTTGGATTTTGAGTTTCAACTTAAATCTTTTAAGAAAAACATGAATCTTGCACCTTAAATCTTGGAATTCAATCTTAAAATCTTGAAGTTTCGTGATAACATGAATCCTTAAATTTAATCATGCCAAAACTCATTTGAATTAAACTCTTGAAGGTTTATAGCGTAATCCCATTTGAATGCCAATTTGTAATAATACACAAAAACTTCTTTGAAATTTCAACTTGAACATGAATCTTGAATTTGGACTCGAAGTTAGAAACATATTGAATCCCCACGAATCTTGAACTTCGATTTGAAAACTTCTTGCCTAAACGTGATTCAGGATTTTTCATCCAAACTTTACAAACTTTCAAACTCTTTTATTTAAGATCAAAAGAAGACAAATAATTCAACCTCCTCTTGCCACGAAACCTTAACTAGTCTTCAAAAGTCCATGCTTAACACCCGTGGAAGGAAAACCCTAATTCCTTGGGGTATACACTGAAGCTTCTGGGAAATATTGAGGAAAATGACCAATAGAAAACCCTCTGACTTTTTGAATCAAAATCCAATGGTCAAGTATTGGAGTACTTGACTGAGAGCATGAGTACTATTTTTGCTTGAATTTAACACACCTGCACACACAAGACCGTATGACCTAAAGATGTTATGCGAGATGATGCACAAAGAGGTGGGATCTTAGGGTCAAAATTAGGGTATGACAGGTGCCCCTATTTAAGTTCCTTCTATCCGGAGATATGGAGATTGGAATCTTCGTCTCGACGTGATAAGAGAGACTTAAATACAAACGTGCACAATTTTTGGCCCTAAGATGCCACAGGATGCACATGATATGACATGAAATTATATGATATGAAATGAATGCAAGACGGAGATCCTGTAAGGAATAAAGTCACAGGGGATAACTGTATACAGAAAACGATGCTGAAGTACAACTAAAGAATGAAGACCCGACGAAGACGACTTATCAAACGAATCAAGACTCCACGGGGAAAAGTATTAAGGAGACACAACTGAGGAATACAAGATATTATGGACATCTGCCAAGGTGATAAATAGTATCCAATAATACTTGGAAAAAAGAGGAAAAACACCTGAATGGAGATACAGACATCTGGGAAAGCATCAGATGTGGGGAAAGGGTTACAGTCATCAGAGATTTTGTCAAAAATGCATTGAACAAAACTCTGGGAAGGTACAACAACAACCATCAAAGACATTCAAGAGAGCATTGAATGAACTTTAGAATATAAACATGCATCCATCAGAGATATTCAGAATAGCATTGAATAAGCTCTACTGGGGAATACACAGTTATCAGCCAAGAAACGAGCTGGATGGAAAAGAGTCACAACATTCAGAAGATCATTGAATTAGGTAAAGAGAACTCAGGGAAAATGTATTAGGGACAAACATCAGAGACATCCAGAAAAGCATTGAATGAACTCTGGAACACATGAAAACATTGAAGACATCCAAAAAAGCATTGAATGAACTCCGGAAAGCAACAGAGATATTTGGAAAAACATCGAATAAACTCCAAAACACATGCAGAAAAGCAGTGGATAGAGAATGGAAACAGACCTGAAAACATTCAACAACTATTAACCACAGTCAGAAATAAATTGAAGACATTTAGAAGAGCATTAGATGAAGATAACAATTCTGAAGATACATCCGAAAATATTTAGAAAAGCTTTAAATGTACGATAAAAGGTTTGAAGACATAACTGGAAGAACATCAGATAAGCAACATCATATCTGGAAAAACATCAGATAAACAAGGTCATATCCGGAAGAGCGTCAAATAGACATAAAGGAGTTCTGGAAAAACATCAGAACAAAATCGTATCTGGAAGAACGTCAGATAGACACAAATGAGGTTCTGGAAAAACATCAGAAGCAAAGTCGTATTCGGAAAAACACCAGATAGACATGAAGGAGGTTCTGGAAAAACATCAGAACAAAAGACACATCTGGAAAATCATCAGACGGTAAAAGCAAAAACATTCTGGAAAAGCATCAGAATTGCAAAGGTATATATTTAGAAACTCACTAGGGAGTAAAACAAATTCTGGAAGGGTATCAGAATCACAATGGAAATATCTAGAAAAACATCAGTTAAGTTATAGGAAAACATCAGAACAAAAGACTCAATCTGGTAAAATATCAGAGAGATAAATATATTTGATAAAACTTCGGATAGATTCTAGAAAAGAATTAAAATCAAAAGGGTATATCTAGAAAAACATCAGATAAGTTCTGGAAGAACATCAGAACAAAAGACTCAATCTGGTAAAACATCAGAAAGACAGACGCAAAAGAAGAACAGACATATCCAGAAAAATAATCCGATAAGAACGGTCATATCTAGAAGAACGTCAGGTGGACACGACAATATCTGTTTGGTAGGTGCCAAGTAAATTGGACTTTGACCACAAGGTAAGACGTGAATAACAACACGATATGTGGAGAATGCAAATGAGGATGAAACACTCTTGATATGCATATGTATATGAATTATGCAGATGTATGATCAAATGCAGACATCGACGACACGATTTGACTCTTTTGGGGAGAAGACAAGACTGGAAGACCGATTCCTCAACACGGAGATCACTGTCATTCTGTTTGGGGACTAAAGATGTTGTTGAACACGATCTCGGCCACACTGGTAAATTCTATCAGGTTGATGATCCTTGTAGGAAGGATGGAGAGCTGCTTGGGGATTCTTCAAGTAAACTGCCCCAGATTAGCTGACTGTTGTAAATGAGCTGATCATTGCTTCAACTTGTCTGATTCTGTAAATGACTACTTTACTGTGTGCTTGGAAAGCTTGCCCCAGTCTGTGTTTTGAAAAATCTTCTATATACCAATTCTGAGAAGGACTTGCACTGAACAACAAACCTTGAACTGGTTCTCAATAGGACCTGGAAAGAACTTGCCCTTGATAGGATCACTGACCAAGTTTCTCAACTGTTTGGAAATTCCTTGAGAGGATGGCCAGTTTGCAAACAAAAGTATTTGTACAAACATGGCAATTTTAAAGCAAAGTCATGCAACTTTTGAAATCAAAATCTTTTGGAAGATGCAAAACATATGAGTCACTGGTCTGAACACGGCGGTTCAAGACATTCAAAGTGAGAAGTAAAGCAAAAGGTATGATGCCAAAATAAATGATCTACAAAGATCTTTTGGAGTCAGTTTACGCAACCTTGCTATAGTATGCTTTCAAAATAACCTTGCTTCAGTTAGGTCTTTTGAGGGTGTAACGTGACATGGTTCACGGTTTAAGAAACAAAGGATAAATGCTCAAAGTTTATTTGTACCCTCCCAATCTTCGTGATGACCTTCATTCCTACGCTCAATTAACTCAGGCTATGCACTCAGGTTCCCAAAAGGTTGGAAATTGCACTGATGATGGTTCAAAAGTCAAGGGACTCTTGAGATGGCAATCATTGCTTCTTTACAACACTTGGCTATTTTTTTGCCATTGAGGATTTTTATGGTGAAGATTTAAAGATCTCCTCTCTTATTATCCCTAACTTTTGCCTGAACTGTTTCTTTTGAAGCTTACAGCCAGCGGGAAGCCCCAGTTTTGCCTAAGTCTCCTTCATAGGTTTTGACTTAGCGGACTTTTCTTTTTATTTTTTATTTTTTGAGAGAAAGAGAGTGACTGCCTGACTTAATGATTACAGTGAACCATCATTGGCTTTTTGGCTTGAAAAACATCTTCGACACTTGCTTGTTGTGTGCGAAGGAAAACTTGTGAATGCAAACTTTATATGAAAGGTGTCTTGCGCGAACGCACAACCAAGTTAACAGAGAACTACCCATCCCAAGGTTAAGATTGCGGGTTTTTGTATAGAAAGAAACTCCAACTTCTAGGCTCGAAGGGTTTGACAAGGGAATAACTTCCTTATTTCTCCAGTGTTTGGGGGGATTGAAACAATGCCTTACATCGTCAGAAAAGTTTATTTGAAAGCATACCAACAATTACGGGTATAATGTTTTCGTCATCCTCCCTCCAATCTTTGCATAATCAAAAGAAAATGGACAAGAGAAAAGATGTAAATAATGGACAAAATGAATTGAATCAAAAGTTGCAATGCCCATTTCATTAATTACAAAAGTACAAACATAATTTGAAAGCAAACAGCTAATACAAATAAGGAAAGTTCAAACAACAAGAAACAAGGCATAGTGACTAATCAACACAAGGATGAGTTGTCCTATCTGAAACACTGGCTTTTAGGAAGATAACTGGTTGAGGTCGACCGAAGCTTCACTTGGCATGCTCTGGCAGAGGATTAATCTGAACATTAGGATTGCTATCATGAAAGCTAAAGATTCCGACCTTAATCAAATCATGCACTCTAGCCTTTAGTGCATAGCAATTTTCCAGATCGTGGCCTGCGGCACCTTCATGGAATGCATAGTGGAGATCAGATCTGAATCCAGCTGGAAGAGGATTTGGAGGAGGAGGCAGAGTCCTTGTGGTAATAAAACCTTTCTGAACCAGACCGGGATAAAGTTTAGTGTACGTCATGGGAATAAGATCAAATTGATTCCTATTACGGTATTGGTTCTGCTCTACAACTGGACATTAGGGAGCTTGAGCTGGTCGTGAAGTAGCAACCACAAGAGTAACACCAGCAATGGTAGGGTGATTAGCATGTTGAGGTCTAGGACGAGGCCTTCTTACTTCAGTCATGACAACATTGGTATGGTCTTCTCTCTTCTTCTGGAAGTTCCCATAGGATTTCTTCGCACCATTAGAAGATTCAGCAGCCTTAGACACTTTACCATTCTTGAGTTCTTCCTCGAATCTTTGACCAATAGTTACCAAATCAGTGAAGTTAGAAGAAACACTGCCAATCATCTTCTCCCAATAGAATAGAGACAAGGTGTCCATGAACATTCCAGACAATTCCTTCTCTACTAGAGGGGGTTCAACTTGAGAAGCTAGTTCTCTCCAACGCTGAGCATATTCCTTGAAATACTCTTTCTCATTCTGAGACATATTTTGAAGTTGACGGTGGTCAGGAGCCATGTCGAGGTTGTACTTGTACTACTTCATAAAAGCATTAGCAAGATCTTGGAAGCAGTGGATACTATTCTGTTCAAGGTTTATATACCATTTGAGAGAAGCTCCACTCAAGCTGTCTTGAAAATAGTGGATGATCAGCTTCTGGTTGTTGGTATAAGCAGTCATCTTTCGAAAGTACATGACCAAATGAGCCCTTGGACAAGAGTGACCCTTATATTTCACAAACTCGGGAGTTTTGAATTTGGCAGGCATAACAAGGTCAGAAACCAGACACATGTTGTCTACATCCACACTAAAGAATTTAATAACCTCAACGGCTCGGAGTCTCTTGTCTATGGTCTGAAATTGTTCACGAACAACCTCAGGTTCAACAAAGTCTTCATGGTTTGCACCCTGAGCACTGACATCATTGTACTCATAGAGAGAATTCTCAAAGGGAGCTTGGACAGTCCTGCTAACAGCATGAACCATAGGTCGGGGCTCGGCAAAAACAAGAGCTTGAAACACTGGTCTGACAATTTGACCAATCATAGCAGCAGATGCAAAAGGTGGGGAATAATTATGGGGTAAACCAATCTCTAGCCAAGTTGAAGATGGCACCTGAACAGGCTGAGGATCAGCATTTAAAACCTCCTGGATAACAGTCATTTGGGGTTGCTCTCCTCTAGCAATCAAGACCTGAAGCATTTCAGTGAGCTTTTTCATGCTTGACTTAAGATCATCAATCTCCATTCGTATCTTTGCGTTGTGTGCTTCTTGTTCTGACATCTTGCGTGTGTAGTTAGCCCTAGTTATGTATCTGTGTCGAGGAATCAACTTGACGACTGATAGGTGACACTGAAAGATATAGATATCTGGATATGAGTTGCTGGAAAAAAACGAATGTATGCAATAAATTATGCGAAGATGCAAATCATATGCAATGTGATGCAAGACAGGATGCAAATCACACATAGCAGGATCAAAGGTTCAAGATCACAACATGGAGTCTAGGTGAAGAACCAACCACGAGGTATGTACTAGTGTTTATAGTGTACCTGTACAACGGGTTCTAACAAGTTCTCGAAGTCATCAGCCCATCTTTCAGATATTATCAATTTCCCAATTACTCAGTAGTTAATAATATTCTCAAAAGAACCTCTTTTTAGTGTAGTATCGCGTATCAACTATTTTGGGACTACTCCCTCATAGTCATCGCACTACGTCCTAAGAAGGCCAAGTTGGGTTAAAGGTAACTAAAATTCCTCAGTGTCACGGGCTCCTAGGTCGAAAGTAGTGATGTTTTCACGAATACTCGTTCAACAATACTATTCTCAAGAGGGCCTCAACTGAGTGGTGATTTCTCAAGTCAGCTTGGTCGGGAATCAACTCCCTATAAGCCTTCTTGAATGTATCACCTTCCTATCATAAGTTCACTCAAGTCTGGGTTAGGACTTATCTCACAACAGTATGTAACCACCCTGCTCCCTTCTAGGTGGATCAAGCCTCAAGATCGACAGTGTCACCAAATTAGGGTTTTGGTCGACCAGGGCCTCCAGATGGAAAATTTTCTCTGGGCATGAGCCAAAGATCCAAAACATAACCTAATATGCTCCATGGAACCTCATAAACCCAATCATCAAGTCAATTTTGCCTCAGGGGATGCATTCATCAAAAATCAGGAATTAGGGTTTCTTGACCTAATTCACCCATAAGTTGACTTTTGGGACAAATCATGAACCAAGACCTCAAGACATGATTTGAGGGTCTCTAATATGCCATATTGATCCATTTGGAACAATGGATTGATCCAAGAAGCTTGAGCAACAAGTCTCAATTTCATCTGGACCACAATTAGGGTTTTGTGAGAAAAGTCAACTGTAACTTTGACTTTTGACCAGGACATGCTCCCAAGCCTTAATACATGATTCAATACCCTCTATACCACCCATGGAACATGTCCATCAAGTTTGATTTAGGTCAAGGACATGATTTCCTGAAGAATTGCACAGTTTGGAATTCATCTGACAAAAGTCAACTGTGCACAAAAGTCAAACTTTGACTTTTTGAGATTTTTCACAAAAATGGATTTTTAACCCTAAAATGATGTTTATGTATGATTTGAATCATCATTCATCAAGAAAAATCAAAGAAAATGGGATAACTTGTAAAAGGGGCAACCATAAAAACTTAAAAAAAATTTCTAAGTTATGAAAAAAAGTGACAAAGGTACCAACTTTGGAGGATCATAACTCCTAAACCACAAAGCCATATTTTTTCATCCAAAGCTTGATTTGTAGATCTCATTGCCCTCTACAAAAGCTTCATACTGACCTATGTCCAAATTCCTCATGGATTTTGAGTTATGGAGTGATCAAAATCAAGAAAAGTCACTTTGTTCCAACACTTAGTGAAAATTTCACTAAGTCAGATTTTGCCTTACTTTTTTCCAAATGTAGGGACATTTTTCACTTGGATCCAAAAAGTATCAAAACCAAATATGGTCAAACAGTTGTTGTATCATATAAGAGCTTTCCAAAATGGCCAAGAACATCACCAAATTCAACTTGGGCCATGAGATATGACATTGGCAAGTTGCCTTGCTGAAATCTGCCAAGGCAAGGCAGAATTTTGCACTTTTGCTCGATTTTCCAAAATCAGCCAATTCCAAGCCTTGTCATCACTTTGGACACATCTGAGGATTGAATCTAAAGGGGACAATCACTGAGCTAAGCCTCCAAAGTCCTTGGAACAAGAAATAACATGCCAAACCTAGAATTGCCTAAAATAGGGACAAGACTCCAATTTTGGATTGGAGCATTCAATGGAAGCATCAAGGTGGCATGGACTGAGCTATTTGCAAATGAATTCAGTCAAGACTTATCCAAGACCAAGGGGACCAGCAGCTTGTGCCCTAACCTCTAGTCAATGGCTAGAAGAGACTTGGATTTTCATTTGCCAACATTGGCCAAACCTACTCAGCAGTTGCCATTCACTATTCCTTGCAAAACAAACTTGCTCTACTATAAATATAGCTCAATTGTGATCAGTTTAAGTACACCAAAGGCCTACAACACTTGCCTTTCTCAAAATCCACTTCTCACTCTCAAAAATGCCTTTCTTACCAAGTCACTATCGGGTTTTTCATTAGAGAGCAATTCCACTCAAACCAATCACACACACACCTCATATACATTATATGTGATCTGATCAAACACTTAAACAACATCTGAAACACTGATTTCTCAGAATCACCAGTCAATTGCTCAAGGTTCTAACCAAGGTGCAGTTGAGATGCCATGAAGTGATCCAGCCAATTTCCATCAAGTCCAAGCATTCAAACACACTCCATAGGATGTAGGGAAGCTGTTCAGATCATCATAATTCATCTGTAACACCTCCAACTCAGAAATCAATTTGCTCTTGCTGTCACGACCTAGAGGTAAGCCTAAACTTGGTCATCTCTCAATCTATGCATATTTCCTCGCACAATATTTTTGCCAAATGTTCATAATCATGCATGGAATGTTTCCCCTCAAGTAATTGCTTTGTTTGAATCGTGTATCAAAAATCCCAGCCTTCATGCAGAATTTAGGGTTCTTGAGGATTTTTCGTGATTTCTTGTTTTATGCTTAATTTAAATGAAATTAATTGCCATAGACATGATCGTGAGGTTGAAACGAGTTGATTGGTATGTGGATTGCATGATATGATCAAGTATTCAGTGAGATTGGATAGAAAATGCAAATCTGGGCAAAGCTGAAAAACGCGCGTGTTCTTCAGCTGTTCTTGGCGCCATTTTCACAAATTCAAATATTTGAATTTTGTGATTTTATTTAATTGATTCAAAATTTAATTTCTCTCTGAGTTTTAATGATTTTGAGTTGATTCTTTTTTTAATAATTCACAAAAATGTTAAAATATTTTATTTTCCCAAAAAATCCCAAAAATATTATTTATTTCATATAGTTGATATTTTTGCAAAGAATTAATATTTTAATTATTTTTGAAATTTTGAATATTTTTTCCACCTTGATTTTGCAACTTTTAATGACTTCTAATTATTTTGTAGGTCAATACTTAATTTTTGAAGCATTAATCCAAGATCACAATTTGTTTTCCATATGTTAAACAATTTTGATCATTTTAATTGAATTTTTATTCAATTAAAATACATCTTGAAAACAAATTAGGGTTTTTGGATTAATTCAACCCTCATAAATCATTTTCAAAACTTTTGGGCCTCTAATAGAGTGTAAGACCCAATCCCCTTTTAACCAAAACAACTTTGGGCCTCAGATATTGTATAAGCCCTTTTGCGTTAAAAGAAAATCTCGGCGCGATCGCCATTTCAAACGAAAAATCATCTGGGCCTACCCTCGTGTTATAAGCCCCACTCTTTTTCTTTTGGGCCTCTTGAGAGAGTGTAAGACCCAAAACCCCTTTGTAAATACAAACCTATCTTGGGACTCACTTATTGTATAAGTCCCGTTGTATTTAAAAAGTTTGGCGCTATCGTCGCCCGTTTAAAACTTTTGGGCCTCTCCTCGAGCTATAAGACCCATTCAAAACTTTTGGGCCTCTATTAGAGTGTAAGACCCAACTATTTTTGAAAACCAAATCATTTTTGGGCCTCAGTCACTTGTATAAGTCCCTCTGTACAGTTTCAAACAACAGTGCAATCACTGATAAAACCTTGGGCCTCTCCTTTAGCTGTAAGCCCCAAATCTTTCTTTTTCAAAGCACTTTCTCCTTTGATTTTGAATATACTGTTGTTTCAATCTTTCTTTGTTGAACAACTAACCAAACAGCGTGGAAGCTCTACAACCGAGTAAGTGTTTATATGTTTTCATTTACCGCTTTCATATACATATAACTGTATTGTGGGGCTGTTTCGCTGTAAGTCTTCTTTCATAAACTCATATCAACTGTGTAAGTCAAAACTAGATCCCCATAGGATTACCAGACACAGTCTTCCCTCCTCTTGGGGTTAAACAATATGGAGACATGAAAGGCAGCATTCTCGGTGAACCCTTTCATAGACTGTCACTCGTAGAAGTTGTCAAAGAAACTCTATTCCCCAGAGATGATCTCTTCTCCGTGAATTGCATCTCTTGAGTTTCTTCCAAATTCTCGAACTTTCCTGGCTTGATCTATTCTTTGTGAATAGCCTATCTTGAATTTCTCGGGGTTTGGGGACCCACAGGCTTCTTAAAAGCACTTGTCAAAGAAACTCTACTCCCCAGAGATGATCTTTTCTCCGTGAATGGTGAAATTCTGGTATCAGATGTGTGAAGTTAAGTGTGATGTCACAACAATACACTCTGCTATATGAACAAGGTAAAAGCAACAGTAAATAACACAAAGAATTGTTCACCCAGTTCGGTCTAACTACCTACGTCTGGGGGCTACCAAGCCAGGAAGGAAATTCACTATTAGTAGTATCAAATTATAGACTCAACAATCCCAGTTGACATCTACCTAACTTAATCACTACCCAATGACACTTCTACCTAAGAAACCACTTAGGTATGAGAAACCACTCACTCCCTAATTCACCACAGTGATATAATCCAATGATTACACACTAATCACCCAACTTGATTTTGCTTAACAGCTTTGATCAAGGACACCACACTCTTGCTTAAAAGCTCTAGAGTGAAAACAATTACAACTCAAAATAGTAACACCAATTCCAACATGAATGGTTTACAAAAACACACACGAAAACTCAATTTGACTCTCAGTCTATGCTCTCTGTCTTCGTCCACTTCCAAAAAGGGTTGAGGCTGCTTTTATACCCTTCTGACTTGGGCTTGGATCTTCTTCCAAAAATATCTGATATTAAAACAAATTTGATCTTTAAATCTTTTTAATAAAATCTCTCCAAATCAGCCCTAATGTTGGTAACAGAATTTTCTCCATAATCTGCAAATATATCTGATTGGAAATCTCTTCTCCAAGATATTCGCATCCAATCACTCTAATAGATCTCCTCAAATCACACAAACATGCGCAGCCCTAAATAAGACATCTCAAACTGATGTTCTGATGTTCTGATATAGTGATGTCAAGACATCACTTATAACATTAGCAAATAAACCTTCAACCCTGCAACAGCTAATGTTAGGAACCAATGTTATGACATCAGACATATGACATCAACATTGTTCAACTTTGTTTTACCAAAATTCCAGCCAATCCAAGAACTAACAATCTCCCCTTTTGGTTAATTTTGGCTAAAACAAACTCTGCCATCATCAGAGGTACCTGCAGCGGAAAACTTCAAAAAAAACTTCAAACCAGCAGCAATCACAAAACAAGCTAAAACTCCCCCTCAAAGCAAGAACCAGCATGCACACTCCCCCTCAACTTCTGCACCATATCAGAAAAAGGCTTCACAACCACACCTAGGCAACTCTCTCCCCCTTTTTAGCCATAATTGGACAAACATCAACCTGTTAGCTACTAACTACCAGATAGTCCTAAGCTAGCTCTCATTGTCAGTCAAAAGTCAGCATTATGTGACAAGACAAATCACAGAACATAAACCATAAGTACTTAAAAGCAACAATATTCAGAATACAAGGCAAGCACACTAAGTGCAGAAGCAAAACTAAACAACAAAACTTATAAGATAGCTAAAGAAACATCAATTTAATCTTCATCAGCATCAGAGCCATCAGAACTAGCTGCAACATCTTCATCCTCAGTGCTAGGGTCACCTTCTTCAGAACCTGAACCTTCAACATTGTCATCATCATTTTGACTAGCATTGACTGCTTCAGCTTCTTTTTCTGCCAATCTCAGAGTCATGAGAAGTTTTTCAAATTTTAGCTTTCTTTTAGTACTCACTCTGATGACTTCATCCAACTCCTTGCAAGCCTCCTCCAATTCTGAAATCACCCCAGTTTTGGCAGGTGGCTGTTGTGATGTTGAAGTTAATGTCTTGACAATGTCAGGAACATGCTTCCCTTCAAACAGCTTATAATGGATTGACAAGGCAGATTCCCTCTTACACACCACATCAGATTGATGAAGAATACCAGGATGTTGTGACAAGATGATCCCATAAATGAGAGAGGGAAAGGCAATAGGCATCTTCACTGCATTTGTAGCAGCATGCTTGATAGTCTGATCATATATATAAGCCTCATAATCAAATAACCTCTTTGTCCCAACAGCATAAATAAATTTTCCCAATCCAATAGAGATAATTGTCTTATGATTGGTAGGGACCCAATTAGCTGCTCTTATTCTGTGAAGAATAACATATTTGACACTTAACAAACTGGCAGACAATTTTCCTTTCAAAGGCCAGACTTTCACTTGTCCTGCTGTGATTTCCTTGCACACAGCATTGTCTGTTTCTTCTAACTCTCTATACTTCTTCTCATCCCTTCCTAGGTAAGTGTTAATGACCTCAGGAGAAAAATTAACACATTGACCTCTTACATAAACCTTCCTAAAATCCATATTTCTGTTGTCATTAATAGCCATAGGAATGTTCACAATAAATTCCTTGACTAATCCATCATAGCACTTGGACAGTCCATACACGGGTCTTCATTAACCCAGCAAGTCTAATCAATTCAATGACTTCCTTAAGATCCAAGGCATCTCCACCAAGTTCTCTTTCCAGTGCTAGTCTTCTCTTTCCACATGGATGCACTACTAGCATAGTGGAAGGAAATATTGTCAATAGGGATATCAGGAATCTTGTCAGCAATTCTCTTCAATATAGACCTTCTCACAGGAGTGATTTCTTGAACATCATCCTCAACATCAAATTCAGACTCTGAATCCTCCCTCACCTTTCTCTTTTTGGAATTCACAGCAACTTTGCTCCAAGTCTTAGCAGGTCCCACTATAGTTGACATATTGAGCATATTGAAACTATAGGTGAGTACTCTACTGACTTCCCTCTTCTAGACCTCATTCTACTGGCAATACCAGGGACAACTTTTCCAATCACTTCATTATCAGAAAGATTAATCACATCCACCTTATCAGTATTCTTCTTTTCACTAGGGTTATCCCAAGCATGTGATGTTCCAACATCATGTCCAACATCTAACTCATCTTCAACATGAATATCCTTTTCTCTTTCAGCTTCAGCTTCAACTTCATCTTCAATCTCAGCATCCTCAATGACTGAAACAGCTAATCTATGCAGATTGGTATCAAGATTTTCAATGTCTCCCTCTTCTCTAACAGATTGATCAGTAGGCCTTTGACTTAGAGGCCTAGATATTCCCTTCACAGGAATCCCCTTCTCAAATATTTTTGTGATAATCTGATCAATGCTCTTGTCAACATCAACCCTTTCTTCAATAGTTTGAGGAAGAGGGGTGGTAGTCCTAGGGTTAGGTTTGTCTCCAAACAACACACTAGTGACAAAAGCTCTACTTTCACTATCATCAAACTTACTACTCGCAGATTTATTAGAAGTATTACCTTTTGAAGATCTCTTGGGTTGATACTTCTCAGGTCTTGTCTTTTTTTAGGCTGGAATCATAGAGATAGGAGCAATGTCCATAGCTTCATTCGCAGACACCTCTTCTGACGAAACCCTAGACTTTGGATGAGTGGAACTTTTGGACGCAGCCTTCTTGGATAGAGATGACACTTGTTTAGACATCGTTTCTGCACAACAGCTGGTGACCAAAGGTGTTTTGTAATTTCTGTTCTTGGGGAAGAAGATGGAAGGACTTGGAGTGTGGAGAGTGAAATAGCGTGAGAGAGTGATAATAGGGAATGATAGCCTAAGGTAAGGGAACTGCTTTTGTTGGTCACTTAAAGGCCAATAAATGTATTTTCCCCACCAAAACAAATTTCCTTTTAAAATTTTGAAATTTAATAAATGCACTCCATAAGCCACTAGTTTCAATATGCTCAACTTGCTGTTCAAATCTTCACAGCTAATGTTACAGTCTGATGTCACAACATCAACCTTAACATCACTTGATGAGTTGGACTCTTGAGGTACCCATAGATAACAATTATCTATGGATCTGACTCCCTTCATAACACTCTCATTCTTCCCATTAGTCACTAAACACTCATCTCTAGTATAGTTGACCTTGTATCCTTCATCACATAGCTGACTGATGCTAATCAAGTTAGCGGTCAATCCTTTGACAAGAAGAACATTTTCCAACTTTGGTCCATCATGACACCTCAATTTTCTAACTCCTATTACTTCCCCTTTCTCTCCATTACCAAAAGTAACCTCATTTGTGGAGCAAGTCTTGATATCCACCAAATGATTTTTGAACCCTGTCATATGCTTTGAACAGCCACTGTCAAAGTACCAACCATCCTTGACAGAATGTCTATCAGATGTGTGGGCCAATAGACATGTAACAGCAGCTTTAGGAACCCATTGTTTAACAACCTTAGACCTGTTCTGAGTCTGTCTAGGTTGATGGACAGATTTGGGATAGCCATGCAGTTTAAAGCAAGAATATTGCATATGGCTAAACCTTCCACAATAGAAACACCTAACTCTTTTAACTTCTTCTCTAAAGTGATTAAACTTCCTGCCACTTTGATGATGAAACTGTTGTGGCTGCCATCCAAAGTACTAGGGCTGTCTTCTTCCATAGTTAGCCTGTCTTCTGTAGTGATGAGTTTGTCTCTTTGGCTGTCTTCTACCATGATGATGTGGCTTTCTTCTACCATAATAATGAGGCACTGCATTATTAGGTCCAAAGCCATACATATTCCCTTGATGTGGAGACATCTGATGGAACATGTTAAGCCTAGAAGCCTGCATACTCCTATGGTATTGTGGAGGCATATACTGACTAGCTCCAGAAGCCTGTGCCTTCCCATGATGAGGATCATGAGCATACCCTTTCCCAACATTTTGAGGAAGTTGATGAACAACCTGCTTAGGTTTAGGATTATGTCTTCTTCTGCTATGTTGAGACATTGGTTGAGACATGTCCTTTTTGGTTCCAGAAGTACTAGCTTCACCAGAGACCTTCTCCTCAACAATAAATCCTAAGCCAGACCTGTCTCCTGCCACCTTTTCAGCCTGAAGAATCTTATCAAGAGTATCAGACCCACTGTTCAACATTCTGACAGACTTGGTCATTTAATCAAGTTGAGATTTAACTAACAAGACTTCATTTTCAAGATCAGCTTTAACAGTCTCAAGCTGGACTATTCTTTTCTTTTGTTTCTCACTTTCTTGACAAACCTCTGCACTCCTCAGACATAACTCTTGATAGGATGCTGCTAACTCCTCAAAAGTCAATTCCTCATCACTAGATTCTCCATCAAAAATGCATGTTCCTGTCAATGCCCTAACATGCTTGGCAGACTCTTCTTCACTTTCACTGTCAGTATCAGACCAGGAAACAGCCATGCCCTTTTTCTGCTTTTTAAGGAATGTAGGACATTCTTTCTTGACATGACCATAGCCTTCACACTCAAAGCATTGAACTCCTTTGTCTTGAACATTCTTCTCTTCATCCTTCTCTTTTGACTTGTTGATGTCAGAGGAGATGTTCTTAACATTAGGTTTGTAGTTTCTATTCATCCTCTTAAACACCTTGTTAAACTGTCTTCCCATCAGAACAATAGCCTGAGACAGCTCCTCCTGAGACTCAGCACCATTCCCTTTCTTCTCTTCTTGAGTATTAGATACCAAAGCTATACTCTTGGTCTTCTTTTCAGGTTTCTCTTCCCTCAACCCTAACTCAAAAGTTTGAAGAGATCCAATCAGCTCATCTACCCTCATTTTGCTGATGTCTTGAGCTTCTTCAATTGCAGTTACCTTCATCTTATATCTCTTGGGAAGGGATCTAAGAATTTTCCTCACCATCTTTTCTTCAGTCATCTTCTCTCCAAGAGCACTGGATGCATTGGACAGCTCAAGAATATTCATGTGAAAATCATGAATAGTTTCATCTTCCTTCACCTTTAGATTTTCAAACTTTGATGTCAGAAGTTGAAGTTTTGACATCTTAACCTTTGAAGTTCCTTCATGAGTAGTCTTTAAAATGTCCCAAGCATCCTTTGCCACTTCACAAGTGTTTACCAACCTAAAGATGTTTTTATCAATCCCATTAAAGATGGCATTCAAGGCCTTAGAATTGCCAAGTGCTAGCTCATCTTCTTCCTTGGTCCACTCTTCTTCAGGTTTCAGCTTGGTGTTTCCTTCTTTATTAGTAATAACAGGGTGCTTCCATTCTTTTAACACAGCCTTCCAAGCCCTGATGTCCAAGGACTTCAAAAAGGTAACCATCCTTGGTTTCCAATAATCATAATTAGAACCATCCAGAATAGGGGGTCTATTCACAAATCCACCAACTTCCTTGTCCATCTTACCAGAAAGTATCAGCCCTAGATCTCACCCAGATGCAGAGCAGGATGCCTGCTCTGATACCAATTGAAATTCTGGTATCAGATGTGTGAAGTTAAGTGTGGTGTCACAACAACATAATCTGCTATATGAACAAGGTAAAAGCAACAATAAATAACACAAAGAATTGTTCACCTAGTTCGGTCTAATTACCTACGTCTGGGGGCTACCAAGCCAGGGAGGAAATTCACTATTAGTAGTATCAAATTATAGACTCAACAATCCCAGTTGACATCTACCTAACTTAATCACTACCCAATGACACTTCTACCTAAGAAACCACTTAGGTATGAGAAACCACTCACTCCCTAATTCACCACAGTGATACAATCCAATGATTACACACTGATCACCCAACTTGATTCTGCTTAACAGCTTTGATCAAGGACACCACACTCTTGCTTAAAGGCTCTAGAGTGAAAACAATTACAACTCAAAATAGTAACACCAATTCCAACATGAATGGTTTACAAAAAGACACACGAAAACTCAATTTGACTCTCAGTTTATGCTCTCTGTCTTCGTCCACTTCCAATAAGGGTTGAGGCTGCTTTTATACCCTTCTGACTTGGGCTTGGATCTTCTTCCAAAAATATCTGATATTAAAACAAATTTGATCTTCAAATCTTTTTAATAAAATCTCTCCAAATCAGCCCTAATGTTGGTAACAGAATCTGCTCCATAATCTGCAAATATATCTGATTGGAAATCTCTTCTCCAAGATATTCACATCCAATCACTCTAACAAATCTCCTCAAATCACACAAACACGCGCAACCCTAAATAAGACATCTCAAACTGATGTTCTGATGTTCTGATATAGTGATGTCAAGACATCACTTATAACATCAGCAAATAAACCTTCAACCCTGCAACAGCTAATGTGAGGAACCAATGTTATGACATCAGACATATGACATCAACATTGTTCAACTTTGTTTTACCAAAATTCCAGCCAATCCAAGAACTAACAAATGGCATCTCTTGAGTTTCTTCCAAATTCTCGAACTTTCCTGGCTTGATCTATTCCTCGTGAATAGCCTGTCTTGAATTTCTCGGGGTTTGGGGACCCATCGGCTTCTTAAAAGCATCGGCGTTCTCTTGGGCATTGTTCAAGGACCCACAGGCTTCCTAAAAGCATCACCGCCTCCTCTTGGGCTTAGTACAAGGACCCGTCGGCTTCTTAGAAGTTTTTACAGCCTCCTCTTAGGCTTCGTATAATGATTCTTCCTCCGGGAATGATAGCCTCCTCTTAGGCTTCATACAAGGACCTATCGGCTTCTTAAAAGTTTTCAGTCTCCTCTTGGGCTTCGTACAAATTATCCCGACGACCTCTTAGAGGTATAGGAACAAAAACCAGTCATCTTAATAGAACTGTCTTTCTAAGAGTCTACTACTGTTTCTCAAAGCATAGTACAAAAGATGACACTCTAGACTTGGACAGTCTAATTTCCTTGAGTCTCAAGGACATTCTCAAGCACCCTTCAAGAATAGGAAGGAAAACCCGTAGACTCGGACAGTCTCAATACCCTTTGGATTTCCCATTTCCTTAAAGAAAAGGAAATAACCCCGATCCTTGGAACAAATCCATGAGTACATTACTCATATAAGAACTGATTTTCTCTTTGAACTAATATACTGGACCTGTCACTCAACTGAAACAACACCATAGCCTCCTCTTGGGCTTTGTACAATGATTCTCCCCAGTAGAGCTAACAATTTTAGCCTCCATCTCGGGCTTTATACGAGATACTAAAAGACTCCCTCGTTGAGTCCAAACCTTTTAGCCTCCATCTCGGGCTTTATACGAGATACTAAAAGACTCCCTCGTTGAGTCAAAACCTTTTAGCCTCCATCTCGGGCTTTATACGAGATACTAAAAGACTCTCTCGTTGAGTTAAAACCTTTTAGCCTCCATCTCGGGCTTTATACGAGATACTAAAATACTCCCTCGTTAAGTCAAAACCTTTTAGCTTCTCTCTCGGGCTTTGTACAAGAGACACATAATAGCCTCCTCTTAGGCTTTATATAAGAAAACCATTGGTTGATCCAATCAACCTTTTAGCATCAAAGCTGTGCCTCGTTCACAGTACACAAACATCAACAACTCCTTTCTCTTCATCTAATCGATGTAAGCGGCAAGCCTCTGGATCATCTATATCCATGCCACTGTCCCTCTTTTCGTGTGAGAAATTCCTAAGGAAAGATGACATTGCTCTACACTGAGTTAAAATCTTCTCCTTCAGGTAAAAAACCCTTATAAAGGAGATTATGGCATTGCTGGATTCATATATCCCAGTTAAAGTAATCCTCCTTTATAAATCAGTCACTTGACAGTTGTGACAAATAAACCTCTTTAGAGATGACAAAATCTCTCTAAAGACAACTCATTTTAGCTTCACATCTTGGGCTTCGAACAAGATACAAATAGACCTTTCAGCTTCACATCACAGGCTTTGAACAAGATACAAACCACCTTTAGCTTCACGTCTTGGGCTTTGAACAAGACACCAAAACACCATTTCCTCCCATAGAATAGGAGGAACTACGATCGCTCTGATTTCCCTGTTTCGGAAAAAACGGGAATACGTAGGCATAAGATTGAAAGAAAAATCTTAGCGAGCACACTAAACAAATACCCAAAATCCCATACTCTCATATATCCATCCTAACATCTTAACCGATAGCCTAAAACACCCATTTTTGACAAAATAACCTAGGAGAGACCCCGAATCTTTGTAGCATCTGTAAACCAACAGTTTTGACTGTTTAACCTCAGTATGCAAGCAGGGTTAGTTGGAGACATCTATTTCCCTTCCTTCACCAACTTCAATAGGATAAAAAATGAATCGAGCTGTAGTACTAGAGCGATCGTGCTTCGCAACCACATCCAAAAATCACTCGCTACAGAAAAATGGCGACTCTGCTGGGGACTCTTTAGGGATCTCGTTCTCTTCTCGTCTCCTAGGTAGAAATCTTGAAAAGAGGTACCACAAAAATGGCGCCTTTCAAGGCATTTTGTTCCTCTTATCTTTGGAAACCCTGACGTCACTAGGATCTTAGGTCAAAACGCCGTTAATTTGGAATGAAACCACAGGATGGTGACTCCGCCGGGAAACCATTTTCTGTCAGGAACTTAAGATTCATAGCTTTTAAAAGGTCTGGGACATTAGGACAAATATATATATTACTTTTCCTAATTGATATCTGTGTTTATTTTTCCGCTAATGGGAATGCGTGTGATGCCGCATGTGGAAAGATTGAGTATACACTTAAGATAAGTGATGGCGACGAGGTCGACCATTAACCTCAGTGGAGGCTTCCCAATGCAACCCATTCACTCTCATAGGCAATGGGCCGATTGTGACGTCTGTGAAGCTGAGGAGCCAACCCTTTTGTAGTGCGGAAGCTATCGGAAATAGTTGTCCAGCGATACTACCCTTATTTGAGGCTGATGATCTATTCTCGGTGAATATCATTTACTCTAAGATTTCATACAGCTCACTGGCGATCCGCTTGCTATTTGTCATCCTGGGAGGAGCTGATGATTTTGAGTACAGGTACAAAAATCACCCTAGTATAAACCTTTGGGGATGGGTAGAGCCTTGACTTCATGACAACGACCCTTTGACCCCATGTTTTTTCTATGTTTTTGTATGCTGCATTCATGCATTCATTTAAAAAACATTAAAACATTCAAAAAATTTCTCTTCTAGTCTCTCTGTTTTTTTCAAAATAAACTAAGACTGTGATTGCAAATATCAGTGAAAAGGGATTGCGCTAATGGATTTCGGTAGAAGGAGAAATCATAAGTACACCTTCAGGATTCCAAAACTAGAGGATTTAAGAGGTTTGGCGAGGATGATCACAAACCAAGAGGCTTTTAGAGCCAAGTACGGAGGTTTGCTATCTCTGCTAAGAGTCCATGTGATTGAGGGAATCGTGGATGCGCTCATTCAGTTCTACGATCCGGTCTATCACTGTTTCACATTCTCGGATTACTAGCTCGCACCAACGCTGGAGGAGTACTCTCATCTGATCGATTTACACATCACTGATCGAGCTCCATTTTCTGGACTGGAAGAAATTCCAAAGAATCAGACCATTGCAAGAGCAATTCATTTGGACGAGTCTGAGGTCAGGACTCACATGACCACTAAGGGTGGCATACAAGGTTTGCCAGCCCAGTTCTTGACAAAGAAAGCCCTGTACTTCGCCAGTATCGGGAACGTGACTGCTTTTGAAAGCATCTTTGTTTTACTCACCTATGGGTTATTTCTGTTCCCTAACATTAATAACTTCGTCGATATCAACTCCATTAAGGTTTTTCTCATTGGAAACCCTGTGCCGACTTTGCTTGCAGATGCGTATCATTCTGCACACTTGGGAAATTTGTACAGTGGATGGGAGATCACATGCTGTGTACCTCTGCTTTATAAATGGTTTATCTCCTATTTGCCTAAGTCTGCTGCTTTTTGGGATCACAAGAGTGCCTTACGTTGGTCGCAGAAAATCATGTCCCTCACCAACTCTGACATAGATTGGTGTAATAGGATTTATGACGGAATCAAGATCATTGAACGTTGTGGAAACTTCCCCAACGTACCCCTTATAGGAACTAAGGGAGGAATCAATTATCATCCAGTTCTTGTTCGTCGTCAATTTGGATACCCGATGAGGCACGTCCCACGGAGTGTTTATCTGGAAGGTCTTTTCTTCACGGAAGGAGAAAGTGACAGAGCACTAAAGACGAAAATAGTGCACGCTTGGAAACATGTTCATAAGAAAGGACGGGAGTCTCTAGGAAAACCCGACTGTGTCTCGGTGGAGCCTTATCTCCACTGGGTGCAAACTAGAGCTCTCAAGCTAAAGATGCCTTATCCTCGCCATGGAGTTCTTCCACCGAGGGAGTATGTCATGTACTTCATGACTGAGACTGAAAAGCTCCAGGTTACTCTCAACAAAGTTCAACGGGATATGAGGTCTTGGAAGAACAAGTACCGCACCCTCAACGTAGAGTGCATCAAAATACAACAGCTACTAAAAGAAAAGGATGCTCTGATAGAGATTTTAGAGCAACATGCTGTGGATAATCAGGATGACCAAAGGAATTTGCTCACTCCTTTCACTTGGCAAAGGAATGACAACCCGACAACGGCCCAAGAGCCCCGGTCAAAGAAAAGGAAAGTACCAGAATCAGCACCCGAGTTCTCCTCAGAGAGGACTCGGGACCCATTAGCTTAGGTTTCTGTTTCTGCACCTTGTAATCTACTGTATTTTCATTTCCGCAATCCTTTGAATTCAATAAAAAGGGGTTTCCCCGTTGTTTGATATTTGCAATCTAATTGTCGAAGTTTATTTTGATTAAACCAAAAAATAATTAATATAATCATTGCATTCATCATTCTCACATCGCGTATTCTTCTTACCTACGAATCTCACGTTTGTGTCTCGGTTCTAGAGTCAAACTGTCTCATTCGTACAATACTCGGGCCAATCGTCAGAAAAAGATGGATGATCTTGAGGAAGAAAATAGAGAGTTGAAAGAAGAGATCGACGCTCTGAGAGAGGATATGAGAAAGCTTCGTAACGACATGCAAGCCATGGCAGAAGCTCAGCTACAAAGGACTGTGATCTCAGAGATCACCTCAACGCCCATAGTGGAGAAGTATGATCCTAGGTATCAAATGCCGAAAGATCGTCCTTGGGGCATGCCTGTTAACTATATCCCGGAAGGATATGTTCTGCCGATCACTGAAGATCAGGGAATCATAACAGAAGCCGCTGGGCCTGAAGGTTACAAACTTCGGGAAAGCAAAGATGCCAGGGGCATACTAAAGACTCCTGAAGGTTACAAACTTTGGGAAATGCCAAGATTCACTGCCGTAGTCACGGTACCACCCCCTGTGGTGCACACTGTCCCGGAAGGACAGATTCCGCCGATACCTTCTGGTAAGAAGGAAACTATGTTCGATAGAATGGATGAATTCCAGGAACAGTTCTTGGAAATGCAGAAGGAACTGCAGGCCATCCGCGGTCAGGATTTATTTGGAAAGGACGCCGCAGACCTTTGTCTGGTCCCCAATGTGAAAGTTCCGCACAAATTTCAAGTGCCCGACTTTGAAAAATACAAGGGTAACTCTTGCCCTCAAAGTCACTTGGTGATGTACGCTCGGCGAAGGTCAGCTTAGACAGAGAATCAGGACCTACTGATTCACTACTTTCAGGATAGTTTAACCGGTGCCGCACTCAAATGGTACATGGGTTTAAACCGTACTACGATTAGTACATTCAGAGATCTTGGTACTGCCTTCGTCCAAAAATACAAATACAATTTGGACATGGCACCGGACAGAGATCAACTCAGATCAATGTCACAAAAGGACAAGGAAACCTTTAAGGAGTACGCTCAGAGATGGCGTGAAATTGCCGCTCAGATTTGTCCACCTCTTGAGGAAAAAGAGATGACAAAGATCTTCTTAAAGACCTTAAGCTCATTTTACTATAATAGAATGGTTGCAAGTGCACCCAGTGATTTCACCGAGATGGTGGGCATGGGAGTTCGTCTTGAGGAAGCCGTCCGAGAAGGACGTTTGGTAAAAGACGATGGATCATCAAGTAGTACAAAACGATACGGTAGTGCTCTCCCTAAGAAAAAAGAGCAAGATATTGGGAATATCTCTCTCGAAAAGTAAAGGCGACGTTATCAACCGGTAGCAGCTGTGACTCCTGCTATCAGCCCTGCGCCTATTCCTACGTATCAACCTCAGGTTGAGCAGAGCCAACCTAATCAGCAAAGGACACAACAGCCTCTTCAACAGGCTCGTCCTCCATACAATAACAACCGTACAACACAACCACCAGGGTTTGATCCTATACCCATGTTGTACGCAGAACTATTTCCGTTACTACTGGCTAAGGGGTACATCCAGACTAAGTCTCCTCTTACAGTACCGGAAAATCCGCCTTTTTGGTTTAAGGTGGATCAGACATGCCCTTACCATCAAGGAGGACCATGGCATAACATAGAGAATTGTCTCAATTTCAAATCCGACGTGCAAAAGCTTGTTAGGAGCGGGCTCTTATCTTTCAAAGATACGAATCCCAATGTTCTCACAAACCCGCTGCCTCAACATGAGAAAGCTGCAGTCAACCTAATTGAGAAAGAATTTAACAATATCTATCAAATTCACGATGTACTCTTGTTGAGGACCAATCTGGTCAAGATGCATTGTAGACAGAGTGGGTATGGCCATGTGCCACCTCATAATTATCATCAGTGTGATATCTGCTCTAAAAGTAATCAAGGATGTTCTGTGATGCAAGCAGCTCTACAGGAACGGTTGGATCTCGGATGGATCAAAGAGCACCGAGTTCATGGAGTTAACATGGTTTATACGAATTCTAACGTCATTCAAAACCACGACATCCGTGCGATGAATGTTAACCTGGTGGCAATGCATTTAAGGTAAAGCCAGTATCATAATCTGTCGCGACACGATTACAGTTCTTGTCTGACTTGCTCGGTAAACAAACAGGGATGCTCTTTCATACAGGAGGCCCTCCAGCGTCAGATGGATCTTCGATGGATCCAGGACTACCATAATAGGAATCCCTATCAGATCAAAATGGTCCAGATCTTTGACATTCGCTTGATGAATACCAACTTGGTAGAGTTGCATGCTGAGCAGCTCCGACTCAGGTTCCTGATATCACATAATTATCACAGCTGTAAAGCGGGTTGCGAAAACGATCAAGGATGTGCCCTTGTCCAGGAAGCACTTCAGCACTTGTTAAATCATTGGTGGATTCCAATCTACATGGATAAAGATACTCAGTAAATTAGTATCAATAACAAAAACCCCACTCGGCATCAAAGTCAGGATGTCCGACTCGTGGAAGCTAACCTAGTGAGGTTACATTGTATTCAAAGTAGGCGTGGCCAGGTGCCACCACACAATTATGAACGTTGTGGAGTCTATTCGGAAAGTAACCAAGGGTGCTACCTTGTACGAGCAGCTCTCCAGGGGCAGGTGGATCGTGGAGAGATTCGCCCATATCCAGGTTCCAGACCCATCAACTGGGCGCCGAACTACCTTGCCGATCAAATTGAGGACGTTGTCATCATCTCTGATCATCAGAGGACCAGGAATGTTTTTGCCATTATCCCTCTGCTTGACGAATCAAGAACTCCCAACTGGGAACGGATCGAGATTACCTACGATGGTCAAAAAAACCAGAAGGTTCCCATAGTCATATATCTGCTGGGACCACTACGGTATGAATTCGCTAAGGCAATCCCTTACAAATACGGTGCAACGATAATTGAAAATGGAAAGGAAATTCCATTACCCTCTGTCGTGGATATTGCAGACATTAGTCGTGTAACACGGAGTGGTAGAATCTTCAACAGAGGAGTTGGAGAGTCCAACAAAGAAAAGGAACTTCAGACGGAACTTCCCGATCCACCAGTCAGTCAATCCAGTAATCCCGACCTTTCGAAAAACGATGATGAGATATTGAAGCTCATCCAAAGGAGTGAATACAACATTGTTGATCAGCTATTACAGACTCCTTCAAAGATCTCGGTATTATCACTTTTACTCAGTTCAGAAGCGCACATGGAGGCTCTACAGAAAGTCTTAGAGCAAGCCTTTGTGGAACAGGATGAAACCATCAGACAGTTCGATAGTATTGTCTCTAACATCACTTCTTGCAATAATTTGGGATTTAGTGATGAAGAATTACCTGAAGAGGGTCGCCGTCATAACATGGCGCTCAATATCATAGTCAACTGCCAGGACGATGCTTCAGCCCTGAATGTTATGCCGAAGTCCACTTTGATGCACTTATCATTTAAAGGCCCTCCGATGAGAACCAGTGAGGTCGTCGTCAAAGCGTTCGACGGATCCAGAAAAACGGTTATCGGCGAAGTTGACCTTCCCATAACTATTGGTCCTCACACTTTCCAAGTCGCCTTCCAGGTCATGGACATCCGGGCAACGCACAGTTGTTTATTAGGAAGACCTTGGATACATCAGGCTGGAGCGGTCACTTCAACCCTCCACCAAAAGCTAAAGTTCGTCCAGAACGGCCAACTCATCACAGTCTGTGGGGAACTGGCCTTGCTCGTCAGTAATTTATCGTCATCCACTTATGTGGAACCAGAAGGGATAATCGGAACCCAGTTCCAAGCGCTTTCACTACACAAGGACGAACAATCCAGAGGAGGAACTTCGATTTCCTCATACAAAGATGCTATTAAAGCAGTCGAGAGTACCGATACAACAGGATGGGGGCAGCTTGTCATTCCTACTAGCAATACAACAAAGAAGGTTCTTGATTTTTCTGCAACCTGTACCCGGACAACTGCTAACAATGAAAGTCTTCATTTCATTAAGGACTTTTTCCACAGTGGAGGTTTCCTTCAACCAGTGACTCAAGAAATGCATACCATCAACGAAGGTGATTCCTTCGACATGGGGGAAGAATGGAAGTCCTATCTTAACGAGGACAGTTATATGTCTCAAGAAGAGGTGCCTACGCCATTTTGCTATCCCGCACAGAGTCCAAGATTTATACCACGGTCAGATGTCAAAATGATATACGGAGGTTGTGATCCGGAAGGATGTCGTGCTCCGCCAAATTCATTAGAGGAGGACACTCTGATGAAAGACAACTTTGACCACAATTACTATGGCCCGATGGATGGCCTGCCAATGTGGCAGCCTTACCCAGGAGACTTGGGGCCAGAAAGTCAGCCGAGTAATGAAACTCAGCTAAGCATCATTGAACAAAATACCTGTGTATCCACCATGTCATGGGATCAACACTCAGGTCATTCAGAAGCTACTCAACATGACGATGAATTTGCAACGTTTGCAGGACTAGAATTCATCAACTATGCTTTTCCCGAGGTCAACGTCATCGAGAGGGACGACTCGTCCAGTTTGAAAGAAGTGTGGGACACCTTGGGACAACCGAGTGGTAAATACGACTATATGGTCAAATACACTGCTCCCGAAAGCTCTCGTATCAGGGTCGAAGATATCCAGCTAACTAGATGGGGAGATACAGCTGAGAGCACCAATGCTATTCAAAATGTAACAGAGGAATTCTCCTACGACAACTCTTCCTGGGAGACAGATTCCAATGATCATGCTCCACTAGAAATCAGCGTCATTTCTGAAGACAAATCAAGGAAGGTACCAGACTTTGTGATTCACCGAGGAGTTCGCCGCCAATGGGTCGCAGTTGATGCTCCGAAGGTCGTTCGCCAGTCAAAGTAATTGCCATCTTTAACCTTTCACCCTGCCCAGGTGAAACTGATGTTTTGATAGGGCTCGCTTTCTGTAAATTTTCCCTCTTCGCTTAGCCCAAAGCGACAGAGTTTTGTTTTATAGGGCTGTAGTTTCAAGGATCGACTTGTTCATTAATAAAATAACGTCGTTCTGTAATTTCTGCATTAATTGTTGTTTTCTCTTTTTGCTTTTTTCTCATAAAATGGTAATCCTAAGAAACAAATCAATAATAATAAACAAACAGTTTTTTAAAGAAATACACTGCACACACTCTTGCATTCTCTCTATCTCTTCTAAACACAAATCATACCGTCATGCAGATTGCTTATTTTAAACCTCGTTGAAACATACGATCTGATGTCTTCTCCCAACTTTGAGTTCCCGATATTTGGGGCTGAAGAAGAAGTTGACAAAGAAATTCCAGAAGAGATCTCCTGATTACTCAGACAAGAGGAAAGGTCCATTGAACCTCACAAAGAGCCGTTGGAAACGGTAAACTTGGGTTCAGAAAAAGAGAGAAAAGAAATCAGGATTGAGGCATTACTCAGTCCGACTGCTAAAGAGAGTTTGACAAAGCTTCTCAAAGAATTCCCCGATGTATTCGCTTGGTCATATCAGGACATGCCAGGGTTGGATACCAGCATCGTGGAACATCACTTACCATTAAGATCAGAATGTCCGCCAGTAAAGCAGAGATTGAGACGGACTCACCCGGACATGGCCATCAAAATCAAAGAGGAGGTACAGAAACAGATTGACGCAGGTTTCCTCGCCACATCAGAATATCCTCAATGGTTAGCCAATATCGTACCCATTCCGAAAAAGGACGAAAAGGTCAGAATGTGTGTCGACTACAGAGATCTAAACAAGGCAAGTCCAAAGGACTACTTTCCTTTACCACACATTGACATGCTGGTTGACAGTACAGCAAAGTTCAAAGTTTTCTCCTTCATGGATGGATTCTCGGGCTATAACCAAATCAAAATGGTGCCGAAAGACATGGAGAAAACTTTGTTCATTACCCCATGGGGTACCTTTTGTTACAAGGTAATGCCGTTCGGTTTGAAGAACGCCGGGGCAACCTATCAAAGGGCCATGACTAGTCTGTTTCATGACATGATACACAAAGAAATCAAAGTGTATGTCGATGATATGATTGCAAAATCTAAGACAGAAAAGGAGCATGTGACCCACCTGTTAAAACTTTTCGAGCATCTGATAAAATACAAACTCCGCTTGAATCCCAACAAGTGCACCTTCGGTGTCCGTTCAGGAAAACTCTTAGGGTTCATCGTCAGCTAGAAAGGAATTGAGGTTGATCCTGACAAAGTCAAGGCCATTCAAGAAATGCCTTCTCCAAAAACTGAAAAATAAGTCAGAGGATTCCTGGGACGTTTGAACTACATCTCCAGATTTATATTCCTCATGACTGCCACATATGCGCCGATTTTCAAATTACTCAAAAAGAACCAGGACTGCGTTTGGACAGAAGACTACCAAACTGCCTTCGACAGTATTAAGGAATATCTGTTGAATCCTTCGATTCTATCACCTCCAATGGAAGGAAGACCACTGATTATCTACCTCACAGTCCTAGAGGACTCAATGGGATGTGTACTTGGCCAACAAGACGAAACCAAAAGGAAAAAGTCTGCCATTTACTATCTAAGCAAGAAGTTTACCGACTGCGAGACTCGGTACACTATGCTTGAGAAAACTTGTTGTGCTCTGGCTTGGGCAGCCAAACGTCTTCGACAGTACATGATTCGTCACACTACTTGGTTAATCTCAGAAATGGATCCAATCAAGTACGTCTTCAAAAAACATGCTCTCACGGGAAGGATTGCCCGTTGGCAGATGTTGCTATCAGAATATGACATAGAGTACCACACTCAAAAAGCCGTTAAGGGGAGTATTTTAGTTAATCATTTGGCTCATCAACCGATGGACGATCAAGAATCAATCGGGTTCGACTTCCCAGACGAAGATGTCATGTATTTAAAAATGAAAGACTGCGACGAATCGCTACCCAGTGAAGGGCCAGAACCAGGTTCCCAGTGGGGGCTAATCTTTGACGGAACAGTTAATCAGTATGGAAACAGAATTGGGGCAATCATTGTTACCCCTCAGGGTACCCACATTCCTTTCACCGCTCGACTTATGTTCAAATGTACAAACAACGAGGCCGAATACGAAGCTTGTATTATGGGTCTCGAAGAAGCGATTGATTTGAGGATCAAAAACTTGGACGTATATGGCGACTCATCTTTGGTTGTCAATCAGATAAAAGAAGATTGGAACACATACCAATCAGGACTAATTCCTTACAAAGACTATGTAAGAAGGTTGTTACCCTTCTTCAACAGAATCGAGTTTCATCACATCCCTCGTGATGAGAATCACATGGCTGATGCATTAGCCACTCTCTCTTCTATGATTAGTGTAGGTCAATGGAATGACATACCTAAGATCGACATAATGCGCCTAGAAAGGCCCGCTTACATCTTTGCGATTGAAGCAGTCATAGACGACAAACCTTGGTATCACGATATCAAATGCTTCCTTCAGAAACAAGAGTACCCACCTGGGGCACTAAGGAAGGACATAAAAACCCTCAGAAGACTGGCTGGAAACTTTTTCTTGAGCGGTGATACTCTCTATAAGAGGAACTTTGACATGGTCTTGCTCCGATGCGTCGACAAACCAGAAGCAGACATGATGATGAAAGAAATTCATGAAGGATCCTTTGGCACTCATGCCAACGGACACACAATGGCGAGAAAAATTTTGAGAGCAGGGTACTATTGGTTGACAATGGAATCCGACTGCTACAAGTACATGAGGAGGTGTCACAAGTGTCAGATATACTCCGACAAAATTCATGTACCGCCAACGCATCTCAAAGTTCTCTCTTCCCCATGGCCTTTTTCCATATGGGGAATCGACATGATTGGCATGATCGAACCCAAAGCTTCAAACGGACATCGGTTCATTCTGGTAGCCATTGACTATTTCACTAAGTGGGTCGAAGCAGTGTCGTACGCTAATGTAACCCGACAAGTGGTGGTCCGATTTATCAAAAATAATATCATCTGCCGTTATGGTGTTCCGAACCAGGTCATTACAAATAATGGATCTAACTTGAACAATAAAATGATGGAAGAGTTGTGCGCAGAGTTCAAGATCGAACACTATAACTCATCTCCCTACCGACCAAAGATGAACGGAGTGGTAGAAGCGGCTAACAAGAACATCAAAAAGATTGTTCAAAAGATGGTTGTAACCTACAAAGTTTGGCACGAGATGCTACCCTTTTCTCTTCACGGTTATCGCACATCTGTCCGTACTTCAACAGGGGCAACCCCTTTCTCTCTAGTATATGGCATGGAAGCAGTGCTTCCCATAGAAGTAGAGATCCCATCAATCCGGGTATGGATGGAAGCTAAGCTTACTAAAGCTGAGTGGTGTCAAAGTCGACACAATGAACTAAATCTGATCGTAGAGAAGCGAATCACGACACTATGCCACGGTCAGTTGTATCAACAGAGAATGAAGAGGGCGTTTGACAAAAAGGTCCGACCTCGCGTCTTCAAGAAAGGAGACCTTGTGATAAAGAAGATACAATCGTTTCTCACTAACTCGCGAGGTAAATGGACTCTGAATTATGATGGCCCCTACGTGGTCACGAAAGCTTTCTCAGGCGGCGCCTTGAGACTTGCAACCATGGACGGAGAAGAATTTGCCTACCCCACAAATGTTGATGTAGTCAAGAAATACTTAGCCTAAAAAAAACGTCTCGGTGGACTGAAAACCCGAAAGGGCGGTCCAGGCAAAAATTAGAGACATGATCAATAATCATCCCGGTGGATTGGAAATCTCAAAGTACAATCCAGGCAAAATTTAGGGATAATGGCAAGTAACTATGTTCAACCGAGGCGAATCCCTCAGCAGCAGTTACGTCATCCATCAAAAATCTCCAGTCAAGGTCATCTTCGACAGAAGCTCAGGATGTCTGGAATTCAAAGTTGGTAGAAGGATAGTGGTCATTATGTTTCAACGTAGCCCTTTTCCCTGTAAATTACCATTTTCTAACTTTGTAAATACTCTTTGGAATCACGCGTTTGGCTGATCTCCATCTTATCAATAAAATTTGAGCCCTTGTGCTTTTGTTTGTAATTCTCATTTGTTTTAGCTTTACAGAACGACATTTTAATATGATTAACGATTCTTGAAATAAAACAAAAATGAATTTACTTGTAAAACTTTTCTGCTTTAAAATAAAGATGGCAATTTCTTTTGACTGTTGAATATCAAAAGAACATCAACCGCTTCTCCAGAAGTAAGCGAACCTCAAAGTGCAGAATCAAAGTACTTCTTCTACGCCAGTGCGCCTGAATGAAGGATCAACAGTGTCAGAAGCGACTATTACATCTGACCTCTTCGGGATAGTTCTTATCTCCTAAGCCTGATTAACGGTATTCCCCGCAAGGATTATCTCTCCTAAGCAAGGCATAATTGCTATCTTGAACTAAGTGATACCTTTCATCTCCAGCAGTGGCCGAGTATCCAGTCGTGTTCATCCGTCAGTCTGTGTATTGTGTCAAGTCTTTGTCAGCATATACATACATACCTCATGCATTTTACTTGCATTCACATTCATATTGCATCACTTTCACTCTAGTCGGTCTTATCCCCTAGTGATAAAAGTCTTCTCAATCGAGTTGTCGATTCTTTCCTCGTCAGGAAGTGAATCATCTGAACAATCTCGCCTCCAGTTATTTCTGAATTGAAGATAGGTCCTGGACCACTTTGATAACTTGGACCTCTGAAAAACCAGAGAAACTTTCAACAGATATCACTCTTCGCCATTGATGATGATATCCTTGCTTTCCTGGATTAAGGAAAATCCCTAGAGAAAGCCCCTTAATCGGAGCTTCGGCAATACGACAGTTTTTCTCCGAAAGAACCACTGATGAAAAGGTCATCGGCACCTCAAAATTGGATCCCATCATATGACATTTCTCCGGGAAGATCCCGAGAAAAGTATGATGTAAGACCCCAAACGAAGGCAGTCTTTCAGGAGACTCGTCTTCCCCAGTAGAAACAAATGGCATCTCCAACAGAGAAGTTTGTGCACCTCTACAACTCAGACGACTGGTTTCCCCAACAAGTTTGACGTCAACTTTTTCCGTCAAATGGCATCTCCCCAGGAAGATTCGGCGAGAAGTTTGAGGAAAATCGCTACGCACAGCGTCCCTTGTCAAGAAAGTTTATTGACAAAAGAAACTAAGACCAGTTCCTTGGTAGAAAACCAGGATCGAGGGGAAGTTTATATCAGAAACTAAGACCAGCTCCTTGGTAGGAAACCAGGATCGAGGGGAAGTTTATATCAGAAACTAAGACCAGTTCCTTGGTAGGAAACCAGGATCGAGGGGAAGTTTAAATCAGAAACTGAGACCAGTCCCTTGGCAGGAAACCAGGATCGAGGGGAAGTTCATCTCAAAAGAAAACTGAGACCAGTTCCTTGACTGAAGACCAGGATCGAGGGGAAGTTTACCTTTTCTAAACATCATTGCTTAGCAAAAGAAGATGAATGCGATCTGCCATTCATAACCACCATCAAAATTTCGGGTATTCCGATATTTAATCCTCTTGCACCCCGAATGCCCGAATACCTTCGTCATTCACACCTTCGGGTCCAAGAAGATTAAATAGGGGCATCTGTCATACCCCAAATTTTGACCATTAAGATTCCCATCATTGTGTAAATCATCATCACAATATGGATGTACCTTTATGCCTCATCAATCTCCTCAAGGAATTGGTGAGCATCCACTGCAATCAGAATTAGGGTTTCGGGCCCTCTCTGAGCCTTAGGCAAGGGATCAATCAAGGAATGACATGATCTTCAACTTATCTACACCCTCAAACATACACAATGGATCAAAAGGACTCCCACTTCAAGGATTAAGCACAAGGATGCTCCCTTCTAGGTGTATCAAGCCTCAAGATCGCTAGTGTCACCAAATTAGGGTTTTGGTCGACCAGGGCCTCCAGATGGAAAATTTTCTCTGGGCATGAGCCAAAGATCCAAAACATAACCTAATATGCTCCATGGAACCTGATAAACCCAATCATCAAGTCAATTTTGCCTCAGGGGATGCATTCATCAAAAATCAGGAATTAGGGTTTCTTGACCTAATTCACCCCTAAGTTGACTTTTGGGACAAATCATGAACCAAGACCTCAAGACATGATTTGAGGGTCTATAATATACCATATTGATCCATTTGTAACAATGGATTGATCTAAGAAGCTTGAGCAACAAGTCTCAATTTCATCTGGACCACAATTAGGGTTTTGTGAGAAAAGTCAACTGTAATTTTGACTTTTGACCAGGACATGCTCCCAAGCCTTAAGACATGATTCAATACCCTCTATACCACCCATGGAACATGTCCATAAAGTTTGATTTAGGTCAAGGACATGATTTCCTGAAGAATTGCACAGTTTGGAATTCATATGACAAAAGTCAACTGTGCACAAAAGTCAAACTTTGACTTTTTGAGATTTTTCACAAAAATGGATTTTTAACCCTAAAATGATGTTTATGTATGATTTGAATCACCATTCATCAAGAAAAATCAAAGAAAATGGGATAACTTGTAAAAGGGGTAACCATAAAAACTTAGAAAAATTTTCTAAGTTATGAAAAAAAGTGACAAAGGTACCAACTTTGGAGGATCATAACTCCTAAACCACAAAGCCATTTTTTTCCATCCAACTCTTGATTTGTAGATCTCATTGCCCTCTACAAAAGCTTCATACTGACCTATGTCCAAATTCCTCATGGATTTTGAGTTATGGAGTGATCAAAATCAAGAAAAGTCACTTTGTTCCAACACTTAGTGAAAATTTCACTAAGTCAGATTTTGCCTTACTTTTTTCCAAATGTAGGGACATTTTTCACTTGGATCCAAAAAGTATCAAAACCAAATATGGTCAAACAGTTGTTGTATCATATAAGAGCTTTCCAAAATGGCCAAGAACATCACCAAATTCAACTTGGGCCATGAGATATGACATTGGCAAGTTGCCTTGCTGAAATCTGCCAAGGTAAGGCAGAATTTTACACTTTTGGTCGATTTGCCAAAATCAGCCAATTCCAAGCCTTGTCATCACTTTGGACACATCTGAGGATTGAATCTAAAGGGGACAATCACTGAGCCAAGCCTCCAAAGTCCTTGGAACAAGAAATAGCATGCCAAACCTAGAATTGCCTAAAATAGGGACAAGACTCCAATTTTGGATTGGAGCATTCAATGGAAGCATCAAGGTGGCATAGACTGAGCTATTTGCAACTGAATTCAGTCAAGACTTATCCAAGACCAAGGGGACCAGCAGCCTGTGCCCTAACCTCTAGCCAACATTGGCCAAACCTACTCAGCAGTTGCCATTCACTATTCCTTGCAAAATAAACTTGCTCTACTATAAATAGAGCTCAATTGTGATCAGTTTAAGTACACCAAAGGCCTACAACACTTGCCTTTCTCAAAATACACTTTTCACTCTCAAAAATGCCTTTCTTAGCAAGTCATTATCCGGTTTTTCATTAGAGAGCAATTCCACTCAAACCAATCACACACACACACCTCATATACATCATATGTGAGCTGATCAAACACTTAAACAACATCTGGAACACTAATTTCTCAGAATCACCAGACAATTGCTCAAGGTTCTAACCAAGGTGCAGTTTAGATGCCATGAAGTGATCCAGCCAATTTCCATTAAGTCCAAGCATTCAAACACACTCCATAGGGTGTAGGGAAGCTGTTCAGATCATCATAATTCATATGTAACACCTCCAACTCAGAAATCAATTTGCTCTTGCTGTCACGACCTAGAGGTAAGCCTAAACTTGGTCATCTCTCAATCTATGCATATTTCCTCGCACAATATTTTTGCCAAATGTTCATAATCATTCATGGAATGTTTCCCCTCAAGTAATTGCTTTGTTTGAATCGTGTATCAAAAATCCCAGCCTTCATGCAGAATTTACGGTTCTTGAGGATTTTTCGTGATTTCTTGTTTTATGCTTAATTTAAATGAAATTAATTGCCATAGACATGATCGTGAGGTTGAAACAAGTTGATTGGTATGTGGATTGCATGACATGATCAAGTATTCAGTGAGATTGGATAAAAAATGCAAATCTGGGCAAAGCTGAAAAACGCGCGTGTTCTTCAGCTGTTCTTGGCGCCATTTTCACAAATTCAAATATTTGAATTTTGTGATTTTATTTAATTGATTCAAAAGTTAATTTCTCTCTGAGTTTTAATGATTTTGAGTTGATTCTTTTTTTAATAATTCACAAAAATGTTAAAATATTTTTTTTTCCAAAAAATCCCAAAAATATTATTTATTTCATATAGTTGATATTTTTGCAAAGAATTAATATTTTAATTATTTTTGACATTTTGAATATTTTTTCCACCTTGATTTTGCAACTTTTAATGACTTCTAATTATTTTGTAGGTCAATACTTAATTTTTGAAGTATTAATCCAAGATCACAATTTGTTTTCCATATGTTAAACAATTTTGATCATTTTAATTGAATTTTTATTCAATTAAAATACATCTTGAAAACAAATTAGGGTTTTTGGATTAATTCAACCCTCATAAATCATTTTCAAAACTTTTGGGCCTCTAATAGAGTGTAAGACCCAATCCCCTTTTAACCAAAACAACTTTGGGCCTCAGATATTGTATAAGCCCCTTTGCGTTAAAAGAAAATCTCGGCGCGATCGCCATTTCAAACGAAAAATCATCTGGGCCTACCCTCGTGTTATAAGCCCCACTATTTTTCTTTTGGGCCTCTTGAGAGAGTGTAAGACCCAAAACCCCTTTGTAAATACAAACCTATTTTGGGCGTCACTTATTGTATAAGTCCCGTTGTATTTAAAAAGTTTGGCGCCATCGTCGCCCGTTTAAAACTTTTGGGCCTTTCCTCGAGCTATAAGACCCATTCAAAACTTTTGGGCCTCTATTAGAGTGTAAGACCCAACTCTTTTTGAAAACCAAATCATTTTTGGGCCTCAGTCACTTGTATAAGTCCCTCTGTACAGTTTCAAACAACAGTGCAATCACTGATAAAACCTTGGGCCTCTCCTTGAGCTGTAAGCCCCAAATCTTTCTTTTTCAAAGCACTTTCTCCTTTGATTTTGAATATACTGTTGTTTTCAATCTTTCTTTGTTGAACAACTAACCAAACAGCGTGGAAGCTCTACAACCGATTAAGTGTTTATATGCTTTCATTTACTGCGTTCATATACATATAACTGTATTGTGGGACTGTTTCAGTGTAACTCTTCTTTCATAAACTCATATCAACTGTGTAATAATAGTATAGATATTTAGAGTTTCCCCAGCAACTACGTCTAGCATTAAGCCCGTTGATCACTCTTAAATAGTCAAAACTAGATCCCCATAGGATTACCAGACACAGTCTTCCCTCCTCTTGGGGTTAAACAATATGGAGACATGAAAGACAGCATTCTCGGTGAACCCTTTCATAGACTGTCACTCGTAGAAGTTGTCAAAGAAACTCTATTCCCCAGAGATGATCTCTTCTCCATGAATTGCATCTCTTGAGTTTCTTTCAAATCTCAAACTTTCATGGCTTGATCTATTCTTTGTGAATAGCCTGTCTTGAATTTCTCGGGGTTTGGGGACCCACAGGCTTCTTAAAAGCACTTGTCAAAGAAACTCTACTCCCCAGAGATTATCTTTTCTCCGTGAATGGCATCTCTTGAGTTTCTTCCAAATTCTCGAACTTTCCTGGCTTGATCTATTCCTCGTGAATAGCCTGTCTTGAATTTCTCGGGGTTTGGGGACCCATTGGCTTCTTAAAAGCATTGGCCTACTCTTGGGCATTGTTCAAGGACCCACAGGCTTCCTAAAAGCATCACCGCCTCCTCTTGGGCTTAGTACAAGGACCCGTCGGCTTCTTAGAAGTTTTTACAGCCTCCTCTTAGGCTTCGTATAATGATTCTTCCTCCGGGAATGATAGCCTCCTCTTGGGCTTCATACAAGGACCTATCGGCTTCTTAAAAGTTTCCAGCCTCCTCTTGGGCTTCGTACAAATTGTCCTGACGACCTCTTAGAGGTATAGGAACAGAAATCAGTCATCTTAATAGAACAATCTTTCCAAGAGTCTACTACTGTTTCTCAAAGCATAGTACAAAAGATGACACTTTAGACTTGGACAGTCTAATTTCCTTGAGTCTCCAAGACATTCTCAAGCACCCTTCAAGAATATGAAGGAAAACCCGTAGACTCGGACAGTCTCAATACCCTTTGGATTTCCCATTTCCTCAAAGAAAAGGAAATAACCCCGATCCTTGGAACAAATCCATGAGTACATTACTCATATAAGAACTGATTTTCTCTTTGAACCAGTATACTGGACCTGTCACTCAACTGAAACAGCACCATAGCCTCCTCTTGGGCTTTGTATAATGATTCTCCCCAACGGAGCTAACAATTTTAGCCTCCATCTCGGGCTTTATACGAGATACTAAAAGACTCCCTTGTTGAGTCAAAACATTTTAGCCTCCATCTCGGGCTTTATACGAGATACTAAAAGACTCCCTCGTTGAGCCAAAACCTTTTAGCCTCCATCTCGGGCTTTATACGAGATACTAAAAGACTCCCTCGTTGAGTCAAAACCTTTTAGCCTCCATCTCGGGCTTTATACGAGATACTAAAAGACTCCCTCGTTAAGTCAAAACCTTTTAGCTTCTCTCCCGGGCTTTGTACGAGACACATAATAGCCTCCTCTTAGGCTTTATATAAGAAAACCACTGGTTGATCCAATCAACCTTTTAGCATCAAAGTTGTGCCTCGTTCACAGTACACAAACATCAACAACTCCTTCCTCTTCATCTAATCGCTGTAAGCGGAAAGCCTCTGGATCATCTACATCCATGCCACTGTCCCTCTTTTAGTATGAGAAATTCCTAAGGAAAGATGGCATTGCTCTACACTGAGTTAAAGTCTTATCCTTCAGGTCAAAAACCCTTATAAAGAAGATTATGGCATTGCTGGATTCACATATCCCAGTTAAAGTAATCCTCCTTTATAAATCAGTCACTTAACAGTTGTGACAAACAAACCTCTTTAGAGATGACAAATTCTCTCTAAAGACAACACATTTTAGCTTCACATCTTGGGATTCGAACAAGATACAAATAGACCTTTCAGCTTCACATCTTGGGCTTTGAACAAGATACAAACCACCTTTAGCTTCACGTTTTGGGCTTTGAACAAGACACCAAAACACCATTTCCTCCCATAGAATAGGAGGAACTACGATCGCTCTGATTTCCCTGTTTCAGAAAAAACGGGAATACGTATGCATAAGATTGAAAGAAAAATCTTAGCGAGCACACTAAACAAAAACCCAAAATCCCATACTCTCATACATCCGTCCTAACATCTCAACCGATAGCCTAAAACACCCCTTTTTGACAAAATAACCTAGGAGAGATCCCGATTCTTTGTAGCATCTGTAAACCAACAGTTTTGACTATTTAACCTCAGTATGCAAGCAAGGTTAGTTGGAGACATCTATTTCCCTTCCTTCATCAGCTTCAATAGGATAAAAAATGAATCGAGCTGTAGTACTAGAGCGACCGTGCTTCGCAACCACATCAAAAAATCACTCGCTATAGGAGACCTAAGTGTCGCAACGCGAAAAACAACCGGTGGAAAAACAGAGTCGCCGCCGAACGTTATTTAACCCGAAGGGGGAAAGGAAACGATCAAAGAAAGCTCAAAAGGGAGAAGACATGGTCTCGCAACCAAATGCTGGGTTCGGGAGTCGATTACGCGAGAGGAAGGTATTAGCACCCCCTCGCGTCTGTTGTACTCAACAGGATCCACTCTTGTTGTTCTAATCAAATGGTACATTTTTCTAAAGCCTACTTGCTAAACGAAAACGAAAAGGGAAAAAGGGAAAACAAAAAGGAGACTCGATAGGACCTCACCATTCTATGCCTACGTATTCCCTCGTGCAATGGGAAAGTCAGAGTGAATATAGTTTGGAGGACTACGGGTGAATGGGGGGATTGTGCTCGCCAATACATTGTCGTCTTGTTCCTACGTATCCTCATTCAGACGAGAATAAAGAAGTCAGAGCGCTCGTAGTTCGACCTACCACGGTTTGTTAAGTATCTTTTATGAGCGATGTTAAGCTCACGTCCCAACAGTTAGGGTCGATGCCTGTTTGCGGTAGAACGGAGGTAACATGCCCTTTCTGAAAAGTTTTGAACGGAAATCCCAAAGGACAGAAATGGTTTAAATTTGTTCAAGAAATTTAGAGAACTGAATTGACTTTGTTTGAGATGCGTATAACACTAAAGTCTATGACACAAGATCAAATACTTTGCAAGATCGACCCAAAACAGGACGTATGCAAAGCACTCTAGACAAGGTAAGGAGAGACTTCCGCTCATCATTTCCCATATGCTTAAAACTCGTGACGTACAATATTCGTCGTATTTCTTACATATTTTGATTTGATTTGAGAGAGAGGAGAGAAAGACACACAGAAGGTCTAAAAGAGACTTGGTCCTAGATGTTGTCATGCCAAATGGTTCTATAGTTGAGGTTAGAAAGAGAAGTCTACCTAATGTTATCATACTTGGACCTAAAGCTAGGTTGAAGGGAGACTTTTAACCTAATGTGATCATGTCAGAGATTAAGACCTAAATAGGCACTATGCTCATTCGATATAATCAAGCACAAGACTTAATTAGATCGGACAAAACCAAACCTAAGGAAGCATTAGCACAAACAATCACCACAATATTGTTCAAGTATTAAGATCAAGTCTTATCAAGATTAATAGCAGTATTAATCCAAATTTGAAAACGAAAATAGAAGATTAACCTCAGCAACCAACCAAACTATTAATCAAAACCTCCCAAGATTTAATTAAACTTAATTCGAACATAAGATCACAACTAACATCAATAGTAGAATCCAAATTCAAACGTCAAGATCAAAGTTTATCAATATCATCTAATCACGAATTAACCAATAATTAATCATAAATTTAAATTAAGGATAAATCCAAAATTTAAATCAATAATTAATCACAAAATTGACACCAGCAATTTAGTTTAACAATCTAATTAAATAAAATCTAAATTAAGATTTAAACCTAATTAACAATTAAAATAACCTAAAAAAAACTAAAATAAATGAAGGGCTCAAATGAGAATCAATGCGGCGTGAAAGAAAAACTATGGGGCTTACATGCCAAAGCCCAAGCCGAGTTAAAAAACCAAGAGAAAAAAAGATTGGGAATTTCAAATGGAAAAAGCATGTTTCAGCCAGCTCAAACTGACCTTCTTCTCTCTCTCTCTCTCTCTCTCTCTCTCATCTCGCCACTCTGTTTCCCATTCCCATCATCTTCTTGTTTCCTCATAAATCCCCATGTCTCTGCCGCACCACCATCACCTACGGCGGCGGAAGAATCAGCACCACCCAATCGTCCCTATACCCCAAAACCTCCCCTGGTCTCAATTCCACACCTTCCCTCTTCAGTCCAACCAAATCGCACGAGTCACAAAATCCCCAAATCAAGAAAATTCAAGTGATTCATAGACAAATACAAACACAGTCGTTACGCACATGACCGAGGTGATGCAGAGGAGGAGGTTTAGAGAGTTTAACTGTCGGAGTTCGTTCGACGCGTCTTCGACGGCGAAGTTGATTTGAGAGAATCCGAGAGCACCACAGGTACGTTTCGAATAACTTTTCCTTCGTCCTACGCGTGCGTAGTAATCTATATGTTGCTTTGAAACTGTGCTCTGCTGCTCTGCTACGAACTATCGTGTGTTGCTAGGTCTCGCCTTTTTTCTCCTCCGTTCTCTCTGTCTCTGTGTTATGCGTGAAACTCCTCTTTATAGCCTTTTTTCAATTAAATTTCCAATCTCGAAATTAAATGCGAGAATGAAAATCTTGCTGACTTTGATTCAGATTAATTTCTGTGATTCCCATGGCGATTATTTGGGCTTCCGTTTTCGGTTCATTCACATTATGTTGTGATTTCTTTCCAAACTGCATTGATTTTGTATTGAATGCTGCAATTACTTGCTGTTTAATGCCTGAAGATTTAATTCAATTCAACACATGTGAGATCCACAATTTCATGAATGTTTGGATTTCCACCGTCTTTCTAATCGTCCTTCGAGATCAAATCTTTCCATGTTCAATTACTTTGTTTGATTGTCTTTGATATTTGGTTTTTAATATCACATGTGATAGGACCAGCGCTGTTGGGTGTTCAATTGAAGGCCACTCATCTTTTTGTTGAACATTGGAGTTAGTTGTTGAAGCTAGATAAATATTTCATGACAGGCTGGTGTTAGTGTGAATCTGTTGTTGACATTATGATGTAATAAAAGTAGAGTGATGTGTGGTTATAACTTAGTGAAATGAATACCTAGCAACTGCCTAACTGTTATTGTTCATTTATTTTGAAATGTGCAGTTAGTTGTTGATGCAGTTGGATGGTGGACTGGTTTTTTAACAGGTTTTTGCTTTTCCATCAGGTGAGTTGCAAGGCAATCTACTTGAATAGTTTAAAGGTCATCATCGTATTGAACTGAGGTTGTAGATTTGCAACAATCCTGAATGCTTGACCATGCAAAGAGGGTAATCTAGCAATCTCTTGAAGACAACGATCTTGATCGAAAGTCATGTAAGGTCCCTTGGTTCAAAGCTATGTGGTGATTCAGTATTAGGCAGTGATTCAAGTTGGGAATGATATGGAGATTAGCATACTGATGACTGTCAAGGAGAAATTCTTGATGGGAGATATGGTTATTGGGATGTATTATTAAATTAGTTGTGAGTTTGTTATTTTGTTATAACTTGTGAATGTTGCAGGGCTGCTACTTGTTTTTAGTATTTTCGTTACATTTTCAATATTATATTCTTCTTATTATTATTCTACTTCATACACATTACCATTTCGCTATGTGACACTTTGCTATCTAGTACCTTTTTCTAAATTACTGCTATGTTCCATGCACTGTCATTTAAGAAACGTTAATGTAACCGTTCAGACATTGCAATAACTCTAAAAGTTATTTTGCTTAATCAAATTATATGGATTACTCTATATATGTGAATTAAATGTACTTTACATTAGAGTTAAAACATTAGCATCTTCCGCTAATGATGCAGTAAGCATTAGCTTAGAAAATATAGGCTTTTTAAAAAAATTAGTAGTCACTTAGTTAGACTATATAATCCATTAGTCTACTTAGAAAAAATAATTTATTTATTTATATTAGAAATCAAGTACAACAAAACAAATTTTAGAGTAAATATTAACTTTTTGAAAAAAAATGCAAAATGCAAGTGAACTTTTAATCAATTGCGAATGAATTAGTAACAAAAGTCGGTCGAGTCAAATTTTGATCTTTTGACTCTTGTGCTAGGTGAAAAGATGAAATGATGAATGTAAATTGCAGATGAAGTGATTGCCTTAGGTAAGCGATTGGTTTTTTATTTATGGACGTGGGTCTAAATATGGATTTAAAAGGTTTGAAATGGATTTTTGGAATTGGTTTTAAAAGGTGGATGTAAAAAGGATATGAAAAAAATGGTTCAATGGATTTATTGTATAATTTGGGTTAGATTGGATATTGAATTATGTTTATGAACTTTGCTAAAGATGCTTATGAGTAGGGGTGTTCGCGGTTCGGTTTGGATCGGTTTTGAAGCAAAATATCATCCGATCCAAAGGTAAATTTACTCACGGTTTGGTTCAGTTTTGGATGATTGATTAAAAAAATTCGATCCGATCCAATCCATATTAATGCGGTTTTATTTGGATCGGTTTTTCGGATATCCAAATTACAAATTATATCCTTTATTAATATTCTAAAAGTACTAATAAATAATAAGTTTGACATAATATATAATATAATAAATCAAAAGTTAAAGTTAATATTACAAGATTAAAATAATAAAAATAAATAGATTAAATCAAATTAATAAATATTATTTAAAACAATAAGTATCATCTAATATTAAATTGACACAACATATATACTAATAAAAAATAAATAAGTATAAAATATATATATATATATATATATATATATATATATATATATATATATATATATATATATATGCGGTTTGGTTTGGTTTGGATCGGTTTTGAAAAATCAATCCGAAATCCAATCCGAACCGATCGGTTTTTACAAAATGACATCCAAATACATCCGAAAAATTTGGTTTTTTGTGTAACGCCCAAATATTTAATTATTTATTTAATTGAATATTTAATTAATTGTTTGTGAATTATTCGGTTGATTTTGGTGTTGCGTTGAATTAAGTCGTTAAGTCGGAAATTTTAAGTTGGAAAGTCGTAGAAATAATATTAGAAATAATATTATAGTCGCGGAATAATATTAGTAGTAATATTATCGTAGTTGGAGTGTGTTCGATTAAGTGGGCTTGGATTCGGGTCAGAATTAGTAAATTAAGGGGTGTATGTTTTAGGCCCAATTGATATTATAATTTTAATAAAACAATAAAACAAAAGAAATAAAAAAGAGTGGGGAGTTGGGTTGTATCAGTAGAAAAAGGAGCAGTTACACGAGGGAATAGAGTGGAGAAGACGATACGAGAAAAATTTCTGCCAGTAACCAAGTCCGAAGATTCGAGCTACCTTCAATCCAATCAGGTAAGGGTGGGTTCGATTATTATAACTGGGTTATGATGAATGTTATTTGGGTGAGGGTTATTGTGTAGAACTAGTATTAGAATTACCCTAAAAATTTCCTGTGAAAGCTGAAGTTATTCGATTAAAATTAATCTCTGAAATTGTAAATTTTGATGTTTGGAAACTGAGTTTTTGGTGATAGTTTAGAGACCCACTTAATATTTGGGGTAGTATCTGACGTTAAAAATCTGGGAAATACTCCCCTGCTTCTATTTCAAAGTAGCGCAGAAAGGGTAATAATTGTTAGAAAGGAGGCGAATTAATTAATGTAACAAGTTGTTTACTATGGTCAACAAAGGGCGGCGCAGGGCACCCTTAGTCAAAGGAAAGTTAGCCATTTTGTTTTTAAGGCATTGGGTTTATTCGATCACAGTATCATAGTAGGCTATAGTGTTAATTAATATATTGATAGTAGTAGCATATTCAATGGCATAGTTGGTATGAATTAGTTCTATTTTAATTAAAATGTGTGATGGTAGTAGCATATAGATTGGCCAAGGGATTATGCGTTTTACTCTGGTACTATTATCATTATCATGCCATTTGTCTTATTAACCATGGGAAGGGATTATGCACTTTAATTTTTACTGTTACCATTATCCTTGTTTTTCCTTTTTGAAGCGATTTAGAAAGTCTTCCTAGTTTAATAAATGGCACTTCCTGGTGTGTGTGTGTGTGTGGGGGGGGGGGGGGGGGGGGGTTAGTTCTAGTAGCATGTACATGGAATTGTTTAATTAAATGGCTTGTGAAAATCAAAGTGTAGCCACCTCCATTAATTAGGCGCAGGGACTAGGAGATAGAAAGCATGAGATTAATTAAGGCTAAAATACAGTTTTGGTCTCCCTGTTTATCAAAATTCACAGTTTTGGTCCCCCTATTTTTTTTTTTAACAGTTTTGGTCCCCCACCCCAATTTTGGCCCAAAAAAAGTGATGAACAGTAACTTGTCCGTACATGTCCGTACATGAACAGTGCACGTCCGTACATGAACAGTGAGGGGTGAGGGACCAAAACTGTTTAAAAAAAAAACAGGGGGACTAAAACCGTGAATTTTGATAAACAGGGGGACCAAAACTGTATTTTAGCCATTAATTAATTAATTAACAAGTTATTTCATAACTTAAGGGATTTGATTTCTTTTCCCACTTCCTTGAGTGTTCAGCGCATGGATAGAGGACATCCACTTTAATTTAATACTGTTCCTGTCATCATGCCTTATTTTTGAGTGAGTTAGAAAAGTGGCGCAAGCCACTGTGTCTTCTTGGAGAGTAATTTGTTTTAGTGATAGGCATAATGAACAGAAAACATAATATAATATTTATTAAACCATCACATGTGAGTAAGCTTTAATTGCTAAGGTTAATGGATTATTAGAAACACATGTTACTGGATCAATATATCAGTATTAGTATGTGGCAAGAACTGAATAGATTTTTCATAGCAGGGAATTAAATTAATCAGGGTTATTTAGAAATAAGTAACAGTGGTAATGTTTGACAGAAAAAAAAATGAAACTGGTGTTAAATAACAGAGGTTAAAAACAGTGTCGTTAGTCGGTTTAGCCGGTTTAGGCAAAAAACTTAGTTGTCCGGAATTTAACGAAAATTGTCGGGGTAAGTCGGGTAATTTAGTAGATGACTTTTGCTGAATTGTTTTGTTGAAATAATGTCGAAAAAGTCGAATTGCCGGTACAGCTGAGTTGTAATATTGTTCCGGTTTACGGACGAATTGTAAGTTGTAGGCTTGATAAGCCAACGTTGATATAAGTTGTTTGTGTCGAAAAAGTTGCTATGTTGTTAAGTTGATCATGTGTGGATGTTGTTGGGTTGTTTATGTTGTTGAGTAGTGCATGTCATGAACATACATTGCATTTTGTGTCGGAGCGTTGCTCACACCACGTTGGCCTGGATTGGCATATGTTGAAAGTTGAAAGTTGAAGGCTTATGCCTTGATGCCTCGATAAACTGGCAATATTAAGTTGAGAGTTTTACTCCGATGGTACCACATGCATAACATTGTCGAGCCGCATTAAGTCGCATTTTCTTAAGTTGTTGTTGATTCATTTAGTTATTGGTTGTTGATGTGAAGTGGTGATTATTTGTATGATTCTTGCCTATATATTATTTATCATACTTCGTTTATAATTTTCGATAACTCACCCATTCTGTTTGAATGTTGTCCCTATGTTGGCAACGTGCAGGTAATCAGGAGGAGTAGCCGGTTACCTTAGTTCGAGTCGGTGGTTGTCGCTCTGATACGTAGCACTCGGGGGGATGACGCATGTTTTTATTTAGTTGTCTACATGCTGATTTTTTAATGGAATTGTTGAAAAATACTTTGTTGTTTGATTTAAAGTGGTTATATGTTGAATAAAGATGCTACTAAGTTGTTAATAAATCCGCTGCGTTGTGTTTACTTAAGCTGAATAAAGTTGAAAACCAGTTGTTGTTTGATGTTTCCCTGAAGAGTTATGTATCTTTAATGAATAACTATTATGTGGTTGATTTTAAAGTCGAAAATGTGATATTCCGTTTTATGTCGAAAATTTTATAACTCTGATTTTAATAATAATTACTGGGTAGAAATGGGGTGTTACATTAGTGGTATCAGAGCAGGTCGGTCCGTCCGGCCAAGTGTCGAGTCGTAGTTGTCTAATAATCGAGTATTGTTATTTGGTTCTAAATTTTGTTTATGTTGTAGTGATAATTTGAGATGGCTGGAAGGAACGATGCTGCAATGGCTGCTGCAATGCAAACAATGGCTCAGGCTGTGCAGAACTTACCGAATGCTGGCGAGAATGATGGATCTCGTAGTCTGGCGACTTTTCAGAGGGAAAATCCGCCTACCTTCAAGGGCAGGTATGATCCTGATGAAGCATTGGATTGGTTGAAAGAGATTGAGAGGATCTTCCGTGTGATGGACTGCACTCCAGCGTAGAAGGTTTGTTATGGGACTCATATGCTAGCAGTCGAAGCTGATGACTGGTGGCTAGAGACTCGTCAGAGGTTGGAGACTAGAGGTGAAGTTATCACGTGGGATGTGTTCCGAAGAGAGTTTCTGAGAAAGTATTATCCAGAGGATGTCCGTGGTAAGAAGCAGATTGAGTTTCTTGAACTGAAGCAAGGAACTATGTCGGTTACTGATTATGCTGCGAAGTTTGTTGAGCTGGCTAAGTTTTATCCGTACTATACCGGTGATGATGCTGAGTTTTCTAAATGCATTAAGTTTGAAAGCGGTTTGCGCTCTGAAATCAAGAAAGCTATTGGGTATCAGAAGATTCGTGTCTTTTCTGATTTGGTCGATAGTTGCAGAATTTACGAAGAGGACAATAATGCTCACTACAAGATTGTTATTGATAGAAGAGGCAAGCAACAACAGAACCGTGGTAAGCCTTATGATGCTCCCGCTGGAAAAGGTAAACAGAGAGCGACTGAGGGCAAGAAGACTAGTAGGGGAGATGCTCCTGCTGGCATAACTTGTTTCAGGTGTGGAAAATCTGGTCATAAGAGTACTGTGTGTACTGCTGAGGCAAAGAGGTGTTTCCGATGTGGTAAGATTGGGCATGCAATATCTGATTGCAGGCACAAGGAGATTATCTGTTTTAATTGTGGTGAAGAGGGACATATTGGTAATCAGTGTCCGAAGCCAAAGAAAGCTCAGACCGGAAAAGTGTTCGCGTTAGCAGGAACTCAGACAGCTAATGAGGACAGACTTATCAGAGGTACATGTTTCATTAATAGTACTCCTTTAATTACTATTATTGATACTGGTGCTACACATTATTTTGTTTCTGCTGATTGTGTTCAAAGATTGGGTCTTAAGTTATCTGCTTTGAATGGAGAAATGGTCGTCGAGACTCCGGCTAAGGGATCGGTGACTACTTCTCTTGTGTGTTTAAGGTGTCCTTTATCGATCTTCGATAAAGACTTTTATGTTGATTTGGTTTGTTTGCCGCTGACCGGAATGGATGTAATCCTAGGTATGAACTGGTTAGAGTATAACTATGTTCATATAAATTGTTATCGCAAGTCGGTGAGGTTTTCCTCTCCGGAAGAGGAAGGGGTTGGATTGTTGTCTTTCAGAGAGTTACAACAATTGATGAAAGACGAAGCTCAGATGTTTTCATTGATGGCAACATTGTCTATTGAGAGTAAAGATAAGATTGAAGAATTGCAAGTGGTGAATGAATTTCCTGAAGTTTTCCCTGATGAAATTCCTGATGTGCCGCCAGAGAGAGAGGTTGAATTTACAATTGATCTTGTACCTGGTACTAGACCTGTTTCGATGGCACCATACAGAATGTCGGCATCCGAGTTATCTGAATTAAAGAAGCAGTTGGAAGAGTTACTTGAGAAGAAGTTTATAAGACCAAGTGTATCGCCGTGGGGAGCTCCGGTGTTATTAGTAAAGAAGAAAGATGGGAGTATGAGACTTTGTGTTGATTATAGACAGCTGAATAAAGTAACAATCAAGAACAAGTATCCACTTTCGGGAATAGATGATTTGATGGATCAATTAGTGGGTGCTCGTGTGTTTAGCAAGATTGATTTGAGATCGGGCTATCATTAGATTAAAGTGAAAGATGAGGATATTCAGAAGATGGCGTTCAGAACACGGTATGGACATTATGAGTATTCAGTGATGCCTTTCGGTGTTACTAATGCGCCGGGAGTATTCATGGAATACATGAACCGCATTTTTCATACTTATCTGGATCGTTTTGTGGTTGTATTCATTGATGATATTCTGATTTACTCTAAGTCAGAAGAAGAGCATAAGGAACATTTGAGAACAGTGTTGGAAGTTTTGAAAGACAAGCAGTTGTATGCGAAGCTGTCCAAGTGCGAGTTCTGGTTGAAAGAAGTTAGTTTTCTGGGTAATGTAATTTCAGGTAGTGGCATTGCCGTGGACCCTTCTAAGGTAGATGTTGTATTGCAATGGGAAACTCCAAGGTCGGCTACTGAGATTAGAAGTTTTCTGGGACTAGCTGGTTATTATAGAAGATTTATTGAAGGGTTTTCTAAGTTGGCACTTCCGTTAACTAGATTGACTTGTAAAAGTAAAGCTTTTGTGTGGGATGTTCAGTGCGAAGAAAGTTTTACAGAATTGAAGAAGAGGTTGACGTCGGCTCCGGTTTTGACATTACCGAATCCAGAAGAACCGTTTGTGGTCTATTGTGATGCTTCGTTGATGGGTTTAAGAGGTGTGCTTATGCAGAATAATAAAGTAATTGCTTATGCATCCCGACAGTTGAGAACTCATGAAAGGAATTATCCTACACATGATTTGGAACTTGCTGCAGTGGTTTTTGTGCTGAAAATTTGGAGGCATTATCTCTATGGCTCTAGATTTGAAGTTTATAGTGATCATAAGAGCTTAAAATATTTGTTTGATCAGAAAGAGTTGAATATGAGACAGCGAAGGTGGTTAGAATTGCTGAAAGATTATGATTTCGGTTTAAATTATCATCCGGGCAAAGCTAATGTTGTGGCTGATGCTTTAAGCCGAAAGACCTTGCATATGTCAGCGATGATGATTAGGGAATTGGAATTAATTGAGCAGTTTCGAGATATGAGTTTGGTTTGCGAAGTGACACCGCAGAGTGTTATGCTGGGTATATTGAAAATTAACAATGATTTTCTGGACAGTATTCGAGAGGCTCAGAAGCGGGATGGGAAACTAGTGGACATCATGAATGATTGTGGTCAACCGGATAAGAGTGACTTTAAGATTGATGCACGAGGTGTGTTGAGACTGCATGATCGGATTTGTATACCAGATAATGCAGATATGAAAAAGAAAATTCTTGAAGAGGGTCATAGAAGTAATATGAGTATTCATCCGGGAGCTACTAAAATGTATCAAGACTTGAAGAAGATATTTTGGTGGTCCGGAATGAAAGAAGATGTGGCACGATTTGTGTATGCATGTTTGACTTGTCAGAAGTCGAAAGTTGAGCATCAGAAGCCTGCTGGATTGATGCAACCGTTAGAGATTCCAGAATGGAAATGGGATAGCATTTCTATGGACTTTGTGACAGGGTTGCCTATGACTTCAAGAGGACATGATTCAATTTGGGTGATTGTTGATAGGCTTACGAAGTCGGCTCGTTTCATACCTATTAACATCACATATCCAATTGCGAAGTTGGCAGAGATTTATGTCCGAGTGATTGTGAAGTTGCATGGTGTTCCTTTGTGTATTGTGTCGGATAGAGATCCGAGGTTTACGTCGGAGTTTTGGAAGAGCCTACAGGAGGCATTGGGTTCTAAGCTGAGGTTGAGTTCGGCGTATCATCCTCAGACAGATGGTCAAACTGAGAGAACTATTCAGTCGTTGGAGGATCTGTTGAGAGCGTGTGTTCTTGAGCAGGGAGGTTCGTGGGATACTTATCTTCCATTGATCGAGTTCACTTATAATAATAGTCACCATTCTAGTATCGGAATGGCACCTTTTGAAGCGCTGTACGGTCGGAGGTGTAGAACTCCGTTGTGTTGGCATGAATCTGGTGAAAGTGTAGTACTTGGACCGGAATTAGTTCGAGAAACTACCGAGAAAGTGAAGTTGATCCGAGAGAAGATGAAAGCTTCTCAAAGTAGACAGAAAAGTTATCATGATAAGCGAAGGAAGGATTTAGAATTTCAAGCTGGTGATCATGTGTTTTTGAGAGTCACACCTGTGACTGGTGTTGGGAGAGCTTTGAAGTCTAAGAAGCCCACTCCTCGTTTTATTGGTCCGTATCAGATTTTGGACAGAGTTGGGAAAGTTGCTTACCGAATGGCGTTACCGCCAAATCTTTCGAATCTGCATGATGTATTTCATGTGTCGCAGCTTCGGAAATACATTTCAGATCCGTCTCATGTGGTTAATATGGATGATGTGCAAGTACGGGATAATCTCACAGTGGAGACGAAGCCTGTGCGAATCGCGGATCGTGAAATGAAGACTTTGCGAGGGAAAGAGATCACGTTGGTGAAAGTTGTCTGGTTAGGAGCTATCGGAGAAAGCATGACGTGGGAGTTGGAGAGCAAGATGCGAGACTCCTATCCCGAGCTGTTTGAATCAGGTAAATTTTCGAGGACGAAAATATTCTAAGTGGGGGAGAGTTGTAACGCCCAAATATTTAATTATTTATTTAATTGAATATTTAATTAATTGTTTGTGAATTATTCGGTTGATTTTGGTGTTGCGGTGAATTAAGTCGTTAAGTCGGAAATTTTAAGTTGGAAAGTCGTAGAAATAATATTAGAAATAATATTATAGTCGCGGAATAATATTAGTAGTAATATTATCGTAGTTGGAGTGTGTTCGATTAAGTGGGCTTGGATTCGGGTCGGAATTAGTAAATTAAGGGGTGTATGTTTTAGGCCCAATTGATATTATAATTGAATATTATTATTTTAATAAAACAATAAAACAAAAGAAATAGAAAAGAGTGGGGAGTTGGGTTGTATCAGTAGAAAAAGGAGCAGTTACACGAGGGAATAGAGTGGAGAAGACGATACGAGAAAATTTTTTGCTGGTAACCAAGTCCGAAGATTCGAGCTACCTTCAATCCAATCAGGTAAGGGTGGGTTCGATTATTATAACTGGGTTATGATGAATGTTATTTGGGTGAGGGTTATTGTGTAGAACTAGTATTAGAATTACCCTAAAAATTTCCTGTGAAAGCTGAAGTTATTCGATTAAAATTAATCTCTGAAATTGTAAATTTTGATGTTTGGAAACTGAGTTTTTGGTGATAGTTTAGAGACCCACTTAATATTTGGGGTAGTATCTGACGTTAAAAATCTGGGAAATACTCCCCTGCTTCTATTTCAAAGTAGCGCAGAAAGGGTAATAATTGTTAGAAAGGAGGCGAATTAATTAATGTAACAAGTTGTTTACTATGGTCAACAAAGGGCGGCGCAGGGCACCCTTAGTCAAAGGAAATTTAGCCATTTTGTTTTTAAGGCATTGGGTTTATTCGATCACTGTATCATAGTAGGCTATAGTGTTAATTAATATATTGATAGTAGTAGCATATTCAATGGCATAGTTGGTATGAATTAGTTCTATTTTAATTAAAATGTGTGATGGTAGTAGCATATAGATTGGCCAAGGGATTATGCGTTTTACTCTGGTACTATTATCATTATCATGCCATTTGTCTTATTAACCATGGGAAGGGATTATGCACTTTAATTTTTACTGTTACCATTATCCTTGTTTTTCCTTTTTGAAGCGATTTAGAAAGTCTTCCTAGTTTAATAAATGGCACTTCCTGGTGTGTGTGTGTGTGTGTGGGGGGGGGGGGGGGGGGGTTAGTTCTAGTAGCATGTACATGTAATTGTTTAATTAAATGGCTTGTGAAAATCAAAGTGTAGCCACCTCCATTAATTAGGCGCAGGGACTAGGTGATAGAAAGCATGAGATTAATTAATTAATTAACAAGTTGTTTCATAACTTAAGGGATTTGATTTCTTTTCCCACTTCCTTGAGTGTTCAGCGCATGGATAGAGGACATCCACTTTAATTTAATACTGTTCCTGTCATCATGCCTTATTTTTGAGTGAGTTAGAAAAGTGGCGCAAGCCACTGTGTCCTCTTGGAGAGTAATTTGTTTTAGTGATAGGCATAATGAACAGAAAACATAATATAATATTTATTAAATCATCACATGTGAGTAAGCTTTAATTGCTAAGGTTAATGGATTATTAGAAACACATGTTACTGGATCAATATATCAGTATCAGTATGTGGCAAGAACTGAATAGATTTTTCATAGCAGGGAATTAAATTAATCAGGGTTATTTAGAAATAAGTAACAGTGGTAATGTTTGACAGAAAAAAAAAATGAAACTGGTGTTAAATAACAGAGGTTAAAAACAGTGTCGTTAGTCGGTTTAGCCGGTTTAGGCGAAAAACTTAGTTGTCCGGAATTTAACGAAAATTGTCGGGGTAAGTCGGGTAATTTAGTAAATGACTTTTGCTGAATTGTTTTGTTGAAATAATGTCGAAAAAGTCGAATTGCCGGTACAGCTGAGTTGTAATATTGTTCCGGTTTACGGACGAATTGTAAGTTGTAGGCTTGATAAGCCAACGTTGATATAAGTTGTTTGTGTCGAAAAAGTTGCTATGTTGTTAAGTTGATCATGTGTGGATGTTGTTGGGTTGTTTATGTTGTTGAGTAGTGCATGTCATGAACATACATTGCATTTTGTGTCGGAGCGTTGCTCACACCACGTTGGCCTGGATTGGCATATGTTGAAAGTTGAAAGTTGAAGGCTTATGCCTTGATGCCTCGATAAACTGGCAATATTAAGTTGGGAGTTTTACTCCGATGGTACCACATGCATAACATTGTCGAGTCGCATTAAGTCGCATTTTCTTAAGTTGTTGTTGATTCATTTAGTTATTGGTTGTTGATGTGAAGTGGTGATTATTTGTATGATTCTTGCCTATATATTATTTATCATACTCCGTTTATAATTTTCGATAACTCACCCCTTCTGTTTAAATGTTGTCCCTATGTTGGCAACGTGCAGGTAATCAGGAGGAGTAGCCGGTTACCTTAGTTCGAGTCGGTGGTTGTCGCTCTGATACGTAGCACTCGGGGGGATGACGCATGTTTTTATTTAGTTGTCTACATGCTGATTTTTTAATGGAATTGTTGAAAAATACTTTGTTGTTTGATTTAAAGTGGTTATATGTTGAATAAAGATGCTACTAAGTTGTTAATAAATCCGCTGCGTTGTGTTTACTTAAGCTGAATAAAGTTGAAGACCAGTTGTTGTTTGATGTTTCCCTAAAGCGTTATGTATCTTTAATGAATAACTATTATGTGGTTGATTTTAAAGTCGAAAATGTGATATCCCGTTTTATGTCAAAAATTTTATAACTCTGATTTTAATAATAATTACTGGGTAGAAATAAGGTGTTACATTTTGTGGTTTTCGGTTTTTTTGGATCGGTTTGCGGTTTTTATTTGGATTGGTTTGGATTTGAACACCCCTATTTATGAGGGTGAGAATTTAGCCTCTTGCTTTAGCTTGAGTGCAAGAACCAAATGGATCACCTTTGAATATGGAAAACCAAAATCACAAGAAAGTACTTTGATTCTATGCCTTAGGAGCTTATGAAATGAATGGTTGAACGTATGACCTAATGGACAAATGCATATGATTGTGAAGCACAAGCCAATTGGGGTTAGAAACATGAGGGCAAATTTTGGGGGTACAACACTAAGGTGTTATTTCAAAGTATGCTCGCCAAGACATCGCATCTCGTGCCTACGTATCCCGACGGGAATGGAATCAGAGCATTCGTAGTTCCCCTCAATAAGGGGGATGAGCTCTTGACTGTGGTCAAGGTTCCAAGGGGGAGTAAGTGTTCATGGCAAGACACTTACATGGAGTGCGGTGACTCCTAACCTAAGGCTAGGTCGAAAGGGAAAATAAGTGTTCATGGCAGAACACCTACATAGAGTACGACGACTCTAATCCTAAGGTTGGGATAAAGAGAAAGGTAAGTTAGTCTCGATCGCGCGGCGGCGTGAGATAATGGGAGAAGAGCAATGCAAATGAAATGCAATGCATATGACATGATAATCAACAACAAGTCCTTCCCTTGGACGCAAACATAGATAAGCATTCATATAAATTCAAAAGCCACGAGTGAATATCAAACAAGACAGGCATAATGAAGATAATATACAATGAGTAATCAGCAAAATTAAGAGCATGAATAAATGATAGTGTATGTACAAAACATAGATCAAGGGATGTAATCAAATCACAGTGGAAAGATATCATGAATAAACATAGGAAAAACTGGCCCGAAACAAAGAAGCAAATAATCACTAAACATAAAGTCGGGCCACAAAAGAATATACAAGATCAGTATCATGAAGATAAATTCAAAAATGTACTAAAAGAGAAAATCGAGGATTGTCAAGATTAATTTAAAAATTAAATAAGATCTAATTAAACCAAAGTCTAATTAAAAACTAATTAACTAAATCTAATTAAAACTAATTAAACTAAATTAAATTAATTAGATTAAATTCTAATTAAAAGCTAATTAAATTAAATTAATTAAATGAAATTCTAAATAAATTCTAATCTAATTAAAAACTAATCAAACTAAGTTATAGTTAAAAATTAATTAAACTAAATTCTAAATTCTAATCAAAAGCCTAGTAAATTGAAATCTAATTAAAAGTTAATAAAATTAAAATCTAATTAAAAGTAAATAAACTAGATTTTAATTAAAAACTAATTAACTTAAATTCTAATTTAAAACCTAATTAAATTCTAATTGCTATTTGGGTACCGGAAGTCAAAGGGTGTGTCTAAGCAAAATAAACACGGTTAGCATACCCTTTAGATACACCAGTAACATCATGAAGCCTACACCGAGAATACCCCTCATATCTTAACATCTATGGTGGTGTGGCCAACCCGACGGGCGGAATCATCATCGCCGGCGCATCAAGGACAACTGTTCAAGGCAATTTTTGAATTCAAAATTGCCTACTGCTATTTCCAATTTCTACTACGCACTCGATTAAGGTTCGAGAATAGTTTTGCTATCACGCTAAATTGAAACAACAGATCACGTCGTGACCGCGCGATTGGGACGAAAACTCACACGGAACACGCATTCAGAACCAAAGCATACTCACGAAATCTCATACCTCTGAGGAATTGCGACGCGATGGTTTCGACAACGCCGACGATTTTGACGGTACGTCTTCTCCTCTTCTCCAACCTTTTTCGATTCTATATTGCTGCTATTGCTTCGGTGATGTTGCGTTTGTAAATCTTCTGCTCTTTTCTCAGTGAATGTGTATTGGCGTGTTTGTTTTGAATTTTATCCCTCCTGCTGCTGTGATTTGTTGCTTTGCTGATACTCTCTTTCTATTTCGTGCTTGCGTGTTGATGCCGTGATTTCGAAACCGTGGATTTTTGTCTTGCCGTGTCACTGCTTCTGCGTGTTTGTGTTGCGTGTGAGTACGTGATTTGTTTCTCGTGTTTGGCTGTGGTTATTGGTTTTTGTCTGTGTGAATTTTGTGATTTCCCAATGCGTATGAATGTTGTGAAGCTTCAGATCCTTTTCGTGTGTGTATGTGCTCTGCACTGCTTCTGTGGTTTTTGTGAATGTTTTTGTGTGAATACTTGATGTAATGCTTTTTGAATCGTATGAATGTGTATATGTGAATGTCTTCCCTGATGATTACTTTGCTACCCTTTTTATAGAGTCCATATGAATTAAATTTCTGATATGCTGCTGATTGTGATAATATCGTGATAAACGATTTCCATCTTTACTCCGACATGTTTGTGCGTGTTTTGGAAAGAATTCGAGTTTGTCCTGAACATGTTTGAGACATTGATGATGATTCAATATTTGTTGTCTCCTCACTATTATTGCCATGAATACATCTCCAATTTCAATCTGCTATGTTGTTCATGCTCTTTGATCTTTGTTTCCTTATTTGATGATGCTTTTCCTTTCAATTTGAATCATGTCGGATTTTGCCAAAACCGTGGTTTAATGACGTTGATTGTGCACGATTTGCTACAGGCTATGCCAAGAATCTTCTCACTTTCCATTTTATTGACTTCTTGTGACGACTTTTGGTATTTTTATTGATGCAAGAGTTCTGGCTGAATTCGTGATGACAGTGACCACATGTTGTGATCATATGTTTCCACAAGGATTCGTACCTCTGTATTCTCTCAACGCAACCAACAAATTCGTCCAACTTGGAAACGTATACCGTTTTCTTGAAGCCTTGAAGCTTCAGAACTTGAGTGACATGAGGCAATGCTACAACCAGCCGGTAGCCTGGGGCCGGAGAGAACAAAGTTGTATGATTTCATTTTATGTCCGTACAACTCCGTTAATAGTTCCATCTGAACCTATTTGTAGTTCTGTTCAAGTTTCGTTCATGACGAGCAGCTTAACAACTGTGGAATACTTGAATGCTGACAGCTCCTAGCATGTTTTCCAAAAGTATGGCGAGAAAAACAGTAGCTCCTTCTTTAGATATTTGGATCTTGTTGCTTGTAACATAGACCTTTGTAGGATTATAAGAACTTGTGAATGCATGTAATTTTGGATGTGAACTTGCTTTGAATCTTGTAAATCTTCACCAATTCGTTTACTGTTGTTGTTCCATTGGTGTGTTGTACATTATCAAAGAATCTCTGTTAATTGGAAAATTGTGTAGGCCTCATTATGTTTGCTTGGCATATAAGATCCACATTCTAAGATTGGATGCTTTCTTGGCATGAAATGGCCTAGCATCCGTAGATTTCTCAATTGTAGGATATTGACTTGGTTTGTTACAGGAGTTTAAAAGAGAGTCATGGACCTCGTTAATATCATTGTTCTAGTTGGTGCACTGAGGTTCTAGGATATGGAAGTATGTAAATGCTCGAGTCAAAGTTCATCTTGTTTTCTTAGCTTGGAATCTTTTCATTTGAACTTGTAAATTCCTTTGGATAGATTTTGAATTATTCTTTGCATGGTGGTACACATCTTATGAATCCAACTTCAAATTTTGAATTAAATTCAAGACTTTCTTGAAAATTCTTGAACCCCATAATAAATTGGATTTTTAGTTTCAACTTAAATCTTTTATGAAAAACATGAATCTTGCACCTTAAATCTTGGAATATAATCTTAAAATCTTGAAGTTTTGTGATAAGTTGAATCCTTAAATTTAATCATGCCAAAACTCCTTTGAATTAAACTCTTGAAGGTTTATGGCGTAATCCCATTTGAATGCCAATTTGTAATAATACACAAAAACCTCTTTGAAATTTCAACTTAAACATGAATCTTGAATTTGGACTCGAAGTTAAAAACATATTTAATCCCCACGAATCTTGAACTTCAATTTGAAAACTTCTTGCCTAAACGTGATTCAGGATTTTTCATCCAAACTTTACAAACTTCCAAACTCTTTTATTTAAGATCAAAAGAAGACAAATAATTCAACCTCCTCTTGCCACGAAACCTTAACCAGTCTTCAAAAGTCCATGCTTAACACCCGTGGAAGGAAAACCCTAATTCCTTGGGGTATACACTGAAGCGTCTGGGAAATCTTGAGGAAAATGAACAATAGAAAATCCTCTGACTTTTTGAATCAAAATCCAATGGTCAAGTCTTGGAGTACTTGACTGAGAGCATGAGTACTATTTTTTTTGAAGTTAACACACCTGCACAAATTGGTTAGTGATAATAAGCGCACACACAAGACCGTATGACCTAAAGATGTTATGCGAGATAATGCACAAAGAGGTGGGATCTTAGGGTTAAAATTAGGGTATGACACCAAGGAAGAAGTCCATGAAGAAGACAAGGAGGAAGAGGATCAACAAGATGTTTTATCGTCCTGTTATCCCAAAAGCTGAAGAGGAGGACATAGATGAAGATGAACCAGATATTGATTATGGAAACAGCTTCTGCTAAAAGGTACTGAATGACTTAGATAGAGCTTAGTCTTAGTTCAAACCAATTCCTTATGTTTTTGTAATCCTTTATGCTTGATTAATGAAAAGTTATTTTGACCAACAAATATTATGCAATCGTACAAACACTTCATTTACCCTTTAGATTTTCTGATATGGACATTAATGAAGTAATGAACATAACAAGCATTTTAACATGTTAACAATAAAATTTACAGCTGTTAAGAGGATCTTAATAGGTCTGAATACTAGACATTATTTCCAAGAGTTAGTATTTAGAATTGATTTGACTAAATCAATATTAAAATAATGAATACTCAAGGAAATGAATGTAAAGACTCTATAAAAACCTTAGAAGACTTACTTTCATAATCACTTAATCTTCTGAACACCAAAATGGATAAGCAAAAACAAATTTTGGTCCCAAAGAGAGATTTTAGAAAGACAGTCATACTAAATGCAGCAGCTCAAGAAAATAAGAGTAATGCAGCAACTGAAGGATCTACAAGTAAGCAGATGACTTCAGAAGCATACACTTCTTCAGCAACCTTCGTTGAGACACATAGAAGAAGAAGAACTTCTAGGTCAAAACGCAGAAATCAATTGAGAAAAGAAGCTGTAAAGTTTGCAAAGGAAGAATGGCAATATTATTTAGACAATCTAGATATGTCAGATGATCCTAGGGAATACCTTAGGGTAAATCCTAATGCATAAAAAGTCTTAACAATTCGTAATAGCTTACAATTATTAATGAGAATGTTGCATGTTTTGAGTTTGTAATCCTATTTGTTTTATCCTCTTGAACAACATTATATATATATATATATATATATATATATATATATATATATATATATATATATATATATATATATATACAAAAACATGAACATATTTGGATTAACAATAAGATTGCTTAATACAAAAAGTCTTAACACTTACAAGGCATAAATTTGCAGAAATCTAACATCAGAATCTCTCATAGATAGCTTCAAACTTGTCTCTCCAGATTTTAGAAGAATCAACCTATGAACTTATGATAACTCTATTGGACTAGTAGTCCTGAAAGAACACGTCCATAAGGAATGAAGAATGCCTTTCCCTTGTGAAAGGAACAAAGAGTCTTCTTCAAATAGTTAAACATAACTTGAGAAAGATCAATCTACAAGTCTAAATTGAGAAGAAGTAGCAAACCTTTTTCAATAGAGTCCAAAGGTCTAGATCCTTGTCTTTAGGAAGCAAGTTTGAATTTAGAATCTAATTCCAAACAATTGCATCAGGACGAAGATTTGTGACCATAGATGTGTTAGAAGGATCTACAAAAATGCGTCAAGTAGGAAGATAATGTTCCCAAACAAGAGTACCTTGGATTTCTCCAATCTCTTCACAATTGATCACATTAGCAATCGATTTAGAGGTTACTGTTATAGAAACACCTTAGAATTCATCTCAACAATGGAAGCATTAATCCAAAACTCTTTGACAAGACTTAGATAAGTGAAACCACAGAGCATCTCAAAGTATCCATTTCAACTTTGTTTAGACACAGTCTTCCAGAAGTTAAAACCAACTTAAGTAATTCATCAAAATCCACAAACTTTTCATTGATGACAAATAGTTGATTCAAAGGAGAATTGACTAGAGAATTCATCTCAAGTTTGGTTTGATCAGCACACAGCCAAAGAAAAAAAAAGAAAAACACTAAACAAGACTCTAAAGGAATAAGAATCTTGTCAGAGAAAAAGGAAACAAAATGATGTTTCACAAGACACAGGATAGAGATAATAATAATAATAATATACAAAAAGAAAAACATCATTACCCAAAGGTTCTTTTCCAGCAGATTTTCTGAATCCACTAGATGATTATCAACTTTATGAAATTTAAGTAATAAAAAAGTTTTGAAAAACCTTTTACTTAAACTGCTTTATCAGAAGTAAAGAATCCTTTTCTGAATCTCAGAGCTTGACAATTTTCAGAAGCTATCATCCATCAGAGTCTAGTAGATCTAGACTTCGAGTAAGACATCTTCTGTCAGTCATCAGTCTTATAGATTCTATTTAGAATCAAGCATTTTCTCTTGAAGCAAGAGTCATGCTTAATTAATAAATACTGAATCAATTTCTTGACAGCTAACAAACAACAGTATCATCACAAAAAGTAAGGAAATTGTTTCCATAAATATGACAATCATCTAGCTAATGATATATTCACTATAGATAAATATATCATAGTTTCTTATTAAAGATTTCTAAAGATTCTTTAATCAAAAGAACTTATCTAGAAATCTAACAGAGACTTTGTATTTGCTCATACACAAATATCTCATTGAATCAAGAATTAAGCCAGAAAAGAAAAGAAATTTTTTTCTCCTGGTCAGACACATATGAGTATTCAGATTTGAGCATAGAATTTGAATATTGTCTTGAGTGGATTCTATTTCAATGCCTGTTAACCATTGACTCCACTTCTTTCACCAAACTCAATACCTCTAGCACTTGAGTCTGGGATGTAGGCTCTTCTTCCATCAAATGTTGTAAACAACCTTTGATTAAGTACAATGGAAGATGTCTTTGCTCTTTTCTTCGATATCTGCAGCAAATACATTTTGATTAATGGTATCATATTTCTATGAGACCAGAAATGTTAGTTCTGACAGACTTTCCTTTGCTTTATGCCTCAATCTGATAGCAGTACCATGATCCATTCTAGAGTATGAGTCTAGAATGAGTTATGGTATGAACAAGATCATGTTCTTAGCAGAGTCATTAGTTTCATTGTCTTGGATTAAATCTTTTGATAGTGAAATGTTTGACAAGTATAGAACCAGATAGTGTTTACTATCAGAGGTTGGCATAAAACAAATTCACAACACTGTCATAGTGTTGCTAGCAGAACACGAAGAAGAACTGAAGGTTTCTCATAGAATTGTCCTTTAACATAAATTCAATGATGACCTTCAATCAAGGAGCAATGGAGTCACTTAAGATATCACCTTGAAGTGCAGACTCCTTATTATCAAATATTGAAGAAAGATAGATCTTCCATTATCTCTTTCTCTTAAATAATTGATTTTTATTCCAGGATTCAGATGCTTCTTCACAAGTAGTAATGACCAGCAGAGCCAGATTGCTCTATCTTCTAAATCTTGCCCTATGTCAGCTTCATTTGAATATGCAGTGAAGACTTCTGACATAGGTTTCTGGTAGTGTTTTTCCTTGTTATTAAGATTTGGGAAATCAGTTGAAATAAGAATATTTCAAAAGCTTATGAAGTTACTCTTCTATCAACAAATATCACATTCCATTTTCCAATTAAAGAAATCTTTTTGATAAGGACTGTTAATTCCTCATCATCAGACATTCCATAGGAATTTACTTCAACAGATTTTTAGGAAGGGTGATATGTTATATAGCTTTTCATCTTCTAATTCCATTTATTTTCTTTGGAGATTTCTAGATAAACCTACAAGACATAGTAAACTCATGTTGTATGACTTCTTGAATAAATGTGAATTTAGGTTTAAATCCAAGGACAATCTTTTCAGAATTTGCTCGGAGAGATTAGATGAAGTGTAACTGGACAAGCTTTTATACTGATTCCCACAAATATGAACACATGGATTCAAAGATAGTATGAGCATTAGACGTATCAATGATGTTGATATACTCATAATCGAGATAGAGCACCTACCAGAATGCATCTACCTCTAAAGATATTTTCAATAAGCTTCTTCTGAGCCGGAGAGAGGGACTTTCAAACTTTGATCATCCCTACACCATCAACTTCTATAGTAACACCTTTCTCAAGGATATTCTATAGACCTTCATCATAACCCTTTATCAAGACCAATGAATTAAAAATACATTTAGCTTTTCTATCATTTAAATTAAGCGGAATCACCCTTTAAATATGGTAGGAAAAACAATGTAATATTTTTCATATGGCACTTGATTCCTTCTTGAAGGAAAGTCTTTAACAGATATACTTTTCTCATTGGATAATTATCTGCACCATTGTTAAGTGTTATGCACAAACCATGCTCTAATACTAACTGAAGGTGAGGAAAAGTACACAAGAAGGGGGGTTGAATTGTGTTTTCTATTTTCTTACATTACTTCTGATCACAGTTCAAAATCTAAACTGATGTTCAGATTCTGATTATAATAAGCAGCAGAATGTTAACAGAAGTAAATAAATAATAACAGAACACACAGAGATTTATACTGGTTCCTCCCAAACTGAGAGTAGTCCAGTCCCTTTGCATCAGAAGAGATTTTCACTATAATCAAAATATAATTACAATCGCTTATGCACTTAAGCATAAGACTTTTCTTTGCTCAGACCCTCAGCCCGAGACTTCCTACTTAAACCCCTCATGTCCAAGACTTCTGCTCAGGTTCCCCTCAGACTCAAGACTTCTGCTCAGACCCTCGGTCCAAGACTTCCCTACTTAGATTCCACGAATCCATTACTTCTGCTCAAGCCCCTCAGGCCCAAGACTTCATTTCTTAAATTCCATGGATTCATGACCTCCGCTCAATCAACAATTGATCAAGACTTTTAATGATGTAGCACATAGAAAGAGACTTACATGGCTCAAGCTTCTCAACAGGAGACTTTGCTGCTCAAGCACATAGCAAAAGACTTTATCTAAACTGCTAAACAACATGTTTAGCAGAATAGAGAACAAGGCGTACTTGATACAAACATCAGAGGTACATGGAAATCACTATAACAAATACCTAAATCTCGTAAGATTTATAAGATATTCAATGTTTAATAAATCTTAAGGCTTTTATAATTTACAACAAATAACAGAAGATTCTGCATACTCGATTGTGTTGCTTCATTGTAGATCTTGTTATTCCTTCATCAAGTTGATCCTTGTTGAAGATTTAGTTTGAAGCTTTGCTACTTATATAGCAGTTGCAGAAGACTAGCCGTTGGAAGAGATAACTTGATCAAGTGTCTTTACTTTCTCCATCGTACAAGAGACGTTGAAGATAGATACACCAAAAGATCTTGATCCATTGTGTAACATGTTTAACCATTGTGTCTTCCACGAGATCTTGTACTATAAAGACGTTGAGAGTAGATTTCCTTAAAGCATGCCAACTCTTCTTGAGCCTAGTGATCTAAGACTCTAGCTGAAAAACTGATTTGACAATGCAGCTTGCTTTCTGCAGTACGGATAACTTCAGCTTTAACACTAACTCTGAATAATCACCATAAGCCAATTACATTCACCAAGTGTAGAGACAATATGTTGCTTCTTCTGATGCTAAGACCTTTAGCTTCAGAGTCTACACCAGACATCACTTAGAGAGTATTCTTCAGATTCTGCACCACCGGAAGCTAGTAATCCAGCTCCTCTCAAGTGCGTCCTTATATCAGATTCTGAATGTATATCTTTAAGCATTAGAACCTTCATACTTGAAACACACATCAAATAATACCATTGTTCTTTTAATACTTTTGTTATCATAAAAACCCAGAGATTATATGTCATGAACAAATCTTGTTCTAACATGCACTCTCATTCGACGCCAGTTTCCTCGCAGTAGGGGTCGCCTTTGTAGCTTTGCTTGTATGAATTTTCTTTCCTTGTTTCACCTTTGGTGCATGAGCTACCTTAGGACTGGCTGGAACCTTCTTAGCACCAGCGCCTCTGGTTTTCTTCTTATGTGGAGGAGGCTCTGGAGACGAGTCATCCACAGGAATGGGTTCAGCAGTTGTGGCGACAGATTCACCCTTTGCAGTGGTAACAACAATCTACATGACAATAATAATAAAAAATTCAGGTAATGAGATGCATAAGATACAAAATGTTAAAGGATGCAAAACTTCATGTTTCGTTGAAAAATATACATGGACAATTGTGGAAGGAGGCACCTCGACCTCGGGTTGATTTAGTGTCGCCTGAGTACTAGTAGTGTCCCTCGTCTTTTTTCTATGTTCGACAACTGAGGTCAAGTGGAAAAAAACATAAGGTCAAAAAAATGGAGAACAGAAGATGAGGGAGATTTTTTAAGAAATTGCTTCGCTTTCCTCACCCTCATGTATGGGATTTTTGACCCTCACATGATTTTTGTCGACATGAAAGTGACCTTTGAAACTGTATAGATCTAGCTTAGTTGGAGTCAATCGTTGCGCAGGCTTCAAACATTTGTTTTTATGTATCTTCAGAAATTCCCCGCAAACAAACCACCGTGAAAACGGAGGAGCGAAGGTAAGAGCCATGTCGTTGGTAGGTAAGGGGGAAATCTAGGAGGATAATACTTGAGGGCGCAATCATATTTGTATTTCACATATTCAAGAATTCTTAAATTAGGAAGTTCCGCCTGTATTTTCTCCTTCAGAGTCATAGCTGCCTCACGGATCTTTCGACTATGGTCATTGGGGTCGTATACAGTCTCAAAGTATTTTTGGAATGCTTGAATCTCCTTGATGTGTTTAGATCTACCTTTTTTGAATTTTTGCTGCAAAGAAGAGAAAGCGTCAGTGAGAAAACCTATTTGGCTTATCGTCGCAACATCCATAAATTCTTGAGCATAATGGGCTCTCCACCAAGTGTCAAAATCTTGAGTATAGTAATAAGAGGGCTCAAAGCCAAATAGGCTAAGAGTGGGTCGACTATCAGCATTTCAAATGAGTCTTTAGAGGTAATCGTCCTTGGAGTAGTTGACAGTACTGAGGCATAACTCACTTTTTTTCTTGAAGTATGGTCGGGGAATAGTTTAGCTGATCTCAAACTGGTGAGACACCAGGTTGGGTTGATAACTAAGAATTCTCGCATGGTCCTTAGAGGGTTCAAGTCTAACAGAAAGGAGTCTAGGTGTCAGAAAGGATGCCCATATCTTTCTGGATTCTTTTCCTTTTTCGCCAGCGCCCGGAATTGGCCTGGTGAACCATTCTGGTTCGTGGGTCCTCTTGGAAAAATGGGATATAGTTGTAGTAAAGCTATAGCGCTTGGCGAATATCATGAGGTAGGAGCAAAACACTTCTCGGTTCGATCTGCTTTTGTTAGTGGGAGTCAGGAGGTTCAATCGAACACCTTCAATGCTTCGACCGCTGATAATGGCGTTAGTGTCGTCAGGATGCTTAACCTTTAATGAAGCTTCAAAGGTGGCATTGAGCCATAATTGAAGTATCCAAAATGGCCCAGGAAGCAATATGCCATCTTTCGGTTTGATGTTCCTCAGGGCTTCAGTGGCCTCTCCCAGGGATGCGTACAAAGATCCTAGGATTAATAGACTAAGATATACGTTTTTTCCCTCATGCAGTTGGTTGGCAAGGGTTTAAATACCTCTTTGCTACCTTAAGGGATCGACAACAAAACACGTGCCTAGATAGCCACAAGTCCAGGAACGCAATATATTCTTCAGCAGTAACTTCAGGAGTATCGACGACACGATAATCTTCAATGTATTTTGTGAAGCCAACACAATTGCTGTCGAACTCGATATTGTCTTTATCTTGCTGGTTGGGGTCGGAGTTACCGCCATTGGAGCGAAGGCCAGTAATGGCCGCCATGTCAAAAAGCGTGAGTGTCAACATTCCGCAGAGAAGTTGAAAAGTGTTAGTCGTGCTCTCCCAATAGGGAGGCGACTAGCATGTTCTGGAAGTATGCCGGACCATACCTCGACAATTGGATCAAGTCGAAGATGCCCATTTCTTTCTAGACTTCGCTCATTTTAGCTTCTATCTTATCTAACCATGAGATATAGTAATCATGTTTCTTGGTTGTGGGAGCTAAGCGAAAGACTCGCAAAGTGTTAGTGTGGTATTCTAAGTTTATGGGTGCCTTAACACTAAGTAAGGGTTTTGTTATATGATAGGCAGGGAAAAATTCATTGTACCTAGTGAGACCCTCTACATGGTCAAGCGTAAGACCTATGAGAGCACGGTCTGTTCCAAAAATAGAATAAGGAATGAGTACTCGAGACTTATAGATGCAAAGTTTTTCTTTGTAGTTGGGAGGTTCAGGAGCGTACTCCTGATTCCCTATCATGGTGGAATTGTTCAACATGTAGGTCGTGGGAAGGGGTTCCTTGGAAGCTTTGACATTTATGTTGGAAGGAGCCATTGTTGAAAGACTTTGAGCTTTGGAGAAAAGTCGAAGAACAAAAAGGTTTTCAGAGCAAAGTTCAGAAGAAAAAAATGTTAGAAAAATGTTGAAAAATGAGAGGAAGGCTATTCATAGTGGAGCGATCAAAGATAATTTAGTGTCCACAGCTAAGCAGTTAACGCGAAGCAGGTGGCACGTGGCATCTCCCCAGGGAAAGAATCCAAGGCAACCTGCTACATGCGAAATCGGCGCCATGATGAGTATAGGTATGGGGTAGTGGGAAAACACACGTTTTTGAGGGGATGGTTGATGGAAACGTCATGATGATTGTGATGTCGGCCCACTAGGATAATAGTGTTTGGGAATATCATAAATGCCTTTATCTCCTAGGTTTGTTGAGAAAGGCCTTTTTGGGGGCAATCTGTTAGCTGGGATTTTCGATAAGGGAAAATCTCAGCAAAGGGGTAGAGGCGAAGGTACATTGATGATGTGGCCTAAAAGGTCTTGGTTCGACAAGAGTCAGGACTTAGTAATTTTTTGGGATGTTATGAAAGATCTCGACCGCGCGGTATTTCTCAACACCAGCGACTGCTCAAAAAGGTGGTTATTTGAGCGCGAAGATGCTACGTTCAAATACTAATAACTGCCTATGAGTTTCTTTTTTGAAGGACACATGGAGAAAGTACAGACACGGGCTGCATGGAGAGCTTCACGTGGCGAACTCTGAAAATAGAAATGTTAGGAGCAGTTATTTAGCACTTGTATACATAGGAGTTCATTACGTTGAATTCATTGCGTTCATTTTACTACAGAAATCTCATATAATACTTAAAGTATCAACGTTAGAGACACTACAAAAAAAGTTAAATTTAGAGAGGGTAAAAATTTGTCACAAAAGTAGTAAAATTCCGTCACAAACAGTTTTAGTGACGAAATTTCTGACGAGCCAAAATTCGTTGCCAATTTCAATGTCGCAAAATTTGGTGAGGGAAATTGTAATCCATCATAATTTGCAATGTAATTAAACTGTCACAAACTAAATATACCCGTCACTAACAATAGACCAAAAGTGTATCATGTATTCTAAATATTCCTTCACTAATTAGTGAGGGATTTCAATTCCCTTTCTAATTAATGACATATTTTAATTTCCCTCACAAATTTAAGAAACATTTCAAATTCCCTCACTAATATTTTCAATAGATACATTCATTATATTAAACAAAAATTAAAATGAAAAAAAAAAGAAATATTTTAAAAATTGAATCTATAATTATCACATATATTTATCATCAATATATTGATACAAAGAAAGCATCAATAATATAACACTACTCTTAAAAATAATTTTATAATCGAATTCTAAAACAACAAATATAGAATTAATATTCTTGAAGTTTACAATCAAATTCTCAACAAAAAAATACAATATAAGTCGGTAGACAGGGAGTTGAATCAAAATGTGGAGATATGTAAAAGAGAAAAACTCTTAATAAAGAAAAATAATTACTCCCTTAGAATATGTAGTTCTATCAAGCTAAACAAGTTTACTCCTTGGCTAAAAGCGTCTTTCCAAAGATGCATAAATCAACTTCTAATTTGTCTTCACTTATCTGCCATATATATACCTATAAGAGTAACAAAAAGAAATCAACACATAAGTATAATAGATATTGATTAAATTAGTTAAATATATCATATAACTAGAAAATGCATACTTTAAATGTTCCTACAATGTTGAGTTTTTAAAATGTTCATTATCTAAATAACAATAGCAACACCGGTGTGCTTCCTAAAGTGCACTAACAATGAACAATAGTGCCTCACATACCAATTTGAATAGAAATTGTTGAGTTGTACAATTCTTTCTATGCTTTTCTATCATGTGCGTGCAAAAATACCTCTGAATGATCATACTATAAGCCTTTTGCAGCAATCCCTCATATAATTTCCAAACAAATAGTCATATGATTAACATCTAAAAGAACATGTGACTCCTATGTTTAATTTTGCCTAAATAGAACTAGTAGAATAATATTTCATGAAACTTGGCAGATACCTCCCTCTACATGCAACTTGTATGTACAACAGATAAGCAAATTGAGACAAACTTATGCAAGCCAAACCCAAACAAACTTTTCTCTAAATAATGCTTGTTGACTTTCCAACGATATCACTTTTACTTGTATATAGTTACCAAAAAGTAAAATGTTATTAGAACCCAAAAAGTAAAACACTATTAAAACATAATTCCCAAAAAGTAAAACACTATTAGAACATAATTGAATAATTCTTGGAGTTCTATCATTTACTCAAGTAAATGAGAAATTTTGAATAAAACAGAGCAAATGTTCTCAATCAAGTGATTCTCAGTTAATTGAGATAGAAAAATGTTTCACATTTAAAAAATAAACAATATCCTAAACTTCGCTAATAAAAGGAAAAAACAATAATAAATATTTCAAAGAATAAAGTCAGATACCACATGGATTTTTTTATCTAATATCCTTTAAGTCCAACTGTTCTGGACTGGACCAATGGCCAAGCATGGCCCAATCCACTTCTGCTCCAGAACGGCCCAATTGCCTAAGTCCAATCCACAACGAGCAAAAGTTACCTTTCTGCCCCTCCAACCGGGCACTGACTGCATCGCTCCTCCCCGAAAATGCTGCCCGAACAGATGAGGACATGTGCCCGAAACTACGCTTATGCCCGACATAACGGCTAGTTTGGGCAGTTACCTATTCTTCGGGAAAACGGTTATTTCGCCCTGAAAATAGGACCGTTGGCCACGCGCTGGGGGCTCTATATAAACCTTCTCGCTTGAGAGGGTCAGGTATCCAATATTCACCCTACGAACTAATACTTTGTACTTTCCCCTTTTCTCTGACCCTTTCTTACTTGAGCGTCAGAGTGCCTTGCAGGTACACCCCCTCCTCCTCTCTATACGCCCAACATCTCAGACGTTCTTGGTGGCTCACTTCAACAGGATCTGATCCAGCCTTCAAGATCAGTGGCACCGTCTATGGGAAACATTTTTCTCCCCATCTTTCTTTCCCCGAAAACCGAAGATCAAAGCAAATTTCAAGATCATCATCATGGCCTCTCAAGATCACGCCAAAGGTGCTCTCCAAACCGCTATCCTCCCCATCAACAAGACTGACATTGACGGCCCATCATCTCTTCTCTGAGATGCCATTTTTCTGAGGGACGGGGCCACAACTTCTCCTTCACCCACCCCCGCTGACTGCAACAACGACCAGCCTTCACTGGACATCCAACCCATTCCTGTTCCGCCCAACGCCGACCCAGCCGTGGCGACCTTCCTGGAGGCGATCAACAAAACCAATACCCTGATCCTACAACAGAAAGAAAGGATCGGGGTGTTATAAGAGTCCAACCGTCCAAGATCCCCTCCTCCGAGGAGGAATCAACAACGATCTAGGAGCCCACAACCCCAGAGAGATATTGACCGAAGACTGCGCCAAGAACCTGACCCTCGCGCCGTCCGGAAGCGTGACCAGGTTTCCCCGCATAACCAATAATCTCCCGACCACAAGAAGACCCGAAGGAACGAGCAGTCACCCCCGGTCAAGTCTAAAGGTCGGGCCCGATCACTTTCTCCCCGAAGGAACCACTCACCTTCTCCTCGAAGGAACCGCCGCCGTGAGCGTACCCTTCGGTCCCCGTCATTCACCAGTTCCGGCAGCCACGATGAGCCTCGCGGCCCATTGTCCCAGGAAATATTGGCTACCCATCTCCCTAAGGGCCTGGAGAAGCCCCTGTCACTAGGCACATACGACGGGACTACTGACCCCGATGAGCACATCGAGAACATCGATGCGCAATTAGACTTCCGTGGCGTACGAGGCGCCATCAAGTGCCAGCTATTTCCGACCATGCTCTGAAAAGGGGCGATGACATGGTACAAGCAGCTGCCCGAAGAATCCATTACCTCATGGAGGTAACTAGGCAGAATGTTCTCATGGCATTTCATAGCTTCTCGCTGTCACCCCAAGACTGAGGCCTCCCTTGGGGCCATAATCCAAGGAAATGACGAACCTCTCCGCGTATATATCGAGAGGTTCAACAAAGAAGCAGTATAGGTCCCTACAACAGACGAGATGAAAAAGTTTCTGCTCAAGCAAGGACTCCGCCCGGGCTCCGAGTTTTCTAAGGCCGTCGGCCTCACACTTCCGAGGAACCTAGATGCCCTCCTCCTCAAAGCCCAATCACATATTCAGTACGAAGAGAAGGTTGCGGCCAGCAACGTTCGAGCGTCACGCCATCAGGAGAACGTTCGGGCCTGCAGAGGCGAGGAAGCCTCAACATCTCGTCGAAATGAAAGAAGGCGCGAGGACCATCCTTGGGACAGCAAGGGACCCTCCGGGCGATTCCACGACTATACCCCCCTGACCGTCTCTAGGGAGAAGATACTGTCCGAGTGTGCGAATTCGGAATTCAAGAAGGCAGGGGTCCGCTTCCCCAAACAACTGCCGGCCAAACCCAACGCTGATAAATCAAAGTACTGCCGTTTCCACAAGAGTCACATCCACACTACTGAAGACTGCATCCATCTGAAGGATGCTATTGAGATACTGATCAGGGAAGACACCTGAAACAGTTCGCGAAGAAGAAGGACACTCCTCAGCAGGACGCACAGGAGTCCAAGAAAATAGAGGAAGAGATACCCTCCTCGGAGGAGGCCAACATCTAGGTCGCCATGTCCATATCGCGACTAGAGGACTTCTACGTCCCGGACGAGCTCAGCGCCCCTACTTATTTCGCGGCCCACAACCCATGAGAGACGTTTCCCTCCGCCATGGTTATCTCTGGCGGAGGCTTCAACAAAGTCATGGTGGGCTTAGTGAAACGAAAGTTCGAGCATCTGATCAACACAAGCTCTAATAAGGTGACCACGCTCGATCAAGCCCAGAAGGGCTTTATCCCCATCTCCTTCTACCAGGATGAGCTCCTCGAGGGATCTCCAAACTTGAGCATACCTTTGCTCGTCAGAGCCTGAATGGCGAACTTCGACGTTCGCAGAATCCTCGTCGACCAGGGCAGCTCGGTCGACATTATGTACTCCCAGTTGTTTTCAACATTTCAGCTGGGCGAATCACACCTTACCCCCTATGTGGGGTCTGATTTACAGGCAGTCAACAGATCAGTGACCAAGCCATGGGGATACGTCGAACTGATCGTAACCTTCGGATCAGCTGAGACGGCCAGATCCATCAAGGTATAATTTCTGGTAATCGACTGCCCGTCGCTTTACCAGTGCATATTCAAAAGACCAATTCTGGCCGAGTTGGTAGCTGTGCCTTCAACAGTCCACCTCAAGATGAAGCATTACACTTCAAAAGGGATGGTCGCCACCCTCCACGGCGAAATCGAAGCTGCATGACGGTGTTTCAAAGCAGCCACAAAGGGGCTCAACGCAATTGCATCTAAGCCAAAGGTATCAAGCAAGCCAGCCTTTCCCAGCAGCTCCGAGGAAGCCAAGCCTCTGCCTCAGGTCGACTCCATCGACCTCGACAACCGCTTCACAAAAGAAGACCAATAGAAGGACCGAGCAGCTTCAACTAACTCATCCAGCAGTAGCTCCCATCCGATGAGCCCAATCCCGGATGGCAACTTCGAGCTCATTTTGTTCGGCGACGACCCTCAGCGGGGAGTGAAGATTGGAGCAGACCTGACCGACATCCCGAGGAAGCAGCTCAAAGCATGCCTCTGTGAGAACGCCGACCTCTTCGCCTGGAGCGCCACCGAGATGCCCGGCTTGGACCCGTCCGTCGCCTGCCACCAACTGACAATTGACCCGGCCGTCAAGGCCGTAACACAACGTAGGAGAAAGCAGTCTCCGGAGAAAACGGAGGCTGCAGAAAAAGCTGTAAAGGACCTCCTCAAGGCCAAATTTATTTCGGAGGCCAAGTACACCACTTGGCTGTCCAACGTTGTACTTGTGAAAAAATCTAATGGCAAATGGCGAATGTGCATTGACTACACCGATCTTAATAAGACATGCCCGAAGGATGCCTATCACCTCCCCAATATTGATAAACTTATTGATAATTCTGCCAGTTTTAAACTTTTATCACAAAGGTACCAAAATTAATTTTAATTAAATATAAATTTTTATATAAAATATATTTAATATAATTTTTTATAAAAATTAAAACTATAAAAATTAAGTTGGAATTTTTAGATATGAAACAATTTTCTCACAAAATCCGTAACAAATAACCACTACGCCAAAAATGACTTTTACTAGCGCACCTTAGACAACGCTTTTATGTAAAAGCGCTGCTATAAGTTAAATAAAAAATAAAACACGGAAACTGTATACGAAAAAGAGTAAAAAGCGCTGCTAAAAGTCCTACCGTAGACAGCGCTTTTTTAAAAGCGCTGGTAAAGGACCACATTAGCCAGCGCTCCTGAGAAGCGCTGCTAAAGGCCTATATTAGCCAGCGCTTTTCTCAAAAGCGCTTTCTAGAGTCATATAAATTAAAAAAAAAAAAAAATCTCAAAAGCGCTGCTAAAGGCCAATATTAGCCAGCGCTTGTAAAAAGCGCTGCTAAAGGCCTATATTAGCCAGCGCTTTTCTAAAAAGCGCTGTCTAAGGTCTTATTAATTAAAATAAAAAACTGATTAGTATCAGTATTCTATTTTTCATATCTCTATTCTTTCCCTCTGCTGCGAACTGCGAGTGACGAGAACGAACGAAGAACAGCTCACGCCACCGTCGTCCACCTTCCTCCACCGTCTCGGTTACAGTCTCGCCGTCGTCCTTCCTCCATTGTCCTCCACCGTCCTCCACCGTATTCCACCGTTTCGGTAAGATTTCTTCTTTTCTGTTATGGTTAACGTTAGAGATGGTTAGGGTCATAACAAGACTCCATTACTTTAATCATTACAAGTTTTTTTCTCAGTCATCCAACAACTGTTCCATGGATTTGTAAGGTCCATTTTCTGATATGAACATTTCTGCTTTTAGGGTTCTTCTTTGAGGAATCTGATTGATGTAAACCATACTGTCTCTTTTATAAACAACTATGCCTTGATTAACAAAAAAAAATTAAATCAAGATATAGGGTGGGGTATAGGTACTAAGTGTTTTGTTGTTCTCTTATGGATATTAATATCTTGGTTTTATGCTATTAAATTCAAAACTATAAACGATTCAATTTTGGAATTCTTCAATGGCTTATTCCTGCCTTAATCTCTCTTGTGATTGTTCTTTTCAGATTGTTGTTTGAGGAGAATTTATTTTGAACCAAGTGCTACTACGAGAAAGGTATTTTATTCTTGCACTCAAATCTTCATATGGTAGACGATACGTGAAATAAAAGTTTGTATTAATCTTCTTTTATGTTCTTTTGAAATAGTTGCGTGAATAATTATAGTAGTGTTTTTGTTTACCTTAATAAGTAGGAAAACCATGGATAAAAAATGGATATCTGCCGATCGATTGTCCAAAGAGTACGAGAATGGGGTATTGAAATTCGTTAAGTTTGCTGTTCAACACGTTAAAGACCCCAGCCGAATGAAATGTCCTTGCTTGGGTTGTTGTTATGTGGGTCGGGTTGACGCAGATGGATTGAAATCGCATTTACTGATGCATGGAATTGATCGAAGTTATAAGTGTTGGATATTTCATGGTGAGAAAACTAACGAGAATGTTGAACCGAGTGGGAAAAGTAATACGACCTATGCTTCAGACGACAAAGACACGGAAACATACGATTGTGATCGAGTCGAAGAGATTGCAAAAGCACTTGAAGAAGATCTTCATGATTGTCCCAAAATGTTTGAGAGGTTGGTAAGCGATGCAGAGAAACCGTTGTATAAAGGTTGCACTAAATTCACAAGACTGTCTGCGGTATTAAAGTTGTACAACTTAAAGGCGGGCAATGGATGGTTGGATAAAAGTTTCACAGAGTTGTTGGCCCTTATGAGAGAAATGCTACCGGAGGATAATGTTCTTCCTAATCGAACCTATGAGGCCAAAAAAATGTTGTGCTCTATTGGCATGAGCTATGATAAGATACATGCTTGTCCAAACGATTGCGTTTTGTTTCGAAACGAATATGCATCGTTAACTGAGTGCCCGAAATGCGGTTTATCTCGATATAAGAAAAAATTGTCTCCAGCAAAAGTCTTATGGTATTTTCCTATAATTCCGAGATTTAGGCATATGTTTCGTAGTGAAACCGATGCAAGACACCTGACTTGGCATGCAGATGAAAGAATTATTGATGGAAAGTATCGACATCCGGCTGATTCACCACAGTGGTCGAAAATTGATAATGATTATCCTGACTTTGGAGAAGAAGCAAGAAACCTTCGCTTGGCATTATCTACTGATGGAATGAACCCGCATGGTCTTCAAAGTATCTCACATACCACATGGCCTGTGATTCTTATGATTTATAACCTACCTCAATGGCTATGTATGAAGCGTAAGTACATGATGTTATCTATGTTAATTTTTGGGCCTAAACAACCAGGGAATGACATAGACGTATACTTGGCACCCTTAATCGAAGATTTAAAGTTTTTGTGGGAGAATGGTGTGGAGGTTTATGATGGGTATAGGAAAGAAAGTTTCAACTTGAGGGCGATGTTGTTTGGCACAATTAATGATTTTCCAGCATACGGAAATCTATCAGGGTACAACATAAAAGGTCAAGATGCGTGTCCTATTTGTGAAGATAAAACAGATTCGACGCGATTGGAGTTTGGTCAGAAGAATGTCTTTCTCGGTCATCGTAGATTCTTAAATTCTAATCATCACTACCGTGGGTGGAGAAAAGCATTCAATGGAGACACCGAACAGCGTAAAGCTCCACCTGCATTGTCAGGTGACCAAGTTTTTGAAAAGGTGAAAGATGTGCGTACTCAGTTTGGCAAGCCTTTTGCATATAAGGTTGTCAAAGGTGGGTGGAAGAAGAGGTCGATATTTTTTGAATTGCCATATTGGAAGTCTTTGTACGTGAGACATTTTCTCGATGTTATGCATATTGAAAAAAATGTATTTGAAAGTGTTATTGGTACGTTACTCAATATAAAAGGAAAGTCTAAGGATGACCTTACAGCAAGGGAGGACATGTTAAAAATGGGAATAAGAACTGAATTAGCACCCGTGAAGAAAGGAAGACGAACATATCTACCACCTGCTGCTTTTACTCTATCAAGAAAGGAGAAAAAAATATTGTGTAAGTTTCTGAGTGAAGTTAAAGTTCCAGAAAGATACTCTTCAGATATTAGAAGACTTGTGTCTATGAAAGACCTCAAGTTGAAGAGTTTAAAGACACATGATTGCCATGTTATAATGGAACATTTTCTACCAATAGGTATACGTTCTATTTTGCCAGAAAAAGTAAGAAGCGCCATAACTAAATTGTGTTTTTTCTTTAGGTCAATTTGTAGTAAGGTGATCGATCCTGAGATCTTACCAACACTACAAAAAGAAATAGTTATTACCTTGTGTGAGCTTGAAATGTATTTTCCTCCCTCTATTTTTTGACATAATGGTACATCTAGTTGTTCATCTTGTGAAAGAGACACAGTTGTGTGGACCAGCTTATATGAGATGGACGTACCCTGCTGAACGTTATATGAAAATCTTAAAAGGGTACGTGAAAAATCGAAGTCGACCAGAGGGTTGTATTGTTGAACGATACATTGTTGAAGAAGCGGTTGAGTTTTGTACTGAATATTTGTCCAATGTTCAATCGATTGGACTCCCCAAAACTCATATTTTCGAAAAAAAGGAAGGTAAACAATTAATTGGAAATAAAATTGTGACAATATCAAGGGATGAACGGGATCAAGTGCATTTATATGTTCTGCACAATGATAACGAGGTTGAGCCATATGTTGAAATGCACAAGGATGTACTCCGAAGGTTAAATCAGAACAGAAATGAAAATTGGATAGTACGAGAGCACAATCAAAGTTTTATACAATGGTTAAAGGATCATATTTATTCGAAGCACTCTTCAGATCCCGCTTCAGTAACAGAAAGGTTGAGATGTTTGGCATATGGTCCAAGTTTGCATGTGTTTTCTCATAGCGCATACGCAATTAATGGATACACATTTTATACCAAAGAACAAGATGATAAAAGTACTATGCAAAATAGTGGTGTCACCGTGCTAGCTGAAGCAATGCACATATCAAGTATGAAAGACTTAAACCCCAAATATGCAAATCTGTCATATTTTGGAGTTATTGAGCACATTTGGGTGTTTGATTACGAGAAGTTTCAGATTCCTATCTTTGATTGCAAGTGGGTAAATAGTAGTGGCATACGAATGGATAAGTCAGGATTTTTGCAAGTGGATCTTAATAAGGTGGGGTACAAAGATGAGCCTTTTATTCAAGCATCTCAAGCTAAACAAGTGTTCTATGTCACTGACCCGACGAGTACGAAATGGTCTATAGTGTTTTTATCTAACAAAGTTGTTGATGATAGCGGTGTAGATCAATGTGATATTGATGTTGAGAATGAGTCATACATTAGACGGAATGAGTTGTATAATAGAAATGATCAAGATGAGGATCTTATAGCGGATGAGTCATATATCAGAAATGATCATAACGAGGGAATTTGGATCAATTCACCCGTCCGCATTGCTAAGAAACAAGTAATTCATATTCCAACCAAGAAAAGAAAGAGATGTTAGTGAAAGAGGTAATATAATAAAATGATATATATTATAATTTTTTATTCATTTATTTATTTATTTATGTGAATTGTTCTAAATATTCATTTATATTTTATTAGATTGCGGTTATTTCATGTTGAGGTTTATGAGAGAAACTCTTTTTTTGGATCGAATAGAGATTCCATCCGATGTATGTATTTCTAACTTATGAGTTATTTTAATATTTAACACATATTTCTCATATAATTAAATAGTTGAAACTAAATCAAACTATGTTATATTATTATGTAGTACTTTGATGAATTCAAGTGTGCGTATTACTCAAGAGATCATTTGGATGAAATTAAGAGGATTGGTGTCAATTCATTATTGATTGTACTCTTACTTTAATTGATGAGAATTTTAAGTATGTATAACTTTGTAACTATAGACATTGTTTATGTCTTGTTTTAATTGAATTACAATCTTTTTGTGCTGTTTCAGGTTATATGTGGAAAGTAGAAGATAGAGTTATATTGATGTGCATTGCTTTTTGCTTAGCATTTCTATAAGTAATATGTAGATTTGAAGCAAAATGTTTTGTTGGATGAAATGATTTGTATCATCAATTGTTTTGTATATATAAATTGTTGGATGAAAATTGTATATATAAATAGGCAAAATTGGTGCGTATATATTGGTTTGAAACTCCAATTTATGATATTTTGGTGCAAAATGTGGTTGAAAAACAGGTGCAAATTGTGGTTGAAAACCTGGTGCAAATTCTGGTTTAAAAATAGGTGCATATAAACTGTATAAAACAAACAACGTTTTTTTTAAGTAATTTATATAAAAAATTTCGTATACCTTAGACAGCGCTTTACACTAAACGCGCTGTCTAAGGTGGGGTTTAGACAGCACTTTCGCAAAAAGCGCTGGCTAAAGTGGAGTTTAGACAGCGCTTATACCAACATGCGCTGTCTAAGGTATACCAATAAAAGCAAAAGCGCTGTCTAAGGTATACTAAAAAAAAGGCAAAAAGCGCTGTCTAATGTTAGTCTGAAAAAACAAAAAGCGCTGTCTAAAGCACCATTTAGACAGCGCCTTTACAAAAAAAGCGCTGTCTAAAATATAAACAAAAGCGCTGTTTATTGTAAAAGCGCTGTCTAAAGCGGTGCTTTGACAGCGTTTTTTCAGTCAAAACACCCCTTTAGACAGCGCTTCTTACATTAACCAAAGCGCTGTCTAATCTTTTAGCAGCGCCAGTTTAGACAGCGCTTTTAAGCGCTGTGTAATGCCAAAAAAAGCGCTGTCTAAAGGCTTTTATGGCATAGTGAACGTTTAATGGGTTTATGATAGAATTTGTAAGAAAAATATTAGAGAGGAATAAAATTCATCTAAAAATTCCTCACTAAACTTCTTATTGATATAATATTTGTGAGGGAATTTGTGAAGGATGTTTTGTGACGAAATAATATCCTCACAAATTTTATCACTAATATACACTATTCATTTAAATTTTATGATATATATGATTTTCCATCACTAAATCCATCGCAATTAGTGAGAGATTTTTTCCCTCACTAATTTTCATCTCTAAATTGCAGTTTTTTAGTAGTGAAAAAAGAGTAATGGCTGAGAAAATGTATGAACAATGAAACATCATCTTTTACATTGAATGCAAAGTCTTTAGTTTTATCTTTACTTTGCCTTATTGCTTTACTTTCAATCATTTTTCACTCATTTCGTTTTACACTTTCAGTCTTTGTCTTTTGTTTATTTGCATTTCTAAAGCAGTCGAAGTTGACATTTTCACGCATTCGTTTAGTCACTTAGAATCCCTAATTCTACCAAGTCGGAAATAGGACCTTTTGCAATAGAAAAAAAACAAGGTTTTATTTGACACTATGTCATAGGATTCACTGGTTGATTCTGCAAGTAACCCTTAATTAGGAGATCAGCGATTGTTTACCAATTTTCGGCGTAAACACATGTACATTGGATGAAAAAGTTATGACTTACCACAACACCCTTAGTTACATCGCCCATAAAATTAAGGTAAATATTTCCCAATCAAGATAAAATAGATTAGTTGTAGTAGTGACTTTCACATTTACATATGGTTAATTTAAAAAAAAAAAATTATCAGTAATAAAAAAAAACTAATTTTATTAAGAAAATACAATAAGCACACAAAACATGGCTTGATATATATTTGATAAATTCGTAAACATGTTGATAAATGTTGTCAAATTAATAAATGACGAGTAAAACATGGCAAGACATTGATGAGTTGTTTTCAAAAATCAAAATCATCCTGATTAGGCTTTGGTGAAGTTAACAAAGCTGTGTAGAGTCGAAGCCTATCCTCTCCCAAGGAAGAGCATCTTGACAATGGTCTCCTAGGTCTTATAAAAGACAATGAGTTCAATGTCAACCTATGTCTGTACCTTCTCCATGCCAACTGAATGGCCACAGCACCCCAAGTTCTCCACCCTGGTGAGTAATACCTAGCACTTCTCTTAACCTTTTCCTTCACAAACGTGTACCTGAAATGTTGTGTAACATACTTGACATCTTGTGCTTCAAGACCAAAAGCCTCTGTTGTTTCAAGTGTGACAAGTGTTGATGTTGAGAGTGGAAGTCGCTCTATGAAGGGTCTTCTCAAACACCATGAAAGAAGCTCATCGCCACTGAAATTTCCTGGCCCTAACATGCAGCAACTTTTTAACCCGTCCCTTAATACTTGGCTACTTTGAAGGTGTCCCCTCACCACAAATAGCATTCTTTGAACTGGGTCTCCTTCTCTTGCTATCTGCATGCAATTCAATTCATATATTATTTGCTAATTAATACTTGTTTTTGAAGAATATATATATATTATAGCTTACTGTTTCTCCCTTGGTGAATATGAGAGATTTGACTCGGTCACATATATTCTCAAGAACCAGCTCGTCCATATGTTGAAACAATGGCACCTGAAAACCAATATGTGAGCGACTTAAGCTTTCTCCCATTTTTGGATTCATTCACTCATATAATACAATTTTACCTGTCTGACCAAATCCAAACAAAGATGATATTTGATGTCTCTTCTTAAACCTTCAGGAAGATTTTTGGTCATTTCACATTCATCAACCCCACGCATAGCAGCCCAACGTTGTCTTTCATAATTACGCACACGTTGTCTAAACCCCTGCGGCAAATGTTTTTTCCTCATCCACCATTCAACATTTCTCATCTTCAGCTGCATCACTTGTTTCTTTGATGTTGTTGCATGCAAAAACACCTGCATCATCATTCACACATATATATACAAACTCTCATAATATATATATATATATATATATATATATATATATATATATATATATATATATATATATATATATATATATATATATATATATATATATATATATATATATATATATATATATATATATATATATATATCAAGGTTACAAAATATGATCGAGGTGATTGATTTACCTTGATGTTTCCAATCAACATAGTCACAAGAAGAAGGCCACTAGTCAAGACTATGATATTGAAAACTACTTCTAGCCAGTCCGTTGTGCTTTCTAGGTTTCCGAAAGTGCTTATCACATAAAAAATAGACAAGTTATTATGATGGATGGAGGACTAAACATCTTATAACTTAAAGCATCTTAGTGATAATGTACCTGAGAGTCATTAGGCCCCAAAAGATAGGAAAAAGTATCTTTTCAAGTCTGCTATCGTTAGTGACAAGTTGAACAGTCCATTTATAAGCTCCATAGTTGAAGTTATCTGGACCACTTATGCATGTAGACCTTGCTTCCCTATTCTCTGCCCACCACATTCGTCCAATATCTTTATTCAACAATCTTGTACTTCCGTAATATATTGGCTTATGACAAGATAATATTTTTATGCCACAACCATTTGTTTTCTGACATTGCTCTTTCAGACATTTCGTTGCTCTTTGGATCCCCAACAAGTACCAACATGCCCCTGCAGCCTATTAATTTTAACTTTATTTAAAAACAGAAATAGTAACAATGTCGGTCATCTTAGATTTTGATGGTTCCAAGGCTTACATGGGAAGCTACAAAATAGGCGATCATGTTAAGAGCAATACCCCACCAAACAGTTCCAAAAATGTAGCCAGACAGGTTTTGTGTGCGTCTCAGATGGCATACTGAGTTATAAATTTTGGGAAGGTATTGGAACAGAAATACAACTAATAATATTGTCATCACCAACGTAACTGAACCTTGCTCCAACAGAGAAGGGATTGCCACCCAAAGCACAATCTGAACAACAACAAATTATTATTCAACTATTATTATTATTATTATTATTATTATTATTATTATTATTATTATTATTATTCAAGGTAAAAATTAGATCTTGTTATTTGCAAAACATTTAATTAAAATTTGAAAGTATCATACATTGAACATGAAATGGTCACAAGCTGAATATGTTAAGAAATGTGGTTCCGGTTGGTAGAGTGAGGATGCCATATATAGAAGGTGGCCCACCGGATCTTAAACGAGGCTCTTGATACCATGTTAAGAGATGTGGTTGAACCTAACTCAACTCTACAAAACCGGTTACTAGAGTGAGGATTACCCCCACTTATAAACACGTGTTCATGTCATACATTGTCCGATGTGGGACTCTTAACCGAATATGTCAAGTAAGTGGATGTATCTTCACTAAACCACTCACTCAACACTGACCTTAAGTAAGTGGATGTATCTACACTAAACCACTCACTCAACACTGACCACTTTGTCATGTTAAGTAGCCTACTTGAAATGAGAAATAAAATTTAAGATAGAGTGTTGGAGTCTAAACTTGATTTGGTCAATTGGACTATTTAATTGGGAGGATGTCGATGGAGGTGTTGGATGTGAACGAGTTGATTCATTAGGCGGAAAAAACTAAAAAAAAAAAGTGTTTCATTTTTAAGGTGGATTTTGATAAAGAGTACGATTCAATTAGTTTGAGTTTTATGGACTATATGTTTATCCGATTTTGGTCTAATGATAAATATATATCTTAGATGTGTGCTTGTGTGGTTGCCGGTAATCTTGCATAGTTGGTGGTTAGTTGTTAAACCCAAGAGATTAACATTCAAAGGAGATTGGAGCAAGACCATCCATTAACTCTATTTCTTTTACGGTTTGTGGAAGAAGACCTAAGGTTTTTTTTAGTAGAGTTGTTAAGTTTAATCTTTTATATGGCTTAAAGATGACTTTGTTGGGCCCAGTGGACTGCTGTCTTCAATCTTTGAGTGACATCTTAATTTTGGCTCATCCTTCGGTTAAAAATCTTCGGCTTAATAAGGCTATTCTTTGGGCTTTGTGCTTACCTCGAACCTTTAGGTTAACTTTGGAAAGAGTAGTTTTTTTTGTAAGCAAGGAATATATTGAAAAAGAGAACTAAGGGTTCTCAAACCTTCTTACAACAAACGAGAGAAAAGCTCAGAAAAGAAAATTACACCCCAATTGAAACTTACGACAAATACAAAAGTGGGCATTTGCTAAATTCATAAAAGTTACAATTGGAATGAGTAATATTCCCGATGAACGACCATCTCCACACCAGAGCTTTAATCCTCCACACCAAATCCAAAACGTTCCAAGAATCGCCTCTAAAAATAATTCCATTTCTCAACAACCAAATGGACCAAATAACCGCAAGCCAAACACAACCCTCCCTTCCTCTCCTCATTCCCACCTTCCTAGCAAAACCACTCCAAATCAAAAAATTATGTTTCAAATTGTTAGATTCTAATACTTCGAATCCTAACCACTCCGCCATTTCCTTCCAAACAAGTTTCATAACGCAACATTCTAAGAAAAGGTGGTCAACCGTCTTAACAGAATTATCGCAAAAAACACAATTAATATTGCCGTCTCCGAAAGAACACCCTCTCAAAGATAATGCATACTTTGTAGGAATTCTTGTCAAAAAACTAGTCCAAGCAAAACCTCTCACCTTCATTGGAACCAACATCCTCCAAATTAAACTGAATGCTTCATCATAATTATGAGCCGGACCAAAAGGAATGGAAAAATGCTTCGTAATAGAATAGAAACTTGAAACCGTGAAACCTCGAATCAACTCCGGCAGCCACCGAATCCTGTCCCGACCTGCTCCACACGGTCCAGCCCCTTGCAGCAACGCCTCAAGCTGCTGTTTCTCCTGAGTAACAGCATGGCGGACCGCAGCCTGCTCCCCTGTAGGCAGCAAACCACCTACAGCAAGCCGGTTAACAGCAGAACCCGCAGGCTGCACCTCCTCTCCTAAATTCGCCGCCACACCGAAGCAGCCCCAATTCCACTCACAACCATCCCACCCTCCCATACAAGCAATGGATACCTCCTTAAGTAGAGATGCATTGAAAATATTAGGGAATTTTTCCCTAAGACAAACATTACCAATCCAAAAAGAATGCCAAAAGGAAGTAGAAAAACCATCAACAACCTCAACCTTACAATTAGAAACAAATAAATCCTCCGGATGAAAATAAGCTAAATTTGCAATATCCCTCCACCACGAAGAATAACTCCTATCTTTAAGAATACCACCATTAGACCTCACCATTTGCAAAGAAATATCGCCATACCGCGCCTTCAAAACGCCCAACCAAATGGAATTCGACTCCGATAAAATCCTCCACTTCCATTTGTGTAAAAGAGCAATATTGAAATCATCAATCCTCTGAAGACCCAAACCACCTCTCTCAATAGGTAGACAAACATCATTCCAACTCACCCAATGAATGCATCTCTTATCAACCGAACCACCCCAAAGAAAGTTACTTTGTAACGAAGTAATTTTCTTGATCACCTTCCTCGGAGCTTTATAAAACGATAACAAGAAAATAGAAAGACTAGACAACACCGATTTCAAAAGAGTTAATCTACCTCCAAAGCTAAGCAATCTATTACTCCAACAAGATAACCTCCTTTCCATCTTAGCAATCAACCCCGGCCATATCGCTTCCTTGTTAGAATAACACCCAATAGGAATCCCAAGGAAAGTAAACTTACTTTCTTCCTTTTTACAAGAAAGAAAGAAAGAAGCCACTTCCAAGAAATTTGGATTAATATTCACCCCGATTAACTTACTTTTCTGATAGTTTATGCCCAATCCCGACACCAATTCAAAGCCCCTAAGAACCGCTTTAATCGCCCAAATATGCTTCCAACTACCATCCCCTACCAATAAAGTGTCATCCGCGAATTGCAAAATGTCCACCATACAATCTCCCTTAAAATTAAACCCCTTGAAATTCCCAAGGTCAACGGATTTGCTCACCAAACCTCTCAATCCCTCCCCCACAATAACAAAAAGGAAAGGTGATAACGGATCACCTTGTCTCAATCCTCTCTCCACCATTATAGGGGGTTAACGTATATCTAGTTTTTATTTTATTTTAATTTAGTTGGTGATTTCCTTCACTAGAATCTAGAGTTCTTATCATTTAGGCACGTTGGTTTTCCGTTGGGGTCAACCCCCTCCTTGATGCTACGTAGGATCCGTTGGTTAATCTTTTATTTAGAAAGTTACTATTGTGAAAGCATACATATGGCAGTTTGGGAAAGGTGATCTTACTTAATTTGATTGTTAATGTTGATCCTATCTTCTTGTTTTTCTTAAATATTTGTTAAGGTTTAGAAAAAGTTAGTTATGAGTCAAAGAAGGTTCTTTCGAATAGTGTCAATGGTTGTTTAAAGATTTTTAGGGCTAAGCGGTCAGATGTTTACAAGCCTAAGCAAAAAAAAAAAAAGGGTTGGATATTTAGAACTTTTGCTTAGTTAATGAAGCTCTTTTGGACAAACGGATGTGGAGGTTGATATGGGTGCTTCTGGCCTCTAGTGTGATATCTTATCTTCTAGATAAAAAGTTTGTGTTGTTTCCTCCTTCTGGTTTCCTTTTTAATCCACTTGGTTGAAAAACGGGTCTCTTCTTAGATCCACCAGTCCATGGGTGAGGTATGCGAGAGGACGATGTTTTGTTTGGAAATTTGAGGTGAATAATATCTCTCTTTTTATGATCTAGAGTTGATTATCAACCTTCTTTCAGACATCTAGGGAACACTTCTATCTTTGTTTATTGTATTAGTCATTTAAATATAAGATTCATTTTTTTCGATAACCAATTGAATTAATGAGAGTACTAGAGATACTCAATCCAAATACAAATTGTTGCCTAAAATTCAAACACATTATTTTTTTCTTCTAATAATAGTTGTTTGTATAGGATTAATAAACATTTGAATTATAACCAATAACACAAGGCTTATCAAAATAAATATTTATGAACAAATTTGCAAATTTATAATAAAAAATAAAATCATTTTAAATTATTTTGATATATTTTATAAATTATTTTCATAAAATATTTTAGAAAAATTATAAAAACAAGTTCAAAAAATGCATAAATAAACTATTTTAATAAAAAAATTAAATAGTATCATAAAATTTATGTCAAATAAATAACTTAATATTAGTCAATTCAAACAATCTTATTATTAAATAATGAATAATGGACAAAAATCATATGGCATATAGGTACCACGAATGAATTGTTCTAAATATGAAATGTAGTTTTTGTGTGAAGTTTTAGGGGATTATATGGTTTGTTACATTAAATAATAATAAGAATTAAATAAGTTTTTTATCCTCATAAACATAGTCATTTTCATTTTTAGTCCCTCTATAAATTTCCTTCAAGTAATGGTCCCTCCAAAAATTTGCATACATATAATTGGTCTCTGACATTAAATGCCACAAAGTGATGCTACATGGCAGTACATGTAGATTAAATCAAATCCCTAATTCTTTTTTCTTCACTCTCGGTCGTGTTTTCTTCAATTTGTCACATCTTCAGTTGTTGTGGTCCCAAAACAAAATTCCATTGAAGACACATTGAAGAATGTGGCCCCAACAACTTTGACGTTCTTCGCATTTCAGTAGTTGTGGTCCCAACATTAAAGAAGCTTGATTTGATTCAAATTTATGTTTGTTGTGATCCTAACAGTAAGGTTAGTCTCACATGTGCTTTTCGTGTGTGGTGTTTGTTGCATTATGATTTGTTTATGTTCTCGAATATTGTATGTCTTTGCCATGCCCCCTTGCTTTGAAATAATGGCATGTTTGTTTTGTTGTGTTAATTAAACAACTAGGGTTTTGTCGTGTTGACTGTGAATGTAATGTTTAATTTATCCTCTTTAATATTTGTAATGTACAAGATATGAGGTTATTTAAGGTTGTATTTTACACCAAGGGTTCATTTGTAAAGGATGCAAAGTTAAGGTATGTTGGTGGGGATATTTATGCTTTCAATGAGCAAGACTCATCCTTTAATCTTGATGATGTGAAAATATCGTGGAAACATGAAGAGGGTTGTCTTGAAAAAGATTTAAAACCCTTTAGAAATGATGAGGATGCATAAATGTTAGCTTTGTTTGCTAAGAAAAATAATTGTGATGTTGAAATATATACATAGTCAAAATCATCAATGGGTGAGAAGACTTATATGGAGAGGTTAATAGAGAAACAAAAATGACATGAAAGTGTTGGGGAGAGTGTTGAGGAAAATGTTGAGGAAAATGCTAAGGACGGTGAATCAAGTGAAGACTCTTTGGATGATATACACTTTGAAGATAATGAAGAAGAGAGAATGCATGATTTTGATGAAGACCTTGATGAATGGTTAAGCATCGGGGTGGATAAAGGTGAGCCTAGAAGGGAGCCTGTTGATGGTGCTGGTACAAGTGAAGTAACTAACCAAATGTTTACAACAGTAGAGATGGATATGGAACATATCAAAGAAGGTGATTACATAACTGATGAGCTTGATAGTGGGGCTGATGAAGATAGTTGTGATGATAGACCTGTAATGATTAGGTTTAATGAAGAGGAAATACTTAGAAAGGATTTCACATTCAATGTGGAAATGGAATTTTCATCTCCAAAGAAATTTAAGAATTCTATACTAAAACACAATGTGTTAAATGGTAGGGAGGTAAAATTTGCCAAAAGTGATGGGAATAGGTGTAGGGTTGTTTGTAAGGACAAAAAACATTGTGACTACACTATGCTATGCAACAGAGTTTTAAGAACTACAACATTTAAGATCAAAACTCTATTTCAGAAACACAAATATGGAAGAAATTTCTTCAAAGAGAATGCCAATATTGATCGGGTTGCTATAATGACTGTAGAAAAGTTGAAGAACAATTCAAATATGAAATTAAATGAAGTTGTAGCAGATGTAAGAGTGAGGTTTGCTATAGAAATCACTGAATGTAGGGCTTTCAAAGCTACGCAGCTAACTAGACAAGTTGTTAAAGGGGACTCGGCCAAGCAATGTAGTATGTTATAGCCATATGGTATTGAATTCAGGACGGCATCAAAAGGAAACACGTTCAAGTTAAACATTGGAAGACCAACACCTGGCTTGCGACCAAGATCTAAAAGGTGTTACACGTGTTTTGATGGGACAAATAAAGCATTGAAGGTTGCAAGTAGACCATTCATATGATTAAATGGATGTCACTTAAAGAACATATATGATGGAATTTTCTTGATTGCTGTTGGTAGGGATGCCAATGACCAGTATCTTTCTATTGCTTTTGTGGATGTAGAGAATTGCAAGGGGGATATAATGTCTAACTCACTTAGGAGGTTAGATAGAGAGATAGAAAAAAGTGCAAATTGGTCGCCAACATATGCAGGAAGATTAACATTTCAAGTAACACGTGTCATGTTCACAGATAGTTTTGTTATAGACTTGGAAAAACATACTTGTTCATGTAACTTTTGGGATTTTGTTGGTTTCTCATGTAGACATGGTGTTGCTGTGATACATAAGAAAATCGATGATCCCATCAAGTATGTACACAAGTGTTATCATAGGACCACTTATGTATCATGTTACAATGAAGTTATCACTGCCATAAATGGGAAAAACAAATGGCCAAGGACTGTTGATCCTAAAATCTTGCCATCAATGCTCATGAGAGGTCCAGGGAGACCAAAGAAACTCCGTAGAAGAGAACCAGAAGGCCCAAGTAAAAAGACAAAAAGAAAGGCCCAATTAAAAAGACAAAAACTTCTGCTCAGAATCATGTTCAACATGCTTAACATGCTCAACATGCTCAACATGTTCAACCTGATACGACTCCTGCTCAGGATCATCCACAACATGCTCAACCTGATATGAATCTTACTCAGGATCATGCACAACAAGCTCAACCTGATAGGACTCATTCTCAGGATCATTCACAACATACTCAACCTGATATGACTCTTACAACATAGGTTTCTATATGTTCTGATGAGGCAATAAGATGGTATTATGAGATAGATCGTGACGCATTAGTAGCACTGTTGAATGATAAAGACATACTAGACATTGAACCACTTAGTGTTGATACTAGTCCTGCAAAACTTCATGTTCCTGCCAAACAACCCGCTAATGTTAACCCAATTAGTTTTGATACTACTACTGCATCACATGCTCCTGCACAACAACTTGTTAGGACTAAGCCTACTGTCAGAACTTTCATTGGTGGAAAACCAAAAGTGCCTAAGTCTACTGTCAAAACTTTCATTGATCCAAAACCACAATTGCCTAAGTATATTGTCAAACCTATGCCAACTGATACAAATAAGGAAAAAGACCAGGCATCTACTTACAAGATAAGTATTGAGTGATCATGTAAGTTACCAACTGATACCAAATGAACTTGTTTGATGTTTTATGTTAATTAGTTTATTAACATTATGCTATCATAATAGGTGAAAAGTATGATACCACCAAGCAAAAAGGCCAAGCATGTTGAAATTCCAAAAAGAAAGAGTGATAAACTTAGGACGCTGAAAACACGTGACATTGTAAGACCTGGGAAACATGTTGAGAATCCACTTGTGATTCCTGAGGAGGACATAAAAGTGCTAGGGGAAAGAAGACTTGGAATGACATTTAGAAAAGCTTGACTAAGTGAATTTATATTATGAAATATGTTATTTTTTTGAACTTATGTGCTCTTTTGATTAGGACATCAATCTTATGTAATATGAAACTTTTGTACTATTTTGTTTGGAACACCAATCGTGTGTGAGTATATATATATATATATATATATATATATATATATATATATATATATATATATATATAAAATTATGGTTTTATTATGTTACTTTTTTTTATAATACTTATAAAGTATTTATATAATATTTATATTTGTGAGACGTAATTGAATATAATGTTTTATTTTTTTTATATTATTGAACAATACACATACTAATTAAAGTAAATTATAATAAAAATATAATATATTTATTTTATCTTTAAAGTATATTATTTTAAAGATTAAACATTCTTAATATAATATTTTTTAGTCCGTAGACATAATGATAATAATTTAAAAAATTAACACAAATAAAAGATTTAAGGTTCAATTCTACGTTAAGAGTGTATAATTAAATATTATCTTAATTAAAAATATGTTTAAATATATATTATTTCAATAGATGATAGGTAGTAATTTTAACTTGGAGAATTCAAAATGAGCAATCAATATAAAATCTGATATTAATTTCATGACATAGATACTAATATTTATCATTGAATATATATTAGCACGTTTTTCAAAATAATCATTATATTTTATAAAATTAAATCAATTATGTTAATTTACATGTGAAGCTGACATTTTGTTCATTCAACATACTTAGTAAAATTGCGTCTTCGCCTCTCTTTCATAACTCTATGGAAATACTTACTATTCGTATCCCCATCATTAATCCACTTCAATCTAATTTTTTGAATAAGCATATTTTCCTTAATCTTTAAATTCAACCAAAACTTGCTACTACCACTCTTTTTCTTTCTCAACAAATCTTCCTCCTCCAACGGACAACGGTGTCATTGATAAGGTGGAGGATGTTAAGGAAGAAGTGAGGAGACATTTTGCCTCTAAATTTGTTGAGTCGGATTTTCTTAGATCGGTGTTAGAAGGCATTACTTTTAAGGGTATTAGTCTTACGGAAAATTCTTTTCTCGAAGCTCCTTTTTCGGAGGAGGAAATTAAAGAGGCGGTTTGGAGTTGCGAAGGCCCTAAAAGCCCGGGTCCCGATGGTTATTCTTTTCTTTTTATCAAGAAGTGTTGGCATTTTATGAAGGATGATTTTATAGGGTGTTTTCAAAGCTTCCATTCCGGAGCTTTCTTCTCTAAATCTTTTATCTCTTCTTTTTTGACTTTGGTTCCAAAATCTTCTAATCCTATGGGTTTGGATGATTATAGACCTATTTGTCTCGTTGGGTGTGTTTATAAAGCTTTATCTAAACTCTTGGCGTCGAGGTTGAAGTTGTTGTTGAACTTGGTTATTTCTAGTTGCCAAAGTGCTTTTGTTCCCGGAAGACAACTTCTTGATGGAGTTTTGGTGGCTAATGAGGTGGTTGATTTCGCAAAGAAGGAGGGAAAAAGTTGCTTGCTTTTCAAGGTTGATTTCGAGAAGGCGTATGATAAGGTTAGTTGGAATTTCCTCACCTTAATGCTTCGTAAAATGGGGTTTGGGGAAATTTGGTTGAGATGGATGGATGCTTTGATTTTTTCGAGTAAGATGTCGGTTTTAGTTAACGATAGCCCTACGAAGGAATTTATTGTGGAGAGAGGCTTGAGACAAGGAGATCCATTATCTCCTTTTCTCTATGTGATAGTTGCGGAAGGGATAAAGGGCATGGTTAATAGATCGGTGGTGAACGGGGAGTTTGAGGGATTCAACATAAGGGGTAGGTGCTTTGTTGACATCCTTCAATTTGTGGACGATACTTTGTTGTTTGGTGAGGGCACTTGGAAACATCTTTGGGCCATGAAATCCGTCTTGAGAGGTTTTGAATTAGTTTCCGGTTTGGGTATTAATTTTCATAAAAGCAAACTTATTGGTGTCAATATTAATTCTAGGTTTGTGGAGTTGGCTTCTTTTTTCCTTTCTTGTAAAAGGGAGGAAAATAATTTTGTTTTTCTTGGAATTCCTATTGGTTACAACTCTAATAGAAGTGAAATGTGGAGGGATTTGGTGGGGAAGTTGAAACAGAGGCTTTCTTGTTGGAACAACCGGTTACTTAGTTTTGGAGGAAGACTTAGTCTTTTAAAATCGGTGATTTCTAGTCTCTCTATTTTCAAGCTTTCTTTTTATAAAGCTCCGGCGAAGGTTGTGAGAGAAATTACTAGCATTCAAAGTAACTTTCTTTGGGGGAGTAAGGAGGACAAGAGGAAACTTCATTAGGTGAGTTGGAACATGGTTTGTCTTCCTTTTGAAAAAGGGGGGTTAGGCTTGAGAAGGGTGGATGACTTTAATTTGGAGTTAATAAATAAATTGAGATGGAGGATTTTGAAGGAACCTAATGCTTTTTGGCATAATGTTTAAAAGCTAGATATGGAGATATAATTTTGAAGATGGTGGATTCCGGAATCCCTTTGTTAAAGGGGAGTTGTGCTTCTTTTTGGTGGAGGGACTTATGTGGTTTGGTGAATACTTTTCCGGATAATTGTTTTGTGCCTAATTGTAAATTTTCTACTGGCAACTGTTTCTCTATCTCTTTTTGGTCTTCTTGGTGGATAGGGGAATATTGTTTAAAGGATTATTTTCCAACTATTTTCCATTTGTTGCACCTTAAAGGTGTTTCGGTAGCTTGCATGGGAGGATGGATTGATGATAGGTGGATTTGGGGAGATTTTGGGGTAGTCGGGCTGGTTTATATCGAGGTGGCCGCGGAGATGCAAAGGTTGGGGAATTTATTAGATGATGTTCGGCCGTCTAGCGGGGTTGTTGGTAAGGTGGCTTGGAGGGGGTGTGCTTCGGAGGAATTTTCGGTGAGTTCTTACTTTAATTTAATTTCTTCTTCCCGTATTCCTCTTGGTCCGAATAATAAATTTGACGAAGCTTTCTCTCTTATTTGGAAAGTGGTAGTTCCTGATAAGGTTAAGGCTTTTGGGTGGAGGTGCTTTTTAAATAGGCTTCCCACTAAGCTTGCTCTTGGTTGTAGAGGTTGTGTGTTTCCGAATAGAGGATTGGAGTGTTTTTTTGCTCCTTGGCGGTTGATTCTATTGACCATATTTTTTGTATTGTTGTGTTTCTCTATTGGTGTGGAGGGAGATGGCCGATTGGATTGGATTTGAAAATTGGAGGGCTAGAGATATTAAAGAAAGCTTCTTATCTTGGCATAATTTCTCCAAACAAAATAGGGTGAAGAAAGGGAAAGAAGGTTGTGTGGTTGGCCACAACTTGGTATTTGTGGACTTTGCGTAACGCTATATTCTTAGTAATGATAGTTGGAACGTGCTCGATACGGTTTGGAACATCAAGGCGTTGTTGTGGAAGTGGTCCTTTGTTGGGAAAATTACTGGCTCCAATTATAGCTTTTATGAGTTTTGCAAATTTCCTTTGTATTACTTGACTTAAGGTCTAATTGGGTGTAATTTTCTTTTGTTTCGAGGCCTTCATCGCTTTTCTGTAAGTGGTTCGAGAACCCATTGTTCTCGCTTTCAATTTTATTCTCTTGCTTACAAAAAAAGACATACTTGAGTAAAATAATATATATATATATATATATATATCAGCTGAATATAATAAAAGATGATTTTTCATTAATTCTTATAAAAAATAACTTAAAACATAAAAAATAAAATTTATTAGATTACATTGGCACTAGACGTCATTTTTTCTATTAATCAAAAACAAAAATATATGATACATCGTTTGTTTGTTACCCATGTATAACAAAATAATATAAAAGATAAAAACTAATACCAAAAATTTCTACCAAATAATCATCCAATTCTCTATCGCACATTTCTCAATCCTATTATTTCCATCAAGTATACTTTTATGATTCTTTCAATTTGTTAAAAGAATCGAGATAAAAGAAATGAGATGTAACATTTTTGAAATCTAGGTGTGGTGAAGTTAAATGTGGATGGTGCATACATTGAAGGTGTTGTTTTTGGGTGTGGGGGTTTAGTCAAAGATGTACTTAATGGTTGGTTGAGAGGTTTCGCTAAGAAATTGAACGTTGGTAGTAGTTACATGACGGAGTTAGAAGGGGTTATTGAAGTATTGATCTTAGTTTTAGATTTTGAAATAAAAAAAAGTGGAAGTGAATATTGATTGTATTGAGATAGTGATGAATATCAATCATGGGAAGACAAGGGGAAATGAAGGAATTGAAATGCTTAGAAAGATAAGGAGTATTTTAAGTATGTTTGGGTTTGCATTAGTGACGCATGTGTTCAAAGAATCAAATCGGTGTGTGGATGCATTGGTTAAGATTGGATGTAAGATAAACAGAGAGTTAATAAAATTTCCATCTGCGCCAAACCGTCGCATCTTAGAGGATTTGGAGAAACCCTCTTTGAGGGAATTCTTTGTGTAGCCGCTTTTTGTTTATGAGGCTTTGACCCTCTCTATTAAAAAAAGTTTGTATATAGATTTTAAACTTCATAAGTACAGTGTGAAATGATCTTCTTTATCACTATTATTTTATTATATAATTTATTAGTTAGACCCTCTGTTCTTTTATGTAAGAGACATTTCATTTTTTATGTTCATTAAATAATAAATGTATTTGATTTGTATATAAATTAGATACATTAATTTTTCAATAAATCTAAAAAATGAATTGTCTCTTATATAAAACAATAGAGGTAGTACTAATTACGATACAAGTATAACCGCAATTTAATATATATAAAAAATGATAATTTTGTCATAACTTTGAATTATACTATGTATATGAAGAATTAAAATGAAGTTTTTCTTCCTAATAAAATGAAGGTAAAGGCATTGATTGTAGTGAAAAGTTATCAAAATTGTAGATTGTGACTAATTGATCAGTTATTATTGGATTTGGGGTGAATTTGTTATGATTTAACATTTATATGTTTGGACTATTTTGAACATTTGAAATGATTATTTTTTCATGAACAAACATGAAAAATGTGGATACTTTTTTTTTTTTTAATTTGGCAATAGAGTTTAATGGTAGTGCATTGACAGTGTAAAAAAGTATTACACATACATCCAATCAAAATATTTTAAAGTGCCAAATCATTTAAATAATTTCAGATTTACAAGCGGACTTGGCGGGATACATAGTTGTTATTGGTTGACAGTGTAAAAATAATTTACACTGTCAGTGCACCCCTTTTCTCATAACATATGGGTTTAATGGTAGTGCACTGACAGTGTAAAAAAGTATTCCACATACATCCAATCAAAATATTTTAAAGTGCTAAATCATTTAAATAATTTCAGATTTACAGGCTGACTTGGCGGGATACATGGTTGTCATTGGTTGACAGTGTAAAAATAATTTACACTGTCAGTGCACCATCCTTTTTCTCATAGTATATGAGTTTAATGGTAGTGCACTGACAGTGTAAAAAATTATTACACATACATCCAATCAAAATATTTTAAAGTGCCAAATCATTTAAATAATTTCAGATTTACAGGCTGACTTGGCGGGATATATGGTTGTCATTGGTTGACAGTGTAAAAATAATTTACACTGTCAGTGCACCATCCCTTTCTCATTGTATATTAGTGGCAAATTCATGCTCTTTGCCTAATTAGTTCAAGACTCTATCATTTGAAAAAGAATTTTTTTTTTTTACATAATTAAGGGGATTTCAAAAATTAAAGTAGGGAATGTTAATAGATATATATCAGTATTTTAAAATGATACTGCCTCAACCTTATAAAAAAAAATTGTTCTATCTGACTTTTTTTTCTTCCTATTTCAAAATAATTATCATTTTATAATATTTATACAGTATTTATTATTATTTTTTATTATATTTTTATTTATTAACTTTTACTTTATTTAACAACTCTATTAACTATAATTAATAAAAATATTATAATAAATTATATTAAATCATTAAATCTATCTAATTAATCATTTTTTTTTAGAATCACAACCTTACTTTTTTTGAATAACACCATATTCAAATATGATATTTTGTTTGTGAGACAGAGAAAGATGGAGACATTAAACATTTGAGAGAGAGAGAGAGAGAGAGAGAGAGAGGAGAGAGAGAGAGAGAGAGAAGAGAGATAAGAGAGAGAGAGAGAGAGAGAGAGAGAGAGAGAGAGAGAGGAGAGAGAGAGAGAGAGAGAGAGAGAGAGAGAGAGAGAGAGAGAGAGGAGAGAGAGAGTGAGAGAGAGAGAGAGAGAGAGAGCAGGATTCAGTATGAAATGCAAAGACGCATCCCCCAGGCTATTTGGCCGAAGTTACCAAAAAAAGCCTGGAAAGCCAACTGGATCCCAATCAGGAATTGGACATGTCTCAAAGAAGAAGAGCCATGATGGTCCCTGCGGAAATCCTGTATGTATCAAGGTGGAACGAACCAAAACATCGAGTATATCAACATAGGTATGAGGAAAGAATCCTTGTAACCGGAGAAAACCAGCAATTCAAGAATGGAGGGCAACTCCCCAGCATCAACATGACCAGTATGCCAAGAGACTAATCCAGATAACTTCTCATCAGATCCCCTCACTATCCTGGAGCAGCTATACCAAACAAGACAATCATCCGGTCCACTCACCCTAGAAGCATTTTCAAAAATGGGAGAGGTCGCAGATGAACTGTTCAACAAACAAGAGAAAATGGTGCAAGCCGAGCTCAGTTTACTTCACTAAATGGTTGAAGCAAGAGCCAAAGATTGTAGAAGGCTCTCCACCAGAGACAATTACTAGAACGATCACATGCCACATACCAACAGAGCCACCAAAGAACTGGAGAAGATACACCGAAAATTGCAGCGGTGGATCCGGGAACATGGAGACATCCGAAGAAGAAGAAGAAGAAGAAGAAGAAGTTTTCGCTAAACAAATCTTATGCTATCTAACAACATTTTTTTTAATCTTTTGTACTTTATTGAGTGTTTTATTTAGGGGTGTATATAGGTTGAGTTGGATTGTGTTTGGCCTAACTTGTTATCCAACCCGTTCAAATTTTAATGGGTTGGGTTTGTGGTTCAACCCACAATTCCATTGTCAAAATCGACCCACTCATTTATGGGTTGGGTTCGCGGGTTGTGTTTCAAATAAATTTATTTTCTTATGATTCTTTTTGTCAGATTAAAAAAATATAACACAACTCAATACAATCATACTCAAATTCGATGAAACACATCATATAATATGTAGTAACATTCATCAACACGACATAATACTTACGAATAGTAAAAAATTTAACAAGACACGTTATTTCCATAAAATACATAATTTGAAAATAATACAAAAGAAAATAAAAAATAACATTTAATTTTAAAATGATGTAAACTCATTGGTTAAGTAGTATTATTAGTTGAGAATAAAATTCTTTTGAAAATATTATGGCTATTAATGAGATATTAATTTTGTATTTTTATTTAAAATAATAATAAAAATAATAAAAAATTACTAAGCCATATAAATGATTTGGGTGAACGGATTCGCGGGTTGTAAAACTTAAACCCGATACCCGAACCAAAAGTATACGGATTATTATGTGTTGAGTTGGGTATATCTGTAAATGAATGAGTTTGAATTATATGTGGATTGGTTCGATTTGAGTCAGCGGGTTCGTGAATCGACCCACACCTTTATTTCTCTCTCTTTATATAATAATTTTCCAATTAAAAAATTTTAGATCATGTAAAATATTTTTAAATTGATTCACGACATTATAAATATTTTAAAATACCTCCAATTCAATTAAAATGTCAAATTAACTTTTTTATTTTATTGCTTAATATTAATTAAGGTTATGTTTTAAAAAATAGTTTATTTAACCTAATAAGTACAGATGAATACGTTTACATAACTTATTTTTATAATAAAAAAATAAAATAAAATAAAATAATTATTTTAGATATGTTTAGTAAGATGTTATAACAATTGTATAAGGATATGGGATATGGGGTCGTATAAAGATATGGGAAACGGGGTCAGGCGGATTCAAACCTGTTAGTAAATTCGTTCATTTTAAGAAATAATCATAAAAATAAATTAAAAAACTATTAAAAATTATTTTGGTAAATATCCTAAATAGTATCACAAATTTTTTTTCTAATAGATAAATCCAAATAAATCTAATTAAATATTTTTTTATCCGTAGAATAATTATTGGGAGACACATAAAGCATATTTTATTGACTATGAATGAATTATCCTCAATTTTTAAAAGACATAAAAAAAATCCTAATATATGGTTGAGAAGGGTAGAGAATGGATAAGGAGTTTTAGCTTGTCAAAACATAAATAATTTTTTTTTAAGATTGTTGTATATAAATTAAGAAAAATAATGATTGATTAACTAAATGTAATAATTTTATAAAATTGTCTTTAATTATTATTGATTGTCATAAAGATATAGTGTGATGTAATATTTAAAAGATGTGTAGAAAATATATATTAGGGATAAAGTTAATAAAAATTAATTATTGTTGTATTGAAAATGTAAAAAAACTCTTGTTTTAAGACAAAATTTTTTAGAAAAAAAAATTCTTATTTTGAGGCAGAGGAAATATTTAAAAGGAGTTTTGTGTGTAATTAAATTAGAGCTAATCGTCTCATTATACCTGATCATTTGATTCTTGTGGTCTCATTAAGGGTCTGTTTGTTTTAACTTTAAAAAATGTTTTTTTTTTATATTTTCAAAAATAAATTTTGTAAAATCGTTTTTTAAAATATTACAAGTTTTTTATATTCATTTTTTTAAAATTGGTAGACTAATTTTGACATCATATTCGGTGAATATATTGTTGCTTATAAAAAAAAATATAAATATATATTATTGAAGATCAAACATAGTTGAAATCGCAATTTTTAAAAAAAAAATTATATCTAAAAAATGATTTTTATGAAAAACTATTTGAAATAGCTTAAAAATTAATTGATTTTTTGAAATTTTGATATTCAAAATTTTTTTCAATAAAATGTTAATATATCTAAAATGACATTTAATTAATAACTATTCAAAATAAATTTTTATTTAAATTTTTAGATAAAATTTCTTTGTAAAATTTTTTTCTATAAAATTGTGTTATACTATCATAATTATTTAAAAAAAAACAAAATAAACGGGCTCAAAACCAGAACATTTGATTGTTATGGAAGGTAGATACGGATTCAAATTCGCGATATTTTATTGGTGAATTCTTATCTACTCATTTTAAAAAGTTGAGTATAGTTACCTATAGAGTAAATTAGGCTATATTGCATTGAAAATCTACAAAATTTAAATCACTAAATAAATAATTAAGTATAATACAATGATATGACATTAATGAATTGGTTGAAGGTAGGCTACCTAATTTTTTATGATGGATAACGAAGTTGTCCCTATTTTATTTGATTAACTACACTTACCAATTGCCATATTATAGGAATAGCACATGGAGATGCAGCATGTCCTGACAACCATCATCAATGATAATGTCCGCATGCAAGCAACGGCATACAACACATATCGTCTCTATTTTGTTTTTTTGTTTTTTTGTGTTTTTTTTCCTTTTCCTCTCTCATAAACCAAAATAAAAAACAAAAACCTATCCCCGAAAGAAGCCGTATACATAACCAGCCAAACTTAATAATTGAGTTGGATAACATAGTTACAATAGGATGTCCTAAAACCAATTATTAAACAATTTTTTTTTTCAATTTCAACAAAAATAAACTATTCTCAATCATTTTTAAAATTTTAATTAAAGAGAAAGTGAAGAAATAAAAATCTGACCTGAGGTATAGGAAGAATAACGAAGAGATCAAAGAAAAAGCCGCGGCGGGACTTAAGATAAGCAAGAGCGACGGAACAACGGGCATCAGCTCCGGCAGTATCTCTGGAGAATACAAATGAGTTGCGTTTTGCCATCTTAAAGCGGAGGAAGATATGCCAAAGGTGCAAGGCGTCAGTCATGCAACGGAGCACCGTTACGGTGACAGCGAACCAGCCGTCGATGAAGAGGCACATAAATGAGTCGCTGATGGAAAGGGCGTAGAAGAACAGTGGATCCACAAACAGCCCTGCTCCGCATACTAGCAAGAACACTCTGTTCCATTCTTGCACCCATTTCGCTCTTGGGTCCACAACTCGACTAATACCTGCAGAAGTGATTGAGCTTCTATAATTCCCTGCTTGCTGCTCTTCTTCTTCTTCGTTGTGATTCACAGGCTCGCTGTCCTCAGTTACATCTCCGTCTTCGTCTGTGATGGTGTGAAAAGCACGTGAGATGTTTTGTTCTGTTGTTGGCGTTGCCATGGATATTGTTAGGTGGGAGTTAGTTGAGAGAAGAGAATGTTGCCGAGGGATTTTTGTTTCTTGAGTGAATATGAAGCGAACAAGGGAACTACCGGCTAGGTATAATACAAGTAGAGTTAAAAATTAAATTCTAGTATGGAACTAAAGGGATTTTCCAATTATTGGACAGAGTTAACTTGACATAGTTTTTCACATTTACACCGTAGGTACCTACCATTCACAAATACTGTCAATAGTAATATTTTTAGTTTTAATTTTTTTACCATCTCTCTATAAAAACAACTTTGGTTAATAATAGTTTCTAAAACTTTAATTGATAATCAAATTTTGGTTAATACGAATTATAACATTAAAAAATAGTTTTAGTGATGAATTATAAAATGTTGATTAATATAATTTATAGTTTAGATATTATGTATTCTGATATAAGAAAAAATAGTCTTATATGATAAGTCAATGTTAAAAAACCAGTCATAATGTGGGATAGTGATAGAATAAATTTATTGGAATATCAAAATCCAATCATTAAAACTTTATTATTATTCATCTTAATCATTTAATACACAAAGGGACCATATATTTATATATCATAATATATTTATATATCATAATGATCCATTAACCTCTAACAGAATTCTAAATATATGGAAAACAAATTAAACGATGAAAACCAACTAAGAGCTATTATCTAAGACTCCCCACAAGCTGATGTTAGCTGCGATTTTCAACCAATGGGAAAAACCAGCAAACAAGGGCACTTTAGAAAGAGGTTTTAGTTCGACATACTTTTGAACTTAGAGAAAATTTGGTTGTTGAAAGAAGTATCTCGACACCAATGTAACTCGACCAAGCAGGTATTACTACAGCGACAGAGAGCGGTTATTTGGGCGCATTATGCTACGTTCAAATTTTTGATAATTGCTTTAGTTCCTTTTCTGAAGAGACACGTGGAGGAAGTTTAAAGACGGGTCACATGCAGAAATGCACCTGGCGAACCCAAGGAATAGGAACGTTGAGGGTAGTTGTAATGCCCCAACTTATTTTATTTATTTTCCGTAATTTATTTATGTGATGTTATGAGTATTTATGTGTTTATCAGTGTTTTTGATGTGTTGAGCTACCTTAGTGTGAGGTAGTGACCTTAAGATATAGACTCTAAGGGTGAGGGGTGTATGACCAATTATGTAAAATTTGGTGGTGTGGTGAGAATGACTAATTAAAATAATAATATTAGTAGTATTTAGTTAATTATTATATTGGTTAAATATTATTAAAATAAATAATTAGTGATTATTATTATTTTATTTAGAGAGAAATAATAATAATAAAAATAATAATAATAATAATAATAATAATAATAATAATAATAATAATAATAATAATAATATGATAGTAGAAAAGGGGATTTGGAAGGATAACTTGTCAGAACGTGTATTTGGGAGAAAAGAGGAAGAAAGAACGTGAAGTAAGAGTTAGGGCAAAGGAAGAGAGGAATCCATTGTTGAGGAAGAAGAAATTGTTGCAAGAACTCTAAGGTAAGAAGGTAGTTCTAATTATCTAAGGATTAACATGATAATGGTGGGTAGATTCTATCATGTAGGTTTTGTGTTTCTCTTCTTTTTATTCATAACTTTGATAGAATGGTATTTGTTGAATTTGATTGATTCCCGATGAATGTTGTATGTTGATGTTGGGACTGTTGTAGTTTGATGAAATTGTTGCAATTGATGCTATTGTTGAATCGTTTAATTGATGATTGCTTGATGTTGATGTTACGGTTGTGTGTGATCGCGAGTCAGAGTTGGAACAATGTTATGAACGTTTTTGGGGAAAGAAATTGGAGATTTAGATACTTGGAAAAGTGAATTTTCGTAGTAAAATGTTGTGAAATTGATTTGTGAGGAAAACAGGTTTATGGAATGGCTCAAAAGTGATTTTCGTGTAAAAAGTTGCAGTAAAAGTGATTCTGCATACAGTGTAATCGGTTATCACTGTGGGTATAACCGGTTACACTGTCTCAAAACCGCGTTTTATGGGCAAATTGGCATGGTGTAATCGGTTACCATGTTTGAGGTAACCGGTTACACTGAGTGCGTTTTGTGTTGTGTGGCTAGTTACCAGGGGTGTAACCGGTTACCTCAATTGGGGTAAGCGATTACACTAAGACCAATTTTTGAAAATATTTAAAAATTCACAACTTTTGTTCCGGGAGTCCGATTCGAGTGTCGTTCGAAGCATCGGGAAGCTGAGGTGTCGAATTTTAGTCTAAAAATAGTTTCGGTGACAGAGGTTGGATAATTATGTTGTTGGTTGGTTTAAACGCATTATTATCATTATGTTGTTGTGTGATATGATTACAAATGCCTTATGGATGCTTGTTATGTTATATGTTGTTGTTGTTGGACTGTATGACATATTGTGTTATGGCCTGTAGTGGCATGGTGCATTGTTTAGATGATCATTGTTGTTTTTGTTGTTTTTGTTATCATGCATTTCATGGTTGCATGAGTTGTAAGATAAATCGTGTGCCCATGTGGGGTGTGAGCGTCTTATCCGGATTCTAAGTGCAGAATCGTGTTGTTGTTGTTGAGGTGATCATGTGTCCATGTGGGGTGTGAGCGATCACGGAAGTCGTGTGCCCGTGTGGGGTGTGAGCGACATTATGGAAATTCCAACGGGAATTGTTATCCTGAAATAGGGATCGATTCTGAAATAGGAACCGAATGGTACCACAAGCATTAAGTCGAGTTGTAAGTCTTAATGCATTGCATTTTAGTTGTATTTATTATTGTGTTGGATTTTTGGTTGTGTTGGTTGTATGAATGCATGTTGTGGAATGGGTGTGTGTGTGCATGTAGTAATCTAATACTTGCTTATTATCATGTTTTCTTTTATATAATTATGATATCTCACCCTTCTATTTGAATGTTGCCTTTACATGGGCATCGTGCAGATAACTCGTAGTAGAGGAGTCAATGTGAGTGGAAGATGAAGTCTTATGTCTTTCTTTTAGTGTCGGCGTCTGCTCTGATGTGTAACACCGGGGTCATGGAACGTTGTTTCTTTGATGCATTGATAAAGATTTTTGGATATCTCTAGAATAGTTGTCGTTTATTTTTATTTTGAAAAAATAATTATGCCATGAATATTTTTTTATGTCGATGCTTTCGCTGTTTCAATAAAGTCTTGATGTTTCAGACATGACGAGTTGTTATAGTTATTATAAATAATTTTTTTTAAAGATGCATGTGTTACATATCTTGTTATATGAGCAGCTCTTGTGTGAATTGTGTGACATCCTAAATTTGGATACTTTGAATTTACACGAGGTATATTTGGGGTGTAACATTAGTGGTATCAGAGCAGGTCAGTCTGTCCGACCAAGTTGTTGAATCATAATGTTGTGACAGTTGAATACTATCTTTGTTATCTTCTAACCATTGTTGTTATTTATGGTGGAAAAACAAAAATGGCTGGAAGGTACAATGCTGATATCGTTGCTGCTTTGTAGGCTGTTGCTTAAGCTGTTCAGAATCAGCCTAACGCTGGTGAGAATGATGAATTCCGTTACTTGGGAAAGTTCCAAAAGAACAATCCGCCTACTCTCAAGGGTAGGTGTGATCCGGGTGGAGCGCAGGCATGGCTCAAGGAGATTGAACAAATCTTTTGAGTGATGAACTGTTCACAAGAGCAGAAGGTATGGTTTGGTACGCATATGTCAGCGAAGGAGGCTAGTGACTGGTAGGTAAACACTTGTCAGGTGTTGGGAACGTCGAGTGAAGTTATTACCTGGGTTGTGTTCCGTAGGGAGTTCCTGAGGATGTTCGTGGGAAGAAGGAGATTGAGTTTCTGGAGCTAGAGCAAGGTAATCTGACTGTTACTGAGTATGCTTCCAGATTTGTAGAACTTGCTAAGTTCTATCAGCATTATAGTTACGCGACTGTTGAGTTATTAAAGTGTATCAAGTTTGAGAATGGTTTGTGTCGTGAGATCAAGCAGGCAGTTGGATATCGACAGATCATGAGATTTCAAAAGTTGGTGGATAGTTGTAGAATTTATGAGGAGGATAGCAAAGCTCGGTCAACTTATTATAAGAGTCTGAGTGAGAAGAAGGGAAAGCAGAATGTGAACCGTGGGAAGCCTTACGGTGCTCAAGTTAATAAAGGTAAATAGAGAGTTGATGATGGTAAGAGGCCTAGTGGGGGTGGTGCTCCTGCTCCTCTTAAGTGCTATAGATGTGGTGAATTGGGTCATCGTGCAGTGAGTGCAAGAGTGATTTGAATAAATGTTACAAGTGTGGACAATCCAAACATCTAATTGCTGACTGCAAAGTTAATTTGGTGACTTGCTACAATTATGGAGAACTTGGACATATCAGTACCCGTTGCCAGAAGCAGAAGCAAGCTTCAACTGGAGGAAAGGTGTTTTCTCTGTCAAGAACCCAGACTTCCAGTGATGACAGGTTGATCAGAGGTATATGTTATATTAATAATACGCCTTTGATTGCTATTTTTGACACTGGTGCTACTCATTCTTTTATTACTGCTGATTGTGTGAAAAGTCTTGGCCTTGTTGTTTCTTCTATGAAGGGAGAAATGGTCATTGAAACTCCTGCTAAGGGATCAATGACTACTTCTCTGGTTTGTTTGAATTGTCCTCTGTCAATCTTTAATAGAGATTTTGGTGTTGATCTTATTTGCTTGTCGTTGGGAAATCTTGATGTTATATTGGGAATGAACTGGTTGGAGTTCAATCATGTTCATATCAACTGTTATAATAAGTCGGTGCAGTTTCTTTCTCCTGATGATAAGGAAAAAACTATTTTTCTGTTTGCTAGAGAGTTGAAGGAGCTTTTGGAAGAGGAAGCTCAAGTGCTTGCGTTGTTTGCGTCCTTATTTGTGGAAAGTCAAGTTGTGGTTGATGAGTTGTAGGTGGTACGTGAATTTCCAGATGTGTTTCCAAATAATATTTCAGACGTACCTCCAGAGAGAGAGAGATGTAGATTTTTTTTATTGATCTTGTCCCTAGTACTAAATGTAGCCGCGCGAAAAGACTCCGCCCTTTTACATGTGAACTTTTAATTTATCCCAAAGGTAGGGAAGGGGAAAAATCTGAATAAACCCGTGAGTGGTATGCAATGCAAAAACAACGCACTTGAGAGATTGGGAATCAGGATTGGTTATTGTTCTGGACTGGGCCGGGGCATGCTCATCAGTCGAGCAGGCCCAACCCACAAGGCCTGGGATGGCCCAATAAGGACTCCTAGCAAGACCACTGCCGTGCACAGGCTCACCTCCACAGGCCGGGCACACGCCTAACCTCGGGTGGGTACGGCACTCACAGATGGACCGTCGGGTGCAGGCCCTAAGCCTCCCGAGCTCGCCTCTCCTCGACGCTCATGTGCTCCTCCCCGAGAGGGGCCATCTCCGCCCGCAAGTGAGTCCTTCCCACGAGGACACGTCTCTCCCTGACACGCATGACTCCTCCCCGCGAGGACACTTTCTCATGTAACCACCCACTCCCGATGGAATCGGTTTGCCCTAATTCCGGAGATCTAGGAACGGTTACCCCAGGGTGAAGACCACGTGCTGGTCTTCACTACGCCACGTAAGCCCTGGCAGTTACTTGGATTGGGCCTGGAAATCCAGCCCAATACAAGTAACCGTTGGCCCCGCGCTGGGGGCTCTCTATAAATACCTTCTCACTTGAGAGGGTCAGGTTACTCACTTCTTAACACTCTAACCTTCTTCTCTTGTACTTTCTTATTCTCTGACGGTTACCTTACTTGAGCGTCGGAGTACCTTGCAGGTACACCCCCCGCCGTCTTTCAACCGCACCGGAGCTGAAGTCCAGATGACGTTGTTGGCCACCAGAAACTGTCTGATCCAGGTACGATCAGTGGCGCCGTCTGTGGGAACCCTTTGCTTCCCCGTTTTTCCTCCGATAAACCAAAGCAACTCTCATTCATCACCATCATGGCCGGTAATCCGTCCGCTACCAAAGCTCTAGACACCGTCCTCGCGCGACTCGAGAACGGGAACCACCACGAAGACGCTGCTGCCCTCTACATCGAAGAAGGCGATGTAAGAGACAGGCAGAACGCCTCCACAAACTCCCAAGACGTGGCTTACAATGCCGCCCACCAAGATGATCAGCAGGCCGTCTTTCAGCCAGTTGCTCCTCCACCCAATGCAGACGCGAGCACCGTGGCCCTGTTCGCCTTGATCAATTAGACCAATCAGCTGATCGCGTACCAGAATACCAGAATTGAAGTGCTGGAGCAAGGGCGGGCACGAAGATCTTCCTCGCGAAGACATCGCCGTCCATCGTCGCCTCGCCGTTCCCCTTCCCCGCGAAGGACTCCTTCAGACGAATCTCGGACCCCCTCGCCGGTACGCGAGGGTCGTTGGCCACGTCTTGAGCGCCCCCAGCCGACAATCTCCCAGAAACGCACTCGTTCCCCGCCTTGGAAGGAACCCAGGGCCTCCACCACTACCAAGAAGTCTAAGCAGACCAAGGAGAGGCTGAGGCACCGCTCGAGGAATTCCCCTCCACGGCATTAGCGATCCCCTTCGATGTCCCCGACATGAAGTGACGATGATGACAAGAGGACCCCTCTGTCATGGGAGATCATGAACGCCCCAATTCCTGCGGACATGGAGAAACCTCCGCAGCTGGGAAACTACGACGGCCTATCCGACCCAGACGACCACGTCGAAAGTTTCGAAGCCATGCTCGACTTCAGAAACGTCAGGGGAGCCATCAAGTGCAGGCTTTTCCCCACCACCTTGAGGAAGGGCGCCATGACTTGGTACAAGGGTCTGGCATCCGGGTCGATCACATCCTGGAAGTAACTAAGGAAATGCTTCACCAAACACTTTACCGCATCTCGTCGACATCCGAAGACGGAAGCTGCCCTAGAAAGCATCTTTCAGGGGAAGAACAAATCTCTCAGAAACTACATTGAGAGATTCAACAGAGAAGCTGTCGAGGTCCATATGACCGACGACATGAAGAAGTATTTGATCATCCACGGGCTACGTTTTGGATCTGACTTCGCCAAGTCCGTGGGCCTCCGCAGACCCCGCCGTCTCGAGGATCTCCTCCAACGGGCGCAGTCGTACATCGAGCTCGAGGAGTCGGAGGCGGCATAGATCGACCTTGAATCGAGGCGCAAAGAAGGCCCTCGCGGCCACAAAGAAGAAGACTCCCCTCCCCGAGGAGGAGGAGAAAGAAAGAGAGATAATCGCCCCCGGGAACCTCGGGAGCCACGTGGACCAGCTGGCCGGTTCACTAAGTACACCCCACTCAACGCTCCCCGCGCGCGTATCCTCTCCGAGTGCCAGAACTCATAATTTGTGAAAGGAGGAGTCCGTTTTCCGAAGCCCACTGTCCCTAAATCAAACATTGACAAGTCAAAATACTGCAGGTTCCATCGGAGTCATGGGCATGTGATAGAAGACTGCATCCGTCTCAAAGATGCGATTGAAATTCTGATCAAGGAGGGGCACCTAAAGAAATATGCCTAGAAGAATGAAACTCCTCGTCCCAGCTCCCGGGAAGCCCAGAACGTCGAGGAGATGACGCCTCCCCCCGATGAGAGTCGCCTTTAAGTCGCCCTCAGTGTCACCCGACCTGAAGATTTCTTTGTCCCCCCAATCATTGAAGGCCAAGAAACAATTCGCAACATGTGGGCGACCTTCCCCCACGAGGACCCCGTCACTGCCCGTAGCACCTGGGAAAGCTTCCCCAGGGCGATGGTCATCTCCGGGGGTGGTCCAGAGAAGTTGTCCGTCGGATCGATCAAGTGGAAATTTGACGAGTTTGAATCTGCAACGTCGGCGAAGACAACCACTCTCGAGAAAGTGCGGGGAAACTCCAACCCCATAACTTTCTACCTCGAGGAACTCCCCGGGGGAGCACCAAACGCCACTATTCCCCTCCTGGTCAGGGCACAGATGGCGAACTTTAACGTTCGAAAGATCCTAGTCGACTAGGGAAGTTCGGTCGACATCATGTACGCCCATCTGTTCGGAACCCTTCAGCTCGACGAAAGGCATCTGACCCCGTACGTCGGTTCAGATCTACAGGGGTTCAACGGAACCACCACTAGACCGTGGGGTTACGCGGAGCTGATGGTTACATTCGGGGCCGAAGACACTGCCCGACAGTTGAAGATCCGTTTCCTGGTGGTCGAATGCCCGTCCCTTTACAACTGCATCCTCGGGAGGACCACCATGGCCGAACTTACGGCGGTACCATCAACGGTACACCTCAAAATGAAGTACTACACGACCAGGGGACGAGTAGTGACAATGCACGGGGACATCGACGCAGCCAGAAGATGCTTCGACGCCACCATCAAAGACCTGAGTTCCATCGGCCCCAAACCCAAGACCGTGGCCAAGCCACCCCAGGACGCCGAACAGGTACCTCTCCCGCGCGTCAACGCGGTCGAACTCGACAGTAGGTTCCCGGGCGAACCCGATGAAGACGGGGCAGAAGACCTCGACCTCCAGGCGAAAAACAACGGGCGGTCTCTCTACCCAACGCGCCCCATCCCAGACGGGGACTTTGAGCTCGTGGTTCTCGGGGACGATCCAGACCGTAACGTGAAGATTGGCACCGGGATCCCCGACCTGGAAAAGGAGCAGCTGAAGGCATGTCTAAGGGAGAACGTTGATCTCTTTGTGTGGAGCGCATCCGAGATGCCTGGCCTCGACCCCGAGGTGGCTTACCATCAGCTCGCAGTAGATCCGACCGCTAGGGCCATAGCACAACGTAGGCGTAAGCAGTCTCCCGAAAAAGCGGAGGCTGCCAAAAAAGCTGTAAAAGACCTCCTAGAGCCAAATTTTATTTCGGAGGCCAGATACACGACCTGGCTGTCCAACGTTGTACTTGTTAAAAAGAATAATGGAAAATAGAGGATGTACGTTGATTATACTGATCTTAACCGAGCTTGCCCGAAGGACTGTTATCCCTTGCCTAACATCAACCAGCTGGTCGACAATTCTGCAGGTTACAAACTACTATCCGTCATGGACGCTTACTCGGGATACAATCAAATTCCCATGGACAAGGTCGACAAACAGCACACGGCTTTCATGACCGCGTCGGGCAACTACTATTACAACATAATGCCCTTCGGTCTGAAGAACGCCGGTGCGACCTACCAACGGATGATGAATAAGGTTTTCTGGACTGAAATCGGCGACATGCTCGAGGTCTACATGGACGACATGATCGTCAAATCAGCGGAAGAAGTCGACCACACCGCGCATCTCAATAAGGTGTTCGACACGGCGAGGAAATGTCGCATGAGGTTCAACCCCGACAAATGCACCTTCGGCGTTCGGGCAGGTAAGTTCCTCGGCTTTTACCTCACAGAGCGAGGAATCGAAGCCAACCCCGACAAGTGCAGGGCCTTTTACGAGATCCCTACTCCGGACTCGAAGAAGTCGATACAATCGTTGAACGGGATGCTCACCGCTCTCTCCCGCTTCGTCACCAAGTCTGCACAGAACGCATTCCCATTTTTCAAACTTCTTCGACAAAAGGCGGAGTTTGAGTGGAGAGAAGAATGCGAGCAGGCGCTCGTCTACTTAAAACAAGTCCTATCACAACCCCCGGTCCTCTCACGACCTGAGAGTGGGGAGACACTTTTCTTGTATCTTGCAATCACGGGTGAAGCAGTCAGCGCCGTCCTTATTCGGGAAACCCCGAATGGGCAGAAGCCAGTTTACTTCACGAGCAAAGCCCTCCAAGGCCCCGAGCTCAGATATCAGCAGATAGAGAAAGTTGCTCTGGGCCTCGTTACCGCGGCCAGGAGGCTACGCCACTACTTCCTCGCCCACACCGTCGTCGTAAGGACCGAATAGCCAATAAGGCAGCTCCTCGGACGACCGAACATGGCGGGGAGGATGCTCAGGTGGTCGCTCGAGCTCGCTGTGTTTGACATCCAATGCGAAGGGAGGAAAGCCCTGAAGGCACAGGTATTGGCCGACTTTGTAGCGGAGATGACTGTCCCGGAACCTTCGACCAACGGATCACAGAAATGGACGATCTATGTCGACGGAGCATCCAGCCCGAAGGGAAGCAGGGCGAGCATCATCCTCGAAAACGAGGAAGGCATCCTGATCGAGGTATCCCTCGAACTATCCTTCCCGACGTCGAACAACCAAGCCAAATACGAGGCCTTCCTCGTAGGACTTCGGCTGGCCGAGGACCTCGGCGCCAAGGAGGTCAAACTCTTCACCGACTCCCAGCTCGTGGCCTCGCAAGTTCGAGGAGAGTACCAAGCCAAGAACGACAGCCTCATAGAATACTTGGCCTTGGTGAAAGAAAAGATGAAAAAGTTCACCTCCGCGGAAGTAACTCACATCCCCCGCGAGCACAATGCCCGAGCAGATGTCTTGTCCAAATTGGCGAGCACAAAGAAGAAAGGCGGGAACAAATCCGTCATATAAAAAGTGCTTTCCCACCCGAGCATCGACAAACCGGCCACAGTTTCAGACATCAACACCATCGGGGATAACAATTGCTGGATGACCCCGGTATACGAATACCTCATGACAGACAAACTGCCCGAAGATCCCAAAGAAGCAGGAATGGTCAAGAGGCGGGCGTGCTCGTGCACTATAGTTGAGGATAAGCTATACCGGAGAGGGTTCTCTATTCCCCTCCTCAGATGTGTCGAGGAGAACAAAGTCCCCGACATACTCTAGGAGATCCATGAAGGAATTAATGCGCAGCACCTCGGCGGGCGATCGTTAGCCCGTAAGGCGCTTCGAGTAGGGTACTACTGGCCCACCATGCAACAGGACGCCAAGGAACACGTCAAAAAGTGTGACAGATGCCAACGACACGGGGACATACACCTTGCTCCTCCCAACGAGCTCAGTACACTGTCCTCCCTGTGGCCGTTTGCGTGGTGGGGAATGGATATCCTCAGACCTTTCGTCCATGGGTCATATCAAAACAAATACCTCATCGTCGGGGTGGACTACTTCACGAAGTGGATTGAGGCGGAAGCCTTGGCCAAAATCACGGCCTTTAACATACTGCATTTTTACAAAAGAAATATCCTCACCCGATTTGGCGTGCCTCAAGCTATCGTCACCGACAACGGAACACAGTTCACCGGCAGGAACTTCCAAGACTTCGTCACAAAACTAGGCACGAAGCAGCACTTCACATCGGTCGAACACTCTCAAATGAACAGACAGGCTGAGGTAGCGAACAGGGTGATTCTCCGAGGATTAAGACGTCGAATAGGCGACGCCAAACAACGGTGGGTCGAGGAGTTGCACAGCGTCCTCTAGGCCTACCGGACGACCCCGCACTCCACAACCGGGGAGACCCCCTTCCGCCTGACCTACGGAACCGAAGCGGTGATCCCCGTGGAGATCAGGGAACCCTCGAGGAGGATAGAAGCCCCCCTCGACGGGGACGTGAACGACGAAGCCTTGAGGGAAGAGCTTGATTTTGTCGAGGAGATACGATCGGGCGCTTCTCTCCGAGAAGCTTCACTTAAGCAGAAAATAACACTACGTTATAACGACAAAGTTATCAAACATGACTTTCAGGTGGGCACCCTCGTCCTGCGAAGGAACCAGAAAGACTCGCGAGAAGGCAAGCTTGCCGCGAACTGGGAGGTCCCATACCGCGTCCGCGCGAAAACGGGTACAGGAGCCTACTTCCACGAAAATCTGCACGGGGAAGAACTTGCTCGACCATGGAACGCTGAAAAGCTAAAACAATATTATAGTTAAGCACTACCCACGACTCACTAGCACCGCGCTTACGGGGACACACTAAGGTACGAGCGCGACACCCCTATACAGAACACGATGATCAAAGACCCCGTTGTGTGTGCGCGAGGACCTTTGATCCGACGGGGATACCTCGATCGAGCTCTGCCGTTGTTGTATCAATTAGGCAGAACATCCAGCTCGCGATGGGAAGTTCACGCCACGAAGCTAAGACCTCGACCGAGCTCTTAGCCTCGTTGAAGGTCGGAATGCGCCTCCGACCACCCGACCGGCTCTCCACGCGGTCGGGACTATCAAGGTCGAGCAAATCCCAAAGTCTTTAATACTTAGACAAAAAACAAAGTATAGCAAATGCATTAACATCACACACAATTAAAACCATGCAAACAACACTAGCAGATAAACGAAGGTACATTAAAATGGGCAGAAGCCCAATGTACAAATATTACAATTAGATGTCAAAAAGCCCCTGGCACGCAGGCCGGGTAGAAATATTACAATAAATAAAAATGGCTCGTAGGCCGAATAGAACGGGGAAGAAAATCCTACTTAGCAGTGATCCCTTCAGGCTGCTCGGGATCATGGACCTCGTCGACTCTCATCGGTTGCACGATCTGACCGTCGACCACCTCGTAGTTGGGGTCAATCCCCTCAGTTGAAAGGTCGGGGTTGAGGACCTGAAGCTGCTCCACCGCGTTCTTGAAACCTATGCCCACGACCGCGAGATTGTCTTCCTCGGCTTCCCGGAGTTTCGTTATCAGCGCTGCCCGCGAAGTCAGCAACCTATCCTCCTCGATTTCCTCCTCAGCGAGGCGGACAACCTCCTCTAATTCAGCGTTCCTCGCCAAGAGACGATCCCTCTCCTCCTCGACACCGGCGAGACGTTTCCGCTCCTCCTCGGCACTCTTCAACTTTTCCTCCAATTTCTGTTGAAGCTCGACCTGGGCCTGGTTCTGGCTTTTGCAGTGAGCCAGCTCCTTACCCACCTTCTCTATTTCGGCCGAGATGGACTAGAAACTTTCTCGTAACTTGTTCAGCTCGCTTGCGGGGCATGCCTCGTCGTTTAGAACTAAGGTAGCCGTGCAAACCCGCATCACAACAGACACATCCTCCACCAGCATCCTTCGCCGAGAAGACTTGTCGATGCTTAAGATGGCCTGAGTTTCGGGGCCACCCACGCAGAGCGAATTATTCCCCATAAAGAAGTTCGGCCGTGTGTGACAAGGCGGGAGCACAAATTTCACGGCAGGGGGGCTCTCGTGCTCGGTAAGGTCGATACCCACTATTTCTGCAAGCCGTTGCCTCTTCGGAGAGCTCTGGGGGCTGAGAGAATCACTACCCTGGTGAGAGCCAGAGGAACCCCCGGGTGTCGGGGTGGGAATTGACTCCTGCACTCGGAGCTGGTCGACACGACTCTTGCCTCCTTTCTTCACAGCACTGTTGGCCTTCAGCTTCTTGAAGCGCTCCTCAGCATTCGACATCTTATCTGCAAAGAAAACAAAGAGGTCAGTAGTTCGAAAAGAAGGATGAAGGGAAAGACAAGTAGGGGAGGCCACCCCCACCTAACAGCTCGAGAGCCTCCTCGTCAGAAAACGTCTCGAGGAGAGCCCTAGTATTGATCAATTGACGCTTCGTCAAGACCTGCCCGTCATCGCCCAGAACGAAGTCCCCTTTTGGCATCACGAGCTTTGCTTTGTTAAACCCACTGACAAACTTAACTATGGCCTCGTGAGCCAAGCGATCCCCTTCACAAAGTCTGTCGGGGCTGGCGATATAGCTGTCTGTTCCCCTCTTAAAGTGTTCTTTAGTCCAGAACAACGGGAACTTAGGCACAAGGGTCTCCTCTCGCCATCCACCAACCTGTTTGACAACCCGATTGTACATGGTATTCACGGCCTCATGGGTGACCGGCCTCACGAGGTAGTACCGGTACTTGAAATTCCACACAGAGTCCATATAAGTGTGAAACAGGTTGTTCACCTGTTTGAAGGACACCCAACCGCGCCTACCGTCCCCGGCCTGTCGCTGAAGGTGGAAAATGCTGAAAAACAAGGGCACGGTTGCCCCGATCTTTAGATATTTGCACACTAGCTCGAAGGCCCTAATGAAAGCAAGAGAGTTGGGGTGGAGTTGAGAAGGGGCCAAACGCAGCCAGGTGAATACGGCCTGCTGGAAATCCGTGAAAGGTAGACGCCACCCCGCCTCGTCGAACATAAACTCATAGACGGGGAACCGCATCCCGCTGTACGTCGAGCAGATACGATGGTGTGGTAGAGGTCTAAACACGTTCCACGACTTCGGTGAACCTATAAGGCGGTGCTCGACGGTACAAAATATTCCCTCCTCATCCAGGTCGACGAACTCGGATATCATGTTCACAGCCTCCTCGCAGGCCCACTCGTCGGGCGTCCTCTCCCCGGCGCTGGATGTCTCCGCCATAGGTGAACCAGGCCCGTCGTAGATATCCAAAGACCCCTCGGCCACTTGCAATACGTCCATTTACCTGAAAATCAGAAGGAAACGGTGAATTCGATGACCCATATCAAATCCACCCCTTCCACCACTGATCAAGTGAAACGGCGAGGAGGAAACGTCGGGGAACGCGAACCCGCGACCACCCTCAGGTCCGCGGGGAGCGGCGTTGGGCAGGACCCCGAGATATTCAACCCACGTCCCCGAGATTCAACAAAAGAACTGAGAGACGTTCATCTCACGACCCCGAGACATTCTTCATGTCCTCGTGGATTTCATCGTCTCTCCCCGCGAGATTCAATGAATAAACTATGAAATTCCGCCGTTTTTGCCAGATATTTCGTGATTTCCATGGGAACTTCATCATTTCACCATAAGATTCACCCTACAAATGCAAGCGAAAGAGGGAAAAGAGAGAACTTACTTCAAAAAGTACTTTCGGTAGGGTTCCGGTACGGCTGTCAGCGGCGGCGAACGGAGGCAAACGGCGGTTGAAGGGAGAGCGAAGGAAGGGAAAGTTAGAGCAAAGGGAGAGCAAAAAACGTGCAAATAAAATGGGCTTCCCCTATTTATGGGGCTCTCACAAGTCTCGAGGGCTCCTAGGCAATCGATTGCGCTACCCTAGCGTAGCCGCCCTAGGGAATGATGAGTTGTGACGCGTGGCACACGTTTCCCCACGCGCGTCTTTTCATTTCCCAACGAGCGCCTTCCCATTCACCTCGCTTCAGACTTCTCATATCCCCGCGACGTCGCACAACTTCGGTCAACCCATCCCGAGGGTCGATTTGTCTCTCCTCGCTTGACCTACCACTCCTCGTTAGCATCCCTTCCTCAATGAGTCCTCGACATGGCTAGCCCTTAAGTCATCACTCTGATGCTCAGAGCAACGACTTGGGGGGCTCCTGTTCTTGACTGGGCCGGGGCATGCTCATCAGTCGAGCAGGCCCAACCCACAATGCCTGGGATGGCCCAATAAGGACTCCTAGCAAGACCACTGTCGAGCACAGGCTCACCTCCACAGGTCGGGCACACGCCTAACCTCGGGTGGGTACGACACTCACGGATGGACCATCGGGTGCAGGCCCTAAGCCTCCCGGGCTCGCCTCTCCTTGACGCTCATGTGCTCCTCCCCGAGAGGGGCCATCCCCGCCCGCAAGTGAGTCCTTCCCGCGAGGACACGTCTCTCCCCGACACGCAGGACTCCTCCCCGCGAGGACACGTTCTCATGTAACCACCCACTCCCGATGGAATCGGTCTGCCCTAATTCCGAAGATCTAGGAACGGTTACCCCAGGGCGAAGACCACGTGCTGATCTTCACTACGCCACGTAAGCCCTGACAGTTACTTGGATTGGGCCTGGCAATCCAGCCCAATGCAAGTAACCGTTGGCCTTGCGCTGGGGACTCTCTATAAATACCCTCTCACTTGAGAGGGTCAGGTTTCTCACTTCTTAACACTCTAACCTTCTTCTCTTGTACTTGCTTATTCTCTAACGGTTAGCTTACTTGAGCGTCGGAGTACCTTGCAGGTACACCCCCGCCGTCTTTCAACCGCACCGGAGCTGAAGTCCAGACGACGTTGTTGGCCTCCAGAAACTGTCTGATCCAGGTACGATTAGTTATAAAAAGGGAAGGTATTAACACCCTAAATATCTATAGTATCCTATAGGAACATCTTGCTTATATTTGTGTTACTGTTGTTTTACTTGTTGTGTAATGGGAATTTGTTGATTGGTTTTGAGTGAGTGAATGGGGAATTTTTTGGTGTTTTTGAAATGCAAAGTAAACTAAGACAAAGGGATAAGAACCTAATGGTTTTGTTTATTATTGTGCTCGCTAAGACCTACAATCTTATGCCTACGTATTCTCAAAAGGAAGTTGAGAAATTAGAGCGTTTGTAGTTCCACCTACTAATGGGTGGAATTGGGTCTGTTGGTTGTTGAGAAGTGACAAGTTGTCATTTTAAGGGAGATATCTCACATATTCACCACAAACTTTTTTTGAGAAATAATAGAATAAGGGAAGAAGCTTTAAACTTGGATGAAAAAAATCCAGAGCAATGCCACATCTTCCTTTAACTGAGTCTTTGCATTTTAAGAGAAGGGCTTTAACTTGGATATAGAATCAACAAGTATGCCACTTGCATCACTTAAATGAAAAAATTATTTTGTGCCATAATAAGAGAAGGACTCCAACTTGTATTTTGAATCAACAAGTGTGCCACTTACATCACTTAAACGGAAAAATGTTTGAAAAGTTTGATTTATGTCGTGGGAAATAGAAGAGACATCTCTTCCATAGAGATGATTCATGTCTCATCTCTAGGGGAGTGTTTTGAGTTTGAAACCAAAGGTTGGCTAGGGTTTGACATTAAGTCTGAGGTTTGAAGGTTTGAAGCCATAAGAGGCAGTGTTTACCTTAGGAATATAAAAGGGAATTCTCATCTCTTTGAAGAGTTTTGAGTTTGAAGTCTAACTCCTTTGTACAAAGCCCAAGAGGAGGCTAATGTTTCCTTGTATAAAGCCCAAGAGGAGGCTAATGTTGATAGTTGGAACTTCAACAAGGAAAACCTAATGTTTGAACTAAGTTATAGCTGAAGGGTGTCCTAATGTTTTTGTGTATAAACATAAAGGAAAAAGCTAAAAAAGGTTTGTTAATGTGCTTGGTAACATCTCGCAATCTTATGCCTACATATCCTTAAGAGGAAGTCAGAGCAATTGTAGTTCAGACGTAAGCCCGAAGTGTAAAAAATGTCAAGAGAAACTCAACAAGGCAAGTTTATTTAAGCTTTTAAACAAGTGTAGTCATTAAGGATGACATGAACATGAAATGATTAAGCATGATATATCAACACGTGGAAGTGTATCAGACAAGGAGATATGTTCATCATGGTAAGAGTTTATAAAGGAAATACTTGAATGTGTGAGCAAAGATTTTAATATATGGAAGCAATCACAAAGAAGTTCACGTAAACAGATATTCATAAATGAATCGAGGATCCGATGAATATGGGGAAGGGTAATCAAAACCCTAATGGAATTTCATGGAGATAATCACATGGACAAAACATTCAAACATGGTTGAATTAAGGGCTTTGGGGGATCCAAACTCAAGTGGAAGCCCTAGTTATGTATCAAAGTGTTTTTGAAAAGTTGGAAACAAAACCCTAATTTCAAAACAATTAATCCAAGCTTTGTTCAAAGTTCAAAGTTTAATTAATCATGGTATGAAAGGAAAAATAACTCAAGATGACATGTTATGAACATTGGACAAGAGTTAACCAATGCATGTTATGGTCCTATGAAGATTTATGATTAATTAGGTCAAGAGATAATCAAGGAAAATCCTTTAGAAAGTATAAAAACACTTAAAAAGGATCATACCTTAACCTAATAAATAATGATCAAATAAATAATATTTTTGGAATATTTTTGTGGATTCATAAAATAGACAAGATAAATAGGAAGTGTGCAAAAAATTGGCTCAAAATAATTATTTTTGCTTGTTGAAAAAATTGAATGAATTTGTGAAAAAATGAAAGAAAAATAGGTGATAAAAAGGAAGGATGGCCCTTCCAAGGTTTGAACTCGCGCCATTGGGGAGGAGAGTTTAAAATATTACCAATTGAGCCACTTGCGTGTGGCTGATAGAGAATGGCAAGTGATAATAATATATGAAAAATCCTTTTGAAAATAGTTAAAAAAAAATAAAACCAAAAGGTCTGGGGCGAGGGGGATTCGAACCTCAGACCTTGGACACACTCAAACTCTTAAAACATGCGCATTAACCATTGGGGTGGTGATACACCCGTTTATTCATTTGCAACGAAATAAATATATAGAAAACATGTTTTTTATGTTGAAAAATGGTGCCCTCCATGCTCGTCTTCTTCCACGAGCTTCATCAATATTTTGAATTTCTGAACTCCCTTAATACTCAATGAAATGACACGATGTAAACATGAAAGTTGCTAGAAATTTAACAAGGAATTGAATGGCATTAATCAATTTCATTTATATTAAGTGAAATTTGAATTAACACGTATGAACATATGAACCCTAAAACTGGAAAAATCAATATGAAATAATGTACACAATAGTTTATACATAATTAGTATAGGGAACACATTCACGACATCATGACAAACAAGTTTGTAACTTAAATGATCAAATATGATGCATGGTTCATAGAGATCAGTTTAGAGCAACTTACCTTGCTCAAGTGGAAATAGAATTCCTTGATAGGAGTGTTCTAGATGCAGTTTCTTGATGCCAACAACTTCCTTGACCTCCAAGGAGTGTGTTACAATGCTTGAATTAGTTTGAAAACTTATGGAACTTCCTGGCCTATTTAATCTGCAACTTTGAAGCAAAATGGAACAAAAGGCTGTAACTTGATGATTCTGATGTTAAAGAAGTTTGATGAGTGTTTGGATCACTTCTATATGATGTATATGAAGTGCTTGGATGACTGGTTTGGTTGGAAATTGCTTGGAGTTGAAGTTCCAAGTTTTCACCTCTTTGGGGTTTTGAAATTTTGGAAAGAAGATGAATGAGAGAAAACTAGCTTCTTGCTGAGTTTTGGTGTGTTTAGAATGAAGGAATTAACCTCTATTTATAGGAGAAATGAGTCTGATATTTTGAATTTGAAAGGTGTTAGGTCTTTGGTTGGATACATTTTGGCTAAAAAAAGTTTACAGCAAGATGTTGGGTAAGATGTCCTAACAGGGTTATTCAACATCTTTGTTTGGTACAGCAGGCGCTGCTGTTTTATATCTCTTGATAGATTTGATTTTATTTGATGAGAATCTTTAGATATACCTCATCATTATGCGTAGGTCAAGGAGATTTATTAGGAGCAAGTCCAGATTTAATTTGATTTCATAAAAAGGATCCTTGAGAGTTTTTAGGAAATTATAGAAGATTTGTTCCTATTTTTATGTGAAGATCTTGCAGCTGATTTAATAAATGAATATTGGATATGATTGAATAGTCCAAGCCCATACTGCAAGAGTTTATATATAAGGACTTGCTAGACCTAAAAGAATACACAGACAACAACAAGCCGTCGGTGCAACATAAGGGTCTAGGGTTTTGAGAGTCTCTTGTGTAGTTTGTAAGTCACCCATGTATCTTTTGATAATATGTGGTCGACATAGGTTGTTGTAAATTGTTATCACTTGAAGCTTTTAAGCAAGAGTTGAGTATTGTTCTTGGATGAAGCTTTTAAGCAAATCCAAGTTAACTTGGTTGTCAAGAATGATTGACAGAATTCTGTATTGATAGGGATGATGTAAATATCACAGGTAGTGATTTAGGGAAGTGAGTGGGGTATCTCATATCAAAGAAGATGTTATTTGATAAAGTCTTCATAGGGTAGATATTAGGATATAAAGTTGTAAACAAGGGAGTTTAGCTTTGTGACAATTCTACAGATAATGGAGTCTTCTTCCTGGGTTGGTATCCCCCAGATGTAGGTGAATTGCACCGAACTGGGTTAACAATTGCTGTGTCTTTTATTATTCTGCAGATTTAATTATTTTGTTAGTGTTCATGATAAACATGTTGGATTAGATGTCATGACATCTATGTGTTTCTACAGTTCTGATATTCAAGGTACCAGTCTGTTGTTTCTGTTCCTTGTTTAAATGTTTATGCAGAACAATGTCTTGACATGTGTTAGGACATCTACTGTCTGCAATGCTAGAATTTCAATTGGTATCAGAGCAGGCATCCTGTCTGTTTCTGGATTAGATCTTTGGGAGATACTTTCTGGCATTTAAACAAGGAGGAGTTTTGAAGATCAGATCAATCAACTCAGACATACTCAAGGGTATTAATGGATAGGATGGATGTTCTGGATTGAAGGTAACAACCCGGTGGTTGTTCATATTGCTGAGAAGGTTCTACAACAACTACAGGAGAAGTGATTAGTTCTCTTGTTGGGGTGCCTTATAAGATGTTCTGACATCTTATTAGGGCAAGCAGGATCTGTTCCTTGGTGGTTCCGCTGCATGTGTTTCTGATGGAAGAGCTATAGAATTATGGGATTCTGGAGTTGTTACTAAAGACAGTTGGTGGAAGATCTTAATCGTCGGCCTCTATAGTTGAAGATATCTGCATCTTTTTATTCCAAAGTCAGGAGCGATAGAATGAAGGGAGTTGTTGGAAGATGTCTGTTATAGTGACTTGGTACTTGGAAGCTTAGTTCCATGGTGCAGTTTAAAGTCAGTTGAAGAGGAGAGGAGTTGAGTTTAAGTTTATCAAGTTCTTGCTCTGGGAGTTTGATAAATTGTGGATCGGCTAGGTTGTCAAAGATACTTGAGAATTCTCTCAAGTTCACTCATAAAGGCGTCTCTGTCGTGCATCTGAAGTCTTCTAGTTAGTCTTCTGACTAGAAGGTGTTTCTATGAAACACAACCTGAAGAAAGTGGAAATGATTTATTTTCACTATCCAAAACAGCAAGGAATGATTTATCTCTTTTAACCCTAAGGGTGGATCCAATCTGATTGGAGTTTTGAAAATTGTTGAGGTAAATAAGGTTCGTTCAGAGAGAATCTTAGTTACTTGAGTCAAGGGTGGCAACCATGGTATCTCAACATTTGTTGTCAAAGAAGATACTTGCAAAAGATTGAATACTTGATAAGTGTTCATGAAATGATCTGGTGGAGCTTAGCTACAACAGTGAAGAAGGGTTATTGGACAAGGATTTAAGATTAATTGTTATTTGTGGAATTCATAAGTATTTAATTGATTATCCTTGAAAGTCAAGATTACTGATGTTCAACATGATGTAGGAACATCTCATCATCAGAGTTTGTGAAGAATCATGGGAGGGGTACTGCATACACTTTAGCATTTGTTTTGGTCTTGGGTGTTGACCTAAGAATCGGCTTCAGTCTGGTGTGACAGAAGCATGTGATCTCTGGAGAGTTTCCTGGCAAGAAACTGGTTTGGACATTGGTGCTGTTGAAGATGAAGATGAAGACATCATAATCTTGATGGTTAATTCTTGGATCAGTTTATTTCTGATCTAAGAGTATTGGAGTGCAGCAGGTGTGTTCAAGTTGTTACTAGAAGCATCTGATGTTTATCTGGAAAGTGTCCTGGCAAGAGACTTGTCCAGAATGGAGTACTGGTGTTAGCACAACTTGGATCAGTTTGTTTATGATATAGGTACTTGGGAGCATGGGATCGTGCTCATTTTGAAGGTCAAGGTTAAGTGGCAATTATCTCCGACTTTCTACATACTGCTCTACTAAGGAAAGTGGCATTCTTTGGTATGTCTATGGTGTAGTCTATGACTACTTATCTTCTGAAGATTCAGACGTGGCAGGTGTGAAGTCTTTGGAGTTTCAAAGCAGTTATTCATCAAGGTGTGAACTTGAAGGGAATATATGTGAAATGTTTAAGCAGGATGGAGGTCGTCTACTCAAACTTGGTTGTTGAATAAAGTCTATGAGAGCATGGAACTCTTATTCTGATAAAGGGGGGGAGGTTCTTCTAAGTGGCAGAAGGAGGAGCTGAATTTAGCAGTTGGATGTAGTATCATAATGTTCTGACATCTAGCTTAACATCAGAATCTCAGCTGGTGATGTGGCACATCAGCTTAAGATAAGGTGATCTACAAGAGAATGAAAGTTATGGATGCTTCAAAAAGGTCTATCTTATACAGTTTGCGAGAGCTATGGATTGAGAAGATGTTACATGTCTAGAGGCTTGGTGGATCCAAGATGTCTTGCTATGGAGCAAGTAGTTCATGTAACTTGAAGATCAGATTTCATTGGTGGATCAGTGTATCTTGTGGGAGTTCTGAAGAAGAGTGAGATCAATCAAAAGGTGGAATTTGGTTGGTTTCATAGTGTGCATTCAAGCAGGGTGTTTGGAGCTAATTACTCTTGGGTAGAAGGGTAGTTGGTTGAAAACGTAAGGAGGTCCTGGTTCTCTTGGAACTTGTGGTAGAAGTTCTAGGTTGAGGATGGAAGTATGCCTTCTTTTGGTGGATGAGAGTTTATTTCTCTCTTGGTTATCTGGAGTTCTTGTTCAACCTGGTGGCGCAGTGTTGTTTGAAGATCTTCAGTTGGATTACTATGCAAATAGTAAGTCCAGTAGTGGAGCATATCAAGAACCATGGTGTGTGGTGTCTGTGATGTGTGAAGAATGTCCTAACTGATGTTAGAACATTTTCTGTGTTGGTTATTCTTGGAGTAGGATACTAAGTTCTGAGTGTAGAACTTGACACTCACATCTTATCTAAGAAGTATTTATCTTATCATACGGTAGAATAATGGGTAAAGGATTGTCTTGGAAGTCTGGTGTGAATGGGACATGCTAGAAATGGATCAGTTTGGTGCTTGTGGAGCAAATGGGCTGAAGATTTCTGGAGCATGTATACGATATCTGACATCGTTAAGAAGATAACAAACTAAGAGGTGTGGTATCTCTTTGAGGAATGCGGATCATTCCAAATCAATTGGATTGTATCTTAAGGAACATGGAGGTCTATACACGAGAATTCAAGAGGAATTCGTGTGGTGTATAGATGGGTTCAAGAAGAGGGGGATCAATGGAGCTTTGATCATAATCCAAGAGTTTGTTAATTTAGGATGGTGATCCTAATGCGACCTCACGGGAAACATGATGGTGTTCATGTGTGAGTGATTATTGGTTCTTGTCAGAAGAAGCAATAAGTGCAGTTGAAGATTATGTTCAGCAGGTAGGTTGGACAGAGGGTGCGCTCTTGAAGACATGAAGATGCGTCTTATGTTTTCCATTCATCTACAAAGTGTTCATTGGAGGAGCACTGGTTATCTTAGATAGGGGGAGTTGCTCCTTGATCTAAGAGGTATTACTGCAGGGGTGAAGTTCAGAATCAAGTTTGTTTGAAGGATAAGCAAGTTGTGATTATTCTTAATAAGATGTCAAGAAGGATGCCTTGATATTGCTCTACTGGTTAAGTTCTGGGTGAACTTATCAGGTCATTCTGATTCTACCAGACTAATTGTGTATGACAGGGGGAGTACTGCTACTGACTTGCTTGCTTTTTGTTGATTGCCCTTAAATGCATAGTTCCTTGGATTGGCATATTATGCCTAAAAAGGGGGAGAAGTAAGTAGTAGTAGTGTTCTTTGGTTGTTTCCATAAAAGGGAGCTAGAAGTGTTATCCAAAGGTTGTTTTAGGCAAAATTTACCAAATGGGGAGATTGTTAGGTCTTTGGTTGGCTACATTTTGGCTAAAAAGAGTTTACAGCAAGATGTTGGGTAAGATGTCCTAACAGGGTTATTCGATATCTTTGTCTGGTACAGCAGGCACTGCTGTTTTATATCTCTTGACATATTTGATGTTATTTGATGAGAATCTTTTAGATATACCTCATCATTATGCGCAGGTCAAGGAGATTTATTAGGAGCAAGTCCAGATTTAATTAGATTTCATAAAAAGGATCCTTGAGAGTTTTTAGGAAATTATAGAAGATTTGTTCCTATTTTTATGTGAAGATCTTGCAGCTGATTTAATAAGTGAAGATTGGATCTGATTGAAGAGTCCAAGCCCATACTGCAAGAGTCTATAAATAAGGACTTGCTAGACCTAAAAGAATACACAGACAACAATAAGTCGTCAGTGCAACATAAGGGTATAGGGTTTTGAGAGCCTCTTGTGTAGTTTGTAAGTCACCCATGTATCTTTCGATACTATGTGGTCGACATAGGTTGTTGTAAATTGTTCTCACTCGAAGCTTTTAAGCAAGAGTTGAGTATTGTTCTTGGATGAAGCTTTTAAGCAAATCTAAGTTAACTTGGTTGTCAAGAATGCTTGACAGAATTCTGTATTGACATGGATGATGTAAATATCACAGGTTGTGATTAAGGGAAGTGAGTGAGGTATCTCATATCAAAGAGGATATTCTTTGATAAAGTCTTCATAGGGTAGATATTAGGATATAAAGTTGTAAACGAGGGAGTTTAGCTTTGTGACAATTCTACAGATAGTGGAGTTTTCTTCCTGGATTGATATCCCTCAGATGTAGGTGAATTGCACCGAACTGGGTTAACAATTGTTGTGTCTTTTATCATTTTGCAGATTTAATTATTCTGTTAGTGTTCATGATAAACATGTTAGATCAGATGTCATAACATCTGTGTGTTTCTGCAGTTCTGATATTCAAGGTATCAGTCTGTTATTTCTGTTCCTTGTGTAAATGTTTATGCAGAACAATGTATTGACATGTGTTAGGACATCTGCTATCTGCAATGCCAGAATTTCAAAAGGATTGGGATGTAAGCCATTATCCAACAAGTGATGTCATGCACCTATAACTTGAAAGCCACAATACACATGGACTATTCTTCACATGGATCTCATTATGATCTTTTGAGCTTTGTTCCTTAAGGTTTCATCCTATCCCTTGATGTTCTAATCAAGTTTGGGAAGATTGGAGGGATTTTTCAAAAAATCACTATAGCACTTTAATGCTAGAGGACAAACCTCACTTCTCACTTTTGAAATGATCATTTTCACATGCCAAGTGATGAATCTTTGAAAATTCAGTTATGCTTTGCAGAGCACATGCTTGTATGATCATTTGGGAGTTGATCTTGTGAAGATTTTAGGTTTGCAAAGCTTATCCAAGTTGTGTGGATTTTGAGGTTTAGCAATTCTGTCTTGAAAACCAGTTGTGGCAAGGCATGTTGCAGCATCCATAACTTCTTGCTCTAGTAAGGGATTTTGATGTTCTTGATCATTTTGGGAAGCTGTTATATCATACTTCAACTTTGATGTTTAAAGTTGGTCTTGAATCATTGTGGATCATAGTGAAAAATAGCCCTAAAGTTGGCTTAAACACAAGACAGATTTTGTCCAAAATTTCACTAAGTGTTTAGGTTCAAAAGTATGGAACCTCCAACTTCATGGCCTTATATCTTAAAATCTACACACTTTTTGGGAAACCACCCTTATTGACAAAGTTGTAGTATGTAACAAGCTCTTCAATTTGATCTTTGGATCAAAGAAAATGGTTACTTGGTTTGGAAGTTATGCCTTTGCAAAGTAGGGTAAAAATCATTGAGTTTTATTAATTAGAAAAAAAATTCAACTTTCTCAATGTTGCCCTTTTCACAAGTAACCTCACATTTCTTGATTTTTCTTGATCATACATGATCTAAATCACATATTAACATTGTTCTTGATTTGAAGAGACCATGTTTGACCAAAAACTCCAAAAGTCAAACTTGGTTTTGACCACAGTTGACTTTTGTATTAGATGTATTTTGAACTTTGTGATCCTTTATGAAATCAAACCCTTGGGCTATTTAAACATAATGGATGGACTCCAAAGGTGTTTTTGAGTGTCTTGAGTCAGGTCCCAGGGTTTGAGATCATGCCTTAGTTAAAAGTCAAAGGTACAGTTGAGTTTTTCTCAGAAACCCTAGTTTGCGGATCAAATGAATTTGAATTCTTGCATTGCTTATGAATCAAGTTATTTGGGTTAGTCCAATCATATGAAGGGATTAATATGAGGCATTTGAGGTCCTTGAAACATATTTGGAGGTTTGGGATCATGCCTTGCTTCAAAAGTCAACTCAGGGACTGAATTAGGTCAAAACCCTAGTTATGGTGAACTGAGGATCTTGAGCTTTGATAAGCTTGTTCATGATGAAATTTTGTACTTGATTATTGATGAGTGAAAACTCTTGATCTTCATGAATTATATAAGGACTTGAGATGTTGAACATGATGCTCATCCCCTGGTAATTCATTTGCTTGAACCCTTGAGGAATAACCTAACCTGTAAAGCAAGCAAGCACACATATCTTGTTCTTGTGATGGGTTAGTGATGCATAAAGATATGTATAAATGTAATGATGAATGTTATGTCAATGATGTAATTGTGGTGGCTGTAGCGTATAATTTTTGTCGGTGACGCGACCACCTTACTGTAATGTTGGAATTGGGTGCTACTTTCTAATTTCTTATTTATCCTATGAAGCTGGAAAGAAAAGGGAAGATATCTAAAACTAACCTTGCACGCAAATGTTTTCTTTAACAAATGCTAAGAGATCGGGGATCGGGGTCTGGTTATATAAATGGAAGCTATTAACACCCAATGTATCTATGGTAATCCATAGGAACTCTTTATTGCATGTTTCTCTGTTAACTTAAAATGCTTTTTGTGTTTATCTGCTGTGGCTTGGAAAAGTTTCTCCTTTGGGAGTGTTAAGAGAATGTTTTTATGGTTTTTGGGTTTTCTGTTGTTTTTGGGAAGGTATTGGACCTAAAGTTTTTGATTTGCGTGCTTGCTAAGATTTTGCAATCTTAAGCCTACCTATTCCCGTAAAGATATCTGGGAAATCAGAGCAATCGTAGTTCCTCCTATTTCTATGGGAGGAAAGATGTGCGGTGTCTTGTTTAAGGCCCAAGATTGAAGCTAGATGAGTATTTGTGTCTTGTTTAATGCCAAAGATTGAAGCAAAAAGGGTGATTGAGAGAAAATTTGTCATCTCTAAAGGGAGATATCTCACCTATTCATCACAAATATTGAGAAATTGGTTATAAGGGAAATTACTTCAACTGGGATGTGTGAATCCAACAATGCCATAATTTTCTTTATAAAGGTGATGTCATGAAGGAAGAAAGCTTTAACTCAGTGTAGAGCAATGCCACTTTTTCCTTTATGAATCTTTCAGGTTAAGAGAGGGACATTGGCTTGGATGTTAGGGATCCAGAGGCTTGCCACTTACAGCTGTTAAATGAAAGATAAGTTTTAACCAGGATAAAGGAAGGACTCCAACTTGGATTTTGAATCAACAAGTGTGCCACTTACAACAATCATCTGGAAAAAGGTTTTGATTGTTTGTTTTAATATGTGATGTATTGAGGAAATATCCTCATGCAGAATGGACTCATGGTCTCATCTGAGGGGATATTGATTTTTGTGTGCCTTGATCAAAGCTCAAGGTTGAAGCTAAAAGAAACTAACTCTACTGAGGAGGGTTTTATCTGTCTTGTACAAAGCCCAAGATTGAGGCTGACTGACTCTACTGGGGGAAATTCTTATATGAAGCCTAAGAGGAGGCTAACTTTTGCGAGGATTATGGAAATCCATGAGCAGGTCCAAATTGTGTTAGGGAATCCATAAGGATTACTCTTGCTGGGAATCAAGGTAGAGTTGAAATATCAGATGCCCTGAGGCTCTGATTTCATTGAGGATTTGTTGATGGTCAATTGACCCTGGCTGAGATGTTTAAGGTGAAAGCTTAAACCTTATTGGGGGGCCAAGGAAGTTAAAGTTGAGTTTGAAAACCTATGGAGTTTTTAAATCTGTTGGAGATTAGTATATTGGCGAGGATCAATGTTTTTCCTATGCTTTTAGGAAACTTGAGGGTTTCTTGGTGAGGTCCAAGAGGAGATAAGACTTTCCAAGTATACTTGAATGAAGCCCAAGAGGAGGCTGAGACTGTCCAAGTCTCTCAAGAAGTATTAGGCTCTGGTGTAGAGAGAGGTCTTTGTATGATGCCCAAGAGGAGGTTGAGGGTTTAAGGGATGAAGATCAACCCTAAAATGATCTGATGTTTTGGAATTCTGACTCTCCTGAGGATTGAACTAGTGGAGATGACTAATTTCTATCCTATGCCTTTAGGAGGCCTTTGGGTCCTTGTATTAAGCCCAAGAGGAGGCTGAGGAACTTCTAAGAAGCCTGTGGGTCCTTGTACTAAGCCCAAGAGGAGGCTGAGGATGCTTTTAGGAAGCCTGTGGGTCCAAAGCGATGAAGAGTTCAAGAAAGGTTTCACCGGGAATTAATCATTTCTTTGTTGAACAGTTCTAAGGTTTGAAGAAAGGTTTCACCGAGAATTAATCCTCTCTGGGGAAATGAATTTCTTGTATACATATATATTTCTAAGTTTGACAGTCTTGAGAAAAGTTTCACCGAGAATAATGCCTTTCTCTGTTCCATATTGTATAAGCCCAAGAGGAGGCAGACTGTATAGGGAATTTCCTATGAGGGAACTAGTTTTTGACCATGTTGAAAGTAACCTCTGGTTTGACCTAAATATAGACCTAACTGCTGGGGAAAACTCTAAGCAAGATATGCAGAGGTATATACAGACAATTATATTGACATATATATAAAAATAAGCATTGAAAAAGATATGGGGACTTACCTTCTGAGAAGAAGCCCAAGTGTATTATGATCTTTTGTATTGACTACAACTGTATTGTCTCTTTTAGGGTTTCAAGAAATTGAAGAACGTTTTGAGGAAACTTTGAATTTGAATTTGAATTAAAAAAACAAGTTGTTTTTAAAAGGAAAAGAGTGTTTGGGGCTTATACAATGACTGAGGCCCAGATGACTTATTTGAAAACATTGATCGTACTGCGATACTGGCAGATGTTGTGGGACTTATACTATAGCAGAGGCCCAAAAATTGTTTTTGTACAAAGAAGGGTTAGGTCTTACACTCTAATAGAGGCCCAAAAGTGTTTGTGAAAAAAGGATAATTGGGCTTATACTCAAGGAGAGGCCCAGATGATTTATTTGAAAAGGCGACGATCGCGCTGTGATTTTGAAAACCACAGAGGGACTTATACAATTAATGAGGCCCAAAATTATTTATGTACAAAGAGGAATGGGTCTTACACTCTAATAGAGGCCCAAAAGTTTATTTTTATACAAGAGATGGGGCTTATAACTCAAGGAGATGCCCAGATGAAAAATAGCGATCACATCGTTGATTTTGAAAATCGTATCGGGACTTATACAACGATTGAGGCCCAAATGGTATATTTACAAAGGAGATGAGTCCTACACTCTATTAGAGGCCCAAAAGTGTTTCAAAATGAAGTTTGAAAAATCAAAATTAAGAGAAACCCTAATTTTAATTAAAAAAATATAATTTTCAAAGGAAATTAAATAAAAAAATTATATAAAATATCAAATATATTTAAAAACAAGTTGTCAACTTTGAAAAATGTTTTGAAAAATCATGTTAAATCACATGAAAGCTTGAAATTCATTTGAATTTGAAAATTCAAGGTGAAAATTTCATTTAAAAATGTTTAAAAAACAATAAAAATGAAATTATTTATAAAAATTCAAACTATATTAAATAAATAATACAAATTTGGTTTTTTTGTAGAATAAAATATTTTAACATTTTTGTGACTTTTTTTAAAAAAGAACCAATAAAAAATGATTAAAAATGAAAGAGAAATTAATTTTTGAAATCAATTAATAAAAATATCAAATATTCAAAAATTCAAAAATTTGAATTATGGCGCGAAGAACTTCATCTTCTTCCTTGCGCGTGCCCTAACTCTCAGATTTGCAATGCCTCATCTATCTCATTGAATACGTAATGAATTTGACTTTTGTAAACATGAAAGTTGTTTGTTTTTGAACAAGGATTTCAGTGATATAAATTAATTGCATTTATATTAAGTGTGGAGTGAGAAATAAAAAGATGAACTCAAGAACCCTAATTTCTGCAAGAACACTATGAAATCCTATTCACGATAGCTACAAAGCAATTGATTGAGGGGAAACACTCTACATAAGTGCAGAAACATGTTTGTAACTTGAAAACATATTTATGATGCATGGATCATAGAGTTTGAGAGTGTCAGGCTTACCTCTGCAAGAGGAAATCGAATCCTCAGTTGTAGGTATTACAGATGTTGTGTGATGATCTGGACAACTTCCTTGGACCTTAAGTAGTGTGTTTGCAAGCTTGGAATAGATTGAAACACCTTGGAACTTGTTGTGGTACCCCAACTTCAAATAGGCCAAAAAGCTTTTGTAAACATGAAAGTTGTTCGTTTTTGAATAAGGATTTCAATGATATAAATTAATTGCATTTGTATTAAGTGTGGAGTGAGTAATCAAAAGATGAACTCAAGAACCTAATTTCTGCAAGAACACTATGAAATCCTACACACGATAGCTACAACGTAATTGATTGAGGGGAAACACTCTACATAAGTGTAGAAACATGTTTGTAACTTGAAAACATATTTATGATGCATGGATCATAGAGTTTGAGAGTGTCAGGCTTACCTCTGCAAGAGGAAATCGAATCCTCAATTATAGGTGTTACAGATGTTGTGTGATGATCTAGACAGCTTCCTTGGACCTTAAGTAGTGTGTTTGCAAGTTTGGAATGGATTGAAACACCTTGGAACTTGTTGTGGTACCCCAACTGCAAATAGGCCAAAAACCTTGAGCAGATGGTTGGTGACTTTGTGATTCTGATGTTCCAGATTTGTTTTGAGGTTATGGATCACTTGTATATGACATAAGTGAGGTGTTAGGATGGTTGGTTTGTGTGGAATTGCTCTCTATTTAAAAATTCGAATGTGACTTGCTAAAGAAGCATTTTCTGGTTTTTGAAGAAGGATTTGGAGGAAAACATGTATTGCTATGCTTTGGTGTACTTGAATTGATAAAAAAGAACCTCTATTTATAGTAGAGAAACTTTGTTTTGGGAGCAATAGTGATTGGAGGCTGGATCACTCCAATATCCATTGAACTTTGTCATGTAGCCAAAGTCTCCTCTAGCCATTGACTTGAGTCAATCTTGTAGGATATGAGTCTTCTGTTGTTTGGATAAGGCTTGACTCCTTTAGTGATGAATGACTTATTCCATGCCACCTCAATGTATCTCTTGAATGCCTTGAAACAAAATTGAAGTTTTTGGATTTTCAACATTGAATTTCATATGCCAAGGAATAGGATTTTTGACTTGGTGGCTTGGTGATCAGATCCCTCATCATTCAAGTTGATTTTGGATAGAAATGAAATGATACAAGTGTCCAAAATTGGCTCAAGAAATCGTGGGAGCCAAGTCATGTTTTCATGCCTTTGTGTGGGCAGGGTGAAAAATGCCATTTTTGGAGGCTTATAACTCCTTGCTCAAGTTGAACCATAGGAGGCTCTTGTACTTTTTGGAAAGCCGCAATAAAATAATTCAACTTTGATGTCCAACTTTGGTCTTGAAACATCTTGGATCATAATGAAAAATGGCCTCAAAGTTGGTGAAAATGCAAAACAGATTCTCTCCAAAATTTTACTAAGTATTGGAAAAACGAACATTTTCATATTTTTGTGATTTTGATCACTCTATAACTCAAAATCCATGAGGATTTGGAATCTGTTGCAGTTGACAATCTTGAAGTATGTAATGAGAGCTTTCATTTGAGCTTTGGATGGAAGAAAAATGTTACTTGGATCACAAGTTATGGTCTTGCAAAGTTGGGTATAAATCACTTTTTTTCATAACTTAGTGAAATTTCAAGTTTCTTATGGTTGCCCCTTTTGCAAGTAACCCTACTTTTATTGATTTTTCTTGATGGATGATGATGCAAACCATAAGTTAACATTGTTTTTGACTTAGGGAAGCCATGTTTGTCAAGAAATTCAAAAAGTCAAACTTGATTTTTAGGCACAATTGACTTTTTATCAGATGAATCTCAAACTTTGTGATCCTCTATGAAATCAAGTCCTTGACCTAATTTAAACCTAATGGATGTATTCCATAGGTATTTTAGAGTGTCTTGAATCATGTCCCAAGGTTTGGGATCATGTCTTGGTCCAAAGTCAAAGGTACAGTTGACTTTTCATCAGAAAACACTAATTGGTCCAAATGAATTTGAATCCTTGTACTGATTATGAACCAAGTTTCTTTGAATCAATACAATCTTGTAAATGTATCAATATGATGTATTGGAGGTCTTTAAAACACTTCTTGAGGTCTTGGCTCATGCCTTGCTTCAAAAGTCAACTTAGGGGTGAATCAGGTCAAGAAACCCTAATTCCTGATTTTTGATGAATGCATCCCTTAAGGCTACTTTGAACTTGTGATTAGGTCCATGAGGTCCCTTTGAGCTTCTTGGATCATGTTTTGAAGTATTAGCCCATGCCCAGATGAAAATTTCTCTCTGGGGGCCTTGGTCGACCAAAACCCTAATTTGGTGACACTGATGATCTTGAGGCTTGATCAACTTGAGATGTTGCATTTTCATGCTTGACTCTTGATGTGGGAGACCTCTTGATCCTTCATGGATGTTTGAGAGGCTTGACAAGTTAAGGATCATGTCCATTCTTGATTGATCCTTTGTCTGAGTACTTTGAGAGGGTTCAAAACCCTAATTCTTGATTGTAGTGAATGCTCAACAATCCCTGAGAGGGTTGATGAGGTATGGAGGTACATCCATATTGTGGTGATGATTTACGCAATAATGGGAAATCTTGTGGTCAAAATTTAGGGTATGACAGATGCCCCTATTTAATCTTCTTAGACCTGAAGGTATGAATGACGAAGACATTCGGACATTCAAGATAAAAGAGGATTAAATATCGGAATAACCAAAATTTTGATGGTGGTTATGAATGGTAGCTGTTTGCTCATCCATCTTGTTTTGCTAAGCAAGGCTACTTAGAAAAGGGTAAAAATTCCCCTCGATCCCATTCTTCAGCCATGGAACTGGTCTTAGTTTCTTTTGAAATAAACTTCCCCTCGATCCTGGTCTTCAGCCTTGGAACTGGTCTCAGTTTTCTTTTGAAATAAACTTCCCCTCGATCCTAGTCTTCAGCCAAGGAACTGGTCCCAGTTTTCTTTGTAATAAACTTCCCCTTGATCCTGGTCTTTAGCCATAGAACTGGTCTCAGTTTTCTTCTTGTCGAGTTCTTTTCTTGACAAGGAATGCTATCCGTTGTGGCCGTCTTCACCAAACTTCTCGCCGAGTTTTACTGGGGAGATGTCATTTGATGGAAAAAGATTTGATGTCAAACTTGCTGGGGAAACCCATTTGTCTGAACTGCAGAGGTGTGCAAACTTCTCCGTGGGAGATGCCATTTGTCGACCTTACAGGGGAAAGCAAGTCTCTTGAGAGATTGCTTGTTGCTTGGTGATATTACATCATACTTCCCTTCAAGACCTTTTCGGAGAGACGCCATGTGATGTAATCCAATTTTGAGGTGCTGATGACTCCATTGAAAGCAAAATTTTCGGAGAGAAACTGCCGTATTGCCAAGAGTCTTCTGTTGAGAGGCTTTCTCTGGGGATTTTTCCTTAATCTGGGAAAGCAAAATATTCATCTTCAATGGTGAAGAGTGATGTCCCAAAATGTGCATGTCCAAATGACTTCTTGCCTTTCAAAGGTTCAAATTATCAAAATGTTTGAAGACCGATTCCAATCCAGGAATAAACTGGAGAGATTGTTTAGACGGTACATTTTCCTGACGAGGAAAGAACTTAAACTGGAACTTTGTCCTATCTGACGCAGAAAGGAAGACTGACAACTCTATCAGAGAGAAGACGTTTATCACTTGGGGATGAAAATGACCAAATTGATATTGATGCAACATGTGTATGAATATGAATTAATTATACACGATGTATATATGTTTATGCTGACAAAACAGACACGACATACAGACTGATGAGGAATACAACTGGATACTCGGCCACTCTGGGAGATGGGGGTATCAATGGAGATTCTGAAAGTTGTACATTTACTCGGGAATAGGGATTCATGCATTCATTCCGGTTTTCGGAGGTACAAACTTGCTAGGGATATGAATCCGTTCTTGTTATCAGAGGTGGACCTTACCGGGGAGAAAAACCAACAATTGGTTTTCAGAGGTGAGAACTCTGTCGGGGATGACAGATGGGATCTTCCATCTGGAGCAATTGATCCTTCATTCAGGGTGTACTAATCACAAGGAGTACTTTGATTATGCATTTTGAAGTTTTGATCACTACCATAGAAGCAACCGATATTCTTTTTTGTGCTCATTAATCAAGAGGAAATTACCATCTTTGTTTTTTAAAAGCAGAGGGAAAATTTTAAAACAAAAGTAAAAAATTCATTTTTGTTTCAAGAATCGTTGATCATACTAAAATGTCATTCTGCAAAGTGAAATAAATGAGAATTGCAAATAGAAGGCACACAGGCCCAAATTTTATTGATAGAATGGTAATCAGCCGAACGTGTGATTCCAGGGAGCATTACAAAGTTTAGAAAATGGTAATTTAAAGGGAAAGGGGCTACATTGAAACATAACGACCGTTATCCTTCCATCAACTTTGAATTTTGGACATTCTGAGCTTCTGTCGAAGGTAACTTCAAATGAAGATTTTCGACGGATGGCGTTGTCTTTCAGGAGCCAAACTTGTTGGATGCAGTTACTTGCCATGAATCCCTAATTTTTACCTAGATTTCCCTTTCGGGTTTTCAATCCATCGGGATGATTTTTGTTTATGTCTCTAATTATTGCCTAGACCGCCCTTTAGGGTTTTCAATCCACCGAGACGTTTTTTTTATTTAGGCAAAGTATTTCTCGACTACAACAACATTTGTGGGGTAGGTAAACTTTTCTCCATCCACGGTTGCGAGTCTCAAGGCACCGCCTGAAAAGGCTTTCTTAACAACATAGGGGCCATCATAATTCGGGGTCCATTTGCCTCTGGAATTAGTGAGGAATGATTGTATCTTTTTGAGCACAAGGTCTCCTTTCCTGAAAACACGAGGTCGGACCTTTTTGTCAAACGCTTTCTTCATTCTTTGTTGATATAACTAACCATGGCACAAAGCCATCATTCTCTTTTCTTCGATTAGGTTCAGTTCATCGTATCGACTTTGACACCATTCAACTTCCGTCAGCTCGGCTTCCATCAATACTCTGATTGATGGGATATCTATTTCTATCGGGAGCACTGCTTCCATGCCATATACAAGAGAGAAAGGGGTTGCCCCTGTTGAAGTGTGGACAAATGTGCGATAACCGTGAAGAGCAAAGGATAGCATCTCGTGCCAGTCTTTGTAGGTTACAACCATCTTCTGAATGATCTTCTTGATATTCTTGTTAGCCTCTTCTATCGCTCCATTCATTTTAGGTCGGTAGGGAGATGAGTTATGGTGTTCGATTTTGAACTCAGCACACAACTCTTTCATCATCTTGTTGTTCAAGTTAGATCCATTATCCGTAATGATCTGGCTTGGAACACCATAACAACAGATGAGATTGTTCTTGATAAATCTGACCACCACTTGTCGGGTTACATTGGTGTATGATACTACTTCGACCCACTTGGTGAAGTAGTCAATGGCTACCAGGATGAACCGATGTCTGTTTGAAGCTTTGGGTTCAATTATGATAGTCATGTCGATTCCCCATATAGAAAAAGGCCATGGAGAAGAAAGAACTTTGAGATGCGTTGGCGGTACATGGATTTTTTCAGCGTATATCTGACACTTGTGACACCTCTTCATGTACTTGTAGCAATCGGATTCCATTGTCAGCCAATAATATCCTGCTCTCAGAATTTTCCTTGCCATTGTATGTCCATTGGCATGAGTACCAAAGGAACCTTCATGGATTTCTTTCATTAACATGTTTTGTTCTTGTCTGTCTTCGCATCTGAGCAAAACCATGTCGAAGTTTCTCTTGTAGAGTGTATCACTGTTCAGAAAGAAGTTGCCAGCTAGTATTCTGAGAGTCTTCCTATCTTTTCTTGATGCCCCAGGCGGGTACTCTTGTTTTTGAAGGAAGCATTTGATATCATGATACCATGGTTTGTCATCTATGACTGTTTCAATTGTGAAGATGTAAGCGGGCATTTCAAGGCGCGTTATGTCAATCTTCGGTACATCGTTCCATTGACTTACACTAATCATGGAGGATAGAGTGGCTAATGCATCAGCCATGTGATTTTCTTCATGAGGGATATGATGAAACTCGATTCTGTTGAAGAATGGTAACAACATTCTCGCATAGTCTTTGTAAGGAATCAATCTTGATTGATATGTGTTCCACTCTCCTTTGATCTAATTGATAACCATGGCTGAGTCGCCATACACATCCAAGTTCTTTATCCTTAAGTCAATTTCTTCTTCGAGACCCATGATACAAGCTTCGTATTCGGCCTCATTGTTTGTGAATTTGAATGTTAATCTGGCGGTGAAAGGAATATGGGTACCCTGAGGTGTTACGATGATTGCCCCAATCCCGTTTCCATAAGTATTGACGGCTCCGTCAAATATTAGTCCCCACTGGAAACCTGGTTCTGGCCCTTCACTGGGTAGCGGTTCATCGCAATCTTTCATTTTCAAGTACATGACATCTTCGTCTGGGAAGTCAAATTTGACTGATTCCTGATCGTCAATCGATTGATGAGCCAAATGATCGGCTAAAATACTTCCTTTGACGGCTTTCTGAGCATGATACTCGATGTCGTATTCTGATAACAACATCTGCTAACGGGCAATCCTTCCCATGAGAGCAGGCTTTTCAAAGACGTACTTGATCGGATCCATTTCGGAGATTAACCAAGTAGTGTGACAAATCATGTACTGGCGAAGACATTTGGCTGCCCAAGCCAGAGCGCATCAAGTTTTATCGAGCATAGTGTATCGAGTTTCACAGTCCGTGAACTTCTTGCTTAAGTAGTAAATGGCAGACTCTTTTCTTTTTGTCTCGTCTTGTTGGCCAAGCACACAACCCATGGAGTCTTCCAAGATTGTTAGGTAGATGATCAATGGTTTTCCTTCCACTGGAGGAGACAAAATAGGGGGTTCAACAGATATTCCTTGATGTTGTCGAACGATCTTTGGCAATCTTCTGTCCATACACAACTTTGGTTCTTTCTGAGAAGTTTGAAGATCGGTGCGCATGTCACGGTCATGTGGGATATGAATCTTGAGATGTAATTCAGACGTTCCAAAAATCTTCTGACCTGTTTTTCAGTCTTTGGTGAAGGAATTTCTTGAATGGCCTTGACTTTGTCAGGATCAACCTCAATTCCTTTTTAGCTGACGATGAATCCCAAGAGTTTTCCTGAGCGAACACCAAATGTGCACTTATTAGGATTCAAGCAGAGTTTGTATTTTCTCAGACACTCGAATAACTTCGATAGGTGTTCCACGTGCTCTTCTTCTATTTTAGATTTGGCAATCACGTCATCTACGTACACTTCAATCTCTTTGTGCATCATGTCGTGAAATAGAGTTGTCATGGCCCTTTGATAGGTTGACCCCACGTTCTTTAGACCGAACGACATTACCTTGTAACAAAAGGTGCCCCATGGGGTGATGAATGAAGTTTTCTCCATATCTTTCGGCTCCATCTTGATTTGATTATAGCCCGAGAATCCATCTATGAAGGAGAAGACTTTGAATTTCACTGTGTTGTCTACCAGCATGTCAATGTGTGGTAGGGGAAGTCATCCTTTGGACTTGCTTTGTTCAGATCCCTGTAGTCTACACACATTCTGACTTTTCCATCCTTTTTTGAAACTGGCACTATGTTGGCTAACCATTGAGGATATTCTGAGGTGGCAAGGAAACCTGCGTCGATCTGCTTCTGCACTTCCTCTTTAATTTTAATGGCCATATCTGGATGAGTCCTTCTCAGTCTTTGTTTTACTGGAGGACATTCTATTTTCAGTGGTAAGTGATGTTCCACGATGCTGGTATCCAACCCTTGCATGTCCTGATAGGACCAAACAAATACATCTGGAAACTCTTTGAGAAGTTTTATCAAGTCTTATTTGACAGTTGTACTGAGTAGTGCTCCAATCTTAACTTCCTTCTTTTCTTCTTCTGAACCCAAATTGACCGTTTCCAACGACTCTTTGTGAGGCTCAATGGACCTTTCCTCTTGCCTGAGTAATCATGAGATCTCTTCTGGAATTTCTTCGTCCTCTTCTTCTTCAGCTTCAAATACCGGAAATTCAAAGTTGGGAGAAAGCATTGGATCGTATGTTTCAATGGGGTTTAAAACAAGCAATCTGCATGACGTGATGATTCATTTTTAGAAAAGATAGAGAGGATGCAAAAGTGTGTGCAATGTTTTTCTGAAAATGCTTGTTTTTATTTTGGGTTGTTTTTTAGGATTACCATTTTCTGAAAAATGAAAAGTGAAAACATCACTAAATGCGGGAATTCAGAATGACATTATTTATTTATGATTTGTCGATTCTTGAAACACAACCCTATAAAACAAAACTTTGTCTCTTTGGGCGAAGCAAAAAGAGACATTTACAGAAAAGTAAGCCCTATAAAACATCTATTTCACCCGGGCAAGGTGAAAGGTCAAAACAAAGATGGTAATTACTTGACTTATGGACGACTTTCGGGACATCGATTGCAACCCAATGGCGACGCACTCCTCTATGAATCACAAAGTCTGGTACTTTCCTTCTTGGTTTGTCTTCAGAAATGATATTGATTTCTGGCAGAGTAAGATCATTTGAGTCTTCTTCCCATGCAGAGTTATCATAAGAGGACTCTTCTGTCGCATCTTCCATAATGCTTTCACTCTCAAAAGGATCTCCTCATCCAGTTGGTTGGATGTCCTCGTATCTGATGCGAGAGCTTTCGGGAGCAGTGTATTTGACTAGAAAGTCGTACTTGCCGCTTGGCTGTCCTAAGGTATCCCAGGTTTATGTGGGAATAGATGAGTTATCTTCCTTAATGACGTTGACCTCAGGAAATGCATAGTTAATGAATTCTTGTCCTGCAATATTTGCAAATTCATCAACATGGTGTTGGACATTTTCGGAATGTTCAGAGTAAGTATTCCATGACTATGTGGGAACATAGGTATTCTTTTCAAGACTACTTAGTTGATAGGCATGGCCTGGCTGACTCTTTTGCCCCAAGTCTTCCGCGTATGGCTTCCAGATAGGCAAGTCAGGGGATCATAATAATCGTAGTAAAAGTTATCTTTCTTCAAATTATCTTTCTCTAATGAATTGGGTGGAGCACGACATCCTTCGTGACCACAATCTCCGTAGACCATTCTGACATCTGCTCTTGGTATATATCTCGGGCCCTGCTTCGGAGAGAAGAATGGCACATATGCTTCTCCCTGAGATATATAATGAAATTCTGGTATGACAGATCCCAGATGTCCTACAGGATGTCGAGACATCTGGTCTGTTACAGAAAACATGGCAAGGTCTGATATTCTTCTTTCGCACACATCAGGCATCTGCTGATCCTTCTTCACGACAACCCATCATGACAATTATTCAAAACCAGATCATACACACCTGCAGGAACCTGTATACTATACATCTCAAGAATCTTATTTCAAACTTCTCATGCAGATACCAGGGAACCATAATCCTTTGGTCCAAAAAAAACACCAACTCCTCCTTGCTCCAAACACAAATCTGAAATGCTCATCCTAGATGGTTTGGATGACAACCCAACAATGAAGACACCAGCCACCCAGTTAGGTTAATATATCTCCTCTGTGCACAGCCCTTTGAGTTTCTCTTCCACTAGAACAAGAGTTCCACGCACTCATAGACTTGATAGTGATATCAAGTTTGAGTAAAAAACCCTCATCCTGTTTTTGAGAATATCCACTAGACATATTGAGAAAAATAAATTCTCAATACAAAGATGTCAAGACATTATGTCTGACATTTCGACGATCGCGCTGTGATTTTGAAAACCACAGAGGGACTTATATAATGACTGATGCCCAAAATTATTTATGTACAAGGAGGAATGAGTCTTACACTCTAATAGAGGCCCAAAAGTTTATTTTTATACAAGAGATGAGGCTTATAGCTCAAGGAGATTCCCAGATGAAAAACAGCGATCGCACCGTTTATTTTGAAAATCATATCGGGACTTATACAATGACTGAGGCCCAAAATGGTATATTTAAAAAGGGGATGGGTCTTACACTCTATTAGAGGCACAAAAGTGTTTCAAAATGAAGTTTGAAAAATCAAAATTAAGAGAAACCCTAATTTTAGTTAAAAAAATATAATTTTCAAAGGAAATTAAATAAAAAAATGATATAAAATATTAAATATATTCAAAAACAAGTTGTCAACTTTGAAAAATGTTTTGAAAAATCATGTTAAATCACATGAAAGCTTGAAATTCATTTTAATTTGAAAATTCAAGGTGAAAATTTCATTTAAAAATGTTTAAAAAACAATAAAAATGAAATTATTTACAAAAATTCAAACTATATTAAATAAATAATACAAATTTGATTTTTTTGTAGAATAAAATATTTTAACATTTTTGTGACTTTTAAAAAAAAAAAAAGAACCAATAAAAAATAATTAAAAATGAAAGAGAAGTTAATTTTTGAAATCAATTAATAAAAATATCAAATATTCAAAAATTCAAAAATTTGAATTATGGCGCAAAGAACTTCATCTTCTTCCTCGCGCATGCCCTAACTCTCAGATTTGCAAAACCTCATCCATCTCACTGAATACGTAATGAAATTGACTTTTGTAAACATGAAAGTTGTTAATTTTTGAACAAGGATTTCAGTGATATAAATTAATTGCATTTATATTAAGTGTGGAGTGAGTAATCAAAAGATGAACTCAAGAACCCTAATTTCTGCAAGAACACTATGAAATCCTACACACGATAGCTACAAAGTAATTGATTGAGGGGAAACACTCTACTTAAGTGTAGAAACATGTTTGTAACTTGAAAACATATATATGATGCATGGATCATAGAGTTTAAGAGTGTCAGGCTTACCTCTGCAAGTGGAAATCGAATCCTCAGTTGTAGGTGTTACAGATGTTGTGTGATGATTTGGACAGCATCCTTGGACCTTAAGTAGTGTGTTTGCAAGTTTGGAATGGATTGAAACACCTTGGAACTTGTTGTGGTACCCCAACTGCAAATAGGCCAAAAACCTTGAGCAAATGGATGGTGACTTTGTGATTCTGGTGTTCCAGATTTGTTTTGAGGTTATGGATCACTTGTATATGACATAAGTGAGGCGTTAGGATGGTTGGTTTGTGTGGAATTGCTCTCTATTTAAAAATTCGAATGTGACTTGCTATAGAAGCATTTTCTGGTTTTTGAAGAAGGATTTGGAGGAAAGCATGTATTGCTATGCTTTGGTGTACTTGAATTGATCAGAAAGAACCTCTATTTATAGTAGAGAAACTTTGTTTTGGGAGCAATAGTGATTGGAGGCTGGATCACTCCAATATCCATTGAACTTTGTCATGTAGCCAAAGTCTCCTCTAGCTATTGACTTGAGTCATTCTTGCAGTCTATGAGTCTTCTGTTGCAGGGATAAGGCTTGACTCCTTTAGTGATGAATGACTCAGTCCATGCCACCTCAATGTATCTCTTGAATGCCTTGAAACAAAATTGAAGTTTTTGGATTTGCAACATTGAATTTCACATGCCAAGGAATATAATTTTTGACTTGGTGGCTTGGTGATCAGATCCCTCATCATTCAAGTTAATTTTGGACAGAAATGAAATAATGCAAGTGTCTAAAATTGGCTCAAGAAATCGTGGGAACCAAGTCATGTTTTCATGCCTTTGTGTGGGCTGGGTGAAAAATGCCATTTTTGGAGGCTTATAACTCCTTGCTCAAGTTGAACCATATGAGGCTCTTATACTTTTTGGAAAGCCCCAATAACATACTTAAAATTTGATGTCCAACTTTGATCTTGAATCATCTTGGATCATAATGAAAAATGGCCTCAAAGTTGGTGAAAATCAAAAACAGATTCTGTCCAAAATTTTACTAAGTGATGGAAAAATGGCCATTTTCATATTTTTGTGATTTTGATCAATCTATAACTCAAAATCCATGAGGATTTGGAATCTGTTGTAGTTGACAATCTTGAAGTATGTAATGAGAGCTTTCATTTGAGCTTTAGATGGAAGAAAAATGTTACTTGGATCACAAGTTATGGTCTTGCAAAGTTGGGTATAAATCACTTTTTTTCATAACTTAGTGAAATTTCAAGTTTCTTATGGCTGCCCCTTTTGCAAGTAACCCTACTTTTCTTGATTTTTCTTGATGGATGATGATCCAAACCATAATTTAACATTGTTTTTTACTTAGGGAAGCCATGTTTGTCAAGAAATTCAAAAAGTCAAACTTGATTTTTTGGCACAGTTGACTTTTTATCAGATGAATCTCAAACTTTGTGATCCTCTATGAAATCAAGTCCTTGACCTAATTAAAACCTAATGGATGTATTCCATAGGTATTTTAGAGTGTCTTGAATCATGTCCCAAGGTTTGGGATCATGTCTTGGTCCAAAGTCAAAGGTACAGTTGACTTTTCATCAGAAAACCCTAATTGGTCCAGATGAATTTGAATCCTTGTACTGCTTATGAACCAAGTTTCTTTGAATAAATCCAATCTTGTAAATGGATCAATATGATGTATTGGAGGTATTCAAAACACTTCTTGAGGTTTTGGCTCATGCCTTGCTTCAAAAGTCAACTTAGGGGTGAATCAGGTCAAGAAACCCTAATTCCTGATTTTTGATGAATGCATCCCCTGAGGCTATTTTGAACTTGTGATTAGGTCCATGAGGTCCCTTTGAGCTTCTTGGATCATGTTTTGAAGTATTAGCCCATTCCCAGATGAAAGTTTCTCTCTGGAGGCCTTGGTCGACCAAAACCCTAATTTGGTGACACTGATGATCTTGAGGCTTGATCAATTTGAGATGTTGCATTTTCATGCTTGACTCTTAATGTGGGAGACCTCTTGATCCTTCATGGATGTTTGAGAGGCTTGACAAGTTGAGGATTATGTCCATTCTTGATTGACCCTTTGTCTGAGTACTTTGAGAGGGCTCAAAACCCTAATTCTTGATTGTAGTGAATGCTCAACAATCCCTGAGAGGATTGATGAGGTATGGAGGTACATCCATATTGTGGTGATGATTTGCACAATGATGGGAAATATTGTGGTCAAATTTTAGGGTATGACAGTGGCATCTTAGAGGGTAAAAATTAGTGTATGATAAATGCCCCTATTTAAGTTTCTCCGATCCGTAGAGATGAAGATTGACATCTTAGTCTCGACCAGATAGGGGAGGCTTAAATACAACAACATACAATTTTGGCTCCTAAGAAGCCACAAAAGGTGATATGATATGAATGCGCTTAAGAATGCAAGATATGAGACCTGTGGGAAATGATGCCACAGGAGATTGAGTATAGTCTAAACCACATGGGTATAACAACACGATTATCCACTAGGGAAAGAAAATTGGGGAAAATGTTGTAACTCTTATATGGAGAGAGACAACAACTTCTATGGGGATATAGGAACATAACTCCATAAGGGATGGTGTTATAGCTCTGACAAGATTGAACTTCCATCTTTGGAAAAATGATTTAGCGTCTTTTTTTACTAAGTATTTTTACTTAGAAAGGGTAAAATAAACTTCCCCATGTTTCGAGTTGTACGCCACGAAACTGGTCTCAGTTTTCTGGAATAAACTTCCTCTCGTTTCTGGACATAAGCCATGAAACTGGTCTCAGTTTCTTCTTTAATTAAGTATTCTTCTTGAAAAGGGTAAAACAGGCAAGTTCCTAAAAAGGGTAATCACTAACTGAAATAATAACTTCACCGATGCGGGCCGGTTAATTTGCAAAACAAATTTCTCAAATAAAGAGAAACTTCTTGTAGGGGTCTTCATCAAACTTCTCACAGGGATTCACTGGGGAGATGCCATTTGATGGAAAATAGACTTCATTATACTTCTCTTAGAGACTTCTTCGGAGAGATGTCGTGTGATGTTAAAAAATTAGGATTCAACAATCAAACTTCTCTGCGAGACTTTGTCTGGAGAGACGCCATTTGATAGAGAATAAGGATTCACAAAAAAAACTTCTCTAGAGAGATGCCATTTGTTGGAAAAATATCTTCATCATACTTCCCTTCGAGACTTCTTCGTAGAGATGCCATAAGATGAAAGAAAATTTGATATGTTCAGCGGGGATAGACAAACTATTTGGAAATAGACTGTCATTTTATGATTCACTGGGAAATCCGGGGATATGAACAAGCTTCTTAAAAAGAGATTGCTACTTGTTGTCATGTGTAGATTCCAAAACGGAATAAATTCATCTTGCTGAGGAAACCTCAACAGATTCTCTCTGGGGACGTAAACCACCTAAAAGGCGCAAAATAAATTCCCTTTTAATTTAGAGGTTCAAGTTATCAAAATGGTCAAAAGACCAGCTCAATCCAGGAACAAGCTGGAGAGATACCGTCAAACAAGACGCTAACCAGTGAGGAATGAACTTGAACCGAGATTTATCTTATCCAAGTGTGGAAAGGAGAACTAAATCAAAACTTCCATGAGGATTAACTTAGTGGGGAGTTTTTAGAAAGGATATATATTTCATTCCTATGGCTGACCAATCTATTGGAGAGATGAAACATATCACTCGGGGATGAACACAACCAAGGTGAATGAAACAAATATTATCAACAAATGCAACGCGAATATGAATTCAACTATGCATGATATATGTATGATATGAATGCGTTTTATGTCTTTATGCTGACAAAACAGATGCAAGGGACATATTGGTGATGAAATAAACATCACAATGAAATCAGGTACTTAGCTAGTTGGTGGCGAGTATTACGACGAGCATTGGGTCCACTTTTACCAGAGCTATGGGATTGTACGTCCGACACATCATGGCCTTCTGGAGTAAAGACCCATCATTTCAGAGATACCTTTCAAGGCAAATCATAAGAACATTCGATCCTGTATTTCGAGGTTTAACCGTTCTTGAACCAACTGTTGATATTTCTCTTTATGTTCACAAATCAAAGGAAAGTAAACACAAGCATTTAAAAAAAAAAAATTTAACCTTTTGTTTCAAGAATTTTTGTCAAAGTAAAATAAAAATGTTATTTTACAAGATATAAATAAAACAAAAGTTTCAAATAAGATGGGCAGAAGCTCAAATTTTATTGATAGAATGGTAACTCGCAAATAACGTGATTCCATGGATTATAACAAAAATGGAAAAACGGCAATTTAAAGGGAAAAGGCTACATTAAAATATAATGACTGAATTCTCCTTAACAATTTTGAATTTCCAATGTTCTTTGAACTTAGGCGAAGGTGCTTTGATTGGAGAGCTTTTCAATGGACGTGGCTGCTTCAGATAATCCAATCTGGTTTGATGCAGTTACTTGCCATATATCCCTAACTTTTGCCTAGATTGCCCTTCCGGGTTTCCAATCCACCGGGATGATATTTTTTATGTCTCTAATTTTTTCCTGGACCACCTTTTTGGGTTTTCAGTCCATCGAGACGATGTTTTTGCTTTTTGTTAGGCGAAGCATTTCTTGACTGCATAGACGTTCGTAGGACGAGTGAACTCTTCCCCATCCATAGTTGTAAGCATTAAAGCACCGCTTGAGAAGGCTTTCTTGACAACATATGGTCCGTCATAATTAGGAGTCCACTTGCCCCTAGAATCAATAAGAAATGATTGAATTTTCTTAAGCACAAGGTCTCTCTCTCTATGAATACACGAGGCCAAACCTTTTTGTCGAAAGCCTTCTTCATTCTTCGTTGATATAGCTGCCCATGACATAAAGCTGTCATTCTCTTTTCTTCAATTAAATTCAGATCATCGTATCTGCTTTGACACCATTCAGCTTCTGTCAATTAGCTTCCATCAAGACTCTCATTGATGTGATTTCCACCTCTATGGGGAGCACAACTTCTATGCCATATACCAAAGAGAAAGGGGTTTCCCCTGTTGAAGTACAAACAGGTGTATGATATCCATGAAGAGCAAATGGTAGCATCTCATGCCAATCCTTGTAGGTCACCACCATCTTCTAGACGATTTTCTTGATATTTTTATTAGCTGCTTCAATAGCCCCATTCATCTTAGCCCGATAGGGAGAAGAGTTGTGGTGTTCAATCTTGAATTCAGCACATAATTCCTTCATCATTTTGTTATTCAAGTTCAATCCAATATCAGTAATGATCTTACTTGGAACACCATATCGACATATTACCACTTGCCTAGTTACATTGGCATAAGATGCTGCTTCAACCCATTTGGTGAAGTAATCAATGGCCACTAGGATAAAATGATGTCCGTTGGAAGCTTTAGGTTCAATCATGCCAATCATGTCAATTCCCCACATGGAGAAGGGCCATGGAGAGGAGAGAATATTGAGAAGAGTCGGTGGTACATGAATCTTGTCGGCATAAATCTGACATTTGTGACACCTTCTCACGTATTTACAGTAATCAGATTCCATTGACATCCAATAGTATCCTGCTATTAACATTCTCTTTGCCATTGCTTGCCCATTGGCATGAGTACCGAAAGAGCCTTCATGAACTTCTTCCATTAACATGTCTGCTTCGTGTCTATCCATGCATCTGAGCAAGACCATGTCAAAGTTTCTTTTGTACAACACATCATCATTCAGGAAGAAGTTGTCAGCCAATCTCCTGAGAGTCTTCCTATCTTTCTTTGATGCCCCAAGTGGGTATTCTTAATTCTGAAGGAAGCATTTGATATCATGGTACCATGGTTTATCATCAACAATCTCTTCCACGGTAAATACATAAGTGGGCCTGTCAAGGCGCATAACATCAATTCTAGGTACATCATTCCATCGATTTACAACAATCACGGAAGATAATGTAGCCATTGCATCAACCATGTTATTTTCTTCACGAGGAATGTGATGAAACTTAACTTTGTTGAATAAAGGTAACAAACTTCTTGCATAGTCTTTGTAAGGAATTAATCCAGGTTGACGTGTTTCACATTCACCTTTGATCTGATTTATGACCAAAGCCGAGTCTCCATATACATCCAGAATTTTGATCCTTAAATCAATGGCTTCTTCAAGTCCCATGATACAGGCTTCGTATTTAGCTTCATTATTGGTGCATTTGAATGTCAATCTTGCGGTGAAAGGAATATGGGTACCTTAAGGTGTAACAATAATGGCTCCAATTCCGTTTCTATAAGCGTTGACAGCTCCGTCGAATATTAATCCTCATCAAGATCCTGGCTCTGGCCCTTTGTCTGGTAATGGTTCATCGCAGTCTTTCATCTTTAGGTACATAACATCCTCATAAGGGAAGTCATATTTAACAAATTCATAGTCATAAATTGGTTGGTGAGCCAAATGATCAGTTAGAATGCTCCCTTTGACAGTTTTTTTGAGCATGGTATTCAATATCATATTCTGACAACAACATCTTCCAGCGAGCAATCCTTCAGGTTAAAGTGGACTTTTCAAAGATATACTTGATTGAGTCCATTTTGGAGATCAACCAAGTAGTATGACAGTCATGTATTGACGGAGACATTTGGCAGCCCAAGACAAGGCACAACAGGTTTTTTCAAGCACAGTGTAACGAGATTCACAGTCTGTGAATTTCTTACTTAAGTAATAAATGGCGTGCTCTTTTTTCTTAGTTTCATCTTGCTGGCCAAGCATACAGCCCATGGAATCTTCCAATACTATTAAGTATATGATCAAAGGTCTTCCTTCCACTGGAGGGATCAACATAGGAGGCTCAAACAAATATTTTTTGATGCTATCAAAGGCCTTCTGGCAATCTTCTGTCCATATACAACTATGGTCCTTTCGAAGAAGTTTGAATATCGGCCCATAAGTAGTGGTCATGTGGGATATAAATCTAGAGATGTAGTTTAGACGACCCAGAAATCCTCTTACTTGCTTCTCAGTTTTAGGCGCTGGTATTTCCTGAATGGCTTTGACTTTATCAGGATCAACTTCAATTCCTTTTTGGCTGACAATGAAACCCTAGAGTTTCCCTGAACGAAGGCCAAATGTACACTTGTTAGGATTTAAGTGGAGTTTGAATTTCCTCAAACGCTGAAATAACTTCAACAAATATTCCACATGTTCTTCTTCAGTTCTAGACTTGGCAATCATGTCATCGACATATACCTCAATTTCTTTGTGCATCATGTCGTGGAAAAGAGTTGTCATGGATCTTTGGTAAGTTGCACCTGCATTCTTTAGACCAAAAGGCTTTACTTTGTAGCAAAATGTTCCCCATGGCATAATGAATGAGGTTTTTTTTCCATGTCTTCCGGTGCCATTCTAATTTGATTATATCTGGAGAATCCGTCCATGAAGGAAAACACTTTGAATTTTGCAGTGTTGTCGACCAACATGTCAATATGTGGTAGTGGAAACTCATCTTTTTGACTATATTTGTTTAAGCCTCGGTAGTCCACGCACATTTTGACCTTTCCGTCCTTTTTTGGAACAGGCACTGTGTTAGCCAACCACTGAGGGTATTCTACCGTGGCAAGGAATCCTGCGTCAATCTGCTTCTGCACTTCCTCTTTAATTTTGATGGCCATATCCGGGCGTGTTCTTCTCAACTTCTGTTTGACTGGTGGACATTTTGGATTCAACGGTAAGTTGTGTTCCACAATATCGGTATCCAACCCTGGCATGTCTTGGTAGGACCAATAAAACACATCCAGGAACTCTTTGAGAAGTTCTATCATTTTTATTTTAACTGCTGGACTAAGTAGTGCCCCGATCTTCCTCTTTTCTGTCTTCATCAGAACGAAGGTTGATCACTTCTATCGGCTCTTTGTATGACTGAATGGAAGCTTTTTCTCGTTCAAGTAGTCGGGAAATTTCATCCGGAATTTCTTCCTCTTCTTCATCATCAACTTCGAATACTGGGAACTCAAAGTTGGGAGAAGGCATAGAGTCATGTTTTTCAATGGAGTTTTCGATGTTTAATATGCACATACAATTGATTGTTGTTTTTTAGAAAACGGATAAATGCGGTGGTGTACAGACATCGAAAGTGTTTATTATATTTGTTTTGTGTTTTTTTATTATTACTATTTTCCTAAAAAATAGAAAATAGAAAAAACAAACAAACAACATGGTGTTGAAAATAACATCTTTATTATTGATTAATTATTTCTTGAAACAAAAGCCTAATACTTAAGACGTGGCCCTAAAAAACATCTCTCGCTTTGGGCGGAGCGAGAGGACAAAACAAAGATAAACATTTACTTTGAGATGTGGACAACAGTTGGAACATCAACAACTATCCAATTTTGAGAAACTTTCCCAGGTGTCACAAAGTCTTGCGAATCCCTTTCATGCCTGTCTGTAGCGTGCAATTTTTGTCGGTGACGCGACCACCTTATCACCATGGGTTTCTCCTCACCACAATGGTAGGAGTGGGGTGCTACTTTCTGATTTCTTATTTACCCCGGGAAGCTGAAAGGGAAAGGGAAGCTATCTAAAACTAACCTTGTACGCAAATGTTTAACTGAACAAATGCTTAAGGGATTGGGGAGTTCGGGGTCAGGTTATACAATGGGGAGTTGTTGTAACACCCTTTTCTACCCCACAAATAAACACAGCAAAATACACAAATTATCAAAGTAAAAACCACCTCAGAAGGGTGCACATTCCTCAATAAACTCAAAATAAAACATTTGCTCCGTAAACAACGGGGTTTCCTCAAAATAATAAAAAAGCCATCAAATAGCAGCGGAACCACCATAACCACAATAATTCAAAAAAAATCAAAAGGGTTTTCAATTAAAACCATAACAATCAAATAACAACAAAAATAACAACTCAACATGGTTCGACTCAACGACCCAACCCGATGTTACAATATCAGAGCAAGACCCTCTACATCGACCAAAAGCAAATAAACTCCAAAAGTCCTCGAAGGCATCCACAGCTAAGCTTGATCACCTACATGTTACCCACGTGGAGGCAACATTCAAATGGGCAGGGTGAGTAATCACAATTCATTATAATCAATATAAAAACAAGATATGCATAAACTTAACGTCATCATCATATGCAACATCATCAGGGTCATCATAAGGCAAACATCAAATATCACGACATCATAAAGTACATTAATGCCAAATAAATGTAATGCACAACAAGACTCATGCATGTGGTACCAATTGTCACAATCGATGGACACTAGGCCACCACCCTCCAAAGATCCCCGTCATTAGGATCGATTCTACATAAGAACCGGAGCACGTCATACACTCCAATCCACACAATAGGAATAGAGCCACCACTAGACCGAAGCCCCTAAAATGCTATGAATGCATGATACACAACGTCAATATCATCATCATCAATAAAAGTCATCACGTGCATCATCATTCATCAAAATCTCATGTTAATCATATCGTCATTTATTCGTCAAAACATCACAAAATCATCATCTCATAGTCATCAATAACATCATGGTAAATCATCAGAAAAATCATAGCATCAAAACATCAAGACAGCACAGAATCATAGACGAAATTTCGCGAACATTATGCGTTTTCTAATGAGTTCGCTGTGTGAACCTGTTCGCTTTGCGAGCTGCTAGCGAACATCAAAATCCCATACAAAAACCAGAGTGTTCCCATACTGTCCCTCCTCGCCACCTTCATTCGCTCTGCAAAGCCCCCTCACTGGGACATTCGCTTTGCGGGCTAAAAGTCACAGCCCATAAATCATTCCAGTATCATCAGACAAATTATCGCGCATTCCTGCGCTGCTCGCTTTGCGAGCCTGGGGCGAGTGTTCGCCTTACGAAGGAAACGTTCGCTTTACGAACCTGCAATTTTAAGAAATCGCTGCTACGCATCAGTAGCATATCAGACCCAAAAGCTCTTACGATTTCAACCCCAATTACCCAAAAAACATCCCTACATCATTCCTAAGGCATTATGGAAATCAATGGCATAAAACCTATGACTATTAGGTCGATTCGTTACACTATTCGAAATCTCAAACCACCTAAACCTTCACAACTCTCAAGATTCTCATAAACCCCATAAACCCCTTTTCCCTTCAAGGTCAAAACAACATCAACAGAGAAATTAGCCTTGAAGGCGTACTTTTATCCGATTCAATTCAACCCTTAATAACCGGTCCACAAAAATACCCTTAAATCATCAATTTACTCATAAACCCACGAACCCACATAACCTCAACAATCAGCTTTAAACACATCGAATTCCTATATCAAAAACAATGAAAGGCAATACTCCCTATACCTCAGATTATTGATTCGAAGCTTTCTCTACTGAGTCTTTGGAAAGCTTCTAGAATCCTCGCCTTTTCCTTTTTTCCTCGGAGCTCTCACCTTCTTTCCTTCTTTTCACGTTCTAACCAAAATGAATCTTATTCTCAAATTCTCCTTTTGTTAAACGTAACTCTTGGGCTTCTAAAATGGGTTTTCCCAATAATACCCTCACTAATCCTCCTTAAAAGTCCATCTTGCCCTTAATTCCTCTAATATTATTTAAATTAATAATAATACTAATATATTCATATTATATACTATTATTTAATTAAATAACCAAAACTCCACGAAAACGCCAACGTCAATACAAACCACCAAAATTCACCAAAAATTCACAAATATTATATTTAAATAAATTAAATAAATATTCTTACGAAATTTGGGGCGTTACAACTCTCCCCCACTTAAAGAATTTTCGCCCTAAAAAATTACCTCAAAGAAATAGAGTCGGATGCGACTCCTTCATCTGATCTTCACGTTCCCAAGTCCAACTTTCGCCAACTGGTCCACCCCACAACACCTTCACCAAAGTTATGTCCTTACCCCGCAGTTGCTTCATCTCTCGACCATCAATCTGCACCGGTAATGCTTCCAATGTCAGGTTATCCTTTACTTGTACATCATCCATATGAATCACATGCGACGGATCCAGAATGTACTTCCTTAACTGAGACACATGGAACACGTCATGCAAATTCGCAAGTGATGGCGGTAAAGCGATTCGATATGCTACTTCTCCCACCCTTTGCGAAATTTGATACGGACCAACAAAACGTGGAGTAAGCATCTTAGACTTCAAAGCTCGACCCACACCAGTCACTGGCGTAACTCTAAAAAACACACGATCTCCCTCTTGGAACTCAAGTGTCTTCCTTCTCTTATCATGTTAGCTCTTCTGGTGAATCTGCGATGCTATCATCCTTTCTTGGATCATCTTAATCTTCTCAGTCGTCTCTTGCACAATCTCAGGTCCGAGTACAACACTCTCGCCTGACTCATACCAACACAAAGGAGTCCTACATCTTCTCCCTTACAAAGCTTCATAGGGCGCCATTCCAATACTAGCATGAAAACTATTATTATACGCAAACTCAATCAATGGTAAATGGCTATCCCAAGATCCTCTGTGATCCAACACACAAGCCCTCAACAAATCCTCTAAAGATTGGATAGTCCTTTCTGTCTGACCGTCCGTCTGCGGATGATAGGCAGAACTCATCCTCAACTTAGTACCCAAAGCATCTTGCAAACTCTTCCAGAACCCCGATGTAAATCTCGGGTCTCTATCCGACACAATACTCGAAGGTATCCCATGCAACTTCACAATCTCTTCGATGTACATCTCGGCTAGCTTCTGCATAGAATGATTAATTTTCATCGGCAAGAAATAAGCCGATTTAGTTAATCTATCCACGATCACCCAAATTGAATAATTTCCCTTAGCGGTTCTCGGCAATCCCGACATAAAATCCATATAAATGCTATCCCATTTACATTCTAGAATATTCAACGGCTGCATCATACCTAAAGGCTTCTGATGCTCAATCTTCGACTTCTGACACGTCAACCACGCTTACACAAACTCCGCAATATCCTTCTTCATACCTGGCCACCAAAACAACTTCTTCAAATCCTGGTACATCTTCGTAGCACCGGGATAAATACTCAACCCACTTCGCTGTCCTTCTTCTAAAATACTCTTCTTGATTTCTGGAACATCTGGGACACACACCTTGTCTCTGAACATCATTACACTATTCTCACCAATCCAGAATTCTCCTCCGTTACCTTGGTTGATCAAAGTCAACTGGTCCACTAACTTCAAGTCATATTTTTGTCCCACTCTGATCTCATCCAGAATACCACTAGTCAACTTCAACATTCCTAACTTCACACTGTCAGAGGTCTCTTCACACACCAAACTCAAATCTTGGAATTGCTCGATTAATTCCATTTCTTTCACCATAAGCATCGACATATACAATGACTTCCTGCTCAATGCATCAACCACTACATTTGCTTTGTCCGGATGATAACTCAAATCAAAATCGAAGTCCTTTCAACAGCTCCAACCACCTCCTCTGTCTCATATTCAATTCTTTCTGATCAAATAGGTACTTCAGACTTTTATGATCACTAAACACTTCGAACTTAGAGCCAAACAAATAATGTCTCCAAATCTTCAACACAAACACCACAGTGGCCAATTCCAAGTCATGTGTAGGATAATTCCTCTCATGAAATCGCAATTGTCTCGAAGCATAGCCAATAACTTGTCCATTCTGCATCAATACTCCACCAAGACCCATCTTCGACGCATCACAATACACCATAAAAGATTCGCTCAGATTAGGCAAGATCAACACTGGAGCGGTCGTCAACTTCTTCTTCAATTCCACAAAACTCTCCTCACAAGCTACATCCTACACAAAAGCTAGACTCTTTTGAGTCAACTGAGTCAAAGGTAATGCCAACTTAGAAAAGCCTTCGATAAACTTGCGGTAATAACCTGCCAATCCCAGAAAACTTCGTATCTCGGTAGCAGACTTCGGAGTCTCCCACTGTAACACAACATCAATCTTAGAAGGATCAACAACAATCCCGCCACTTGAAATCACATGGCCAAGAAAACTCACTTCCTTCAACCAAAACTCACACTTGGACAACTTTGCATACAACTTCTTCTCTTTCAATACTTGCAACACAGTTCTCAAATGCTCAGCATGCTCTTCTTAAGACCTAGAATATATCAAGATATCATCGATAAACACCACCATAAACTTATCCAAATACTCGTGAAAGATCCGATTCATATACTCCATGAACACACCAGGTGCATTGGACACACCAAATGGCATCACAGTGTATTCATAGTGACCATACCTCGTCCTGAAAGTCGTCTTCGGGATATCGTCAGGCTTAACACAAGTATGATGATAATCCGACCTCAAATCAATCTTGCTAAACACACAGGCACCTACTAGCTGATCCATCAAACCGTCGATTCTCGGAAGTGGATATTTATTCTTGATAGTCACTTTATTCAAATGTCGATAATCAACACATAACCTCATACTTCCGTCTTTCTTCTTCACTAACAGCACAGGAGCACCCCACAGAGAAACACTTGGTCGAACAAACCTCTTCTCAAGCAAATCTTCCAACTGTTTCTTCAGTTCACTTAACTCGGAAGCTGACATCCGATAAGGAGCCAGAGACATTGGACTCGTACCTAGTATTAAGTCCACTGCAAACTCTACTTCACGTTCTGGAGGCAAATCACTGATGTCCTCCGAAAACACATCTGGAAATTCACATACAACAGGTAAGTCGACACTTGTAGCTTCACGATCAATTTGCAACGATGTAAACATTGCAAATACCAGGGCTTCGTCTTCCACCAGTTCCTCCACTTGCTTAGCATACAAGAACATCAACTCTCTAGCATCGCCAAACTCAGGAAACTCCCCAGTCTTGTTATAACAATTGATATGAACACGGTTGAATTCCAACCAGTTTATTCCAAAGATTACATCGATTTGGTGCAAGGGTAAGTACACCAAATCCATCACAAAACTCTTCTCAAAAATCGTCATAGGACATCTCAAACACACAAAGGTAGTAGTAATAGAACCATTAGCTGGAGTTTCTATTACCATATTACCATTCATATCAGCTAACTTCAAACCCAATCTATTAGCACATTCAAGCGAGATAAAAGAATGAGTAACACCAATATTAATAATAGCAACCAACTCGATATTATTAATAAAACATGTACCTCGAATCAGGTTGTCCTTCTCTAGCGCTTCTGCACCACTCAAAGCAAACACTCTTCCACTGATCTGAGCAGCAGTAGCAGTATTCTTCGGCTTCTGACACCGAGTACTGATGTGACCCTTCTATCCACAATTGAAATAGGTTGGACCTTCATCTTTGCAATCAGTAGCTCTATCCCCCTTCTTACCACACCTGTAGCACCTCAACACATTATTGGTAACACATCAGCACAGTGGCCTTGCTCGCCACACTTATAACACTTCCCAAAAGTGGGAGTTGCTCCCCCACTTGTCTTTTTCCCCTCTGAAGTCTTCTGCTTCCCTTTGTCAACTAAAGTTGTATAAGGTTTCCCCTTATACTGCCCTTTCTTCTCACTCAACTGTTTGTAGTGAGTAGATCGAGCTCGGCTATCCTCATCGTAGATTCTGATCTTGTCAACCAACTCAGCATACCTGCGGATCTGTTGATACCTAATACCCTGCTTAATTTCTGGTCTCAGCCCATTCTCAAACTTGAGACACTCGGACATGTCAGGATCAGCACGGTTGTAGTGCGGACAGAACTTCACCAGTGCCTCGAACTTCGTAGCATACTCCACCACAGTCATGTCTCCTTGCTTCAGCTCAAGGAACTCCACTTCTCTCTTGCCACGAGCATCCTCTGGAAAATACTTTCCCAGAAACTCCTACTTAAACACAACCCAAGTTATCACAGTGCCAACATCTGCGAGTCTCTGACGGGTGTTATCCCACCAATCTTCGGCCTCTTCTTCCAGCATATGTGTTCCAAACTGAACTTGTTGTTCATCAGTATACCCCATCATTCGGAAGATCTTCTCGATTGCCTTCAGCCACTTGTGTGCACTTGTTAGATCATGAGCAACCACGAAAGTCGGTGGATTGTTCCTCTGAAACTTCTCCAAAGCGCGAAACCCATCTAGAACTCCACCATTCGGATTGAGTTGAGCCACTACATTGGCAACTGATTCCAACGCATCAGCAATTGCATGATCATTTCTTCCAGCCATCCTGCATACCACCAACAAGGTTAGAAGAAACAAAACATTAACAGTGTACACACACTCGTCGACTGACAGGGGACTGACATCACGTAAAAACCTGGCTGGACGGACCGACCTGCACTGATACCACTAATGTAACACCCTTTTCTACCCCACAAATAAACACAGCAAAATACACAAATTATCAGAGTAAATACCACCTCAAAAGGGTGCACATTTCTCAATAAACTCAAAATAAAACATTTGCTCCGTAAACAAGGGGTTTTCCTCAAAATAATCAAAAAGCCATCAAATAGCAGTAGAACCACCATAACCACAATAATTCAAAAAAATCAAAAGGGTTTTCAATTAAAACCATAATAATCAAATAACAACAAAAATAACAACTCAACATGGTTCGACTCAACGGCCCAACCCGATGTTACAATATCAGAGCAAGACCTTCTACATCGACCAAAAGAAAATACACTCCAAAACTCCTCGAAGGCATCCACAGCTAAGCCTGATCACCTGCACGTTACCCACGTGGAGGCAACATTCAAACAGGCAGGGTGAGTAATCACAATTCATTATAATCAATATAAAAACAAGATATGCATAAAATTGACGTCATCAACATATACAACATCATCAGGGTCATCATAAGGCAAACATCAAAGATCACGACATCATAAAATACATTAATGCCAAATAAATACAATGCACAACAAGACTCATGCATGTGGTACCAATCATCACAATCGATGGACACTAGGCCATCACCCTCCAAAGATCCCCGTCATTAGGGTCGATTCTACACAAGAACCGGAGCACATCATACACTCCAATCCACACAATGGGATTAGAGCCACCACTGAACCGAAGCCCCTAAAATGCTATGAATGCATGATACACAACGTCAATATCATCATCATCATCAATAAAAGTCATCACGTGCATCATCATTCATCAAAATCTCACGTTAATCATATCGTCATTTATTCGCCAAAACATAAAATCATCATCTCATAGTCATCAATAACATCATGGTAAATCATCAGAAAAATCACAGCATCAAAACATCAAGACAACACAGAATCATAGACGAAATTTTGCGAATAGCAGGCGTTCGCTACTGAGTTCGTCGTGCGAATCTTTTCGCTTTGGCGTTCGCTTTGCGAGCTACTAGCGAACCACAAAAACCCTTACAAAAACCAGAGAGTTTCCATTATGTCTCTCCTCGCCACCTTCATTCGCTTTGCGAAGCCCCACGCTGGGACGTTTGCTTTGCGAAAGTCACAGCCTAGAAATCATTCCAGTATCATCAGACAAATTATCACGCATTCGCTGCGCTGCTCGCTTTGCGAGCCTGGGGCGAGTGTTCGCCTTGAGAAGGAAACATTCGCTTTGCGAACCTGCGATTTCAGGAAATCGCTGCTACGTATCAGTAGCATATCAGACCCAAAAGCTTTTACGATTTCAACCCCAATTACCCCAAAAACATCCTTACATCATTCCTAAGGCATTATGGAAATCAAAGGCATAAAACCTACGACTTTTAGGTCGATTCGTTACACTATTCAAAACCTCAAATCACCTAAACCTTCACAACTCTCAAGATTCTCATAAACCCCATAAACCCTTTTCCCTTCAAGGTCAAAACAACATCAACAGAGAAATTAGCCTCGAAGGCGTACTTTTATCTGATTCAATTCAACCTTTAATAATCTATCCACAAAAATACCCTTAAATCATCAATTTACTCATAAACCCACAAACCCACATAAACCTCAAAAATCAGCTTTAAACACATCGAATTCCTATATTGAAAACAATGAAAGGCAATACACCCCATACCTTAGATTGTCGATTCGAAGATCTCTCTACTGAGTCTTTGGAAACCTTCTCGAATCCTCTCCTTTTCCTTTTTTCCTCAGAGCTCTCACCTTCTTTCCTTCTTTTCACGTTCTGACCAAAATGAATCCTATTCTCAAATTCTCCTTTTGTTAAACCTAACTCTTGGGCTTCTAAAATGGGCTTTCCCAATAATACTCTCACTAATCCTCCTCAAAAATCCATCTTGCCCTTAATTCCTCTAATATTATTTAAATTAATAATAATACTAATATATTCATATTATATACTATTATTTAATTAAATAACCAAAACTCCACGAAAACGCCAATGTCAACACAAACCACCAAAATTCATCGAAAATTCACAAATATTATATTTAAATAAATTAAATAAATATTCTTACGAAATTTAGGGTGTTACCGTTGTCAATTACCCATCCTATATGTGGTTATCCACATTGTTAGCAATTTTCCTTACTGCTTTCTACTTACTGGTGTTTGTCTGTTGTGGGTTGGGAAAGTTTCTTCTTTGGGAGTGTTTGAGAGAGAGAGTTTTTGTTGATGTCGGGCTTGTCGATGTTTTTTGATGAACGTGTGAAGGTACTGGACCTAGAGTTTTTAATTGGTGTGCTCGCTAAGATTTCGCAATCTTATGCCTACGTATTCCCGTTAAAGAAAACAATGAAATCAGAGCAATCGTAGTTCCTCTATTCTATGGGAGGAAAAGATGTTTGGTGTCCTGTTCAAAGCCCAAGATTGAAGCTAAAAGGTTGAGTATTTCTGTCTTGTTTAAAGCCCAAGATTGAAGCTAAAAGGTTTGAGTGAGAGAGAATTTGTCATCTCTAAAGGGAGACATCTTGTTTGTTTATCACAACTGTTGTTGGGTAACTGATTATAAATGAGGATTACTTTAACTGGGATATGAGGATCCATCAATGTCATAATTTCCTTTATAGGGGATTTGTCCAGAAGGGGAAAACTTTAACTCAGTGTAGAGCACTGCCATTTTTCCTTAGGAATATTTCATGCTAAGAGAGGGACAGTGGCGTGGATGTAAATAATCCAGAGGCTTGCCACTTACAGCAATTAGATGAAAGAAAAGGATTTACCAGGATAAGAGATGAACTACAACTTGGATATTTGAATCAATAAGTGTGCCTCTTATAGCAGTTATCTGGGATTAAAGTTTGTTTTGATTTTCTATTTTGATGTTGTGATATACAGAGAAGTATCTTCCTACATAGAGATTTTGATTTCCTCTGAGGGGATGTTAATTTTTATGTGCCTTGATCAAAGCCCAAGGTTGAAGCTAACAGATTGATTGACTCCATTGGGGAAGTCCTTATACAAAGCCTAAGAGGAGGCTGGAAAAGACTGACTCAACAAGAGAGTGTTTATCTATCTTGTACAAAGCCCAAGATTGAGGCTAAAAGAGAGTTGACTCTTTTGGGGATATCATTATACAAAGCCTAAGAGGAGGCTAAAGGTTGACTTTTCCAGGGAAATATTTTGTCTGTCTTGTACAAAGCCCAAGATTAAGGCTAAAAAGAACTTTTGATTCCACTGGGGAATATTTGTATGTGTCTTGTACAAAGCCCAAGATTGAGGCTAAAATGAGATTGCCTCAACAAGAGAGTGTTTAGGGAGATTTTATATGGTGTCTTGTACAAACCCCAAGATTGAGGCTAAAAAAGAAACTGACTCTACTAGTGAGAGGTTTTATCTGTCTTGTACAAAGCTCAAGATTACGACTAAAATGTGATTGACTCGGCTGGAGAGTATGATTTGTTTTGTGCAAAGCCCAAGATTGAGGCTAACTCTACTGAGGGAAATCATTATACAAAGCCTAAGAGGAGGCTGAAAATAGAATTATCTCTGCTTAAGGAGATTAACTCCCAAAGCCTAAAAGAAGGCTGGGAGGAATTGACTCCACTGGGAAGATATTTATCCAGAGCTTAAGAGAAGGTGATGAAGATTTTAACCTTGTTGGAGAAAGTTTATATGTGTTTTGTACAAAGCCCAAAATTGAGGCTAAAAATAGAATTACTCAACAAGAGAGTGTTTTTAGGTGTCTTGTACAAAGCCCAAGATTGAGGCTGAAAAGAAAGAGAATGACTCAACAAGAGAGTGCTTTTAGGTGTCTTGTACAAAGCCCAAGATTGAGGCTGAAAAGAAAGAGAATAACTCAACAAGAGAGTGCTTTTAAAAAGGTGGTTCTGCTAAGGAAAATCATTATACAAAGCCTAAGAGGAGGCTGGCTTCTGCTGAGGATTATTGAGATCCAGAGGTAGGTCCAAAATGGGGAATCAACTCTTGTGAGGATTTATAGAAGAGTTGATATATCAGATGCCTTGAGGTTCTGATAAAGGTTTATTGGTAGTAATTTGACCATAGATGGGGAAATTTGGAAGAAAGTTTGAGTTTTTTGAACCTACGGAGGTTTTAACTCTACTGGAGATTGATTAAATGACCAGGGTTTCTCCTGTGTTTGGTGGGAACTTGAGAATGTATTTGAGGTCCAAGAGGAGATTAGACTGTCCAAGTCTACTAGTATGCAAAGGTTTATCTTTGTATGATGCTCAAGAGGAGGCTGTTGCTTTAAGGGATGAGAATCAACCCTTAAATTTGTCTGAGGTTTTGACTCTTTAGAAAGACTTCTCTAACAAAGGATGACTAAGTTCTGTCTTATAACTTTAAGAGGTCTTCAGGGTCCTTGTATTAAGCCCAAGAGAAGGCATGAGAACTTCTAAGAAGCCGGAGGGTCCTTGTACAAAGCCCAAGAGGAGGCGGGGATGCTTTTAGGAAGCCCGTGGGTCCAAACTTAAGAAAAGTTCCAGAAAAGTTTCACCGGGAATAATATTTTCTTTAATGAACAGTTCTAGGGTTTGAAGAAATTCAAGAGAGGTTTCACCGGGAATTAATCCTCTCTGGGGAAATGAACTTCTTTGACAATTTCTAATAGTGACAGTCTGAGAAAAGTTTCACCGGGAATAATGCCTTTCTCTTTGTTCCATATTGTATAAGCCCAAGAGAAGGCAAGACTGTATCTAGAATTCCTATAGGGAACTAGTTTTGACTGTGTTGAAAGAGCGACCACTGGCTTTATCTAGTTTTAGACCTAATTATCGGGGAAAACTCTAAGCAGATAATATACAGGTATATATGTACAGATGAAATATATACTGTATGTAAAAAGAGGGTAGGAGGACTTACAGGTGAGCAAGCTTCCAGCACAAACAAATATATATTTATGTGCAAGTATGTAAAAGAAAGCTGATAAAACTTACAGGTGAGCAAGCTTCCATTGTAACAGCTGTATGGTTAGTTGTTCAAGAAATTAAAGAAAGTTTTGATAACAACTATGAATTTGAACCTAAATCAAAAGGGAAGTTGTTTTAAAAAGATGATTGGGGCTTATACTACCAGTGATCGCACAGTTGTTTTGAAAACTGTACCAGGACTTATACAATGACTGAGGCCCAAATTATTGTATAAAAGAGTATTGGGTCTTACACTCTATTAAAGGCCCAAAAGAAGTTTGAAAAAGAAAAGAAATGGGGCTTACAACTCAGGGAGAGGCCCAGATGATTTTGTTTGAGAACGGCGATCGCGCCGAGGTTTTTGAAAACACATTGGGACTTATACAATGACTGAGGCCCAAAAAGGTTTTTATTTACAAGGAATGGGTCTTACACTCTATTAGTGGCCCAAGATGATTTTAAAAGAAAGAAAAAATGGGACTTACAACACACGCGTAGGCCTAGATAGTTTTTGTTTAAAAGGCGACGATCGCACCGAGGTTTTTTAACGTATTGGGACTTATACAATGACTGAGGCCCAAAAATGTTTATGTACAAAGGGGTTTGGGTGTTACACTCTATTAGAGGCCCAAAGTGTTTTGAAAAAGATTTGTGAGGATGAAAATAATCAAAACCCTAATTTGATTTTAAAATGTATTTTAATTGAATAAAAATTCAATTAAAATGATCAAAATTGTCAAACATGTGTGGAAAACAAGTTGTGATCTTGGATTAATGTTTGAAAAATCATGTTTAATCACATGGAAGTTTGAAATTCAATTGGTTTTGAAAGATCAAAGTGGGAATTTCATTAAAAAATGTTTAAAAACAATTAAAATGAAATTAATTACAAAAATTCTAACTATATTAAAAAAATAATATAAATTGGATTTTTTTTGTAAAATAAAATATTTAAACATTTTTGTGAATTTTGAGAAAAAGAATCAATTCAAAAACACAAATATTCAGAGAGAAATTTATTTTTGAATCAATTAACAAAAATATCAAAATATTCAAAAATTCAAATTTTTGAAAAAGGGCGCCAACGGTCAAGGAAGAACACGCGCGTACCCTGTTTCTGTAGATTTACATTTTCTCACTTTTCTCCATGATTTCTTAATGGTTTTGCATTATTCAAGTACCAATCTTGTTCGTTTTTGAACAAGGATCACAACCATATAGATTAATTGCATTTATATTAAGTATGGAGTGAGAAATCAATGGAAAACCTCAAGAACCCTAATTTCAGCATGAACACAATGAAATTCCATACACGATGCATTGATGGCAATTGATTGAGGGTTATTACTCTACAAACATGCATAAACAAGATGGTAACTCAAAAATTCATTCATGATGCATGGATCATAGAGTTTGAAGGGTTCAGGCCTACCTCTTGCAGCTGGTGATCGAGTTTGATGATGGAGGTGTTGCAGCTAGGTTCCAATGATCTGGACAGCTTCCTTAGGTGCCAAGGAGTGTGTTTGAATGCTTGGAGTGGATTGAAATGAGCTGGAACTGGTTGTGGTACCTCAACTGCAACTCTGTCAAGAACTTGAGCAATTGGCTGGTGATTTTGGGAATTTGATGTTCCAGATGTGATTTTGTGTTATGGATTACTCATACACGATGTTTATGAGTTGTGTGTGTGACTGGTTTGGTTGGAATCACTCTCAATCTCAAAATCTGATAGTGACTTAAGTTAGAAGGCAAAATTGGAGTGAATAAGAGATTTTGAGGAAAGCATCAGTTTGGGTGCTTTGGTGTACTCAAACTGATCACAAATGAGCTCTATTTATAGTGTGTCAAGTTTGTTTTGGCAACAATAGTGTGTGGCAACTGCAGCAGGTCTGTGGATCAAATGGAATCTTAAGTTTTCTCTAGCCATTGACTTGAGGTTAGAGCACAGGCCTATGGTCTTTTGGTTCAGAGATAAGGCTTGACTCATTCAGTTAAGTTTGCCCCAGTTCATGCCACCTTGATGCATCCATTGAATGCATTGAAACAAAATTGGAGTCTTGGCACTTTTTAGCCTTTTTAGGTTTGTTATGGCTATATGTAAATTCTTGGACTTGGGAGGCTTGGGGATCAGATTATTCCCCTTTGATTTCATCCTCTGATGTGTCCAAATGGATGACAAGGCTTGGAGTTGTCCAAATTTTCCAAATCGAGCAAAATACCAAATTCTGCCTTGTACAAGACAGTTGGAAATGGTGATTTTGAGGGGATCATATCTCCCTGCTCAGGTTGAGTTATGGCAGGCTCTTGTACTTTTTAAAGAGCCCTCATATGATACAATCTGTAACGCCCCAGTTTTTGTTATATTTATTTAATCGAGTCGATTTAATTATTTTTTATTATTATATTATTTTATTCTTGACTTTTATTTGGTAATATATTATTTTTCATCGTGATTATGTTTTATCGCGTTTTGGGAGCGTTTGCGAGATATTTGAGTGTAGGGGTATTTTGGTCATTTTCCTTATTTTGTTAAGTTAGAAACATAAAGAGAAAAGAAAAGAGAGAAAATAGTAAGGAAGGAAAAGGGAAAGAAAGAAAAGAGAGAAAAACTTGGAAAGGAAGAAATCTAATCAACCGACTTTTGAAAACAGGATTAAATCGGGTAAGGGTGCGAAACTCAATTATCTTATACTTGTGTATGATTATGTATGTATGTATTTGTTGATTGTTGGGTTGAAATTGGATATAGAACCAAAACCATAATATGTTGAAATTGTTGGAAATTGAATTAAATTGTGTCTGAAATCAAGTTTTGATGTTCCTAATTGTTGAACCATGTTAGATAGGTGTTGTTGCGCACTCTATTGGTAATTTTCAGGTGATTAGATGAGATTTGGAGTGATTTTTGGTGGAATTTCGCAGTAGAAATTCTGCAGAAAATTCTGGATTTTTCTCTGCCCATACGCGTAACACGCATGGAAATACGCATATTGGTTTGGGCAATACGCGTATGGCAAGGGGGATTTTGGGCATTACGCGTATGGAAGTTCATTTTTCTTGGCCATCTGCTGATTTGTGTAATGGTATGCGTATTTGGCAAGGCAATACGCGTAACGTGTGAGGCAATACACATATGGAGCTTTTAGTGGGATTTTTAGGGAGAATTTGGTCTCTGCCCATACGCGTATCAAGTTGGGCAATACGCGTATGGAATGGGCGAGTGAGCTGGGCAATACGCGTATGGCTCAGGACAATACACGTATGACTAGGGAGGGTGCAGAATGTTGTCATTTCGCGATGTCTTTTCTTTGTAATTCCATAACTTGTGTGTCGAATACACAGAGGGGACATAATGCCATTTGGGTAGTTGTGGATAGGCTGGCTAAATCGGCGCATTTCATTCCGATTGACATCAGTTTTTCTTTGGAAAGGTTGGCTGAGATTTATATCAGTGTGATTGTGAAATTACATGGTGTTCCGTTGTGTATTGTTTCAGATCGAGATCCGAGGTTTACTTCCATATTTTGGGAAAGTTTGCAAAAGGCGTTAGGTTCCAAGTTGAGATTGAGTTCTGCTTATCATCCGTAGACGGATGGTCAGACCGAAAGAACTATTCAGTCGTTGGAAGATTTGTTACGGGCTTGTGTTCTTGAGCAAGGTGGTGTTTGGAATAGTTATCTTGCGTTGGTGGAATTCACGTATAACAACAGTTTCCATTCAAGTATTGGAACAATACCTTTTGAAGCGTTGTATGGAAGGAGGTATCGAACACCGTTGTGTTGGCATGAATCTGGTGAGAGTTCGGTGGTTGGACCGGAGTTGGTGCAACAGACTACGGAAAAGGTGAAACTTATTCGTGAGAAAATAAAGGCTTCTCAGAGTAGGAAAAAGAGTTATCATGATCGAAGGAGGAAAGATCTGGAGTTTCAAGAGGGCGATCATGTATTTTTGAGAGTTACACCGGTGACGGGTGTTGGTCGTGCATTGAAGTCGAAGAAGCTTACTTCTCAGTTTATTGGTCCTTACTAGATATCCGCGAGAGTGGGTGCTGTGGCTTATCGGGTGGCGTTGCCGCCGAATCTTTCGAATTTGCACGACGTGTTCCATGTTTCAGAGCTTCGAAAGTATGTTCTGGATCCGTCGCATGTGATTCCGATGGATGAGGTAGAGGTAAGGGAGAACCTTACGGTTGAGGTATTACCGGTGAGGATTTTGGATCGCGAGTTGAAGCGGTTAAGAGGCAAGGATATTGCACTTGTGAAAGTAGCGTGGGGAGGCACTGCTGAGGGCAATTTGACTTGGGAGTTGGAGAGTCGGATGCGGGAGTCGTATCTGGAGTTGTTCGTCTCAGGTAATATTTTCGAGGACGAAAATTTCTAAGTGGGGGAGAGTTGTAACGCCCCAGTTTTTGTTAGATTTATTTAATCGAGTCGATTTAATTATTTTTTATTATTATATTATTTTATTCTTGATTTTTATTTGGTAATATATTATTTTTCATCGTGATTATGTTTTATCGCGTTTTGGGAGCGTTTGCGAGATATTTGAGTGTAGGGGTATTTTGGTCATTTTACTTATTTTTAAAGTTAGAAACATAAAGAGAAAAGAAAAGAGAGAAAATAGTAAGGAAGGAAAAGGGAAAGAAAGAAAAGAGAAAGAAAAGAAGAAAAGAGAGAAAAACTTGGAAAGGAAGAAATCTAATCAACCGACTTTTGAAAACACGATTAAATCGGGTAAGGGTGCGAAACTCGATTATCTTATACTTGTGTATGATTATGTATGTATGTATTTATTGATTGTTGGGTTGAAATTGGATATAGAATCAAAACCATAATATGTTGAAATTGTTGGAAATTGAATTAAATTGTGTCTGAAATGTCATACCCCAAATTTTGACCACTAAGATTCCCATCATTGTGTCAATCATCATCACAATATGGATGAACCATCATGCCTCATCAAATGCCTCAAGGGTTGTTGAGCATTCACTACAATCAAAATTAGGGTTTTAAGCCCTCCCAGAGCCTTAGACAAAGGATCAATCAAGGAATGTCTTGATATTCAACTTGTCTAGCCTCTAAAATATCCACAATGGATCAAAAGGACTCCTACTTCAAGGATTAAGCACAAGGTTGCTCCCTTCTAGGTGGATCAAGTCTCAAGATCGGCAGTGCCACCAAATTAGGGTTTTGGTCGACCAGGGCCTCCAGATGGAAATTTTTCATCTGGGCACAAGCCAATGATCCAAAACATAACCTAATATACTCCATGGAACCTCATGGACCCAATCATCAAGTCAATTTGACCTTTGGGGATGCATTCAACAAAAATCAGGAATTAGGGTTTCTTGACCTAATTCACCCCTAAGTTAACTTTTGGGACAAATCATGAGCCAAGACCTCAAGACATGATTTTAGGGTCTCTAATATACTATATTGATCCATTTGCAACAATGGATTAATCCAAGAAGCTTGAGCAACAAGTCTCAATTTCATCTGCACCACAATTAGGGTTTTGCGAGGAAAGTCAACTGTAACTTTGACTTTTGACCAAGACATGCTCCCAAACCCTAAGACATGATTCAATATACCCTATGACACGCATGGAACATGTCCATCAAGTTTGATTTAGGTCAAGGACATGATTTCCTGAAGAATTGCACAGTTTGGAATTCATCTGATAAAAAGTCAACTGTGCACAAAAGTCAACTTTGACTTTTTGAGATTTTTCACCAAAATGGATTTTTAACCCTAAAATGATGTTAATGTATGATTTGAATCATCATTCATCAAGAAAAATCAAAGAAAGTGGGATAACTTGTAAAAGGGGTAACCATAAAAACTTAGAAAAATTTCTAAGTTATGGAAAAAGTGACACTAATGTGCCAACTTTGGAGGACCATAACTCCTAAACCACAAGGCCATTGGTCCCCATTCAAAGCTTGATTTGTAGATCACATTTCCCTCTACAAAAGCTTCATACTGACCTATGTCCAAATTCCTCATGGATTTTGAGTTATGGAGTGATCAAAATCAAGAAAAGTCACTTTGTTCCAACACTTAGTGAAAATTTCACTAAGTCAGAATCTGCCTTTACTTTTTTCCAAATGTAGGGGGATTTTTCACTTGGATTCAAAAGAGATCAAAACCAAACATGTTCAAACAGTTGTTGTATCATGTAAGGGCTTTCCAAAATGGCCAAGAACATTACCAAATTCAATTTGAGCTATGAGATATGACATTGGCAAGATGCCTTGCTAAAATCTGCCAAGGCAAGGCAGATTTTTGCACTTTTGGTCGATTTGCCAAAATCAGCCAAATCCAAACACTCCTATCCACTTGGACACCTCTGAGGATTGAATCTAAAGGGGACAATCACTGAGCCAAGCCTCCAAAGTCTTTGGAACAAGAAATAACATGTTGAACCTAGAATTGCCAAAATAGGGACAAGACCCTAATTTTGGATTGGAGCATTCAATGGAAGCATCAAGGTGGCATGGACTGAGCTCTGAGCAACTGAATTCAGTCAAGACTTATCCAAGACCAAGGGGACCAGCAGCCTGTGCCCTAACCTCTAGTCAATGGCTAGAGGAGACTTGGATTTTCATTTGCCAACATTGGCCAAACCTACTTAGCAGTTGCCATTCACTATTCCTTGCAAAACAAACTTGCTCTACTATAAATAGAGCTCAATTGTGATCAGTTTGAGTACACAAATCCATCAAACAGATGCTTTCCTCAAAATCTCTTCTTTCACTCCAATTTTGCCTTCTAAGGCAAGTCACTATCGGGTTTTGAGTTTAAGAGCTTTTCCAATCAAACCAATCACACACACACCTCATATACATCACATATGAGCTGATCAAACACTTAAACAACAACTGGAACACTGATTTCTCAGAATCACCAGTCAATTGCTCAAGGTTTTAACCAAGTTGCAGTTGAGATGCCATGAAGTGATCCAGCCAGTTTCAATCGAGTCCAAGCATTCAAATACACTCCATAGGGTGTAGGGAAGCTGTTCAGATCATCACAACTCATCTGTAACACCTCCAACTCAGAAATCAATTTGCTATTGCTGTCACGACCTAGAGTTAAGCCTAAACTTGGCCATCTCTCAATCTATGCAATTTTTGCTGCACAATAATTTGGCCATATGTTCATAATCATGCATGGAATGTTTTCCCTCAATTAATTGCATTGTTTGAATCGTGTATCAAAAATCCCAGCCTTCATGCAGAATCTAGGGTTCTTAAGGATTGTTCATGATTTCTTGTTTTATGTTTAATTTAAATAAAATTAATTGTCATAGACATGATCGTGAGGTTGAAACGAGTTGATTGGTATGTGGATTGCATGATATGATTAAGTATTCAGTGAGATTGGATAGAAAATGCAAATCTAGGAAAAACTGAAAAACGCGCGTGTTCTTCAACTGTTCTTGGCGCCATTTTCCAACATTTGAATATTTGAATTTTGTGATTTTATTTAATTGATTCAAAAATTAATTTCTTTCTGAGTTTTAATGATTTTGAGTTGATTCTTTTTTTAATAATTCACAAAAATGTTGAAATATTTTATTTTCCCAAAAAATCCCAAAAATATTATTTATTTCATATAATTGATATTTTTGCAAAGAATTAATATTTTAATTGTTTTTGACATTTAATATTTTTTCCCTCTTGATTTTGTAAAGATTAATGACTTCTAATTATTTTGTAGGTCAATACTTGATTTTTGAAGCATTAATCCAAGATCATAATTTGTTTCCCATGTGTTAAACAATTTTTGATCATTTTAATTGAATTTTTATTCAATTAAAATACATTTTGGAAATAAATTAGGGTTTTTGATTAATTCAACCCTCACAAATCATTTTCAAAAAAACTTTTGGGCCTCTATTAGAGTGTAAGACCCAACCCACTTGTACAGAAATATTTTGGGTCTCACTTATTGTTTAAGTCCCTCTGTACATTTTTAAATTTGGCACGATCATCGCCAGTTTAAAAATAAACCATATGGGCCTCTCCTCGAGCTATAAGACCCATTCAAAACTTTTGGGCCTCTAATAGAGTGTAAGACCCAATCCCCTTTTAACCAAAACAATTTTGGGCCTCACTTATTGTATAAGTCCCTTTGCGTTAAAAGAAAACCTCGGTGCGATCGCCATTTTTAACGAAAAGTCATCTGGGACTACCCTCGTGTTATAAGCCCCACTCTTTTCTTTAAACCTTTTGGGCCTCTTGAGAGAGTGTAAGACCTATCCATTTGTACGAAAAACCTTTTTGGGCCTCAGTCACTTGTATAAGTCCCTCTGTACAAATTCAACAGTACAATCACTGGTAAAACCCTGGGCCTCTCCTTGAGCTGTAAGCCCCAAATCTTTCTTTTTCAAAACACTTTCTCCTTTGATTTTGAATATACTATTGTTTTTCAATCTGTCTTTGTTGAACAACTAACCAAACAGCATGGAAGCTCTACAACCGAGTAAGTGTTTATATGCTTTCATTTACCGCTTTCATATACATATAACTGTATTGTGGGGCTGTTTCGCTGTAAGTCTTCTTTCATAAACTCATATCAACTGTGTAATAATAGTATAGATATTTAGAGTTTCCCCGGCAACTACGTCTAGCATTAAGCTCGTTGATCACTCTTAAATAGTCAAAACTAGATCCCCATAGGATTACCAGACACAGTCTTCCCTCCTCTTGGGGTTAAACAATATGGAGATATGAAAGGCAGCATTCTCGGTGAACCCTTTCATAGACTGTCACTCGTAGAAGTTGTCAAGAAACTCTACTCTCTAGAGATGATCTTTTCTCCGTGAATGGCATCTCTTGAGTTTCTTCCAAATTCTCGAACTTTCCTGGCTTGATCTATTCTCGGTGAATGGCATGTCTTGAATTTCTCGGGGTTTGGGGACCCACAGGCTTCTTAAAAGCACTTGTCAAAGAAACTCTACTCCCCAGAGATGATCTTTTCTCCGTGAATGGCATCTCTTGAGTTTCTTCCAAATTCTCGAACTTTCCTGGCTTGATCTATTCTCAGTGAATGGCATGTCTTGAATTTCTTGGGGTTTGGGGACCCATCGACTTCTTAAAAGTATTAGCCTCCTCTTGGGCATTGCTCAAGGACCCATAGGCTTCCTAAAAGCAACCCCGCCTCCTCTGGGACTTAGTACAAGGACCCGTCGGCTTCTTAGAAGTATTCACAGCCTCCTCTTAGGCTTCGTATAATGATCTCTTCCTCCAGGAATGATAGCCTTCTCTTGGGCTTCATACAAGGACCACTCGGCTTCTTAAAAGCTTCCAGCCTCCTCTTGGGCTTCGTACAAATTGTCCGAACGACCTCCTAGAGGTATAGGAACAGAACTTAGTCATCTTCATAGAACAGTCCTTTCAAAGAGTCTACTACTGTTTCTCAAAGCATAGTACAAAAGATGAAACTCAAGACACGGACAGTCTAATATCCTTGAGTCTCAAAGACATTCTCAAGTGACCCCTTCGTTAAATAGGAAGAAAACCCGTAGACTCGAACAGTCTCAATACCCTTTGGATTTCCCGTTTCCTCAAAGAATAGGAAATATACCTGATCCTCGAATCAAAATCCTTGAGTACAGTGTTACTCATATAAGAATTGATTTTCTCTTTAAAATCAGTATACTGGACCTGTCACTCAACTGAAACAGCGCCATAGCCTCCTCTTAGGCTTTGTATAATGATCATTCTTCAGTGAAATTAGCCTCCTCTTGGGCTTTGTATAATGATTCTCCCCAGCGGAGTCAAACAACGTTTACCCTCTCTCTCGGGCTTTGTACGAGACACATAAGAGACTCCCTCGTTGAGTCAATCACCCTTCCGCCTCCATCTCGGGCTTTATACGAGATACAAAAAGGTTTTTATTGAGCCAAACAAATTTTAGCCTCCATCTCGGGCTTTATACGAGATACCAAAAGACTCCCTCGTTGAGTCAAAAACCTTTTAGCCTCTCTCTCGGGGTTTGTACGAGACACATATTAGCCTCCTCTTAGGCTTTGTATAAGAAAACCACTAGTTGATCCAATCAACCTTTTAACATCAAAGTTGTGCCTCGTTCACAGTACACAAACATCAACAACTCCTTCCCCTTCATCTAATCGCTGTAAGCGGCAAGCCTCTGGATCATCTACATCCATGCCACTGTCCCTCTTTTAGCATGAGAAATTCCTAAGGAAAGATAGCATTGCTCTACACTGAGTTAAAGTCTTCTCCTTCAGGTTGGAACCCCCCTATAAAGGAAATTATGGCATTGTCGGATTCACACATCCCGGTTAAAGTAATTCTCCTTTATAAACAGTTGTGACATACAACCCCCTCTTTAGAGATGACAAATTCTCCCTAAAGTCAACACCCTTTTAGCTTCACATCTTGGGCTTTGAACAAGATACGAATAACCCTTCAGTTTCACATCTAGGGCTTTGAACAAGATACAAATCACCTTTCGCTTCACGTCTTGGGCTTTGAACAAGACACCAAAACACCCATTTCCTCCCATAGAATAGGAGGAACTACGAACGCTCTGATTTCCCTGTTTCGGTAAACGGGAAAACGTAGGCATAAGATTGAAAGAAAAATCTTGGCGAGCACACTAAACAAAAACCCAAAATCCCATACTTTCATATATCCGTCCTAACATCTAAACCTCCCACCAATTAACCGAACACCACTTTTAAAAAAATAAACCCAATAGAGACCCCGAATCTTTGTAGCATCTGTAAACCAACAGTTTTGGCTGTTTAACCTCAGTTTGCAAGCAGGGTTAATTTGAGACATCTATTTCCCTTCCTTCATCAGCTTTAATAGGATAAAAAATGAATCGAGCTGTAGATACCAAAGAGCGGTAGTGCTTCGCAACCACATCCAAAAATCGTTCGCTACATGAAATCATGTTTTGATGTTCCTAATTGCTGAACCATGTTAGATAGGTGTTATTGTGCACTCTATTGGTGATTTTCAGGTGACTAGATGAGATTTGGAGTATTTTTGGTGAAATTTCGCAGCAGAAATTCTGTAGAAAATTTTGGATTTTTCTCTGCCCATACGTGTAACACGTAGGGCAATACGTGTATTGGTTTGGGCAATACGCGTATGGCAAGGGGGATTTTGGGCATTACACGTATGAAAGTTCAGTTTTCTCGGCCATCTACTGATTTGCGTAATGGTACGCGTATTTGGCAAGGCAATACGCGTAACGTGTGAGGCAATATGCGTATGGAGCTTTTAGTGGGATTTTTAGGGAGAATTTGGTCTCTGCCCATACGCGTATCAAGTTGGGAAATACGCGTATGGAATGAGCTAGTGAGCTGGGGAATACGCGTATGGCTCAAGGCAATACGCGTATGACCAGGGAGGGTGCAGAATGTTGTCATTTCGCGATGTCTTTTCTTTGTAATTCCATAACTTGTGTTCCGATTATCCGTTTTGAACATTCTTGGTATCATTGGAAAGCTATTAAGCTGTTCTTTCTTATTATAATGATTTTGAGATTGTTGGCCGATTTAATTATGTCGGGAATTTGGAATAGTGTCGTTTTGTCGACTTTTACCGTCGTAATTGTGTGTAATTGATGTGTATCATGCAATGTGCTTTTGATATGGATATCGTATGACTTGTGTGATGTTATATGATGTGAATACACGTGATGATATGTTGTGATGATGGTTTGTGGCCTAAAGGCAAGTAAATGCAATGTGTTGTGTTTGGTTGTAAATGCATGATTATGGTTGCATATATGTGTGCATTTGAATGTCATGAGTCATTGTATGCCAAGCATCATGATATGCATTCTTGTGATGTCGTGTGCCCTAGTGGGTGTGATCGACGAAATGGTTACAGAGGGAATCTGCTATAACATCGTGAGCCTTATACCGAGAGGACCTAAAGCGATGATTATAGAAAATCGTGAGCCTTATACAAAGAGGACCTAAAGCGATCGGATCGTGAGCCTTATACCGAGAGGACCTAAAGCGACCCATAAACGTCGCGAGCCTTATACCAAGAGGACCTAAAGCGACGGGGAACATCGTTTTCCCGACGGGGAGTTACACTAAGTAACAAGCGATGATTCCAATAGTTCCTGAGTGAACTAGTGATGAGAATGATGGATGGAACGGTACCGCATTGCATTTGCATAGAGTCGTTGTGTCGGTCTCTTTGCATTTGCATAAATCATGAATGGATTGATTTTGTATGGAGTTGTGAATGTAATTGATGAGTTGAGATATATATATATATATATATATATGTTGGTGATAATTTTATTGTGCATGATTGATATGCCTTGGTGATGGATATATGATATATGCATTGTGTTATTTTGTATTTGAATTATGGTGTAAATTGTGGTAAGAACGTTTTGTATGTGTATTTTTGTGTTATTGTATAATTGTATGCAATTGTATTATGATTGTGTTTCTCACCCTTTTGCTGTTTTAAATGCTCTATGAGGCATTGCAGATTAGATGCTGGAGGTTTTTTTGTGAAGCTTAGGTCTTCATTCTTTTGTCAATCGGCTCTGATATGTAGCACCGGGTAGTTGGGGAGATCGTTTGTGTATATGTATATATATCTTTTGGATTGTACATGGTTGGCTTTGTGTATGACAGATAAACTTTTTATGTGATATGTATATATATATATATATATATATATATATATATATATATGAGATTTCAGTTGCAGATTTTCCGCTTTTATTCTGTACTGAATTGTGGGTGTTAGGAACTGAGTTCCTCTGTTTGTATTACTACTTGATTATTGCATATCTATATGAGCAAGTTATTGTATTTGGTTTCAATTGATGTGACTCCTCAGTCTATGCCATGAATGTTTGAATTATACTCTGATTATTTGTTATCGCTTCATTTAATTGGGGGTATATATTGGGGGTGTTACACAATCCATGTGTGATCATAGTTTGTCTTGAAACTATTTGGATCCCATTGAAAAATCTTCATGAACATTGGTGTTCAAAGATGATAACTTAGGCAGATTTTCACTAAGTGTTGAAAAATGTCATTTTCTTCATTTTTGTCATTTTGATCACTCCATAACTTAAAATCCATGAAGAATTGGAGCTTGAGGTAGTTGAAGCTTTTTTAGAATGTAGGAAGACCTACAAATCAGGCTTTGGATCACCCAAAATGGCTGCTTGGATCACAAGTTATGATCCTTGGAAGTTGGTACCAAAATCATTCAAATTTAGTAACTTAGAAAAATTTTCAATTTTTCAAGATTACCCCTTTTACAAGTTATCTTGGTTTCTTGATTAATTCTTATTTAAATGACATAATAAGTCATATTTTATGAAAATATTATCCATAAGGATCATTTTTGCCAAAAAAGTCATGTAGCGGGGAAATTTTTCGATTTTTTAGGAATGCATCCTCTGAGGGTAATTTAACTTTGCAAATGGATCCTGTAGCGGGGAAATTGTGAGTGTAAGCTATTAATTAACTTAAATAAAAAACCAAGAGTCGCCACCGCACTTTTATTTTATCCAAAAAAAGGAAAGGAAAAAGAGCGAACAAAACCTAAAGAGTTCTAAAAAAAACAAGAACAAACAGAGAATGGGTAAGGGGGGTTGGTTACGCAATGGGAAGGTGTTAGCACCCAAAACATCTATAGTACTCTATAGGAAACCTTTGAAATATCTACCGCTTTTTGGTCTGAAAATGGTTTGCTTGAAAAAGAGATTGGGGGGATGAGAGGAGAAATATTTTTTAAGATTTTTGTGTTTGGAGAGACTTATCGCCTCATGCCTACGTACCCACAATGTGCAATGTAGGATCAAAACCTCGTAGTTCGTGTTACAAATAACAAACATTTGTTTGTTATGATTGATTTTAAATGTAAAGACAAGTCGTCATTTCCAAGCGAATAATTCCGCTTAAAGAAATGAATCATGTCTAAACTTATGAAAAAGTTTAAAAGAAAAAAAAGTGCATAAGGCACAAAAAGAGATTGATGAGTTTTTATATTTTTTATGCTTTTATGAAATGGTCAAAATATGATTAACATGGATTGACATTTATTAAAAAAAACAAAGTTTAAAAATCGCTCGACCGAAGTCAAGGTTTTATTATGAAAGCGGTTTTAAGTTTGAAAACAAGAATGTTTTGAAAAAGAGAGGAGATTTTGAAAATTGAAGAAGGGGTAGAGAAGAAGTGACTATCCTAGTGCATAAAATAAAAGCTAAGGATAAGAAAGATCTAACCACATGGACAAGCTCCATAGCATAAGCATTTTCTTTTGATTTGGTCTTGATTCAAAATAAGTCTTCAAAAGAGGACTCCAAGTATCCAAGATCCAAGGTTTTCTATCACAAACCCCCAAGCATAGGTTAGGATCCTAATTCTAAGTCCATAAGTCCATAATCAAGAGTATAGGTCCTCCAATGCAAAGGATAGTGGCCATAGTCCAACAATCAAGAGCACAAGTCTTTTAGTGGTTTAATCCTTTATTAATGTTTTTGAGTCCAAATGGACAAAAGAAAAACAAAGCACAAGATAATATGGTCCAAGTGGACAAAAGAAAAATGACATAAACATAAACATGATATGATAAAATGACATAAAGCATAAAAATAATAAAGAGAGATAGGGAGCGAGAAGGAAATGTAAAGTTAGAAGTTAGTGGTTAGCAGCACAAGGCTCTAGTGCCATAAGCCTTCACCGATTATTCCGTTTCGCGTCTTGAACTATAGTGATTAAACAATGCACTTAGGCTAAGGTTAATGAACTTGACAGAAGATTGGTAGAACCAAAGCCTCTACAACGCCAAGTTTCAAAGATTATGGACCTAATACAAAAGTTTAACCAACATTGGGTTGACACGACCAATCAAGGTCCGGACCACGAAAGTTCAAATTCCGAATCGGATAAAGAGGGACAAATGTTGCGCTATGTTAAGTAATCGCCGAGTAATTTACGGAGTAATTACCCTACAATGAGGCCGGTCAATAGATGTTTGTGCTAATGCATGCTAGATGAACGATATCTAGATCGTCATCCGAAAGCAATACCGCACAAAAATAAAATAGGTAACGATCTACTCTTGATCAAGAATTCAACAAAGAAATTCTAAGAACCATAAGACTTTCATCGATCAAAAGAAAAGAGAAATAGATGAAGAGAAAGCCAAATTAAACCACACAATTATGTGATCTAAGGCTAAGAACAAAAGGAAAGGGAAGAAAATGGAAAAGGAACCATAATAGTCCTAAAAACAAGCCAAAATGTGCATTCTGTTTCGAAGTAACCGGTTACTGCATATCTGCTAACCGGTTACTTAGTTCAAAATAAGCGCAGTTTTTCAAAATTAACACAGAGTAACCGGTTACTGCATATCTGCTAACCAGTTACTCTGCACCAAAATGCAGAAAATTGTGCAAAATTCAGCATGATCCACTTTCAAAACTTTTTACAAACACTTTGTGATCATGGAACTAAAATTGCACGAAATTTAAAGTAAAATAACATATAAAACCAGCAATTAAACACAATTACAAGATCCAAAGGATCAAGTAACAAAGATCTCCAAAGATCTACATTATGGAAGATGAAGATGAAGTTTCCACAATGGTGAAAGATGAATTACCACTTCGAATCTGAAAATTCCTTCAAATTGCTTCAAGATCCAAATACCAAAGCCTTGATCTATGAGAATTGATGAAGAAAACAAGTTTGGATGAAGGTTTAGCTCAAAGTTGAACAAGATTCAATGTGAATTCTTCTTAACTTTCAAAAGAAGAAAAGTGAGCTTTAGTGAAATTTGTGGTTGGGAAGAGAATTTGCAAGAGGTTTGTTGGCTATCAAAAGCTTGAAGAATGAATGAAATGTAGCCTCTATTTATAGAGTTTAGGTTTGGGAAAATTGGTGGTTTGGAATTAGGCTTGGATGATCAAAATTAGGATTAGAATTCAACTTAGGAGGGAATCATAAAAGAGTGGTGATTAGTGAAGGTGCATGGTGGAAAATGATCAAAGTGATGTAGGGGAATTAAAATGAGGTGGTCTAGAATATTCCAAATGTGATCAAGGGCTGAGACTGGTGCCAATTGCTAAATTTGAATTTGCAACCATTTTTTTCAAATTTTTACGAGGGTAACCGGTTACTGCATATCTGCTAACCGGTTACTCAGTGCAAAATTTGTGAAAAATGAGCATTTTGTTGCACTATTGTGGTTCCGGCTCGATTCTTTTGCTTGTCAAAGAAGGCATGGAAATAAACACATGAACCTTGGAGTCTCTTGAATAATAATCAATTAAATCTTGGAAACTCTTGATCAGAATATTTTTTGAATTAATTACGGATCAACTTTGACTTTGTTCAGATGAAATTTATTCGAGTCGAGGGGCTGATGTTTTGGTATTTTTAACTTGTTCTTCCCCTGAAAATGTTAGTGAAAGAAAACAAAATATTTTTGGATTTTGATTAAAGGTTAGTAAACATATACAAATTAAGCAATAAAACAACTAACAAACACACACACACACACACACTCAAAGATCCCTGCAAGGCGCAATCCTACAAAAGAGGGAACCAATGTGTGATCTTGTTTGTGGTATGAGATGTAAAAAGACATGTGGGATCTTAGGGGTAAAAAATAGGGTATTACAGCTGCCCCTATTTAAGTTTCTTCTATCCAGAGATAAGAAGATTGACATCTTTGTCTCGACGAGATATAAGAGACTTAAATATAACAAATAAACCCAATTTTGGGCCCTAAGAGACCACAAAATGATATAATTATGCAAATGATATGCAAACACAAGACCTCTGTGGGGAGAAAACGCCACAAGAGACAAACAAAAGCCGGAGAGCAAAGTGAAAAGACTCCGCAGGGGAACCAAAGAGGGAAAGCACATCCCAACAGGGAGGAAACAAAACTCCGATGGGGGATGAATAATGAGAGTAAGATTCCACTGAGGGAAAGTTACCAGCACCAAAAATAAAAGAGAGATAACATCGTCCCAACATGAAGAGAAACTCCGTTGGGGAAAAAGATCGTCTAATAATAGACATTCGGTAATAGCATGATCAAAAGGAAAGATCGCCAACTACCAACCAAGTGATAGCTACAACAAGGCAGTCAATCAAAAGGATACGAGAAGGATTACCTACTACCAACAGAGGGCAGGATGACAAAGGTAACAATCTCAAAAAAGGTCAAGAAGTATCACATACTACCAACACAGGGCAGGACGACAAAGGCGATAACCTCGAACAAAGGAGGGAGAGATTGCCAACTATCAAACAAGTGATAGCTATAACGAGGTAATCAAACCCGGCCACATTACCTACTACCAACTAAATGGGCAGTACGACAAAGGTAATAAGCCAGCTATATCACCTACTACCAACTAAATGGGCAGGACAACAAAGGTGATAAGCCCAAAAGAGGGATTACCAACTATAAACCAAGTGATAGTTACGACGAGGTAATCAACCAAGGGTATGAGAAAAATTACCTACTACCAACAAAGGGTAGGACGACAAAGGTAATAACCTCAAAGGGGTCGAGAAATATCACATACTACCAACACAGGGCAGGACGACAAAGGCGATAAACTCGAACAAAGAAGGGAGAGATTACCAACTATCAAACAAGTGATAGCTATAACGAGGTAATCAAACCCGGCCACATTACCTACTACCAACTAAATGGGCAGTACGACAAAGGTAATAAGCCAGCTATATCACCTACTACCAACTAAATGGGCAGGACGACAAAAGTGATAAGCTTCCATTGCCAAAGCAAGGGACCAAAATTCAATCCGGGAATAAACCAGAAAGAAACGGTCAAACAAGACTCATCCCGAGGAGGATATATCTCCACTGGGGATTAATTCCATCCAGACAAATGAACTGGGGAGGAAGGCTAAAGCAAAATATCTTCCACGAGGCATATATTCAGTGGGGAATCAACAAAGATAGGCATTTTCTACTTACGGGTCAACAATCTAAATGGAGAGAAGACACACACGCTTTGCAGGGATAACATCACCAGAGAGCAAAGAAACACCAACACAGATGCAAAATGCGCAATGCAACCACAAAAATGCTATGCACAATAAAAGAATGCGAATGCAATGCGTATGAGTATGAATATGCTGACAAAACAGACATAAAGATAAACAGATGGCGGATAAACATCACAACACCACTGAATGCTCGGCTAATCTCAACAAGATGGAGATATCATTAGCAGCTCTGCTAGGGATTCATCTGAGTAAATCCTGCAAGAGATAAACAAAAGCCATCAAAGGAAAATAAATCCTACTACAAGGCTCAAATCTTGCCGGAGAAAGGAAGATACCCCTTGGGGGGGAACCAAAATATCAATCTTCTAACATCAACGATCCACGAAGAGGATAACAACATAAACTCTGCTTCGGGGAAGGAAGCAAAGCTGCCGGGGAATCATAACAACCCAAATCTTTCTGAAATTTCCCGGGGATCATAAAGAATTCACAGGAACTTCCATTTCAGAAGGATGAAGAGATCTGTTGCGGAGAAATAATGAATCCGCCGGGGGTTGCAGATATATAAATATCTACGCAAAATCCACTGGGAATACAAAGCAGATCTGCTGGAGATACCGAAACACTCTCAGAGGGTTAACCAATTCTGAGCATAGTATCCTGGACTTGCTGAGGGAAACAGCAAAAGGTCAAACTGTGGGGGATTTTAGATCAATACTCATAAAAATGAGAGAAAACCCTACAGGGGACTACAGAGATGCCATCAGCGACTTTATTGGGGAACACCCGAAATAGTGATGCACAATCTTCTCTTGAAAATAAACAAACTAGAGAGAAGTACATTCTGGACTTGCCGGGGGAAATGAGAAATTAACATCACTGCTCTATGATTGGAGATAATAATGCACTGCCTCCGTTGGGGAATCATCAAGGATAAATCTCTTGGTAGAACAACCTGGAGAGAAAAACATCCACAAGACAAGATGAAACCTGACAAGCGGCCACCACGTCAATGTTTCTTAGAGGAAAATAACAGTGTTATCTATTTGGGGACATCCAAAGCAACAACAACACGTCTAGAGGGTAAAACTCTGAGTGGGGATTCTTCATATGACTTTTGTTGGGGACAGCAAAAATGAATCTCTAGATGAGGACTACCATCAAGGAGAGGTGAACCTCCAAACTACTCAACTATCTGACCATAACATAATCAGCTGGAGAAGATTCAGATCAAGACCTAGCTGGGGAAAAACCAAACATCATTGGACCTTATGAATTCAACACATCATAACAAACCTGTCACCTTGTCAACAACTAATCACACTCATAGGAACAAGCTCTGCTGAGGAAATATCAACAAACTCTACTGGGGATTTGTCAATAAATTCTGCCGAAGGAGCGAGAACGAACCCTGCTGAGGAAAACATTGATCCTACCATTCTTGGAATAACCGTTGACATTCTTTTTTTTTTTATATTCATAAATCAATGGAAAATGTTTTTATAATTTTCAAAAATTTAAATCAATTATTCACATTTTGTTTCAAAAATCATCATAAAAAATAAATGAAATTTTGCAAACAGAAACAAAATAAGAATTGCAAATAAAGGGACAAAGGCCCAAATTTTTATTAATAGAATGGAAGTTCGCAAATGGCGTAACTCCATGGATCATTACAAAGTTTAAAAAATGGTAAATACATGGAAAGGGTTACATTGAAATACAACGACCACTATTCTCCCTAACAACTTTGAATTCCACTGTGCTCAAAACTTTGGTTGAGGATAATTGAAGCAGAATTCTTGATAGATAATGTTGCTTTCAAATGATCAAGACTGGCCAGATGCAATTACTTTCCATAATCCCTCACTTTTGCCTAGATTGCCCTCTCGGGGTTTCAATCTACCGGGATAATCATTTCTGTTTTTGTCTCTAACTTTTGCCTAGACCGCCCTTTCAGGTTTTCAGCCCACCGAGACACTCATTTTTGCCTAAGCCGCCCTTTCGGGTTTTCAACTTAGCGAGCTATTCTTTTATTTTTTTGGCGAAGTATTTCTTGACTGCATCGGCATTCACAGGACGAGTGAACTCTTCACCATCCATAGTTGTAAGAAGTAATGCACCGCCAGAGAAGGCTCTCTTAACAACATATGGGCCTTCGTAATTAGGAGTCCACTTGCCCCTAGAATCATTGGTAAAAGTCGAGATCTTTTTGAGCACGAGGTCGCCTTCTCTGAAAACATGAGGTCGAACTTTCTTATCAAAAGCTTTCTTCATTCTCTGTTGATATAATTGGCCATGACACAAGGCCGTCATTCTTTTCTCTTCAATCAAATTCAACTGGTCATATCTGCTTTGGCACCATTCAGCCTCAGACAATTTAGCTTCCATCAAAACTCTCATAGAAGGGATTTCAACTTCCACCGGGAGCACTGCTTCCTTACCATAAACAAGAGAGAAAGGGGTTGCCCCTGTTGAAGTGCAGACGGATGTACGATACCCATGTAAAGCAAAAGAAAGCATCGCATGCCAATCCTTGTATGTAACAACCATCTTCTGAACAATCTTCTTGATATTCTTATTAGCAGCTTCAACAACCCTATTCATCTTAGGTCTGTAAGGAGAAGAATTATGATGCTCAATCTTAAACTCATCGCATAATTCCTTCATCATCTTGTTATTCAAATTCGACCCATTATCAGTGATAATCTTGCTCAGAACACCATACCAACAGATGATTTGGTTCTTGATAAACCAGACCACTACTTGCTTGGTCACATTGGCATATGATGCCGCTTCAACCCACTTGGTAAAATAGTCAATAGCCACCAATATAAAACGGTGTCCGTTAGACGCTTTAGGCTCAATCATTCCAATCATATCAATGCCCCACATGGAGAAGGGCCATGAAGAGGAGATAACATTGAGAGGAGTTGGAGGCACAAGAATTTTATCAGCATAAACCTTGCACTTATGGCACTTCTTCACAAATTTGCAACAGTCAGATTCCATTGTCAGCCAATAGTAACCTGCCCTCAACATCTTCTTAGCCATTGCATGCCCATTGGCATAGGTACCAAAAGATCCTTCATGAATTTCTTTCATCAACATGTCTGCTTCGTGTCTATCCACGCATCTGAGCAAGACCATGTCATAATTTCTCTTATACAGCACGTCATCATTCAAGAAGAAGCTGCCAGCCAATCTTCTCAAAGTCTTCTTATCTTTCCTGGATGCCCCAAGCGGGTACTCTTGATTTTGAAGAAAGCATTTAATATCATAATACCACAGTTTATCATTAACAACCTCTTCAATGGCAAACACATGAGCTGACCTATCAAGCCGCATAACATCGATTTTAGGCACATCATTCCACCGATTCACCACAATCATAGAGGATATAGTGGCTAAAGCATCTGCCATTCGATTTGCTGCTCTGGGTACATGGTGAAACTCAACCTTATTGAAGAAAGTTAACAACCTTCTTGTATAATCTTAATAAGGAATCAAATCAGGTTGACGTGTCTCCCATTCTCCTTTAATTTGATTAATCACTAGGGCTGAATCTCCGTATACATCAAGAATCTTGATTCTTAAATCAATAGCTTCTTCCAAGCCCATAATACATGCTTCATACTCAGCTGCATTATTTGTGTAAGTGAACATCAACCTTGCAGTGAAAGGAATATGAGAACCATGAGGAGTAACGATTATCACTCCAATACCATTGGCATACTCATTAACAACTCCGTCAAAAATCAAACCCCAACGGGATCCAGGCTCAGGCCCTTCATCAGGTAATGGTTCTTCACAATCTTTAACTTTTAGATACATTACATCCTCGTTAGGAAAATAAAACTTGATAGGTTGATAATCATCAATTGGCTGGTGTGCCAAATGGTCAGCCAAAACACTTCCTTTTATCGCTTTTTAAGTTCGGTACTCGATATCATATTCTGAAAACAACATTTGCCAACGAGCAATCCTCCCCGTTAAAGCAGGCTTTTCAAAGATATACTTGATTGGATCCATTTTGGATATCAACCAAGTTGTATGATTCAACATATACTGCCGGAGGCGCTTGGCAGCCCAAGCTAAAGCACAACATGTCTTTTCAAGCATTGAATACCAAGACTCACAATCGGTGAACTTCTTGCTCAAATAATAAATGATAAACTCTTTTCGACCAGATTCATCTTGTTAACCCAGAACACAACCCATAGACTCTTCCAGCACAGTCAAATACATGATCAAAGGTCTTCCTTCCACGGGAGGAGACAAAATCGGAGGTTCAAGCAAATACTCTTTAATTCTTTTAAAAGCTTTATGACAATCCTCTGTCCAAACACAACTCTGATCTTTGCAAAGAAGCTTGAAGATCGGTGCACATGTGGCAGTCATATTGGATATAAATCGGGAGATATAATTCAAACGTCCCAAGAATCCTCTTACTTGTTTTTCTGTTTTGGGCGCAGGCATTTCCTGAATAGCTTTAACTTTACCAAGATCAACTTCAATGCCTTTTTGGCTGACAATAAAGCCCAACAATTTTCCAGAACGGACACCAAAAGTGAATTTATAAGGATTTAAACGGAGCTTAAACTTTCTCAAACGTTGAAACAACTTCAATAAGTACTCAATATGATCTTCTTCATTTTTCAACTTACAAATCATATCATCCACATAGACCTCAATTTCTTTATGCATCATATCATGGAATAAAGTAGTCATAGCTCTCTGGTACGTTGCACCAACATTTTTCAAACCGAATGGCATCACTCTGTAACAGAATGTTCCCCAGGGTGTAATGAATGTTGTTTTTTCCATATCCTCGAGTGCCATCTTTATTTGATTATAATAAAAAAATCCATCCATAAAAGAAAAGATACTGAATTTAGCAGTATTATCTACCAACATGTCAATGTGTGGCAATGGAAAATCATCTTTCGGACTGGCTTTATTCAAATCTCTATAGTCAACGCACATTCGGACTTTTCCGTCTTTCTTTGGAACAGGCACAATATTGGCAACCCATTGAGGATACTCAGAAGTTACAAGAAAACCAACATCAATCTGCTTTTGAACCTCCTCTTTGATCTTCACAGCCATGTCAGGGTGAGTTCTCCTCAATTTCTGTTTCACAGGTGGACATTCAGACTTCAATGGAAAATGGTGCTCCACAATATCAGTATCAAGACCAGGCATGTCTTGATAGGACCAAGCAAACACATCAACATATTCTCTAAGAAGCTCCATAATCCTCTTCTTAACATCTGACTGAAGCAGTGCCCCAATCTTGACTTTTTTTATATCATCATCTGAACCAAAATTAACCAATTCCACCGGCTCTTCATGAGGCTGAATGGCTTTTTCCTCGTGCTCAAGCAACCGAGAAATTTCATCTGGAATCTCCTCAATACTCTCCTCTTCAGCTCTAAACACAGGGAAATCAAAGTTGGGAGAGGGCATAAGGTCATTGTTTTCAATGGGTTTAACAATCAATCTGCACAATGATTTATGTTTGATTTTAGAATATGAATGAGAAATACAAGTATTATGCAGATAAAAGCGATTATCACATTATTATATTTTTTGGTTTTTTATGTTACCATTTTTCAGAAATAAAGCAAAAAGGGAAAAATATAATATGGATAAACAAAATAATATTTTATTGATGATGATAAAATTTGAAACAAAGCCCTCACAAATTCACTTTCACCTTGGGCAGAGTGAAAGGATTTTTGAAAGAAACAAAAACAAATTACTTTGAAATATGAACAACAGTGGGAACATCAACAGCTATCCAATTCTGGAAGATTTGTCCATGTGTCACAAAATTGGGAAGTTCTTCTTCTTCATCATCTTCAATGATGGCACTGACTTCATATTCAGGTTCCTTATACTTCTTCCGAGGGGAATAAAAGGGCACATATACATCCTCCGGGGACATATACCCGGGGTCTTCCAAATAAGGCTCCCAGTCTTCAGCAGGAATGACATCACTTTCAGAACTAAATGGGATGTATCCTTCAGAGTCATCTTCAAGAATTGCAGCTGTAGAATAATCTTTGTTGATGAATCCAGTGTTGTGAAAGGCCTCATTAATACGCTTCAAATCTCTTCTAACCGTACCAAGCGTAAAGCCTAAACCAGTTTTGCCCAGGTTATCAACCACATCAATGACTCGACCCAACCATCAGATCGATCAGTCTTTAATACATGCAGAGCATCCTTCAAGGAAGACATGGGTAACTCATTCTTCTTAACAACTTTATCATCAACAGAAAGAGCTTGGAATGGAGTCCCAATAGTCTCATCATCATCAACATACGAAAAGGAAGAAAGATGGCTCACCAGCATCGCTTGCTCACCTCCAACAATTACCAGCTTATCATTCTGAACAAATTTCAATTTCTGATGAAGAGTCAAAGTCACTGCCCCAGCTTCATGAATCCAGGGTCGGCCAAGCAAACACCTATAAGCAGGACAGATATCCATTACTTGAAAAGTAATTTGGAAGAAGCATGGTCCTATTTTGATTGGAAGATCAACTTCTCCAATCACTGTCTTTCGAGATCCATAAAAAGCTTTAACAACAACCCCACTATACCTCATGGGAGGACCTTGGTAAGAAAGCCTCGACAAATTAGATTTTGGCAACACATTCAAACAAGAGCCTGTATCAATCAACACATTGGAAAATGCATCTTCTTGATAGTTCATGGAGATATGTAAAGCCAAATTGTGATTTCTCCCCTCCTCGGGCAACTCTTCATCACAGAAACTCAAATTTTTACATGCTGTGAGGTTGACAACAATTCCATCAAACTGATTAACAGTCACATCATGCTCAACATATGCTTGTTCCAATACCTTCTGCAAAGATTGCCTATGAGCTTGAGAATTCATCAGTAGGGACAACACTGAAATCTTGGACGGGGTGTGCAAGAGTTGATCTATAACACTGTACTCACTCTTCTTGATCAATTTCAATAATTCATCCTCATAAGCCTTCGAACCACTGGACTGACCAGAAACATCGACATTACTCTCATCTTGATGTCGTTTTCCAGCAACAACATTCTCCACAATCTTTGGAGGCTCAGGAGCAAAAACTCGACCACTTCGGGTCACTCTACTCACATCAGCGATGCTTACCACGGAAGACAAAGAAGGAATGGGCACTTCCTTACCATCTTCTACCATGGTAGCATTGTACTTATACGGAACAGCCTTGTCAGATTCATATGGTACTGGACCGGGCAACCAAATGACCAAAGGCGTAACAGCGGTCTTCCGACTACCATAAGAGATAACAACTCGTTCAAGAATATTAAAGCGTGGTGAAATAACATTCACCTCATTCTGATATTCATCTCTTTTAGCAGTGACTTCAATCAAATTTTCATCCATCATCGTTTGAATATCCCTCTTCACTATCACACAACCACATGGATTCACGGAACAGATGCAACAAGCTGCATAGTCATGATCAATATCATGGTATTCACTCAAAAGTGCATGCATTTCCAAAAGAGATCTCCGAATCCAACAGATATCAAAGATTTTGAATGTACCAGGACAACCATAAACCATATTGACAGACACATTGCCATGATTATGCAGCAGATTCGATTGTACATTAAGGTTGGAATCTTCGAAAGACAAAATACCACTTCTAGCCAATCTCTGTACCTCCATCTTCAATGGATAATAGTTCTCAGTATCATGCCCAACTCCTCCCTGATGGAAAGCGCAATGAGCTTCAGGCTTATACCACCATGGCGAATCTTTTAGAACACTAGGTGGTGCACGGGTCTGAACAAGATTCTTTTGAATTAAACAAGGAAGCAAATCTGTGTAGGTCATCGGAATCGGATCAAAATCCTTCTGAAAACGGCCTCGTTGATTGTTCTGTTGATTAGAACGTTTTTGAGCAGGAGCTGCCTGAACAACAGGAGCTGAACTGATAACAGGAGAGACAGATGCAACATGTTGCTGACACTGATTACTCTTACTGTAACTCTTTTTGCGTCCTCCACGGGAAATAACATTGGTCTCACCTTCTTTCTTTTTGGCAAGTCCTCCCCCATACTTCTTGGAATTACCAGTAGAATTACCATCTTTTGATAAACGCCCCTCACAGACACCTTCTTCTAATCTCATCCCCATATTAACCATCTCAGTGAAATCACTCGGGGCACTAGCAATCATACGCTCATAATAGAAAGGACTAAGAGTTTTCAAAAAATCTTAGTCATCTCTTTTTCTTCCAAAGGAGGATTAATCTGAGCAGCAATCTCGCGCCACCTCTGCGCGTATTCTTTGAATGTCTCCTTATCTTTCTGAGCCATTGCTCGAAGCTGGTCACGATCAGGAGCCATATCCATATTATACTTCTACTGTTTCACAAATGCCTCACCCAAATCTTCAAAAATGCGAATTCGAGTACTGCCGAGTTCCATGTACCATTTCAAAGCTGCACCAGAAAAACTATCTTGAAAGTAGTGAATAAGAAGCTGATTATTATCGGTCTGAGTCAACATCTTACGAGCATACATAGTCAAGTGACTCAACGGACAAGAGTTTCCCTTATACTTTTCAAATTTAGGGACCTTGAACTTTTGCGGGATCTTCAAATTAGGAACCAAGCATAACTCATGAGCATTCTACCCAAACAGTTCTTTTCCTCTCAAAAATTTGGTCTCTTTCTGTATCTCAGCAAGGTTCAAGTCACGAGCATGAAGCCAAGGGTAAGAACCAATCCCACAAAGGTGTGTACTAAGGTTTTGTCTTCATCGTACCTGCAGAAAACAGCGGTTCTAACAAAGTGCCCAGGGTCCACAATCCACTATCAGACACACCAGCGCACCGATTTGCTCAGAGGTTGGTAGTTATCCTCAATAGAATCTAACCTGAGTGTGGCATCGCGTAACAGCTAAGTCGGATTTGCATTCTCATAGCTTCCGCGCCATGATCCTAAAAAGACTAAGATGGGTTAAGGGTTACTACGGTCCTCAGTGTTATAGGTTTCTATGGAAAAAGTAATGCCTTCAACGATCGCTCGATCGACATCAGTAATTCCAAAGAGCCAATCACCGAGTGGATAGATTCTCAAGTTCTGCTTTTTCAGGATTCAACTCCTTCAAAGCTCCCTTGACTATACTATCCTTCTATCTCAAAGTACACTCTGGTTCGGGTATAGGACCTATCTCACACACAGAGGAACTCACAAACAGAACAAACAAATAACAAGCAAATCAGACAAAAAGCAATAAATAAATCAAAGTAGGCTAAACCCCTCAAGGGAGATTTCCCCAGCAGAGTCGCCACTTTTCTGTAGCGGGGAAATTTGTGAGTCTAAGCTATTAATTAACTTAACTAAAAAAAACAAGAGTCGCCACCGCACTTTTATTTTATCCAAAAAAAAGGAAAGGAAAAAAAGCGAACAAAACCTAAAGAGTTCTAAAAAAACAAGAACAAATAGAGAATGGGTAAGGGGGGTTGGTTACGCAATGGGAAGGTGTTAGCACCTAAAACGTCTATAGTACTCTATAGGAACCCTTTGAAATATCTACCGCTTTTTGGTCTGAAAATGGTTTGCTTGAAAAAGAGATTGGGGGGATGAGAGGAGAAATATTTTTTAAGATTTTTGTGTTTGGAGAGACTTATCGCCTCATGCCTACGTACCCACGATGTACAATGTAGGATCAAAACCTCGTAGTTCGTGGTACAAATAAAAAAAATTTGTTATGATTGATTTTAAATGTAAAGACAGGTCATCATTTTCAAGCGAATAATTCCACTTAAATAAATGAATCATGTCTAAACTTATGAAAAAGTTTAAAAGAAAAAAAGTGCATAAGGCACAAAAAGAGATGGATGAGTTTTTATATTTTTTATGCTTTTATGAAATGGTCAAAATATGATTAACATGGATTGACATTTATTAAAAAAAACAAAGTTTAAAAATTGCTCGACCGGAGTCAAGGTTTTATTATGAAAGCGGTTTTAAGTTTGAAAACAAGAAGGTTTTGAAAAAGAGAGGAGATTTTGAAAATTGAAGAAGGGGTGGAGAAGAAGTGACTATCCTAGTGCATAAAATAAAAGCTAAGGATGAGAAATATCTATCCACATGGACAAGCTCCATAGCATAAGCATTTTTTCTTTTTGATTTGGGCTTGATTCAAAATGAGTCTTCAAAAGAGGACTCCAAGTATCCAAGATCCAAGGTTTTCCATCACAAACTCCCAAGCATAGGTTAGGATCCTAATTCTAAGTCCATAAGTCCATAATCAAGAGTATAGGTCCTCCAATGCAAAGGATAGTGGCCATAGTCCAACAATCAAGAGCACAAGTCTTTTAGTGGTTTAATCCTTTATTAATGTTTTTGAGTCCAAATGGACAAAAGAAAAACAAAGCACAAGATAATATGGTCCAAGTGGACAAAAGAAAAATGACATAAACATAAACATGATATGATAAAATGACATAAAGCATAAAAATAATAAAGAGAGATAGGGAGCGAGAAGGAAATGTAAAGTTAGAAGTTAGTGGTTAGCAGCACAAGGCTCTAGTGCCATAAGCCTTCACCGATTATTCCGTTTCGCGTCTTGAACTATAGTGATTAAACAATGCACTTAGGCCAAGGTTAATGAACTTGACAGAAGACTGGTAGAACCAAAGCCTCTACAATGCCAAGTTTCAAAGATTATGGATATAATACAAAAGTTTAACCAACATTGGGTTGACGCGACCAATCAAGGTCCGGACCACGAAAGTTCAAATTCCGAATCGGATATAGAGGGACAAATGTTGCGCTATGTTAAGCAATCGCCGAGTAATTTACGGAGTAATTACCCTACAATGAGGTCAGTCAATAGATCTTTGTGCTAATGCAGGCTAGATGATCGATATGTAGATCGTCATCCGAAAGCAATACCGCAGGAAAAGAAAATAGGTAACGATCTAGTCTTGATCAAGAATTCAACAAAGAAATTCTAAGATCCATAAGACTTTCATCGATCAAAAGAAAAGAGAAATAGATGAAGGGAAAGCCAAATTAAACCACACAATTATGTGATCTAAGGCTAAGAACAAAAGGAAAGGGAAGAAAATGGAAAAGGAACCAAAATAGTCCAAAAAACAAGCCAAAATGTGCATTCTGTTTCGAAGTAACCGGTTACTGCATATCTGCTAACCGGTTACTTAGTTCAAAATAAGAGTAATTTTTCAAAATTAACACAGAGTAACCGGTTACTGCATATATGCTAACCGGTTACTCTGCACTAGAATGCAGAAAATTGTGCAAAATTCAGCATGATCCACTTTCAAAAGTTTTTACAAACACTTTGTGATCATGGAACTGAAATTGCACGAAATTTAAAGTAAAATAACAGCAAAAACCAGCAATTAAACACAATTACAAGATCCAAAGGATCAAGTAACAAAGATCTCCAAAGATCTACATTATGGAAGATGAAGATGAAGTTTCCACAATGGTGAAAGATGAATTACCACTTCAAATCTGAAAATTCCTTTAAATTGCTTCAAGATCCAAATACCAAAGCCTTGATCTATGAGAATTGATGAATAAAACAAGTTTGGATGAAGGTTTAGCTCAAATTTGAACAAGATTCAATGTGAATTCTTATTAACTTTCAAAAGAAGAAAAGTGAGCTTTAGTGAATTTGTGGTTGGGAAGAAAATTTGCAAGAGGTTTGTTGGCTATCAAAAGCTTGAAGAATGAATGAAATGAAGCCTCTATTTATAGAGTTTAGGCTTGGAAAAATTGGTGGTTTGGAATTAGGCTTGGATGATCAAAATTAGGATTGGAATTCAAATTTGGAGGGAATCATAAAAGAGTGGTGATTAGTGAAGGTACATGGTGGAAAATGATCAAAGTGATGTAGGGGAATTAAAATGAGGTGGTCTAGAATATTCCAAATGTGATCAAGGGCTGAGATTAGTGCCAATTGCTGAATTTGAATTTGCCACCATTTTTTCAAATTTTCATGAGGGTAACCGGTTACTGCATATCTGCTAACCAGTTACTAAGTACAAAATTTGTGAAAAATGAGCATTTTGTTGCACTGTTGTGGTTCCGGCTCGATTCTTTTGCTTGTCAAAGAAGGCATGGAAATAAACACATGAACCTTGGAGTCTCTTGAATAATAATCAATTAAATCTTGAAAACTCTTGATCAGATAATTTTTTGAATTAATTGCGGATCAACTTTGACTTTGTTCAGATGAAATTCATTCGAGTCGAGGGATTGATGTTTTGGTATTTTTAACTTGTTCTTCCCCTGAAAAATGTTAGTGAAAGAAAACAAAATATTTTTGGATTTTGATTAAAGGTTAGTAAACATAAACAAATTAAGCAATAAAACAATTAACAAACACACAACACACACACACACACACACACACACACACACACACACACTCAAAGATCCCTGCAAGGCACAATCCTACAAAAGAGGGAACCAATGTGTGATCTTATTTGTGGTATGAGATGCAAAAAGACATGTGGGATCTTAGGGGTAAAAATTAGGGTATTACAGATCCCTAGGGTTATTTTGAGCATATTGAGTCATGTCTTGAAGTCTTGGTTCACCCTCTTGTGAAAATCTCACTCTGGAGGTCTCGGTCGTCCAAAACCCTAATTTGGCGACATCGGGTGTTTCGAGGCTCAAAACACTTGGAATGTCACAACTTTGTAGTAACAATTTGTACAATGATGGGAAAGCTTGATTGTAGTGAATGCTCCACCATCTTTGAGGAGATTGATGAGGCATGAAGGTACATCCATATTGTAGTAACAATTTGTACAATGATGGGAAAGCTTGGTGGTCAAAATTTGGGGTATGACAGATGCCCCTATTTAATTTTCCTGGACCCGAAGGTGTGAATGGCGAAGGTATTCGGGCATTCGGGGTGCAAGAGGATTAAATATCGGAATACCCAAAATTTTGACGGTGGTTATGAATGGAAATTCGCTCATCCATCTTCTTTTGCTAAGTAATGATACTTAGAAAAAGGTGAAACTTCCCCCTGATCCTGGTCTTCAGCCACGGAACTAGTCTTAGTTTCTGAAATAAACTTCCCCTCGATCCTGGTCTTTAGCCAAGGAACTGGTCTCAGTTTTCTTTTGAAATAAACCTCCCCCCGATCCTGGTCTTCAGCCAAGGAACTGGTCTTAGTTTCTGATATAAACTTCCCCTCGATCCCGGTCTTCATCCAAGGAACTGGTCTCAGTTTCTTCTTGTCAAGTTCCTTCCTTGAAAAGGGATGCTATGTGTAGCGGTTTTCATCAAACTTCTCACCAAGCTATACTGGGGAGATGCCATTTGATGGAAAATATTTGAGGCCAGACTTGCTGGGGGTTCCCATTTGTCTGAGTGGTAGAGATGTGCAAACTTCTCTGTTGGAGATGCCATTTGTTGACTCTACGGGGGAAAACGAGTCTCTTGAGAGGCTGTTTTCTGCTTGGGGATACTACATCATACTTTTCTTTGAGATCTTTTAGGAGAAATGCCATGTGATGTAATCCAATTTGGAGGTGCTGATGACCTCATTTGATAGCAAATTTTCAGAGAGAACCTGTTGTATTGTCGAGAGTCTTCGGTTAAAAGGCTTCCTCTGGGGATTTTCCTTAATCCGGGAAAGCGAGAACATCATCTTCGAAGGTGAAGAGTGATGTTTGTTGAATGTTTTCTTGCCTTTCAGAGGTTCAAGTTATCAAAGTGGTCGAGGAGCGGCTCCAATCTAGAAATAAACTGGGTAGAAATGGCTCAGACGCTGCATTTCCTAACGAGGAAAGGACTGACAACTCAATTGAGAGGACTTTTATCACTTAGGAACAAGACCGGCTAGAGTGATAGTGATGCAATATAAATATGAATGTGAATCAATAATGCATGATGTATGTATGTTTATGCTGACAAAACTGATGCGACATACAGACTAATAGATGAACACGACTGGATACTCGGCCACGGTGGGGGATGAGAAGTATCAATGTTCCAAGATAGCAATCCTACCTTGCTTAGGAGTGACAGTCCCTGTGGGGGGAGAAAGAATTGTCAATCAGTCTTAGGAGGTAAGAACTCTGTCGGGGATATCAGACGGGAAAATCACATCTGAAACAGTTGATCCTTCATTCAGGTGCACTTTGAGGTTCAATCACCTTCAGAAAAGCGATCAATGTTCTTTTTGATGTTCATCAGTCAAAAAGAATTTCCATCTTTATTTTAAAAGCAGGAAAAATTTTGACAAGTAAATTCATTTTTGTTTTATTTCAAGAATCGTTGACTATGTTAGAAATGTCATTCTGTAAATCTAAAACAAATGAGTATTGCAAAAAAAAAACACTAGGGCTCAAATTTTATTGATAGAATGGAAATCAGCCAAGCGCGTGATTCCATAGAGTATTTACAAAGTTTATAAAATGGTAATTTAAGGGAAAAGGGCTACATTGAAACATAACGACCGCTATCCTTCTACCAACTTTAAATTCTGGACATCCTGAGCTTCTATCAAAGATGACCTTGACTGAAGTTTTCCTGATGGATGGCATGACTGCTGAGGAGTTAAACTGATCAGACGAAGTTACATGCTATTAATCCCTAACTTTTTCCTAGATTGTACTTTGAGATTTCCAATCCATCGTGATGAATTTTGCTTATGTCTCTTATTTTTTCCTGGACTTCCCTTTCGGGTTTTCAATCCACCGAGACGTTTTTTTTATTTAGGCGAAGTATTTCTTGACTACATCAACATTCGTGGGGTAGGCAAACTCCTCTCCGTCCATGGTCACGAGTCTCAAGCCACCGCCTAAGAAGGCTTTCTTGACCACATAGGGGCCTTCATAATTCGGAGTCCATTTTCCCTGGGAATCAGTGATGAATGATTGGATCTTCTTGAGCACGAGGTCTCCTTTTCTGAAGACACGGGGTCAGACCTTCTTGTCGAACGCTCTCTTTATTCTTTGCTGATACAACTGACCATGGCACAAAGCCGTTATTCGCTTTTCTTCGATCAGATTTAGTTCATCGTGTCGACTTTGACACCATTCATCTTCTGTTAGCTTAACTTCCATCAATACTCTGATTGATGGTATCTCTACTTCTATGGAGAGCACTGCTTCCATGCCATATACTAGAGAGAAAGGGGTTGCCCCTGTTGAAGTACGGACAGATGTGCGATAACCGTGAAGAGCAAAGGGTAGCATCTCGTGCCAGTCTTTGTAGGTTACAACCATCTTTTGAATAATCTTCTTGATGTTCTTGTTAGCTGCTTCTACCGCCCCGTTCATCTTAGGTCGGTAGGGAGATGAGTTATGGTGTTTGATTTTGAACTCAGCGCATAACTCTTTCATCATCTTGTTGTTCAAGTTAGATCCATTATTAGTAATGATCTGGCTTGGAACACCATAACGGAAGATGAGATTGTTTTTGATGAAACAGACTACCACTTGTCGGGTTACATTGGCGTATGACATTGCTTCGACCCACTTTGTGAAGTAGTCAATGCCTACCAGGATGAACTGATGTTCGTTTGAAGCTTTGGGTTCGATCATGCCAATCATGTCAATTCCCCATATGGAAAAAGGCCACGGGGAAGAAAGAACTTTGAGATATGTTGGTGGTACATGGATCTTGTCAGCGTATATTCGACACTTGTGACATCTTTTCATGTACATATGGCAATCGGATTCCATGGTCAACCAATAGTACCCTGTTCTTAGAATTTTTCTGGTCATTGTGTGTCCGTTGGCATGAGTGCCAAAGGATCCTTCGTGAATTTCTTTCATCAGCATGTTTGCTTCTGGTCTGTCTATGCATCGGAGCAAGACCATGTCAAAGTTTCTCTTATAGAGGGTATCACCGCTCAAAAAAAGCTATCAGCCAGTCTTCTGAGGGTCTTTCTGTCTTTTCTGGATGCCCCAAGTGGGTACTCTTGTTTCTGAAGGAAGCATTTGATATCGTGATACCAAGGTTTGTCTACTATGACTGCTTCGATCGTGAAGATGTAAGCGGGTCGTTCATGGCACATTATGTCGATCTTAGGTACGTCGTTCCATTGACCTACACTAATCATGGAAGAGAGAGTGGCTAGTGCATTAGCTATATGATTCTCTTAACGAGGGATATGATGAAACTCGATTCAGTTGAAGAATGGTAACAACCTTCTCGTGTAGTCTTTGTAAGGAAAAAGTCCTGATTGGTACGTGTTCCAATCTCCTTTGATTTGATTGATAACCAGGCCTGAGTCCCCATACACATCCATGTTCTTAATCCTCAAGTCAATTGCTTCTTCGAGACCCATGATACAAGCTTTGTATTCGGCCTCGTTGTTTGTGCACTTGAATGCCAGTCGGGCAGTGAAAGGAATATGGGTCCCTGAGGTGTTACGATGATTGCCCCAATTTCGTTTCCGTAATTTTTGACGGCTCCGTTGAAGATTAGTCCCCATTGGGAACCTAGTTCTAGCCCTTCACTGGGTAGCAGTTCATCGCAATCTTTCATTTTCAGATACATGACATCTTCGTCTAGGAAGTCAAATCCGGCTGATTCCTAATCGTCAATCAGTTGATGAGCCAAATGATCGTCTAAAATACTTCCATTGATGGCTTTCTGAGCATGGTACTCGATGTTGTAACACCCTTCTACCCCACATACAATTTTAGGAAAAACACTTAATATTATCAGAGTAAAATCAGCAAGAAAGGTGCCACATATATTCAACCGACATTCAAAATCATTGTCCTGTCCCGTAACACGGGTTATTCATTCATCATTAACATAAATTAACAACTACACAACGAAATCAAACTTTTAGTTCAGGCCAACAAAATACTTCATAGATAAAAGTCTCCAATTCAAAATGGCATCAACAATATGAAAAGAAATTCTAACATAAAACCAAAAAGAAATACGAGGTTCACAACTAATCCCAACCAGATGTTACATGACACAGAGCAGTACACCACTTAAAACACGGCTAAAACGACAAAAGGACGCTCCAATACTCAATCCTCCAGTACCGCAAGTCTACTCTTGGTTATCTGCAAGTTACCCATATAAGAGGCAACATTTTCAAGTAGGCAGGGTGAGAAATCACAATTCATTATAATAATATAAGGACGTGGAAAATAAACAGAATAAGCAACAACGACATCATAGCATCATCAACATAATCTTCACAACACAATCACAATTACTTCATTCATACGCAATGTCAACTATAATGAAATGCAAAGAATGCATGTGGTACCGATTCAACGTGGATGGACACTGGCCATCAACCCTCCAAAAGGAGCACAACGTAATCAACGTATCACTTCAATCCGCACAATGGGATTGAAGCTACCAATGGACCGAAGCCCCAACATAAAAATGCTATGAAATGCAATGATGCTAAACCTCCGCAATTCATCAACCATCAACGTGTGCATCATTCACTTCATATTCAACAAGTATTTATCATACGGTCATGTTTTATCATCTTACATCAACAACAACTTGACAATAAAAGATCAGCACGAGAAAACGTCAAGAAACCTCAAGAAAACAACAAAAAAATGACAATACAGTGGTCAGACACGGCTGCCCGTGTCCTGTAACACGGCCCGTGTCAAGATCTCTGAAGTAAAATTCCAAACAAAAAAATTACAGCAAGGATAGTAGCGCGACACGGCCGCCCGTGTCCCGTGACACGGCCCGTGTCTGAAACTCTGTAACAAAAATCCAAACCAAAAAGAAATGCAGCAGATACAGTAGTCTGACACGGCCGCCCGTGTCCCGTGACACGGCCCGTGTCAGGATACGAAATCCCATAATTTTTCAAAATAATTTTCTGCTGCGTTTTGACTTCAAATATCCCAAAAATTCAGTTTTTCCAATACGAAATTTGCCCAAAAGACTCACATAATACACATACATCAACACATAACATTCTATCTTATTATATTTCATCAAATCATTCATCCCTAACTCATTCTACATCATCAAACACCATAATTACTCAAAATCCACAAATACCTAATCTATTCATAACCAATCCTATAGAACTATAATAAACCGTGAAAACTCCCCATACCTTAGGGAAATTTAGTAGCTTTCCTCCTTCTCTATAATTCTTCAGCAACCTCCAAGTCTTAGGGTTCTTCTCCTTCTCTCCTCTTCTTCAGCGTTCTTCACAAAAACACGATCAGTTATAAAAGTGATCGGTCATCTCCTCTTTAGACAAGATATTCCAGTTTATGAACTTCCAACTCTACCCTTACCTCTTTTCCTTTATGACCACCTTGCCCCTTTTTCTCATTATTTTTAATAATAATAATAATAGTATAAATAATACATTAATTATTCATTCTATTAAATTATTAAAACAAATACTCTTTTGATCCAAAATTCTCCAAAATTACCAAAACTTCTTACTTCCTTCTAAATTAAATAAATAAATAAATAAATGATTAATTTAGATTTTTGGGGCCTTACAACTCTCCCTTACTTTAAGAATTTTCGTCCTAAAAAATTTACCTGATTCGAATAACTCGGGATAGGATTCCTTCATCTTGCTTTCCAGCTCCCAAGTCATGCTTTCTCCGGCAGCTCCTAACCAGACAACTTTCACCAACGCAATCTCCTTGCCTCTTAAAATCTTCATCTCACGTTCCGCAATTCGTACAGGCATCGTTTCCACAGTAAGATTATCCCATACTTGCACATCATCCATATGAATCACATGTGACGGATCTGGAACATACTTCCGGGGTTGTGACACATGAAACACATCATGTAAATTCGACAGATTAGGCGGCAAAGCCACTCTATAAGCATCATTTCCAACTCTTCCTGAAATCTAATACGGACCAATAAAACGAGGAGTAAGCTTCTTAGACTTCAGCGCACGACCAACACCTGTCACAAGTGTAACTCTCAAAAACACATGGTCACCTGCTTGGAATTCTAAATCTTTTCTTCGCTTGTCATGATAACTCTTCTGCCTACTTTGGGAAGATTTCATCTTTTCTTGGATCAACTTTACCTTCTCAGTAGTATCTCGAACAATTTCAGGTCCCAGCACTACACTTTCTCCAGATTCATGCCAACATAAAGGAGTCCTACATCTCCGACCATACAATGCTTCAAAAGGTGCCATTCCTGTACTAGAATGATAATGGTTATTATAAGTGAACTCTATTAACGGTAAATGAGTGTCCCAAGAACCTCCCTGCTCGAGAACACATGCTCGCAACAAATCCTCCAACGACTGAATAGTCCTCTCTGTTTGACCATCCGTGTGAGGGTGATACGCCGAATTCAACCTCAACTTAGAACCCAACGCTTCTTACAAACTCTTCCAAAAATTAGAAGTAAACCGCAGATCTCTATCCGACACAATACACAAAGGGACACCGTGCAACTTCACAATTACACGAATATAAATCTCTGCTAACTTCGATACTGGAAAACTAATGTTAACAGGAATAAAATGAGCTGACTTCGTAAGCCTATCAATAATCACCCAAATAGAATCATGTCCTCTTAAAGTATTAGGCAGTCCCGTCACAAAGTCCATTGAAATGCTATCCCATTTCCATTCTGGAACTTCTAATGGTTGCATCAACCCCGTAGGCTTCTGATGTTCAACTTTCGACTTCTGACAAGTTAAACATGCATACACAAAACTAGCTACATCACGCTTCATCCCAGGCCACCAAAACAATTTCTTCAAGTCCTAATACATCTTTGTAGCCCCCGGATGAATACTCAATTTACTTCTATGACTTTCCTCAAGAATCGCCTTCTTTATCTCCGCATCATCAGGAATACAAATTCAATTATGGAATCTCAACACACCATAGGCATCTAACTTGAAATCATCATCTTCGGACTGATCGATCCCAACCATCGAATCTACCAGTTTCACGTCTAACTTCTGAGCTTCCTTGACACTGTCCAGAAAATCATTGTTAATCTTCAGCATCCCCAACATCACACTCTGCGGTGTCACTTTGTAAACTAAGCTCATATCTCTGAACTACTCAATTAATTCTAATTCTTTAACCATCATCGCCGACATATGCAGAGTTTTCCGACTTAGGGCATCGGCCACAACATTATCTTTACCTGGATGGTAGTTCAAACCAAAATCATAATCCTTTAATAACTTCAACCATCTTCGTTGTCTCATATTCAGTTCCTTTTGATCAAATAAATATTTTAAACTCTTATGGTCACTAAACACTTCAAATCTAGAACCATAAAGATAATGTCTCCAAATCTTTAGCACAAAAACAACTGCAGCAAGTTCCAAATCATGCGTAGGATAGTTCTTTTCATGAGTTCTCAACTGTCTCGACGCATAAGCAACTACCTTATCATTCTGCATAAGTACACCTCCTAAACCCATCTTAGAAGCATCACAATATACCACAAAAGGTTCTCCTGGATTAGGTAATGTTAAAACCGGAGCCGATGTCAATCTCTTCTTCAATTTCGTGAAACTTTCTTCGCATTGAATGTCCCACACAAAAGGTTTACCTTTACAAGTCAACTTAGTCAACGGAAGTGCTAACTTAGAAAATCCTTCGATAAACCTCTGGTAATAACCGACTAGTCCCAAAAAGCTCCTAATCTCGGTAGCCGACTTTGGAGTTTCCCATTGCAACACAACATCTACTTTGGATGGATCTACCGCAACGCCACTACCTGAAATGACATGACCAAGGAAACTAACCTCCGATAACCAAAATTCACATTTAGACAACTTTGCATATAACTTCTTCTCTTTCAAAACTTGCAATACTAGTCTTAAGTGTTCTCCGTGTTCTGTTTCCGATTTAGAGTAAATCAATATGTCATCAATAAACACCACCACAAACCGATCCAAATAAGTGTGAAAGATACGGTTCATGTGCTCCATGAATACTCTCGGCGCATTAGTAACACCGAAAGGCATCACTGAGTACTCATAATGTCCATAACGTGTTCTAAAAGACATCTTCTGAATATCTTCCTCTTTCACTTTAATCTGATGATAGCCCGACCTCAAATCAATCTTGCTAAACACACGAGCACCTACCAGTTGATCCATCAAGTCATCTATTCTCGGGAGCGGATACTTGTTCTTAATCGTCACTTTATTTAGTTGTCTATAATCAACACAGAGCCTCATACTTCCATCTTTCTTCTTTACTAACAACACTAGAGCTCCCCACGGTGATACACTTGGCCTCATAAATTTCTTTTCAAGTAAGTCCTCCAATTGCTTCTATAATTCCGACAATTCAGATGCAGACATCCTGTATGGTGCCATAGAAACAGGTCTGGTACCAGGTACAAGGTCAATTGCAAATTCCACTTCTCTTTCTGGAGGCACATCGATAATTTCATCAGGGAAAACTTCAGGAAATTCACACACGACTTGCAACTCCTCAATTACAGCTCGGCTCTCAAAAGATAACGACGCTATCACTGAGAACATCTGAGCTCCTTCTTGCATCAACTGCTGTAACTCCTTAAAAGACAACAAACTAGCTTCTTCCTCTTCAGGAGTAGAAAATCTCACAGACTTGTTATAACAATTGATATGAACATAGTTATATTCTAACCAGTTCATTCCCAAGATTAAATCCATTCCAGATAATGGCAAACACACCAAATCAATAGTAAAGTCTCTGTCGAAGATCGTCAAGGGACACTTTAAACACGCAAGATAAGTAGTCATCGATCCCTTAGCCGAAATCTCGACGACCATTTCTCCATTCATAGAAGACAACACAAGACCCAATCTTTCAACGCATTCAGCAGCAATAAAGCAATGAGTAGCACCAGTGTCAATCATAGTAATTAAAGGAGTACTATTAATGAAACATGTACCTCTGATGAGTCTGTCCTCATTAGTTGTCTGAGTCCCAGCCAAGGCGAACACTTTCCCACCGGTTTGCACCTTCTTTGGTTTCTGACACTGACTACTAATGTGTCCTTCTTCGCCACAGTTGAAACAATTCATCTCTTTATGCTTGCACTCAGATATGGTATGCCCAGTCTTACCACAACGGAAACACCTCTTCACTTCAGCAGTACACACATTACTCTTATGACCAGTTTTCCCACATTTGAAACAAGTTATGCCAGCAGGAGCATCTCCCCTACTAGTCCTCTTGCCATCAACCACTTTCTGTTTACCCTTTCCAGCCGGAGAATCATAAGGTTTGCCACGATTCTGTTGGTGCTTGCCCTTCCTCTCACTAATGATCTTATAATGAGCATTGTTATCCTCTTCAAAAATTCTGCAACTATCAATCAAATCAGCAAAAATACGAATCTTCTGATATCCAACTGCCTTCTTGATCTCTGGGCGCAACCCACTCTCAAACTTGATGCATTTTGAGAACTCAGTATCATCATCGTTATAGTGCGGATAAAACTTAGCCAATTCAACAAACTTTGCAGCATAATTAGTAATCGACATGTTCCCTTACTTCAATTCGAGAAACTAGATTTGCTTCTTACCACGAACATCCTCTGGATAATACTTCCTCAGGAACTCTCTTCGGAACACATCCCAAGTGATACCTTCACCTGCAGTTTCCAACCTCTGACGAGTCTCTAGCCACCAGTCATCAGACTCGAATGTTAGCATATGAGTCCCATATCGAACCTTCTGCGCTGGAGTGCAGTCCATCACATGGAAGATTCTCTCCATCTCTTTCAACCAATCCAACGCTCCATTAGGATCATACTTGCCCTTGAAGGTAGGCGGATTCTCCCTCTGAAAAGTTGCCAAACTGCGAGATCCAATATTCTCGTCGGCGTTCGGCTGATTCTGCAAAGCCTGAGCCATTGCTTCCAAAGCAGCAGCAATTGCAGCATCGTTTCTTCCAGTCATCTCAACTTGCCACTTCAACATAAATAAAAGTTAGAACTAGTTAGCAATACTCGATTGTTAAACAAACTACGACTCGACAACTTGGCCGGACAGACCGACCTGCTCTGATACCATTAATGTAACACCCTTCTACCCCACATACAATTTTAGGAAAAACACTTAATATTATCAGAGTAAAATCAGCAAGAAAGGTGCCACATATATTCAACCGACATTCAAAATCATTGTCCTGTCCCGTAACACGGGTTATTCATTCATCATTAACATAAATTAACAACTACACAGCGGAATCAAACTTTTAGTTCAGGCCAACAAAATACTTCATAGATAAAAGTCTCCAATTCAAAATGGCATCAACAATATGAAAAGAAATTCTAACATAAAACCAAAAAGAAATACGAGGTTCACAACTAATCCCAACCCGATGTTACATGACACAGAGCAGGACACCACTTAAAACACGGCTAAAACGACAAAAGGACGCTCCAAGACTCAATCCTCCAGCACCGCAAGTCTACTCTTGGTTATCTGCAAGTTACCCACATAAGAGACAACATTTTCAAGCAGGCAGGGTGAGAAATCACAATTCATTATAATAATATAAGGACGTGGAAAATAAACAGAATAAGCAACAACAACATCATATCATCATCAACATAATCTTCACAACACAATCACAATTACTTCATTCATACACAATGTCAACTATAATGAAATGCAAAGAATGCATGTGGTACCGATTCAACGTGGATGGACACTGGCCATCAACCCTCCAAAAGGAGCACAACGTAATCAACATATCACTTCAATTCGCACAATGGGATTGAAGCTACTAATGGACCGAAGCCCCAACATAAAAATGCTATGAAATGCAATGATGCTAAACCTCCGCAATTCATCAACCATCAACGTGTGCATCATTCACTTCATATTCAACAAGTATTTATCATACGGTCATGTTTTATCATCTTCCATCAACAACAACTTGACAACAAAAGATCAGCACGAGAAAATGTCAAGAAACCTCAAGAAAACAACAAAAAGAATAGCAATACAGTGGTCTAACACGGCTGCCCGTGTCCTGTGACATGGCCCGTGTCAAGAGCTCTAAAGCAAAATTCCAAACAAAAAAATTACAGCAAGGACAGTAGCGCGACACGGCCGCCTGTGTCCCGTGACACGGCCTGTGTCCAAAACTCTGTAACAAAAATCCAAACCAAAAAGAAATGTAGTAGATATAGTAGTCTGACACGGCCGCCCGTGTCCCGTGACACGGCCCGTGCCAGGATACGAAATCCCATAATTTTTCAAAATAATTTTCTACTGCGTTTTGACTTCAAATATCCCAAAAATTCAGTTTTTCCAATACGAAATTTGCCCAAAAGACTCACACAATACACATACATCAACACATAACATTCTATCTCATTATATTTCATCGAATCATTCATCCCTAACTCATTCTACATCATCAAACACCACAATTACTCAAAATCCAAAAATACCTAATCTATTCATAACCAATCCTATAGAACTATAATAAACCATGAAAACTCCCCATATCTTAGGGAAATTTAGTAGCTTTCCTCCTTCTCTATAATTCTTCAGCAACCTCCAAGTCTTAGGGTTCTTCTCCATCTCTCCTCTTCTTCAGCGTTCTTCACAAAAACACGATCAGTTAGAAAAGTGATCGATCATCTCCTCTTTAGACAAGATATTCCAGTTTATGAACTTCCAACTCTACCCTTACCTCTTTTCCTTTATGACCACCTTGCCCCTTTTTCTCATTATTTTTAATAATAATAATAGTATAAATAATACATTAATTATTCATTCTATTAAATTATTAAAACAAATACTCTTTTGATCCAAAATTTTCCAAAATTACCAAAACTTCTTTCTTCCTTCTAAATTAATTAAATAAATAAACAAATGATTAATTTAGATTTTCGGGGCATTACAGATGTCGTATTCTGATAACAACATCTGCCAACGGGCAATCCTTCCCGTGAGAGCAGGTTTTTTAAAGACGTGCTTGATCGGATCCATTTCGGATATTAACCAAGTAGTGTGGCAAATCATGTACTGGCGAAGACGTTTGGCTGCCCAAGCTAGAGCACAACAAGTTTTCTCAAGCATTGTATTCCGAGTTTCACAGTCGGTAAACTTCTTGCTCAAATAGTAGATGGCAGACTCTTTTCTTTTCGTTTCGTCTTGTTGGCCAAGTACCAACCCATTGAGTCTTCCAAGACTGTTAGGTATATGATCAGTGGTCTTCCCTCTACTGGAGATGACAGGATTGGTGGATTCAACAAATATTCCTTGATACTGTCGAAGGCTTTTTGGCAGTCTTCTATCCATACACAGTTCTGATTCTTTCTGAGTAGTTTGAAGATTGGCGCGCATGTCGCGGTCATGAGGGATATGAATCTGGAAATGTAATTCAGACGTCCCAGAAATCCTCTAACTTGTTTTTCAGTCTTTGGAGAAGGCATTTCTTGAATGGCTTTGACCTTGTCGGGATCAACCTCAATTCCTTTCTGGCTGACGATGAACCCTAAAAGCTTTCCTGAACGGACACCGAATGTGCATTTATTGGGATTTAAGCAGAGTTTGTATTTCCTCAGACGCTCGAATAGTTTTGACAAGTGGGTCACATGCTCCTCTTCTATTTTAGATTTGGCAATCATATCATTGACATACACTTCAATTTCTTTGTGCATCATGTCGTGAAACAGAGTAGTCATGGCCCTTGGATAGGTTGCCTCGACATTCTTCAAACCGAACGACATTACCTTGTAACAAAAGGTGCCCCATGGGGTAATGAATGAAGTTTTCTTCATGTATTTCGGTGCCATTTTGATTTAATTATAGCCCGAGAATCCATCCATGAAGGAGAAGACTTTGAACTTTGTTGTACTGTCTACCAGCATGTCTATGTGCGGTAAGGGAAAGTCATCCTTTGGACTTGCTTTGTTCAGATCCCTGTAGTCCACGCACATTCTGACTTTTTCTTCCTTTTTCGGAACTGGCACTATGTTGGCTAGTCATTGAGGATATTATGAGGTGGCGAGGAAACCTGCGTCAATCTGTTTCTGCACTTCCTCTTTGATTTTGATGGCCATGTCTGGATGAGTCCGTCTCATTCTCTGTTTTACCGGCGAACATTCTGGTCTTAACGATAGATGATGTTCCACGATGCTGGGTGTCATACCCCAAATTTTGACCACCAAGATTTCCCATCATTGTGAAAATCATCACCACAATATGGATGTGCCATCATGCCTCATCAATTTCCTCAAGGATTGTTGAGCTTTCCCTACAATCAAGAATTAGGGTTTCAAGCCCTCTCAGAGCACTTAGACAAATGATCAATCAAGGAATGACATGATCTTCAACTTGTCTAAACCTCTTAAACACATATAAAGGATCAAGAGGACTCCCACATCAAGAATCAAGCACAAGGTTGCAACATTCCAAGTGGATCAAGCCTCGAGATCGCCGGTGTCACCAAATTAGGGTTTTGGTCGACCAAGGCCTCCAGATGAAAATTTTCCCCTGGGAATGAGCCAATACTTTAAAGTACAACCCAGGATACTCCAAGGAACCTCATGGACCCAATCATCAAGTTAATTTAGCCTAAGGGGATGCATTCATAAAAAATCAGGAATTAGGGTTTCTTGACCTAATTCACTCCTAAGCTGACTTTTGGAGCAAAGCATGAGCCAAGACCTCAAGACATGATTTGAGGGCCTTAAATACACCACATTGATCCATTTGTAACAATGGATTGATCCAAGAAGCTTGATTCACAAGTTTCAATTTCATCTGAATCACAATTAGGGTTTTGTAAGAAAACTCAACTGTACCTTTGACTTTTGACCAAGACATGCTCCCAAACCTTGGGACATGATTCAATACACCCTATAACACCTATGGAATTCATCCATAAGGTTTGAATTAGGTCAAGACCTTGATTTCACAAAGGATCGCACAGTTTGGATTTCATTCGATAAAAAGTCAACTGTGCACAAAATCAAGTTTGACTTTCTGGAATTTTTCACAAATATGGTTCCCCTAAGTCAAAAATAATGTTAATGTATGGTATTTATCATCATTCATTAAGAAAAATCAATAAAAGTGAGGTTTCTTGCAAAAGGGGCAACCATAAGAAACCAAAAAATTTCTAAGTTATGGAACAAAAGTGATTTTGGTACCAACTTCCAAGGATCATAACTTGAGATCCAAGCAGCCATTTTGGGTGATCCAAAGCCTGATTTATAGGTCTTCCTACATTCTACAAAAGCTTCAACTACAAGAAACTCCAATTCTTCATGGATTTTAAGTTATGGAGTGATCAAAATGACAAAAATGAAGAAAATGACACTTTTTCAACACTTAGTGAAAATCTGCCTAAGTTATCAGCCTTGGACATCAATGTTCATGAGTATTTTGTAGTTGGATTCAAATAGTTTCAAGACAAACTATGATCACACATGGATTGTATCATATGAGGGCTCTTTAAAAAGTACAAGAGCCTCCCATAACTCAACTTGAGCAAGGAGATATGATCCCCTCAAAATCACCATTTTCAACTGTCTTGTACAAGGCAGATTTTGGCATTTTGCTTTATTTGGAAAATTTGGACAACTCCAAGCCTTGTCATCCACTTGGACACATCATAGGATAAAATCCAAGGGGAATGATTTGATCCCCAAGCCTTCCAAGCCCAAGAATCTACATATAGCCATAACAAACCTAAAAAGGCTAAAAAGTGCAAAAAACTCCAATTTTGTTTCCAATCATTCAATGGATGCACCAAGGTGGCATGGACTGAGACATTCCTAACTGAATGAGTCAAGATTCAGCTCTGAATCAAAGGACCATAGGCCTGTGCCCTAACCTCAAGTCAATGGCTATAGGAGACTAAAGATTCCCTTAGATCAACATTGGCCAAAGGCCTGTACCAGCTGCCATTCACTATTGATGCCAAAATAAACTTGTTACACTATAAATAGACCTTAATTATGATCAGTTTGAGTACACCAAAGCACTACAACACTTGCTTTCCTCAAAATCTCTCTCTCTCTCTTTAGGCCAAAATGCCTTCTTTTGCAAGTCATCTCTGAGTTTTTGAGTTAGAGAGCAATTCCACCACATCTCATGATCCAAACACATCCAATATGTCATATCTAAGATGTTCAAACACTCACTTGTGATCTGAAACACCAAAATCAGAAAGTCAACCTCCAAAACCTCAAAATTTGACTTTTCTGCATTTTTCAAGCCATGTCTTAATTCAGTCAATTTTAATTATTTTTTATTGGTTCTTTTTTTGAAAATTCCCAGAAATGTTAAAATATTATATACCATAAAAATTTCACAAAAATATTATTTATTTCATATATTTAGTATTTTTGTAAAGAATTATGTTTTATTTGTTGCTTTTAACATTTAATATATTTCTTTCTCTTGTTTTTTCAACTTCAAATGATTTTAAAATCATTCTATGAATGAAACATGATTTTTAAAACATTTATCCAAGATCACAACTTGTTTTTCACACATGTTTGATAATTTTGGTCATTTTAATTGAATTTTTATTCAATTAAAATACATTTAAAAATTAAAATTAGGGTTTTGATTATTTCACCCTCACAAATTTTTTTTAAACACTTTGGGCCTCTAATAGAGTGTAAGACTCATTCCTTGTAAATAAAAACCTTTTTGGGCCTCAGTCATTGTATAAGTCCCACTGTGTTTTCAAAAACCTCGGCACGATCGCCGTTCTCAAACAAAATCATTTGGGCCTCTCCCTGAGTTGTAAGCCTCATCACTTGTACAAAATCATTTGGGCCTCTAATAGAGTGTAAGACCCATTCCTTGTAAATAAAAACCTTTTTGGGCCTTAGTCATTGTATAAGTCCCAATACAATTTTGAGATCAACGGTACGATTACTGTTTTTCATCTGGGCTTCTCCTTGAGTATAAGCCCCAATCTTCTTTTCAAAACAACTTTCCCTTTTGATTTAGATTCAAAACCATAATTGTTATCAAAACTTTCTTTAATTTCTTGAACAACTAACCATACAACTGTTACAAAGGAAGTCTGCTCGCCTGTAAGTTTTTATCAGCTTTCGTTTACATACTTGCACATATATATATATATATATATATATATATATATATATATATATATATATATATATATATATATATATATATATTTGTTTGTGATGGAAGCTTGCTCACCTGTAAGTACTCCTACCCTCTTTTTACATACAATATATATTTCATCTGTACATATATGCCTGTATATTATCTATTTAGAGTTTTCCCCGAAAATTAGGTCTAGAACTAGATAAAGCCAGTGGTCACTCTTTCAACAGTAAAAACTAGTTCCCCATTGGAATTCCAGATACAGTCTTGCCTTCTCTTGGGCTTATACAATATGGAACAAAGAGAAAGGCATTATTCCCGGTGAAAATTTTCTCAGACTGTCACTATTAGAAAATTGTCAAAGAAATTCATTTCCCCCAGAGAGGAATAATTCCCGGTGAAACCTCTCTTGAATTTCTTCAAACCCTAGAACTGTTCACTAAAGAAAAGATTATTCCCAGTGAAAATTTTCTTGAACTTTTCTTAGGTTTGGACCCATAGGCTTCCTAAAAGCATCCCCGCCTCCTCTTGGGCTTTGTACAAGGACCCTCTGGCTTCTTAGAAGTTCTCATGCCTTCTCTTGGGCTTAATACAAGGACCCTGAAGACCTCTTAAAGGTATAGGACAGAACCTAGTCATCCTTTGTTAGAGCAGTCTTTCCAAAGAGTCAAAACCTTGGACAATTTAGGGTTGATTCTCATCCCTTAAAATACCAGCCTCCTCTTGGGCATCATACAAAGATAAACTCTTCCATATCAGTAGACTTGGACAGTCTAATCTCCTCTTGGGTCTCAAAGACATTCTCAAGTTCCCTACAAACACAAGAAAAACCCCGTTCATTTAACCAATCTCCAGTAGAGTTAAAACCTCTATAGGTTTTCAAAACTAAATCTTTAAACTCTCACTTTAAATTTTCCCAGCCAGGGTCAGCTTATCATCAGTATAACACTGTCCCAAATCAGAACCTCAAGGCATCCGATACCTCAACTCTTCTGTAACCCTCAGCAAGAGTTTATCCCCCGACTTGGGCCTGCCTCTGGATCTCAATAATCCTCAGCAGAAGCCAGCCTCCTCTTAGGCTTTGTATAATGATTTTTCCTCAGCAGGGAATTAGCCCCAAAAGCACCCTTCTGTTGAGTCCATCTTCTTTCTTAAAACACTCTCTTATTGAGTTAACCCCTTTCAGCCTCAATCTTGGGCTTTGTACAAGACAAACAAAACACTCTCTTGTTGAGTCATTCTTTTTAGCCTCAATCTTGGGCTTTGTACAAGACATATATAAACTTTCTCCAACAAAGTTAAAATCTTCATAACCTTCTCTTAAACTCTGGATAAATACCTTCCCAACGGAGTCAATTCCTCCCAGCCTCTTTTAGGCTTTGAGAATTAATATCCCTAAACAGAAGTCAATATCACCTTCCAGCCTCAATCTTGGGCTTTGTATAAGACACCTAAAATATCCTCAGCTGAGTGAGTCAATCACCTTCCAGCCTCAATCTTGGGATTTGTACAAGACACCCATAAATATCCTTCAGCCTCAATCTTGGGCTTTATACAAGACACATATAAAATCTCTCCAGCAGAGTCAATCTCTTTTTCAGCCACAATCTTTGGCTTTGTACAAGACAGATAAAACCTCTCACCAGTAGAGTCAGTTTTCCCTTTTAGCCTCAATCTTGGGCTTTGTACAAGACAGACAAAATCTTTCCCCGGAAAGGTCTCTTTCAGCCTCCTCTTAGGCTTTGTATAAAGATATCCCCAAAAGAGTCAATTCTCTTTTTAGCCTCAATCTTGGACTTTGTACAAGACAGATAAACACTCTCTTGTTGAGTCAGTCTTTTCCAGCCTCCTCTTAGGCTTTGTATAAGGACTTCCCTAGTGGAGTCAATCAATCTCTTAGCTTCAACCTTGGGCTTTAATCAAGGCACACAAAAACCACCATCCCCTCAGAGGAAATAAAAAAACTCTTTGTAGGAAGATACTTCTCCGTATATCAAAATCTCAAAACAAACATTCAAAACAAACCTCAATCCCAGATAACTGATGTAAGTGGCACACTAATTGATTCAAAATATCCAAGCTGTCATCCATCTCTTATCCTAGTAAACTCCCTTTTTCATCTAATTGCTGTAAGTGGCAAGCCTCTGGATTATTTACATCCACGCCACTGTCCCTCTCTTAGCATGAAAGATTCCTAAGGAAAAATGACATTGCTCAACACTGAGTTAAAGTTTTCCCCTTAAGGACAAATCCCCTATAAAGGAAATTATGGCATTGCTGGATTCACGTATCCCAATTAAAGTAATTCTCCTTTATAATCAGTCACCCAACAGTTGTGATAAACAGACGAGATGTCTTCCTTTAGAGATGATAAATTCTCTCTCAGTCAAACCTTTAGCTTCAATCTTGGGCTTTGAACAAGACACAAATACTCAACCATTTAGCTTTAATCTTGGGCTTTGAATAAGACACCAAAACATCTTTTTCCTCCCATAGAATAGGAGGAACTATGATTGCTCTGATTTCCCTGTTTCGTTAAATGGGAATACATAGGCATAAGATTGCGAAATCTTAGCGAGCATACCAATCAAAAACTCTAGGTCCAGTACTTTCACACACTAATCAAAAACCTTAGGTCCAGTACCTTACCAAAAACATCGGAAAGCCCGAAATCAACAAAAACTCTCTCTCTCAAACATCTCCCAAAGGAGAAACTTTCCCAACCCACAACAGATAAACACCATTAAGTAGAAAGCAGAACCTAATTGCTAACAACCTGTTGATAACCACATATAGGATGGGTAATTGACAACTCCCCATTGTATAACCTGACCCCGAACTCCCCGAATCTCTTAAGCATTTGTTTAGTTAAACATTTGTGTGCAAGGTTAGTTTTAGATAACTTCCCTTTCCCTTCCAGCTTCACGGGATAAATAAGAAATCAGAAAGTAGCACCCCACTCCTACCATTGTGGTGAGGAGAAACCCATGGCGATAAGGTAGTTGCGTCACCGACAAAAATCGCACGCTACAGGAAAATGGCGACTCTGCTGGGGAATATTTATGTGGATCTGTCTTACCTAAGTCATCATTCGTCACCATTTTCCAACAGGAAAATGGCGACTCTGCTGGGGAGCCAAATTAAGACTAGAATTACTAAGAGGTATAGGATGTTAGTTTTAGGTATTATATATATATATATATATATATATATATATATATATATATATATATATATATACAGCTTTTTCTACTTGATATCTGTGTTTATTTTTCTGTCAATGGGAAAGCGAGTGATGTCGCATGTGGAAAGTATGAGAGAACCCTAAGATAGGTGATGGCATAGACGGGTAGACTTACAGGGAGTGATTCTCGAATAAGCGATCCTGGTAGACCATCAAATCAGTGGAGATACCCTTTGCGGATTTAATGTTGAACGACTTCGTCGTGAAAGCAGATTGTCCCAATGTGGTATCCGTGAAACTGAGGATTTAGTAGACATTAACCATATGGCCATTTGGTAGTGCGGTAGCTATCGGAAATAGTTGACACGCGATACTACACCCAAAATGAGATTACCCTAGGATGCTACAGCTCGCTCGGGTGAACCAGCTTGCTGTTGTTATCCCTAGGGGGTCAGTGATTTTGGGAACTTTTAACCCGTTCTACAGGTACAAAAATTGACCAGAATACAACCTTTGGGGATGGGTAGAGCCATGACTCCATACTCGTGACGTTGAACCCTTGAACCCATGTTTTTTCAATGTTTTTGTGTGCTGCATTCATGCATTCATTTAAAAAACTCTTAAACAAACAAAGAAAAAAATATTCTTTTCTCTTCTCTCTTCTTTTTCAAATTAAACTGAAACAATGATTGCAAATATCAGAGAGAAAGATTGCGTTATGGATTTTGGTAGAAGGAAGATGCACAAGTACACCTTCAAGGCTCCAAAACTAGAGGATTTAAGGGCGGTGGCAAGAATGATCACCAACCCTGATGCTTTCAGAGCTAAGTATGGAGGACTGCTATCTCTGTTAAGGGTCCATGTAGTTGAAGGAATCCTGTCTACGCTGATTCAGTTTTACGATACAGTTTATCACTGTTTCACATTCCCGGATTATCAACTAGCACCGAAGCTAGAAGAGTACTCTCACCTGACTGATTTAACCATCACTGACCAAGCTCCCTGTTCTGGACTGGAAGAAATTCCAAAGGATCAAACCATTGCAAGAGCAATCTATTTGGACGAGTCAGAAGTCAGGACTCACATGACCACTAAGGAAGGAATCCAAGGTTTACCGACCAAGTTTTTGGTAGATAAAGCCCTATACTTCGCCAATGTAGGAAACATTACTGCTTTCGAAGATATCTTTACCCTACTCACATACGGGCTTTTCTTTTTTTCCCAACATCGATAACTTCGTCGATACCAATGCCATTAAGATATTTTTGATTGGAAACCCCGTACCAACCTTGCTCGTAGATGCTTATCATTCTGTACACTTAAGGAATTTGTACATCGGAGGAATGATCACATGCTGTGTACCCCTGCTTTACAAGTGTTTCACTTCCCATTTACCCAAGTCTGCTGCTTTTTGGGATCATAAGAGTACTTTACGTTGGTCACAGAGAATCATGTCTCTTACCAACTCTGACATAGATTGGTACAATCAGATCTATGACGAGATAAGGATCATCGACAAATGTGGAAACTTCCATAATGTACCCCTCATAGGAACTAAAGGAGTAATCAACTATCATCCAATTTTAGTTCACCGTCAACTCGGATACCCGATGAAGCATATCCCGCATAATGTTCATCTGGAAGGTATTTTCTTTAAGGAATGAGAAAATGACAGGGCACTAAAGAAGGAAATAGTGCATGCATGGCAACATATTCACAGGAAAGGAAGAGAGTCTCTAGGAAGACCGAACTGTATCTCCGTGGAACCTTATCTCCATTGGGTACAAACTAGAGCCCTCAAGCTGAGGATGCCTTACCCTTGTCAAGAAGTTCTTCCGTTAAAGGAATCTGTCCTTTATTTTATGTCTGATACGGAAAAACTGCAGGCCGCTCTCAACAAAGTTCAACGGGAAAAGAACTCTTGGAAGAATAAATACCGCATTCTCAATGTAGAGTGTACCAAAATTCAGGAACTGTTAAAAGATAAGGATGCTCTAATTAAGATACTAGAACATCATGTTGTAGAAAATCAAGAAGACCAAAGAAACTTGCTCGCTCCTTTCACTTGGCAAAGGACTGACAACTCGACAACGGCTGAAGAGGCCCGGTCAAAGAAAAGGAAAATACCAGAACCAGCATCTGAGTTCTCCTCAGAGAGGACTCAGGATCCATAAGTTCAGACCTTTCTTTTACAGCACTTTGTAAAATACTGTATTTGCCTTTCTGCAATCTTTCAAATTCAATAAAATGGGGTCTCCCCACTGTATGATATTTGCAATCTTTTTGTTGAAGTTTCTTTTTGATTAAAGCAAAAACAAAAAAATTAATATCTATCATTGCATATCATTCATCATTCTCACATAGCGCATTCTTCTTACCTTCGAATCTCACGTATACGTCACGATTCTAGAGTCAAATTGTCTCATTCGTACAATACTCGGGCCAATCGACAAAAGAAAATGGACGAACTTGAGGAAGAGAACAGAGAGCTGAGAGAAGAAATCGACGCTCTGAAGGAAGATCTGAAAAAACTTCACAGTGATATGCAATCCCTGGCAACAACTCAGAGACAACAACAAACGACTGTGATCTTGGAGATCACATCTACGCCCATAGTGGAGACGTATGATCCTCGGTACATCATACCTAAAGATCGTCCCTGGGGCATGCCTATCAACTTTGTTCCTGAAGGATACATCCCACCGGTCACTGAAGACCCAGAAACTGTAGCAGGAATTGCTGGGCCTGAAGGTTACAAACTTCGGGAAAGCGAGGATGCAAGAGTCATGACAGCAACTTCTGAAGGTTACAAACTTCGGGACAGGGAAGTACCAAGAGTCACCGCCATAATGACTATACCACAACCCGTGGTACACACTGTCCCGGAAGGACAGATTCCACAAGTAATTTCTGGTGGAAACCAAGAGATGTACGACAGGATGAATGAGTTCCAGGAACAATTCCTGGAGATGCAGAAGGAACTGTATGCCATTCGCGGCCAGGATTTATTTGGAAAGGACGCCACAGACCTTTGTCTGGTCCCTAATGTGAAAATAATGCACAAATTCAAGGTGCCTGACTTTGAGAAATACAAGGGCAACTCTTGCCCTCAAAGTTATTTGGTGATGTACACTTGAAAGATGTCAACTCAGACTGAAAATCAGCAGCTACTGATCCACTATTTCCAAGACAGTTTAACCGGTGCCGCACTCAAATGGTACATGGGTTTAAACCGCACCAAGATCGTCACTTTCAGAGATCTTGGCGCTGCCTTCGTTCAGCAATATCAATACAACCTGGACATGGCACCAAACAGAGATCAACTCAGAGCAATGTCACAGAAGGACAAAGAAACTTTTAAGGAATATGCTCAGAGATGGCGTGAAATTTCCGCCCAGATCTGTCTCCCTCTTGAGGAAAAAGAGATGACCAAGATCTTTTTGAAAACCTTGAGTTCATTTTATTACGACCGAATGGTTGCCAATACGCCCAATGAATTCATTGAAATGGTGAACATGGGGGTACGCCTTAAAGAGGCAGTCAGAGAAGGACGTTTAATCAAAAACACATAATCATCGAGTAGTACCAAAAGATACGGTGGGGCTTTCCCAAAGAAAAAGAGCAAGATATCGACAATATCTCTCTCGGAAAGCAAAGGCGAAAGTATCAACCAGTAGCAGCGGTAACTCCTGCTATCAACCCTGCACCGGCTCCGACTTATCAACCTCAGGTTACTCAGAGCCAACCGAATAAACAACAGTATCAACAAAGGACACAACAGCCTCTTCAGAAGGCTCGTCCACAGTACATCAATAATTGTACGACGCGACCACCAGGGTTTGACCCTATACCGATGTTGTACGCAGAACTGTTTCCACTACTACTGGTTAAGGGGCACATCCAAACCAGGTCTCCTTTTACAGTACCAGAAAATCCACCTTTTTGGTTCAAAGTAGATCAAACTTGCCCTTACCATCAAGGAGGACTGGGGCACAACATTGAAAACTATCTCAGCTTTAAATCTGATGTACAGAAGCTTGTCAGGAACGGGGTCCTATCCTTTAAAGATCAAATCCAAATGTTCAGACGAACCCGTTGTCTCAACATGAGAAAGCTGCCGTAAATTTGATAGAGGAAGAATTTAACCGTAGTTATCAAATTTACGATGTACTCCTATTAGGAACCAATTTGGTCAGGATGCATTGCAGACAGAGTGGGTACGGTCATGTACCGTCTCATAATTATCACCAATGTGATATCTGCTCAAAGAATAATCAAGGATGTTCCGTAGTACAATCAGTTCTACAAGAACAGATGGATCTCGGATGGATCCAAGATCATCGAATTCGTGAGGTCAATATGGCTCACGCAAATCCCAACATTGTCCAGAACCACAACATTCTGGCGATGAATTTCAACTTGGTGGTAATGCACTCAAGGCAAAGTCAATACCATGATCTGCCAGGGCACGATTACAATTCCTGTCCGATCTGCTCAATAAACAATCAGGGATGCTCTTTTGTACAAGAGACCCTCCAGCGTCAGATGGATCTCAAATGGATCCAGGATTACCATGATAGAAGTAGCCATCAAGTTAATATGATTCAAGTCTTTGATATTCGCTTGATGAATACCAGTCTGGTAGAATTACATGCTAAGCAAGTCAGGCTCGGTTTTCTGGCTTCATATGATTATCAGGACTGTAAAGTGTGTCGTGAAGACGACCAAGGATGTGCACTTGTCCAAAGAACACTTCAACACTTGTTGGACCACTAGTGGCTTCTACTTGGATGAAGCTACACAACAGAACAGTATGACTGACAGGAATCCTACTAGGCATCAAAGTCAGGATGTTCGCTCGATGGAAACATATCTAGTAAGGTTGCACTACATATAAAGCGGGCGTGGCTGGGTGCCACCACATAACTATGAACACTGTAGAGTTTGCTCAGAGAACAACCAAGGATGCTACCTTGTGCGGCCAGATCTTCAAAATCAATTGGACCGAAAGGAGATTCGACCATGTTCAAGTTCTGGTTTGATCAACGTAATGCAAGACTATCTTCCTGATCAAAGCAAGGACGTTGTCATAATCTCCGATTATGGGAGGACCAAACACGTATGCGCTATAATCCATTTACTCCATGAATCAAGATTTCCTATTGATAGTAGAAAGATTCTCAACCTCGAACCAATTGAGGCTACCTACGATGGTCAGAAAAATCAAAAGGCCCCTGTGGTTATCTATCTGCTGGGATCAATACCGTACAAATCAGATAAGGATATCCCTTACAAATACGGTACAACTACAATAAAAAATGGAAAGGAAACTCCATTACCCTCCGTCTTAAACATTGTTGACATCAGTCGAGTAACACGGAGCGACCGGATCTTCAACGGAGGAGTTGGAGAACCCACCAAAGAAAAGGAACCTCAAACAGAAGTTCCCAATCGACCAGTCGATCAATCTAGTAATCTCGACCTTTCAAAGAACAAGATGAGATGTTGAAGCTCATCCAGAAGAGCAAGTACAACATTGTAGACCAACTGTTGCAAACTCCTTCGAGAATCTCTGTGTTATCCCTCTTGCTTAGTTTCGAAGCTCATAGGGAAGTTCTACAGAAAGTCTTAGAGCAAGCCTTTGTGGAACAAGATGTGACGATAAGATAATTCGACAGCATTATCTCTAACATTACTTCCTACAACAACTTAGGATTCAGTGATGAGGAACTGCCGGAAGAAGGCAAAAATCACAACATGGTGCTTAACATTACAGTCAACTGCTAGGACGATGCTTTAGCCAGCATACTGGTAGATACCGGATCAGCTCTAAATGTTATGCCAAAATCTACTCTGATGCATCTATCATTTCAAGGATCTCCAATGAAGGCAGTGAGGTCATCGTCAAAGCCTTTGACGGATCCAGAAAAACAGTTATCGGCGAAGTTAATCTTCCCATAACCATCAGTCCTCACACTTTCTAAGTCACTTTCCAGGTCATGGACATCCGGGCAACATACAGTTCTTTATTAGGAGGACCTTGGATACACGAGGCTGAGGCAGTCACTTCGACACTTCACCAGAAGCTGAAGTTTGTCAAGAATGACAAGCTAGTCACAGTCTGTGGAGATCAGGCCTTAATCGTAAGCAACTTATCATCATCATCCTGTGTGGAACCCGAGGAGGTTGTTGGAACTCAGTTTCAAGCACTGTCATTAAGTGATAAGAATCAACCAGAAGGAGGGGCGTCGATTTCCTCATACAAAGATGCTCTCAAAGTAATCAAGAGTAACGACACAAAAGGATGGGGAGAGCTTGTCATTCCTACGAATAACAAGACAAAGAAAGGTCTTGGTTTTTCCTCAACCTGTACCCAGACTGCTACTAACTATGAAAGTTTTCATCCCATTCAGGACTTCTTCCACAGTGGAGGTTTCCTTCACCCAGTGCCTCAAGAAGTACACACCATCAATGAGGGTGACTCCTCTGATACAGATGAAGAATGGAAGTCCTATCTCAACGAGGACAGTTATATTACTCAGGAAGAGACGCACACGCCATTTTGCTTTCCCACGCAGAGTCTGAGATATATACCAAGATCAGATGTCAAGATGATGTATGGAGATTGTGATCCTGAGGGACGCCATGCTCCGCCCAACTCATTAGAGGAAGACACTCTGATGAAAGACAACTTCGACTATGACTATTATGACCCAATGGATGACTTGCCTATCTGGCAGCCGTACCCAGAAGACTCGGGGCAAAAGAGTCAGCCCAATGATGCTTACCAGCTAAGCATCATTGAAAAGAATACCCGCGTCCCCATCAAGTCATGGGATCATTACTTAGGGCATTCCGAAGATATCTAGCACAACGATGAATCTGCAAAGATTGCAGGATAAGAGTTCATCAACTATTCTTTTCCTGAGGTCAACGTCATTAAGAAGGATGACTCCTCCAGTTCCACAGAAGTACGGGACACCTTAGGACAACCGAGTGGCAAGTACGACTTCTTTGTCAAGTACACCGCTCCTGAAAGCTCTCGTATCAGGCTCAAAGACATCCAACCAACTGGATGGGGAGATCCTCCTAAGAGTGAAAACACTGTGCAAGACACAACAGAAGAGTTCGTCTACGATAACTCTGCCTGGGAGGAAGACTCCAACGATCCTGCTCCGCCGAAAATCAGCGTCATTTCTGAGGACAAACTAAGAAAGAAGGTACCAGACTTTGTGATTCACCGAGGAGTTCGCCGCCAATGGGTTGCTGTCGATGTCCCGAAAGTCGTCCATAAGTTTAAGTAATTGCCATCTTTGTTTTAACCTTTCACCCTGCCCAGGTGAAACAGATGTTTTTATATGGCTTACTTTCTATAAATGTCCCTCTTCGCTTTACCCGAAGCGACAGAGTTTTGTTTTATAGGGCTGTAGTTTCAAGAATCAACAAAATCATTAATAAATAAACGTCGTTCTGTAATTTCCGCATTCATTGCTGTTTTCACTTTTCGCTTTTTCAGAAAATGGTAATCCTAAAACAACCAAAAATAAAAACAAGCATTTTTCAGAAAATACACTGCACACACCCTTGCACTCTCTCTATCTCTTCTAAAAACAAATTATCACGTCATGCAAATTGCTTGTTTTAAACCCCATTGAAACACACGATCAAATGCCTTCTCCCAACTTTGAATTCCCGAAATTTGAAGCTGAAGAAGAAGAGGATGCAAAAATTCCAGAAGAGATTTCCCGATTACTCAGACAAGAGGAAAGGTCCATCGAACCTCACAAAGAGCCATTAGAAACGGTCAACTTGGGTTCAGAAAAAGAGAGGAAAGAAATCAAGATTGGGGCACTGCTCAGTCCGACTGTCAAAGAAAGCTTGATAAAACTTCTCAAAGAGTTTCCAGATGTGTTTGCTTGGTCATATCGGGACATGCTAGGGTTGGATACAAGCATCGTGGAACATCATCTACCGTTAAGATCAGAATGTCCGCCGGTAAAACAAAGGCTGAGACGGACTCATCCAAACATGGCCATTAAAATCAAGAGGAAGTGCAAAAACAGATTGACGCAGGTTTCCTCGCCACCTCAGAATATCCTCAATGGTTAGCCAACATAGTACCAGTTCCGAAAAAATACGGAAAAGTCATAATGTGTGTAGATTATAGGGATCTAAACAAAGCAAGTCCAAAGGATGACTTTCCCTTATCGCACATAGACATGCTGGTAGACAGTACAGCAAAGTTCAAAGTCTTCTCCTGCATGGATGGATTCTCGGGCTATAATCAAATCAAAATGGCGCCGAAAAATATGGAGAAAAATTCATTCATCGCCCCATAGGGCACCTTTTGTTACAAGGTAATGTCGTTCGGTCTGAAGAACGCCGGGGAAACCTATCAAAGGGCCATGACTACTTTGTTTCATGACATGATGCACAAAGAAATCGAAGTGTATGTCGATGATATGATTGACAAATCTAAAACAGAAGAGGAGCACGTGACCCACCTGTCAAAACTATTTGAGCGTCTGAGAAAATACAAACTCTGCTTGAATCCCAACAAATGCACATTCAGTGTCCGTTCAGGAAAGCTTTTAGGGTTTATAGTCTGCCAGAAAGGAATTAAGGTTGATCTTGACAAGGTCAAGGCCATTCAAGAGATGCCTTCACCAAAGACTGAGAAACAAGTTAGAGGATTCCTAGGACGTCTGAATTCCATTTCCAGATTTATATTCCTCATGACCACAACATGCGCGCCAATCTTCAAATTACTCAAAAAGAATCAGGAATGCGTATGAACAGAAGACTGCCAAAAAGCCTTCGATAGTATCAAAGAGTATTTGTTGAATACACCTATCCTGTCACCTCCAGTGGAGGGAAGACCGCTGATCATCTACCTAACAGTCTTGGAAGACTCAATGGGGTGTGTACTTGGCCAACAAGACGAAACAAAAAGAAAAGAGTTTGCCATCTATTATCTGAGCAAGAAGTTTACCGACTGTGAAATTTGGTATACTATGCTCGAGAAAACTTGCTGCGCTCTGGCTTGGGCAGCCAAATGTCTTCGCCAGTACATGATTTGACACATTACTTGGTTAATATCCGAAATGGATCCGATCAAGTATGTATTTAAAAAACCTGCTCTCACAGGAAGGATCGCCCGTTGGCAGATGTTGTTATCAGAATAAGACATCGAGTACCAAGCTCAGAAAGCTGTCAAAGGGAGTATTTTAGCCGATCATTTGGCCCATCAACCGATTGACGATCAAGAATCAGTCGGATTTGATTTCCCAGATGAAGATGTCATGTATCTAAAAATGAAAGATCGCGATGAACCGCTACCCAGTGAAGGGCCAGAACCAGGTTCCCAATGGGGACTAACTTTGACGGAGCTGTCAATAATTATGGAAACGAAATTGGGGCAATCATCATAACACCTCAGGGTACCCATATTCCTTTCACTGCCAGACTAACATTCAAGTGTACAAACAACGAGGCCGAATACGAAGCTTGTATTATGGGTCTCGAAGAAGCGATTGACTTAAGGATCAAGAACTTGGATGTGTATGGAGACTCAGCCCTGGTTTTCAATCAGATCAAAGGAGATTGGAACATATACCAATCAGGACTGATTCTTTACAAAGATTACGCGAGAAAGTTGTTACCATTCTTCAACATAATCAAGTTTCATCATATCCCTCGTGAAGAGAATCACATGGCTGATGCACTAGCCACTCTCTCTTCCATGATTAGTGTAGGTCAATGGAATGACATACCTAAGATCGACATAATGCGCCTATAATGGCCCGCTTACATTTTCGTGATCGAAGCAGTCATAGATGACAAACCTTGGTATCACGATATCAAATGCTTCCTTCAGAAACAAGAGTACCCACTTAGGGCATCCAGAAAAGACAGGAAGACTCTCAAGAGACTAGCTGGCAGCTTCTTCCTAAGCGGTGATACACTCTATAAGAGAAACTTTGACATGGTCTTGCTCCGATGCGTAGACAGACCAGAAGCAAACATGCTGATGAAAGAAATTCACGATGGATCCTTTAGCACTCGTGCCAACAGACACACAATGGCTAGAAAAATTATGAGAGTAGGATACTATTGGCTGACCATGGAATCTGATTTCTACAAGTACATGAGGAGAAGTCACAAGTGTCAGATATACGCAGACAAAATCTATGTACCGCCAATACATCTCAAAGTTCTCTCTTCCCCGTGGCCTTTTTCCATATAGGGAATCGAAATGATTAGCATGATCTAACCCAGGGCTTCAAACGGACATCGGTTCATCCTGGTAGCCATAGACAACTTCACCAAGTGGGTCGAAGCAGCGTCATACGCCAATGTAACCTGGCAAGTGGTGGTCCGATTTATCAAAAACAATCTCATATGCCGTTATGGTGTTCCAAGCCAGATTATTACTGACAATGGATTTAACTTGAACAATAAGATGATGAAAGAGTTGTGCGGTGAGTTCAAGATCGAACACCATAACTCATCTCCTACCGACCCAAGATGAACGGGGCGGTAGAAGCGGCTAATAAGAACATCAAGAAAATTGTTCAGAAGATGGTTGTAACCTACAATGACTGGAACGAGATGTTACCCTTTGCTCTTCACGGTTACCGCAAATCTGTCCACACTTCAACAGGGGCAACCCCTTTCTCTCTAGTATATGGCATGGAAGCAGTGCTCCCCATGGAGGTAGAGATCCCATCAATCAGGATATTGATGGAAGCTAAGCCAACAGAAGCTGAATGATGTCAAAGTCGACACGATGAAGTAAATCTGATCGAAGAAAAGCGAATAACGGCTCTGTGCCACGGTTAGTTGTATCAGCAAAGAATGAAGAAAGCGTTTGACAAAAAGGTCTGACCCCGTGTCTTCAGGAAAGGAGACCCCGTGCTAAAAAAGATACAATCATTTCTCACTGATTCCCGGGGCAAATGGACTCCGAATTATGACGGCCCCTATGTGGTCAAGAAAGCCTTCTCAGGCGGCGCGTTGAGACTAGCAACCATGGACGGAGAGGAATTTTCCTACCCCACGAATGTTGATGTAGTCAAGAAATACTTCATCGAAATGAAATAAAAAAAACGTCTCGGTGGATTGAAAACCCAAAAGGGCGGTCCAGGCAAAAATTAGAAACATAAGCAAAAATCATCCCGATGGATTGGAAATCTCAAAGTACAATCCAGCAAAAATTCAGGATTAATGGCAAGTAACTACGTCCGACGAGGTTAAATCCACAACATTAATGCCACCTATCAAGAAAACTTCAGTCAAGGTCATCTTCGACAAAAGCTCAAGATGTCCAGAATTCAAAATTGGTAGAAGGATAACGGTCGTTATGTTTCAATGTAGCCCTTTTCCCTTAAATTACTATTTTCTAAACTTTGTAATGATCTATGGGATCACGCACTTTACTGATTTCCATCCTATCAATAAAATTTGAGCCCTAGTGCTTTTGTTTGCAATTCTTATTTGTTTTAGCTTTACAGAATGACATTTTTAACATTATCAACGATTCTTGAAATAAAACAAAAATGAATTTAATTGTCAAATTTTTTCTGCTTTTAAAATAAAGATGGAAATTCTTTTGACTTTGAATATTGAAAAGAATATCGATCACTTCTCCGAAGGTGATTGAACCTCAAAGTGCAGAATCAAAGTACTCCTTCTAAACCAGTGCACCTGAATAAAGGATCAACTGTGTCAGATACCATGCTTCATCTGACATCCCCGACAGAGTTCTTACCTCCTAAGACCGATTGACAATTCTTTCACCCCCACGGGGACCGTCTCTCCTAAGCAAGGCATCATTACTATTTTGAACCAGTGATACTTTTCATCCCCCGCCGTGGCCGAGTATCCAGTTGTGTTCATCTATTAGTCTGTATGTCGCGTCAGTTTTGTCAGTATAAACATACATACATCATGCATTATTGGTTCGCATTCATAATCATATTGCATTACTATCACTCTGGTCAGTCTTATCCCCAAGTGATAAAAGTCCTCTTATCAATCGAGTTGTCAGTCCTTTCCTCGTCAGGAAATGTATCGTCTGAGCAATTTCTCCCCAGTTTATTTCTGGATTGGAGACGGTCCTCGACCACTTTGATAACTTGAACCCTTGAGAAACAAGAAGACACACAACAGACACTTTTTGGAACATCACTCTTCACTAGTAAAGATGATATTCTCACTTTCTCAGATTAAGGAAAATCCCAAAGAAAGACTCTCAACCGAGGACTCTCAGCAATACAGCAGTTTCTTTCTGAAAGGTTTGCTATCAAATAAGGTCATCAGCACCTCCAAATTGGATTACATCACATGGCATTTCTCCGAAAAGATCTCGAAGAAAAGTATGATGTAGTATCCCCAAATAGAAAATCAATCTATCAAGAGACTCATTTTCCCCAGTAGAGTCGGCAAATGGTGTCTCCAACAGAGAAGTTTTAACACCTCTACCGGTCAGACAAATGGGTTTCCCCAGTAAGTCCGATGACAAAACTTTTCCCATCAAATGGCATATCCCCATGAAAATACGGCTAGAAGTTTGATGAAGGCCGTTACAAATAGCGTCCCTTGTCAAGGCAGGAACTTGACCAAAAAAAACTGAGACCAGTTCCTTGGTTGAAGACTAGGATCGAGGGGAAGTTTATTTCAAGAAGCAACTCAGACCAGTTCCTTGGCTAAAGACCGGGATCGAGGGGAAGTTTATTTCAAAAAGAAACTGAGATCAGTTCCTTGGCTGAAGATCAGGATCGAGGGGAAGTTTATTTCAGAAATTAAGACCAGTTCCATGGCTGAACACCCGGATAGAGGGGAAGTTTTACCCTTTTCTAAGTAACATTGCTTAGCAAAAGAAGATGGATGAGCCAGCTGCCATTCATAACCACCGTCAAAATTTCGGGTATTCTGATATTTAATCCTCTTGCACCCTGAATGTCCGAATATCTTCGCCATTCACACCTTCAGGTCCAAGAAGATTAAATAGGGGCATCTGTCATACCCCAAATTTTGACCACCAAGATTTCCCATCATTGTGCAAATCATAACCACAATATGGATGTGCCATCATGCCTCATTAATTTCCTCAAGGATTGTTGAGCTTTCACTACAATCAAGAATTAGGGTTTCCAGCCCTCTCAAAGCGCTTAGACAAAGGATCAATCAAGGAATGACATGATCTTCAACTTGTCTAAACCTCTCAAACACATATGAAGGATCAAGAGGACTCCGCATCAAGAATCAAGCACAAGGTTGCAACATTCCAAGTGGATCAAGCCTCGAGATCGCCGGTGTCACCAAATAAGGGTTTTGGTCGACCAAGGCCTCCAGATGAAAATTTTCCTCTGGGAATGAGCCAATGCTTCAAAGCACAACCCAAGATACTCCAAGGAACCTCATGGGCCCAATCATCAAGTCAATTTATCCTCAGGGGATGCATTCATAAAAAATCAGGAATTAGGGTTTCTTGACCTAATTCACCCCTAAGTTAAATTTTGGAGCAAAGCATGAGCCAAGACCTCAAGACATGATTTTGAGGGCCTTAAATACACCACATTGATCCATTTGCAACAATGGATTAATCCAAGAAGCTTGATTCACAAGTTTCAATTTCATCTGAACCACAATTAGGGTTTTGTAAGAAAAGTCAACTGTACCTTTGACTTTTGACCAAGACATGCTCCCAAACCTTGGGACATGATTCAATACACCCTATAACACCTATGGAATCCATCCATTAGGTTTGAATTAGGTCAAGAGCTTGATTTCACAAAGGATCTCACAGTTTGGATTTCATCCGATAAAAAGTCAACTGTGCACAAAATCAAGTTTGACTTTTAGGAATTTTTCACAAATATGGTTCCCCTAAGTCAAAAATAATGTTAATGTATGGTATTGATCATAATTCATTAAGGAAAATCAAGAAAAGTGAGGTTTCTTGCAAAAGGGGCAACCATAAGAAACCAAAAATTTTCTAAGTTATGGAACAAAAGTGATTTTGGTACCAACTTCCAAGGATCATAACTTGAGATCCAAGTAGCCATTTTGGGTGATCCAAAGCCTCATTTGTAGGTCTTCCTACATTCTACAAAAGCTTCAACTACAAGAAACTCCAATTCTTCATGGATTTTAAGTTATGGAGTGATCAAAATGACAAAAATGAAGAAAATGACACTTTTTCAACACTTAGTGAAAATCTGCCTAAGTTACCAGCCTTGGACATCAATGTTCATGAGTATTTTTCAGTTGGATTCAAATAGTTTCAACCTGAGCAGGGAGATATGATCCCCTCAAAATCACCATTTCTAACTGTCTTGTACAAGGCAGATTTTGGCATTTTGCTCGAATTGGCAAATTTGGACAACTCCAAGCCTTGTCATCCACTTGAACACATCAAAGGATAAAATCCAAGGGGAATGATCTGATCCCCAAGCCTTCCAAGTCCAAGAATCTACATATAGCCATAACAAACCTAAAAAGGCTAAAAAGTGCAAAAGACTCCAATTTTGTTTCCAAGCATTCAATGGATGCACCAAGGTGGCATGGACTGAGATATTCCTATTTGAATGAGTCAAGATTCAGCTCTGAATCAAAGGACCATAGGCCTGTGCCCTAACCTCAAGTCAATGGCTATAGGAGACTAAAGATTCCTTTGGATCAACATTGGCCAAAGGCCTGTACCAGCTGCCATTCACTATTAATGCCAAAACAAACTTGTTACACTATAAATAGACCTCAATTCTGATCAGTTTGAGTACACCAAAGCACTACAACACTTGCTTTCCTCAAAATCTCTCTCTTTAGGCCAAAATGCCTTATTGTACAAGTCATCTCTGAGTTTTTGAGTTAGATAGAAATTCCACCACAGCTCATGATCCAAACACATCCAATATGTCATATCTAAGCTGTTCAAACACTCACTTGTGATATGAAATACCAAAATCAGAAAGTCAACCTCCAAAACCTCAAAATTTGACTTTTTTGAATTTTTCAAGCCATGTCTTGATTCAGTCCCTTCCAAAACCAAACAAAGCCTCAAACACACTCCAAAAATCATCCTCAAACTGTCCCAATTGGTTTCCCTCATCTGGAACACCATTTGAGAGAGTTGCTATTTTGGTCACTTTTGCCACTTTTGCAAGAAAGAGCCTACACTTGTTCCTGAGGATTCCAGCTGGTTCTGATCATCCTAAAAGCTTCTAAGGGATCAATTAAGAGTGTTCAAAGCAGTGAATTACTTCTGGCACAAGGAACTTGGCAGATAGCACAAGAAGCTCCAAGAGGTAAGTGCATCACAACTTGAACTCGTTAAACCATGCATTGCTTTGAGGTCCATTGATCATGAACCTCTCATACATATCATATGTGTTGTGTTTGAACCAATTTATCATGCTATTATTGTCTGTACCATGAGATAGCATAGAACATGCAAATCTAGGCCTATTTTGAAATAACTATCAGATTTTGAAATGGAGGCATTTTCTGAAATTCCCAAGGGAACCATTGGATTCCTCATGAAATTCTATGCAGGATACACCTAAATTTTGTCTCAATCCATGGAGAAATGAGAAAGTAAGAGGCTTCACGCAAATTTCCAAAAATCAGGCCTTGCCTTGGGCAAGGGCCATGCATGGCGCCTTGGCCAGGCTAGAAACTTGGCACCCCATATATGTTCATGGGGTGGTTTTGATACACGGATGTATCACCACCCCAGTGATAGCGCGCATGTGTGTTTGGCTATGAGGTCGTGGGTTCGACACCCACCCAGACCATTTTATCATTTTTCCATTTTTTTGTTGTTTTTCATATTTTTATGGTTTTTGTTAATTAATTCTAAAATTAATTTCTCTCTCAATTTTAATTATTTTTTATTGGTTCTTTTTTTGAAAATTCCCAAAAATGTTAAAATATTTTATTCCATAAAAATTTCACAAAAATATTATTTATTTCATATATTTAGTATTTTTGTAAAGAATTATGTTTCATTTGTTGTTTTTAACATTTAAAATATTTCTTTCTCTTGTTTTTTCAACTTCAAATGATTTTCAAATCATTCAATGAATGAAACATGATTTTTCAAACATTTATCCAAGATCACAACTTGTTTTTCACACATGTTTGATAATTTTGGTCATTTTAATTGAATTTTTCTTCAATTAAAATACATTTAAAAATCAAAATTAGGGTTTTGATTATTTTCACCCTCACAAATCTTTTTTAAACACTTTGGGCCTCTAATAGAGTGTAAGACCCATTCCTTGTAAATAAAAGCCTTTTTGAGCCTCAGTCATTGTATAAGTCCCACTGTGTTTTCAAAAACCTCGACACGATCGCCATTCTCAAACAAAATCATTTGGGCCTCTCCCTGAGTTGTAAGCCCCATCACTTGTACAAAATTATTTAGGCCTCTAATAGAGTGTAAGACCCATTCCTTGTAAATTAAAACCTTTTTGGGCCTCAGTCATTGTATAAGTCCCGATATAATTTTCAGATCAACGGTACGATTACTGTTTTTCATCTGGGCCTCTCCTTGAGTATAAGCCCCAATCTTCTTTTCAAAATAAATTTCCCTTTTGATTTAGACTCAAATCCATAGTTGTTATAAAAAATTTCTTTAATTTCTTGAACAACTAACCATACAGTTGTTACAATGGAAACTTGCTCGCCTGTAAGTTTTTATCAGCTTTGTTTTACATACTTGCACATATATATATTTGTTTGTGCTAGAAGATTGCTCACCTGTAAGTCCTCCTACCCTCTTTTTACATATAGTATATATTTCATCTGTACATATATGCCTGTATATTATTTGCTTAATGTTTTCCCTGTCAATTAGGTCTAGAACTAGATAAAGCCAGTGGTCACTCTTTCAACAGTCAAAACTAGTTCCCCATAGGAATTCCAGATAGAGTCTTGCCTTCTCTTGGGCTTATACAATATGGAACAAAGAGAAAGGCATTATTCCCGGTGAAACTTTTCTCAGACTGTCACTATTAGAACATTGTCAAAGAAATTCATTTCCCCCATAGAGGATTAATTCCCGGTGAAACCTCTCTTGAATTTCTTCAAACCCTAGAACTGTTCACTAAAGAAAAGATTATTCCCGGTGAAACTTTTCTTGAACTTTGCTTAGGTTTGGACCCACAGGCTTCCTAAAAGCATCCCCGCCTCCTCTTGGGCTTTGTACAAGGACCCTCCGGCTTCTTAGAAGTTCTCATGCCTTCTCTTGGGCTTAATACAAGGACCCTGAAGACCTCTTAAAGGTATAGGACAGAACCTAGTCATTCTTTGTTAGAGCAATCTTTCCAAAGAGTCAAAACCTCGGACAATTTAGGGTTGATTCTCATCCCTTAAAATACCAACCTCCTCTTGGGCATCATACAAAGATAAACTCTTCCATATCAGTAGACTTGGACAGTCTAATCTCCTCTTGGGTCTCAAAGACATTCTCAAGTTCCATACAAACACAAGAAATACCCCGTTCATTTAACCAATCTCCAGTAGAGTTAAAACCTCTATAGGTTTTCAAAAATCAATCTTTAAACTCTCACTTTAAATTTCCCCAGCCAGGGTCAGCTTATCATCAGAATAACACTATTCAAAATCAAAACCTCAAGGCATCTGATACCTCAGCAGAGAATTAGCCCCAAAAGCACCCTTCTGTTGAGTCTATCTTCTTTCTTAAAACACTCTCTTGTTGAGTTAACCCCTTTCAGCCTCAATCTTGGGCTTTGTACAAGACAAACAAAACACTCTCTTGTTGAGTCATTCTTTTTAGCCTCAATCTTGGGCTTTGTACAAGACATATATAAACTTTCTCCAACAAAGTCAAAATCTTCATAACCTTCTCTTAAACTCTGGATAAATACCTTCCCAGTGGAGTCAATTCCTCCCAGCCTTCTTTTAGGCTTTGAGAATTAATATCCCTAAACAGGAGTCAATATCACCTTCCAGCCTCAATCTTGGGCTTCGTACAAGACACCTAAAATATCCTCAGCTGAGTGAGTCAATCACCTTCTAGCCTCAATCTTGGGCTTTATACAAGACACCCATAAATATCCTTCAGCCTCAATCTTGGGCTTTGTACAAGACATATATAAAATCTCTCCAACAGAGTCAATCCCTTTTTCAACCACAATCTTGGGCTTTGTACAAGACATATATAAAATATCTCCAGCAGAGTCAATCCCTTTTTCAGCCACAATCTTGGGCTTTGTACAAGACAGATAAAACCTTTCACCAGTAGAGTTAGTTTTCCCTTTTAGCCTCAATCTTGGGCTTTGTACAAGACAGACAAAATCTTTCCCCGGAAAGATCTCTTTCAACCTCCTCTTAGGCTTTGTATAAAGATATCCCCAAAAGAGTCAATTCTCTTTTTAGCCTCAATCTTGGGCTTTGTACAAGATATATAAACACTCTCTTGTTGAGTCAGTCTTTTCCAACCTCCTCTTAGGCTTTATATAAGGACTTCCCTAGTGGAGTCAATCAATCTCTTAGTTTCAACCTTGGGCTTTGATCAAGGCACACAAAAACCACCATCCCCTCAGAGGAAATCAAAAAACTCTCTGTAGGAAGATACTTCTCTGTATATCACAATCTCAAAACAAACATTCAAAACAAACCTTAATCCCAGATAACTGCTGTAACTGGCACACTTGTTGATTCAAAATATCCAAGCTGTCATCCATCTCTTATCCTGGTAAACTCCCTTTTTCATCTAATTGTTGTAAGTGGCAAGCCTCTGGATTATTTACATCCACGCCATTGTCTCTCTCTTAGCATGAAAGATTCCTAAGGAAAAATGGCATTGCTCAACACTGAGGTAAAGTTTTCCCCTTCAGGATAAATCCCCTATAAAGGAAATTATGGCATTACTGGATTCACATATCCCAGTTAAAGTAATTCTCCTTTATAATCAGTCTCCCAACAGTTGTGATAAACAGACGAGATGTCTTCCTTTAGAGATGACAAATTCTCTCTCAGTAAACCTTTAGCTTCAATCTTGGGCTTTGAACAAGACACAAACACTCAACCATTTAGCTTCAATCTTGGGCTTTGAACAAGACACCAAAACATCTTTTTCCTCCCATAGAATAGGAGGAACTACGATTGCTCTGATTTCCCTGTTTCTTTAAACGGGAATACGTAGGCATAAGATTGCGAAATCTTAGCGAGCATACCAATAAAAAACTCTAGGTCCAGTACCTTCACACGCAAATAAAAAACCATTGGTCTAGTTCCTTACCAAAAACATCGGAAAGCCCAAAATCAACAAAAACTCTCTCTCTCAAACATCTCCCAAATGAGAAACTTTCCCAACCCACAACAGATAAACACCATTAAGTAGAAAGCAAAACCTAATTGCTAACAACCTGTGGATAACCACATATAGGATGGGTAATTGACAACTCTCCATTGTATAACTGACCCCGAACTCCCCGAATCTCTTAAGCATTTGTTCAGTTAAGCATTTGCGTGCAAGGTTAGTTTTAGATAGCTTTGCTTTCCCTTCCAGCTCTACAGGATAAATAAGAAATCAGAAAGTAGCACCACACTCCTACCATTGCGGTGAGGTGAAACCCATGGCGATAAGGTGGTCACGTCACCGACAAAAATCGCACGCTACCCTGGTATCCAACCCTGGCATGTCCTGGTAGGACCAAGCAAACACATTTGGAAATTCTTTGAGAAGTCTTATCAAGCTTTCTTTGACAATCGGACTGAGCAGTTCCCCAATCTTGACTTTTTTCCTTTCTTCTTCTGAACCCAAGTTGACCATTGCCAACGGCTCTTTGTGAGGTTCAATGGATCTAGCCTCTTGCCTGAGTAATCGGGAGATCTCTTCTGGAATTTCTTCATCCTCTTCTTCTTCAGACTCAAATACCGGGAATTCAAAGTTGGGAGAAGGCATTGGATCGTACGTTTCAACGGGGTTCAAAACAAGCAATCTGCATGATGTGATGATTTATTTTTTAGAAGAGATAGAGAGAAATGCAAGAGTGTGTGCAGTGTATTATCTGAAAAATGCTAGTTATTGTTTATTTATTTTTAGGATTACCCTTTTCTGAAAAAGCGAAAAGTGAAAACAGCAATAAATGTGGAAATTACAGAATGACGTTTATTTATTTATAATTTTGTCGATTCTTGAAACTACAGCCCTATAAAACAAAACTCTGTCGCCTTGGGCGAAGCGAAGAGGGACATTTACAGAAAGTGAGCCCTATAAAAACATCTGTTTCACCTGGGCAGGGTGAAAGGTTAAAACAAAGATGGCAATTACTTAGACTTATGGACGACTTTCGGGACATCGGCAGCAACCTACTGGCGACGAACTCCTTAGTGAATCACAAAGTCTGGTACCTTCTTTCTTGGTTTGTCCTCAGAAATGACGCTGAATTCTGGCGGAGCAGGATCGTTGGAGTCTTCCTCCAAGGCAGAGTTGTCATAAATGAACTCTTCCATTGTATCTTGCACAGTGTTTTCATTCTCAGGCGGATCTCCCCATCCAGTTAGCTGGATGTCTTCGAGCCTGATACAAAAGCTTTCAGGAGCGGTGTATTTGACAAAGAAGTCATACTTGCCACTCGGTTGTCCTAAGGTGTCCCATACTTCTGTGGGACTGGAGGAGTCATCTTTATCGATGACGTTGACCTTGGGAAAAGTGTATTTGATGAACTCTTGTCCTGCAATCTTTGGAGATTCGTCGTTGTGCTGGATATCTTCAGAATGTCCTGAGTAATGATCCCATGACTTGGTGGGGATGCGGGTATTCTTTTCAATGATGCTCAGCTGATATGCATCGTTGGGCTGACTCTTTTACCACAAGTCTTCTGGGTATGGATGCCAGATAGGCAAGTCATCCAGTGGGTCATAATAGTCATAGTCGAAGTTGTCTTTCATCGGAGTGTCCTCCTCTTATGAGTTGGGCAGAGCACGACATCCTTCAGGATCACAATCTCCGTACATCATCTTGACATCTGATCTTGGTATATATCTCGGACTCTGCGTGGGAAAGCAAAATGGCGTATGCGCATCTCCCTGAGACATATAATTGTCCTCGTTGAGATAGGACTTCCACTCTTCATCTGTATCGGAAGAGTCACCCTCATTGATGTTGTGTACTTCTTGAGACGCTGGGTGGAGGAAGACTCCACTGTGGAAGAAGTTTTGAATGGGATGAAACTCTCATCTTTAGTAGTCTGGGTACAGGCTGAAGAGAAACCAAGACCTTTCTTTGTCTTGTATCAGTAGGAATTACAAGTTGTCCCCATCCTTTTGCGTTGTTACTTTTGATCACTTTGAGAGCATCTTTGTATGAGGAAATCGATGTTCCTTTCTCTGATCGATTCTCATTGGTCATCGAGAGTGCCTGGAACTGGGTTCCAATAACCTCCTCAGGTTCTATACAGGATAATAATGATAAATTGCTCACAATTAAGGCCTGCTCTCCCCATACTGTGACTAGCTTGTCGTTTTTGACGAACTTCAGCTTCAGGTGAAGTGTCGAAGTGACTGCCCCAGCTTCGTGTATCCAAGGTCTTCCTAATAAACAGTTGTATGCTGCCGGATGTCCATGACCTGGAAAGTGACTTGGAAAGTGTGAGGACCGATAGTTATGGGAAGGTTGACTTCGTCGATAACTGTTTTTCTGGATCTGTCAAATACTTTGACGATAACCTCGCTGCTTTTCATCGGAGATCCTCGAAATGATAGTCGCACCAGAGTAGATTTTGGCATAACATTCAGAGCTGATTCTGTGTCTACCAGTACGCTGGCCAGAGCATCGTCCTGGCAGTAGACTGTAATGTTAAGCGCCATGTTATGATTTTTGCCTTCTTCCGGCAGTTCTTCATCACGGAATCCTAAATTGTTACAGGAAGTGATGTTGGAGATGATGTTGTCAAATTGTCTTATTGTCACATCTTGTTCCACAAAGGCTTGCTCTAAGACTTTATGCAGAGCTTCCCTGTGAGCTTCGAAACTGAGCAAGAGAGATAGCACAGAGATTCTTGATAGAGTTTGCAACAGTTGGTCTACAATGTTGTACTCGCTCTTCTGGATGAGCTTCAACATCTCATCGTTGTTCTTTGAAAGGTCGGGATTACTGGATTGCCCGACTTGTTGATTAGGAACTTCTGTTTGACGTTCCTTTTCTTTGGTGGGTTCTCCAACTCCTCTGTTGAAGATCCGGCCACTCTGTGTGACTCGACTGATGTCAGCAATGTTGACAACGGAGGGTAATGGAGTTTCCTTTCCATTTTCTATTGTTGTTGCACTGTATTTGTAAGGGATAGCCTTATCGAATTTGTACGGTATTGGTTCTGGCAGATAGATAACCACAAGAGTCTTTTGATTTTTCTGACCATCGTAGGCGGCCTCAATTGGTTCGAGGTTGGGAATTTTTCTACTACCAAGAGGAACTCTTGTTTCATGGAGTAGAGGGATTATGGCACAAACGTCTTTGGTCCTCCCCTGATTAGAGATTATGACAACGTCTTTGCTTTGATCAGGGAGATAGTCTTGCATCACGTTGATCGACCCAGAACTTAAACATCGTCGAATCTCTTTTTGGTCCAACTGATTTTGAAAAGCTGACCGCACGAGGTAACACCCTTGGTTGTTCTCTGAGCAAACTCTATAGAGCTCATAATTGTGTGGTGGCACCCGACCACACCCGCTTTGTATGCAGTGCAACTTTACTAGATCTGTTTCCATCGAGCGGACATCCTGACTTTGATATCTAGTAGGATTCTCGTCAACCGTACTGATCAGCTGTGTAGCTTAGTCCAAGTATAATGGAGGCCACCAGTGGTTTAACAAGTGTTGATGTGTTCTTTGGACAAGTGCACATCCTTGGTCGTCTTCATGACACACTTTACAGTCTTGATAATCATGTGAAGCCAGAAAACCGAGCCTGACTTGCTTAGCGTGTAATTTTACCAGACTGGTATTCATCAAGCGAATATCAAAGATTTGAATCATATTAACTTGATGGCTACTTCTATCACTGTAATCCTGGATCCATCCGAGATCCATCTGACGCTGGAGGGCGTCTTGTACAAAAGAGCATCCATGATTGTTTATTGAGCAGATCCGACAGGAATTGTAATCGTGTCGTGGCAGATCATGGTATTGACTTTTACTTGAGTGCATTGCCACAAAGTTGACATTCATCGCCAGAATGTTGTGGTTCTGGACAATGTTGGGATTTGTGTGAGCCATATTGACCTCACGGATTCGATGATCTTGGATCCATCTAAGATCCATCTGTTCTTGTAATGCTGTTTGCACTACGGAACACCCCTGATTATTCTTTGAGCAGATATCACACTGGTGATAGTTGTGAGGTGGTACATGACCGTTCCAGCTCTGTTTGCAATGCATCCTGACCAGATTACTTCCTAATAGGAGTACATCGTGAATTTGATAACTGCGGTTAAATTCTTCCTCTATCAAATTTACTGCAGTCTTTTCATGTTGAGGTAACGGGTTCGTCTGAACATTTGGATTAGTATCTTTGAAAGATAGTACCCCCGTTCCTGACAAGCATTTGTACATCAAATTTGAAGCTGGGACAGTTTTCTATGTTGTGCCCCGGTCCCCCTTGATGGTAAGGGCATGTTTGATCCGCTTTGAACCAAAAAGGCAGATTTTCTAGTACCGTAAGAGGAGACCTAGTTTGGACATGCCCCTTGACCAACAGTAGCAGAAACAGTTCTGCGTACAACATCGGTATAGGGTCAAACCCTGGTAGTCGTGTCGTACGATTGTTGTTGTTGTATTAAGGACGAGCCTGCTGAAGAGGTTGTTGTGTCCTATGATGATACTGTTGTTGACTTGGTTGGCTCTAAGCAACCTGAGGTTGATACGTTGGAGCTGGCGTTGGGTTGATAGCAGGAGTTACTGTTGCTAGTGGTTGATACCTCCGCCTTTGCTTTCCGAGAGAGATATTACCAATATCTTGCTCTTTCTTCTTTGGGAAAGCACTACCGTATCTTTTAGCACTGCTTGATGGCTCTGCATCCTTGACCAATCGTCCTTCTCGGACTGCTTCTTCAAGGCGTACCCCCATGTTCACCATTTCAGTGAAGTCACTGGGCGCACTGGCAACCATTCGACCATAATAGAATAAGCTTAAGGTTTTCAGAAAGATCTTGGTCATCTTTTTTTCCTCAAGAGGGGGACAGATCTGAGCGGCAATTTCACGCCATCTCGGAGCATATTCCTTAAAAGTTTCCTTGTCCTTCTGTGACATTGCTCTGAGTTGATCTCTGTCTAGTGCCATGTCCAGGTTATACTTATACTACTGAACGAAGGCAGCACCAAGATCTCTGAAAGTATTTATCTTGGTGCGGTTCAAACCCATGTACCATTTGAGTGCGGCACCGGTTAAACTGTCTTGAAAATAATGGATCAGTAGCTGTTGATTTTTTGTCTGAGTTGACATCTTTCGAGCGTACATCATCAAATGGCTTTGATGGCAAGAATTGCCCTTGTATTTTTCAAAGTCAGACACCTTGAATTTGTGCGAGATCTTCACATTGGGGACCAGACAAAGATCTGCGGCGTCCTTTCTGAATAAATCCTGACCGCGAATGGCGTGCAGTTCCTTCTGAATTTCCAGGAACTGCTCCTGGAACTCATTCATTCTTTCGTACATGTCTTCGTTTCCACCAAAGATTACTTGTGGAATCTGTCCTTCCGAGACAGTGTGTACCACTGGTTGTGGTATAGTCATTACAGCGGTGACTCTTGGTGCTTCCATGCCCCGAAGTTTGTAACCTTCAGGAATTGTTGTCATAACTCTTGCGTCTTCACTTTCCCAAAGTTTGTAACCTTCATGCCCAACGGTTCCTGCTGCAGTTTCTGGGTCTTCAGTGACTGGCAGAATGTATCCTTCAGGGACAAAGTTAAGCGGCATGCCCCAGGGACGATCTTTAGGCATGTTGTACCGAGGATCATACGTTTCCACTATGGACGTAGATGTGATCTCCGAGATCACAGTCCTTTGTTGTTGTCTCTGAGCTGTTGCTAGGGATTGCATGTCACTGTGAAGTTTTTTCAGATCTTCCTTCAGAGCGTCGATTTCTTCTCTTAGCTCTCTGTTCTCTTCCTCGAGATCATCCATTTTCTTTTGTCGATTAGCCCGAGTATTGTACGAATGAGACAATTTGACTCTAGAATCATGACACATACATGAGATTCGAAGGTAGGAAGAATGAGTTTATGTGAGAATGATGAATGATATGCAAAGTTATATATATTCATTGTTTTCAAAAAGAAACTTCAATAATTAGATTTCAAATATCATACAGTAAAGGGTGGAGACCCTGTTTTATTGAATTTGAAAGATTGCAGAAAGGGAAAATACAGTATTTTACAAAGTGTTGTAAAAGGAAATGTTCTAAACTTATGGATACAGAGTCCTCTCTGAAGAGAGCTCAGATGCTGGTTCTGATACTTTCCTTTTCTTTGACTGGGGCTCTTCAGCCGTTGTCGGGTTGTCAGTCATTTGCCAAGTGAAAGGAGCGAGCAAATTTCTTCGGTCTTCTTGACTTTCTACAACATGTTGCTCTAATATCTTAATCAGAGCATCCTTTTCTTTTAACAGTTGCTGAATTTTGGTACACTCCACATTGAGGATAAGGTACTTGTTTTTCCAAGAGTTTTTCTCCCGTTGAACTTTGTTAAGAGCTACTTGGAGTTTTTCCGCGTCAGACATGAAATAAAGGACAAATTCCTTTAACGGAAAAACTTCTTGACGAGGGTAAGGCATCCTCAACTTGAGAGCTCTAGTTTACACCCAGTGGAGATAAGGTTCCACAGAGGTACAACTTGGTCTTCCTAGAGACTCTCTTCCTTTCCTGTGAACATGCTGCCAGGCATGCACTATTTCTTTCTTTAGTGCCCTGTCATTTTCCCTTTCCTTGAAGAAAAGACCTTCCAGATGAGCATTATACGGGATATGCCTCATCGGGTATCCGAGTTGACGGTGAACTAAAATTGGATGATAGTTGATTCCTCCTTTAGTTCCTATGAGGGGTACATTAAAGAAATTTCCACAATTATCAATGATTTATATTCCCTCATAGATCCTATCATACCAATCTATGTCAGAGTTGGTAAGAGACATGATCCTTTGTGACCAACGTAGAGTACTCTTGTGATCCCAAAAAGCAGCAGACTTGGGTAAATGGGAAATGAACCATTAGTAAAGCAAGGGTACACAGCATGTGATCATTCCTCTACTGTATAGATTTCTTAAGTGTACAGAATGATAAGTATCTGCAAGCAGAGTTGGTACGGGTTTCCAATCAGAGATATCTTAACAGCGTTGGTATCAACGAAGTTGTCTATGTTGGGAAAAAGGAACAACCCGTATGTGAGTAGGACAAAGATATCCTCGAAAGCAGTAATGTTCCCTATACTGGCGAAGTATAAGGCTTTCTCCACCAAAAACTTGGCTGGTAAACCTTGGATTCCTCCTTTGGTGGTCATATGAGTCCTGACTTCTGACTCGTCCAGACAAATGGCTCTTGCAATGACCCGATCCTTTGGAATTTCTTCCAGCCCAGAAAAAGTAGCTTGATCAGTGATAGGTAGATCAGTCAGGCGAGAGTATTCTTCTAATGTTGGTGCCAGTTGGTAATCCGGGAACGTGAAGCAGTGATAAACCGGATCGTAGAACTGGATCAGTGTAGACAGGATTCCTTCAACTACATGGACCCTTAACAGAGATAACAGCCCTCCGACTTAGCTCTAAAAGCATCAGGGTTCGTGATCATCCTTGCAAACCCCCTTAAATCCTCTAGTTTTGGAGCCTTGAAGGTGTACTTGTGCGTCTTTCTTCTACCGAAATCCATAACGCAATCTTTCTCTTTGATATTTGCAATCATTGTTTCAGTTTAATTTGAAAAAAAAAGAGAAGAGAAAAGAAGATTTTTTCTTTGTTTTAGAGTTTTTTTAAATGAATGCATGAATGCAGCACACAAAAACATTGAAAAAACATGGGTTTAAAGGTTCAACATCACGAGCATGGAGTCATGGCTCTACCCATCCCCAAAGGTTGTATTCTGGTCAATTTTGTACCTGTAGAATGGATCCTAAGGTTCCCAAAATCACTGACCCCCTAGAGATATCAACAGCAAGCTGGTTCACCCGAGCGAGCTGTAGCATCCTAGGGTAATATCATTTGAGTGTAGTATCGCGTATCAACTATTTCCGATAGTCACCGTACTACCAAGTGGTCATAAAGTTAATGCCTACTAAATCCTCAGGTTCACAGGCGCCGCATTAGGAAAACTTTGCTTTCAACAATGATCATGATCAGCAGGCTGAATCCTACGGGCCCTCGCCTGATTTGGTGGTCTACCAGGATTGCTTATTCAAGATTCAATCCCTATAAGACCCCCTGTCTATGCCACCCCTTATCTTAGGTTTCTCTCAAACTTTCCAGATGCGACATCACTCGCATTCCCATTGACAGAAAAATAAACACGGATATCAAGTAGGAAAAGCGATATATATATATATATATATATATATATATATATATATATATATAGTATAATACCTAGAGCTAATCATCCTAGACCTCTTAAGAACTATAATCTTAAAGACTTCCCCAGCAGAGTTGCCATTTTCCTGTAGCGTGCGATTTTTGTCGGTGATGCAACCACCTTATCGCCATGGGTTTCTCCTCACCGTAATGGTAGGAGTGGGGTGCTACTTTCTGATTTCTTATTTATCCCATGAAGCTGAAAGGGAAAGGGAAGCTATCTAAAACTAACCTTGCACACAAATGTTTAACTGAACAAATGCTTAAAAGATTGGGGAGTTCGGGGTCAGGTTATACAATAGGGAGTTATTAATTACCCATCCTATATGTGGTTATCCATAGGTTGTTAGCAATTTTCCTTACTGCTTTCTACTTACTGGTGTTTGTCTGTTGTGGGTTGGGAAAGTTTCTTCTTTGGGAGTGTTTGAGAGAGAGAGAGTTTTTGTTGATGTCGGGCTTGCCGATGTTTTTTGATGAATGTGTAAAGGTACTGGACCTAGAGTTTTTTATTGGTGTGCTCCCTAAGATTTCACAATCTTATGCCTACGTATTCCCATTAAAGAAAACAGGGAAATTAGAGCAATCGTAGTTCCTCATATTCTATGGGAGGAAAAGATGTTTGGTGTCCTGTTCAAAGCCTAAGATTGAAGCTAAAAGGGTGAGTATTTGTGTCTTGTTTAAAGCCTAAGATTGAAGCTAAAAGGTTTGACTAAGAGAGAATTTTTCATCTCTAAAGGGAGACATCTTGTTTGTTTATCACAACTATTGTTGGGTAACTGATTATAAAGGAGGATTACTTTAACTGGGATATGAGGATCCATCAATGCCATAATTTCCTTTATAGGGGATTTGTCCTGAAGGGGAAAACTTTAACTCAGTGTAGAGCAATGCCATTTTTCCTTAGGAATCTTTCATGCTAAGAGAGGGACAGTGGCACGAATGTAAATAATCCAGAGGCTTGCCACTTACAGTAATTAGATGAAAGAAAGGGATTTACCAGGATAAGAGATTGACTACAGCTTAGATATTTGAATCAACAAGTGTGCCTCTTATAGCAGTTATTTGAGATTAAGGTTTGTTTTGATGTTGTGATATACAGAGAAGTATCTTTCTACAGAGAGATTTTGATTTCCTCTTAGGGGATGTTGATTTTTGTGTGCCTTGATCAAAGCCCAAGGTTGAAGCTAAGAGATTGATTGACTCCAGTGGGGAAGTCCTTATACAAAGCCTAAGAGGAGACTGGAAAAGACTGACTCAACAAGAGAGTGTTTATCTGTCTTGTACAAAGCCCAAGATTGAGGCTAAAAGGGAGTTGACTCTTTTGGGGATATTATTATACAAAGCCTAAGAGGAGGCTAAAGGTTAACTTTTTTGGGGAAATATTTTGTCTGTCTTGTACAAATCCTAAGATTGAGGCTAAAAAGAACTTTTGATTCCACTGGGGAATATTTGTATATGTCTTGTACAAAGCCCAAGATTGAGGCTAAAATGAGACTGACTCAACAAGAGAGTGTTTAGGGATATTTTATATGGTGTCTTGTACAAAGCCCAAGATTGAGGCTAAAAAAAGAAACTGACTCTACTAGTGAGAGGTTTTATCTGTCTTGTACAAAGCCCAAGATTGCGGCTAAAATGGGATTGACTCGAATGGAGAGTGTGATTTGTTTTGTGCATAGCCCAATATTGAGGCACACTCTACTGAGGGAAATCATTATACAAAGCCTAAGAGGAGGCTGAAAAGAGAATTATCTCTGCTTAAGGAGATTAACTCCCAAAGCCTAAAAGAAGGCTGGGAGGAATTGACTCCACTGGGAAGATATTTATCTAGAGCTTAAGAGAAGGTTATGAAGATTTTGACCTTGCTGGAGAAAGTTTATATGTGTCTTATACAAAGCCCAAGATTGAGGCTAAAAAGAGAATGACTCAACAAGAGAGTGTTTTTAGGTGTCTTGTACAAAGCCCAAGATTAAGGCTGAAAAGAAAGAGAATGACTCAACAAGAGAGTGCTTTTAGGTGTCTTGTACAAAGCCCAAGATTGAGGCTGAAAAGAGAGAGAATGACGCAACAAGAGACTGCTTTTAAAAAGGTGGTTCTACTGAGGAAAATCATTATACAAAGCCTAAAAGGAGGTTGGCTTCTGCTGAGGATTATTGAGATCCAGACGTAGGTCCAAAATGGGGAGTCAACTCTTGCTGAGGATTTACAGAAGAGATGAGATATCAGATGCCTTGAGGTTCTGATAAAGGTTTATTGGTAGTAATTTGACCCTAGCTGGGGAAATTTGGAAGAAAGTTTGAGTTTTTTGAACCTACGGAGGTTTTAACTCTACTGGAGATTGATTAAATGACCAGGGTTTCTCCTGTGTTTGGTGGGAACTTGAGAATGTCTTTGAGGTCTAAGAGGAGATTAGACTATCCAAGTCTATTGGTATGCAAAGGTTTATCTTTGTATGATGCCCAAGAGGAGGTTGTTGCTTTAAGGGATGAGAATCAACCCTTAAATTTGTCTGAGGTTTTGAATCTTTAGAAAGACTACTCTAACAAAGGATGACTAAGTTGTGTCTTATACCTTTAAGAGGTCTTCAGGGTCCTTGTATTAAGCCCAAGAGAAGGCATGAGAACTTTTAAGAAGCCGGAGGGTCCTTGTACAAAGCCCAAGAGGAGGCGGGGATGCTTTTAGGAAGCCTGTGGGTCCAAACTTAAGAAAAGTTCAAGAAAAGTTTCACCGGGAATAATCTTTTCTTTAATGAACAGTTCTAGGGTTTGAAGAAATTAAAGAGAGGTTTCACCGGGAATTAATCCTCTCTGGGGAAATGTACTTCTTTGACAATTTCTAATAGTAACAGTCTGAGAAAAGTTTCACCGGGAATAATGCCTTTCTCTTTGTTCCATATTGTTTAAGCCCAAGAGAAGGCAAGAATGTATCTGGAATTCCTATGGGGAACTAGTTTTGACTGTGTTGAAAGAGCGACCACTGGCTTTATCTAGTTCTAGACCTAATTACCGGGGAAAACTCTAAGCATATAATATACAGGTATATATGTACAAATGAAATATATACTGTATGTAAAAAGAGGGTAGGAGGACTTACAGGTGAGCAAGCTTATAGCACAAATAAATAAATAAATAAATAAATAAATATATATATATATATATATATATATATATATATATATATATATATATATATATATATGTCCAAGTATGTAAAAGAATGTTGATAAAACTTACAGGTGAGAAACCTTCCATTGTAACAGCTGTATGGTTAGTTGTTCAAGAAATTAAAGAAAGTTTTGATAACAACTATGAATTTGAACCTAAATCAAAAGGGAAGTTGTTTTAAAAAGATGATTGGGGCTTATCCTCAAGGAGAGGCCCAAAAATAACAGTGATCGCACCGTTGTTTTGAAAACTGTACCGGGACTTATACAATGACTGAGGCCCAAATTATTGTATAAAAGAGTATTGGGTCTTACACTCTATTAGAGGCCCAAAAGAAGTTTGAAAAAGAAAAGAAATGGGGCTTACAACTCAAGGAGAGGCCCAGATGATTTTGTTTGAGAACGGCGATCGCGCCGAGGTTTTTAAAAACACAGTGGGACTTATACAATGACTGAGGCCCAAAAAGGTTTTTATTTACAAGGAATGGGTCTTACACTCTATTAGAGGCCTAAGATGATTTTAAAAGAAAGAAAAAAATGGGACTTACAACACACACGTAGGCCTAGATAGTTTTTGTTTAAAAGGCGACGATCGCGCCAAGGTTTTTTACCGTATTGGGACTTATACAATGAATGAGGCCCAAAAATGTTTATGTACAAAGGGGTTTGGGTCTTACACTTTATTAGAGGCCCAAAGTGTTTTGAAAAAGATTTGTGAGGCTGAAAATAATCAAAACCCTAATTTGATTTTAAACTATATTTTAATTGAATAAAAATTCAATTAAAATGATCAAAATTGTCAAACACGTGTGGAAAACAAGTTGTGATCTTGGATTAATGTTTGAAAAATCATGTTTAATCACCTGGAAGTTTGAAATTTAATTGATTTTGAAAGATCAAAGTGGGAATTTCATTAAAAAAATGTTTAAAAATAATTAAAATGAAATTAATTACAAAAATTCTAACTATAATAAATAAATAATATAAATTGGATATTTTTGTAAAATAAAATATTTAAACATTTTTGTGAATTTTGAGAAAAAGAATCAATTCAAAAAGACAAATATTCAGAGAGAAATTAATTTTTGAATCAATTAACAAAAATATCAAAATATTCAAAAATTCAAATTTTTGAAAAAGGGCGCCAACGGTCAAGGAAGAACACGCGCGTACCCTGCTTCTGCAGATTTACGTTTTCTCATTTTTCTCCATGATTTCTCAATGGGTTTGCACGATTCAAGTACCAATCTTATTCGTTTTTTAACAAGGATCACAACCATATAGATTAATTGCATTTATATTAAGTATGGAGTGAGAAATCAATGGAAAACCTCAAGAACCCTAATTTCAGCATGAACACAATGAAATTCCATACACAATGGATTTATGGCAATTGATTGAGGGTTATTACTCTACAAACATGCATAAACAAGATGGTAACTCAAAAATTCATTCATGATGCATGGATCATAGAGTTTGAAGGGTTCAGGCCTACCTCTTGTAGCTGGTGATTGAGTTTGATGATGGAGGTGTTGCAGCTAGGTTCCAATGATCTGGACAGCTTCCTTAGGTGCCAATGAGTGTGTTTGAATGCTTGGAGTGGATTGAAATGAGCTGGAACTGGTTGTGGTACCTCAATTGCAACTCTGCCAAGAACTTGAGCAATTGGCTGGTGATTTTGGGAATTTGATGTTCCAGATGTGATTTTGTGCTATGGATCACTCATACATGATGTTTATGAGGTGTGTGTGTGATTGGTTTGGTTGGAATCACTCTTAATCTCAAAATCTGATAGTGACTTGAGTTAGAAGGCAAAATTGGAGTGAAGAAGAGATTTTGAGGAAAGCATCAGTTTGGGTGCTTTGGTGTACTCAAACTGATCACAAATGAGCTCTATTTATAGTGTGTCATGTTTGTTTTGGCAGGAATAGTGTGTGGCAATTACAGCAGGTATGTGGCCAATGTGGATCAAATGGAATCTCAAGTCTCCTCAAGACATTGACTTGAGGTTAGAGCACAGGCCTATAGTCTTTTGGTTCAGAGATAAGGCTTGACTCATTCAGTTAAGTGTGCCTCAGTTCATGCCACCTTGATGCATCCATTGAATGCATTGAAACAAAATTGGAGTCTTGGCACTTTTTAGCCTTTTTAGGTTTGTTATGGCTATATGTAGATTCTTGGACTTGGGAGGCTTGGGGATTAGATCATTCCCCTTTGATTTCATCCTCTGATGTGTCGAAATGGATGACAAGGCTTGGAGTTGTCCAAATTTTCCAAATCGAGCAAAATACCAAATTCTGCCATGTACAAGACAGTTGGAAATGGTGATTTTGATGGGATCATAACTCCCTGCTCAGGTTGAGTTATGGGAGGCTCTTGTACTTTTTAAAGAGCCCTCATATGATACAATCCATGTGTGATCATAGTTTGTCTTGAAACTATTTGGATCCCATTGAAAAATCTTCATGAACATGGGTGTTCAAAGCTGATAACTTAGGCATATTTTCACTAAGTGTTGAAAAATGTCATTTTCTTCATTTTTGTCATTTTGATCACTCCATAACTTAAAATCCATGAAGAATTGGAGTTTGAGGTAGTTGAAGCTTTTGTAGAATGTAGGAAGACCTACAAATCAGGCTTTGGATCACCCAAAATGGCTGCTTGGATCACAAGTTATGATCCTTGGAAGTTGGTACCAAAATCATTCAAATTTAGTAACTTAGAAAAATTTTCAATTTTTCAAGATTACCCCTTTTACAAGTTATCTTGGTTTCTTGATCAATTCTTGTTCAAATGACATAATAAGTCATATTTTATGAAAATATGATTCATAAGGATAATTTTTGTCAAAAAAATTCATGTTTTGACTTTTGACTCCGGAGTGGTTCGGCGCGTAAAACCCTAATTTCTGATTTCTGAGGAATGCATCCTCTGAGGATAATTTAACTATGCAAATGGATACCTAGGATTATTTTTAGCATATTGATTCATGTATTTAAGTCTTGGCTCATCCTCTTGTGAAAATCTCACTCTGGAGGTCTCAGTTGTCCAAAACCCTAATTTGGCGACATCGGGTGTTTCAAGGCTCAAAACACTTGGAATGTCACAACTTTGTGCTTGATTCTTGATGTGGGATTCCTCTTGATCTTTTGTGGATGTTTTAAGAGGTTAGACAAGTTGAAGATCATGTCATTCCTTGATTGATCCTTTGTCTAAGTGTTCAAAGAGGGCTTAAAACCCCGATTCTTGATTGCAGTGAATGCTCCACCATCTTTGAGGAGATTGATGAGGCATGAAGGTACATCTATATTATAGTAACAATTTGCACAATGATGGGAAATCTATGTGGTCAAAATTTGGGGTATGACACTGTCTTTGATAAAGACACTGACTTCTGGCGGAGTTAAATTGATGGGGTTTTTAATCCTTGCGGATACATAAAAAAGGTGGTCCTCAGTGGCCTTTTCGATGGATTACGGGGTATGGAATGGTACATACGCATCCTCTGGGGACATATACCCGGGGTCTTCTGAATAAGGTTCCCACTCACATACATTGAGATCACATGATGCAGTTCTACTTTTAGGAATTCTTTTTGTTAGAACAAGATTTGGTTCTGCATATGTATCTCTAAGTATTGATGATAACAAGTTAGTATTTGTGTGAGAACAATTTTGGTACTCTAACGGTTTGTTATTCTGAAGTTTTAACAAACAGGTTCTGACTCTGATGAAGACCATGTGCAACGTCAATCTAGTTTGACCAAAATTCATTTTTGCGTCGAAGAAGCAAGTCTGCTTCTGATATACTCACATTCAGAAAGATTCTAAGAAGACAATATGTTGCTGCTGCAATGCTCTCTTGGATTCTGCCTCTGAGTGTGACTCTGATGATTTACTTCTGAAGGCTTTCTAGCTTCTGAAGTCGTTATATTTAGAAGACTAAGTGCTAAAGAGAAGGTTCTTCTGAACAAAGTTCTGAAGATTCCGAAGACTTGAGTTTCTGAAGACTAAGTGCTGAAGACTCTGAAGACAAGGTTCTACTGAACAACATTCTGAAGACTCCGAAGACTTAAAAGGATTCTGAAGACTAAGTGCTAAATATTATGAAGTCAAGGTTCTGGTGAACAAGTTCTGAAGACTCTGAAGACTTAAGACTCTGAAGACCCAGTGATCAAACTCTTCTACGCACGCTTGAATCATCTCTATTCAGAAGCCTCTGATGTACAGAAGATAAGATCAAAAGTTTACGAGGGAAAATAGTACATATTACGTATCAAAAACGTTCCATTCCACTACCATTCCACTATCTTGATTTGGTGGTACAAAGAATAACTTTTGTGTACGATTTTCATCCCTACGTAACGACATTCTTTCAAGTCGCCATCTCTCTCAAGGTTATTCCTGATCTGCCCTCCAACGGATCTTTTGCTGGCTATATAAGGACTTGACATCTTGAAGAAAAAGAGTGAAGCACTACATCACAACGCAAGAATACTTTTCATACTGTGCAAATTTTCTTTAAGTCATTTTTTATATTCATAGTGTTTATATCTGCTTGTGTAGAAGCAATTCTTTGTAAACATTTATTTTTCACAAACTGTTGTTTGTAATTCCTTAAGGGACAAGTTAGGTCAGAATCCTTAAGAAGAGACAGTTAGTCTTTGTGATTGTTAGTCACCAGCAGTTGCTAGTGCAAATTGTAATTAGTTGATTATAGTGGATTAAGTCCTTGTGTCTAAGGCAAAATCACCTTGGCGGGTGGACTGGATTAGCTTGATAATTTTCGAGTGAACCAGGATATATCGTGTGTCTTTCTCTCTTGTTAGTATCTTTGTGATCTTTGTTTGAGTTTCACAAAAAGCTTTCATTTTTGAAAAACCAATTCAAACCCCCCATTTTCTTGTGTTTTCTCACACCTTTAATTGGTATCAAAGCCTGGTTCTGATTGTGATAAAAGTTTTATCAACACTTCATCGTGTTCAGTACCGATCCAGTATTTGTGTGAGATATCATGGCTGCCGCTAACGCTAATCCTATTCCAGAAGTGAACGATCATTACAGTGCCAAACCACCAGTCTTTTATGGTGAAAATTTTGACTACTGGAAAGATAGAATTGAAAGTTTCTTTCTTGGTTATGACGTAGATCTTTGGGATCTTGTAGTTGATGGATACACTCACCCAGTTGATGCTGCAGGAGTAAAAGTGTCAAGAAGTGCTATGACAAATCAACAAAAGAAAGAATACAAGAATCATCACAAGGCAAGAACTATATTGTTGAATGTTATTTCTTATACTAAGTATGAGAAAATGACAAATAGAGAAACTGCCAAGTCCATTTTTGATTCACTTCAAATGACTCATGAAGGAAGTGCTCAAGTAAAGGAGACAAAGGCTCTTGCCCTAATCCAAAAATATGAAGCCTTCAAGATGGATGATGATGAATCTGTGGAAACTATGTTTTCAAGATTTCAGATGCTGATAACAAGACTCAGAGTGCTAAACAAAGGGTATTCAACTGCTGATCATGTCAAGAAGATTATCAAAAGTCTTCCCAAGAAATGGAGACCTATGGTAACTGCTCTAAAGCTATCCAAGGATCTGAACAGTATAAGTCTTGAAGAACTTATTAGTTATTTAAGAAGTCATGAGATAGAGCTGGAGGAAGACGAACCTCAGAAGAAGAGTAAATATATTGCTCTTAAGTCTAAATCTGAAAAGACAAAGGCTTATCTAGCTGAGGAAGAATCAGAAGATTCTGATGAAGACTGAGAAGATGAGTTATCACTTATCTCCAGAAGGATCAACAAACTCTGGAAACATAGGCAAGGAAAGTTTAGAGGATCAAGAAGGAATAACGGTCGTGCTGACTCAACATCTGGACAAAAGAAGAAGAGTTCTGGAAAAGAAGTCATCCGCTATGAGTGTAATGAGCCAGGTCATTACAAGAACGAGTGTCCAGAGCTTAAGAAAGACAAGAAGCCTAAGAAGAACTTCACTAAAGCCAAGATGGGACTCATGGAAACTTGGAATGACTCTAATTTTGAAGAAGAAGATTCTGATGAAGAACAGAAAAATGTTGCGCTAGTGGCAACAACAATCAACATTGAAGTCTCTGGAGAACCAGAAGACAAAATGCTATCAGAACCACAATCAGATTCTGACTCTGACTCAGAGGTATTATCTAAACTCTCTCATTGTGAATTAGAGTCGTGTCTTTCAGAAATGCTGGAAAGATATTAAACTCTTCAAAGTAAATACAAGGATCTTAAAAAATCTCATGTAATTACTTCTGAAGTTAAAGATAAGCTTAAGCAGAATAATTCTTCTTTGAATGAAAATATTTTTTCTTTAAAAAATAGTAATTGTGCTTTGAAAAGAAAAATCTCTAAACTAGAAGAGGAATTAGTCTCTAGTATCTCTGACACTAATTATGTCAGCATGTATGATAGAGCATTCCAGCACTTTCTGGCTAAAAGCATAGATAGAAGCAAAATAGCTTCCATGATCTATGGAGTTAGCAGAAATGGCAAGAAAGGCTTGGGGTGTATAGAAACATTTGAAATTGACGAAAGTCGGCATGTAAAACCAAAACCTCTCTATGATCATTTCGTGCCTTCTGGTACTGAACTTGATTGTTCTGAGCTTGTGCAAGCACCTTCACAGAAACAGAAATCTGATCTTAAACCTAAGTATCATGCACAAATTCCACTTGATTATCCTGTTGCACAGAAACCCAAAGTTGTGAAAAATTATGGGAAAACTAACAAAAGAGGACCCAGAAAGTGGGTACCTAAGGATAAGATAATCTATGTTGCAGATATCCTTAGCAGCTCAGTTGAAACACCAATCATGGTACCTGGACAGTGGGTGCTCGCGACACATGACGGGAAGAAGGCATATGTTCCAAAGTTTGGAACTTAAGTCTAGAGGTTTCGTTGGTTTCGGAGGAAACCAACAGGGTAAGATCATTGGCTCTGGAACTGTTGGTAATGGTAAACTTCCTTCTATTACTGATGTTTTTATGGTCGGTGTTTTGATGCATAACTTATTGTCAGTTAGTCAACTTAGTGACAATGGTTATGATATCATTTTTAATCAAAAGTCCTGTAAGGCTATTAGTCAGAAGGATGGCTCAATCCTTTTTAATGGAAAGAGAAAAAACAACATTTACAAAATCATACTTTCTGATCTTATGAACCAGACTGTTAAATGTCTAATGTCTGTAAATAAAGAGCAATGGGTATGGCATAGACGTTTGGGCCATGTTAGCATGAGAAAGATTTCTCAGCTAAATAAGCTTGGATTAGTCAAAGGCTTACCTAATCTTAAGTATTATTCAGATGCTCTTTGTGAAGCATGTCAGAAAGGCAAGTTCTCAAAAACCTCTTTTAAAGCGAAAAATGTTGTTTCTACCTCTAGACCATTAGAACTTCTTCACATTGATCTTTTCGGTCCAGTGAAAATTGCCTTTATCAATGGTAAGAAATATGGATTAGTCATTGTAGATGATTATAGTCGTTGGACATGGGTAAAATTCTTGAAACACAAGGATGAGTCACATTCTTTGTTCTCTACCTTTTTCTCACAAGTGCAAATAGAGAAGGATTGCAAAATAGTCAGAGTCAAAAGTGATCATGGTGGAGAATTCGAGAATAGATACTTTGAGAATCTTTTTGATTCCCGTGGCATTTCCCATGATTTCTCCTGTCCCAAAACTCCATAACAGAATGGAGTAGTGGAAAGAAAGAATAGGACTTTGCAAGAAATGGCTCGTACCATGATCCAAGAACCTGACATGGCTAAGCACTTCTGGGTTGAGGCAGTAAACACAACATGTTATATTCAGAACAGGATTTCTATCAGACCTATTCTGGGTAAGACTCCCTATGTATTGTGGAAGAATAGAAAACCCAACATCTCTTATTTTCATCCTTTTGGTTGTATTTGTTTTATGTTGAACCCTTAAGAGAATCTTGGAAAGTTTGATTCCAAAGCTCAAAAGTGTTTATTGTTAGGATATTCTGAACGCTCTAAAGACTACAGAATCTATAACACAGAAACACAGATTGTTGAGGAATCAATTCATGTTAGATTAGATGATAAGCTTGATCCTGAAAAGTCAAAGCTAGTTGAAAAGTTTGCAGATTTGAAGATTACTTTATCTGAATCCAAGGAGGAAGATTTTAAAGAAAGAGACAAAGTTACAGAAACTACAGAATGAGATACAACCTCACCAAAAATAATGAATAGTCCATCTCATCAGAAGAAGAATAGACTAAAAACTTCTCATTCTGAAGAATTGATTCTGGGAGACAAAGCTGATCCAGTCAGAACTCGTTTATCATTCAAACCTTCTGAAGAAACTCTTCTGGGTTTGGTGTCTCTTATAGAGCCAACATCAGTTGATGAAGCTCTTCTGGAGAATGAGTGAGTTCTGGCCATGTAAGAAAAACTGAATCAATTCACCAGAAATGATGTTTGGGATCTCGTTTAGAAACCAAAAGGCGTTCACGTCATTGGAACAAAGTGGGTATTCAGAAAAAAGCTTAATGAGAAAGGTGAGATCGTAAGAAACAAAGCTCGACTGGTTGCACAAGCTTATAGTTAGCAAGAAGGAATAGACTATACAGAAACCTTTGCACCAGTTGCCAAGTTAGAATTTATTCGTCTCTTAATTTCCTTTGTTGTAAATCATGACATCACTTTATATCAAATGGATGTAAATAGTGCATTCTTAAACGGGTATATTTCTGAAGAAGTGTATGTGTACCAACCTCCTGGTTTTGAAAGTTCTGAAAACCCATATTTCGTTTTCAAACTTAAAAAATCATTATATAGTCTGAAACAGGATCCCAGAGCTTGGTATGAAAGGCTAAGTAACTTTCTTCTGGAAAATAACTTTACTAGAGAAAAAGTGGACACTACACTCTTTTGCAAAACTTTTAAGAATGATATTCTGGTTGTGCAAATTTACATTGATGATATTATATTTGGTTCTGCTAATACTTGCTTGTGCAAGGAATTTTCTAAGTTAATGCAGGCAGAATTTGAAATGAGTCTGATGGGAGAACTCAGATTCTTTTTGGGAATTATTGACCAACGTCCAGAAGGAACGTATATTCATTAGAGCAAGTATGCATGAGAACTTTTGAAGAAGTTTGAGATGTCAGACAACAAACCTACAAAGACTCCCATGCATCCTACATACATCCTACATGCATTCTGGAGAAAGAAGAAGTAAGTAAAAAGGTTTGTCAGAAGCTTTATCGTGGTATGATAGGCTCTCTTCTGTATTTGACTGTTTCTCGTCTAGATATTCTGTTTAGTGTATGTCTATGTGCTCGTTTCCAATCAGATCCAAGGGAAACTCACTTAACAGTTGTTAAGAGAATCCTAAGGTATCTAAAGGGAACAACTAACCTTGGCTTGATGTATAAGAAAACATCAGAGTACAAGCTTTCTGGTTATTGTGATGCAGATTTTGCTAGAGACAGATTAGAAAGGAAAAGTACTTCTGGAAACTGTCAGTTTCTGGGTAACAACCTCGTCTCTTGGGCAAGTAAAAGACAATCAACCATTGCTCTATTTACGGAAGAAGCAGAATACATCTCAGCGTCACTTTGCAGTACTCAGATACTCTAGATGAAGAATCAACTAGAAAATTATCAAATTTTTGAGAGTAACATTCTTATCTTCTGTGATAATACTTCTGCTATTTTTCTATCTAAGAATCGTATTTTGCATTCTAGGGCTAAACATATTGAAATAAAACATCACTTTTTACGTGACTATGTTCAGAAGGGCATTTTTCATTTAAAATTTGTGGATACAGACCACCAGTGGGCTGATATTTTCACAAAACCCCTTGCTGAGGATAAATTCGTATTCATTCTGAAAATTTTATCTATAAAACCGTGTCCAGAATGAGTAGATGAAATTTTGATGTGTCAAGTCACCAGAATTTCTGAAATAAGATTATGATGAATTTATTTATTTATCTATTTATTTTATTTCTCACTTGATTCTGAAACATGAGCTTTCTGAAGGAGATTCATGTATTAGAATGTTTCTTTTCAGAAGGAAATCCTTTTATTTGTCTTCTGGATTGTGAACAGTTACAACATTAATTGTTGTCCTTTCATCTGAGAACGTGTGAACACTAGTGGTGACATCTGTCCCATTTGTTGAACATGCATAATCATGATTTGACACATTGGGTTTCATAACCGTCTTGAGAATAGGTTAAATCTTTACGCTTCCCCCCTATAACTATGCATTCATTAGACTTATGTGAGTTAAAGATTTCTTGAGACTAAGTATTTCTCTTCTCAATCTTTATTCCTTGTCAGATTTCTTTTATACATGTTCATATTTATTGTTTGATGTCAAGACTTGAATAACTATACTTATTTTGTGACCTTTTGAATTTTCCCTTTAATAAGAGACTGCTACACTCCTTTCCCATTCTTTGATATCTTTGTCTCTTACTCTGCTCTTGTCCTACGTCACCTGTATGGGAAATGATGAATTTTCGTTTCAATTCATCTAATCTTTATTGTCATTTATTGTTGATCCATTACTTCTATATATATCAAGTTCCTTCTTACCTCTCTTCCTCAGTTTCTCAAATATTCCTTATCCTGCTTTTGACACTATGTCTCCCAAAACTTTTTATGGAAATGAAGAGATCTTAGAAGTTATCTCTGAGAAAAGGCCTAACTTTCCTAGACTCAGAGACTCAGGTTTGAACATAACTAGAAACATGCAGATTCAAGGATGGTCTGGTTACTCTGCAATCTGGCACATACCCATCTGGAAATAAGCAAGGGTTGACAAAGATGACAACACTATTCGGTATTCTGTTTATGGAGTTCCTTTCATCATAACACCTTCCTCCATTGCTGAAACCATCAACTGTGTCCAATCTGGAGTCACCGTAGAAGATTTTCATCTGAATTACTCATTTGTTGAGAAAGTTATTGTCATTCTTGATGATTCTCTTCCCAGATATGAACCCAACAATCCTGAAGGGCTCATTCCCACTGCTAAAGTGTGGTTTCAACTCCTTCTAACCAACATTCATCCTCGAGGAATGGCCAAAGATGCTCTGTCTCATGATGATAGACTCTTTATCTACTTTCTGATGTAAAATGTCTGGGTCAACCTGCCTTAAACTATCTTCAATCATCTAAAGTATTCTGTTGACGTTTCCAGAATTCAGCATAAGTCCTTCATTCCTTATGGAAGAATTATGTCTGAGCTGTTCTTCAAGGCTAAAATCATTGGATTAGCCAAAAGGCTTGGACCAGACAATGCTGCGATTGAAGAAAGATGTGAAAGAGTTGATAAGGTGCAGGATTTTTAATGCTTGCTGGGCAGGTGTCCTTGTTGGCGTATCAGAATCTGTTCTCTTAGTTTATGTGTCTTGTTAACCATCTTGTTTGTGTGTCTTGTCTGTCTTTTGTTTGATCGTGTCATTGTAACTCGGTAAAACTTTGTTAATCTTAAATGAACTTCTTTTTGGTTGGATATGATTAATGTGGCTTATTATACACTAAGTCTCAGGACTTTTAGACTCACATATTATCTTTTTGTTGCATCTGGTTGCATGTTAATGCATATTTTCTTTTTCATTGCTGACAAAAAGGGGGAGAAAGTATTGATTTTGATATACCTATTTTCTCTTAAATTAAACCCAAACATTTCAAATGTCTGCACTAACTCTTGTCTTAAAAGGATACTATGTTAGTTGTTTTCTTTCAGAAAAAATTACGATATATCATAAACACCTAAAAAATCAGAATAGAACGTATGAAGCCCAAACTCTGAAGATATGCTAGCTTCTTAAAAGTTTTGAATCATCTTGAGTGAGAAAAGACTTCCAAAACTATTCAAGATATGAAGTAAAACTCATCAGAAGATGATATGTCCTGTTGTGTGTTAAATCTTCGTCAAGATGCTTAACAACAGTAAGGACAAGTTCGAGAAACTTCTAAAAGATAAACCAGTTCTTTTGAACAGAAGGTCCATCTACTCCAACAAAAAGGTTAATCGGGGAAGTGTTCTTTCATTCTGATTATCTTTTTAGAATTGCTCATATCAGGGGGAGCTTTGTGCTTCTTTCTGAAATATGTTTTGGTGATTACCCGACAAAAATTGCTCTTCAAAATACAGTGTTTTGTCATCATCAAAAAGGGGGACATTGTTAGAACAAGATTTGGTTCTACATTTGTATCTCTAAGTTTTGATGATAACAAGTTAGTATTTGTGTGAGAATAATTTTGGTACTCTAACAGTTTGTTATTCTGAAGTTTTAACAAACAGGTTCTGACTCTGATGAAGACCATGTGCAACGTCAATCTGGTTTGACCAAAAGTCGCTTTTGCGCCAAAGAAGTAAGTCTGCTTCTGATTTACTCATATTCAGAAAAATTCTAAGAAGACAATATGTTGCTGCTGCAATGCTCTTTTGGATTCTGCCTCTGAGCATGACTCTAATGATTTACTTCTGAAGGTTTTCTAGCTTCTAAAGTTGTTATCTTCTAAAGACTAAGTGCTGAAGACTCTGAAGACAAGGTTCTGCTAAACAAAGTTCTGAAGATTCTGAAGACTTGAGTTTCTGAAGACTAAGTGCTGAAGAATCTGAAGACAAGGTTCTGCTGACCAACGTTCTGAAGACTCTGAAGACTTAAGTTTTTGAAGACCAAGGGTTCTAAAGACTAAGTGCTAAAGATTCTAAAGATAAGGTTCTGGTGAACAAGTTCTGAAGACTCTGAAGACTTAAGACTCTGAAGACCCAGTGATCAACTCTTCTACTCACGCTTCAATCATCTCTATTCAGAAGCCTCTGATGTATAGAAGATAAGATCAAAAGTTCACGAGGGAAAATAGTACATAATACGTATAAAATACGTTCCATTCCACTACCCTGATTTGGGGGTACAAAGGACAACTTTTGTGTACGATTTTCATCCCTACGTAACGACATTCTTTCAAGTTGCCAGCTCTCTAAGGTTATTCCTGATCTGCCCTCCAACGGATCTTTTATTAGCTATATAAGGACTTGACATCTTGAAGAAAAAGAGCGAAGCGCTACAACACAACGCACAAATACTATTCATACTGTGCAAATTTTCTTTAAGTTGTTTTTTATATTTATAGTGTCTATATCTTCTTGTGTAGAAGCAATTCTTTGTAAACATTTATTTTTCACAAACTATTATTTGTAATTCCTTAAGGGACTAGTTAGGTCAGAATCCTTAAGAAGAGACAATTAGTCTTTGTGATTGTTAGTCAGCAGCAGTTGCTAGTACAAATTGTAATCAGTTAATTATAGTGGATTAAGTCCATGTGTATAAGGCAAAATCACCTTGGCGGGTGGACTGGATTAACTTGATAGTTTTCAAGTGAACCAGGATATATCATGTGTCTTTCTCTCTTGTTAGTATCATTGTGATCTTTGTTTGAGTTTCACAAAAAACTTTCATTTTTTAAAACCCAATTCAAACCCCCTTTTTCTTGTGTTTTCTCACACCTTCAATTTTCACCTACTCAGATTTTTCTTTGGCTGGCGGATTAATATAAATTGTGACAGCTTGCATAAACTTGTGTGGCATGCCCCAGGGATGATTGGGCAGCTTTTGCAGAATTGTGGGAGGTGCCATACAAGTGGATAAATCCTTTTCAGGATTATCTTCTATTATGACATTTACTTCTGGCATGGTATAATGAATGAAATCTCTTTCTGCAATCTTTGCAGACTTGTCAAAAAGATGATCTTCGACTGCTCTCTCGATGGGATGAGGAGTATAAAACGGTATGTAGGCCTCTTCTGGTTGACTGTCATACCCAGGAGTTTCCAGGTAGGGATCCCATACCTCTGGAGAAATATATGAATCATCTTCGGAGTGACAAACAATATCTTCCATAAATGTGTCTTCTTCTGGTGAAGAAAAGGAAGTAGGATAATTCCCATCGTTGCAATTTTCTATGTCCATTTCATTAACTGGCTCGGATGCATCCTTATCTTTCTCTTGTAGAGAAGATAACGGAGTATACATTTCTTCTTGAGATATGTAGCCAGAATCATTGAGCTAGGACTTCTATTCTTCTTCAGAGTCCGAGGGTTCGTCTTCAGAGTCGTCTCTGTTAATGGCGTCAACCTCTTGAGGGACAGAATAAATAAAGCCTCCACTGTGAAAAGTATTTTCAATGGGAGGAATGCCTTCACTCTTTTTTTTAGTTTTTGCATATGCTGGAGAAAAACCGAGGCCTCTTTTGGTCTGGATATTAGTGGGAACCACAACCTATTCCCATCTTGTAGTGACACAACTCTCCACTACTCGGACGACGTCTTTATAAGATGAAATGGATGCCCCTTTGCTATCCTTGCTACTTACAGAAAGTGCCTGGAACTGGGTCCCAATAACCTCTTCGGGTTCTAAGTAAGAGAATGATGATAGATTACTAACGACCAAAGCCCGTTCACCACACACAGTAACCAAATTGGCGTTTTTACAAACTTTAGCTTTTGATGTAGCGTTGAAGTGACTACTCCGGCTTCATGAGTCCAAGGACGACCCAACAAAAAACTGTATGTTGATTGGATGTCCATTACTTGGAAAGTGACTTTAAACGTATGGGGGCTAATGATTATGGGAAGATCAACTTCACCAATAACTGTCTTCTTGGATCCATCAAAAGCTTTGACAACAATTCCACTACCCCTCATAGGAGTGCCTTGAAAGGCCAGTTTTGTAAGAGTTGATTTTGACATGACATTTAGTGATGAACCAGTGTCTACCAACACACTTGACAGAGCGTCCTTCATGCAGTTGACTGGGATATTTAGTGCCATATTGTGATTGTTTCCCTCTTCTGGGAGATCTTCATCACAGAAACTCAAGTTATTGTAGGCAGTAATGTTAGCAACAATATTTCCAAATTGACCCACCGCTACATCATGGTTTATGAAGGCTTGCTCCAAGATCTTCTGTAGAGCTTCCCTGTGATCCTCAGAGCTCATTAAAAGAGATAACATGGATATCTTTGAAGGTGTGTTTAACAGCTGGTCTACAATGTTGTGTTCACTTTTCTTGATCAGCTTTAAAACTTCATCATTATCTTTCATTTGATTGGTATCATTTGTTTGACCAATTAGTTTCTAAGGATTCTCAATCGGCTTCTACTTTCTTGTAGCCATATCCTTAACTTCTTTGTTGAATACCCGACCACTTCTGGTAACTCGGCTTATGTCAGCGATGTTGACAATAGATGGTAAGGGTACTTCCTTCCCATCTCCAATCGTTGTAGCATCGTACTTGTAGGGTATGGCCTTTTCTGATTTGTATGGGACTGAACCTGGTAAATAAATAAACAAAGGAGTCATGATGGTCTTCCAACTATCATAGATGACTTCTATAGGTTCAATGATGGGGACATTAGGAATTCTTCTAATGTTAAAAGGAATTTCCATTCGTTCGAGTTCATTAAACTGAGGAATTATGGTGTACATATCCTCATCAGCTTCACCATCAATAGGTTCTCTTTCATGGAGGACCGTAATGGTCCTTCGATCTAACAACCCTTGGATCTCATTTTGAATGAGAAGGCAACCACGTCGACTTCTACGACATTTTCTGCAAGCAGCATGATCGTGATGATTGGGACCAAAGTAATCAAGTTTACACAAGCATTTGTGAAATTTGACCAGTGACTCCCTAATATATTTGATGTCATACACTGCATATTCTCCTGGACAGCCTTGTACCATATTGATTGGTTGGTGTGGTCTAATTCTGTATTCCTAAATCCAACCTTGGTCCATTTGTTCCTGCAGGCTGCTTATACAACGTAGCATCTTTGATTGTTTTTAGAATAAACTCTGCATGCGACATAATCATAGGGATCTATGAGACCTCATCTACTATGTCGTTCATGCATTTTCACCAAGTTCCTACTCAAATTGCAGACAAGAAAGATCCTATAAGTGCCCGGGCATCCATAGACCATGTTGACAGAAGTTCCTCCATGTTGAGGCAGCGGGTTCACTTGAACATTTGGGTTACTGTCTTTGAAAGACAGAATGCCGCTTTTGATAAGTCTTTGAACATCAGCTTTAAAGCTAAAGCAGTTCTCGATGCCATGTCCTAGCGCTCCCTGATGATAGGGGTAAAATTGGTCAGCTTTGAACCAATAAGGAGGGTCTTTTGGGAGAACTGGAGAAGATTTAGTCTGAATATGTCCTTTTGCCAACAACGCTGGGAACAAATCTTCGTATGAAATTGGTATAGGGTCAAACCCGGGTGACCTTTGAACACAATTGTTGTTGTTATTGTATTGCGGGCGAGCCTGTTGTAGAGGTTGTTGCTGCCTTTGCTGATACTGTGGTTGTTATTGTTGATGTTGATGCTGATGCTGATTTTGATTCTGAGAATTTTGTAGCTGATGGGCCGAAGCTGGCGCTGAATTGATAACAAGAGATACATTCACTATTTGTTGTTGTTGATATCTTCGTCTTGCTATCTTTGCAACTCAATGCTGACATCCTGTTCCTTTTTCTTTGGGAACCCACTTTTGTGTCATTTAGATGATTCCGCCTCTTTGGTTAACCGTCCTTCTCGGACTGCTTCTTCCAGACATACCCCCATGTTCACCATTTCAGTAAAGTCATTAGGCGCAATGGCGATCATGCGGTCATAGTAGAAAGGATTCAAGGTTTTCAAATATATCTTCGTCATCTCTTTTTCTTCAATAGGAGGACAGATCTGGGCGGCAACTTCTCGCCATCTCTGAGCGTATTCCTTGAAAGTTTCTTTTTCTTTTTATGACATATCCCTGAGCTGATCCAGGTCATGAGCCATATCTAGGTTGTACTTGTATTGTTTTACAAAGGCTTCGCTGAGATCGCCGAAAGTCTGGATCTTGGCACTGTCTAATCCCATGTACCATTTGAGTTCGGCAGCGGTTAGACTATCCTGAAAGTAATGGATTAGTACCTGCTGATTGTCTGTTTGTGTGGACATTTTCCGCGCATACATAACCAAATGGATTTGCGGGAAAGAATTCCCCTTGTACTTTTCAAAGCCAGGTACTTTGAATTTAAGTGGTATCTTGACATTTGGAACTAGGCATAAGTCAGCTGCATTTTTCCCAAATAAGTATTGTCCTTTGAGAGCCGTAATCTCTTTCTGCAGGTTTGATAACTTATCTTGGAATTCATCTCATCGGTCATCAATTCCCATAGTTTCACTTGGAGGAGCATGGAAGATCTAATCTTCAATGTATGGAGTAGTGTGTATCACAAAAGGTGGGGTTGTCATGATTGCTGAGATTTTTGAAGCTTCAGGGATCGGAGGTTTGTAACCCTCTGATACAAAGTTGAAAGGCAAGCCCCAAGGAAAGCCGGGAGGCATGGAATACTATGGCATGGCAATAGATGTGACGGGTGCAGAGACGATTTCTGAGATGACAGTCCTTTGCATTTGAGTTGACGGTTGATTTTGAGCAATAGTCAATGAGTCTACCATGTTACTAAGCCTCTCTATATTGTCCTTTAGAGTAGTAACTTCATCTCTAAGTTCTCTATTTTCTTGCTCAAGTCCATCCATCTTTTTCTGACAACTGGCCCGAGTATTGTATGAATGAGACAGTTTGGCTTCAAAGTGAGAACATGTGTAAGTTTCTAGTAAATGCAAAATGCTTAAATGATGCATGTTGTGCAAAATGCAAATGACTTTTTCCAAGGAACTTTTAACAATTATGTCGTAAATATTATAAGTGAAGATAACATTTAGGATAACTAAAAAAATATCTTATTTTATTTAATGTATTCAAAGGATTACATTAATGGAAGTATAACTTCAAAAGATCTGTTACAAAGATAATAAAGTTTAAGCAAGTGGGTCCTACGGAAATCTTGTTGATGAAGATCCAGCCCCGTGTTGTTGCTTCTTCTTCTGCCTCTTTAGTTGTGTGTTTTCCATTGTAAGTTAACCGACGATCTTTTTCCAAGCACCTGAGGTAGGAGGAATATGACTGGAGAAAAATAAATTCTCCTGCTCTTCTTGTCTCTCCACAACACGCTGCTCCAAGATTTCTATCAAGTCATCCTTTTCTTTCAGTTGTCTCTTCAATTCTCTTCTCTTAGTCCTTGCAGTATGGAATTTGTCTTCCCAAATGTCTTTTTCCAACTTCATCTGGGTTAAGAGCTCTTGATATTCTTCCCTTTTCTCAATAGGGATGGTAGAAGATAAATCAATGAAAGGCTGTGAAGGTTTCTCAAGTGGATAAGGCATCTTGAGCTCACCGGCTCTTGTGTTGACCCACTGAGTGTAGGGTTTAAAGGCAATACAATCTTTATTTTCTAGTTGATCCTTGCCTTTTTTATGAATAGTGTGCCAAGCCTTTATAACTGCTTTTCTCAAATCTGGATTTCCACCCTCATTGAGATAGAAAATCCTGACACTAAAATACTGCTAGGTCTGTCTTTCATGGGGTACCAAAACTGACGTCTTGCAAGAGCGGGGGTTGTAGTTAATTCCCCCATGTATACCAAGAAGAGGTACATTGGGAAATTCTCCACAACTGTCGATGATAACTCCTTTGTCATAAGTTGGGTCATACCAATTCATATTAGTATGAGTGAGAGACATAAGTCTTTGAGACCATCTGAGTTTGTCAGGATTTTCAACAAAGAGTCTAGTCCTTGGCAAGTGTGACTTGAACCATCTGTACAACCAAGGTGCACAACACATGATTGTTCCAATACCCTTTATAGTCCTGTGATGAATTGAACGGTAAGTATCCCCAAGTAAAGTAGGTACTGGGTTACCACTCAAAAATATCTGGTTGGCATTGAGGTCAACATAGTGGTTAATATTTGGAAATAGTATAAGACCATAGATGAGTAGTGTGAAGATAGCTTCAAAGGCACTCATACTATTGGCTCTAGCCAGCTCTGTTGCTTTCTCTATTAGGAATTTGGAAGTTAAACCTTTGATTCCTCCCTTGGAAGTGAAGTTGTCTTTTACATCTGAAGTTTCCATATGAAGGGCCTTTGTAATAACCGAGTACTTAGGAATTTCCTCCAAGCCATTGAAAGGAATCTTGTTTAGTGTTGGTAAACCAATCCAATATGAATATTCCTCCAAAGTGGGTGTAAGTTGATAATCTAGAAAGTTGAAATAGTGGTAGAGAGGATCATAGAATTGTACAAGGGTGTCAAGAATTCCTTCTTCAACATCGGTCTTTAGGATACCTAAGAGTCCTCCATAACTTCTTCTGAAATTATCCGGACAAGAGATCATACGACCTAACTTTCTCAATTCTGTTGTATCAGGATCCTTGAAGTTGTACTTCTTGGTATTTGTTTTTCCAAAATCCATGTTTAAAACCTATGATATTTGTCATAAAGGTTTTAAGTTCCTTGCAAAATTTTGTTTGTAAAATGATGTTTGAATGAATGTATGAATGTATGGATGCACACATATAACAAACATGGGTTCAAGAGTTCGACGTCACGAGCATGAAGTCATGGGTCTAACCAAACCAAAAGAATATGTACTATGGGTATATTGTACCTGTAAAACATGTTCTAAATGGTTCCCAGAGTCATAGGTCAATCTTTTGGATATTATTGACACACCGACTACTCGGGAATAAATAATATTCTCAAGAGAAACTCGTCTGAGTGTAGTATTGCGTATCAACTATCTCAGGTCTACACCCGGATAATCACCGCACTACATCCTAAAAAGCCAAGTGGGGGTAAAAGGATACTAAAGGTCTTCAGCTTCGTAGGCTCCCAGGTCGGAAAAAGTAATGACATTACGACTACTCGCATGACATCAGTAATTCCAAAGAGGCCTCCACTGAGTGTGATTATGTCATATGTTACTCATGCGTAGGATTACTCCAGACATGTAACTTTTGATTATATCAACGTCCTATCTTATTTATGTACACTCAAATCCGGGTTAGGATTTGTCTCACTTATAGAGATCAACCAGAGTGCCCAAACAAGTAAGATAAATAAATAGCAAGTAAGTGATATTAACAGCAAAAATCACAAATATATATGCAAGACAAGCTTAATCCTTTTAGGAGGATGAAATCCCTAATTCCCCAGTGAAGTCGTCATTTTTCTGTAGCCGCGCGAAAAGACTCCGCCCTTTTACACGTGAACTTTTAATTTATCCCAAAGGTAGGGAAGGGGAAAAAATATGAATAAACCTGTGAGTGGTGTGCAATGCAAAAACAATGCACTTGAGAGATCGGGAATCGGGATTGGTTATACAAAGGGAAGATATTAGCACCCTAAATGTCTATAGTATCCTATAGGAACCTATCGCTTATATTTGTGTTACTGTTGTTTTTCTTCCTGTGTAATGGGAATTTGTTGATTGGTTTTGAGTGAGTGAATGGGAAATGTTTTTGGTGTTTTTGAAATGCAAAGTAAACTAAGACAAAGGGGTAAGAACCTGAAATTCTGGCATAGCAAATAGTAGATATCCTAACACATGTCAAGAAATTGTTCTCTGCTTTACACAATGTCAATAAGGAGAACAATAGAAATTGCAAAAAAAAACAAACACACAGCAATTATTAACCCAGTTCGGTGAACAACAAAACGTACGTCTGGGGGATACCAAGCCAGGAATGAAATCCACTATAATAGTATTAATTCAAAGCTAAACTCCCCCGTTTACAACTTCTCACTTAATCACTACCTGTGCAATTTCTATCTAAGACTCTCCTAGATATGAGACCCCTCTCAATTTCCTTTACAATCACCACGTGATAACAAATACTCAATGCTTAAAAGCTTAAGAGTGAACAATTTATAACAACCTATGTCGGCCACGTAGTATCAAAAGATACATGGGTGACTTACAAACTACACAAGAGACTCTCAAAACCCTAAACTATTATGTTGCACAGACGGCTTGTTATTGTGTGTGCTATCTCTTTTAGGTCTAGCAAGTCCTTATTTATAGACTCTTGCAGTATGGGCTTGGACTCTTCAATCAGGTCCAAACTTCATGTTTTAAATCAGCTGCAAGATCGTCACATAAAAATAGGAACAAATCTTTTATAGTTTCCTAAAAACTCTCAAAGATCCTTTTTATGAAACCCAATTAAATCTAGACTTGCTCCTAATAAATCTCCTTGATCTGCACATAAAGATGAGGTATATCTAAAAGATTCTCATCAAATAAAATCAAATCTGTCAAGAGATATAAAACAGCAGTGCCTGCTGTAACAGACAAAGATGTCATGACATTGTCTTCGAAATCTGTCTGAAAATCACATAACAGCAGCACATACTGTACCAGACCAAGATGTCATGACGTTGTCTTTGACATCTGTCTGAAAATCACATAACAGCAACACCTGTTATACCAGACCAAGATGTCATAACGTTGTCTTCGACATCTGTCTGAAAATCACATAAGAGCAGCGCCTGCTGTACCAGACCAAGATGTCATGACATCTATCATGACAGTAATACTATCATGACAGTTGATGAAGATGCTTCAACATCTTGATCGACATCTTGCCAAGTATTATAACCACATCTATACTGATGTCTGAGCAACCATGTCAGGACATCTTACCCAACATCTTGCTGTAAACTTGTTTTAGCCAAAATGCAGCTAACCAAAGACCTAACAATCTCCCCCTTTGGCAAATTATGGCTAAAATAACCTTTGAATAACACATCTGGCTCCCCCTCAAGGAAACAACCAAGGAACACTACTATTACTTACTTCTCCCCCTTTTTATCCATAATATGACAAACCAAGCAACTATGCATTAAGAGCAATCAACCAAAAGCAAGCAAGTCATTAGCAGAACACATCCAACTCAGAAGCTTGTACAATCTGACGGGTTACAGTACTCCCCCTATCATACACAATTAGTCCTCTCCCTCAAGGAAAAACCCTCACACATCAGAGCACATGTAACGGAACAGCAGAAGCAGCAGCAAGCAGCACAAGCATGACACATTATCATGCTCCCCCTAAGTAGTCGCATACAACAAGCTACCACAAATTCTTTGCCTCTCCCCCTATCTTTCTCAACTAATGCTTCTTCATCAAGAAACACCTCAAAATCACCACATGATATCCCATGACAACTTCATGATCATATAGTGAGAGTACTAGGAACGCATCCTTGTACCACAACCAACAAACTCTTGGATTGAGACCAAAACACGATTGATCCCCCTCGTCCAGAAACCATCTATACACCACACGAATTCCTCCTGAATTCTCATGTATAGATCTCCTTGTTCCCTGAGATACAACCCAATTGAATCTGGAATACTTCAAATTCCTCAAAGAGACATACAGAGCCCCTCAGTTTACTAGCTCGCCCAGACGTTCTTCACACTTGAAGGACATCAAACACATGCTCCAGAAATCCTCATCCCATTTGCTCCACAAGCACCAAACTGATCCACTTCTAGCATGTCACATTCACATCAGACTTCCAAGACAGTCCTTTACCCATCATTCTCTCGTATGACAAGATAAATACCTCTTAGAAAAGATGTGAACTATGAATCCTACTCCAAGGATAACTCACCCAGAAGATGTTCTTAGATTAATTAGGATATCCCTCACATATCATAGACACCAACCAACATGGTTCTTTATATGTTCCATCACTTGACTTACTATCTGCATAGTAATCCAACTGAAGATCTTAAAACAACATTGCGCCACCAACTTGATCAACAAAAACTCCAGATAACCACAGAGAGAAATAAACTCTCATCCACCAAAAGAAGGTAATCTTCCATCATCAACCTAGAACTTCTACCACAAGCTCCAAGATAGACCTGAACCAGAACCTCCTTACACCTTCAACCAACTACCCTTCTTCCCAAGAGTAATTAGTTCCAAGCACCCTGCTTGAATGCACAATGAAGATCAACTAAATGCCACTGTTTAATTCATCTTAACTTTTCTTCAGAGTTTCAGAAAATCTTCTGATCTACTAATGAAACCTAATCTTCAAGTTACATGATTTACTTGCTCCATAGCAAGCCATCTTGGATCCACCAAGCCTTAGACATGTAACATCTTCTCCTTCGACAGCTCCCGCAAACTGCATGAGATATACCTTTTTGAAGTGTTAATTCCATTTCTTTCAGAGAAGATCAACTTATCTTACGATGATGTGCCACTACATCAACTAAGACCCTAAAGTTTCTGCTTGATGTCCTGACATCTGATCAGACATCCAGCTGAGGAATTCAACCCTTCCTTCTGCCACTTAGAAGAACCTCATCCCTATTAGAGAACAAGAGTTCCATGTTCTCATAGACTTGATTCAACAACCAAGTTTGAGTAGACAAACTCCATCCTGCTTAATTATATCACAGGTATTCCATTCAAGCTCATACCTTGATGAATATCTGCTTCACACCTCCAAAGAACTCAACGTGCCAAGTCTGATTCTTCAAAGAAAAGTAGTCATAGACTACACCATAGTTATACCAAAGGATGCCACTTTCCTTAAGTAGAGCAGTCTGTAGAAAGTCAGAGATTACTACCACTTAACCTTGACCTCCAAGATGAGCAAGATCACATGCTCCTATGTACCTAGATCAAAAATAAACTAACCCAAGTTGTGCCATCACCAGCACCATATTCTGGACAAGTCTATTGCCATGAAACTTTCCAGATAATCATCAAATGCTTCTAGTAACAACTAGAGCACACCTACTGCACTCCAGTACTCCTAGATCAGAAATAAACCGATCCAAGAACTATTCATCAAGATTATGATGTCTTCATCTACAATAGCACCATTGTCCATACCAGTTTCTTGCTAGGAAACTCTCCAGAGATCAAATTCTTCTGTCACACAAGACTAAAGCAGATTCTTAGGCCAACACCCAAGAATAAAACAAATGCTAAAGCGTATGTAGTACCCCTCCCATGATTCTGCACAAACTCTGATGATGAGATGTTTCAACATCTTGTTGAACATCAACAATCTTGAACTTCACATACAAGGATAATCAATTAAATACTTGTGAATATCACAAATAACAATTGATCTAAAATCCTTGTTCAGTAACCCTGCTTCACGGGTGAAGCCATACTCCAACAGATCCCTCCATGAACACTTATCAAGTATTCAATCTTTGGCAAGTATCTTCTTTGACAAACAAAGTGTTGAGATACCAAGGCTTCCACCCTTGACTCAAGTAACTAAGATTCTCTCTGAACGAACCCTATATACCTCAACAATTATGAAATCTCCAATCAGATTGGATCCACCCTTAGGGTTAAGAGCGATGAATCTTTCCTTGCACTTTTGGACGGTGAAAATAAAACACCTCCACTTTCTTTATGTTTATGTTTCAGAGACACACCCTATAGTCAGAAGAATAACTAGAAGACTCCAGATGCACTACTAACATGCCTTTATGAGTGGACTTGAGAGAATTCTCAAGTATCTTTGACAACTTAGCCGATCAATAATTTACCAAATTCCTAGAGCAAGAACTTGATAAACCTAATCTCAACTCCCTTCCTCTTCAACCGACTTCAAACTGCACAATGGAACCAAGCTTCCAAGTACCAAATCACCATAACAGACGTCTTCCAACAACTCTCTTCATTCCATCGCTCCCGACTTTGGAATAAAAAGATGCAGATATCTTCAAATATAGAGGCTGGCGATTGAGATCTTCCACCATCTGTCTTCAGTAACAACTCCAGAATCCCATAAATACCAGAGCTTTTCCATCAGAAACATATGCAGCAGAACCACCAAGGAACAAATTCAACTTGCCCTAATAAGATGTTAGAACATCTTACAAGACACCCCAACAAGAGAACTAGCCAATTTTCCTACAGTTGTTGTAGAACCTCCTCAGCAACATGAACAACCACCGGGTTGTTACCTTCGATCCAGAACATCCATCCCATCCATTAATACCCTTGAGTATGTATGAGTTGATTGATCTGATCTCCAAAACTCCTCCTTGTTTAAAATTCCAGAAAGTATCTCCCAAAGATCTCATCCAGAAACAGACAGGATGCCTACTCTGATACCAATTGAAATTATGGCATAGCAGATAGCAGATGTCCTAACACATGTCAAGACATTGTTCTCTGCTTTACACAATGTCAATAAGGAGAACAATACAGATTGCAGAAAAAAAACAAACACACAGCAATTGTTATCCCAGTTCGGTGAACAACAAAACGTACGTCTGGGGGATACCAAGCCAGGAATGAAATCCACTATAATAGTATTAATTCAAAGCTAAACTCCCCCGTTTACAACTTCTCACTTAATCACTACCTGTGCAATTTATATCTAAGACTCTCCTAGATATGAGACCCCTCTCAATTCCCTTTACAATCACCACGTGATAACAAATACTCAATGCTTAAAAGCTTAAGAGTGAACAATTTATAACAACCTATGTCGACCACATTGTATCAAAAGATACATGGGTGACTTACAAACTACACAAGAGACTCTCAAAACCCTAAACCCTTATGTTGCACAAACAGCTTGTTGTTGTGTGTGCTATCTCTTTTAGGTATAGTAAGTCCTTATTTATAGACTCTTGCAGTATGGGCTTGGACTCTTCAATCAGGTCCAATCTTCACGTTTTAAATCAGCTGCAAGATCTTCACATAAAAATAGGAACAAATCTTTTATAGTTTCCTAAAAACTCTCAAAGATCCTTTTTATGAAATCCAATTAAATCTGGACTTGCTCCTAATAAATCTCCTTGACCTGCATATAATGATGAGGTATATCTAAAAGATTCTCATCAAATAAAATCAAATCTGTCAAGAGATATAAAACAGCAGCACCTGTTGTACCAGACAAAGATGTCATGACATTGTCTTCGACATCTGTCTGAAAATACATAACAGCAGCACATGTTGTACCAGACCAAGCTGTCATGACGTTGTCTTCGACACCTGTCTGAAAATCACATAACAGCAGCACCTGCTATACCAGACCAAGATGTCATGACGTTGTCTTCAACATCTGTCTGAAAATCATATAACAGTAGCGCATGCTGTACCAGGCCAAGATGTCATGACATCTGTCATGACAGTAATACTATCATGACAGTTGATGAAGATGCTTCAACATCTTGCTTGACATCTTGCCAAGTATTATAACCACATCTATATTGATGTCTGAGCAACCATGTCAGGACATCTTACCCAACATCTTGCTGTAAACTTGTTTTAGCCAAAATGCAGCCAATCAAAGACCTAACAGAACCTAATGGTTTTGTTTATTATTGTGCTCTCTAAGACCTCGCAATCTTATGCCTACGTATTCTCAAAAGGAATTCGAGAAATCAGAGCGTTTGTAGTTCCACCTACTAATGGGTGGAATTTGGTTTGTTGGTTGTTGAGAAGTGACAAGTTGTCATCTTAAGGGAGATATCTCACCTATTAACCACAAACATTTTTTTATAAATAAGAGAATAAGGGAAGAAGCTTTAAACTTGGATGAAAAAAATCCAAAGTAATACCACATCTTCCTTTAACTGAGTCTTTGCATTTTAAGAGAAGGGCTTTAACTTGGATATAGAATCAACAAGTATGCCACTTACATCACTTAAATGAAAGAAATGTTTTGTTCCATAATAAGAGAAGGACTCCAACTTGGATTTTGAATCAACAAGTGTGCCACTTACATCACTTAAACGGAAAAAAGTTTGAAAAGTTTGATTTATGTTGTGGGAAATAGAAGAGACATCTCTTCCATAGAGATGACTCATGTCTCATCTCTAGGGGAGTGTTTTGAGTTTGAAGCCAAAGGTTGGCTAGGGTTTGACTTGAAGTCTGAGGTTTGAAGGTTTGAAGCCATAAGAGGCACCTTAGGATTCCAAAAGGGAATTCTCATCTCTTTGAAGAGTTTTGAGTTTGAAGTCTAACTCCTTTCTACATAGCCCAAGAGGAGGCTAATGTTTCCTTGTATAAAGCCCAAGAAGAGGCTAATATTTCCTTGTATAAAGCCCAAGAGGAGGCTAATGTTGATAGTTGAAACTTCAACAAGGAAAACCTAATGCTTGAACTAAGTTATAGCTGAAGGGTATCCTAATGTTTTTGTGTATAAACATAAAGGAATAAGCTAAAAAAGGTTTCTTACTGTGCTCTCTAAGATTTCGCAATCTTATGCCTACATATCCTTAAGAGAAATTCAGAGCAATTATAGTTCAGACGTAAGCCCGAAGTGTAAAAAATGTCAAGAGAAACTTAACAAGGTAAGTTTATTTAAGCTTGTAAAGAAGTGTAGTCATCGAGGATGACATGAGCATGAAATGATTAAGCATGATATATCAACATGTGGAAGTGTATCAAACAAGGAGATATGTTCATCATGGTAAGAGTTTATGAAGGAAATACTTGAATGTGTGAGCAAAGATTTTAATATATGGAAGCAATCACAAAGAAGTTCAAGTAAACAGATATTCATAAATGAATCGAGGATCCGATGAATATGGTGAAGGGTAATCAAAACCCTGATGGAATTTAATGGAGATAAGCACATGGATAAAGCATTCAGACATGGTTGAATTAAGGGCTTTGTGGGATCCAAACTCAAGTGGAAGCCCTAGTTATGTATCAAAGTGTTTTTGAAAAGTTGGAAACAAAACCCTAATTTCAAAACAATTAATCCAAGCTTGGTTCAAAGTTCAAAGTTCAATTAATCATGGTATGAAAGGCAAAATAACTCAAGATGACATGTTATGAACATTGGACAAGAGTTAACCAAAGCATGTTATGGTCCTATGAAGATTTATGATCAATTAGGTCAAGAGATAATCAAGGAAAATCCTTTAGAAATTATAAAAACACTTAAAAAGTATCGTACTTTAACCTAATAAAAAAATCAAATAATATTTTTGGAATATTTTTGTGGATTCATAAAATAGACAAGATAAATAGGAAGTGTGCAAAAAATTGGCTCAAAATAATTATTTTTGCTTGTTGAAAGAATTAAATGAATTTGTGAAAAAATGAAATAAAAATAGGTGATAAAAAGGAAGGATGGCCCTTCCAAGGTTTGAACTCGCGCCCTTGGGGAGGAGAGTTTAAAACATTACCAACTGAGCCACTTGCGTGTGGCTGGAATGGCAAGTGATAATAATATATGAAAAATTCTTTTGAAAATGGTTTTAAAAAAACCAAAAGGTCTGGGGCGAGGGGGATTCGAACCCCAGACCTTGGACACACTCAAACTCTTAAAACATGTGCATTAACCATTGGGGTGGTGATACATCCGTTTATTTATTTGCAACGAAATAAATATATAGGAAACATGTTATTTATGTTGAAAAATGGTGCCCTCCATGCTCGTCTTCTTCCACGAGCTTCATCAATATTTTGAATTTCTGAACTTCCTTAATACTCAATGAAATGACATGATGTGAACATAAAAGTTGCTAGAAATTTAATAAAGAATTGAATGACATTAATCAATTTCATTTATATTAAGTGAAATTTGAATTAGCACGTATGAACATATGAACCCTAAAACTGGAAAAATCAATATGAAATACTGTACACAATAGTTTATACACAATTAGTATAGGGAAAACATTCACGACATCATGACAAATAAATTTGTAACTTAAATGATCAAATATGATGCATGGTTCATAGAGATCAGTTTAGATCAACTTACGTTGCTCAAGTGGAAATTAAATTCCTTGATCGGAGTGTTCCAGATTCAATTTCTTGATACCAACAGCTTCCTTGACCTCCAAGGAGTGTGTTACTATGCTTGAATTGGTTTGAAAACTTCTGGAACTTCTTGGCCTATCAATCTGCAGCTTTGAAGTAAAATGGAGCAAAAGGGGTATGACTTGATGATTTTGATGTTACAGAAGTTTGATGAGTGTTTAGATCACTTCTATATGATGTATATCAAGTGTTTGGATGACTGGTTTGGTTGGAAATTTCTTGGAGTTGAAGTTCCAAGTTTTCACCTCTTTGGGATTTTGAAATTTTGGAAAGGAGATGAATGAGAGAAAACTAGCTTCTTGCTGAGTTTTGGTGTGTTTAGAATGAAGGAATTGACCTCTATTTATAGGAGAAATGAGTCTGATATTTTGAATTTGAAAGGATTGGGATGCAAGCCATTATCCAACATGTGATTTCATGCACCTATAACTTGAAAACCAAGATACACATGGACTATTCTTCACATGGATCTAATTCTGATCTTTTGAGCTTTGTTCCTCCAGGTTTCATCCTATCCCTTGATGTTCTGATCAAGTTTGGGTAGATTGGAGGTTTTTTGCAAAAAAATCACTATAACACTTTAATGCTAGAGGACAAAACCTCACTTCTCACTTTTGAAATGATCATTTTCACATGCCAAGTGATGAATCTTTGAAAATTCAGTTATGCTTTGTAGAGCACATGCTTGTATGATCATTTGGGAGTTGATCTTGCGAATATTTCAGGTTTGTAAAGCTTATCCAAGTCGTGTGGATTTTGAGGTTTAGCAATTCTGTCTTGAAAACCAGTTGTGGCAAGGCATGTTGTAGCATCCATAACTTCTTGCTCAAGTAAGGGATTTTGATGTTCTTGATCATTTTGGGAAACTGGAATATCATACTTCAACTTTGATGTGTAAAGTTGGTCTTGAATCATTGTGGATCATAGTGAAAAATAGCCCTAAAGTTGGCTTAAACACATGACAGATTCTGTCCAAAATTTCACTAAGTGTTTAGGATCAAAAGTATGGAACCTCAACTTCATGGCCTTATATCTTAAAATCTATGCACTTTTTGGGAATCCACCCTTATTGACAAAGTTGTAGTATGTAACAAGCTCTTCAATTTGATCTTTGGATCAAAGATAATGGTTACTTGGTTTGGAAGTTATGCATTTGCAAAGTAGGGTAAAAATCATTGAGTTTTGTGACTTAGAAAAAATTCAACTTTCTTAATGTTGCCCTTTTCACAAGTAACCTCACATTTCTTTATTTATCTTGATCATACATGATCCAAATAACATATTAACATTTTACTTGTCTTGAAGAGACCATGTTTGACCAAAAAATCCAAAAGTCAAAATTGGTTTTGACCACAGTTGACTTTTGTATCAAATGAATTTTGAACTTTGTGATCCTTTATGAAATCAAACCTTTGGGCTATTTAAACATCATGGATGGACTCCAAAGGTGTTTTTGAGTCTCTTGAATCATGTCCCAGGGTTTGATATCATGTCTTGGTTAAAATTCAAAGGTACAGTTGATTTTTCCTCAGAAACCCTAGTTTGTGGACCAAATGAATTTGAATTCTTGCATTGCTTATGAATCAAGTTATTTGGGTTAATCCAATCATATGAAGGGACAAATATGAGGTATTTAAGTTCCTTGAAACATATTTGGAGGTTTGGGATCATGCCTTGCTTCAAAAGTCAACTCAGGGACTGAATTAGGTCAAAGCCCTAGTTATGGTGAACTGAGGATCTTGAGCTTTGATGAGCTTGTTCATGATGCAATTTTGTACTTGATTATTGATGAGTGAAAGATTTTGATCTTCATGAATAATATAGGGACTTGAGATGTTGAACATGATGATCATCCCCTGATAATTCATCTGCTTGAACCCTTGAGGAATCACCTAACCTGTAAAGCAAGCAAGCATACATATCTTGTTCTTGTGATGGGTTAGTGATGCATAAAAACATGTATAAATGTAATGATGAATGTTATGTCAATGATACAATAGTGGGGCATCTTAGGGGGTAAAAATTAGGGTATGATACTAGACCTATTTCTATGGCACCATACAGGATGTTAGCATCGGAGTTATCAGAGTTGAAGAAACAATTAGAAGAGCTGTTGGAAAAGAAATTTGTGAGACCAAGTGTATCGCCTTGGGGAGCTCCAAAAGTTTTGGTAAAGAAGAAAGACAGCAGTATGAGATTGTGCGTGGATTACAGGCAGTTGAATAAAGTCACATTTAAGAACAAGTATCAGTTTTCGAGAATAGATGACTTGATGGATCAGTTAGTGGGTGCACATGTGTTTAGTAAAATCGACTTGAGGTCGGGTTATCATCAGATTCGAGTGAAGAATGAAGATATTCAGAAGATGACTTTTAGGACTCGGTATGGACATTATAAGTATTTGGTGATGTCGTTCAGCGTTTCTAATGCACCTGGTGTTTTTATGGAGTATATGAATCGAATCTTTCACACTTACCTGGATCAATTTGTGGTGGTTTTCATTGATGACATTATGATCTATTCTAAGTCAGAAGAGGAACATGCCAAGCATTTGATAATTGTGTTGCAAGTGTTGAAAGAGAAGAAGCTTGATGCAAAGTTGTCGAAGTGTGAATTTTAGTTGAAAGACGTGAGTTTTCTGGGTCATGTTATTTCAGGTGATGGTATTTCTGTGGATCCATCCAAAGTAGATGCAGTTCTACAATGGGAGGCTCTGAAGTAGGTTACAGAGATTAGAAGCTTTTTGGGCTTGGCTGGTTATTATCGCAGGTTTATTGAAGGCTTTTCTAAGTTAGCACTTCTATTAACTCAGTTGAATTGCAAAGGTAAAGCATTTGTGTGGGACATTCACTGTGAGAAGAGTTTCATTGAGCTGAAGAAGAGATTGGCTCCAGCTCCAGTTCTGATCCTGCCTGAACCAAATGAACCATTTGTGGTGTATTGTGATGTGTCCTTGATGGGCTTAGGTGGTGTGCTAATGCAAGATGGCAAGGCTATGGCTTATGCTTCACGACAACCGAAGATTCATGAGAGAAACTATCTTACTCATGATTTAGAGTTGGCTGCAGTGGTTTTTGTGTTGAAGATTTGGAGGCATTATCTTTATGGTTCCAGATTTGAAGTGTTTAGTGATCATAAGAGTTTGTAGTACATGTTTGATCAGAAGGAATTGAATATGAGTCAGAGAGATGGTTAGAGTTTTTGAAGGACTGTGATTTTGGCTTGAACTATCATCTCGGTAAAGCTAATGTCGTGGCTGATGCTTTAAGTCGAAAGTCTTTTCATATGTCAGCTATGATAGTGAGAGATTTGGAATTGATTGAGAAGTTCAGAGACTTGAGTTTGGTCCGTGAGTTGACACCGCAGAGTGTGATGTTGGGTATGTTGAAGATCAACAATGATTTTCTAAATAATATTAAAGAGAGTCGGAAATTGGATGTGAAGTTGGTGGACTTGATGGTGGGAAGTAACCAGACTGAGGATGGTGACTTTAAAGTGGATAAGCAAGGTGTGTTGAGGTTTAGTGGCAGGATTTGTATTCCAGATGATTCTGAGTTGAAAAAGATGATTCTGGAAGAAAGTCATAAAAGTAGCTTGAGCATTCATCCAGGAGTTACAAAGATGTATCAGGATTTGAAAAATAATTTTTGGTGGCCTGGATTGAAGCGTGATGTGGTGCAATTTGTGTATGCTTGTTTGACTTGTCAGAAGTCTAAAGTTGAACATCAGAAACCTGTAGGGTTGATGCAACCGTTGGATATTTCATAGTGGAAATGGGACAACATTTCTATGGATTTTATGACTGGGTTGTCGAATACTCCTAGAGAGCATGATCCTATTTGGGTGATTGTTGATAGACTAACGAAGTCAGCACATTTTATTCCGATTAACATCAGTTTTTCTTTGCAGAAGTTAGCAGAGATTTATATTCGTGTGGTTGTGAAATTGCATGGAGTTTCGTTGAGTATTTTGTAGGATAGAGATCCAAGGTTTACTTCCAGATTTTGGGAAAGTTTAGAAGAGGCTTTAGGTTCAAAGTTGAGGTTGAGTTCAGCTTATCATCCACAGACAGATGGTCAGATAGAGAGGACTATTCAGTCTTTGGAAGATTTGTTGAGGGATTGTGTTCTTGAGAAATGAGGTGCTTGGGATAGTCATTTGTCGATTAAGTTCACTTATAATAACAGTTATCATTCCAGTATTGGAATTGCGCCTTTTGAAGCTTTGTATGGTTGGAGGTGTAGAAAACCTATGTGTTGGCATGAATCTGGTGAGAGTTTAGTGCTTGGACCTGAGATTGTTCAATAGACTACTGATAAGGCGAAGCTGATTTGGGAAAAGATGAAAGCTTCGTAGATTAGGCAGAAGAGTTATCATGATAAGAGGATGAAGAATCTTGAATTTTAAGAGGGAGACCATGTATTCTTGAGAGTCACTCCGGTGATCAGTGTTGGGCAAGCTTTGAAGTAGAGTAAGCTTACTCCTTGATTTATTAGTCTGTATCAGATATCAGAGCGGGTTGGAGTTGTTGCCTATAGAGTGGTGTTGCCACCAAATTTGTCGAATTTGCATGATGTGTTCCATGTTTCACAACTTCAGAAGTATGTTCCAGATCCGTCGCATGTGATTCTGATGGATGATGTTTAGGTAAGGGATAACCTTATAGTTAAGGTTTGGCCTATAAGGATTGAAGACCGTGAGGTGAAGCAATTGAGGGGCAAAGAGATTGCTCTCGTGAAGGTAGTGTGGGGAGGCACTGCCAGTGGAAGTATGACTTGGGAATTGGAAAGCAGGATGGGTGAGGCATATCCTGAGTTGTTCGCATCAGGTAAAATTTCGAGGACGAAAATATTCTAAGTGGGGGAGAGTTGTAACGCCCTGAATTATTTTATTTATTTTTCGTAATTTATTTATGTGATGTTGTGAGTATTTATGTGTTTATCGATGTTTTTGATGTGTTGAGCTACCTTGGTATGGGGTAGTGACCTTAAGATATAGACTCTAAGGGTGAGGGGTGTATGACCAATTATGTAGAACTTGGTGGTGTGGTGAGAATGACTAATTAAAATAATAGTATTGGTAGTATTTAGTTAATTATTATATTAGTTAAATACTATTAAAATAAATAATTAGTGATTATTATTATTATTATTTTATTTAGAGGGAAATAATATTAATAATAGTATAATAGTAGAAAAGGGGATTCGGAGGGAAAACTTGTCAGAACATGTTTTTGGAAGAAAAGACGAAGAAAGAACGTGAAGTGAGAGCTAGGGCAAGGGAAGAGAGGAATTCATTGTTGAGGAAGAAGAAATTGTAGCAAAAACTCTAAGGTAAGGGTGGAGTTCTAATTATCTAAGGGTTAACATGATAATGGTGGGTAGATTCTATCATGTAGGTTTTGTGTTTCTCTTCTTTTTATTCATAATTTTGATGGAATGGTATTTGTTGAATTTGATTGATTCCCGATGAATGTTGTATGTTAATGTTGGGACTGTTGTAGTTTGATGAAATTGATGCAATTGATGCTATTTTTGAATCGTTTAATTGATGATTTCTTGATGTTGATGTTGTGGTTGTATGTGATCGTGAGTCAGAGTCGGAACAATGTTATAAACGTTTTTGGGGAAAGAAATTAGGGATTTAGATACTTGAAAAATAGTTTCGATGACAGAGGTTGAATAATTCTGCTGTTGGTTGGTTTAAACGAATTATTATTATTATGTTATAATGTGATATGATTACAAATGCCTTATGGATACTTGCTATGTTGTATGTTATTGTTGCTGGACTGTATGGGATATTGTGTTGTGGCTTGTAGTGGGATGGTACATTGTTTAGATGGTTGTTGTTGTTGTTGTTGTTGTCATGAATTTCATGGTTGCATGAGTTGTGAGATAAGTTGTGTGCCCATTGGGGTGTGAGTGTTTTATCCGAAATCTAAGTGCAAAATCGTGTTGTTACTGTTGTTGTTGTCGAGGTGGTCATGTGCCCATGTGGGGTGTGAGCGATGTTATGGAAATTCCAACAGGAATTGTGATCCTCAAATAGGGATCGATTCAGAAATAGGAACCAAATGGTACCACATGCATTGAGTTGAGTTGTGAGTCTTAATGCATTGCATTTTTGTTGTATTTATTGTTGTGTTGGATTTTTTGTTGTGTTGGTTGTATGAATGTATGTTGTGGAATGGGTGTGTGTGAATGTAGTAATCTAATACTAGCTTATTATCATGTTTTCCTTTATATAATTATGATATCTCACCCCTTTTGTTTAAATTTTGCCTTTAGATAGGCATCGTGCAGATAACTCCTAGTAAAGGAGTTGATGTGAGTGGAAGATGAAGTCTTCTATCTTTCTTTTATTGTCGGCGTCTGCTTCGATGTGTAACACCGGAGTCATGGAACGTTGTGTCTTTGATGTGTTAATAGATATTTTTGGATATCTCTAGAAAAAGTCTTGATGTTTCAGACATGACGAGTTGTTATAGTTATTATAAATGATTTTTTTAAAGATGCATGTGTTACATATCTTGTTATATGAGCAGCTCTTGTGTGAATTGTGTGACATCCTAAATATGAATATTTTGAATTGACTCTGATTTATATTTAAATTACGCGGGGTATATTTGGGATATTAAATTAGTGGTATCAGAGCAGGTCGATCATTCTGCCCAAGTTGTTGAGCCGTAGTGTTGTGATAGTTGAATATTATCTTTGTTGTCTTCTAACCATTGCTGTTGTTTGTGGTGGAAAAATAGAAATGGCTGGAAGGAACGATGTTGCTATCGCTGCTGCTTTGCAGGCTGTTCAGAATCAGCCTAACGTTGGTGAGAATGTTGAATTCTGTCACTTGGGAAAGTTCCAGAAGAATAATCTGCCTACTTTCAAGGGTAGGTATGATCCGGATGGAGCGCATGCATGGCTCAAAGAGATTGAATGGATCTTTTGAGTGATGAACTGTTCAGAAGAGCAGAAGGTACGATTTGGTACACATATGTTAGTGGAGGAGGCTGATGACTGGTGGGTCAACACTCGTCAGGTGTTGGGAACATCGGTGAAGTTGTTACCTGGGTTGTGTTCCGTAGGGAGTTCCTGAGGAAGTACTTTCCCAAGGATGTTCGTGGGAAGAAGGAGATTGAGTTTCTGGAGCTAAAGCAGGGTAATCTGACTGTTACTGGGTATGCTGCCAAATTTATGGAACTTGCTAAGTGCTATCCACATTATAATGAGGCAACTGCTGAGTTCTTAAAGTGTATCAAATTTGAGAATGATTTGCATCCTGAGATCAAGGAGGCGGTTAGATACCAGCGGTTGTTTACCAGTTTTCAGCGTAAACAAATTGGCACGCACAGTGGGACCTGTGCTAAGTTTCCTATTTGGTTATAAATTTCTTCGTTTTCTAGACATTTAAAAATAATATTCTATTCTTAAGAGTTTCCTATGGGCATTTTGTATGCAATTAAGGAGGTGTAAGGCTTTGTCTAGTATGTCTCATCCTCCCGCAGATAACATTAATCCCCAAGAATAACCCTTAAGATGTAGTACAACAATCGGTCGTGTCGACGGTTGAGGAGCCAGTTCTTTTAACACTAGTTAGAATGACTGCTCTAGTGGCATCAGCGGCACCAGTCGTAACCATGCCGTCCTAGGGGGCTACACCCCCACCACAGGCAGTAAATTCTCTTAATAATCTGACACTTGCGACCCCTTTGTTTAGGTTCTCAATGCTGCTGTCTAGAAGGGATTACCCCTATGGTATGCCAACATCTATGATGGCTAACCTACAACCGAATATGTCAACTTTCAGTGATAATGTGATGGCCACAACGCCATTACATAATCCCGATAACGCCCCAACGTCGACCATAAATAATATGGCACGGCCAGGAGGGATAAATTATATCCCTCATAATACACCGTTTTTGAATACAACCTCTATGATGGCTATGAGGCAGTAGATGGATGAGAGTAATTTGAAATTAGTGAATACTTTCACCCAACAGATGGGAACTATTTTTAACCCATTGATTGCCAATACAAACCAAACTTATGAAGTATTAGCAAGTCAAATGGGGTGCATAGCCGACTTCTTTGGCATGACCTAAATGCCATTTCAACCGACTTCGCAGATATCTAATGTTAGGACGGTCAAAACCCCTAAGAATGCGACAATACAGGCTACTGCAGTCCAAAATCTAGTGTTGCAGCAGGAACCTCCCTTGAATGGGGAGCAGATAGAACAAAACAACCATAGACCTCTGATAGTTCAGAGAAATTAAAATGTTGACCAAGTTCTCAGACAGGTCCAGCAAAATAATTTTGCAGGACAAAATAATTAACAAATGTGGTCGAACAAATTCTGTCTCAAAATGGCCTTAATGTGGGACTCCACCGACCAAGCTTTATCTCCCCATTGCCAGAATACGTTCGACAGTCAAAATTACCTAAGGGATTAAAGGTCCCAAAGTTTACTAAGTTCACTAGAGACACGAATGAGTCGATAGTAGAACATGTCGCCCGATATCAAACCGAGGCTGGCGATTTAGAAAATAATGAGAACCTGAAGCTGAAGTACTTCCCAAGTTCTCTAACTAAGAACGCCTTTACCTGGTTCACAACTCTCCCTCCCCAGTCTGTCCAATCATGGAGCCATTTAGAAAGATTATTCCTCGAACAGTTCTATATGGGACAGTCAAAAATTAGTTTGAAGGAGTTTGCAAGTGTTAGGCAAAAGGTGCCTGAGTCAATAAAAGACTATCTAAATAGGTTTAGACTTCTCAAAGCCAGGTGTTTCATATAAGTGCCTGAATATGAGTTGTTCGAAATGGCCGCGGGGGGCCTGGACTATTCAATTAGGAAAAAGTTGGATACCCAGTACTTGAGGGTCATGACACTACTTGCAGATAAGGTTCGTCAGGTCGAACGCCTAAAAGCTGAAAAAGCCAGAACTAGTAAATACCACAAAAAGGAAAAAGTCGCTTACATAGACACAAACGAGTATGACTCTGATGTGGGTGATGAGTGTTCTGAGGAAGGTGAGGTCAATGTGGCTGAATTGAAGCCAAGACCCCCATATGTTTGTAAACTACTAAAATCATCTAATGGAAAAAATTATGTTGAAAAAATGAGAAGTTTGCTACTAGAACTTACTCTTTGGACATTACGAAATGTGATGAGATTTTTGATGTGTTAGTTATAGATGGTCAAATTTTAGTACCTCCTGGTTTAAAAACTCCTCCTTTGGAACAACGGAAGAAGAGAGATTTTTGCAAATACCATATTTTCATGGGTCATAAGACTTCTCAATGTATTCTTTTCAGGGACTTGGTTCAAAAGGATTTGAATAATGGAAGATTTCAATTTGGAGAGAAGTCGAAATCAACGATGAAAGTGGACTTGGACCCTATGCAGATGGAGGACGCTCACTATGCTGAACCTATAGAGATCTTGATGGTGGATACTATTGATGGCTCCAACATGGATCGACAAGGGAGAGCAAATTTATACTATTGTTGACTCTGACTTCCAAGAAGTTTACCCCCAGTCTGAAGAGGGGTTAATTGATTTCCTAGAGCGTCGCAAGCTCAATAACTCTAAGACCATGTTGTGCCCACGTTGCAGAGCTGTGTTCAACGAAGAAGATGCAAAGAAAGTGGAGAGCTCTCGAAGGACTAACCCTGGGCATGGACGGGGTGGAGGTCAAACAGCTAGGTTCATTCCTAACAATGGAGGCAGATCCCGTAGGAATGAAGATTACAGGAGTCAGTTCCAACAACCTCAACAGAAAACCTTCAAGCCACCTACAAGTGCACTAAAAGATAAGTGCGTGAAGGTCATCAACCAAAAGAGGGAAGCCACCCAAAGTGGAAGGAGGTTAATCCTAAACCTATAATTTCAAGCGACAAGGCCCAGAAGGAGGTGAAGGGAAAGACACATGTCCCTCCAACCTACAAAGGAAAGAATCCTATGACACACACCTAATGGAGGCGCTATCAAAGGAAGAAATAGGCTGAAAAGGAAGCTCTAGAAAATGAGCATGGTACGCCAGCGGCGAAGCGTAATGCGGCTGCAACGAAGCCTGATCAGAAACCCTACTCTAAAAGGGTCAACAAAGGGGAGAAGATACACTTTATTCCAAAAACGGCGCAAGATCCCCCCATGATCAAAAGAGGACCTGGAGTTAGGGAAAAGACCCTTAAAAATTTTCCTCGGTTAGAGGATGAAGTTGCAGAGTATACAACTCAGTCAGAAGGGGATGACCCTCATCACCATGATCCTGAATACTCCCTTGGGACAGAGGATGCTTATGTAGCTTTTCGTTTTCCTCGACTAAAACACAAGGAGCCTGAATATACTCCTGGGTCAGATGATGAGATGGTCGAAGATAATTTCATCGAAGGGCCAGAGGACGACCTTTAGATTAATTGTGGAAGAGTGTCAGTGCTATCGTTCGAATACGACCAGGTGTCAGAAGTTTATGAGGTTGAAGAGGATTTTGTTCCAGACGAAGCCATCAACCAGAAGCCTCTATGCTACTACGACATAAACACTGGTGTAGTCGAGGAATAACAAACAGTTTTTGAGAGGCCTGATCCAGGTATGAGGTATCATTTGAAGTCTCTATTCATCAGGGCAAAAGTTGACTCTAAATTTGTTAACAAGGTGTTTGTAGATGGTGTCGCAACGGTCAATCTGATGCCATACTCTGTGTTTAAGAAGTTGGGGAAGATCGATGAAGATCTTAGGCCCCATAACATGGTTTTATCCAACTATGAGGGTAAGACAAGCAATATACTGGGTGTGGTTTAGGTCGATTTGTCTGTAGGATCAACATCCAGATCTACTTTGTTTATGGTCATCAGGTCCAATGCAAACTATAACTTATTGTTAGGACACGAGTGGATACATGGAATTGGAGTAGTGCCATCGACCCTGCACCAGAGGGTGGCCATCTGGAGAGAGGATGGCATCATAGAAAATATTGAAGTCGACCAAAGCTACTATAAAGCTGACATAGGTAAGGTTGGGAAGAAGGACTACAACAGGAATTTGGCAAAAATACTACCGTGTTATGCTGCAGAGGAGGTGTACACCTCTAAGAAGGACTCAACTTACTCTTTGAATTTGCACCCAAATTATAGATTCATCTGGGACAAAGAGCAGGTCGAAAGTGAGCCTGTCAAAGAGGGAAGTCTACCCTCACTGGGTGGACAATGGTAGACGAAGATGTCTGTTGAGTCACAATTATTGGCTCGGTTTTCAGCCTATATGGATGAAAACAGGATAAAATCGACCCTAAAGGTGGAGATTTCTATTAATATTGCTTGTGAGGCCAGTCTCGAAAGCTTTGGAAATTATGGAGATGACCCTATGGGCCAAATACAACTTCAGAAAGTCGGAGGCTTGATTGCATATATGATAACGTGCCTTTGGGGTTTGAGAAATACCCACATGGAACTAATATAAAAATGAAGGCCCAAGATCCTTTAGAAGTAGTAGATTTGGGTGAAGCAGCAGAAAAGCGACCAACATACATCCGTGCCAAGATGGATCCAAATATGAAGTAAAAGTTAGTCGAGCTGCTTAAGGAATACAAAGATTGCTTCGCGTGGGATTACAACGAGATGTCAGGTTTAAGTCGGAGTATGGTGGAATTAAAATTATCAATTCGGCATGGGAAGAAGCCAGTGAAGCAGTTTCCAAGAAGGTTTGCACCAGAGGTGATGTCGAAGATCAAAGAAGAGATCGAGAGGCTGTTCAAAAGCAAATTCAGAAGGACTGCCAGGTACGTCGAATGGTTAGCAAATGTCGTCCCACTAATAAAGAAAAATGGCACACTTAGAGTTTGCATAGACTTCAGAGATTTAAATAATGATACACCTAAGAATGAGTACCCCATGCCCGTGGCAGAAATTTTAGTCGATTCAGTCGCAGCTCATGAATATTTAAGCATGTTAGATGGGTACTCTGGGTATAATTAAATTTTTATAGCTGAAAAATATGTACCCAAGACGGAATTCCGATGACCAAGTGCGTTAGACACTTATGAGTGGATAGTAATGCCCTTTGGTTTGAAAAATGCTGGGGCGACTTACCAACGTGCCATTAATTCAATGTTTCATGATTTCATCGAGACCTTTATGTAGGTCTATATAGATGATATCGTCATAAAATCTTCCTCAGGCGATGGTCACTTAGACCATCTTCGACAATCCTTTCAAAGGATGAAGAAACATGGATTGAAGATGAACCCGTTGAAATGCACTTTTTGTGTTGGTGCAGGGGATTTCTTAGCATTCGTGGTGCTCAAAAAATGTATAGAGATCAATCAGAACAAGGATAAAGCGATTGTCGATCTCAAGCCTCCTTCAATAAAGAAGCAGCTTCAATATTTGTTGGGAAAGATCAACTTCTTGAGAAGATTCATTTCCAAATTAAGTGGCAAAGTCCAATCATTTTCGCCACTCCTTCGACTCAAGAAAGATAACGACTTTATTTGGGGGATTGAACAGCAAGAGGCCTTCGACAAGATAAAGCAGTATTTGATGAAGCCTCCAGTATTGTTACCTCCAAGTAGAAATAGGAGCATGAAATTGTACATAGCCGCGTCGGATTCGACCATAGGTAGTATATTAGCACATGAGGATGATAATGGCGTCGAAAGGGCCATATATTACCTCGGTAAAATTCTAATAGATGCGAAAACTAGGTATGACTCAATTGAAAAGTTATGTTTATGCTTGTACTTCTCTTGTACTAAATTAAAGCATTATATAAAACCAGTTGAAGTTTACATCTATTCTCATTTCGACGTTCTTAAACATATGTTATCCAAACCTATTCTGCATAGTCGAATAGGGAAGTAGGCGTTATCACTCACTGAATACTCTTTGACTTACCATCCTTTGAAAGCAGTAAAAGGATAAATCATCGCAGACTTCATTGTTGACCATTCAGTGGTAAAAAAGTAGAAGCTTATGTCGAAACCAGATATTGGAGGTTATACTTTGACGGTTCCAGGCATAAGGATAGCTCTAGGGTGGGTATTTTTATACTTTCATCGGAGAACATACCCACCAAGTTCAGATACAAGATCAAGGGGAATGTTCTAACAAAGATGTCAAATATGAGGCTTTGATAACAGGCCTCCAGATTCTACTAGACTTGGGGGCAAGGGAAGTCGAAATAAAGGGAGACTTTGAGTTGGTGATTCAACAGTTAAAGAAGGAATACAAGTGTATCAAAGAGAACTTGATGTTGTATTTCGTACAAGCCAATCGTTTGTTAAAGCAATTCGACTACATGTTGATTGATCATATTCCTCGTTTGGAAAAACAGGAGGCAAACGAATTAGGTCAGATAACCTTAGTGTATAAAATTTCAAAGGAAATGCTAGAAGATTTAGTAGAGGTTAAGGAAAAATTAGTATCAGAAGGTAATGCCCAAGACACCTCGTCAATGTTAAAACTTCAAGGGGCATATGAGTAAGAAGATTTACAAATATTAGAAGATTTGGAAATCGACAGAGGAATGAACTTTAAAGTTTAGCCATTGACTCAATTTCAGACATGGATTGGCAAAAACCCATAGTCGATTATCTACAAAACCCAATAGGGACGTGTCATACCTAAATTTTGACCACAAGACTTCACATCATTGTGCAAGCCATCACCATAATTTGGATAAACCTAATCCTCTCAAAGATTATTGAGTGTTCACTCAAGCCCTCTCAGAGCATTCACACAAAGGATCAATCATGAATTGACATATTCTTCAACTTGTCAAGCCTCTCAAACATTCATGAAGGATCAATAGGTCTTGCACATCAAGAATCTAACACAAGATTGCACCATTTCAAGTTGATCAAGCATCTCAAACACTCATAAAGGATCAATAGGTCTCGCACATCAAGAATCTAACACAAGATTGCCCCATTTCAAGTTGATCAAGCCTCAAGATCACCAGTGTCACCAAATTAGGATTTTGGTCGACCAAGGCCTCCAGAGAGAAATTTTCATCTGGGCATGAGCCAATACTTCAATATATGATTCAAGAAGCTCAAAAGAACCTTATGAGTCCATTCACAAGTTCAAAATAGCCTCAGGGGATGCATCTATAAAAAAAATCAGGAATTAGGGTTTTGACCTAATTCAATCCTTAAGTTGACCTTTTGAAGCAAAACATGATCCAAGACCTCAAAATATGCTTTAAGGGCCTCAAATACATCATGTTGATCCTCTCACAAGATTGAATTGATTCAAAGAACTTGGTTCATAAGCAATATAAGGATTCAAATTCATCTGGACCACAAACTAGGGTTTCTGAGAAAAAGTCAACCATACCCTTGACTTTTGAACAAAACATGACCTCAAACCTTGGGGAATGATTCAAGACACTCAAAAACACCTTTGGAATCCATCCATTAGGTTAAATTTGGCCCAAGGACTTGATTTCATAAAGGATCACAAAGTTTAAGATTCACCTCAAAATTGAATTCCATCAAGTGGCATCTCCCCGATAAACCTCCGAGAGAAGCTTGGTGAAGACCCTCGTAGATGAGCATTCCTTGTCAAGAGAAGAACTCGACAAGAAGAAACTAAGAACAGTTCAGTGGCTAAAGATCAGGATCGAGGGGACGTTTATTTCAGAAGAAACTAAGACCAGTTCCTGAAGACTAGGATCGAGGGGAGGTGTATTTCAGAAGAAACTGAGACCAGTTCCATGGCTGAAGACCAGGATCAAAGGGAAGTTTATTTCAAAGGAAACTGAGACCAGTTCCATGGATGAAGACCAGGATCGAGGGGAAGTTTTGCCCTTTTCTAAGTGACATTATTTAGTAAAAGAAGATGGATGAGTAAATTAGCCACCATTCACATCCACAATCAAAATTTCGGGTATTCTGATATTTAATCCCCTTTTACCATGAACATCTGAATATCTTCACCATTCACACCTTCAGGTCCAAGAAGATTAAATAGGGGCACCTGTCATACCCTAAATTTTGACCACAAGACTTCACATCATTGTGCAAGTGTAGCGGTAAAAATGTGAGTGTAAGCTATTGATTAACTTAACTCATAAAGAAGGAGTCGCCACTGCACTTTTATTTTATCCAAAAAGGAAAGGAAAAAGAGCGAACAAAACCTAAACAAGTTCTAAAAGAAAAAGAACAAATAAATAGAGACTGGGTAAGGGGGTTGGTTACGTTAAGGGAAGGTGTTAGCCCCCAAAACATCTATAGTACTCTATAGGAACCCTTTGAAATATCTACGCTTTTTAGTTTGAAAAGATTTGTTTGAAAAGAGATTGGGGAGATGAGAAGAGAAATATTTTTTAATATTTTTGTGTTTGGAGAGACTTATCGCCTCATGCCTACGTACCCACAAAGTGGAATATAGGATCAAAACCTCGTAGTTCATGGTACAAATAACAAAAATTATTGGTTATGATTCATTTTATTTTGAAAAGACAACTTGTCATTCTCAAGAGAGAATACTCAACTAATTACCCAAAAGTATTGGAAAAAGGCATTTGCATCATATTGAGATGGAGGATTTGCTTGGATTAAAATCAACAAGACTATCGCTTCAACATCTAAGTGGAAAATGACCATACTTTACACAAAATACCATGGTTAGGAGCTTTACATCTATCAAAGAAAATGACTCATGTCTAATCTTTTTGAAAAGTTTAAAAGAAAAAGGTGCACAAAGCACAAAAAGTTGGATGATTTTTGTATTTTTTTATGTCTTTTTGAAATGCTCAAAATATGTTTAACATTGATTGACATTTATTAAAGAAAAAAAAGTATGAAAAATCACTTGACTGAAGTCAAGGTTTTATTGTGAAAGCGGTTTCGAGTTTTGAAAAACAAGAAGGTTTTGAAAAAGAGAGGAGATTTTGAAAATTTAAGAAGGGGTGGAGAAGAAGAGATTATCCTAGTACATAAAATAAAAGCTAGGGTAAGAAAGATATAACCACATGGAGGCACTCTTCAAAGCATAATAAGAAAATAATTCCATCCTCTTGAGCCAATAAGAAAGCCAAATAATGGCTAGAATATCAAATTCCATAATGATCCAAAGCATAAGGGAGAGAATCCTAATTCTAAGTTCATAAGTCCATAATCAAGATTAGAGATCCTCCAATGCTAGGGATAGTTGCCATAGTCCAACAATCAAGAGCACAAGTCTTTTAGTGGTTTAATCCTTTATTAATGTTTTTTAGTCCAAAATGGACAAAAGAAAAACGAAAGCACAAGATAATATGGTCCAAGTGGACAAAAGAAAAATGACATAAACATAAACATGATATGATATAATGACATAAAGCATATAAAAAAATAAAGAGAGATAGGAAGCGAGAAGGAAACATAAACAATATAGTAATATAATATAATAGTATATACATAATAATAGCACAAAGGCACAAGTGCCAAAAATCTTCAAAAAGGCAACAGCGAATATTCCGTCTCGCATCTTGAACTATATGGTTGAACAATGTGCTTAGGTCAAGGTTAATGAAGACTTCTCAGAAGATTGATAGAATCAAAGCCTTTATGCAACAAGCTTCGAAGATTATGAGCCTAATACAAAAGAACAACCATGCTTGGGCGGACGATCATAAGTTCGGGCCACGAAAGTTCAAGTTCCGATTCGGATGGGGAGGGACAAATGTAGCGCTATGTTAAGCAATTGCCAAGTGACTTATAAAGAAGTCACCCTACTCGAGGCCGATCAATAGTGATCTTTGTGCTAATGCATGCTAGATAAACGATATGTAAATCGTCATCTGAAAGCAATACCGCACGATAAGAAAATAGGTAGCAATCTAGTCTTGATCAAGAATTCAACCAAGAATTTCTAAGATCCATAAGACTTTCATCGATCAAAATAAAAAAGGGAAATAGATGAAGAGAAAGCCAAATTGAATTACAAATTCAAGACCACTCCATCTTTAAGTTCATCTACTCATTTTGGTGGATTAAAGCACTAAACATATCATTAACTCAAAGCACCTAAAATGAATTGAACAATTCATTTTAAAGATAGAATTGAATTAGTGAATGTTTATCCGACTTCATCTACACCCAAAGTCCAATGAATTTAAAGAGGAATAGGACCTTTAAAAGTTTAATTCAAAGCCAAAATCAAAAGGAAAAGGAAGAAGGAGAGAAAGGAACCAAAACAGTCCCAAAAATAAAGCAAAAACTGCATTCTGACTCAGAGTAATCGGTTACTCTAATTAGGGTAACCGGTTACTCTGTACGCAGAGTGAAAAAATGTGCAAAAATTCAGCATGATCATCATTCAAAACTTTCTCCAAACACCTTGTGATCATGGAATCAAAATTGCACAAAATTTTAAGTAAAACCAAAGTAAAAACCAGTAATCACACACAATTACAGGATCCAAAGGATCAAGTAACAAGGATCTCCAAAGATCTACATTATGGAAGATGAAGATGAAGCTTCAACAATGGTGAGAGATAAATTACCACTTCAAATATGAAAGTTCTTTCAAATTGCTTCAAGATCCAAACTCTAAAGCCATGATCTATGAGAATTGATGAAGAAAACAAGCTTGGATGAAGGTTTAGCTCAAAGTTGAACAAGATTCAATGTGAATTCTTGTTAACTTTCAAGAGAAGAAAAGTGAGCTTTGAGTGAATTTTTATGGTTGGGGAGAGAATTTGCAAGAGGTTTTTTGGCTCTCAAAAGCTTGTGAAATGAATGAAATGAGGCCTCTATTTATAGGATTTAGGCTTGGAAATTTTGGTGGATTGGAATTTGGTTTGGAAATGAAAATTAGGCTTGGAATTTGAATTTAGAGGGAAATTATCAAAAGAGTGGTGATTAGTGTAGGTACATGGTGGGAATTAATTATGATGATGTAGGGGAATTAAAATGGGGTGGGCTAGAATATTCCACATGTGATCAAAATGATGAAAATTGGTGCCAATTGCTGCTGAATTTAAATTTGCTGCTATTTTTCAAATTTCCACGAGGGTAACCGGTTACTCTGATTGAGGTAACCGGTTACTCAGTGTAAATTTTGAAAAAATGCCCTTTTTGAGTGCACTACTGTGGTTCGGCTCGATTCTTTTGCTTGTCAAAGAAGTCATGGAAATAAACACATGAACCTTGGAGTCTCTTGAATAATAATCAATTAAATCTTGGAAACTCTTGATCAGGTGATTTTTGAATTACTTGCAGATCAACTTTGACTTTATTCATATGAAATTCATTCGAGCTGAGGGACTGATTTTGATATCCTTGATCCAAATTCTTCCTGAAAAAGTTAGTAAAGGAAAAACAAACAAATCTTTTGGATTTTAATATATGATTAGTAAACATAAACAAATATAAACCTCAAACAAACAAAAGAACACGGGTGCTTGGCGATCTCACTCAAGAATAAACCTTCAGAGGAAGGCAAAAGAACCAAAGCTTGTGATCTTTTTTGTGGTATGAAATGCAATAAGACATGTGGGATCTTAGGGGTAGAAATTAGGGTATTACAGCTGCCCCTATTTAAGTTTCTTCTATCCGAAGATACGAAGATGGACATCTTTGTCTCGACGAGATAGAAGAGACTTAAATATAACAACAAACCTAATTTTTGGCCCTAAGTGACCACAAAATGATATGACCGTGCAAATGGCATGCAGACACAAGACCTCTGTGGGGAGAAATTGCCACAGGAGACAAACAAAAGTTAGGGAGCAAAGAGAAAAAACTCCACAGGGGAACCCAAATGAGAGAAAATGCATCCCAACGGGAGAGGAAACGATCTCCACTGGGGCAGAATAAAGAGTAAGATTCCACTGAGGGAAAATTACCAACACCAGGAATAAAAGAGGGATAACCCGTCTCAACAAGGAGGGAAAAAATCTCCATTGGGGAAAAGGTCATCTACTACCCAACATCCAGTAATAGCATGATTAAAAGGAAAGATTGCCAACTACCAACCAAGTGATAGCTGCAACAAGGCAGACAACCAAAAGGATATGAGAAATATTACCTACTACCAACAAAGGGTAGGCCGGCAAAGGTAATAATCTCAAAAGGGGTACGAGAAATATCACCTACTACCAACTAAAGGGCAGGACGACAAAGGTGATAAACCCGAACAAGGGAAATATTACCAACTATCAACCAAGTGACAACTATAACAAGGTAACCAAACCCGGCTATATTACCTACTACCAAGTAAATGGGCAGGACGACAAAGGTAATAAGCCAGCTATATCACCTACTACCAACTAATTGGGCAGGACGACAAAGGTGATAAGTCAAAAAGAGGGATTACCAAATATCAACCAAGTGACAATTATAACAAGGTAATCAACCAAGGGTATGAGAAAAATTACCTACTAGCAACAAAAGGCAGGACGACAAAGGTAACAATCTCAAAAGATCCGAGAAAATATCACCTACTACCAATAAAAGGGCAGGACGACAAAGGCGATAAACTCGAACAAGGGAAAGATTGCCGGCTATCAACCAAGTGACAGCTATAACAAGGTAATCAAACCCGACTACTTTACCTACTACCAACTAAATGGGTAGGATGAAAAAGGTAATAGGCCATCTATATCACCTACTACCAACTAAATGGGCAGGACGACAAAGGTGATAAGCTTCCATTGCCAAAGCAAGGGACCAAAATTCAATCTGGGAATAAACCAGAGAGAAACGGTCAAACAAGACTCATCCCGAGGAGGAAATATCCCAACTGGGGATTAATTCCATCCAGACAAATGAACTGGGGAGGAAGGCTAAGACAAATATCTTCCACGAGGCATAAAATCAGTGGGGAATTAACAAAGATAGGCATTTTCTGCTTACGGGTCGACACTCTAATGGAGAGAGGACACACACGCTCTGCGGGGATAACAGTACCAGAGAGCAAAGAAACAACAATGCAGATGCAAAATGCACAATGCACCAACAATATGCTATACACAACAAAAGAATGCACATGCAATGCGTATGAGCATGAATATGCTGACAAAACAGACATAAAGATAAACTGAGGGTGGATAAACATCACAACACCACTGAATACTCGGCTAATCTCAACTAGATGGAGATATCATTAGCAGCTCTACTAGAGATTTAGCTGTAGAAATCCTGCAAAAGATAAACAAAAGCCAACAAAGGAAAATAAATCCTACTACAAGGCTCAAATCTTGCTGGAGAAAAAGAAGACACTCCTTGGGGAGAAACCCAAATATCAATCTTCTAACATCAACAATCCGCAAAGAGGATAACAACATAAACTCTGTTTTGAGGATGGTAAGAAAGCTGTTGGGGAACTGTAACAACCAGAATCTTTCTGACTCCTCCTGGGGATAAAAAATTCACATGAACTTTCATTTTAAATGGATGAAGAGATATGTTGCGAAGAAGTAAGCGGGTCCGCTAGGGATTGTAAACATGTCAACATTTACACAAAATCCACTGGGAAAATAAGGCAGATCTGCTAGAGATACGACAACACTCTCAGGGGATTAACCAAATCTGAGCGAAGCATCCTGGACTTGCTGAGGAAAACAGTAAATGGTTAAGATGTGGGGGATTTTAGATCAATACTCGTCATAAATGAGAGAAAACCCAACAGGTGACTAATAGAGATATCATCAGGGACTTCACTGGGGAACATCCGAAATAATGATGCACAATCTTCACTAGGAGGATAAATCTCTGGAAAAATAATACGGAGAGAAGTACATCCTGGACTTGCCGGGGAAAATAAGAAGTTAACATCACTGCTCTATGCTTGGTAAATAATTGAAACAATAATGCACTGCCTTTGTTGGGGAATCAGCAAGGATAAATCTCTGGGTAGAACAACCTGTAGAGAAATACATCCACAAGGCAAGAGAAAACCGGACAAGCGGCCACTATGTCAATGCTTCTTAAAAGGAAACAACACTACGTTCTGTTTTGGGACGTCCAAAGCAACAACAACACGTCTAGAGGATACAACTTTGAGTGAGGATTCTTCACATGATTTTTGCTGGGGATAACAAAAGATTGAATCTCTGCGTGGGAATTAACACCAATGAGAGGGGATTTTCAAAATTGCTCAACTGCCTGACCGTAACATAATCAGCTGGAGAAAATCTGGATCGAGACATAGCTGGGGAAAGACCGAACAACACTTGTCTGGAGAAAACTCAAACTGGTATGCCATCAACTTGTCAATAACTGGTTACACGAACAAACCCTACTGAGGAAACATCAATCCCTCTTTTGGGGAAATATCAACAAACTCTACTGGGGAGCTGTCAATAAATTCTACTGAAAGAGTAAGAACAAACCTTGCTGAGGAAAACATCGATCTTACCATTCTTGGAATAACCGTTGATATTCCTTTTAGCATTCATAAATCAAAGGGAAATGTTTTTATAATTTTCAAAAATTTTAAATCAATTATTCACATTTTGTTTCAAAAATCATCATAAAAAATAAATGAAATTCTGCAAACAGAAACAAAGTAAGAATTGCAAACAAAGGGACAATGGCCCAAATTTAATTAATAGAATGGAAGTCCTCTAATGGCGTAAATCCATGGATCATTACAAAGTTTGAAAAATGGTAAATACATGGAAAGGGTTACATTGAAATACAATGACCACTATTCTCCCTAACAACTTTGAATTCCACTGTGCTCAAAACTTCAGTTGAGGATGATTAAAGAAATATCCTTAATAAACAATGTTGCTTTCAATGATCAAGACTGGCCAGATGCAGTTACTTTCCATAATCCCTCACTTTTTCCTAGATTACCCTCTCGGGTTTTCAATCTACCGGGAAGATTATTTCTGTTTTTGTCTCTAATTTTTGCATGGACCTCCCTTTAGGGTTTCCAATCCACCAAGACGCTCATTTTTGCCTAAGCCGCCCTTTCGGGTTTTCAATTTAGCAAGCTGTTCTTTTTATTTTTAGGCGAAGTATTTCTTGACTGTGTCGGCATTCACAGGACGAGTGAACTCTTCACCATCCATAGTTGTAAGAAGTAATGCACCACTAGAGAATGCTCTCTTAACAACATATAGGCATTCATAATTAGGAGTCCACTTGCCCCTAGAATCATTGGTAAAAGTCAAGATCTTTTTGAGCACGAGGTCGTCTTCTCTGAACATACGAGGTCGAACCTTCTTGTCAAAAGCTTTCTTTAGTCTTTGTTGATATAGCTGGCCATGACACAAGGCCGTCATTCTTTTCTCTTCAATCAAATTCAACTCATCATATCTGCTTTGGCACCATTCAGCCTCAGACAATTCAGCTTCCATCAAAACTCTTATAGAAGGGATTTCAACTTCTACCGAGAGCATTGCTTCCATACCATAAACAAGAGATAAAGGGGTTGCCCCTGTTGAAGTTTAGACGGATGTATGATACCCATGCAAAGCAAAAGGGAGCATCTCATGCCTGTCCTTGTAAGTAATAACCATCTTCTGAATAATCTTCTTGATATTCTTATTAGCAGCTTCAACAGCCCCATTCATCTTAGGTCTATAAGGAGAAGAATTATGATGCTCAATCTTAAACTCATCGCATAATTCCTTCATTATCTTATTATTCAGATTCGACCCATTATCTGTGATAATCTTGCTTGGAACACCATACTGACAGATGATTTGGTTCTTGATAAACCAGACCACTACTTGCTTGGTCACATTGGCATATGATGCCGCTTCAACCCACTAGGTAAAATAGTCAATAGCCACCAATATAAAACGGTGTCCGCTCGACGCTTTAGGCTCAATCATTCCAATCATATCAATGCCCCACATGGAGAAAGGCCATGGAGAAGAGATAACATTAAGAGGAGTTGGAGGCACATGAATTTTGTCAGCATAAACCTGGCATTTACGACATTTCTTCACATATTTGCAACAGTCAGACTCCATCGTCAGCCAATAGTAACCTGCCCTTAACATTTTCTTAGCCATCGCATGCCCATTGGCATGGGTACCAAAAGATACTTCATGAATTTCTTTCATTAACATGTCTGCTTCGTGTTTATCCACGCATCTAAGCAATACCATGTCATAATTTCTCTTATACGGCGCATCACCATTCAAGAAGAAACTACCAGCCAATCTTCTCAAAGTTTTCTTATCTTTCTTGGATGCCCCAAGTGGGTACTCTTGATTCTGAAGAAAGCATTTAATATCACAATACCACGGTTTATCATCAACGACCTCTTCAACCGCAAACACGGGAGATGGTCTATCAAGGCGCATAACATCAATTTTAGGCACATCATTCCACCGATTCACCACAATCCTGAAGGATATAGTTGCTAAAGCATCTGCCATTCGATTCTATACTCTGGGTATATGGTGAAACTCAACCTTATTGAAGAAAGTTGACAACCTTATTGCATAATCACGATAAGGAATCAAATCAGGTTGACGTGCCTCCCATTCTCCTTTAATCTGATTAATCACTAGGGCCAAATCTCCGTATACATCAAGAATCTTGACTCTTAAATCAATAGCTTCTTCCAAACCCATAATACACATTTCTTACTCAGCAGTATAATTTGTGCAAGTGAACATCAACCTTGCAGTGAAAGGAATATGAGAACCATGAGGAGTAACAATTATTGCCCCAATACCATTGCCATACTCATTAACAGCTCCATCAAAAATCAAACCCCAACGGGATCCAGGCTCAGGCCCTTCATCAGGTAATGGTTCTTCACAATCTTTAACCTTTTGGTACATCACGTCTTCATCAGGAAAATCAAACCTGATAGGTTGATAATCATCAATTGGCTGGCGTGCCAAATGGTCAGCCAAAACACTTCCTTTTATTGCTTTTTAAGTTCGGTACTCGATATCATATTCTGACAACAACATTTGCCAACGAGCAATCCTCCCAGTCAGAGCAGGATTTTCAAAGATATACTTGATTGGATCCATTTTAGATATCAACCAAGTTGTATGATTCAACATATACTGGCGAAGGCGCTTGGCAGCCCAAGCTAAAGCACAACATGTCTTTTCAAGCATTGAATACCGAGACTCACAATCGGTGAACTTCTTGCTCAAATATTAAATGGCAAATTCTTTTTGACCAGATTTATCTTGTTGACCCAGAACACAGCCCATAGACTATTCCAGCACAGTCAAATACATAATTAGAGGTCTTCCTTCCACGGGAGGAGACAAAATAGGAGGTTCAAGCAAATACTCTTCAATACTATCAAAAGCTTTCTGACACTCCTCTGTCCATACGCAACCCTGATCTTTGTGGAGAAGCTTGAAGATCGGCGCACACGTGGTAGTCATATTGGATATAAATCGGGAGACATAATTCATACGTCCCAAGAATCCTCTTACTTGTTTTTCTGTTTTGGGCACAGGAATTTCCTGAATAGCTTTAACTTTACCAGGATCAACTTCAATGCCTTTTTAGCTGACAATAAAGCCCAACAACTTTCCAGAACGGACACCAAAAGTGCATTTATTAGGATTCAAACAGAGCTTAAAATTTCTCAAACGTTGAAACAACTTCAATAAGTACTCAATATGATCTTCTTCAGTCTTCGACTTACAAATCATATCATCCACATAAACCTCAATTTCTTTATGCATCATAGCATGGAACAAAGTAGTCATAGCTCTCTGATACGTTGCACCAGCATTTTTCAAATCGAATGGCATCACTCTGTAACAGAATGTTCCCCAGGGTGTAATGAATGTTGTTTTTTCCATATACTCGGGTGCCATCTTTATCTGATTTATAACCGGAAAATCCATCCATGAATGAAAAGATATGGAACTTAGCAATATTATCTACCAGCATATCAATTCGTGGCAGTGGAAAATCATCTTTCGGACTCGCTTTATTCAAATCTCTGTAGTCAATGCACATTCGGGCTTTTTCGTCTTTCTTGGGAACAGGCACAATATTGGCCACCCATTGAGGATACTTGGAAGTCACAAGAAAACCAGCATCAATCTTCTTTTGAACCTTCTCTTTGATCTTCACAGCCATGTCGGGATGAGTTCTTCTTAATTTCTGCTTCACATGTGGACATTCAGGCTTCAATGGAAAATGGTGCTCCACAATATCAGTATCGAGACCAGGCATATCTTGATAGGACCAAGAAAACACGTCAACATATTCTCTAAGAAGCTCTAGTGTCATCTTCTTAACATCTGACTGAAGTAGTGCCCCAATCTTGACTTCTTTTATATCTTTCTTTGAACCCAAATTAACCAATTCCACCGGCTCTTTATGAGGCTGAATGGCTTTTTCCTCGTGCTCAAGCAACCAAGAAATTTCATCTGGAATCTCCTCAATATCCTCTTCTTCAGCTCCAAACACAGGGAACTCAAACTTGGGAGAGGGCATAGGGTCATTGTTTTCAATGGGTTTAACAATCAATCTGCACAATGATTTTATGCTTGATTTTAGAATATGAACAAGAAGGGCAAGCATTATGCAGATAAAAGTAATCATCACATTATTACTATATTTTTTGGTTTTTTTATGTTACCATTTTTCAGAAATAAATCAAAAAGAGAAATCATAATATGGATAAACAAAATAACATTTTATTGATGATGATAAAATTTGAAACAAAGCCCTCACAAATTCACTTTCACTTGGGGCAGAGTGAAAGGATTTTTGAAAGAAACAAAAACAAATTACTTTCAAAAATGAATAACAGTGGGAATGTCAACAGCTATCCAATTTTGGCAGATCTGTCCATGTGTCACAAAATTGGGAAGTTCTTCCTCTTCATTGTCTTCAATGATAGCACTGACTTCAAATTCAGGTTCCTTAAACCTCTTTCGAGGGGAATAAAAGGGCACATATGCATCCTCTTGGGACATATACCCGGGGTCTTCCAAATAAGGCTCCCAATCTTCAGCAGGAATGACATCATTTTTAGAGCCAAATGGGATGTAACCTTCAGAGTCATCTTCAAGAATTGTAGCCATAGAATGATCTTTACTAGGATAATCTTGAACCATATTGACAGATGCCTTACCATGATTCGGAAACAGATTTGATTGTACATTAGAATTGGAGTCTTTGAAAGACAAAATACTACTTCTAACCAACCTTTGCACTTCCGTCTTCAATGGATAACAATTCTCAGTATCATGCCCAGCTCCTCCCTGATGAAAAGCACAATGAGCTTCAGGCTTATACCACCACGGCGAATCTTTCGGAGCATCAGGTGGCGCACGGGTCTGAAAAAGATTCTTCTGAATTAAACCAGGAAGCAAATCTGCATATGTCATCGGAATTGGATCAAAATCCTTCTGATAATGGCCTCATTGATTGTTCTGTTGGTGTGAGCGTTATTGGGCAGGAGTTGCTTGAACAACAGGAGTTGAATTGATAACAGGTGTAACAGATGCAACATGTTACTGACATTGATTATTCTTACTATAACTCTTTTTGCGTCTTCCACGAGTAATAACATTGGTCTCACCTTCTTTCTTCTTGGCATGTCCTCCCCCATATTTCTTGGAATTACCGATAGAATTACCATCTTTTGACAAACATCCCTCACGGACACCTTCTTCTAATCTCATCCCCATATTAACCATCTCAGTGAACTCACTCGGGGCACTAGTTATCATACGCTCATAATAGAAAGGACTCAGGGTTTTCAGAAAAATCTTAGTCATCTCTTTTTCTTCCAAAGGAGGATTAATCTGAGCAGCAATCTCGCGCCACCTTTGCGTGTATTCTTTGAATATCTCCTTATCTTTCTGAGCCATTGCTCGAAGCTGGTCATGATCAGGAGCCATATCCATATTATACTTATACTGCTTTACAAAAGCTTCACCCAAATATTCAAAAGTGCGAATTTGAGTGATGTCGAGTCCCATATACCATTTCAAAGTTGCACCAGACAAACTGTCTTGAAAGTAGTGAATGAGAAGTTGATTATTATCGGTCTGAGTTGACATCTTGCGAGCATACATTGTCAAATGGCTTAACGGACAAGAATTACCCTTATACTTTTCAAAGTCAGGGACCTTGAACTTATGTGGGATCTTCACATTAGGAATCAGGCATAACTCATGAGCATTCTTCCCAAACAATTATTTACCCCTTAAAGCATTGATTTCTTTCTGCATTTCAGCAAATTGGTTTTGAATCTCTTCCATTCTATCATAAGCACTGACATTTTCACTTGGAGCAGTGTGGAAAATATGTTCTTCACCAAAAGGAACGGTATGAACCACAGGCTGCAGCACAGTCATCACAAGATGAACAGTAGGAACAGCTGGAACCTCAGGAGGTGGTGGCGGTTGATAACCTTCAGGAACAAAGTTGATAGGCATTGCCCTGGGGGAAGCCAGGAGGCATGGAGTGTTGAGGAACACTAGCAGACGCCATAGAGATGGGCGTAGAGACAATCTCAGAAATAACTGTCCTTTGCACAGGAGTCGAAAGTCGAGGAGGAGGAGGTGGCTGATTCTGAGCAGCAACCAATGCTTCCATCATAGCAGTGAGTCTTTCCAAACTATTCTGAAAAGTTGTCACTTCCTAGCTCACGGTTCTCTTGTTGCAGTTAATCCATCTTTTTCTTCATATTAGCTCGAGTATTGTACTGGTGCGGCAGCTTGGCTGAATGAAGACCAAAGGGGAACAATAAGACACCTGGAAAAGGCAAGAAATAATGCAAAATGATGTGAATGCTAATGCAAAATGCAAATGTTTCATTCAGCTTTCAAGGATCTTTTAAAATATAAAGCAATTGCAAACATCGTAAAGAAATAACACTTTTTTTGAAATACTGATAAACATCTCATATTATTGAATATTGGAACGAGCTACACTTGGAAGTTCAAGTTACAAAGGATCAAAATACAATAAGAAAAAAGCTAGATCCTAAAGAGCATTTGATGACGATCCAAGCTGATACTTCCTTCAGAGTCTCTTAATCTCTCTCTCATAGTTGTCCTTCATGGCGGTCTTCTCTAACACGAGCCAATCCATAATACCCTTCCAAGAACCGGAAGTAGGAGGATGATATGATGAAGTAGTAGAGGAAAATAAATCCTCTACATGTCTCTTCACAACACGTCGCTCAAGCAACTCAATGAAGTCATCTTTCTCCTTCATCTGCTTTTGCAACTCTAACTTCTCATGATTTGAAGTGTGAAACTTAGATTCCCAAAGATCTTTTTCTTCCTTCATCTTGGCCAAAGCATCTTGAAGATTCTTCACATCATCAAAAGGAACAGGGAGTGGTGTAGCGACCACTGTAGACATAGGTGTCTCAAAAGAATAAGGCATCTTGAGCTCCTTAGCGTAAAAGGTTCCAAGGCAATGCCAACTTGTCTCCCAAGCTGTCCTCTACCCATCTTATGAATCTTAGTCCAAGCATGAGCCATCCTTTTCCTCAAACCAAGAGAGACGTTCCCTCCTTGGAAAAACAAACCCTCTAAGTGAATATTTTTAGGCTTTTCCTTCATCATATAACCAAGCTGACGTCGAGCTAAACTCGGGTTGTAGTTAATTCCCCCTTGTGTGCCAAGAAGAGGCACATTAGCGAATTCCCCACAACTATCAATAATATGGACACCATCATAAACGGAAGAAGACCAAGTAATGTCAGCATGAGTAAGGGACATGATCCTCTGAGACCACCTTAAACAACTCTTGTTCTCCTTGAAAGCCGATGACTGTGGCAAGTGAGAAATAAACCACTTGTACAGTAAAGGTACGCAGCAAACAATGGTACCATTCCATTCCCCTTAGAAGTCCTATGATGGATGGAGAATCAAGTATCACCAAGTAAAGTCGAAACAGGGTTCCTGATCAAGAAAATCCTAATAGTGTTAACATCCACAAAGTTGTCAACGTTAGGTAATAAGACTAGTCCGTAGATAAGCAAAGGAAATATAGCCTCAAACGCCAATGTGCTACCAGCATTAGCAAATAAAGTGGCTTTCCTAATCATGAACTTAGAAGTCAAACCCTTGATGCCTTGACCTTAAGGTTAGCATCTATATCAGATTTCATCAAATGGGTGACCGCAGCAATTTCTTAGGGCTTAATAGCTTCCTCCAAACCAGTATAAGGAACCTTATCAGAAACTGGTATACCCAACAGATAAGCATACCCTTCCAAAGTCGGCATGAGCTGATAATTAGGAAAAGTAAAGCATCGGTAGATAGGATCATAGAACTACACAAGGGTGTTCAGAATTCTGTCTTCAATGTTGGTAGAAAGAATATATAGAAGTCTCCCATGACGAGATCTGAAATCTGCACGATCAACTACCAAGGACACTAGCTTTTTCAAATCTGTAAGATCAGGAGCTTTGAAACAGTACTTCTGAGTGTTTCTCCTTCCAATATCCATGATCACAATATCTGCAATGTTTGCAAAGGAAAAAATCTCTAAGATCCTTGAAAACTGATTGAAACAAGATGTCCATGAATGTATGATTGCATGTATGCAGCAACCACAAACAAGATCACACAAAGCACACGGGTTCAAGGTTCTGAGTCACGAGCATGCAACCAAGGGTAAGAACCTCCCACAATGGTGTGTACTAGGGTTATATCACCTGTAGAACAAGGTTCTAAAAAGTTCCCAGAGTCATAAATCCATCTTTCGGATATTATCGGCTTAAACGACTACTCGTCAGCCAATAATATTCTCAAGAGAAACTCGTCTGAGTGTGGTATCTCTTAACAACCGATTCAAGTCTACACCTGAATAGCCACCATACCACGTCCTAATATGGCCAAGATGGGTTAAGGGTTCTACGGTCGTCAGCTTCTCAGGCTCCCAGGTCGGAAAAAGTAACGTCAATTACGACTACTCGTATGACATCAGTAATCCCAAAGGGGACTCCACTGAGCGGGGGATCTCAAGTCAGCTTAGTAAGGACTACTCCACGTAAGCCGAACAAGACTATACCACCCTCCTATCGTAAGTGCACTCAAGTCCGGATATAGGACTTATCTCACCACACAGATCACCAAGCACCCTGACAGAACAACCAATAATAGTCAAATCAAACAAAAAGCGATAAATAAATCAAAGTAGGCTAAACCCACTAGGAACCCAACATCCCCAGCAGAGTCGCCACTTTTCTTTAGTGGTAAAAATGTGAGTGTAAGCTATTGATTAACTTAACTGATAAAGCAAGAGTCGCCACCACACTTTTATTTTATCCAAAAAGGAAAGGAAAAAGAGCGAACAAAACCTAAACAAGTTCTAAAAGAAAAAGAACAAATAAACAGAGACTGGGTAAGGGGGTTGGTTACGTTAAGGGAAGGTGTTAGCACCCAAAACGTCTATTGTACTCTATAGGAACCCTTTGAAATATCTACGCTTTTTAGTTTGAAAAGCTTTGTTTGAAAAGAGATTGGGGAGATGAGAAGAGAAACATATTTTAATATTTTTGTGTTTGGAGAGACTTATCGCTTCATGCCTACGTACCCACAAAGTGCAATATAGGATCAAAACCTCGTAGTTCGTGGTACAAATAACAAAAATTATTGGTTATGATTCATTTTACTTTGAAAAGACAGCTTGTCATTCTCAAGAGAGAATACTTAACTAATTACCCAAAGGTATTGGAAATAGACATTTGCATCACATTGAGATGGAGGATTTGCTTGGATTAAAATCAACAAGACTATCGCTTCAACATTTAAGTGGAAAATGACCATAATTTACACAAAATACCATGGTTAGGATCTTTACATCTCATCAAAGAAAATGACTCATGTCTAATCTTTTTGAAAAGTTTAAAAGAAAAAGGTGCACAAAGCACAAAAAGTTGGATGAGTTTTGTATTTTTTTATGTCTTTTTGAAATGGTCAAAATATGATTAACATTGATTGACATTTACTAAAGAAAACAAAGTTTGAAAAATCACTTGACTGATGTCAAGGTTTTATTGTGAAAGCGGTTTCGAGTTTTGAAAAACAAGAAGGTTTTGAAAAAGAGAGGAGATTGTGAAAATTGAAGAAGGGGTGGAGAAGAAAAGACTATCCTAGTACATAAAATAAAATCTAGGGTAAGAAAGATCTAACCACATGGAGGCACTCTTCAAAGCATAATAAGAAAAGAATTCCATCCTCTTGAGCCAATAAGTAAGCCAAATAAAGGCTAGAATATCAAATTTCATAATGATCTAAAGCATAAGGGAGAGAATCCTAATTCTAAGTTCATAAGTCCATAATCAAGATTAGAGATCCTCCAATGCAAGGGATAGTTGCCATAGTCCAACAATCAAGAACACAAGTCTTTTAGTGGTTTAATCCTTTATTAATGTTTTTGAGTCCAAAATGGACAAAAGAAAAAAAAAGCACAAGATAATATGATCCAAGTGGACAAAAGAAAAATGACATAAACATAAACATGATATGATATAATGACATAAAGCATATAAAAAAAATAAAGAGAGATAGGGAGCGAGAAGGAAACATAAACAATATAGTAATATAATATAATAGTATATACATAATAATAGCACAAAGGCACAAGTTCCAAAAATCCTCAAAAAGGCAACACCGAATATTCCGTCTCGCGTCTTGAACTATATGGTTGGACAATGTGCTTAGGTCAAGGTTAATGAAGACTTGTTAGAAGATTGATAGAATCAAAGCTTCTACGCAACAAGCTTCAAAGATTATGAGCCTAATACAAAAGAACAACCATGCTTGGGCGGACGATCATAAGTCAGGGCCACGAAAGTTCAAGTTTCGATTCGGATGGGGAGGAACAAATGTAGCGCTATGTTAAGCAAACGCCAAGTGACTTATAAAGAAGTCACCCTACTCGAGGTCGGTCAATAGTGATCTTTGTGCTAATGCATGCTAGATGAACGATATGTAAATCGTCATCCGAAAGCAATATCGCACGAAAAAAATAGGTAGCGATCTAGTCTTGATCAAGAATTCAACAAAGAATTTATAAGATCCATAAGACTTTCATCGATCAAAATAAAAAAGGGAAATAGATGAAGAAAATGCCAAATTGAATTACAAATTCAAGACCACTCCATCTTTAAGTTCATCCACTCATTTTAGTGGATTAAAGCACTAAACATATCATTAACTCAAAGCACCTAAAATGAATTGAACAATTCATTTTAAAGATAGATTTGAATTAGTGAATGTTTATCCGACTTCATCTACACCCAAAGTCTAATGAATTTAAAGAGGAATAAGACCTTTAAAAGTGTAATCCAAAGCCAAAATCAAAAGGAAAAGGAAGAAGGAGAGAAAGGAACCAAAACAGTCCCAAAAATAAAGCAAAAACTGCATTCTGACTCAAAGTAACCAGTTACTCTAATTAGGGTAACCGGCTACTCTGCACGCAGAGTGAAAAAATGTGCAAAAATGAAGCATGATCATCATTCAAAACTTTCTCCAAACACCTTGTGATCATGGAATCAAAATTGCACGAAATTTTAAGCAAAACAAAAGTAAAAACCAACAATCAAACACAATTACAAGATCCAAAGGATCAAGTAACAAGGATCTCCAAAGATCTACATTATGGAAGATGAAGATGAAGCTTCAACAATGGTGAGAGATAAATTACCACTTCAAATCTGAAAATTCTTTCAAATTGCTTCAATATCTAAACTCTAAAGCCATGATCTATGAGAATTGATGAAGAAAACAAGCTTGGATGAAAGTTCAGCTCAAAGTTGAACAAGATTCAATGTGAATTCTTGTTAACTTTCAAGAGAAGAAAAGTGAGCTTTGAGTGAATTTTTGTGGTTGGGGAGAGAATTTGCAAGAGGTTTTTTTTGCTCTCAAAAGCTTGTGAAATGAAGAAATGAGGCATCTGTTTATAGGATTTAGGCTTGGAAATTTTGGTGGATTGGAATTTGGTTTGGAAATGAAAATTAGGCTTGGAATTTGAATTTAGAGGGAAATTATCAAAAGAGTGGTGATTAGTGGAGGTACATGGTGGGAATTAATTATGACGATGTAGGGGAATTTAAATGGGATGGTCTAGAATATTTCACATGTGATCAAAATGATGAAAATTGGTGCCAATTGCTGCTGAATTTAAATTTGCTGCTATTTTTCAAATTTCCACGAGCGTAACCGGTTACTCTGATTGAGGTAACCAGGTTACTTAGTGTAAATTTTGAAAAAATGCCCTTTTTGAGTGCACTGCTGTGGTTCGGCTCGATTCTTTTGCTTGTCAAAGAATGCATGGAAATAAACACATGAACCTTGGAGTCTCTTGAATAATAATCAATTAAATCTTGGAAACTCTTGATCAGATGATTTTTGAATTACTTGCAGATCAACTTTGACTTTATTCAGATGAAATTCATTCGAGCTGAGAGACTGATTTTGATATCCTTGATCCAAATTCTTCCTGAAAAAGTTAGTAAAGGAAAAACAAACATATTTTTTGGATTTTAATATATGATTAATAAACATAAACAAATATAAACCTCAAACAAACAAAAGAACACAGGTGCTTGGCGATCTCACTCAAGACAAACCTTCAGAGGAGGGCAAAAGAACTAAAGCTTGTGATCTTGTTTGTGGTATGAAATGCAACAAGACATGTGAGATCTTAGGGGTAAAAATTAGGGTATTACAGCTGCCCCTATTTAAGTTTCTTCTATCCATAGATACGAAGATGGGCATCTTTGTCTCGACGAGATAGAAGAGACTTAAATATAACAATAAACCCAATTTTTGGCCCTAAGAGACCACAAAATGATATGACCGTGCAAATGGTATGCAAACACAAGACCTCTGTGGGGAGAAAACGCCACAGGAGACAAACAAAAGCTAGGGAGCAAAGAGAAAAGAATCCACAGGGGAAAACAAAAGAGAGAAAACGCATCCCAACGGGAGAGGAAACAATCTCCACTGGGGCACAATAAAGAGTAAGATTCCACTGAGGGAAAATTACCAACACCGGGAATAAAAGAGGGATAACCCGTCCCAACAAGGAGGGAAAAAATATCCGCTGGGGAAAAGGTCATCTACTACCCGACATCCAGTAATAGCATAATTAAAAGGAAAGATTGCCAACTACCAACCAAGTGATAGCTGCAACAAGGAAGTCAACCAAAAGGATATGAGAAATATTACCTATTACCAACAAAGGGCAGGACGACAAAGGTAATAATCTCAAAAGGGGTATTATAAATATCACCTACTGCCAACTAAAGGGCAGGACGACAAAGGTGATAAACCTGAACGAGGGAAAGATTACCAGCTATCAACCAAGTGATAACTATAACAAGGTAACCAAACCAGACTATATTACCTAATACCAACAAAATGGGCAGGACGACAAAGGTAATAAGCCAGTTATATCTCCTACTACCAATTAAATGGGCAGGACGACAAAGGTGATAAGCCAAAAAGAGGGATTACCAACTATCAACCAAGTGACAGTTATAACAAGGTAATCAACCAAGGATATGAGAAAAATTACCTACTAGCAACAAAAGGCAGGACGACAAAGGTAACAATCTCAAAAGATCTAAGAAAATATCACCTACTACCAACAAAAGGGCAGGGCGACAAAGGCGATAAACTCGAACAAGGGAAAGATTACCGACTATCAACTAAGTGACAGCTACAACAAGGTAATCAAACCCGGCTATATTACATACTACCAACTAAATGGGCAGGATGACAAAGGTAATAAGCCAGCTATATCACTTACTACCAACTAAATGGGCAGGACGACAAAGGTGATAAGCTTCCATTGCCAAAGCAAGGGACCAAAATTTAATCTGGCAATAAACTAGAGAGAAACGGTCAAACAAGACTCATCCCGAGGAGGAAATATCTCAACTGGGGATTAATTCCATCCAGACAAATGAACTGGGGAGGAACGCTAAAACAAATATCTTCCACGAGGCATAAACTCAGTGGGGAATTAACAAAGATAGGCATTTTCTGCTTACGGGTCGACACTCTAATGGAGAGAGGACACACACGCTCTGCGGGGATAATAGCACCAGAGAGCAAAGAAACAACAATGCATATGCAAAATGCACAATGCACCAACAATATGATATGCACAACAAAAGAATGCACATGCAATGCGTATGAGCATGAATATGCTGACAAAACATACATAAAGATAAACAGAGGGTGGATAAACATCACAACACCACTGAATACTCGGCTAATCTCAATTAGATGGAGATTTCATTAGCAGCTCTGCTAGGGATTTAGCTGTAGAAATACCGCAAAAGATAAACAAAAGCCATCAAAGGAAAATAAATCCTACTACAAGGCTCAAATATTGCTGGAGAAAAAGAAGACACTCCTTGGGGAGAAACACAAATATCAATCTTCTAACATCAACAATCCACAAAGAGGATAAAAACATAAACTCTGTTTTGAGGATGGCAAGAAAGTTGTTGGGGAACCATAACAACCCGAATCTTTCTGACTCCTCCTGGGGATAAAAAATTCACATGAACTTTCATTTCAAACGGATGAAGAGATCTGTTATGGAGAAGTAAGTGGGCCCGTCGGGGATTGTAAACATGTAAACATTTACACAAAATCCACTGGGAAAACAAGGCAGATCTGCTAGAGATATGAGAACACTCTCAGGGGATTAACCAAATCTGAGCGAAGCATCCTGGTCTTGCTGAGGAAAACAGCAAAAGGTTAAGCTGTAGGGGATTTTAGATCAATACTCGTCATAAATGAGAGAAAACCCAACAGGTGACTAATAGAGATATCATCAGCGACTTCAGTGGGGAACATCCGAAATAATGATGCACAATCTTCACTAGGAGGATAAATCTCTGGAAAAATAATTCGGAGAGAAGTACATCCTGGACTTGCCGGGGAAAATAAGAAGTTAACATCACTGCTCTATGCTTGGGAAACAATTGAAACAATAATGCACTGCCTTCGTTGGGGAATCAGCAAGGATAAATCTCTGGGTAGAACAACCTGGAGAGAAATACATCCACAAGGCAAGAGAAAACTGGACAAGCGGCCACTATGTCAATGCTTCTTAAAAGGAAATAACACTACTTTCTGTTTTGGGATGTCCAAAGCAACAACAACACGTCTAGAGGATACAACTCTGAGTGAGGATTCTTCACATAATTTTTGCTGGGGATAACAAAAGATTGAATCTCTGTGTGGGAATTAACACCAATGAGAGGGGGTTTTCAAAACTGTTCAACTGCATGACCGTAACATAATCACCTAGAGAAAATCTGGATCGAGACATAGCTGGGGAAAGACCAAACAACACTTGTCTAGAGAAAACTCAAACCAGTATACCATCAACTTGTCAATAACTGGTTACACGAACAAACCCTGCTGAGGAAACATCAATCCCTCTTTTGGGGAAATATCAACAAACTCTACTGGGGAGCTATCAATAAATTCTACTAAAAGAGTAAGGACAAACCCTGCTGAGGAAAACATCGATCTTACCATTCTTGGAATAACCGTTGACATTCCTTTTAGCATTCATAAATCAAAGGGAAATGTTGTTATAATTTTCAAAAAATTTAAATCAATTATTCACATTTTGTTTCAAAAATCATCATAAAAAATAAATGAAATTCTACAAACAAAAACAAAGTAAGAATTACAAACAAAGGGACAAAGGCCCAAATTTTATTAATAGAATGGAAGTCCGCTAATGGCGTAAATCCATGGATCATTACAAAGTTTGAAAAATGGTAAATACATGGAAAGGGTTACATTGAAATACAATGACCACTATTCTCCCTAACAACTTTGAATTCCACTGTGCTCAAAACTTCAGTTGAGGATGATTGAAGAAATATCGTTAATAAACAATGTTGCTTTCAATGATCAAGACTGGCCAGATGCAGTTACTTGCCTTAATCCCTCACTTTTACCTAGATTACCCTCTCGGGTTTTCAATCAACCGAGAAGATTATTTCTGTTTTTGTCTCTAATTTTTTCCTGGACCTCCCTTTCGGGTTTTCAATCCACCAAGACGCTCATTTTTGCCTAAGCCGCCCTTTCGGGTTTTTAACTTAGCGAGCTGTTCTTTTTATTTTTAGGCAAAGTATTTCTTGACTGCGTCGGCATTCACAGGACGAGTGAACTCTTCACCATCCATAGTTGTAAGAAGTAATGCACCACCAGAGAATGCTCTCTTAACAACATATAGGCCTTCATAATTAGGAGTCCACTTGCCCCTATAATCATTAGTAAAAGTCGAGATCTTTTTTTAGCACGAGATCACCTTCTCTGAACACATGAGGTCGAACCTTCTTGTCAAAAGCTTTCTTAATTATTTGTTGATATAGCTGGCCATGATACAAGACCGTCATTCTTTTCTCTTCAATCAAATTTAACTCATCATATCTGCTTTGGCACCATTCAGCCTCAGACAATTCAGCTTCCATCAAAACTCTCATAGAAGGGATTTCAACTTCTACCGGGAGCACTGCTTCCATACCATAAACAAGAGAGAAAGGGGTTGCCCCTGTTGAAGTGCAGACGGATGTACGATACCCATACAAAGTAAAAGGGAGCATCTCATGCCAGTCCTTGTAAGTAACAACCATCTTCTGAACAATCTTCTTGATATTCTTATTAGCAGCTTCAACATCCCTATTCATCTTAGGTATGTAAGGAGAAGAATTATAATGCTCAATCTTAAACTCATCGCATAATTCCTTCATCATCTTGTTATTCAGATTCGACCCATTATCAGTGATAATCTTGCTTGGAACACCATACCAACAGATGATTTCGTTCTTGATAAACCGGACCACTACTTGCTTGGTCACATTGGCATATGATGCCGCTTCAACCCACTTGGTAAAATAGTCAATAGCCACCAATATGAAACAGTGTCCATTCGACGCTTTAGGCTCAATCAGTCCAATCATACCAATGCCCCACATGGAGAAAGGCCATGGAGAAGAGATAACATTGAGAGGAGTTGGAGGCACATGAATTTTGTCAGCATAAACCTGGCATTTATGACATTTCTTCAAATATTTGCAATAGTCAGACTCCAACGTCAGCCAATAGTAACTTGCCCTTAACATTTTCTTAGCCGTTGCAAGCCCATTGGCATGGGTACCAAAATATCCTTCATGTTTTTCTTTCATTAACATGTCTGCTTCGTGTTTATCCACGCATCTGAGCAATACCATGTCATAATTTCTCTTATACAACACATCATCATTCAAGAAGAAACTACCAGCCAATCTTCTCAAAGTCTTCTTACCTTTCTTGGATGCCCCAAGTGGGTAATCTTGATTCTGAAGAAAACATTTAATATCATAATACCACAGTTTATCATCAACGACCTCTTCAACCGCAAACACATGAGCTGGTCTATCAAGGCGCATAACATCGATTTTGGGCACATCATTCCACCGATTCACCACAATCATGAAGGATATAGTTGCTAAAGCATCTGCCATTCGATTATCTACTCTGGGTATATCGTGAAACTCAACCTTATTGAAGAAAGTTGACAACCTTATTGGATAATCACGATAAGGAATCAAATCAGGTTGACGTGCCTCCCATTCTCCTTTAATCTGATTAATCACTAGGGATGAATCTCCGTATACATCAAGAATCTTGACTCTTAAATATATAGCTTTTTCCAAGCCCATAATACATGCTTCATACTCAGCCGCATTATTTGTGCAAGTGAACATCAACATTGCGGTGAAAGGAATATGAGAACCATGAGGAGTAACAATTATTGCCCCAATACCATTGCCATACTCATTAACAGCTCCATCAAAAATCAAACCCCAACGGGATCCAGGCTCAGGCCATTCATCAGGTAATGGTTCTTCACAATCTTTAACCTTTAGGTACATCACGTCTTCATCAGGAAAATCAAACCTGATAGGTTGATAATCATCAATTGGCTGGTGTGCTAAATGGTCAGCCAAAACATTTCCTTTTATTGCTTTTTGAGTTTGGTACTCGATATCATATTCTGACAACAACATTTGCCAACGAGCAATCCTCCCAGTCAGAGCAGGCTTTTCAAAGATATACTTGATTGGATCCATTTTGGATATCAACCAAGTTGTATGATTCAACATATACTGGCGAAGGCGCTTGGCAGCCCAAGCTAAAGCACAACATGTCTTTTCAAGCATTGAATACCGAGACTCACAATCGGTGAACTTCTTGCTCAAATAATAAATGGAAAATTATTTTAGACCAGATTCATCTTGTTGACCCAGAACACAACCCATAGACTCTTCCAGCACAGTCAAATACATAATTAGAGTCTTCCTTCCACAAGAGGAGACAAAATAGGAGGTTCAAGCAAATACTCTTTAATACTATCAAAAGCTTTTTGACACTCCTCTATCCATACACAACCCTGATCTTTGCGGAGAAGCTTGAAGATCGGCGCACATGTGGCAGTCATATTGGATATAAATCGGGAGACATAATTCAAACGTCCCAAGAATCCTCTTACTTGTTTTTCTATTTTGGGCGCATGCATTTCCTGAATAGCTTTAACTTTACCAGGATCAACTTTAATGCCTTTTTGGCTGACAATAAAGCCCAACAACTTTCCAGAACGGACACCAAAAGTGCATTTATTAGGATTCAAGCGGAGCTTAAACTTTCTCAAATGTTGAAACAACTTCAATAAGTACTCAATATGATCTTCTTCAGTCTTCGACTTGCAAATCATATCATCCACATAAACCTCAATTTCTTTATGCATCATATCATGGAACAAAGTAGTCATAGCTCTCTGGTACGTTGCACCAGCATTTTTCAAATCGAAGGGCATCACTCTGTAACAGAATGTTCCCTAGGGTGTAATGAATGTTGTTTTTTCCATATCCTCGAGTGCCATCTTTATCTGATTATAACCAGAAAATCCATCCATGAATGAAAAGATATGGAACTTTACAGTATTATCTACCAGCATATCAATGTGTGGCAGTGGAAAATCATCTTTTGGACTCGCTTTATTCAAATCTCTGTAGTCAACGCACATTCGGACTTTTCCGTCTTTCTTTGGAACAGGCACAATATTGGTCACCCATTGAGGATACTTGGAAGTCACAAGAAAACCAGCATCAATATGCTTTTGAGCCTTCTCTTTAATCTTCACAGCCATGTCGAGATGAGTTCTTCTCAATTTCTGCTTCATAGGTGGACATTCAGGCTTCAATGGAAAATGGTGCTCCACAATATCAGTATCGAGACCAGGCATATCTTGATAGGACCAAGAAAACATGTCAACATATTCTCTAAGAAGCTATACTATCCTCTTCTTAACACCTGACTGAAGCAGTGCCCTAATCTTGACTTCTTTTATATCTTCCTCTGAACCCAAATTATCCAATTCCATCGGCTCTTCATGAGGCTGAATGACTTTTTCCTCATGCTAAAGCAACCAAGAAATTTCATCTGGAATCTCCTCAATATCCTCTTCTTCAGCTCCAAACACAGGGAACTCAAAGTTATGAGAGGGCATACGGTCATTGTTTTCAATGGCTTTAACAATCAATCTGCACAATGATTTTATGCTTGATTTTAGAATATGAACAAGAAGTGCAAGTATTATGCAGATAAAAGTAATCAACACATTATTAATATATTTTTTGGTTTTTTTATGTTACCATTTTTCATAAATAAAGAAAAAAGAGAAAACATAATATGGATAAACAAAATAACATTTTATTGATGATGATAAAATTTAAAACAAAGCCCTCACAAATTCACTTTCACCTTGGGCAGAGTGAAATGATTTTTGAAAGAAACAAAAACAAATTACTTTGAAAAATGAATAACAGTGGGAACATCAACAACAATCCAATTCTGGCAGATCTGTCCGTGTGTCACGAAATTGGGAAGTTCTTCCTCTTCATCGTCTTCAATGATAGCACTGACTTCAAATTCAGGTTCCTTAAACCTCTTCCGAGGGGAATAAAAGGGCACATATGCATCCTCTAGGGACATATACCCGTGATCTTTCAAATAAGGATCCCAATCTTCAACAGGAATAACATCATTTTTAGAGCCAAATGGGATGTAACCTTCAGAGTCATCTTCAAGAATTGCAGCCATAGAATGATCTTTACTAGGATAATCGTGAACCATATTGACAGATGCCTTACCATGATTAGGCAACGGATTCAATTGCACATTAGGATTGGAGTCTTCGAAAGACAAAATACCACTTCTAACCAACCTTTGCACTTCCATCTTCAATGGATAACAATTCTCAGTATCATGCCCAGCTCCTCCCTGATGAAAAGCACAATGAGCTTCAGGCTTATACCACCACGACGAATCTTTCGGAGCAGTAGGTGGCGCACGGGTCTGAACAAGATTCTTCTAAATTAAACCAGGAAGCAAATCTGCATATGTCATCGGAATTGGATCAAAATCCTTCTGATAACGGCCTCGTTGATTGTTTTGTTGGTGTGAGCGTTGTTGGGCAAGAGTTACCTGAACAACAGGAGTTGAATTGATAACAGGAGTAACAGATGCAACATGTTGCTGACATTGATTATTCTTACTATAACTCTTTTTGCGTCCTCCACGAGTAATAGAATTGGTCTCACCTTCTTTCTTCTTGGCAAGTCCTCCCCCATATATCTTGGAATTACCGGTAGAATTACCATCTTTTGACAAACGTCCCTCACGGACACCTTCTTCTAATCTCATCCCTATTTAACCATCTTAATGAACTCACTCGGGGCACTAGCAATCATACGCTCATAATAGAAAGGACTCGGGGTTTTCAGAAAAATCTTAGTCATCCCTTTTTCTTCCAAAGGAGGATTAATCTGAGCAGCAATCTCGCGCCACCTTTGCACGTATTCTTTGAATGTCTCCTTATCTTTCTGAGCCATTGCTCGAAGCTGGTCACGATCAGGAGCCATATCCACATTATACTTATACTGCTTTACAAAAGCTTCACCCAAATATTCGAAAGTGCGAATTCGAGTGCTGTCGAGTCCCATATACCATTTCAAAGCTGCACCAGACAAACTGTCTTGAAAGTAGTGAATGAGAAGTCAATTATTATCGGTATGAGTTGACATCTTGCGAGCATACATAGTCAAATGGCTCAACAGACAAGAATTACCCTTATACCTTTTAAAGTCAGGGACCTTGAACTTATGTGGGATCTTCACATTAGGAATCAGGCATAACTCGTGAGCATTCTTCCCAAACAATTCTCTACCCCTTAAAGCATTGATTTCTTTCTGCATTTCAGCAAATTGGTCTTGAATCTCTTCCATTTTATCATAAGCACTGACATTTTCATTTGGAGCAGTGTGGAAAATCTGTTCTTCACCAAAAGGAACGGTATGAACCATAGGCTGCGGTACAGTCATCACAAGCTGAACAGTAGGAACAGCTGGAACCTCAGAAGGTGGTGGTGGTTGATAACCTTTAGGAACAAAGTTTATAGGCATGCCCCAGGGGAAGCCAGGAGGCATGGAGTGTTGAGGAATACTACCAGGCACCACAGAGATGGGCGTAGAGACAATCTCAGAAATGATTGTCCTTTGCACAGGAGTCGAAAGTCGAGGAAGAAGAGGTGGTTGATTCAGAGCTGCAACCAATGCTTCCATCATAGTAGTGAGTCTTTCCAAACTATCCTGAAAAGTTGTCACTTCCTCACGAAGCTCACGGTTCTCTTGTTGCAGTTGATCCATCTTTTTCTTCAGATTAGCTCGAGTATTGTACTGGTGTGACAACTTGGCTGAATGAAGACCAAAGGGGAATAATAAGACACCTGGAAAAGGCAAGAAACAATGCAAAATGATGTGAATGCTAATGCAAAATGCAAATGTTTCATTCAGCTTTTAAGGATCTTTTAAAATATAAAGCGATTGCAAACATCGTAAAGAAATAACACTTTTTTTGAAATACTGATAAACATCTCATATTATTGAATATTGGAAAGAGCTACACTTGGAAGTTTAAGTTACAAAGGATCAAAATCCAATAAGAAAAAAAGCTAGATCCTAAAGAGTATCTGATGACGATCCAAGCTGATACTTCCTTCGGGGTCTCTTAATCTCTCTCTCATAGTTGTCCTTCATGGCGGTCTTCTCTAACACGAGCCAATCCATAATACCCTTCCAAGCATTGGAAGTAGGAGGATGAGATGATGAAGTAGTAGGGGAAAATAAATCCTCTACATGTCTCTTTACAACACGTCGCTCAAGCAACTCAATCAAGTCATCTTTCTCCTTCATCTCCTTTTGCAACTCTAACTTCTCAAGATTTTAAGCGTGGAACTTGGATTCCCAAAGATCTTTTTCTTCCTTCATCTTGGCCAAAGCATATTGAAGAGTCTTCACATCATCAGAAGGAACATGGAGTGGTGTAGCGACCACTGTAGACATGGGTGTCTCAAAAGAATAAGGCATCTTGAGCTCCTTAGCGTAAAAGGTTCCAAGGCAATGCAAACTTGTCTCCCAAGCTATCCTCTACCCATCTTATGAATCTTAGTCCAAGCATGAGCCATCCTTTTCCTCAAACCAAGAGAGTCGTTCCCTCCTTGAAAAAACAAACCCTCTAAGTGAATATTTTTAGGCTTTTCCTTCATCATATAACCAAGCTGACGTCGAGCTAAACTCGGGTTGTAGTTAATTCCACCTTGTGTGCCAAGAAGAGGCACATTGGCGAATTCCCCACAACTATCAATAATCTGGACACCATCATAAACGGAAGAAGACCAAGTAATGCCAGCATGAGTAAGGGACATGATCCTCTGAGATCGCCTTAAACAACTCTTGTTCTCCTTGAAAGTCGATGACTTTGGCAAGTGCGAAATAAACCACTTGTACAGTAAAGGTGCACAGCAAACAATGATACCATTCCCCTTAGAAGTCCTATGATGGATGGAGAAGCAAGTATCACCAAGTAAAGTCAGAACAGGGTTCCCAATCAAGAAAATCCTAATAGTGTTAACATCCACAAAGTTGTCAACGTTAGGGAATAAGACTAGTCCGTAGATAAGCAAAGCAAATATAGCCTCAAACGCCAATGTGCTACCAGCATTACCAAATAAAGTGGCTTTCCCAATCAAGAACTTAGAAGTCAAACCCTTGATGGCTCCCTTGACCTTAAGGTTATCATCTATATCAGATTTCATCAAATGGGTGGCCGCAACAGTTTCTTGGGGCTTAAGAGCTTCCTCCAAACCAGTATAAGGAACCATATCAGAAACTGGTATACCTAACAGATAAGCATACTCTTCCAAAGTCGGCATGAGCTGATAATCAGGAAAAGTAAAGCATCGATAGATAAGATCATAGAACTACACAAGGGTATTCAGAATTTCATCTTCAATGTTGGTAGAAAGAATAGATAGAAGTCTCCCACGACGAAATCTGAAATCTGCACGATCAACTACCAAGGACACTAGCTTTTTCAAATCTGTAAGATTAGGAGCTTTGAAACAGTACTTATGAGTGTTTCTCCTTCCAATATCCATGATCACAATATCTGCGATGTTTGCAAAGGAAAAAATCTCTAAGATCCTTGAAAACTGATTGAAACAATATGTCCATGAATGTATGAGTGCATGTATGCAGCAACCACAAACAAGATCACACAAAGCACACGGGTTCAAGGTTCCGAGTCACGAGCATGGAGCCAAGGGTAAGAACCTCCCACAATGGTGTGTACTAGGGTTATATCACCTATAGAACAAGGTTCTAAAAAGTGCCCAAAGTCATAAATCCATCTTTCGGATATTATCGGCTTAAACGACTACTCGTCAGCCAATAATATTCTCAAGAGAAACTCGTCTGAGTGTGGTATCCAGTAACAACCGATTCAAGTCTACACCTGAATAGCCACCGTACCACGTCCTAATATGGCCAAGATGGGTTAAGGGTTCTATGGTCCTCAGCTTCTCAGGCTCCCAGGTCAGAAAAAGTAACGTCAATTACGACTACTCGTATGACATCAGTAATCCCAAATGGGCCTCCACTGAGCGGGGGATCTCAAGTCAGCTTAGTAAGGACTACTCCACGTAAGCCGAACAAGACTATACCACCCTCCTATCATAAGTGCACTCAAGTCCGGGTATAGGACTTATCTCACCACACAGATCACCAAGCACCCAGGCAGAACAACCAAGAACAGTAAAATCAAACAAAAAGCGATAAATAAATCAAAGTAGGCTAAACCCACTAGGAACCCAACATCCCCAGTAGAGTGGACACTTTTCTGTAGCGGTAAAAATGACAGTGTAAGCTATTGATTAACTTAACTGATAATGCAAGAGTCATCACCGCACTTTTATTTTATCCAAAAAGGAAAGGAAAAAGAGCGAACAAAACCTAACAAGTTCAAAAAGCAAAAGAACAAATAAACAGAGACTGGGTAAGGGGGTTAGTTATGTTAAGGGAAGGTGTTAGCACCCAAAACGTCTATAGTACTCTATAGGAACCCTTTGAAATATCTAAGCTTTTTAGTTTGAAAAGGTTTGTTTGAAAAGAGATTGGGGAGATGAGAAGAGAAATATTTTTTAATATTTTTGTGTTTGGAGAGACTTATCGCCTCATGCCTACGTACCCACAAAGTGCAATATAGGATCAATACCTCGTAGTTCGTGGTACAAATAACAAAAATTATTGGTTATGATTCATTTTATTTTTGAAAAGACAACTTGTCATTCTCAAGAGAGAATACTCAACTAATTACCCAAAGGTATTGGAAAGAGGCATTTGCATCACATTGAGATAGAGGATTTGCTTGGATTAAAATCAACAAGACTATCGCTTCAACATCTAAGTGGAAAATGACCATTCTTTACACAAAATACCATGGTTAGGAGCTTTACATCTCATCAAAGAAAATGACTCATGTCTAATCTTTTTGAAAAGTTTAAAAGAAAAAGGTGCACAAAGCACAAAAAGTTGGATGAGTTTTGTATTTTTTATGTCTTTTTGAAATGGTCAAAAATATGATTAACATTGATTGACATTTATTAAAGAAAACAAAGTTTGAAAAATCACTTGACCAAAGTCAAGGTTTTATTGTGAAAGCGGTTTCGAGTTTTGAAAAACAAGAAGGTTTTGAAAAAGAGAGGAGATTTTGAAAATTGAAGAAGGGGTGGAGAAGAAGAGACTATTCTAGTACATAAAATAAAAGCTAGGGTAAGAAAGATCTAACCATATGGAGGAACTCTTCAAAGCATAATAAGAAAAGAATTCCATCCTCATGAGCCAATAAGCAAGCCAAATAAAGGCTAGAATATCAAATTCCATAATGATCCAAAGCATAAGGGAGAGAATCCTAATTATAAGTTCATAAGTCCATAATCAAGATTAGATATCCTCCAATGCAAGGGATAGTGGCCATAGTCCAACAATCAAGAGCACAAGTCTTTTAGTGGTTTAATCCTTTATTAATGTTTTTGAGTCCAAAATGGACAAAAGAAAAACAAAAGCACAAGATAATATGGTCCAAGTGGACAAAAGAAAAATGACATAAACATAAACATGATATGATATAATGACATAAAGCATATAAAAAAAAGGGTTAATTGTGATTTACCCCCCTGACATATGAGCGAATTTTGATTTACCCCCCTACATGCCTTTAGGCAACGGTTTTTTTGAAAAAATCGTTGCCAAAACCTGCCTATGGCAACGGTGGGGGGGGGGGGGGGGGTAAACCAAAACACGCTCATATGTCAGGGGGGTAAATTACAATTAACCCTAAAAAAAATAAAGAGAGATAGGGAGCGAAAAGGAAACAAAAACAATATAGTAATATAATATAATAGTATATACATAATAATAGCACAAAGGCACAAGTGCCAAAAATCCTAAAAAAGGCAACTCCGAATATTTCGTCTCGCGTCTTGATATATATGGTTGTACAATGTGCTTAGGTCAAGGTTAATGAAGACTTGTCAGAAGATTGATAAAATCAAAGCCTCTACGCAACAAGCTTCAAAGATTATGAGCCTAATACAAAAGACCAACCATGCTTGGGCGGACGATCATAAGTTTGGGCCACGAAAGTTCAAGTTACGATTCGGATGGGGAGGGACAAATATAGCACTATGTTAAGCAATCGCCAAGTGACTTATAAAGAAGTCACCCTACTCAAGGTCGGTCAATAGTGATCTTTGTGCTGATGCATGCTAGATGAACGATATGTAAATCGTCATCTGAAAGAAAGACTGCACGAAAAGAAAATAGGTAGCGATCTAGTCTTGATCAAGAACTCAATAAAGAATTTCTAAGATCCATAAGACTTTCATCGATCAAAATCAAAAAAGGGAAATAGCTGAAGAGAAAGCCAAATTGAATTACAAATTCAAAACCACTCCATCTTTAAGTTCATCCACTCATTTTGGTGGATTAAAGCACTAAACATATCATTAACTCAAAGCACCTAAAATGAATTGAACAATTCATTTTAAAGATAGATTTGAATTAGTGAATGTTTATCCGACTTCATCTACACCCAAAGTCCAATGAATTTAAAGAGGAATAGGACCTTTAATAGTGTAATCCAAAGCCAAAATCAAAAGGAAAAGGAAGAAGGAGAGAAAGGAACCAAAACCGTCCCAAAAATAAAGCAAAAACTGCATTCTGACTCAGAGTAACCGGTTACTCTAATTAGGGTAATCGGTTACTCTGCACGCAGAGTGAAAAAATGTGCAAAATTTCAGCATGATCATCATTCAAAACTTTCTCCAAACACCTTGTGATCATGGAACCAAAATTGCACGAAATTTTAAGTAAAACAAAAGTAAAAACAGTAATCAAACACAATTACAAGATCCAAAGGATCAAGTAACAAGGATCTCCAAAGATCTACATTATGGAAGATGAAGATGAAGCTTCAACAATGGTGAGAGATAAATTACCACTTCAAATCTGAAAATTCTTTCAAATTGCTTCAAGATCCAAACTCTAAAGCCATGATCTATGAGAATTGATGAAGAAAACAAGCTTGGATGAAGGTTTAGCTCAAAGTTGAACAAGATTCAATGTGAATTCTTGTTAACTTTCAAGAGAAGAAAAGTGAGCTTTGAGTGAATTTTTGTGGTTGGGGAGAGAATTTGCAAGAGCTTTTTTTGCTCTCAAAAGCTTGTGAAATGAATGAAATGAGGCATCTGTTTATAGGATTTAGGCTTGGAAATTTTGGTGGATTGGAATTTGGTTTGGAAATGAAAATTAGGCTTGGAATTTGAATTTAGAGGGAAATAATCAAAAGAGTGGTGATTAGTGGAGGTACATGGTGGGAATTAATTATGATGATGTAGGGGAATTAAAATTGGATGGTCTAGAATATTTCACATGTGATCAAAATGATGAAAATTGGTGCCAATTGCTGCTGAATTTAAATTTACTGCTATTTTTCAAATTTCCACGAGGGTAACCGGTTACTCTGATTGAGGTAACCGGTTACTCAGTGTAAATTTTGAAAAAATGCCCTTTTTGAGTGCACTGCTGTGGTTCGGCTCGATTCTTTTGCTTGTCAAAGAAGTCATGGAAATAAACACATGAACCTTGGAGTCTCTTGAATAATAATCAATTAAATCTTGGAAACTCTTGATCAGATGATTTTTGAATTACTTGCAGATCAATTTTGACTTTGTTCAGATGAAATTCATTTGAGCTGAGGGACTGATTTTGATATTCTTGATCCAAATTCTTCCTGAAAAAGTTAGTAAAGGAAAAACAAACATAATTTTTGGAAATTAATATATGATTAGTAAACATAAACAAATATAAACCTCAAACAAACAAAAGAACACGGGTGCTTGGTGATCTCACTCAAGAACAAACCTTTAGAGGAGGGCAAAAGAACCAAAGCTTGTGACCTTGTTTGTGGTATGAAATGCAACAAGACATATGGGATCTTAGGGGTAAAAATTAGGGTATTACAGCAAGCCATCACCACAATTTGGATTTACCTAATCCTCTCAAAGATTGTTGAGTGTTCACTCGAGCCCTCTCAGAGCATTCACACAAAGGATCAATCAAGAATTGACATGATCTTCAATTTGTCAAGCCTCTCATACATTCATGAAGGATCAAGAGGTCTTCCACATCAATAATTTAACACAAGATTGCATCATTTCAAGTTGATCAAGCCTCAAGATCACCAGTGTCACCAAATTAGGGTTTTGGTCGACCAAGGCCTCCAGAGAGAAATTTTCATCTGGGCATGAGCCAATACTTCAATATATGATTCAAGAAGCTCAAAATAACCTTATGAGTCTATTCATAAGTTCAAAATAGCCTCAGGGGATGCATCTATCAAAAATCAGGAATTAGGGTTTTGACCTGATTCAATCCCTAAGTTGACCTTTTGAAGCAAAACGTGAGCCAAGACCTCAAGATATGCTTTAAGGACCTCAAATACATCATGTTGATCCTCTCACAAGATTTAATTGATTCAAAGAACTTGGTTCATAAGCAATATAAGGATTCAAATTCATCTAGACCACAAACTAGGGTTTCTAAGAAAAAGTCAACCATACCTTTGACTTTTGAACAAAACATGACCTCAAAACTTGGGGAATGATTCAAGAGACTCAAAAAAACCTTTAGAATCCATACATTAGGTTCAATTTGGCCCAAGGACTTGATTTCATAAAGGATCACAAAGTTTAAGATTCATCTGATACAAAAAGTCAACTGTGATCAAAACCAAGTTTGACTTTTGGATTTTTTTGACAAACATGGCCTCTTTAAGTAAAGAACTATGTTAACTTGTGATTTGGATCATTATCAATCAGTAAAAATCATGAAAAGTGAGGTTACTTGCAAAAGGGGCAACCTTGAGAAACTTGAAATTTCACTAAGTTATGAAAAATAATGGTTTTTACCCAACTTTGCAAGACCATAACTTGTGATCCAAGCAACCATTTTCTTCCATCCAAAGCTCAAATGATAGCTCATCTTACATACAACAAAAGTGTCCTACTGATCCATGGTCAAATAATGCATGGATTTTGAGTTATAAGGCCATAAAGTTAGGGTTTCATAAGATTTGAACTTTGACACAGGAAAATTTTAGGCAGAATCTGTCTCATGTTTTGCCCAACTTTGGAGGCATTTTTCATTATGATCCAAGAGGAATCAAGACCAAATGTAAACATCAAAGTTGAAGTATGATATACAAGCTTTCTAAAGAGTACAAGAACTTCCATTAATTCAATTTGAGCAAGGAGTTATGAACCTCACAACATGCCTTGCTCAAACTAATTTTCAAGACAGATTTTGTGCATTTCTTGTGCCACACGATTCTCATCTCCAATTTTGTCATCTTCCAAGCTTTGTCCTCTTCCAAGCTTTATCCTCTTCCAAGATCAGAGGGAATCTTGATGAATCACTTGATATTTTCAAACTTGGACCATTGGGTCAAGAATCCTATCCTTTGGCATGTGAAAGTCATGATGACAAGCTATGGAACATTGGTTTTGTTTTCATGCATTAATGTGATACTTTGAATTGGTATGGATCAAGTCACACAAGTTCAGATTCATTCCAAAACCATGAGTGTTCTAACCTGCAAAAATTGAATTGAGTCAATGCATAGTTACACTAGAGGAGACCTGTAGTACCTTAGACTTCAAGTCATGCTACATGACAAAGTCCATTGGATAATAGCATACTCCCTCATCCATTCACTATTCCTCCAAAAACAAATTTGTTCTCTTATAAATAGGAGTCATTTCTGATGTTTCAAAACACACCAAAACAATACCAAAGCCTTGTTTTCTCATTCCCCTTCTCTTACTTTAAATTTCAAGGTTTCAAGGATCAAACTTGGAATTCTCAAAACCAGAGCCTAAACCACTCAAACAACCATCCAAACACATCACAAATCATCCATTGGAGGTGTTCAAACCTTCATCTTCATCTCAAATCACCAAAATCAGAAACTCAACCATCAAAACCTCAAATTTTGACTTTTCTGCATTTTTCAAGCCATGTCTTGATTCAATCACTTTCAAAGCCAAACAAAACTTCAAACACTCTCCAAATATCATCCCTAAACTATTCCAACAAGTGTTCCTCAACTGTAACACCAATTGAGGGAGTTGCCATTTTCGTCACTTTTGCCAATTTTGCAAGAAATAGGAAGATTCTGTTCCAGAGGTTTCCTTTTGATTTTGATCATCCTAAAAGCTTCCAAGGGGTCTATTAAGAGTGTCCAAGGCATTGGACTGCTTCTGTCACAAGCATATTGAAGGTTAGCAAGTGGAGCTTCTAGAGGTAAGTGCATAAGAACTTGGACTTTGTGAAATATGCATTGCTTTGATGTACATTGATCATGAACATGTCATACATATCATATTTGTTGTGTTTGAACTGTTTTACCATGTTATTATTGCTTGTATAGTTATGGCATAGAAATTGCAAAACTTGACCTATTTTGAAACCACTATCAGGTTTTAAAATGTAGGCATTTTTAGAAAATTCTAAGACCACCATTGGATTCCTCATGAAATTCTAGGTAGGATCCATCTTTATTTCATCTATTCTCATGGAGAAATGAAGAAGTTACAGCATTCTTGCAAAACCTCCAAAACCTGGTCAGCCATGGCCATGGCGCCTTGACCAGGCCTAGAAACCAAGTCACCCTTATGTATTTATGGGGTGAATTTTATACACGGATGTATCACCACCCTAGTGGTAGCAACGTGTGTTTTCAAGTGTGTTTGTGTTGGAGGGTGTGGGTTCAACACCCACCCATGCCATTTTGTCCAATATTTCACATTTTTATTATTATTTTTTTATATTTTCCATATTATTTTTAATAATTATTTTTGTTAATCAATTTTAATTATTTTAAAAATGATTTTTTGCACAAAAATCACTCACATTTAAAATATTTTATTCACCAAAAAATCACAAAAAAAATATTTTGATATATTTTTAATATATTTAAAAAATATTTATTTTAAATTGTTTTAAATGCTTTTAAAATAATTTCTTTTTCTTGATTTTTAAAACCAAAATGATTTTAAATATTCATGTGAATAAAATAAATTTTTCATAAACCTTAATCATTGTTTATAACATGATTAATGATTTTATTTGATATTTTATCATTTTAATTTGATTTTTTCTTTGAAAAATACCTTTAAAAATGAAATTAGGGTTTTGTTTGGAGTCAATCTTTTAAACTTCATTTCAACACTCATGGGCCTCTATTAGAGTGTAAGACCCAACCCCCCTATGTACATAAATAAATTTTGGGCCTTTACTATAGTATAAGTCCCACAACGTCTTTATGTATCGCGGTGCGATCACTGTTTTCAAATAAAACACTTGAGCCTCTCCTTGAGAATAAGCCCCAATCTTTTGTACATAAACTTTGTTTTAAATAATAAACAACCTCCATGGCTTCTCCTTGAGTTGTAAGTCGCATACCTCTGTTTTCAAAATCATCTGTCTGTTTTAAACTACTTGAAAACAACAGGGCCTCTCCCCGAGTATAAGACCCAATACTATTCTTTCATTCTTTCATTCAAAATACATTATCTTGGGTCTCTTAGATAGGGTGTAAGTCCCATTCTATTTTAATAATAAAAAGAAGAAGATTCAAATCAAATACGTTGGTACTAAGAGAAGCATTATTCTCGGTGAAACTACTCTTAGACCACTTGGGCCTCTCTTTGAGTTATAAGCCCCAAACATTATTTTTAATTCACTCAAATAACAACAATTTTCTTTTAATTCAGACTCAAAGTTTTCTCAAAACTTTCTTCAATTTCTCAAAACCCTAATCATACAGTCATCATCAATACAACCAATCTTAAAACATCTATCCAATCACAATACACTGGGCCTCTAATAGAGTATAAGACCCAACACCCTTCTGTAAATAGAAAGTCTTTCAGCCTCATTTCATCCTGGGCTTTGTATAGGATATAAATAATCACTTGGGCTTCTATCCAGAAAATAAGACCCAACACTTTTCTCAATTCAATTCCTACTTGTTTATATACTTGTTCATATGTCTGTATATATGTTTGCACATATCTTGTTAAGTCTCTCTTAGCATTTAAATCATCCTCAGTACAACTTAGTTCAAATAACTAGTTCCCCTTGTACAAAGGAATACATATAGCCTCCTCTTGGGCTTTATCCAAGCATCATAGCCTCCTCTTGGGCTTTATCCAAGCATTATTGCCTCCTCTTGGGCATCATACAATGAATCCCCCCAGAAGATAGCCTTCTCTTGGGCTTTGTTCAATCTGATCAACCTTGAATTAGTTAAATAAAGAGAGGATTAATTCCTGGTGAAACCTCATTTTTAATCCATTTAACCCTAGAACAGTTCAACAAAGAAAGGATTATTTTCCCAGTGAAACCTTTCTTGAACTCTTCCTAGACTTGGAAAGTCTCAACAGTCAGCTGATAACACTGAATCGCACTACGTATTTGACTCGGATTGCACATGTTTCTTAGGATTTTATTGCTATTTTCTTGTGTTATGCTTATGTTTTGTTTTGTTTTCAGGCTCTTTGTATTCCTAGAGCTCCTCGTGAAGAAATGAAGAAAAACGAGCAAGAAAACCAGTTTTTGAGGAAATTGTACACATGGCATCCACCATGGCAGGCGCGATAGGGTAGGCCATGACTTGGATAGGAGTCAACTGCTGTCAACTGCCACGATCTCCACTTCTTTTTCCCTTGGTTCACATGGCGGGCGCCATGAGGGGGTGGCGGGTGCCACCTTTGTCGTATGGTTTCCCTCCCAAAAGAAGTTGGGGGGCACTTTGGTCTTTCCATAGTTTTTCCTAGGCTATAAATAGATGAGTCCTTGATCCTTTTTCTTCATCCAAGCTTAGTTTCAGAACTCAAGCCATATATTTTCAGTATTGTAAAGTGATAAACTTCTCACATCGGGGAGTTATCACACTGTTTGATCGAGTCTGTAATCGAGTTTGGAGCACTCTGGTAGAAGTTAATCCTGCCGCCATTTTCATTTCCAGTCATTTATTTCCAGTTGTACCAGATTTAAAGCCTCCGATTTGGAGCAGGTTTCTATTTACTTTCCCGCACCATTTATTTTCTCGCACCATTTATTTTCTCGCACCATTTATTTTCTCGCACTATTTACTTTCTCGCACTATTTACTTTCCCGCACTATTTACTTTCTCGCACTATTTACTTTCTCGCACTATTTACTTTCCCGCACTATTTACTTAAAAAGAATCTACTTTAACATGATCTATTTCAACATGTCTATTTACATTTCCATGTCCGGCTAAATTTTAAAGGTTAGAATGTAAGGATCATAGTTAAAGTAGTATTCCATACAAGGTGTCAATAGAAATGCTTAGGGGTTATTCTGATTTTTAACACAAGTTTTCTGCACTTTATTTCTGTTGGGTAAGATCGAAAGTCGTCCAACCTTTGGTTAAACTTGGTTAGTCTTAACTGTTCAAAGGAAGCAAAAGCGCTTTGTCTAGTTAAGTAGGAGTTTTTAATACTTTAGAAAAATGAATTTAAAACTGTTTTTGGACGCGTTTATGGGTTTAAAGTCCGGTTCGCATGAACCTCTTTTTGTTAAAAGTTCCAAATCAAGATACTTTTCAACTGAGTCAAGAAACTATATTTCTTAAAAATAGGTTTATTACTTTAACACAATGCGCGCCTTTTTATAAGTGACAATAAGAGGGTTCGATTAAGGGATAAACTCGGTTCTGAATATGCGAAAGCGACAATTCCCGTTAAATTAGTTCTTTTCATAAGTAGAAAACATTACCCCATAAGTGGTTCTATTTACAAGCATTTGGAATACTATCTGACTGTGTGAATTACATTCAGGCTTGTTGTTTTAAATTGAATTTTATATCTTCGTACTTTACTTCGCTTTTACTGTGCACTCACGAACTCCCGATTGATTTGCCTTAGATAAACATCGTAACAATCGATAGATTGGCATTTGGTCTCTGTGGGATCGATAATCTTTTATATTACTCTGACGCGATTCGTATACTTGCGAAAACACTGTATCAAGTTTTTGGCGCCGTTGTCGGGGACCAATTACGTCAAATTTCGTACCCTGTTGTTACACCGTCTAGACTAAGGCTTTACCTACTGGTCAATACGAAGAACTCGCAGCACCGATAGTCTTATAGATCCTTTAGCGGAACCTGAACGTTACGCTCGCGCACGTCTCTCACTTCGTAGAATTAAGGAAACTATGGCCGAAGACCGTAACCAAAGACCCCTTAAGGATTTCGCTCAACCATCCAATGATGAACCCAGTTCTAGTATAGTAAACCCTAATATTCCTGCTAACAATTTCGAACTGAAACCCTCCCGATTACAATTAGTACAGAAAAACCAATTCACGGGTCTCCCTTCTGAGAACCCAAATCAACATCTAAAAGTCTTCATCCAATTAGCTGACACTTTTAAAACCAATGGTGCTACTCCTGAGGCGATTCGTCTAAGATTATTTCCTTTCTCCCTCAGAGACAAAGCCCTTGCATGGTTAGATTCCCTTCCAGCCAATTCTATAATAACTTGGGAAGACCTTAGGAGAGTATTCCTTGCTAGGTATTTTCCCCCAAGTAAAATTGTTGTTTTTCGAAACCAAATAACCAGATTCACTCAAAACCAAGGTGAAGCACTCTTTGAAGCTTGGGAGAGATATAAAGACCTATTGAGAATATGTCCACATCATGGCCTGGAATCATGGCTAATCATTCATACCTTCTATAATGGACTTCATTATAACACTAAGATGACCATCGACGCTGTCGCTGGTGGCGCTCTGATGAATAAACCTTACCCTGAAGCTTGCGCTCTCATCGAAGATATGGCTCAAAACCATTGTCAATGGGGAACAGAACGAGCAACAGTGGAGAAGAAAGAAGCCCAAGGAGGAATACATGAGATAAGTTCTATAGACATAATGCAAGCCAAAATGGACGCTTTGGCCCTTAAGGTCGAACATATGTACGCAAACCCAGCTACTGCAGCAGCAGTCTCGTCAGAATGCAAATTATGTGGAACCAAAGGACACCAATTAGTTGAATGCAATCTGTTGAATGAAACTAAATCAGACCAGGTCAACTATGCCCAAGGGAACCCATTTTCAAACACTTATAACCCTGGATGGAGGAATCACCCAAACTTTTCCTACAAAAACAATAACCCTATCCAAAACCCTGCACCTCCGAGACCACCCGGTTTTCAAGCCCAGAGACAAAACCAACCTATGCAAGTTGTGCCACCCAAGCCGAACCTTGAGAAAATCATGGAAAATTTCATTTCGGCTCAAACCCAGCAAAACAAAGAATTCCTAAACCAAAACATTCATGTAAACGAAATGATTACCCAGTTAAGGAACCAAGGTAGACCAAATAGTCACCCACAATAAGATGCTTGAAACCCAGATCTCTCAGGTAGCTCTCAAACAAGCTCCCGAAACCACACCTGGAGGACAATTTCTTGGACAACCTCAACAAAACCCCTAAGGACAAGCCAATTCAATTACCTTACGAAGTGGGACCGCTTACGATGAACCGTTTAACCCGGCATTGGGCAAACCCAAAACTTCTTAGAAAAGCATTGTACCTACGGACGAAGTAGAGGAATCAGTGGAATCTGAAGAACAGAAAAACCAAGATAAGGGAGAAACTATAGATAAAACTAATGAACCACGCCCGCCATACAAACCTCCAATACCCTATCCACAAAGACTCAAACAAACCAAGATCAATAACCAATACCAGAAATTCATTAAAGTCATAGAGAAACTTCATGTGGAGATCCCTTTCACAGAAGCCATCACCCAGATACCATCTTATGCAAAGTTCCTCAAAGACATCCTTACCAATAAACGTAGACTTGACGATCCAAAACCTTTGGAATGCAATTCCATTTCCGAGAATAAACTTGCCAAAAAGGAGAAAGATCTTGGAAATTTCTCCATACCTTGTATTTTGGGGAGTCATGCCATCGATAAAGCTTTCCTGGACTTAGGAGCTAGTGTGAGCTTAATGCCTCTAGTAGTTTGTGAAAGGTTAAAACTAGGAGAACTATAACCTACTAAGATGTCTCTTCAATTAGCCGATAGATCCGTCAAATATCCAGTAGGCATATTAGAAGACGTCCCAGTTAGGATCGGTCAGTTGTTTATCCCTACTGATTTCGTTGTCATGGACATTAAAGAAGATGATGACATCCCAATCCTCCTAGGTAGGCCATTCTTATAAACCGCAGGAGCCATAATAGATGTCAAGAGAGGAAAGTTGACTTTTGAGGTAGGTGATGAAAAGATAGAATTCATTTTGTCAAAATTTCTTATGGCACCAGTATTAGGAGACGCATGTTATGCTATAGACATCATTGATGAATGCATTAGGGAACTAGATCAAGAAGAACCCATAGAAACAATCAAACTGTCTTCAACCCTCATAAGGGAAGATGATGGATTTATGGAACCCTACATTGATGATAACCTTCACGAATGTTTATCCCTTACCCCTAATCCAATACCATGCCCCATGAAACCGACTTTAGAACTTAAAGAACTACCCAAGAATCTAAGATATGAGTTTTTGGACGAGGAAATGAACCGTCCAGTTATAGTCAGTGCTACCTTAAACCAAGAAGAAACAGACCAGCTCTTATATGTTTTGCAGAAATATCCCTCAGCCTTAGGATATAATATCTCTGATCTGAAAGGTATAAGTCCATCCGTGTGTATGCACTGAATTTTACTTGAGAAAGATTCGAAACCCTCCAGAGAACATCAGGGAAGGATAAACCCTATAATGAGTGATGTTGTTAAGAAGGAAGTTCTTAAGTTACTGGAAGCATGTATAATTTATCAAATCTTAGATAGTAAGTGGGTGAGCCCTGTGCATGTAGTACCTAAAAAGGGAGGCATCAAAGTCGTACAAAACGAGAAAGGCGAACATGTAGCAAAACAGATAGAAGGAGGATGGCGTATGTGCATAGATTATAGAAAATTAAACAAAGCAACTAGGAAAGATCATTTCCCTTTACCATTTATAGACCAAATGTTGGAACGTTTAGCCAGACACTCCTATTTTTGTTATCTTGATGGATATTTGGGATTCTTCCAAATTCATATTCACCCAGAAGCTAGATCAAGAAAAAACAACCTTCACATGCCCTTATGGAACCTTTGCCTATAGACGAATGCCTTTCGGCCTCTGTAATGCTCCAGCTACCTTTCAGCGTTGCATGATGTCAATCTTCGCTGATTACCTTGATGGAATTATGGAAGTATTCATGGATGATTTCTCGGTATGCGGATTGATTTCAAAAACTGTCTCGTTAACCTTGAGAAAATCATGAAAAGATGTGTGGATGTAAACCTGGTGCTAAACTGGGAGAAATGTCACTTTATGGTTATTGAAGGTATAGTTTTAGGACACATAGTCTCTGAAAGGGGTATTGAAGTAGATAGAGCCAAGATAGAGGTAATAGAAAACCTAAAACCCCCTAAGACCATTAGAGAAGTCCGAAGTTTTCTTGGACATGCTGGTTTCTATCAGCGTTTTATCAAGGATTTCTCTAAAATAACCAAACCTTTAACTGGCCTCCTGATGAAAGATGTCGAATTTAATTTTGATGAAAAATGCATTGGAGCATTTAACCTTTTGAAACAAGCGCTAATTTTAGCACCCATTATGCAACCCCCAGATTGGGCCGAACCTTTCGAAATCATGTGTGATGCTAGCGATTACGTTGTAGAAGCTATTCTAGGTCAAAGAAAGGATAAGAAATTACATGTAATTTATTATGCTAGTAGAACCCTAGATGCTACTCAGCTTAACTACGCAACCACTGAAAAAGAACTCCTTGCCGTGGTTTTTGCTATGGACAAATTTCGATCTTATCTGGTAGGAGCTAAAATTATAGTTTACACAGACCACGCTGCTATTCGTTACCTATTAAGTAAGAAAGATGCCAAACCTAGGTTACTTCGATGGATCCTTTTATTGCAGGAGTTTGATCTAGATATTCGAGACAAGAAAGGCACAGAAAATGTAGTTGTTGATCACCTTTCTAGAATTGAGTACCTGAAACCAGATATAGTGCCTATAAATGATGATTTTTCCCATGACAGGTTAATAGCTAAGATAGAAGCCATTGAAGAAAATAACCTAGATCCTTATAAGAACCCTAAAAAATCTTTGGCGGTAAGTGGCGTACCTTGGTACGCTGATTTTGTTAATTACCTAGCCGCTGATATCATACCTCCTGACCTTAACTATCAACAAAAAAAGAAGTTCTTTAATGATGTAAGACAATTTATTGGGACGAGCCACTTCTTTTCAAAAGAGGTACAGACGGTATTTTTCGTCGTAGCGTTCCAGAAGAAGAGGTAAGAAATATCATAGAACACTGTCACTCTGCACCCTACGGAGGACATGCTAGCACCTCCAAGACACACGCTAAAATTCTTCAAGCTGGACTTTTCTGGCCCACAATGTGGCATGATGTTCATGCTTATATAGTCAAATGTGACCGGTGCCAGCGCACTGGGAACATCTACAGACGTGACAAAATGCCTTTAAGGAACATTCAGGAAGTAGAACTTTTCGATGTTTGGGGTATCGATTTTATGGGACCGTTTCCAGCCTCATTAGGAAATAAATATATCTTAGTAGCTGTTGACTATGTCTCTAAATGGATTGAAGCCATAGCCTCACCCGCAAATGGCACACGAGTAGTGATTAAGCTGTTTAGGAATTATATATTCCCTAGATTCGGAGTACCCCGTCTTGTTATAAGCGATGGTGGATCGCACTTCATATCAAGGATTTTTGATAAACTTTTAAGCAAATATAGAGTTAAGCATAGAGTAGAAACACCTTACCATCCACAGACTAGCGACCAAGTAGAGGTATCTAATAGGGAGATTAAACAAATCTTAGAGAAAACTGTTTCAATAACTAGAAACGATTGGTCTCAGAAGCTACAAGAAGCACTATGGGCCTACAGAACTGCCTTTAAAACCCCTATTGGAACAACTCCTTACCAATTGGTCTATGGAAAGTCCTGTCACCTACCCTTTGAGTTAGAACACAAGGCCTATTGGACCATTAAAACCTTAAACTTAGATTATTTGACTGCTGGTGAAAAACGCATCCTTGACATTCATAAACTAGAAGAACTCCGTCAGTCTGCCTATGAAAATGCTGTAATATATAAAGAAAGAACCAAAGCTTGGCATGATAAAATAATTATAAAGAAATATTTCAATATAGGAGATCTTGTTCTCCTCTTTAATTCCAGGTTGCGACTTTTTCCTGGCAAGCTTCGTTCAAGATGGACAGGTCCTTTCGAAGTTTCTAAAGTCCTAAAATCCAGAGCAGTTGAGATCAAGAACCAGTCTTGTAGTACATTCATTATAAATGGGCAGAGGTTAAAACACTACGAAGGAGGTGACATTCCCATTGACTACTCCAGCCACACTCTAATCGATCCACCACTACCTACTTCAGCTACATGAGTTCTACTCGTCAAGCTAACGATGTTAAACAAGCGCTGCATGGGAGGCAACCCACGGTTTTCTTTATTTTTATTTATATTTTTTTTCTCTTTTATGTTTATTACTTTCCATGTATTACATTTTGTTTTTATTAGTTTGTTTGTATAGACTGACCTTTTATAATGTTTATGTTTTTAGGTCCCATTCTCTTACCCTTCTTTTCAGGATGCAGACCTTCGACGACATGCACGTCGCTTTCAGAGATGACGCACAGAGACAACGCTATTTAGTCCTTTATCAGTGCCCCATGGCACCTACCCATTACCCTGACCAGGCTTGCATGGATGCCTTAGGCATCGAGCTCAGTATAAGGTTTCTATGTAGCCAGCTCCAGTGGGATGAGTATGCTGATGACATGCATTCGAACTACAGAAACCTCACCCTGGAGTTCCTCAGTTCATTTAGCCATGAGCCATATGTTAGTCAGGACGGCAGTGTCATTTTTAGGCTGTTTGGGACAGAGTACTCTTTTACCCATAAGGGATTTGGTGATTTGCTAGGTTTCCAGACTTCCCCTAATGCCATTCCTGATTTACCTATGGGATACTTTATGAGTCGAGATATCAACAAGTTCTGGAGCGATATTACAGGTGGAAGAAGCCCTGATCTGTCCACCCAGCTATCTCACATTATCCATAACCCAACTCTCAGGTATTTCTAGATGATCCTTGCCCACACCTTCCTTGGAAAGGTTGATGCTGATGTCCATGTTAGTGAGGAGGAGATCTTCCTTTTCTGTGCGAACCAGGCGCGTCCTGTGGCCTGTGGGAACTTTCTGCTTGATAACTTCACACTCACAGCCAGATCTTCTGAAGGAATCATCCATGTGGGAGGAACAGTTACTCAGATTGCTACCGCTTTGGGTCTTACTAGTAAGCTGCTTCACCTGACTGCCTACTGCGGGTATACCACGCTGGATATTAATTTCTGCTTAGACCGAGGGTTAATGAGGAGAGCTTCCTTTCACCCTAACCAGATCAGGCTCTTGATCGACGGCGAGACCATCCATTACTTCACTTTACCTGATCCTATGATGACTAATGTCCACAACCCTGCTAATTGGAGTTATGCTTTAGAGGGTTATGGAGAGACAGTTGATGAGCCTCGCACTCCACCGTTACCAGAGTATCACCCTACACCACCTTCTCCCAGAATTACAGTGTTGTCGAATAATCTTTCCTTGCAGAGACCTGACGTGTACACCCAGCTAGCTGAGCTACGTATGGAGACTGCCAGACTTCGACAGGAGGTTACTAACCTTACCTTGCAGGTCCAGGTGTCCGATCTGACTCACGCGACAGAGGCTGATTGCTTGTATCAGGAGATCGCAGACCTACGCCGCGAGTTAGCCACAGTTCGAGGTTCTGACCAGACCGAGGAGCATCCGGCTCCATGATGACACTACTCTCATTATCTTCTTTACCGTTTTATTTACTTATTTCCATTTTTCAGACTTATATATATATATATATATATGTTTTACATTCTCGCATTTGGCTTCCATGTTGTTCATGATGTACTTTGGTTATATATATATATATATATATATATATATATATATATATATATATGTGTGTGTGTGTGTGTATATATATATATATATATATATATATATATGCATTTTTATGTTTATTAATCTCTCATTTTATTTTATTAATTTATTTACTTATTTATTATTTGTATTTTTATTTTTAGACCTAACAAAAAATATGTATGTACTAGAATAAGAAGGACGTGCTACCTGCACCACCCAAATAAAAGAGGAGAAGAAAGCCCAAGAAAGCAAAAATAAATCCGGCCCATGCCTTTTGTTAAGGTGGCACCCGCCATATAGTCCATGGCGCCCGCCATGGGGTCTGGAACTATATGCGGGGCAGAACCACCATAACCCCCATTTTCTCACCTTCAAACTCCCTAACCTCCATTTTTGCCCATCTAAAAACCTCCATCAACCCCCATAAAGTTCACAACTTTTTCATCTACTCACCATCCCATTAACCTCTCTAACCTCCATTTTTGGCCATCCATCAAAATCTCTTAAAAACCCACTTTTCACCACCTTTCTATAGAAACCCATTTCTCTTATTCTTCAACCTTAAAGGTGCATCAATGGAGTATGATGGTTACATCCTTCGCCAAGGCAAGTCCGGGGAAAGGCAAAAGAAACTTCTCGAGAGATTGCAAGCACGTGAGATTATCTCGACCCGGTACGTCGACGAAGACTGTCTCTATACTCTTGGTATTTATCATAGCATTTTTCACATGCTAGATGTCTTAGGATTACACGATATTTTTGCTAGGAAAGATCCCACTTTTGAAAGGTTGACCCGGGAATTTTTGAGTTCCTTGATTTACATTGTTAGTCCTAACACTGCTAGCACAGTCGGTACGGTGAAATTTAAAATGTTTAATGTCGAATATGAACTCACCACCGACGAACTAGCAGAGAGATTAGGAATGCCTTTTGGGGATGGCACTGTTTGTGAAGCACCTTTGGATTTCGATTGGTCAGTTGAGGCATTTTCCTTCTGGTACAGATTGTCAAATTTTACAATTACTTCTTTTGAAGGGATTCTTGCCTCAAGGATCCATAACCCGGCCATTCGTGTTTTTCGTTATATGTTGGCTTGTACTATTTTTGGCCGGGAGAATCCAAACAAAGTGAATGTAAAAGAACTTCTGTTTTTGCAAGGGTGCCTCACAAATAGGAGGATTAATTTGATTCCTTTTATGATTGCTCACATGACTGCTGCTATTAAGAGTACAGGGACCATTGCTTTTAGAGGTTTGATTACGTCTATTGCTAAGGCTCTAAACTTCGACACTGAGATAGCCACCTTGGCACCTCTTCCTCCTCGTACAATTAATTTAAAATTTCTAAAAGATATGAAATTGTGTAAGGTAAGGAGAGAGGGAGGCTTTGAACTCATAATCCATGGAGTGGATATCCCATCTGTTGTTTTATCGTGCACTAGATGTACTGATGTACGTGTAGAGAGGAACTGGACCTATGATTTAGATGCTCCACCTGTTACGGGTCCACTGCCTCCTAATGTTCCTACTGGGGACGGGAACGAGACTGATGATGAGTATGACCAGCGAGAGCAGTCTCCCGATCATCATATGTCACCCCATCATGTATCACCTGCACCCACTGCACCGTCTTCTTCTCACCCTTCTGCAGGTACAACTCCTGGTTTCTATATTACTGAGCAGATGTGGCGCCACCAGCTGGCCAGAGAAGAAAGGCGTGATGGCTTGCTTGTTGCCATCCAGCAGCAACTGACCGACAACATGAGATTCATGCAAGAGTCACAGCAGCAGACATACCGCTCCATTTAAAGTATCATGCAATCTCAGGCTATTTTGACCACCAGATTTGACGAGTTTACAGCTTCTCAAAGCGATCGTCGCCGCAACAGATCTCGTCACCCTAGGCGCTCACCGCACGGTGGCGACAGTACCAGTAGCATGCCATAGGACTTCCAGGTTACTCTTTCCCTATCTTATTTCGAAACATTGGGGACAATGTTCGATTTAAGTGTGGGAGGAGACTTTATCTGTTTTACTTGCATTTTCTTTCCTTTTACTTTTTTATTGCTTTCTAGTTTATTTATCTTGTTTTTAGTTTGTTTTTAGAATATGCATGTGCTTGACGAGTCATCTGTGTAGTGTATCCCTATTTCCCCATTTCCTTAGCCTTACCAAAAAAAATTTTGACAAAATAAAGTGTATTGTTCTAAACATTTGGGCTTTGAGACAGGTTTGAGTTAGGATGCGGATGACTTGGGAAAACTTTTTTGAAACATCGGTATCATTTTAACACCATAGGCTTCGTGATTATAGGAATCAACCCCGATACCCCATATACCATGGCCTTAATTATCTTTTAAGAGTAGGTTCTTAGTAGTTTATCCTAGCAGTCAGCTCCGGCCTAAGCATGCTCTACGTAAGGGACCGATGAATATAAGTGAATGATCTGTATGTTGTGCTTCATAAAAATGCAACTCGGGTATAGGTAACCCTCACAAGGTCATTTAACCCAAAAAGTTGTAAAAAAATATTTTAAAAAAAAGATAATAAAATTTGCCCATTGTTGGTTGGTTCAGAGGTATCTGGTGCTGGACTTGGTAGGGCAGGTTACGATCCGATCCCCCACAACTATAATTGGGTCAATAAAAGGGGTTACACCAATTTGTGTACCAGAGCCCCATGCTTGAGATCAGAATCACTAACCGGTCACTTTACTATGAGTATGTACGGATAACGAGCTTAATGTGATTGCACCGGAATGAAGAGGACCCAAAAGAGATGCAAAAGGTAGGCCTAGGTACAGTGGGGTAGTATCGATTGGTTTGTATAGGAACGAAGTTTATGTTCGTGTCTGTGGAAAAGAGTCATTACGATATCCTTGGTTCACTTAGTTAGTACCTATCACTTCATCCTAGTTTGAACTTAGAAGCCCTTTTAGCCCAAATCCTTCGTTGATACCACCTTTTTCTATCATGAGCTATAAAGTGTTTTGCTTGAGGACAAGCAAAGGTCTAAGTGTGGGAGAATTTGATAACACTGAATCGCACTACGTATTTGACTCGAATTGCACATGTTTCTTAGGATTTTATTGCTATTTTCTTGTGTTATGCTTGTGTTTTGTTTTGTTTTCAGGTTCTTTGTATTCCCAGAGCTCCTCGTGAAGAAATGAAGAAAAACGAGCAAGAAAACCAGTTTTTAAGGATTTTGTAAACATGGCATCCACCATGGCGGGCGCCATAGGGTAGGCCATGACTTGGATAGGAGTCAACTGCTGTCAACTGCCACGATCTCCACTTCTTTTTCCCTTGGTTCACATGGCGGGCGCCATGAGGGGGTGGCGGGCGCCACCTTTGTCGTATGGTTTCCCTCCCAAAAGAAGTTGGGGGGCACTTTGGTCTTTCCATAGTTTTTCCTAGGCTATAAATAGATGAGTCCTTGATCCTTTTTCTTCATCCAAGCTTAGTTTCAGAACTCAAGCCATATATTTTCAGTATTGTAAAGTGATAAACTTCTCACATCGGGAAGTTATCACACTGTTTGATCGAGTCTGTAATTGAGTTTGGAGCACTCTGGTAGAAGTTAATCCTTCCGCCATTTTCATCTCCAGTCATTTATTTCCAGTTGTATCAAATTTAAAGCCTCCGATTTGGAGCAGGTTTCTATTTACTTTCCCGCACCATTTATTTTCTCGCACCATTTATTTTCTCGCACCATTTATTTTCACACAATATTTACTTTCTCGCACTATTTACTTTCCCGCACTATTTACTTTCTCGCACTATTTACTTTCTCGCACTATTTACTTTCCCGCACTATTTACTTAAAAAAGAATCTACTTTAACACGATCTATTTCAACATGTCTATTTACATTTCCATGTCCGGCTAAATTTTAAAGGTTAGAATGTAAGGATCATAGTTTAAGTAGTATTCCATACAAGGTGTCAATAGAAATGCTTAGGGGTTATTCTGATTTTTAACACAAGTTTTCTGCACTTTATTTCTGTTGGGTAAGATCGAAAGTCGTCCAACCTTTGGTTAAACTTGGTTTGTCTTAACTGTTCAAAGGAAGCGAAAGCGCTTTGTCTAGTTAAGTAGGAGTTTTTAATACTTCAGAAAAACGATTTTAAAACTATTTTCGGACGCGTTTATGGGTTTAAAGTCCGGTTCGCATGAACCTCTTTTTGTTAAAAGTTCCAAGTCAAAATACTTCTCAACTGAGTCAAGAAACTATATTTCTTAAAAATAGGTTTATTACTTTAACGTAATGCGCGCCTTTTTATAAGTGACAATAAGAGGGTTCGATTAAGGGATAAACTCGGTTCTGAATACGCGAAAGCGACAGTTCCCATTAAATTAGTTCTTTTCATAAGTAGAAAACATTACCCCATAAGTGGTTCTATTTACAAGCATTTGGAATACTATCTGACTGTGTGAATTACATTCAGGCCTGTTGTTTTAAATTGAATTTTATATCTTCGTACTTTACTTCGCTTTTACTATGCACTCACAAACTCCCGATTGATTTACCTTAGATAAACATCGTAATAATAGAAACCGATAGATTGACGTTTGGTCTCTGTGGGATCGATAATCTTTTATATTACTCTGACGTGATTCGTATACTTGCGAAAACACTGCATCATCAGCCTCCTTTTGGGCTTAGTACAAGGACCCACAGGCTTCCTAGAAGCATCCCAACCTCCTTTTGGGCTTCATACAAGAACCCCCAGGCTTCCTAAAAGCATAGGATAGATCCTAGTTACCCCTATCCCTTCATCAGTCCCCAGGAGAGTCAAAACCTCTAAGGTATTCAAACTCATCCTCTAAGGCTCTCCTGATCCTCAACAAAGCTTGGGTTTCATCTTTAAAATCCCCAGCCAAGATCAGGTTAACATCAACAAATCCCCAAAAGTATCAGAGCCTCATGGTATTTGATAAATCAACTCTTCTCCAATCCCCAACAAGAGTTAGTTTCCCTTTGGATTCCTCAAAGCAGTTTAGACTTTCTTCTGGATTTGAATAATCCTGAACAAGAGTCAGCCTCCTCTTAGGCTTCATATAATGATTTTCCCAATCAGCCTCAATCTTGGGCTTTGTATAAGACAAATATAATACTCCCCAGTTGAGTCAGTTTTCAACTTTTTTAGCTTCAACTTTGGGCTTTCATCAAGGCACAAAATCCATCATCCCCTCAGATGAGTCCATGAGTCCTCTCTGTAGAAGGTTATTTCTTCTATACATCACATATCAAAACAAATAATCAAAACCCTTTTTCCAGATAAATTGTTGTAAGTGGCACACTTGTTGATTCAAATCCAAGTTGGAGTCCCTCATTTATCATGGCTAAAATTTATCTTTCATCTAAGTGATGTAAGTGGCAAGCCTCTGGATTCTACACATTCATGTCAATGTCCCTCTCTTAGCATGTAAAGACTCACAGAGGAAGATGTGGTATTGCTGGATTCCACATATCTCAGTTAAAGCAACTTCCCTTATAATCGATTCCTCAATATTTGTGATGAATAGGTAAGATATCTGCCTTTAGAGATGACAAATTTTCTCTAAGTCAAATCTTTAGCTTCAATCTTGGGCTTTGAACAAGACATAAAAATTTCCTTTAGCTTCAATCTTGGGCTTTGAACAAGACATAAACATTCCTTTAACTTCAATCTTGGGCTTTGAACAAGATATAAATACCCTTTTAGCTTCAATCTTGGGCTTTGAACAAGACACAAACATTCTTTTAGCTTCAATCTTGGGCTTTGAACAAGATACCAAACATTTTTCCTCCCATCGAATAGGAGGAACTACGATCGCTCTGATTTCCCCAAATCTCTTTATGGGAATACGTAGGCATAAGATTGCGAAATCTTAGCGAGCGCACTATACAAAAATCTTAGGTCCAGTACCTTCCCAAAAAAACAATAGAAAACCCAAAAACAACAAAAACATTTCCTCAGCTTTCCCAAAAGAGAAACTTTCCCTATTCAACAGTAAATGGATTTAAGCAACCAAGTAATTCAACAGTAAAACATATGTAAATAAAGGTTCCTATAGATTACTATAGATACTCTGGATGTTAATAGCTTCCCTTTGTATAACCAATCCCCGATCCCCGATCTCTTCACATCTGTTAAAGAAAAAAAATTGCATGTAGGGTTAGTTTGAGATATCATCCCCTTCCTTTTAAGCTTCATAGGATAAATACAGAAATCAGAAAGTAGCACCAAAAGCGGTTGTGGTCGCATCACAAAATCCGACGCTACAGGACGACTGATAGAAATATTAAGTATAGAGCTTTGAGCTACATAGTTATGGGTAATAAATTGTTGAAGAAGACTCCTGAGGGACTTCTCCTCAAATGCTTAGGTGAAAGAGAAGCTTACTTGGCAATGTCTGAGGTTCATCAGGGCTCGTGTGGTTCGCATCCGGCTGGTCATAAAATGAAATGGCTATTATGTCTACTAGGAGTATACTGGTCATCCATGCTAAAAAATTCCAGGAGTGCCAAAAGCATTCGGGTATCCAACATGTGCCTGCTAGTGAGTTGCACTCAATAGTAAAGCCATGACCTTTCAGAGGTTGGGTTTTGGACATAATTGGCGAGATTAAACCCTCTTCGCCAAAAGGATATAGGTATATCTTGGTGGGAATAAATTATTTCACTAAGTGGATAGAGGTCGTACCTTTACCCAATGTTGACCAAGAGGAGGTGATGAGTTTCATCCAGAACCATATTATATACAGGTTCAGGATTCCTTAAACCATTACGACTGATCAAGACTCAGTTTTCACAGGACGTAAAATGGTGTAGTTTGCTTCCATAATAGGGTTCAAACTGTTGACTTCGACACCATATTACGCTCAGGCCAATGGTCAGGTCGAAGCGGTGAATAAGATATTGATTGGGATGATTAGGAAACATATGGGGCAGAAGCCAAAAAATTGGCATAAAACTCTAAACCAAGTCTTATGGGCATGTCGCAACTCTCCCAAAGAGTCTACTAATTTTGCACCTTTCTGACTGGTGTATGGACATGATGTAGTGTTGCCTTTGGAAATTTACCTGCAGTCAGTCAGGATTCAAAGGAAATCTAAAATCCTAACTGAGTTTTATCAGGGAATAATGTTCGACGAGTTGGCTCAGTTGGACGAGGATAGACTAACAACTCTTGATGTCTTGATGAGACAAAAAGAGAGATTCGCTAAATCTTACAACAAAAAGGTGAAGCCTAAAGCGTTTAATGAAGGCGGCCTAGTTTGGAAGGTCATACTGCTTATGGACCAAAAGGATAGGTCGCTCGACAAGTGGTCCCCATATTGGGAAGGGCCTTTTAAGATTTTGCAAACATTTTCAAATAATGCATACAAAATTGAAGAGTTGACCTTGGAAGGTCGAACCCTGAGAATAAATGGCAAGTACTTAAAGCCATATCGGCCTATTTTGTAGGAAATACGTATAGATGCAGAATAATAAATAAACTTCAAAATCAAGGAGGCATCAGAACACTGATCCCCTTTAATATAGTTAAAAGTGCCTTTAAGGGCGTAGTCAAAAGATTACATCAGAATCAAAGCATCGCCACAAGCGGTGAAACAAAAGTTAACAAAAATTGAAGAAAAATTGCAATCCTAGAAAGGGAAGTGTGGCTTGAGACGCTCATATTGAACTTTAGCTGAGGAGAGTTGACGATCAATCTACGAGAGGGTTGAAGTATAAGTTGAAAGCTCAGTATCAAGGGCAACGAATGTCTCCAAGTATTGGATACTTTTCCGAGTCTCTTCGTCCAGCTGTATCTGACTGAATCTTCGCAGATTGGTTTTCTCTGCTTCAACATTCTGTATTTTCTTCTGCAACACCTCTATTTCTTCCTTCCACCCAGCAATTTGTTTGTCCAAAGCAGTGATAACGTTGTTTTCCAAATGAAGACTTTCTTCAAGTTCCTCTGCATGTTGGTCTGACTCACTAACCAGGTTCCATGCTTTGGATCTTTCGGTTGCCTTAGGCTCCATCTTAGGCTTAGTATCGTGCCAGCATTGGTAATCATCCTAGATCTGGTCGAAGAAAGGGCAAAAAAAACCAGGAAGTCGACCACTTTGACGGGGGCATCAGGTACGTCCAGCTTTTTTAGAAGGGTTTTTATGCTATAACCATATATGAAGTCCCTATCTAAAGCCGTGAAGAGGTTAACGTCCCGAACGTGAGTCTTTAATTGCTTAAGTACTGGATCAAGGGACTCAGGACCAGAGGTGCCTCCAGAAGCGGTCGAAGAGCTGGACCCTGTATTAGTAGAACTGCCCTTGGTACTCAAAACCATTTTCACATAAGCCTTGGGATTGGTTTTCTTCAGTGCATCTAGTTCTTCTTATGAAAGGGGGTAGCTGCTGGAGCATTTTTCTTGGCAGTCGAGTCATCTGGCGTCTCCATTTCAGCATTAGGAGCAGTCTTGGAGTTAGGATCTTTTTCAACCTGGAACATATTGGTAGTCTCTTGGAGCGTTTGAGTTTCCTTCTCCGATCGAGTTTTGTCAGCAATTGGTAAAGGTTGTTTGTTGGAAAGGTTGTGTACCGGGGAATTGTTATCCAGGTCCCTCTAGTCACGCCCTTTTTCAGATGATGTCGAAGAGGATGAATTATTAAGGGAAAATTTGTCGGTGGATTGATGAGAAGTGTTGTCTTCGATATCGATGGGTTTGTCGACTTTGCCCATAACAACTTCAGTGGTAGAAGACTATTGAGTTGGAGAACTGCTGGTAGGAGCAGGTTTCGAAGTCGAGGTTGCCTCAGGTTGGACTACTAGTTTATCCTACATAATAAGGTACTTGTCAGTATATTAGAAAAATGAGAGTAATAAGAAAATTAAAGTTATAAGTACCTTTAGGGTTTCGCCGTCAGGGCTAGAATCGGCTCTTTCATTCGACACTAATTTCTTGGCCCCTAGGGTGACCTTCACTACATTTCCAATAGAAATCTTCTTCCCCATATTCGTTTTGGGAATGGGAACTATTCTTGGACTGGCTGGGATTTTCCTTGTTCCAGTACTCTTGCTCTTCTTTTTGTGTGGAAGGGGCTCTGGAGAAGAATCTTCTGCCTTAACGGGGTCAGTAGTTGTAGATCCAGACACACCGTCTGGAGTATTATCATCGACTTGTATAACAAAGAGGAAAGAAGAATACAAATAAACATAAAATCAAGAACAGCGAAATAACAAAGGTAGTAGTTGTTGTTGTCGTAACGCTTACCTGAGCAGGGTTAGATGAGGTCCCCTCGACCTTGGGTTGGCTAAGTGTCGTATCAGCCCTGACAGCTTCTCTGGTCCTTTTCTTGTGTTTGACAACTATGGTTAAAAAGAGAAAAGGAAAATAACAGTAGACCTAGAGGTTAGAGATGGAAATTACAATGGTAAATAAGATTGAAGAAAGATATTTGTGCTTTCCTCACCCTCATGTATGGGAGTTTCAACCCTGACATTGTTTATGTCGACATAAAGGTGACCTTTGAAACTGTATAGATCTAGCTTAGTCGGAGTCACTTACTACGCAGGCTTTAGAAATTCTTCTTCTGTACTTTCAAAATTTCCCTGAAGACGAACCACCGCGGAAATAGAAGAGCGAAGGCAAGAGCCATATCGCAGGTTGGCAAAGGGGGAAATTTTGGACTGTAAAATTTGAGAGCGAAGTTGTATTTGTCTCTTACATAGGCAGGGATTTTTAAATCTGGGAGCTTCGCATGTACTTTGTCTTTCAGAGTCTTAGTCGCCTCGTTGATCATCCGTCTAAGATCATTTGGGTCGTATACAGTTTCAAATTATTTTTGGCAGGCTTGAATCTCTTTGATGTGCATTGGTCTACCTTTGTCAAACTTTTTCTGCAAAGAAGAAAAGGCGTCAGTCAGATGTTGTCAAATGGTGGCAGCATCCATGATTTCTTGAGTATAATAATTTCTCCACCAAGTATCAAACATGGAGATGCAATAATAGTTGTGCTCGAAGCTGAAGGGGGTGAGATTAGGTCGACCATTAGCATGTCGAGTAAATTGTTTAATCCAGTCGTCCTCAAAATAATTGACAGTACTAAGGCATAATTCAGTCTTCTTCCTAAAAAATGGGTAGGGGATAGTTTGACTAATTCCAAACTCGCGTGATACTACGTTGGGCTGATAGGTGAGGATTTTCATATGTTCTTTGATGGGTTCAAGTCGAACTGAGAGGAGTCTGGGCGTCAGGAAAGATGACCAAATCTGTTTGGATTCTTTTTCTTTTCCCTTGTCACCAATGCCAAAAAGTGGTCGAGTGAACCACTCAGGACCATGGGCTCTTTTTGCAAAAGGGGTCGTAGTCGAGGTAAAATTGTGGCGTTTGGAAAACATCAATAAATAAGAGGCAAATGCGTCCCTGTCCGCCTTTCTCTTGTTATTAGGAGTTAGGAGATTTAATCGGACACCTTCATTACTTTGACTACTGATAATTGGGTCGGTATCGTCAGGACGATCAATTTTTAACGATGTTTCAAAAGTTGCGTTACGCCACAATTGAAGGAGCCAGAACGGTCCAACAAGCAGAAAGTATCTTTTGGCTTAATGTTCCTCAGGGGTTCAGTGGCTTCTCCCAGTGATGTATAAAGGGATCCTAAGATCAACCGACTAAGGCATATATTCTTTCCTTCATGTATCTGGTTGGCGAGGGTCAAGTATCATTTTTCTACCTTTAAGGATTTGCAACAGAAGACACATCTGGATAACCATAGAGCCAAGAAGGCTATGTGTTCTTCAGCAGATACCTCAGGATTTTCAACAACGTGGTAGTCTGCAATATACCTCGTGATACCAGCACGATTGCTATCAAACTCAATATTGTCGTCGTCATGTTCGGTAGGGTCGAAATCGTCACCATCTAGGTGAAGGCCAGTAATGGCAGTCATGTCAAAAAGTGTGGGTGTCAACATTTCATAAGGAAGTTTAAAGGTGTTAGTCGTGCTCTCCCAATAGTAAATGGAGGCAACAAGCATGTTTTGGCAGTAGGTTGGGGCAGTCCTCGACAATTGGATTAGGTCGAAGATGCCCATTTCCTTCCAGATATTGCCATTTTTGGCTTCTATCTTATCTAGCCATGAGATGTAGTAGTTGTGTTTCTTGGTGGGGGGAGCAGAGCGAAAAAACCGCAAATTGGTGGTCTGATACTCTAAATTCATAAGTGTTTTAATGCTAATTACATGCTTAGTTATGTGGTAAGGAGGGAAGAAGTCTTTGGATTTTTTAAGATCCTTTTTAGGGTCAAGCATATGACCCATCAGAGCATGTTCAGTACCAGAAAGCGTAAAAGGAATTAGTACCTGGGATTTGAAGATCCGGAGTTTTTCTTCAAGGTTCAGAGGTTCCGGTACATATTCCCGGTTCCCCACCACAGTGGCATTGTTCAATGAGTAAGGTTGAGGAAGAGGCTCTTTTGAGGCTTGAGCATTCTTGTTGGAAAGCACCATTGGTGGAAAGATTGAAGTTCTAGTGAAAAAATTTTGGAGAAAGTTTCTCTATAATGTCTTTTGTAGTTGAAGATTATGAGAAAAATGGTAGAAAAGTGTTGAAAGGTTAAAGAAGCACTATTTATACTGGGAACCAAAGACTCCTCTATTTCTATAGCCAAGTTGTATACACGAAAGAGGGGTGACGTGGCGTCTTAGTGGAAGCGAATGTTGGTAAGTATCCTCCATGTAGTTGTCCCTACCTTATGAATCCGGCGTCATGATGAGTAAAAGTACGGGGAGTGGAGAAAGGACGTTCTCGAAGTGACTTTTGACAGAAATGTCATGATGAGAGTGACGCCAGTCCACTAGGTGAGCAGTAGCTGAAAAGGTCAAAAACGCTCATATCTCCTGAAAAGATGTCGAAAGAGACCTTATTGGGGGTAATTTGTTAGCTGGGATTTTCGACCAATGGAAAAACCCAGCAAACAAGGGCAGTTTAGAAAGAGTTTTTTATTCGACCATACTTTTGGACTTAGAGAAAATTTGGTTGTTAAAAGAAGTATCTCGACACCAATATAACTCGACCAAACATGTATTACTACAATGACAGACTGGTCGAGAGATGCCACGTTCAAATGTTTGATAACTGCTTTAGTTTCTTTTCTAAAAGAGACACGTGGAGGAAGTTTGAAGATGAATCACATGCAAAAAAGCATGCGGTGAACCCAAGGAATAGGAATGTTGAGGATAGTTATTTTACACTTGTATATATAGAGCTCATTATGTTGAATTAGGGGTGTTCATCGTATTACAAAAAATCTCACTGAAAACTCAAAGTATTAGCACTAAGAGAAACGAGCAAATGGATGAGAGAATGTAAGAGCAAATGAATCACCATGTTTTAATTTCAATGCAAAGATTTTTATTTTGTTCAATTTGTTTATTCATGTTCATCGTTTTCAATTTCCTTCAAGCATTTGTTCTCATTCAGTACTTCCAACATTGTTGCTTATAGTGTATTTTTTTCTTCCAATAGTCGAAGTTATTTCGTAGTCTTACGCAAAACATTATCCTTCGACCAAGTCGAAGACATTCATTTTAGATACAAGAAGATCCATAACAAGAGGTTATTTGGCACCATGTCCTAGGATTCACTGGTTGATCCTGCAAGTAACCCGTATTCTTGGAGACCAATGGTTGTTTATAATTTTTCAGCGTAAACATATGGATTGTAGAGAAACATGAGGTAAAACTTGAAAATGAAACTTGAAACAGAAGGAGCATGTAGCAGCTTAGTCAGGAAATCAGCAAGCTGGAAATGAAGGTATTGGAAAGTGTTTGATAAGACCGATTTCCAATTTTTCACGGATGATATGGCAAACGATTTTAATGTGTATGGATCATTCATGAAATTTAGGGTTGTGAGGTAGACAACGGATCTATTGTCATAATAGATGGAGGTGGGATTGCTGAAACTGATATACAAGTCGGTGAAGAGATAATAAAGCCATTGGACATCGCAAGTAAGGGCAGCAAGAGCCCGGTATTCGACTTCGGAGCTGGAACGAGAAACTGTCATCTTGTTCTTGGACTTCCATGAAATTAAAGATTTGCCCATGAATATAGCAAAGCCAATGGTGGATCATCTTGTGGTTAGACAAGTTGCCCAAACACTATCTGCAAAGCCAGTGAGAACTAAGTTAGAATTGGATGGGTTAAACAGTCCCTGAGCAAGGTTATACTTTAAATATTGAAGTATTTGATTTGCAGCTTTAAAATGACTATCAGTAGGTTTAGAGACAAATTGACTAGCTGTTGAACGACAAAAGATATACCTGGGCAAGTAGTAGTTAAATAAATTAATTGGTGAATAAGTCTTCTATATTGGGCATTATCATGGTACAAGGGTGAATCATAACAGTAAAGTTTGATAGCAGAATTATATGGAGTAGATGATGACTTAGCTGCTAACTTACATATTTTACTGAGTAAATCAAGGGTGTAACTATGTCGATTAAGTAAAATACATTATGCAAATCGGGCAACTTCAAGGCCAAGAAAATATCTTAAAGGTCCTGAGTCCTTTATAGAAATTTGGAATGAAGAATGTGTTTGACATTCTTGATTTCTGCAATGTAATTACCTATTAAAACACTGTCGTCGACATAAACTAATAAAGTGGTGAAGTTAGTATCCGTTAATTTGGTAAAAAGAGAATAATTAGCATGAGAATAATGGTAACCAAGAAAAAGTAAAGTTTCGGATAATTTAGAATACCATTGCCTACTAGCCTATTTAAGGCCATAAATACTTTTGTTAAGTTTACAAACCTTAGGAGATTGATGAGGAGTTTATAGCCTTGAGGAATAATCATATAAACCTCTTCATGTAACTCTCCGTGAAGAAAAGGATTATTGACATCTAGTTGTTCTAGATGCCAATTTTTAATATAGGCCAAAGAAAGGAGAGTTCTTACAGTGGTTACTTTTGCCATAGGAGAGAACGTGTCGAAGTAATCAACACCTTCCTTTGAGTGTAGCCCTTGACAACTAACCAAGCTTTGTACCTATAAATGTTGTCGTTAGCAAGATATTTAATCTTATAGACCCATTTACAGACAATATGGGTTTTATTAGGAGGAAGATTAACTAAGGTCCATGTATTAGTATGTTCAAAGGAAGCAAGCTTAGTTTGCATAGCTTTGATCCAAAAATCATGTTGGCATGCCTGGGAATAGGTAGAGGGTTCAACTGTTGAAGAAACAGATAGACAAAACTGTTTGTAGTTTGTGTTACATAGGTTATAATTCAGAACGGAGGAAAGTAGAAACTTTGGGGTAGGAGATGTGGGTGGAGTGATTGAATTGTTGTTAAGGAGATTGCAATGGTAATCATTTAGATATGAGGGTTGTTTAGTATTTCTAGTGGATTGCCTACAAGTGGGAGGAAGAGGTTAAGGGGTGGGAGTGTTTAGGTGAAGGTGAGGAATGGGAGGAGTAATGGATGTGGGACAAGGATGGGTTTCTGGCTCAATGGTAGAGTTAGGAGGTGGAGAAGATGGGGTACCAGGAGCGGAATTTGGTTGGAATAGGATAGGGTGGAGGTTAGTATTGGTTGGATTAAGGGTATGTATAGGAGGTACGGGTCGATGATCATGAGTTATGGTGAAAGGAAAATAAGGTTCATAAAAAACAACATTTTGAGAAACAATGAAGGGGTTAGAAGTTAAATCATAAAGTAGAAAACCTTTGGCACCTGCTCTATAACCATGAAAAACACAATTACGGGACCGAGGATCCAACTTAGGGCGATTATGAGAGAGAGTAGAAACATACACAAGGTAACCAAAGCATTTTAGAGAATCATAATCAGGAAGTTTGTTATACAAAATAAAATGAGGTGAATTAAAATTAATAATAGGAGAAGGTACGTAATTAATTAAATGAACAACATGAGAAATAGAAAGATGTCGTAGATTATGTGGAAGATTCGCTTGAAAGAAAAAGGATCTTGCAACATTGAGGATATGTTGATGCTTGCGTTCAACAATATCATTTTGTTGTGGACATTCAACACATGACCTCGAGTGCAAGATTCCTTTTGAATTATAAAAATTAGTCAGAAGAAATTCAGGACCGTTGTCAGTACGTAAGCATTTTAAAGTAACAGAAAATTGATTTTGAATAAGAGAAACCAAGTGCATCAGATGAGCCCTAGTTTCACTTTTATGTGTCATGAAAATATTCCAAGTAAACCTAGCGAAATCGTCTGCAAGAGTGAGAAAATAACAATGATTAGTTATTGAAGGGGTAAGGACCCCAGATACCAGCATGAAGCAAATCAAAAGGTTTTGACGAATTAGTAACACTACCGAGATAAGGTAAACGTCGTTTCTTAGATAAATGACAAAAATGGAAAGGTAAATTCTTATTAAAATTGTAAGTAACACTAGGGCATTATTGAGCCAAAGTTTTATGAATAACAAGGGAGGGGTGACCTAGTCTGTTATGCCAAATAGCAGAGTGATTGTGAGAAAAAGTGTTACAGTTAAAAGAAGATAGGAAAGGAGAAGGAATAACATGAGGTTGAAAGACATAATGGTCTCCAAAACGCTCAGCTAAACTAATCATTTTGGTAGTGTTTTTCTGCAAAATAAGACATTCTTTATTAGTAAAAGTAAGGTATATGAAGAAGAATCAATAAACATCATAGAAGATATTAAATTAACATGAAAGATAGGAATATAATAGACATTTTATAAAACTATAGAATTAGAAAGATGAACAGTTCCTGCAATATTCGTGAGTACATTGATCCCATCAGGAAGTTTCTTATGAATAAGAGGAATAGAACAATGAAAATGAAAATTGCATAAAGTAGGAGTTATGTGATGAGTAACACCTGTATCAATTACCCAATATACAGGTGGCTTACCATCAAAAGGGGAAGTAACATAATTGATGTTAGGAATATGAGGGTCATTAGAAAAAGTTATAACAGAAACAAATGATTGTTGTTGATGAAATGTCTGTAAGATTTGATTGTACTTGTTCTAAATAGTGGCAAGAAAATTTCTAGGTTCCTGAGTAGACTCAATAGAAACATCAGAAGAATGAGAGGCAGTGGCGTTGTTGATTGAAGGCTTCTGGCTCTTGTACTAAAAACCCAGGGGATAGCCATGTTTGTTGAAGCAAGTGTCGATGGTAGGACTGTTGCGTCTGCAGTGAGTGCAAGTACGATTTGAGGAAGGACCACGTCCAGGTTAGGAATGGCCTCGACCATGGGAAGAGAAAGTACCATTACCACGAGCTCCCCTGAAGTATTATAATGTTGTAAATGCATTGCCATAGCACGTATCTCAGGAGTGTCAGTGTTGAGGATGGTGGAACGGTGTTCTTGACCCAAAACCATGGAGAAATTCTTGTCCAAAGAGGGGAGAGGATCCAGCAGTAGGAGTTAAGAGCGAACCGTGGAAAATTGATCAGTGAGGCCTTTGAGAAATTTGATGACTCAATCTTGCTCTTTGTAGCGGCGAAGATCGGAGGAAGCACCACAAGTGCAAGGAATTGCACATGTGCAATCACGTGTTGGTCGAAGGGAATCAATTTGCTCCTAAAGTGATGTGAGCTTGGTGAAATAAGTGGAAACATCTAAAGTTCCTTGATGAAAATTTGTGAGACCGTCTTGAAGATTAGAGATCTTGAAAATATCGCCTTGAAAGAAGCGCGTGTCAAGATTTTTCCAAGCCACCGATGTATTATTGATCCATAGGATTGACTGAGCAAAATTTTTAGAGATCGGTTTATGCAGCCATGAAAGGACCATATTATTGTAGCGGAGCAAAGGATCGTGTAAGGTGTTGCCGATAGCAGGTTGAGGGAAGGTTCCATCCATGAAATGGAGTTTGTTTTTGGAAATAAGGGATATTTTGATGGATCATGACCAAGAATTGTAGTTGTTATTGTCAAGAAGTGGAGTGAAAAGGACAAGGGAGGGGTTTTCGTTGGGTTTGAAGCATTGGTGGAAAATTTTGTGTAATTCGCCATGGAAGAAAGGTTGAGGTAAAAAAAAAAAAGAAAATTGCGGTGGGTGTAGGAAGGAAAGACAAAGAAGATGTGGAAGAAAGAGTTAGGGTTTCACATGAGAGTGATGGTGAAGGTAGGGGAAGCAATGTGGGTGGAGAAGAGAAAATATTGAAAGAAGAAAGAGAAAGAAAGAAAGAAGTGTTTGGTTACCTTCAGAGTTGAGGAGAAAGAGAAATCGATGCACACAAGCAATGAGAAAAGGACGCGTATCAAAGAGAGAAAAGAAAAAGATAAGGTTCATTTAAGAAGTTGGGAGAAGAAATAAGAAAGTGACACGCAGAGAGTGAGAGGAAAAAAGATCTGAAAGATAAGAGACGTGTTGCATGAGAGACGCGTGGAGAATAGGAGATGATGATAGGCCGATACCGTATTGGAATATCAAAATCGAGTCATTAAAACTTCATTATTATTCATCATAACTATTTAATACACAATGGGACCATATATTTATATACCATAATGGACCATTAATCTCAAACAGAATCCTAAATATATGGAAAACAAATGAAATGATAAAAACCAATTAAGAGCTATTATCTAAAAAAATTCTTGGAGAGACTGTTGAGTAGCTCCTAAAATTAAATTAAAAGAGCACATGCATCAGACTATTGAAGCCATAGAAAACACTGTTGTGGACATTAGCACAAGTAGTGGGGATTGGGACTGGATTTGCATTAGGAATCTTTTTCCTCAAGAAACTCTGGATAGAATTATTGCCATCTCTTTTCCAAATGTTTTAAATAGTGAAGATGATCATTAAATGGTAAGTTTTTCAAATCTAGTGTGTTTGATAACATCGTCAACTTGGGCAATGAAGATGTTAGAAAGCATTGGAAGGAAATTTGGAAAATCAAAGTGCCAAAAAGTGTAAGGGTGTTTTTCTGAATCATTTATCAGAATGGTTTAAATACTAATCAATATCTTAGTCGATTGAAGATTAGAGATTAGTTTTGTGGTGAATGTGATGGCCAAGAGAAGTCAATATTGTATGATTTACGAGACTGTCTGATTGCAAGGCAGCCCTGGCTTTATTTGTTGAACGATTGTGGCAGACATACTTTTTGAGTTGAATTTACAGGCGTGGTTTCACTACAACATGGAGTATGCTTTAGGAAATGATGATGAATATTGGAGTTGAGTTTGGTCAACAACGTGTAATACCACTGACATTGGAGAAACTAACGTATGCATGAGCCAAATTTTGTTATGCCTAAAAATTTATCTCAGGTAAACAAATATGAAGTTTGAAGATATACTTTATTTGTCAAGTTGTAGAACACTATAAGAAATAATCAAACTCAAAGGATGCAAAGTCATTGAAAGTTTATTGAAGCGAATTGTTTGTGCCTCAACACAGATGGTGTTGTTTAAATCAATGATAATGTTGGGTGCATAAGTTTAATCAAAGACAATAATGAAAGATGGATTGGTGGTTTTTCAAAGAGCATAGGTAAATGTAAGTCATTTGTTGCAGAGCTCTGAGTCTGTGGGAAGGACATAACTTTGCTTACGCAAAAGTTCATAGACGTTTGGTGGTCCAAATTAATAGTAAATAGGTGTTTGAAACAGTCTTAGAAATGTATTTCCAAAGAGGCCCGGGGCTGAATCTTGTTAGCAAAATCCATAATTTCATTCAGTAAGGTGGGGTGACTCGGTTTGTTCATAATTTCTGCGAAGCTAACAAGTGTGCAGATGCTCTTGCAAAGAAAGAAATTAATCTTATAGAAGGGATTTGTGATTATGAAGAATGCCCAAATTTTATGATTAACTTCTTTCTAGAAGACAATCGAGTTAGTCATAATTGTATTATGGATTGTTTGTAGTTCTTTCTATTTGTTGGGCTTAGGCCCTTCTAAAGCATAAAAAATATGAAAAATACTTGTGAGAGTTTGGTTTTACTAGTATTCATGCTTAAATGTTCTTCATCAAGAGTGCGATTCTCTTGTTTGAGGTTTTGGTTCTTGAGATTGTCTTGGTAAAATTTCAGTTTGGTTTTTTAGAGTCTCTTGCTAAAATTTCATCTTGGTTCTTGAGATTGTCCTGGTAAAATATCTGTTTGGTTTTTGAGATTAGCAAGTAAAAGCTCTTTTTGGTTCATGAACTCTATCGTCAAAAGATCTATTTTGTTTAGGGGATTAGCCTATATAAAATCTATCATCTTTTGTTATAAGGTTCGTGGGCATATCCTTAAAAGCTGAAGACTTTTTATCAGTGATACTCTTAACAAGAAATTTTTGAGGAGATGAGTAGGTCAAGTGGTTAGGTTGAACCTCTATAAATCATGGTGCAACATCCATATTAATATTTCTTTAAAAAAAATTTGTTTAATTTTATTTCCACTCAAAATCCTTCTTTCTATTTTCCATTGATTTATCTCTACACTAACAAAAAATATTTTTCAAAGTAAAGGTTTTTCTAATTAATCACGATTTCTAAAATTCACAATTTACCCCCCTCTATTGTGTTTAAAATCATTTGTTCAATAAATGGCATCAGAGCTTAACTCTTGTTCAAGACTAAATATCTCACGAGGAAGGAAATAACTTCTAACCATTAACCACTACTACAAATATACTCATTTTACCTCAGACGCAAAGGGGAGTTTACCTTGGTTACAGAGGAGAGGTAATGAAAGGCGTCATGAAAACCTCCACCTTACCCTTCAATTCTGAATAACCGAGGGGATAGGTGAAAATTTCAATGGTTCGATCCCTAACAACATTTTTTATGTGATAAAATTAGATCATTTGTATTTTATACAGAACATAACACAGAATACCAAATTTACATTGTTTACAAAAGAAAATGTACAATGCTTACAATACTTATAATGACATTTGGAATACACCAAACCTCTACCAAGAGAACCTATACATATTTGCACCTATAATGACAAAACCTCTATACAATGCTACTATATAGATGTAAATCAAGAAAAACCAGCGTTTACGAGATTTATGATAGGCTAGGAAGGCACCGACCTAATTTGATCAGATGTCATCTATATCTTCTCATGAGAATGGTGTTTCGTCGCTAAACCCCTATAATTTGAACAAAATTTAAATTGTGATAAGCTAACAACAACAACATTAACTTAACAAATATACATAAATTACATGTATATGGATATTTAATACCTTATTCCATGAATTGATAATTTCTCTAGAGACAATATTAAACATATGTCTTATCACATAGTATCCACATTCATAGTTGTTGGGTTGTTTACGCGACTACAAATAATTTTCATATAGTAACTAATTAATACATATAAAGCACAAGTAATACATTAGAGAAAATAAAAAAAATGTCAAAAAGCATAAGTAATACTTACATGTGGTTATATGAACTTTGGCTTTCTACCTTGGAGTTACGTTTCACAAAATTGTATCCCTCCATAGCTCTACATGTCTGTAAAAATTAAACATGAATAAAAACTATTCAAAACTAAAGGTAAATTTTGAGTACTACAAATAATACCACTTATTCACTCAAAATCTTTTGTATATCTTCATCAATATGATAGTGTAACGAGCATAACATAACTATAACATTTTGCTTCGGACATAAAATAATTAGTTGGCAATGTTTCCTACATAATCACTCAGAATAATTAATAATGTGTATGTAATTGATCTATAAATGAAATCACAAATTAAAGCATATATTTACTTATGGATAAACGATTCCATGTAACAATCTTTATTCTCCTTAACCAACTTGTTTTGTAAGTGCCTCATTATAGTGTTTGCTAAATTACTTTGAAATTAAATATTAAATGGATCTATGAAATAATAATTTTTCAAGTTCCTTCCAACACAAATCTCATGCAGGACCCTAGTTAAAAGTTAATGAAAATGTCAAAACTTTATGTTAAAGTATGAGAACAATGAATATAAATTGAAATCGTCGTATGAATTATACTTACGAGTGTAACACCCTATTTCCCCCGCACATAATTATACAATAAAATAAGAGTATTCACACAATAAAAAAGGATGCCACACATTCTATTTTCAAAACATACATGCCCTGTAACACTCTGTCATACCCCAAATTTTGACCACTAAGATTCCCATCATTGTGCAAATCATCATCACAATATGGATGAACCATCATACCTCAGTAGTCTCTCCAAAGATGGGTGAGCATCCACTACAATCAAACTCAGGGTTTCAACCCCTCTCAGAGCTCTTAGACAAAGGATCAATTAAGAAATAACATGATCTTCAACTTGTCTAAACCTCTCAAACATCCACAATGGATCAAGAGGACTCCCACATCAAGGATCAAGCACAAGGCTGCAACATTCCAAGTGGATTAAGCCTCAAGATCGCCAGTGTCACCAAATTAGGGTTTTGGTCGACCAGGGTCTCCAGATGGAATTTTTCCTCTGGGCATGAGCCAATGCTCCAAAGAATAACCCAAAATACTCTAAGGGACCTTATAAACCCAATCATCAAGTCAATTTAGCCTCAGGGGATGCATTCATAAAAAAAATCAGGAATTAGGGTTTCTTGACCTAATTCACCCCTAAGTTGACTTTTGGGACAAAACATGAGCCAAGACCTCAAGACGTGATTTAAGGGTCCCTAGTAAACCACATTGATCCATTTGCAACAATGGATTGACCCAAGAAGCTTGATTCACAAGTTTCAAGTTCATCAGAATCACAGTTAGGGTTTCACAGAAAAAGTCAACTGTACCTTTGACTTTTGACCAAGACATGCTCCCAAGCCTTAGGAAATGATTCAATACACCCTATAACACCTATGAAATCAATCCATCAAGTTTTATTTAGGTCAAGAACTTGATTTCATAGAGGATCGCACAGTTTGGAATTCATCTGATAAAAAGTCAACTGTGCCCAAAAGTCAAAGTTTAACTTTTTGATTTTTTGATCAATTATGGTCCCCTAACCCTAAAATGATGTTAATGTGTAATTGGAATCATCATTCATCAATAAAAACCAAGAAAAGTGAGATAACTTGTAAAAGGGGTAACCATAAAAAACTTAGAAATTTTCTAAGTTATGGAACAAAGTGGCTAGGGTACCAACTTCCAAGGATCATAACTTGAGATCCAAGCAACCATTTGGGCTGATCCAAAGATGGATTTTTAGTTCTCATGGCATACTTTAAAAGTTTCAACTACACCTCATTCCAATTCATCATGGATCTTGAGTTATGGTTGGATCAAAATGGCTGAAAACATGAAATGTCACTTTTTCCAACACTTAGTGAAATTTTTACTAAGTCAGAATCTGTTTCACTTTTTCCAAAATGTAAGGGCATTTTTCACTTGGATCCAAAAAGTTTCAAGACAAACTATGATCACACACATGTTGTATCATATGAAATCTTTCCAAAATGGTCAAGAACCCCATGAAATTCCACTTGAGCTAAGAGTTATGACAGCTGCAACATGCCTTGCTGCAACTATCATGACAAGGCAGAATTTTGCACTTTTGCTCGATTTGGCAAGATCAGATAATTCCAAGCCTTGTCATCATTTTGGACACATCTAAGGATCAAATCCAAGGGGGGTGATCTGATCTCCAAGCTTCCAAAGTCTTTGGAACTAAAAATAGGATGCCAAACCTAAAAAACCCTAAAAAGGGGACAAGACTCCAATTTTGTTTTGGAGCATTCAATGGATGCACCAAGGTGGCATGAACTGAGCCATTTCCAACTGAATGAGTCAAGGATGATCTCTGAACTAGGGAACCAAAGGCCTGTGCTTTAACCTCTAGTCAATGGCTAGAGGAGAGTTGGATTCCTATTGATCAACATTTGCCAAACCTCTGCAGCAGTTGTCATTCACTATTGCAGCCAAAACAAACTTGCTCTACTATAAATAGAGCTCATTTGTGCTCAGTTTAAGTACCCCAAAGCACTACAACACTTGCTTTCCTAAAAATCTCTTTCTCTAGGCAAAAATGCCTTCTTTAGCAAGGTAACTCTAAGTTTTTTAGTTAGAGAGCAATTCCATCACAACTCATGATCCAAACACATCCAATATGTCATATTTAAGCTGTCCAAACTCTCACAAGTAACCTGTAACACCAAAATCACAAAGTCCCCTCTCAAAACCTCAAAATAGGATTTTTTTTTTTTTGCATTTTTCAAGCCATGTCTTGATTCAGTCACTTTCAAAACCAGATAAAGCCTCAAACACACTCCAAATATCATCCTTGAACTGTCCCAAATGGTTCCCCACATCTGGAACACCATTTGAGAGAGTTGCTATTTTGGCCACTTTTGTCCCTTTTGCAAGAAAGGGCCAATTTCCATTCCTGAGGTTTCCAGCTGATTCCAATCATCCTAAAAGCTTCTAAGGGATCATTTGAGGGTGTTCAAAGCATCAAAACATTTCTGGAACAAGGCACTTGACAGATTTCCCAAAAAGCTCCCAAAGAGGTAAGCATCTCAACTTGAACTCTTTAAAATATGCATTGCTTTGAAGTCCACTGATCATACACATCTCATACATGTTATATATGTTGTGTTTGGACCAATTCATCATGTGATTCATGCCTGTACCATAAGGTAGCATAGAAAATGCAAAGGGAGGCCTATTTCAAAACCACTATCGATTTTTAAAATGGGGACCTCATCTGAGAAAACCACCTCCACCATTGGATTCCTTGTGAAACTCTAGGCAGGATAGACCTAAATTTTGTCCCAATCCATTGAGAAATGAGAAAGTTACAAGCTTCACATTTTTGGCCAAAACCTTGCCTTGGCCAGGCCAAAAACAAGGTAAGCCTTGTATATTTCTGGATGGGGTTTGATACACGGATGTATTACCACCCCAGTGGTAGAGGGCGCACACTGCACACAAGAGGTTTGGGGTTCAAATCCCACTCGCCCCAGATCCTCTTTTTTACCACTTTTTCATATTTTATTATTTTTCTTATTATTTTTAATGATTTGAAAAATTAATAACTCCCTCAATTTTAATTATTTTTTATTGGTTATTTTTTGCAAAAAATCACAAAAATGTTGAAATATTTTATTCCACAAAACAATAAATTTATATTATTTATTTAATATAGTTGGTATTTTTATGAATAAATTCATTTTTAATTTTTTTTAAACATTTTAAAAGTGAATATTCACCTTGAAAAATCAAAACCAAATGAGTTTTAATTCACCTTGTGATTAAAACCTCATTTTTCAAACCTTAACCAAAAATCACAAGTTGTTTGTTCAAGCTTATTTGATATTTTATCATTTTTTATTGATTTTCTTTAAGAATTCACTTTTAAAAATGATGAAATTAGGGTTTTGATCGATTCCACCCTCATAAATCATTTTCAAACACTCATGGGCCTCTATTAGAGTGTAAGACCCATCCCCTTTGTAAATACACCACTTTTTGGGCCTCAATCATTGTATAAGTCCCACTGTATTTTCAAAAACAACGGCGCAATCGTCGCCTTTTTAACAAAACCAATTGGGCCTCTCCTCGAGCTATAAGTCCCATTCCTTTTCAAAAACAAAAACTTTGGGCCTCTAATAGAGTGTAAGACCCAATCCCCTTTTAACCAAAACCATTTTGGGCCTCAGACATGTATAAGTCCCTCAGCGTTAAAAGAAAAATCTTGGCGCAATCGCCAGTTCAAAAATCAAATCATCTGGGCCTACCCTCGTGTTGTAAGCCCTATTTCTTTTCTTTTCAAAATCTTTAGGCCTATAATAGAGTTTAAGACCCATCCCCTTGTACATAAAAACTTATTGGGCCTCACGTATTGTATAAGTCCCTCTGTACGGTTTTTAAAACAATGGTGCGATCATCGTTAAAACTTGGGCCTCTCCTTGAGCTGTAAGCCCCAATAATCTTTTCAAAGCACTTTCTCCTTTGATTTTGAATTAAAACATATGTTGTCATCAAAAATTTCTTTAATTTCTTTGTTGAACAACTAACCAAACAACATGGAAGCTCTACAACGGGTAAGTGTTTATCCACTTTCATTTACCGCTTTCATATGTATATAACTGTATTGTGGGGCTGCTTCATTGTAAGTCTTCTTTCACATCCTTTTATATACTTGTCACATATCCACTGTGTAATACTAGTATAGTTATTTAGAGTTTTCCCTGGAAACTACGTCTAGAACTAGTTAAATCCATGTTGGTCACTCTTAAATACAAACAAAACTAGATCCCCCGTAGGATTCCAGATACAGTCTTCCCTCCTCTTGGACTTAAACAATATGGAATAAAGAGAAAGGTAGTATTCTCGGTGAACCTTTTATCAGATTGTCACTCTTAGAAATTGTTAAAGAAACTCTAACTCCCCAAAGATGATCTTTTCTCTGTGAATGGCATCTCTTGAGTTTCTTCCAAATCCTCGAACTTTCCTGGAATGATCTCTTCTCGGTGAATTGCATTTCTTGAACTTCTCTTGGTTTGGGGACCCACTGGCTTCCTAAAAGCATCCCCGCCTCCTCTTGAGCGTTGTACAAGGACCCTTCGGCTTCTTAGAAGTTCTCATGCCTTCTCTTGGGCTTCATACAAGGACCCTGACGACCTCTTAAAGGTATAAGATAGAACTTAGTCATCCTTTGCTAGAGAAGTCTTTCCAGCATCAAAACTCTGGCCATTTTAGGGTTGATACTCATCCCTTAATGCTCGTGCCTCCTCTTGGGCATCATACAAAAGATAAAACAGTAGACTTGGACCGTGTAAACCTCTTGAGTTTCAAAGACATTCTCAAGTTCCTTTCAAACATAGGACAAAATACCGATCACTCTGGATCAATCTCTAGCAGAAACCCAGTTTCTCTCATGAGAGTTCCCCACACTTGGACCCGCTTCAGGATCTCAATAATCCTCAACAGTCAGTCAGCCTCCTCTTGGACTTTGTATAAATGATTCTCTCCAGCGGAGCTAACCTTTTCAGACCCTCTTGTTGAGTCAACTTTTAGCCTCCATCTCGGGCTTCGTACGAGATAGAAAAACACTCTCTTGTTGAGTATAAAACATTCTCTTGTTGAGTCAACTTTTAGCCTCCGTCTTGGGCTTTGTACAAGAAAGATAGTAAAACACTCTCTTGCTGAGTATAAAAGACTCTCTTGTTGAGTCAAACACTTTTTAGCCTCCGTCTTGGGCTTTGTACAAGACATAGAAAAACACTCTCTTGTTGAGTATAAAAGACTCTCTTGTTGAGTCAATCTCCTTTTAGCCTCAATCTCGGGCTTCCTACGAGACCACAAATCACTCTCTTGTTAAGTATAAAAGACTCTCTTGTTGAGTCAATCAACCTTCAGACTCTCTTGTTGAGTCAACCTTTTTAGCCTCCGTCTTGGGCTTTATACAGGACAGATAAAAGTACTCTCTTGTTGAGTCAAACCCTTTCAGCCTCCATCTTGGGCTTTATACAAGATACATTCTCCCCAACGGAGTCAAAATCCATTTTAGCCTCAATTTTGGGCTTTGTACAAAACAGAAAGAACATTTTCCTCCGAAAAAGTCAAACTTCTAGCCTCCTCTTAGGCTTTGTATAAAGAAAACCCCGGTTGAGTCAATCAACCTTTTAGCATCAAATTTGTGCCTTGCTCACAGCATACAAACATCAACAACTCCTCTTTAGAGATGACAAAATCTCTCACCCCCAAAACCCTTTAGCTTCACATCTTGGGCTTTGAATAAGATACAAACCACCTTTAGCTTCATGTCTTGGGCTTTGAACAAGACACCAAAACAATATCTTTCCTCCCATAGAATAGGAGGAACTACGATCGCTCTGATTTCCCTGTTTCGGGAATACGTAGGAATAAGATTGCAAAAATCTTAGCGAGCATACTAATCAAAAACCCAAAATCCCGTACCTTCATACATCAATCGAAAAGCATCAGACCAAACACCTTACCAATAGCCTAGACACTGTTTTTAAGCAAATAACCCTAAAGAAGAACCCCCCCTATTTTGATAGCATCTATAAACCAACAGTTTTGACTGTTCAACCTCAGTTTGCAAGCAGGGTTAATTGGAGACATCTATTTCCCTTCCTTAATCAGCTTCACAGGATAAAAAATGAATCGAACTATAGTACCAAAGCGATAGTGATTCGAAACCACAAAAATCATGCTGCACACTATATCAAATAAAACAACAATCAACATCTTCACTTAGGCTGTCATTGCATGCTCACCTTCATTTAGGGTATCATTGCAATGAAATTTCTCATCAACAAAGCATGCAATCAATAAATAGTTTAATTGCAAAGACTTTATAACAAAAATGAAACCATAAATGCAATATCTTCAAACGTAAAATCATCAACCATGAGAATTGATGATAGTCCATCATTTCATGAATTTGGTCGAAGAAACTGATCAAAACAAGTGAAAGAGGAGCAAATATGAAGAAGAAATACCAAAGAATGAGGAAAAACAGCTAATTGTGGAGCAATAGGGACTTAGTGAAAATCAGGTGAAAAGAGAGCAAAAGCGTGCAGCTACTAGAATAATGACGCGCAATAGGGATGTATAAACTGCATCTCGCGTGCATTGTAGGTCATCACGTGCGCGATGTCCCCTTTTTTTGGCTTTCTTGACGCGTTCTGATCCATTCTGAAGGGTTTTTAAAGGGGATTTTGACACTTTTTCAAGGGTTGCAAATTTCTACACAAGGAGTACTAGTTTTACAGCACTAGAAGTGAATTTTGAGAGCATTGAAGGCCAATCCTTCAAGGAAATTCTTATGCAAACCTTCTTAATTGTTTTAGTATTGTATTTTGAATTATGAGTAGCTAATTCTTTTTAGGTTAGGTTGTGTTTGATGAACCTATTTTGATATTGTGGGACATATGTTTGATTTGATATTACATGAGTATTTTGACATATAATTATATTCAATTGCTTCTTGTTCGTAATGCTTTTTATGTGAGATACTGTTTTAATCAGATTTTGGGCACATAGGTAATACTGACCATTAGTCTATGTGTTGGACCTAGGGCAATTGTTGTGCTTATGCTGGTTGACTAGGGATAGAAAACCCCGAATAATGGCTTAGGAATTAACGCTCTGTTGCATTGCCTAATCCTGCTTACGCTGGTAGACTAGGGGTAGGAAACTCCGAGTAGTGATTAGTAAGCTATATCACAAGGGATTGGTTATAACGGTTTTGTTAATTCGCTATGGGATTCTAGTGACAATATCATTAATGTAATGCATAGAACATCAACAATAGAGAAATAGGGGATTTCATACATAACCTGACCGCTTTAGTATTAATGTCTAAACATTTATTTTATTTTCCCATTTCAAACTCGACCCCCATTTATTATTTTCTATGCATTGTACAATTTTGTTTTGTTAAATAGCAGTCCATATGGATTCAATATTTTTATTACTATGACATTATCGGTACACTTGCCGAGAAGTCATCAAGAGTATACTTTAACTCTCTACTCAACACAATAGAAGATAAATCACAAATGTTTCCCCCAGTGTTATATATCAGATCACATATACTAAATGCAGAAAGAAAAGGAAAAAGAAACAGTCACTCGCATCCTTCTAGTCTAAGCACCTAGTCAGTTACCTGCTTATCTGTACTTCGAAGGGGAGTACATGCCACAACCACAACAAAGGGGTGAGAAATAACAAACAATAATAACAAGCATATACTGCAAAATAGGATAATACACCAACATCCTCTACATAATTTCATTCACAATATATCTCATCACAGTCTGACACCCAAACTCATCAATCAATCACAACTCAACAATTTTGCATATAACTCATTATGCAATGCAACTCAACTATGCAACTCTATGCATATGCATGTCGTGCCAACTCAATATTTGGTTCTCTCTAGAATCAAGCCCCCTCTTCTGAACCCATGAGCCACGTCTTCTGAGCTCTAAGCCCCTCTTCTGAGCTTAGGACAAGCCACTAGTCCCTCTCTGAACTAGAAGACATGTCTCTTGACATAACTCGTATGATGCATGATTATATCATCAAATCAATACATTAATACCCCTCTCTAATCCTAACATAAATGCATTGACAACTCAAGAAATCCCCTCTTTGGATTACATCACACCAAAATCACAAGATACACATTATCAATCAACAATGCAACACAAGCATGCTAATAATTCATCTCAAAAGAAATATATTTCAAACAACACATCAATTTAATCAACTCATTGTGAAAACATAATGATCACGACAATTAATCATACAATGTTCCATAAACAACATCAAAACATAAATAGCATACAACAATGTAATTCCCCATTCGAACTACCACAACAACAACAACAATTATGCATATTCACATACAAGCATCACACTAACTCATATTCATACACCATATACAACCAAATTTATGCACACATAAGCATCACATACAAGCATCAAAGCAACTCAAATATTCATACACCATATTCATGCATGAGTATTTTGACCTATAATTTTATTCAATTGCTTCTTGTTCGTAATACTTTTTATGTGAGATACTATTTCAATATGATTTTGGGCACACAGGCAATACCGACCATTAGTCTATGTGTTGAACCTAAGGCAATTGTTATGCTTACGTTGATTGACTAGGGATAGAAAACCCAGCTAATCCTGCTTACGTTGGTGGACTAGGGATAGGAAACTCTGAGTAGTGACTAGTGAGTTATATCGCAAGGGATTGGTTATTGCGGTTTTTTTTAATTCACCATGGAATTATAGTGATAATATCATTCATGTAATGCATCAAACATCAACAATAGAGAAATAGGGGATTATATACACAACCTGACTGCTTTAATATTAATGTCTGAACACTTATTTTACTTTCGAATTTCAAACTCGAACCCCCCCCCCCCCCATTTACTATTTTCTATGCATTGCATAATTTTGTCTTGTTAAATAACAGTCCATGTGGATTCGATCTTTTTATTACTACGACGTTATGAAGTCATCAAGTTTTTGGCGTTGTTGTCGGGGATTGTTGATATTTCATCAAGGCAGCGCTTGTGCAACATTTTGTTTTTAGCTTTTATTTTTGTTTTATTTTCTTGTGAATCATAGTGCTATTGAGGTATTTCCTGTTTGTGTATGCGCATCTCAGAATCGACATTGACACCGTTTATCCAGAAACTAAAATAACCACACGTGCTATCAGGAGAGTAATTAGAGAAGGAACTCTGGCTGAAGGCATATTAATAGAACATCAACCACTGTTTTCTTCGGATACTGAAGAGGAAATCACCATGGCAGCTGCACCACCCCAAACTATAGGGGATTACTGCAAAAGAACAGATGACGGAGAGGTTTCTAGAGGGTTTGTACCAGTATGACCTTCTAACTTTGATATTAAGAATTATGTGCTTTCAGGTTGAAGAGACAATCTGTTTGACGGAAATGCGATTAGAGACCCGTGGGCGCATCTTGCACGCTTCTACGAAACAACAATAATGTGTAAACTAAATGATGTCACAGATGACCAGTCAGGTTACGATTGTTTGGTTTCTCACTAATTGGAAGGGCTTAGGATGGTTGCTTTGCCTTCCAAATGGAACAATTAGAACATGGAAGGAGCTGCAGGAGAAATTCTTAGAAAGATTCTTCACCACTACCTAGTTTGCTGAGCGAAGAGCAGAAATTGTAAATTTTGAGCAGCAGGACACCGAATCGCTGTATGACTCATGTGAAAGGTTTAAAATTTTATCACGCAAGTGCCCAAATCATAATATGAATAATATGGAGCAAATGCAGAATTTTATCAGAGGTCTCAAGAGTCAAACAAGCATGTTAGACGATTTGAATGAATATTGTTCAAAGAATGAAAGGTCAGTAAAATTGAAAATGTAGGCACGCCCAAAGGTACGTTAGTTGTTCATACTCATACTACACTTTTAGCTCAAATTAAATTATTGAATAAACAGCTAGTTGAAAGCAACTTAAGTAAAGCTAACGTGAGCCAGGTACAAGCACTTAGGTGTGATTTCTGTGGAGGAGGACAAGCAAATGGAAGGTGCTCTTTGGAAGAGTCAAGTGAAGAAGCTAAATTTGCCAATTTCCAGAAGAATAACCTGTATTCCAACACCTACAATCTGGGATGGAAGGATCACCCGAATTTTTGATGGAGAGATAACTAAAATATAAGTGCTAATCAAGGTATGCAACAAATCAAATAAGCTCCCATCCAAAGAAAACCATCACAGCTGGAAGAGACTCTGCAAAACTTCATTAAGGTCACTTAGAGTAGCTTTGATCAGGTGATTAAAAATCATGAGACCATGAGTAGGAACCATGATGCATCTATAAAAGTATTTGGAGATGCAGATTGGTCAGTTATCTAGGAAAATAATTGTTTTATCGAGCTCGAGTGGAGGATTTATAGGTAATACGGTAGATAATCCTAAGAATGAGTCTAGCAAGGCTGTGGAAACAGGTTTTGAGGTGATCACCAACAAGGGTGAAGATGAAATAGGTGAAGAGGTTTTGATGGAAAAGGAAGAACTAAGGACTGAAAAAGAGGAAAGTTACAATCAGGGTGACCAAGAAGAGAGATGAGTCACCATTGAACAATTAATAGATAAAAACTACCCTTGGAGAAGAATTAAGAAGCAAATCCTTAATGATCCTAATCTAGAATTACCGGATTACATTAAACCAATGTATCCCTAATCAAGAAGAAACCAATTCATGAAAATGAGGCAGGAATGTTTTTAAAGTTTAAAGAGATGTTGAATACACTTCAGGTAAGTATTTCGTTCCATGAGATTTTAGAACTAATGCCTAAGTTTTCTAAAATTATGAAGGCATTACTAAAGGGTCCGAAGCATAAAGCGATCGAGGAACATGTAAACATGACTGAGAAGGATGAGATGACAGTGCCTCAAACATTGCCGCCAAAGCTAAAGGATCAAGGTAAGTTTTCTATCTCTTGTAATATTGGCGGAGTAAAAATCCCACACGCTTAATGTGATTTAGGATCTAGTATCAATGTCATGCCACTGAATAAGGTTAAAGAATTTACTTTGGGAGAGATCATACCGAGTAATACGACTCTCACTTTAGCCGATTCATCTCTTACTAATCTGCTTAGTATCTTACAAGACGTGTTAGTGCATGTCAATGGTTTAGTTTTTCCTGCAGATTTAGTGGTGATTGACATGAAAGGAGATTCAAGAGGGTCGATTATTCTTGGACTCCTATTCTTGGCATTCGAGAAAGCTTTCATCGATGTGGAAACGGGTGAACTTGTCTTGAAGTTCAACAAAGAAAAAGTGGTTTTTAATGTGTATGACTGGACATCGCATGTGGGGGACTTGGAGACATGCTACCATCTGGAGTAAAAAGGTGGTATAGTTGACAAAGGCAAGGGAACAAGTGAATTGACCGGCGTGAGGGTAGCTCTTGCACTTGACGTGCCTTAGGCATGGACCTTCAAGCTAGTGATAGAAAAGAAGCGTTTGATGGGAGGCAACCCATCTGTAAGTATTATTTTATTTCTACATTAAATTTTAGTTTTTAAACATGTACAATATGTGTGTTATTTTGCTAAAAGAGAAAACAAGTAAAGGAAGAGAAGAAAGAAAAAGCAAATGAGAAGAAACAAAGAAGAAAAAATAAGGGAAAAACTTAAGCCCTTGGAGTAATCATGCTGGCTATCACGTGCATAATGGGACCCATTGTGCATGTGAAATACGCATAACATGCGCGATAGAGACTTTTCGGGGAATCTGAGTACTGTTGGCATCGCGTGTGCGATGAAAGCATAACGTGCGCGATATAGACGTTAGAGAGAGACGTTGGGGAAGACAATTGCATTGCGCGCACGATGGATGTATAATGCATGCGATGGGTAATAGCTAGCTGGCCTATAAATAGTGATTTTTCAAATCACTTTCTCCACAATTATTTTCCTTCTCTTTATGTTTTTCACAAATTCATCCGGGCATACTCTCTGCGTAATTCTTTTCTTTTTCTCTGTGCAGTGTTCTTTTTTGTGTTGCTATAGGTACAAATGGCTTCAAAGAAAGGAAGATTGACAAGAGGTTCACCCTCAAGAGCTTCCCCTAATTCAAAGGCTCCTACCTTCCCCAATCTCAAATTTCTCTCAGAGGCTCATGCTGAAAAATACCTCAAATTGGTGGATTACCATATTATGAGGGAGAGAGCTTTCACTTGTGAAGATTTGCAAGGTTTTGGAGAGGTGGTAGAGATGCTGCAACAAAGGTGTTGGGTAAGTTGCAACAACTTAATTCGTGAAGAAAACAAAATAATAGGCCTAAAATTTTATGCAAACGCGGCATTTGGCGAGGTAGCCAGCCAACCACCTACACTTCTTATGTGCGAGGTAAGTATATTGACTATTCTCCTAATGCTATTAATTCTTTTTTTAATCTGCAACCTCCTCCTGTATGTGTTCTTAGGAACTATAGACATGATCACAAGGTAATAAACGGGGCACTCGGCCAAGAGATAATAGAAGTTTTTTCTAGCCCAGGGGCAGAATGTAACACCCCACTTTCCCATTTTACAAAATAAGTAAATATTACAAAAATAATCAGAGTTACAACCAAAAAGTAGGATGCTACATCATTAAAACTAACAGCAAAACTCCTTTTCATTAATAAGCAGCGAAAATAATTGTTTTATTCAAAATACGGCAATTTGCCAACAACACTAAAAATCCACATCAATCGTGGTCCACCAAAGTTTCAAATAAAGAATGATACGTAACAAAACAATAAAGAATAACAAATGACGAAAAACACCCAAAATCCCGTGTTACGTATCAGAGCGACTCCTAAGACTCGATCAAGCAACACACACACCATGTGCACTCAAGTACCTGGATTATATGTACTTCCGAAGAAGCACAGACGCAACAAACAACAAAAGGGGTGAGAACTACATTCAATAAATAACGGTGTATAATACATGCTAAAGGTGGTACTCACACAATCATATAACAGAAACACACCATCACGACATACTTGTCAATTTCATTCAGATTTCACCAAACACATAAAAATGCAATGTGACTCAAAACATCGACACAATGCATGTGGTACGAATATCACCATGGTTCATTCAATCGAACCCGGATAAATCGTATACACCCCTACTTGGCAATGATTTATCTCCACCACACTCCACATTGGAGTTCGGATGAATCACATACACTCCTCCTGAGCAATGATTCATCACCACCGACACCATGAATGCATGACAGCAATTATGCATACAACACACATGTATGATAACAATCATACATCTTCACGATCCTCCTGATCACACGTGAGATACCTGCTTACCATCAAACACAGCACAATAAGAAATTCCTCACACGGTGTTCAATTATCTAATTATCTAATTAATCCACTAAAATTACTAAATTAATTATTTTCATCACCAATTCTACATTTCTCAAGTTCTGGCATCTACCCCCAACCTCTCAAACCAAAAGAAACCACTTCGGACACTAAAATGGGAAAGAAATCACGAAACGGTAAACTTCTGTACTCTCACTGGTCATACGCGTATTTCCCTGTGTCATACGCGTATTGCCAGCTCGCTCGCCCAAACCATACACGTAATGCCCCATTTACCTACACCATTACGCGTAATGCCTCCCCCATTACGCGTATTGCCCAAGTTTTCATACGCGTACTGTTACGCGTACGGGCAGAGGGTCGTGCCAAGCCTCCTTTTGGCCCTCCCATACGCGTATTGACCAGATCCATACGCGTATTGACCTACCTGATATGCGTATTACCAGATCTATTACGCAAACTGGATTTCTCTACACCAGTCCATGTTCTGCTACGGGATCCTCACTTTTTCACTCCAATTCAGTCCTAAACTTGTTTCTACATCAATTTTAGGCCCTATCATTCACCTTACATATTTCACCTATCATTACTAATCAAAATTACAGGTCTTAGGTCAGATTTCGTTCTCTCAACCTGCACAAAAACCAGTTCTGCAACATACACATTCATACAGCAGCAACAACGTCAAAATTTCACACAATTCAGAATTGCAACAATTCGATTCACACAGTTTTCATCACAGATTCACATATGCACAACAGATTCATAAAACAACATATATTCATACGAATTCCTACGGGGTTAAGGACTCCTCACTGCCCTCTCATGTTATTACCACCCATATTGAAATATATTCTCCCCCTTACCTCGAATTTACTCAGAAAATTCCTGTGAAAATTGATTCATCAAAGCCCTAGTTCTTCCTTGTTCTTCCTCTCCCTAGCCCTTCTCTTTGTGAAATTCTGATTATGATTAACCCTACTCACTAACCCTCACTAATCTCTGCTTAATGACCAAACTGTCCTTATTTCTCTCCACTAGCCCATTATCCAATTAATTAAATCAGATCTTTAATTTTATAAAAACAATAATATTACTAGTAATGCTACTCTCATAATAATCATAATAATACTAGTAATAATATTAATAATAATAATAATAATAATACTATTACTACTCATACCGCAAAATTATTCTCGACACCTCTAATCTACCCGTCCCACCAAGGACCACACACCTACGCGCTCAACCACACACGCCCTTAACAAGGCCAAACAACAGGAAATAACACGATGATCAAATAATTTAAATTGGGGTGTTACAACTCTCCCCCACTTAAATTATTTTCGTCCTCGAAAATGTACCTGAGGGAAACAATTCTGGATACGACTCTCGCATCCTGCTCTCCAACTCCCAGGTCACACTTCCTCCTGCAGCTCCTCCCCAAGCTACTCTCACCAAAGGAATCTCCTTTGCTTTGAGTTGTTTCGTCTTGCGATCCTTGATCCTTATCGGCATCGCCTCCACAGTAAGATTATCTCTAATCTGCACCTCATCCCTCTGGATAACATGAGATGGATCAGATACATACTTCCGAAGTTGCAACACATGAAACACATCATGCAAGTTCGAAAGTTCAGGCTGCAACGCCACCCTATATGCAACTGCGCCCACTCTTTGCAAGATCTGATACGGTCCAATAAACTTAGGATCCAGCTTCTTTGATTTCAATGCACGTCTAACACCGGTCATTGGGTTGACTCTCAGGAACACGTGGTCACCTTCACTGAATACCAAGTCTTTCCTCCGATTGTCATGATAACTTTTCTGCCTACTCTGAGACGTTTTCATCTTCTCGCGAATCATCTGAATTGTCTCAGTAGTCTGTTGCACAATATCAGGTCCAAGCACCACATTCTCACCGGTCTCATACCAACACAGAGGCGTCCTACACCTCCTACCATACAAAGCTTCGAAAGGTGCCATTCCAATGCTAGAATGGTAACTATTGTTATACGTGAACTCGATCAATGGCAAATGAGTATCCCACGCACCACCTTTCTCCAACACACAGGCTCTCAGCAAATCTTCCAATGACTGAATAGTCCTCCATGACTGACCATCGGTCTGTGGATGATAAGCCGAGCTCAACTTCAATTTAGAACCCAAAGATTCCTGCAGACTCTTCCAAAATTCTGAAGTAAACCTCGGATCTCTATCCGATACTATGCTCGCCAGAACACCATGCAACTTCACAATTATTCTGATATAAATCTCCGCCAGCTTTGACAATGGGAAACTGATATTAATTGGTATAAAATAAGCGGATTTCGTAAGTCGATCCACCACTACCCAAGTAGCATCAAAGCCCCTCGCCGTATTTGGCAACCCAGTAACAAAATCCATAGTAATATTGTCCCACTTCCATTCCAGAATTTCCAACGGTTGCATTAACCCCGACAGTTTCTGGTGTTCTACCTTTGACTTCTGACATATCAAACAAGCATAAACAAACTGAGCTATGTCCCTCTTCATACCGGACCACCAAAATAACTTCTTCAAGTCATGATACATTTTTGTAGTTCCCGGATGGATACTCAAGCTACTTCGGTGACTTTCCTCTAAGATTGCCTTTTTCAATTCCACATTATCCGGTACACAAATTCTGCCCTGAAATCTCAATACACCAACATTATCCACTTTAAAATCATTATCAGGATCACCTCCTTCTGTAGGCATCAAGTCCACTAGCTTCACATCAAGTCTCTGATTTTCCTTAATTACATCCAAGAAGTCATTATTCAGCTTAAGCATACCCAGCCTAACACTCTCCGGTGTAGTTTCACAAACCATACTCAAGTCTCTAAATTGCTCAATCAACTCCATTTCTTTTACCATTAATGCCGACATATGAATTATCTTCCGACTTAGCGCATCTGCTACAACATTAGCTTTCCCTGGATGATAACTCAAGTTAAAATCATAGTCTTTCAAGAATTCCAACCATCTCCTCTGCCTCATATTCAATTCCTTCTGATCGAACAAATACTTCAGACTTTTGTGATCATTGAATGCTTCGAATCTCGACCCATACAAATAATGTCTCCAAATTTTCAATACAAAAACTGCTGTAGCTAGTTCAAGATCATGAGTAGGATAATTCCTCTCATGTACCCTCAATTGCCGCGAAGCATATGCCACCACCTTGCCATCTTGCATCAATACTCCGCCTAATCCTATCTTAGATGCATCACAATACACCACAAAAGGTTCACTTGGACTTGGTAGAATCAATACTGTCGCCGTAGTCAATTTCTTCTTCAATTCCTCAAAAGTTTCCTCACAAGCCGCATCCCAAACAAAAACTTGATTCTTTCTAGTTAAATGCGTCAACGGTAATGCCAAATTAGAAAAACCTTCAATAAACCTTCGGTAATAACCTGCCAAACCCAAGAAACTTCTGATCTCCGTCGCTGTCTTCACTGGCTCCCACTGAAGTACCGCGCTTACTTTAGATAGATCCACCGCTATGCCATCACCAAAAATAACATGACCCAAGAAACTCACAGTCTTCAACCAGAATTCACACTTCGAGAATTTTGCAAACAATTTATTATCCTTCAACACCTACAATACAATCCTCAAATGTTTTGCGTGATCCTCGTCAGACTTAGAATAAATTAGTATATCATCAATGAATACCACGATAACCTGATCCAGATAAGAATGAAAGATACGATTCATATACTCCATAAACACACTCAGCGCATTAGACACTTCGAAAGGCATCACTGCATATTTGTAATGTCCATAGCGAGTCCTGAACGCAGTCTTCTGGATATCATCCTCCTTTACTCTAATCTGATGGTAACCCGACCTCAAATCAATTTTGCTGAAAACACGAGCTCCCACAAGATGATCCATTAAGTCATCAATCCTCGAAAGTGGATACTTATTCTTAATGGCCACTTTATTCAACAGACGGTAATCAATGCACAGACGCATACTACCATCCTTCTTTTTCACCAACAACACTGGAGCTCCCCACGGCGACACACTCGGTCTAATAAACTTCTTATCAAGCAATTCTCCAATCTGGGATTTCAACTCTGCCAATTCTGATGCAGACATCCTGTACGGTGCCATAGATATAGGTCTGGTACTCGGTACAAGATCAATAGAAAATTCAACTTCTCTCGTCAGAGGAAACTCTGTAATATCATCAGGAAACACTTCAGGGAATTCACTCACCACCGATAACTCATTCACTGAAGTCTTACTTTCCACCAATAACGAGGCAAACACTGCAAACATCTTAGCTTCATCCTCCAACAACGTTCTCAACTCTCTGCTAAACAAAGAATCTGCTAATGCTTCCTCTTCCGGTGTAAGAAACAATAACGTCTTCCTAAAGCAATCAATATAAATCCGGTTGAACTTCAACCAGTTCATCCCCAAAATTACATCGAGATTATCGAGTGGCAAACAAATCAAGTCCACTCTGAAATCTCTACCAAACATAGTCAACGGACACTTCAAACACACTAAGGAAGTAACTACAGAACCAATAGACGGAGTTTCAATCGTCATCCTCTGATCTAGAGTTGACGGTACAATTCCTAATCTCTTCACACAATCAACAGAAATGAACGAGTGGGTTGCACCCGTGTCAATGATAGCAATCAAAGGAATATCATTAATAAAACAAGTACCTTTGATGGAGCGCTCTTCATTGGCGGATTGGGTTCCCACCAAAGCAAACACTTTCCCACTGGCTTGAGATTTCTTTGGCTTTTCACAGTGAGTGCTGATATGACCCTTTTCTCCACAGTTATAATAGGTAGGCATAGTGGCCCTACAATCTGCTAAAACATGACCTGGTCGCCCACACTTGAAACACTTCTTCACTTTATTCGGACAATCACTAGCACGGTGACCCGCACCACCACATCTGAAGCACTTGAGAGCATCAGGAACCACTCCTCCCTCCTTTGGTTTCTTCCCCACAACAACTTTCTGTTTCCCTTTGTCAGCTGGAGCACTGTAAGGAGTACCCCTAAACCTCTGCTTACCTTTCCGGTCACTCACGACCTTATAATGAGCAATCCATGCCCTGTTGTCATTATCATAAATCCGGCTCCTGCTAACCAGTTATGGGTAATTCCTTATCTTCTGACAAGCAATGCCCTGTTTGATCTCGGGACGCAGCCCATTCTCAAACTTCCAGCACTTCGAATTCATCGCTTCTTCCGTATTGTAATGAGCACAATACTGCGCCAACTCTTCGAACCAAGCAGTATATTCAGCAACATTCATGCTACCCTGTTTCAGCTCCAGGAACTCAATCTCCTTTGCACTACGAATATCTTCCGGAAAGTAGTTTTCCAAAAACTCAGTCTAAAACACCGTCCAAGTAATCTCAGTACCCGCAGCTTCCAACCTCTGACGACTATTATCCCACCAGGCTTCAGCCTATCCCTCCAGCATATGAGTGCCAAATCGTGCCTTCTGAGCATCACTGCATCCCATGGTCCTGAAGATCTTCTCAACAGCCTTCAGCCATTTCTGTACAGCCTCTGGATCCAAAATACCTCCCTCATATGTAGGCGGCTTATTGCTCTGAAACTGTGCTAAGTCGCGGAACTGCGCACCCCCAGCTTGATTGGCATTCTCTACGCTTGTGCCATAACTTGCATAGCAGCAGCAAGAGCAGCATCATTCCTTTCTTCCATACTGTTCAACAATCAACATACGGTCAGAATACACAACTCACTCCTATTCTAAGGAAAGACTCTACTACAACACCTGGCCGGACGGACCAACCAGGCTCTGATACCAATTGCAACACACCACTTTCCCATTTTACAAAATAAGTAAATATTACAAAAATAATCAGAGTTACAACCAAAAAGTAGGATGCTACATCATTAAAACCATCAACAAAACTCTTTTTCATTAATAAGCAGCGGAAATAATTGTTTTATTCAAAATACAGAAATTTGCCAACAACACCAAAAATCCACATCAATCGTGGTCCACCAAAGTTTCAAATAAAGAATGATACGTAACAAAACAATAAAGAAAAACAAATGACGAAAAACGCCCAAAATCCCGTGTTACGTATCAGAGCGACTCCTAAGACTCGATCAAGCAACACGCACACCATGCACACTCAAGTACCTGGATTATCTGTACTTCCGAAAAAGCACAGACGCAACAAACAACAAAAGGGGTGAGAACTACATTCAATAAATAACGGTGTATAATACATGCTAAAGGTAGTACTCACACAATCATATAACAGAAACACACCATCACGACATACTTGTCAATTTCATTTAGATTTCACCAAACACATAAAAATGCAATGTGACTCAAAACATCGACACAATGCATGTGGTACCAATATCACCATGGTTCATTCAATCGAACCCGGATAAATCACATACTCCCCTACTTGGCAATGATCTATCTCCACCACACTCCACATTGGAGTTCGGATGAATCACATACACTCCTCCTGAGCAATGATTCATCACCACCGACACCATGAATGCACGACAACAATTATGCATACAACACACATGTATGACAATAACCATACATCTTCACGATCCTCCTGGTCACACGTGAGATACCTGCTCACCATCACACACAACACAACAAGAAATTCCTCACATGGCGTTCAATTAGCTAATTATCTAATTAATCCACTAAAATTACTAAATTAATTATTTTCATCACCAATTCTACATTTCTCAAGTTCTGGCATCTACCCCTAACCTCTCAAACCAAAAGAAACCACTTCGGACGCGAAAATGGGAAAGAAATCGCGAAACGGTAAACTTCTGCACTCTCACTGGTCATACACGTATTTCCCTGTGCCATACGTGTATTGCCAGCTCGCTCGCCCAAACCATATGTGTAATGCCCCATTTGCCTACACCATTACGCGTAATGCCTCCCCCATTACGCGTATTGCCCAAGTTTTCATACGCGTACTGTTACGCATATGGGCAGAGGGCCGTGCCAAGCCTCCTTTTAGCCCTCCCATATGCGTATTGACCAGATCCATACGCGTATTGACCTACCCGATACACATATTGCCAGATCTGTTACGCAAACTGGATTTCTCCACACCAGTCCATGTTCTGCTACGGGATCCTCACTTTTTCACTCCAATTCAGTCCTAAACTTGTTTCTACATCAATTTTAGGCCCTATCATTCACCTTACATCTTTCACCTATCATTACTAATCAAAATTACAGGTCTTAGGTCTGATTTCGTTCTCTAAACCTGCACAAAAACCAGTTCTGCAACATACACATTCATACAGCAGCAACAACGTTAAAATTTCACACAATTCAGAATTGCAACAATTCGATTCACACAGTTTTCATCACAGATTCACATATGCACAACAGATTCATAAAACAACATATATTCATACGAATTCCTACGGGGTTAAGGACTCCCCACTACCCTCTCATGTTATTACCACCCATATTGAAATATATTCTCCCCCCTTACCTCGAATTTACTCAGAAAACTCCTGCAAAAATTGATTCTTCAAAGCCCTAGTTATTCCTTGTTCTTCCTCTCCCTAGCCCTTCTCTTTGTGAAATTCTAATTATGATTAACCCTACTCACTAACCCTCACTAATCTCTGCTTAATGACCAAACTGTCCTTATTTCTCTCCACTAGCCCATTATCCAATTAATTAAATCAGATTTTTAACTTAATAAAAACAATAATATTACTAGTAATACTACTCTCATAATAATACTAGTAATAATATTAATATTAATAATAATAATAATAATAATAATAATACTATTACTACTCATACCCCAAAATTATTCCCGACACCTCTAATCTACCCGTCCCACCAAGGACCACACGCCTACGCGCTCAACCACACACGCCCTTAATGAGGCCAAATAATGGAAAATAACACGACGAACAAATAATTTAAATTGGGGTGTTACACAGAATGGGTGGTTGAGTGTGGCTTAGTGCTGCGACTCAAAACCGTTGAATTCCTCCAAATTCCGAGGGCTTGGGCTTCATTTTTTATACAATCTTTAGAAGCCGCGTCTAACTAATCAAAATTTATTATGAAGCGGTGTTTAGGACAATTAGCTCTTTTGAGGGGGGGACTTATTGACTTGGGGCGTTTAGTTGTTGAAAATATAAAACACATGACTAACGCTGCACAAAAAGCTTGTGGGCATTTTTGTTGTAAATGAACTGAGCAGGAGAGCAGGTGTACCTGAGTACCATGATGATGAGATGATCAGTCCAAAATAACCTCTCAGCACTTCGTCTATAGGGAGGTTGCAACACATGCATCAAGTAAAAGCTGCTCCAAATGATCAAGAGGACAATTAAGCTGGAAATGATGAAGGATTCTACCAACCACAAATGCAGAACCAACTAAAGAAAATGCAAGGTCAACAGGCTTCAGATTTTCAAAGAAGAATGGAACTTCACACAATGGGAGTTACAAGGTGGATTACATAGGTTTCACCCACTTTGTATGTTAAACCTCCGAGATTCACTCCTGTATTCCGAGACTTCTTTAATCAGCAAGAAGACCACATGCCGACTCAGATATTAAGAGTTTGGTTTGCAACAGCCGAGGAGATGGAAAATTACTTCACCAACCAAGATCAAGAGCAAGCAAGGAGGAGAGACCATACGCGCGCAGAATGGACTAGGTAGAATAATGACCTCAACAACATAATGAATGACATGCATGATCTTTTCCGCAATGATAATATATAAAAAGACATGTAGTTTTTTTTTAGAAGACTTTATTTTTTATTTTCAATTGTATGCCTAGATAAGAGTAATAGCTACTATAAGTACTCTTCCCCCATTGTATTATTCAGTTAAATTGTCTTTAATGAACAAGTTTGTAGTCGTGTTTCTTTCTGATTTACAAATTTGCACTTTAGCATTGAACAAATGAACCAAAATGAACTTGACCATTAGGAAATAAACTTACAACTTGAAGGCAAATGATGAGAAAATAATCAAAGGACATGTACTCAACCTTCAGATACATCAACTAGTAAGGTTTGATCCAAATAAATTCCATTGTTCGTGGTTCTTTCTTATTGAGTGTATCCATGCATTATTGTTTTATTAGGTTTGATATATCTCTTATTAAATTTGTCTGGTTTGATTGAAATACGCTGAGGCACTTGTTTGTTTATAACTTTGAGCCTTTTTAACCACCTTGTAGTAATAGGTATATCCATTGCTAGCCACTTTGAGCTTAGCCTTTATTTTGGTGACTTAGCCTTACTTTTTAGCCGTATGACTTGAAAGATCTTATCTTTCCGCCCTCTCTTTGGAGTTAGGTAGAATTGTAGTTCTTAAGTGATATGAAAAAGATTAAGTTTGAGGTTGCTCTTGGAAGTGAGCAAAATTTTAAGTTTGGGGTTGGGGTACTAGAGAAAATTGGTCAAAAATTAAAAATTGTGAGAAAATAAGAAGTGGAAAAAGAGACTTCTTCAAAAAAAGATTAAAAGAATGCAAAAGTGCATGATAAGGACCACAAAAGAAAAATCTCTAGTACCATCAAGAAGGAACAAAGGGGTATGATAATAAAATGAGAACTAGATACCTAATTCCAAAGGTTTAAACCTACTTTCCCAAAATATCCTACCCGAACATAAGCCAAGATACAACCGAAAAAACCCTCATATGTGTGTGTTTTGATTTATGTGATGAATTGTATTAGAACATGATCAAGCTAAGAATAAACTATTTTGCATGTTTATTGAAATATTATCTTATCCATTGAGTGATTCAAGGTGATATGAGAGGCAGGTTGAGTACTCGTCAAAGTTTAAGGACATTTTCATAATTTACCGGATGGAAGTTGGAAGCTAGAAAGACGGTCAGGTAATGAAAAAATCATATGGTGGTGTTCAATTGTTATTATGAAACTTGTTTTCAGTCGAAATGTGAGTTACTTGAGGACAAGCAACTATTCAAGTTTGGGGTTGTTATGACAGTCCGTCATTGCATGAATTCAGTTTATGAAATAGATCAAAACAAGTGAAAGAGGAGATAAAAGGAAGAAGAAAGACCAAATAATAATGAAAAAACATCTAAGTGTGAAGAAATAGGGACTTAGTGAAAATCAGGTGAAAAGGGAGCAAAAGTGTGCAGCTACAAGAATAATCACACGCAACATCGCGCGTGCAATATGGATGTATTGGCTATATCGCGCGCGCAATGCAGGTCATCACGCGCACGATGACCCATTTTTATGTGCATTATTAATGTGTTCTGAACCATTCTGAAGACTTTTTAAAGGGGATTTTAACACTTTTTCAAGGGTTACGAATTTCTACACAAGGAGTACGAGTTTTACAGCACCAAAAGTGAATTTTGAGAGCATTGGAAGCCATTGGAGGCCAATCCTTCAAGGGAATTTTTACGCAAACCTTCTTAATTGTTTTTGGTATTGTATTTTAAAATATGAGTAGCTAATTCTCTCTAGGTTAGGTTGTGTTTGTTGAACCTATATTGATATTGTTGGGACATATGTTTGATTTGATATTGCATGAGTATTTTGACCTATAATTCTATTCAATTACTTCTTGTTTATAATGTTTTTTAATGTGAGATACTGTTTTAATCTGATTTTGGGCACATAGGGAATACTGACCATTAGACTATGTGTTGGACCTAGGGCAATTGTTGTGCTTATGTTGGTTGACTAGGGATAGAAAGCCCCGAGTAGTGGCTTAGATTTTAACGCTCTGTTGCATTGCCTAATCCTGCTTACGCTGGTGGACTAGGTGTAGGAAACTCCGAGTAGTGATTAGTGAGCTATATCGCAAGGGATTGGTTATAGCGATTTTGTTAATTCGCCGTGGGATTATAGCGACAATATCATTCATGTAATGCATCAAACATCAACAATAGAAAAATAAGGGGTTTTATACACAACCTGACCACTTTACTATTAATGTCTGCAAACTTATTTTATTTTTGCATTTCAAACTCGACCCCCTATTTATTATTTTCTATGCATTGCATAATTTTGTCTCGTTAAATACCAGTCTGAAGGGGAGGACATGCCACAACAACAACAAAGGGGTTAGAAATCATAAATAATAATAACAAGCATATAATGCAATGTAGGTGTCGCACCTCGAAAAATGATACGACCTTCGCGATAGGATGCGGAAAAAGTTGTTCGAACAGAGTCGCCACCAAACTTTATTCATTCCAATGAAGGAATAGGAAAATATCGGAAAAAAAACCTTTAAGAGATAAGAACATGGTCATCCCAACCACATTCTGGGTTCGGGAGTCGATTACGCAAAGGGAAGTTATTAGCACCCCCTACGTCTGTTGTATTCAATGAGAACCTCTTAGTTCGATTTGTGATGAATGTTGGCTGATGTTATTTATTTTCTTCTTAGCGAGTAATGTGAAAGGTAAGTGAAAAGGGGTTTTTGATTGCTAATGGGAAATTAGTGTTTTTTTAGTAGAGTGCTCACCAAGGATTGGGGCCCTTGTGCCTACGTATTCTCATTGCAAAATGATAAATTAGAGCATCCATAGTTCGGACTACGAGGAAAGGTTTGGATAAGAGAAAGAAAAGGTAGCTCGCCAAGGATTTGGGGCTCTTGTGCCTACGTATCTTCATTCAGACGAGAATGAAGAATCAGAGCGTTCATAGTTCGTGGAACTACGATTTGTTGGTTTGTGTTTTTTAATGAACAAGTGTTTAGATTGCATTCTAACGGTTAAACATTGCATGTGCTTGCAATGGGAGGCTTAAAGTGATTGTTTGTGTTCGCGTTAGAACAGACTACACAATGTTCTTTTGAAGAAGAGTTTGATAGATTAAAGTGTGTTAAGGGTGAACATGTGTCTAGACTGCATTCTAACGGGAAAACCTGGCTTGCTTACTCGCATGGGAGGCTTAAGCGCAAGTTTGTACGCGTTATAAAGGATTAGACAAATGTCTTTTTTTGAGAAATGATTTGAATTTTGATTAGGGTATGTTAAGGGTTTCGATCGCATGGGGGCAAGAAAATGAGGTTCGATTTGTTGAGCGTTTTGAAGGAGAATGACGATTATTTGATAAAAACGAGACGTGGGTCTCACAACCAATTAATCAGGGTATTACCGGGATGTTAGATCCCAATAATACTTTTTCATTCGATTAGTTGAGAAGATTTATTTGATGGACAATGAACTTTCCAAGGATTGTTTAAAGACACCATATGAATGCTAGACTCCAATGGGCCCTCTTTGTCCAAGTAATTAAGGCGAGTGTTTTAAGAATGAAAGATCGAATTACAAACAACCCAAGGCGTGCGCTCCAAGAGTAGTCACTCAAGGATTCAAGGACTGCGAGACTCAAAGAATCCATTCCTTCGTAATTTGATTGAGAAAATGTTTACGTTGTGTTTTAATCGGATGAGTGTCTTAGAAACGAATGATTGAATGAAAAGCAACCCAAGGCGTGTGCCTCAAGAACATTCACTCAAAAAATCAAGGAATGCGAGACTCCAAGAACTTATTTCTTTCGTTATTAATTGAGAAAAGATTTAGGAAATATTAAGTGTCTTAGAAACAAAAGATTGAATGATGAGCAACCCAAGGTGTGTTCCTCAAGAGCGATCATTCAAGGATTCAAGGAGTGCGAGACTCCAAGAACCCATTTCTTTCGTAATTTAATTAGGAAAATAATTTAGTGTTGGAAAATATTGAATTGGGGTAAGAATATTTAATAGAGATTAAGAAAACTTAGCATTAAAAACTAATCATTCTAATTATTTAATTAACACAAGATTACTTATCAATTAGTCATGCAATGAACACATAAAATAAGTAAAACCAGAATTTTATAATTTAGAGATAATAGTATAATTAATCATTGAATCAAATATTTAATCCTAAACTAAATAAAACAATGTCCCTTTTTTATTACACCTAGATCTTAATTGCTTATTAGTTCCCCTATTATGAACATAATTTAAGCAAACCATATGATTTTAAATTAACACAGGCCCAAAGGGCCCAAGGACACATTATACTACAACTTAGCAGACCCGGATCAACATTTCACATTGACCCGAGAGGCCCAAAGCCTCAAAACCCTAAAGGTGCAACCAAAACTCATTGATGGTAACAGACAAAAAAACATGATAGGTCAAAAAACTACTGCAAGTGTCAGCCGCCGAATTAGGAGACGTGTTTGAATAGGAAAAGACAACTCATAAATAATACTTCCTCCGTTCCTTTTTAAGTGCCACCTTTTGATTTTTTACGCATACTAAGAAAGCTAATCAATATTGTTACTTTTCATACAATAATTATCATTTTACCTATAGTACCCTTAGTTATTTATTACATTTATTTTACTTTTTCTCTCTCTGTAATAATTATCTAGGGGTAATTTTGACAAAAATACATTTAATGCTACCTTGAACTTTGCAAGTGACAATTAAAAAGGAACAAAAAATTATTCCAAAAGTGACACTTATAAAGGAACGGAGGAAGTATTAACTAATAATAATAACAATGGAATTATAAACACACGTCACAACTAAATCCCAGATTCCCCTCACCTCTCAAGTCCAAAGTCATTCGTCCTGCTCCCTTCTTCCCTAACGCTTTATTTTTGCGTTCTCTCTTTCTATTTCTGCTTTTCATGATCTTCAACCCCTCTTTTTTTATGAGATCAACCTCTCTTATTCATGGATTCGAAATAAAAAAATGCAAAATCAAGTCCACTCAAATGGCAATCTCAATCATAAACAAAGCATTCCATATCATAAGAGGAATTCAAATAACCCTATCTACAAAATACTTTTGGTTTTGAGAAAATCAGAGTGAATTGCAACGTAATATCATCGGGGGAATTTTAAAACACGTGTGGACAATGAGATCTATAAAATAACACACAGAAAAACAACATAAGTTACCAAATCAGAGATTTGAAGTTCTCAGAATCCGGCGATGTTGAGATTTCGATGAAGATTCCAGCCACCAATGGATTCTTTGGCGAGGTATAATTCTTGATCTTTGTTTTTTTTCCTTTTATTTTACTTTGCTACTGCATCTCTTCCTCCAGTCCTTCCTTTCTATTTTCTTGTATTTGGTTTGCTGTTGTGTGATTATGTTGAGGCTTAAGCTCTCATAGCTCAGAGTTTCGATCTGAAACTTTGAGCAATATTTGATTCTTAGAGCTTTTCTAAATGGTATTTTGGTGGATTTTCAGCAGAGTAACACTAGGTATTTTTTCGTCCTCTTTCAGGTCTTTGAAGGGTGTATTTATAGGAAGGATTGAGGATTGAGGATCTGATGGAATCAAGGATAAGAATAAACAAAAATACGTTATAGAGTCCTTCCCCAAATCCCTAATTTTGTGGGCTGAGTGGGATTGAGCACAAGGTGGTGAAGAATGCTGTTTTAACATGTGAAGCAGATATTTTGACCTTTGTCATATTCGAATTGTATGAATTTGTTGTTTTGGTACTTCTGCCATTTTTGTGTATTCTTTTCCATTTTTGTACTCTGTAATCTTATCCATTGGATTGTTTTGTGATTTTAGGATAATGGTCACGATTTTGCCTTGTAATGATGTTTATTCGAATTGAAATTTATGAATATTTGAATTGTATTGTGTACTTGAATTGTTGTGAATTGCAAACTTTTGTTCATGCCTTTTTGGACCGTTTGATGGGGTGGGGCCAAGGGCTCATGATTTACATGGATTATTTTTGGATTTTTGAGTTGTATTTTTATGTACTGAACATGAATTGAAATGTTGTAGCTGCCAAATTACATAGGACATGTACCAGAATCTATCACCATTTTGCTTTTGTAAAAATATCTGACCCAAGAAACACCAAGATGTCTAAAAATAGTTATGAACAAATTATTTTGGGAAGACTCATTTGTCGCATGGCCTGTACTTATAAACTATAAAATGTATTGCTCTTCACACTCATACGTATCATACATTCGTCGCACATACTCATGGCTTGTTCATATTAACCATTAATCATGACTCCTCTTATTAAATGCCAAGAGTAATGTCTTGGAGTCTCTCTTTTTAAAAAAAAAAACTCTTAAAACTTTAGCTTGTATGATGTCTTTTAGAATCCATTAGATCAAAACTCTCCATGACTTGAAAGTTGAATTTACACTCAACATGGCTTGAAAAGATTTCATTCAAGACTTAAAGCGATCTAATAAGTTGAACTTGGCTTGAAGATTTGATCATGATTCTTCACCAGTAATTCAAATTTTTACATGAATTGAATGTGTATCTTGATCACACCATGAGCCCCTTGAAACCTCTTGACATATATTCGAGAAAAACTCTGATTACCACTTGCCAAATTAAAATCCAAGGCAACTTCTTATCTTGAGACATGAATGGTCATGGATTTGAACTTTTAATTAACAATGCAAATAGATTTGAAACAAAGCTTGATTATTCGTCAAATTTTGATAAAAAATGGACTTATGACAAGGTTCATTCTAATTTGAATCCCAATGGCTTGAACACAAATTGATTTTGTCTTGAAAAATCTAACGGCTTAAGGCCAACCTCGAGACAATCTTAAGCATGGCCTTGAGAAAACGAGTTCTAATCATCGTGCTTGACCAACCTGAGATATGACCTTTTGCTCTTGCCTCCTCCTGAATTCAAACCACTTGCCCAAGCATGTAATCAAAATATGCACTCACAAGGATTCTATGACTTAAACTTTGGAGGATCATGGCCAAAGGCCAGATGACCATCTAAAGAAAGATCATGAAGTAACATAAACACTTGGTAAAGAAAAACAATAAGGGTAGGACAAATTTGGGGTATTACAGTAGGATAATAACACAACATCCTCTACACATTTTCATTCATAGTATATCTCATGACAATCTCACACCCATACTCATCAATAAATCACAACTCAACAATTATGCATATAACTCGTTATGCAATGCAACTCATGCATATGCATGTCGTACCAACTCAATATTTGGTTCTCTCTGGAACCGGGTCCCCTCTTCTGAACCCATGAGCCCCGTCTTCTGAGCTCCAAGCCCCCTCTTCTGAGCTTGGGACAAGCCACCAGTCCCCCTCTCTAAACTAGCAGACACGCCTCTTGACACAACTCGTATGATGCATGATTATGTCATCAAATCAATGTGTTAAGACCCCTCTCTGATCCTAACATAAATGCATTGACAACTCAAGTAATCCCCTCTTTGGATTACATCACACCAAAATCACAAAATACACATTATCAATCAACAGTGCAACACAACATGCTAATAATTCATCTTAAAAGAATTATATCTCAAACAACACATAAATTTAATCAACTTATTGTGCAAACATAATGATCACGACAATTAATCATACAATGTTCAATATACAACATCAAAACATAAATAGCATGCAACAACATAGTTCCCCCTTCGAACTACCACCACCACAACAACAATTATGCATATTCACATACAAGAATCACACTAACTCACAACCAAATTTATGCACACAAAACGTCATCTTTCCCAAACAGAGTCACAGATCTCAAGTTATGATATTTTTTGTTAAGCAAGTTTGTCGCTAAGTCCTGGAATCTGTGGATAAATATCCAGAAATTTATTTTTCTGCATTTTCCACCATAAAAGCCCTTATGGACCTCCGATTTCGATTCCTTAAAAAACCTCGATCTCAAAATTTGACATACATCAATTATCCAATGATTAAAACCACAAATTCACAATTTATCACAGATTTATACCAACAAAATCATGTATTTTCATACTTTCACATTTACCCCAAATATTTCAAACCTTCCAAATGGTGGAAAATATTAACAATTTCAAAACAGTAATCACATACCACATTTTACACAAAAATACACATCAATTCAGCCAATCAACATCATAATATCATAGAAACTCAAAATTTTGTGAACAACACAATGCCCTATTTGAGGTTAAGGACTCCTCAACCCTACTCCTCATGCATAAGCCATATTGAAAGTTATTCGCCCCCATACCTTGTTCTTATAGCAGCAATGGTTGATTATGTTCTTAGTTCTCTTATCTTTTATGCTAGCTCTCCTCTTGCTCTTCTCTTTGCCCTAGTACTTTCACTCTTCCGATTCAGGTACTGCCAAAAACCCTCTAACTCTCTAACTTTATTTTTATAATAACAAAAATCATAAATTTTGGGTTTACCTTTCTAACCTCACTAACTCACAAAAACCCAACAATGCCCTTCCTCTTTCATTTTCTATATTTAATTACTCTATTCTTATTATCTCATCTCTAATAACAAAATAATTAAATTTACTAAAAATGCTACTACTCATATTATTTCATTTAATAATTAAAACACTATTATTTTAATTATTCCATTACTTCTACACTATCACCATACTACTCTATTCTTCCCAACCATCTCAATACACCCCACACACATAAATGAATATTCAATTTAAATCAATATGTAAAATCATATAACCTCGCTAAATCACTCAAATACACAAATTAATTTAACTAAATGATTAAACGGAAAAAAATCGGGGTTTATTATAACTCTCCCCCACTTAAAGGATTTTCGCCCTCGAAAATCACCTTAAGCAAACAGAGTCGGATACGACTCCCTCATTGGACTCTCTAGCTCCCAAGTCACGTTTCCACCAGCATGTCCTCCCAAAGCTACCTTCACCAAGGTAATCTCTTTACCACGCAACGGTTTCACTTCCCGATCCTCTATCTCCATGGGTGATAGCTCAACAGTCAAGTTATCTCTCACATGCACATCATCCATTTGTATCTCCTCAACTAAGACACATGAAACACATCATGAAGATTAGCAAGCGACGATGGTAAAATAATCTGATAGGCCACCTCTCTTATCCTCAGCAAAATTTTGTATGGACCAATGAAATATGGAGTGAGCTTTCGAGACTTCAAAGCTCGACCAACACCAGTTATCGGAGTAACTCTAAGAAACACATGATCTCCCTCTTGGAACTCAAGTGATTTCCCCCTCTTGTCATGGTAACTCTTCTGGCGACTATGCGACGCTTTCATCTTCTCTTGAATCATTTTAATCTTCTCTGTCGTCTGTTGGATAATCTCATGCCCAATTACAACACTCTGTCCCGATTCATACCAACACAAAGGTGTCCTACCCTTCTACCATATAACGCCTCAAATGGTGCCATTCTGATACTCGAATGGAAACTGTTGTTGTAGGTAAACTCTATCAATGGTAAAAATCCTTCCCAAACACCTCCTTTCTCGATCACACAAGCTCTCAACAAGTATTCTAAAGATTAGATAGTCCTCTCCGTTTGACCATGTGTCTCAGGCTCATAAGCAAAAAACTCAATATTAACTTCGTACACAACGCTTTCTGCAAGCTCTCCCAGAACCTTGAAGTAAACCTTAAATCTATATCATATACGATATTTGAAGGAATACCGTGCACACTAACAATCCTCTCAATATATATCTCCGCTAGTTTCTCCAATGGATAATTAAGTCTCATCGGTATGAAATAAGCTGATTTAGTCAACCTGTCAACGATGACCCAAATCGTATCACAACCTTTCGATGTGCTCCGTAAAACAAGCACAAAATCCACCGAAATGATGTCTCATTTCCACTATGGAATAGATAATAGCTGCATCAAATCCAATGGCTTATAATGCTCTACCTTTGACATCTAGCAAGTCAAACACGCATACACAAAACTAGTAACCTCCTTCTTCATTCCTAACCACTAAAAGATCCTCTTCAAATCTTGATACATCTTAATAGAAAAAAAATGAATACTTATGCCACTTCTAAGACCTTCATCAAGAATACTCTACTTAAGGTCTTGCATATACGGGACACACACATGGTCTCAGAATCTTATCACTTCATTCTCGTCGATTCTGAAATCACCACCTTGACCTTGATTGATTAAAGTCAATTGATCAATCAATTTCAAGTCCATATCCCGCCCTTCTCTAATTTCTTCAAGAATACCATTGGTAAGCTTTAACATACCTAACTTCACACTCTACGGCGTGACTTCACAAACCAAACTCAAATCTCTAATTTCTTCGATCAGATCCAACACTCTAGCCATTAATGTTGATATATGCAAAGTCTTTCGACTCAATGCATCAGCTACGACATTGGCCTTACCAAGATAGTAACTTAAACCAAAGACATAATCCTTAAAAAAATCTAGCCATCTTCTCTGTCCCATTTTCAACTCTTTCTGTTTGAAAAGATACTTCAAACTCTTGTTATCATTGTACACCTCGAATCTCTAACCAAACAAATTGTGTCTCCAAATCTTTAGCACAAACACCATTGCATCCAACTCTAAGTCATGTGTCAGATGATTCCGCTCATGCATTTTTAGTTGCCTTGAAGCATAAACTACAACTTGATGATTCTGCATCAACACACCTCTAAGTCCCATCAAATAAGCATCACAATACACAACTAAAGACTCAGTAGGACTCGGCAAAATCAGACCAAGAGCCGACATCAAATTTTTCTTGAGCTCCCGAAAACTTTCTTCACATAAAGAATTCCAAACAAAAGCTTGACCTTTCCTTGTTAGTTGAGTTAACAACAAAGCTAACTTAGAAAAACCTTTAATAAACTTGCGATAATAACCAGCCAATTCAAGAAAACTTTGAATATTAGTAACAAACTTCGGAGTCTCTCACTGTAACCCCGCATGAACCTTTGAAGGATCAACAACAATCCCGAGGCACTATAAATCACATGACCAAGGAAACTCACTTCCTTTAACCAAAACTCGCATTTAGAAAATTTGGAAAATAACTTCTTCTCTTGCAAAATCTCTAATACCAATCTCAGATGATCTGCATGCTCGTAATCTGTCTTCAAATAAATCAGGATTTCGTCGATGAACACAACCATAAACTTGTCTAAATACTGATGAAAGATCCTATTCTTATACTCCACGGACACACCCGGAGCATTAGACACATAAAACAACATCACTTAATACTCGTAATGACCACACCTCATCCTGTTTGGAATATCTTCAACCTTTACACGAATCTGATGATAGCCAGATCTCAAATCAAACTTCCTGAAAACACAGGCACCTATTAATTGGTCCATTAAGTCATAAATCCTCAGAAGTGGATAATTATTCTTAATAGTTACTTTGTTCAACTATGGGTAGTCGACACATAACCTCATGCTACCATCCTTCTTCTTGACTAACAACACTAGCGCACCCCATGGTGAAACACTCAGACAAATAAACTTCTTCTCAAGAAATCCTCAATTGCCTTTTCAACTCACTTAACTCTAAAGCAGGAATTTGATAAGGAGCCATTGACACCTGACTTGTACCTGGTACCAAATCTATAACAAACTCAACCTCGCGTTCTGGCGGAAATTTATTGATGTCTTCAGGAAACACTCATAGAAAATCACAAACAATAGGAAGATCACGAACTACTCCATTGCACTTGGCTTTTAACGAGGCTAACATCATCAACACTTACGCATCATCCCTTAAGGTCTCCCTTACTTGCTTAGCTGATACAAACATATCTTCATCTTCAACCAACTCTGAGAACGTCACTATCTTATCCAACAACTTGTACTTTTGCAAACAACGACACGACAAACTAACTTTCCACATCTAAAATATCTCAGAGAAGCAGAGGCTTCTCCCCCACTTGTTTCAATCCCGCTCCTATAGACAAGCAGTAAGAAAAAAATGAGTAACGACAGTGTTTCACACATATGTCGCATACTATGGAATAAGCAACATTACAAAACCTGGTCGGACGGACCGACCTGCTATGATACCAACTATGTAGCACCCTATTTCCCCCTGCATAAATTATACACTAAAATGAGAGTATTCACACAATCAAATAGGATTTCATACATTCTCTTTTCAAAACATACATGCCATGTAACACTTTATGAAATAAAATAATAATCAACATATTCACTTAGGGTGTCATCGCATGCTCACCTTTACTTAGGGTATCATCGCAGTGGAATTTCTCATCAACAAAGCATGTAATCAATAAATGATTTAATTTCAAAGACTTTATAACATAAACGAAACCATAATTGCATTATCTTTAAACATAAAAACATCAACCATGAGAGTATACTTTAACTCTCTACTCAACATAATAGAAGATAAATCACAAACATTCCCCCAGTGTTACATATCATAGCACGTAAACCAAACTCAGAAAGAAAAAGATGAAGAAGCAACCTCTCTCCATCCTTCCAGTCTAAGTAGCTACTCGATTAATTACTTATTTGTACTCTGAAGGGGAGCACATACCACAACAACATCAAATGGGTGAGAAATCACAAACAATAATAATAGGCATATACTGCAAGGTAGGATAATAACACAACATCCTCTACATAATTTCATTCATAGTATATCACATCACAATCTCACACCCAAACTCATCAATCAATCATAACTAAACAATTATGCATATAACTCATTATGCAATGCAACTCGAATATGCAACTCTATGCATATGCATGTGGTACCAACTCAATATTTGGTTATCTTTGGAACTGGGTCCCCTCTTCTGAACCCATGAGCCCCCTCTTCTCAGCTCCAATCCCCCTCTTATGAGCTTGGGACAAGGCACTAGTCACCTCTCTGAACTAGTAGACATGCCTCTTGACACAACTCATACGATGCATAATTATATCATCAAATCAATGTGTTAAGACCCCTATCTGATCCTAACATAAATGCATTCACAACTCAAGTAATCCCCTCTTTGGATTACATCACACCAAAATCACAAACTTAACATTATCAATCAACATTGCAACACAAGCATGCTAATAATTCATTTCAACAGAATTATATTTCAAACAGCACATCAACTTAATCAAATTATTGTACAAACATAATGATCACACCAATTAATCATACAATGTACCATAAACAACATCAAAACATAAATCGCATACAACAACGTAGTTCCCCCTACGAACTACCACCACAATAACAACAACTAAACATATTCACATACAAACAAGCATCACACAACTCAAACATTCATACACCATATACAACCAAATTTATGCACACAAAACATCATCTTTCGTTAATCATATAACATCACCAAATAACATTATCGATTTAACTATAACAATTAAATAATTTTTCTAAATTAATAACACTTAATAACCCAATGTAATCATGCAATTACATCTAAGTCACTCAAAACAAGCCCAACAATAGTTAACATGAATTGCACGACAACACAACATATAAAACCTAACTCAGCATCTAGAAACACAACCATCGACATTACACCTTAATTAAAATAGTATATTCATGTTATTAAGTGCACATTCAGCCTCTTAAGGTATCACCATGAGATAGTACTACGTATTAGCTTTCCAACACTTTGAGTCGCGTCCTAAACAGAGTCACAGAAATCAAGTTATGATATTTTTCGTTAGGCATAGAGGAAGTCATGAGGGTTGACTGGCGTCCCCTAGAACTGAGTATTCTCCACGGCCAGTTCGTCGCTAAGTCCCAGAATCTGCGGGTAAATACCCATAATTTATATTTCTGCATTTTCCACCATGAATGCCATTTCAGACCTGTCATACCCCAAATTTGTCCTACCTGTGTATAACCTTCAACTGTACATCCATCCACTAATCATCATTAAAAAAAATATATATATGTTGTTCCTGCTCAAGGTTTTGCTTGGGCGAATCGGACTTCAGGCAAGTTTGTCAGGTCTGGTATATGTGTAGTGTAAACTGAGGTGCAATGGTCATTGATTTAATCTGTCAGTTAGACAAAGGTTTGTTGCAAGACCAAGGTCAGAGTTTGTAGCAATTCAGATGGTGTACACTCCAATTAGGGTTGATGTGTCAAGTTAAGATGGTTGTGCATGGGTCAAGTTATCAAGAGGTTCGCGTGAAGTTTAGGGTTCATCAATACTTAAGTGGCAAAATCGGGTGGATTTAATGAGTCAAGGCGCCAATTCATTCTCATTTCAGAATTAATTCAAGATTGATTTATCGTTTCGAATTTCAAAGATATTCAATTTGTTTCGAGTGTGGTGTCAATATGAAAAGTTTAAGTTTCAATCCTTAAGGGTTCTTTCTAATCAAGTTTCACAAGCCATACATCATCATCATTTCAAATTCAATTGTAATTCCGAGTTTGTTTAATAAGTGAGGTGCAACTAGCATTGTTACTCCAAGCCCATATCAATTTGTCCTTATTAGAATTTCAAAATCCAAAAGGCCATGAAAAAATGTTTTCTAAACAATTACAAATTCAAGGTCTACATTCATACCAAAAAAAAGAGTCTACAATTGATTCATTACAAGGAAAAGGTCCAAAGTCCATCACCAATTTTTCCCACAAGCACATACATTATGAGCCAAAATACAATATAACACAAAAAAAATCTACTCCTCATGAACCTTGATTCACCACTATTCTTCACACGATGCAGTCTTGCCAAACCGATGTCTCCAGACATGCTTCTGGTAGCATATGCATCAACAAAGCCCTCAACCTCAAACAAACCATCACGCAGCCTGCATCATTCTCCCCTGCGACACAATCACCATGACAAAATTTTTTTCAAAAAAATGCCACTTTACAAAACCACTACCTACATAATACAAAAGCAGCTGGTAACATAATGAATCACTCGCATCACCTTCATTCAGCTAACCAAAACAGGCCCCACAACAAACCCTTCATTGCAGCCACAAAACGCACACAAACGAAAAAAGAAATTCCACCTCACAGCCTTGCCAAATTTCAAACGCAGCAGCAAAAAATGTCGTATGACAATACCGTTTCGCAATTTTCAATTCATTCCCTATTTTACCCTCCACCTCTTCCATAAATAAGACCCCATTTTCCCTCATTCTACAAGCTATTTTTTAGCCAAAGACACCCTGCAAAAGTCACTCCTCAACCGTCATCAATATAATCTCTTTCATCCCAAATCGCACAACAACTTAAATCAAACTTCTGAAGCACTATCCAAACACCCTTCAATAATTTCGAAATCCACCCCCATTCAAATCTTAGAACCCAAAAAACCAGAAAAGAAGGAGAAATGAATTGAGACGAAACCAAAGCAAGAACGGAACAAACCTTTACAAATCTGAAAGTGAACCTGAGACGAACCAATTTCAAATCCAATGCGGTTCGAAGAAGCGATTCAAAGGGAGAAGAAGGTTGGACCGACTTGTTTTCCCGTATTTCACGTTGTCATTTTCTTGACGCGATGATGATATAGACCTTCTGAGCGAATCGTAGCGGATATCCCATGGCTGCCGCAAATTTGACGCGATGATGAAGCACAATTCTGAGCGTAGTTTTTTTTCTCTCCATAGTTTGTGTTTGTGAAATAATACCTAATGGAGTTATGAAGAAAACTGTGCCATGCTTTTTAATTTGGTTTTATTTTTATGCTGAGTTTTTTTATTTTAACAAGGCTCTATGACTTGGTTTGGGCTTTACTAAGCCCATGAAGTCTTCCGTCCAAACCACACTGTTTTTCAGCACTCTCCTTATCTCCTTTCTTTGTTTTTTAATTAATTTCTTTTTTTATTTGTTCTACTTTTATTAAAAAGGTTTCTAATATTTTGTTTTAGATTTGATGAAGTTTCTTGGTAAATAATTTTTTATTTTTGATTTCCATTTTGAATTCCTATTTGGGCCAATGATATAACAAAAGATCTCGATTTAAAATCTTGATCAATATGAGGCCATTTTTCTTTTTTTATTGGTCATTGAAAGTCAAAAATCAAAGATTATTGATTTATCGATTTAAATCTTGATTAAGACGAGACCATTTCGATTTTCATTTCATTTTTGCATTATCTTCTTCTATTTTCATTTTCGATCGATGAAGTCTTTCTATTCACGAATGTTGATTATTGAAGCGATTAACCTTCATTATTTCAAATTTGTATGAGTAATTATCGAGATTACTTTCTATACTTTGGGATCGTGATAGGTTACCTTCGATTAATCGACGCAAGTTTATGATTAAGACGAGATCTTCACCTTTTTCTGTTCGTGTGGTACGATTTCATTGGAGAATGATCCTCAATATCATTTCTCTATCGTGTTTTAGCACATAGATCAAATTGCGCAATCTCCTATAGTATGGTCTTCGTCATAGATCGTGCTACGATGGTTTAGTGATACATGTCCCGTATCGAAAAGTGATTCTTCGTCGCCCAACCCGATGTTTGCAAGCCCAAGGATGGTTTTAACCATCGTGGATCATTTGCTCTAACAACTAATCAACTAACAATTAACTTTACTTTCCATCAATATTATCTTGATTTTATTTTCCGTTAAATATTATCTTGATTATATTCATATTATTCATATTGTTCATATCATATTCATACTTGTTCATCTAACCCTCTACTTGTTTCTTTGTTCATACCTTAATCAAAACACAATAACAATTATTGAAACAATAAAAGCCTAATTGGTGGACTGTTGGTTACTCAGACCTTATACAGAAACCCTAGCAAAGGAGCTTTTGTCCTACTCTTGCACAAGGCTTAGTTTAGGACATTCCGCACACACACGACTTTCTCTTGGGCTACCTTACAATGAGACCTTTTATTTCATGCAATCCCATGTACTTTACATGTACCCCTCTCCCATTCCGATGTACGCATTAGTTATTTCTTTGATTGTGGTTTGTTTACTAGGAGCACCCCTAGGGACTAGCATAGACAACCCATTTTCAAACTAATTCTCGATTTGTCATCGAGCCATTTTCAAAACACCCCCGTAAGTCGATAGCTTGTTAGCATTCGCCATCAACCATTCTCGCATTTCATCGTGGTTTCGTTACTGGGAGCACCCCTAGGGACTAGGATCGATTCTCACCCATTTTCATCAAGCTCTCGATTTGTTGCCGATCCATTTCCAAACGAACCATTTTCAACCAAACTCTCGATTCGTCGTCGAGCCATTTTAAATCAACCTCTAACCAAACTCTTTTCAAACTAACAAAGCGCATACCAATAAACCCTTGATCCAACGTCAAGTAGATTTTCACAATAAAAATTCAAAATGACTAACAACTATCGAAACACTTTTTAAGGTGAAAAATGGGGGTTCAAGTCTTTGATCTCCCTTTGGTTGCTTGGATGCGAGTTCTCTTACTCGTGTGTGAGCAATTGACGCCTCTTAAACACTTTAACTCTCCCTCTTTTCGTGGGCGTACCACGAACTACGACTGCTCTGATTCTTTATTCTCATCCGAATAAAGATACATAGGCACAATATTGCGATAATCTTGGCGAGCACACTTCTACCCATCTTCCGTTTACCCCTTATCCTTCCCCGTAATCAAACTACGATTGCTCTGATTACTCATTCTCGTCCGAATGAGCATACGTAGGTACAAGGTCCCCAATCCTTGGCGAGCACCCTAACCTAAAACCACCCATTTCCCCTTAGCATCATTTCCTTTTATCTTGCCGTTTAGCATTTATTTTTGAGAAGAAAACAAACAAGCTTAGCTAAAGAGCATCACGATTCGAATAAAGAGGTTCCCGTTGAGTACAACAGACGTGAGGGGGTACGCGTACCTTCCCCTCACGTAACCGACTCTCGAACCCGGAATATGGTTGCGAAGACCATGTTCTTATTCCTCCCTTAAAGGTTTTCTCGATATATTCCTTTCCCTTTTTTGGGATAAATAAAGTTCGGTGGTGACTCTGTCGAACCGTTCCGCGCCTTTCACGCGAGGGTCGTGTCTTCGATGAAGCGATTTTCTCGAGGTGCGACAACTGGCGACTCTGCTGGGGACCATTTGCTCCATGCAAGAGAGAGTCAAACCTATCTTGATTCGAATCGCGGGCTTGTTAGTTTCGTTTATCTGTTTTCTTCTCGCTTATTTATTTTCTTTCCTATTTCCTTATTTGTGTTAACTTTTGTTGCATTGTTGGGTTGTTCTGATATTGGGGACTTTATCTACACCCGAGTCCGAGTATAACCCTAGGATTAGGATGGTGGTTGTGTAGTGGAGGCTTGCGTGGTCTCTTCCGCGTGAGTTGAAGCGAAAACCCCACTTGGAGTAGATTCCCTTGGATATGTTATTATTGTGGTGTTTCTTCGCCAGGGCAGTACTGTATTCCAGCCTGAATCGTTGATACCAAGGACCATTACCCCTTTTATCCATGGTGGTTGGTAGAACTCCTTTTGGGTTAATACGAACGCCCCAATTAGATGAGATCCCTTGAACTTATTACTTCCTGACAGTAATATTTTCAACCTTGATCTATAACTCTGAGGACCTACATAGAACCCATGTGTCGATGGTTGTGTAGTGGGCGCCTCCGAGGAATCTTTCTCGTGGGGAAGAAACGAAGACCTCACCTAGATGAGATTATTTCGAGGATATTATAGTCGGATGTCTCTTCGTCTTGGCTATAATGTTTTTGAAATATATCCATGACTCTAGGCACCTACCCGTCTTAGAAACCTACCCGTGGGCTTTCTTTGATCCGAGTTATGGTTCTCGACCCGTTCATCCGACCAACCTCAGAACTGTTTGAACCTGTGATCTGCGATCCTGGATCTTGCATCTTGAATTGCATCTCATGTCATTGCATTGCATTGCATTGGTTATGCATCTTGCATTGCATTTCAACTTCAGGATCTCACTTCAACTTCCTCCCTTCTCCAGTAAATCAAGCTGATTCCTCGACACCAGTACGCAACTCGAGCCAACACTAGACGAATGATGGAACAAATTCAGCAAGAGCAAGCCACCTTTAGAGAGGAGTTGGACTCTATTAAAGGAAAGATTGACCAGATTCTTAAAGCCATCACGATGGCTCGAAAGGAGGAAGAAATGCGTGAAATCGTTGCCGCCAACAACAACAATGTTCCTATACAAGGATCAACCTCAAGGCTCTCCGTTTCTGTTCCCAACCCTATCACTTATGGGATACCAATGAACTTCACTCCTGCCGCTGAAGGAGCCACTGCTCAACCACTTCCAATATCTGGGGTTACTGTTGGAGCCATTCCTCAAGCCTAACCTGCTGTCACTCAGATTCCAATCCCTCATGCTGAGGATAATCTTCAAGATCAGTGTGACGAAGTGCAAAATTATCATGCTGCTATCCCACTTGTCAATCCTACTGATGTTCAAGATTCAGAAGCCATCAAAATGTGTCGTGATCTAGCTGAGAAACTCCGAGTCATGGAGGGGTACAACTCAAATTCTCTGAATGCTTTTGAAATGTGCTTGGTGCCAGATGTTGTCATTCCTCCCAAGTTTAAGGTGCCAGAGTTCTCAAAGTACAAAGGCCTCAGTTGTCCAAATATTCATCTGAAGATGTATTGTCGCAAGATGGTTGCCTATGCCAGAAACGAAAAGCTAATGATTAATTGCTTCCAAGACAGCTTGTCTGGAGCATCACTCGAATGTTATACGCAGTTAGAGCATAGCAGTGTGCGCACTTGGGCTGAGCTAGCTGATGCATTCATCAAGCAATACAAATATAACACTGATCTTGCTCCAAATCGTACACAACTTCAGAGTATGGCTCAGAAGGACAACGAATCATTTAAGGAGTACGCATAATGCCGGAGAGAGCTAGTCGCAAGAGTGCATCCACCTCTGGTTGACCGTGAACTGATTGACATCTTCATGGGTACCTTGCAAGGTCAATACTATGAGAAGCTAATTAGTAATGTTTCTGCTGGATTCTATGACTTGGTGATTGTTGGTGAGAGAATTGAAGAGGGTCTGAAGAGTGGAAAGATCCAAGGAGGTTCTAGCAGTCAGTCTGCAGCCAAGAAGTTCTTCAATGGATACAAGAAGAAAGAGGGCGAAACAAATGTCGTCTCTGCTCAGAAAGGGCAAGCTCAATAACAAGCTCCTTCTCAAATTCCTTTTAAACTCCCCTACTTTCATTATCCATATGTTGCTGCTGCGCAATATGCTCTAATGCCTTATCAGCCAGCTGTTTAAGCTGTTCAAGCTCCAATGCCTCAGCAACAGGCTCCTTAGTAACAGTCCTACAATCAACAAGGGTATCAGTATCCTCCTCAGAATCAACAACAACGAGCTGCTCAACAACAGTGTCAGCCCAACCAACACAGGACAAGGAGGCCAGATAGAAACTTAGATCATCTGCCAACGACATATGCTCAGATCTTTGCTCAATTGCTGGAGAAGAGAGCTGTTACTTTAAGAGACCTTGCTCCTATGACTGTCATCCCCCCAGACTGTGCTGCTAATGCTCATTGCGAGTTTCATAAGGGCACTCCAGGGCATACGATCAAGGACTGCAGAGCTTTCAAACACAAAGATCAAGACCTGATTGACTCAAAGTTTCTCACATTTAATGGGAAGGCTCCAAATGTCATCAACAACCCTTTGCCACCGCCAAGCTAAGGCCAGCTTCAAATTAAGTCAAGTCAAGTTCATCTCCCCGAAGAAGGCAGTCATGTTGCCATCCCATCATTTGCGTTATTGTTATTTTGTCTGTTGTTTATTTAAGTACTGTATGCTTTAAACATTGTCATTCATATTTGATTTTGTTAATGTAGTGACTATGCATGTTTTGAATTAGTTATGTCATATTCACTCATTTCTTCCATTTATTGCAAATCACCGACACATATTATCCACTTCACTCTTTATCAAACTGTTGTTTAGCAATAATTGGAGGGAGGATGATGACATCGAATTACCCATATTTGCAAACCGTATGCTTTCGGACAAAATCTTGTCGATGATGTACAGGCATTGTTTCAATTCCCTAAACACTCGAGAGACAAGGAGTTAATCCCTAGTTAACCACTTCGATCCAAGAAGTAGCAGTTTCCTTCAGATATTCAAACCCTTACACTCAACCTATGGCAGGGTAGTGTTCAGTTAATCCAACTACGCACCTGAATCACAAAACAAACTCCAAAAGAAATGTCGGTTGTTCACCAAATACCCATGAATTGGCAGTCACCATCCTCCAACAAAATCGAAAAAATAAAAAAAAAATCAAAAGCCTGCTAAGTCGAGCACCTCAAAAGGAGACTTAGGCAAAAATCAAGACAATCCCGATGGACTCAAAAAGCGAAATCAGTCTATGTAAAAGATGAGATAAAAAACAAAACCAAATGAGGCCCTCAAAACCTCAACAAAAACAAAATAAGATCTAGTGGCCACCATGTCAAAACTAAAGGGTCACTGACATTCATACAAAATAAGGTGACTGTCATTTCAAGCATACCTTAAATCATCACGCTTACACCGTCAACCCTTTTGAAAGACAAACATGTGCAGGATTAACTGAACATAGGACTGGAGTTCATCACGAAGAAGGGGTGGGTACAAATCAAATTTGAGCCTATTATCCTTTATTTCATAACACGTGAACCAGACCACGTTACAACCCTCGAAAGGCCTAATTGAGGCGAGGTTTATTCTGAAAGCATACTATTGCAAGGTTGGGTAAACTGACTCCCCACATGTTTGCTAATCTTCAGCATTGGTGTCATTCTCCTTGCTATATCTTTCACACACCAACAAAATTAGCACCACGTCTGGACTAATGGTCCATTCATCTCACTATCATAACACTCTGATAAATGACACTTTTGCAAAACTTGTATGAGCATTGCATTAAGATTACCATTTGTGAATGATCAATTTTAAGTGCAAATCAGTGCTATACATCAGAGCAACTCTAACAAGGGGCAATCAAAGAGGAACTTGAACTTTCAGTGGTGCCGACCCGAAGCAAAACTCCCTCAAATTCTCAGGCTATGGAAAATCATTCAATAGGCTCAATCAGGGGCAAGTCATATCGAAATCATCACATCAAAGCTCAACTTTAAAAGATTAAGTCACTTCAGAACTGGTTAATCTGGGGCAGACCATTACCATGTTCAGACTGGGGCAAAACCCATTGCAGTTGGCCATCCTGACCATTAAGTATAAGAGTCATGGTCTTCTCAGAAACGACTTGTCAATAAGTGATCAAACTCGAGGCATCAAGAGCATATTTGTTTGCTTCAATCATGGCGTCTTCAACGGACTGAGTGTCGAGGAAATCAAACCCTCCCTCCACCCGAAGTCTAATCCGCATTGGCAACTACCCAAAAGTCCATCATGCTGGCACCCTTCGCAACACATCCAATCACCCGTTGTAGCGAGCGATTTTGGACGTGGTTCTTAAGCACTGCCGCTCTGGGGTACTACAGGTCAATTCATTTTTTATCCTATTGAAGCTGGTGAAGGAAGGGAAATAGATGTCTCCAATTAACCCTGCTTGCACACTGAGTTTGAACAGCGGTCTGTTCGGTTACAGATGCTATGTGGAAGTGGGGCCTCTCTCTGCTTTTTTTTTTTCAGAACGAAATACTGGGGTTGTTCATGGGGGAATTTATTAGGACACTGCACCAGATTGGATGAAGGTAGGGGACTTTGGCTTTTTTTATTAGTGTGCTCGCTAAGATTCTTTTGCAATCTTATGCCTACGTATTCCCAGGATAGGGAAATCAGAGCGATCGTAGTTCCTCCTATTCTATGGGAGGAAATGGTGTTTTGGTGTCTTGTTCAAAGCCCAAGACGTGAAGCTAAAAGTGATTTGTATCTTGTTTGAAGCCCAAGATGTGAAGTTGAAGGTGATTTTTTTGTATCTTGTTCAAAGCCTAAGATATGAAGCAAAAGAGTCTATTTGTATCTTGTTTAAAGCCCAAGATATGAAGCGAAAGGGTTTTGACTTTAAAGAGAATTTGTCATCTCTAAAGGGGAGTGGTTGATGTTTGTATGTTGTGAGCAAGGCACAACTTTGATGCTAAAAGGTTGATTGACTCAATCGGGGTTTTCCTTATACAAAGCCTAAGAGGAGGATATTGGCCTAACAAGAGGGTATTTTTATGTGTCTTGTATGAAGCCCAAAAAGGAGGCTAAAGGTTTGACTCAACAAGAGAGTCTTTTATACTCAACAAGAGAGTTCTTTGTATCTCGTATGAAGCCCGAGATGGAGGCTAAAAGGTTTGTGACCCAACAAGAGGGTTTTTTTTACTCAACAAGAGAGTGCTTTTGTATCTCGTACGAAGCCCGAGATGGAGGTTAAAGGTGATTGACTCAATAAGAGAGTCTTTTATACTCAACAAGAGGGTGATTTGTATCTCGTACAAAGCCCGAGATGGAGGCTGAAGGTGTTTGACTCAACAAGAGAGTCTTTTATACTCAACAAGAGAGTGTTTTGTATCTCGTACGAAGCCTGAGATGGAGGCTGAAAGGTTTGTGACCCAACAAGAGGGTCTTTTATACTCAACTAGAGAGTGGGAAAAGGTTAGCTCCGCCGAGGAGGATCATTGTACAAAGCCCAAGAGGAGACTATGGTGCTGGTATTTGGATAAAAGAGAAAATCAGTTCTTATATGGCTAATGTTGTACTCATAGATTAGATCAGAGAATCAGGGTTATCTCTTGGGAAATCCAAAGGGTATTGAGACTGTCCAAGTATGCGGGTTTTATCTTTTGTACTATGCTTAAGAGAAATTAAGAGGCAGTACATTGGCGATAGAAAGATTTAGACTCTTTGAAAGATTGTTCTATTAAGATGACTAATTTTTGTTCCTATACCTTTAACAGGTCGTCGGGATAATTTGTACGAAGCCCAAGAGGAGGCGAGAAAAACTTTTAAGAAGCCGAGGGACAATTTGTACGAAGCCCAAGAGGAGGCTATCTTCCCGGAGGAAGAATCATTATACGAAGCCTAAGAGGAGGCTGTGAAAACTTCTAAGAAGCCGACGGGTCCTTGTACAATGCCCAAGAGGAGGCGGGGATGCTTTTAGGAAGCCTACGGGTCCTTGCACTAAGCCCAAGAGGAGGCTGATGAACAGTTCCAAAAGGGGTTTCACTTGGAACATTAGCCTTCTGTATATGAACTGTTCAAAAAGGGAGATTTCCTAGATCTAGTTATCTAAAATTGTTGTAAAAGAAAATGGTTTAGGTTATGTTGAAATATCCGGAAGAACGCCGGATGTAAGGAGACGAGGCTTTGTCTAGTTCTAGACGTAGTTGCCGGGGAAACTCCAAATATCTATACTATTATTACACAGTCGATATGAGTTTATGAAAGAAAACTTACAGTGAAACAGCCCCACAGTACAGTTATATACATATGAAAGCGGTAAATGAAAGCGGGTAAACACTTACTCGGTTGTAGAGCTTCCATGTTGTATTGTTAGTGGTTCAACAAAGGAATTGCAAATAACAGTATGTTATAAAATTAAAGGAGAAATTACTTTTGAAAGGAAAATTAGGGCTTACAGCTCAAGGAGAGGCCTAGGGTTTTATCAGTGATTGCACTGTCGTTTTGTACAGGGACTTATACAAGTGGATGAGGCCCAAGAAAGGTTTTCTGTACAAAGGGGATGGGTCTTACACTCTCTCAAGAGGCCCAAAAATTATTGAAAATGAACAAAGATGGGTCTTATAGCTCAAGGAGAAGTCCACTGGTTAATTTTGAAAAGGGCGACGATCGCGCCGAGGTTTTGAAAACACTGTGGGTCTTATACAATGACTGAGGCCCCAAATTTTTGGTTTCAAAAGGGGATTGGGTCTTACACTCTATTAGAGGCCTATGAGTGTTTGAAAATGATTTGTGAGGGTGAAAATCAAAGAAACCCTAATTTTGTTTTCCTTTAAAAGTAAATATTTAAAGAAAATCAAATAAAAATGATAAAAATACCAAATAAGTTTGAATAAACCACTTGTGATTTTTGCTTAAGGTTTGAAAAATGAAGGATTAATCACAAGATGAATTAAAACTCACTTGTTTTTTATTTTCAAAGTAAATAGTCACTTTTAAATGTTTAAAAACAATTAAAAATGTGAAAAAACACAAAATGGCATGGGTGGGGTTTGAACCCACGACCTCAAGGTTATAGGGCGCGCGCCTTACCACTGGGGTGGTGATACATCCGTTGATTAAAACAAACCAACAAATATACAAGGCTTGCCTTGTTTTCTAGGCCTGGCCAAGGCAAGGCAAGGCTAGTTTTGGCAAGAAACGGGAGGTCCAAAACTTTCTCATTTCTCCATGGTTGGGGACAAAATTTATATGCATCTGGCCTAGAATTTCACAAGGAATCCAATGGTGGTAGTATTTTTTCCAGATCATACTCCCTCCTCAAAATCCGATAGTGGTTTTGAAATAGGCCATATTTTGCATTTTCTGTGCTATCTCATGATACAGGCAAGAATTGCATGGAAATTTGGTGCAAACACAACATATATAACATGTATAAGATGTGCATGATCAGTGGACCTCAAAGCAATACATATTTTGGAAAGTTCAAGTCATGATGCTTACCTCTTTTTGAGCTTTTGGAGTTTTTTGTGCAATCTGCCAAGCCCCCTTGTTCCAGAAATGATTTGATGCTTTGGACACCCTCAAATGATCTCTTAGAAGCTTTTAGGATGGTTGGAACCAGCTGGAAACCTCAGGAACAAGTTTGAGCTCTTTATTGCAAAAGGGGCAAAAATGGCAAAAATAACAACTCTCTCAAATGGTGTTCCAAATGGGGGGAACCATTTAGGACAGTTCAGGATGATATTTGGAGTGTGTTTTAGGTTTTATTTGGTTTGGAAAGTGACTGAATCAAGACATGGCTTGAGAAATGTGCAAAAGGCCTATTTTGAGGTTTTGAGAGGTGACTTTGTGATTTAAGGATTACAGGTCACTTGTGTGAGTTTGGACAGCTTAGATATGACATATGGGATGTGTTTGGGTCATGAGCTGTGATGGAAATGCTATCTAACTCAAAAACTCAGAGTTACCTTGCTAAAGAAGGCATTTTGGCCAAAAGAGAGGGATTTTGAGGAAAACATCAGTTTGATGGCTTTGGTGTACTCAAACTGAGCACAAATGAGCTCTATTTATAGTAGAGCAAGTTTGTTTTGGGATCAATAGTGAATGGCAACTGCAGCAGAGGTTTGGCCAATGTTGATCAATGAGAATCCAAGTCTCCTCTAGCCATTGACTAAAGGTTAGGGCACAGATTGAATTCAATTGCAAATGTGTCAGTCCATGCCACCTTGGTGCTTCCATTTAATGCTCCAATCCAAAATTGGAGTCTTGTCCCTCTTTTAGGGATTTCTAGGTTTGGCATGCTACTTCTTGTTCCAAAGACTTTGGAGGCTTGGATCAGTGTTTGTTCCCTTTAGATTTGATCCTCAGATGTGTCCAAAGTGATGACAAGGCTTGGAATTATCTGATTTTGCCGAATCGAGCAAAAGTGCAAAATTCTGCCTAGCCTTGGCAGTTTTCAGAAAGGCACATTACCAAGGTCATATCTCATGGCTCAAGTGGAATTTGATGGAGTTCTTGGCCATTTTGGAAATCCCTCATATGATACAATAACTTTTTGATCATAATTGGTTTTGATACTTTTTGGATCCAAGTGAAAAATCCCCCTACATTTGGAAAAAAGTGAAGGCAGATTCTGACTTAGTTAAAATTTCACTAAGTGTTGGAAAAAGTGGCATTTCATGTTTTCAGCCATTTTGATCATTCCATAACTCAAAATCCATGAGGAATTGGAATGAGGTGTAGTTGAATCTTTTGTAGAGGGCCATGAGAGCTACAAATCCAGCTTTGGATGGGGAAAAATGGCCTTGTGGTTTAGGAGTTATGATCCTCCAAAGTTGGTACCCTAGCCACTTTGTTCCATAACTTAGAAAGTTTCTAAGTTTTTTATGGTTACCCCTTTTACAAGTTATCCCACTCTTCTTGATTTTTCTTGATGAATGATGATTCCAATCATACATTAACATCATTTTAGGGTTAAAAAACCAAGATTGTGAAAAATATCAAAAAGTCAAAGTTTGACTTTTGTGCACAGTTGACTTTTGTCAGATGAATTCCAAACTGTGCGATCCTTTATGAAATCATGTCCTTGACCTAAATTGAACTTGATGGACATGTTCCATGGGTGTTATAGGGTGTATTGAATCATGTCCTAGGGTTTGAGAGCATGTCTTGGTCAAAAGTCAAAGGCATAGTTGACTTTTCTCGTGAAACCCTAATTGTGGTTCAGATGAAATTGAAACTTGTTGCTCAAGCTTCTTGGATCAATCCATTGTTGAAAATGGATCAATGTAGTTTATTGGAGACCCTCAAATCCTCTCTTGAGGTCTTGGCTCATGATTTGTCCCATAAGTCAACTTAGGGGTGAATTAGGTCAAGAAACCCTAATTCCTGATTTTTTGATGAATGCATCCCCTAAAGCCAAATTGACATGATGATTGGGTCCATGATGTTCCATGGAGTATTTTAGGTTATGCTTTGAAGAATTGGCTCATGCCCAGAGGAAAAATCCCAACTGGAGGCCCTGGTCGCCCAAAACCCTAGTTTGGTGACACTGGCGATCTTGAGGCTTGATCCACTCAGAATGTTGCAGCCTTGTGCTTAATTCCTTGATGTGGGAGTCCTCTTGATCCATTGTGGATGTTTGAGAGGTTAGACAAGTTGAAGACCATGTCAATTCTTGATTGATCCTTTGTCTAAGAGCTCTGAGAGGGCTTAAAACCCTAATTTTTGCTTGTAGTGGATGCTCAACAATCCCTGAGGAGATGGATGAGGCATGTAAGTACATCCATATTGTGATGATGATTTGTACAATGATGGGAGATCTTAGTGGTCAAAATTTGGGGTATAACAGATGCCCCTATTTAATCTTCTTGGACCCGAAGGTGCGAATGGCGAAGGTATTCGGGCATTCAGGGTGCAAGAGGATTAAATATCGGAATACCTGAAATTTTGATTGTGGTTAAGAATGGTAATTCATGCATCCTTCTTCTTTTGCTAAGCAATGTTGCTTAGAAAAGGTAAAAACTTCCCCTCGATCCTGGTCTTCAGCCAAGGAACTGGTCTTAGTTTCTTATATAAACTTCCCCTCGATCCTGGTTTCCTACCAAGGAACTGGTCTAAGTTTCTGTAATGAACTTCCCCTCGATCCTGGTTTCCTACCAAGGAACTGGTCTCAGTTTCTGAAATGAACTTCCCCTCGATCCTGGTTTCCTACCAAGGAACTGGTCTAAGTTTCTGATATAAACTTCCCCTTGTTCTTGGTTTCCTACCAAAGAACTGGTCTCAGTTTCTTTAGTCAATAAACTTTATTAACAAGGGACGCTATTTGTAGCGGTTCTCCTCAAACTTCTCACCGAATTTTCTTGGGGAGATGCCATTTGATGAGTCTACTGGGGATATTACACCATACTTTTCTTGAGATCTTCCCGAAGAAATGCCATATGGTGTGATCCACTTTTGAGGTGCTGATGACCTTATCATCAGTGGGTTTTTCAGAGAAAAACAGTTGCATTGCCGAATCTCTGATTAAGAGGCTTTCTCTGGGGATTTTCCTTAATCCGGGAAAGAGAAGACATCATCTTCAATGGCGAAGAGTGGCGTTTGTCGAAAGTTCTCTGGTTCTTCAGAGGTTCAAGTTATCAAAGTGGTCGAAAGCCCGCTACAATCCAGAAAAAACTGGAAGAGGGACTGTTTGGACGCAACGTTTCCTGACAAGGACAAAACTGACAACTCGATTGAGAGGACTTTTATCACTATGGGATAAGATCAACTAGAGTGATAGTGATGCAATAAGAACATGAACGTAAATAAATGCATGATGTATGTGTGTATATGCTGACAAGACTGAAACGACACACAGACTAAGAGATGGACATGACTGGATACTCGGCCATAGCGGGAGATGAAAAGTATCACTGGTTCACGATAGCAATTCTACCTTGCTTAGGAGAAATAGTTCCCGCGGAGCTACGTTGGTCGTGCTTAGGAGGTAAGAACTCTGCCAAAGAGTGTCAGATGAAACATGGTCTCTGACATAGTTGATCCTTCACTCAGGTGCACTGGTTTAGAAGGAGTACTTTGATTCTGCACTTCAATGTTCGATTACTTCTAGAGAAACGATCGATGTTCTTTCGATGTTCAACAGTCAAAAGAAATTGCCATCTTTATTTTAAAAGCAGAAAAAGTTTGACAAGTAAATTCATTTTTGTTTTATTTCAAGAATCATTAATCATGTTAAAAACATCGTCCTATAAAGCTAAAACAAATGAGAATTACAAACAAAAGCACAAGGGCTCAAATTTTATTGATAGGATGGAAATCAGCCAAGTGCGTGATTCCATAAAGTATATACAAAGTTAGAAAATGGTAATTTACAAAGAAAAGGGCTACATCGAAACATAACGACCAATATCCTTCTACCAACTTTGAATTCTGGACATCCTGAGCTTCTGTCGAAGATGACCTTGACTGGAGTTTTCTTATGGATGACATAACTGCTACTGGGGGATTTGCCCCTGTTGGACGTAGTTACTTGCCATTATCCCTAATTTTTTCCTGGATTGTACTGTGATGTTTCCAATCCACCGGGATGATTTTTGATTATGTCTCTAATTTTTGCCTGGACCGCCCTTTCGGGTTTTCAATCCACCGAGACTTTTTTTTTTTAGTTTAGGCAAAGTATTTCTTGACTACGTCAACATTTGTGGGGTAGGCAAATTCCTCTCCGTCCATGGTTGCGAGTCTCAAGGCGCCGCCTGAGAAAGCTTTCTTGACCACATATGGGCCGTCATAATTCGGAGTCCATTTGGCCCGGGAATCAGTGAGGAATGATTGTATTTTCTTGAGCACAAGGTCTCCTTATCTGAAGACGCGAGATCGGACCTTTTTGTCAAACGGCTTCTTCATTCTTTGTTGATACAACTGACCGTGGCATAGTACCGTCATGCACTTTTCTTCGATCAGATTCAGCTCATCGTGTCGACTTTGACATCATTCAGCTTCTGTTAGCTTAGCCTCCATCAATACCCGGATTGATGGGATTTCTACTTCTATGGGGAGCACTGCTTCCATGCCATACACTAGAGAGAAAGGGGTTGCCCCTGTTGAAGTGCGGACAAATGTTTGATAACCGTGAAGAGAAAAGGGTAGCATTTCGTGCCAGTCTTTGTAGGTTACAACCATCTTTTGAACAATCTTCTTGATGTTCTTGTTAGCCACTTCTACCGCTCCGTTCATCTTGGGTCGGTAGGGAGATGAGTTATGGTGTTCAATCTTGAACTCAGCGCGCAACTCTTTCATCATCTTATTGTTCAAGTTGGATCCATTATCCGTAATGATCTGGCCCGGAACACCATAACGACAAATGATATTGTTTTTGATAAATTGGACCACCACTTGTCGGGTTACATTGGCGTATGACGCTGCTTCGACCCACTTGGTGAAGTAGTCAGTGGCTACTAGAATGAACCAATGTCCGTTCGAAGCCTTGGGCTCAATCACGTCGATCATGTCGATTCCCCATATGGAAAAAGGCCAAGGGGAAGAGAGAACTTTGAGATGCGTTGGCGGTACATGAATTTTGTCTAAGTATATTTGACACTTGTGACACTTCCTCATGTACTTGTAGTAGTCGGATTCCATGGTCAACCAGTAGTACCCTACTCTTAGAATTTTTCTCGCCATTGTGTTTCCGTTGGCATGAGTGCTAAAGGATCCTTCGTGAATCTCTTTCATTAACATGCTTGCCTCTGGTCTGTCTACACATCAGAGCAAGACCATGTCAAAGTTTCTCTTATAGAGTGTATCACTGCTCAAAAAGAAACTGCTAGTCAGCCTTCTGAGGGTTTTTTTGTCTTTTATTGATGTCCCAAGTGGGTATTCTTGTCTTTGAAGGAAGCATTTGATATCGTGATACCAAGGTTTGTCATCTATGTCTGCTTCAATCGTGAAGATGTAAGCGGGCCGTTCAAGGCGCATTATGTCGATCTTAGGTAAGTCATTCCATTGACCTACACTAATCATGGAGGAGAGAGTGGCTAAGGCATCAGCCATGTGATTCTCATCACGAGGGATGTGATGAAATTCGATTCTGTCGAAGAAGGGCAACAACCTTCTTGCATAATCTTTGTAAGGAATCAGTCCTGATTGGTATGTGTTCCAATGTCCTTTGATCTGATTGATGACCAGAGCTGAGTCGCCATATACGTCCGAGTTTTTGATCCTTAAGTCAATCGCTTCTTCGAGACCCATGATACAAGCTTCGTATTCGACCTCGTTGTTCGTGCACTTGAACGTAAGTCTGGCAGTGAAAGGAATATGGGTACCCTGAGGTGTTATGATGATTGCCCCAATTCCGTTTCCATAATGGTTGACAGCTCCATCAAATATTAGTCCCCATTGGGAACCTGGTTCTGGCCCTTCACTAGGTAGCGGTTCATCGCAGTCTTTCATTTTTAGATACATGACATCTTCGTCTGGGAAGTCAAACCCGATTGATTCCTGATCGTTAATCGGTTGATGAGCCAAATAATCAGCTAAAATACTCCCCTTAACGGCTTTCTGAGCGTGGTACTCTATGTCATATTCTGATAACAACATCTGCCAACGGGCAATCCTTCCCGTGAGGGCAGGCTTTTCAAAGACATACTTGATTGGATCCATTTCAGAGACTAACCAAGTAGTGTGACGAATATATGTACTGGCAAAGACGTTTGGCTGCCCAAGCCAAAGCACAGTGAGTTCTCTCAAGCATAGTGTACCGAGTCTCGTAGTCGGTGAATTTCTTGCTTAAATAGTAGATGGCAGACTCTTTCCTTTTGGTTTCGTCTTGTTGGCCAAGTACACAACCCATTGAGTCCTCTAGGACTGTGAGGTAGATGATCAGTGGTCTTCCTTCGACTGGAGGTGATAGAATCGGTGGGTTCAACAGATATTCCTTAATACTGTCGAAGGCGGTTTGACAGTCTTCTTTCCAAACGCAACCCTGACTCTTTTTGAGTAATTTTAAAATCGGCGCACATGTGGCGGTCATGAGGAATATGAATCTGGAGATGTAATTCAAATGTCCCAGGAATCCTCTGACTTGTTTTTCAGTTTTCGGAGAAGGCATTTCTTAAATGGCCTTGACCTTGTCAGGATTAACCTCAATTCCTTTCTGGCTAACGATGAATCCTAAGAGTTTCCCTAAACGGACACCGAAGGTGCACTTATTGGGATTCAAATGGAGTTTGTACTTTCTCAACCGCTCGAATAGTTTTGACAGGTGGGTCACATGCTCCTTTTATGTCTTAGATTTGGCAATCATGTCATTGACATACACTTCGATTTCTTTGTGTATCATGTCGTGAAACAGAGTAGTCATGGCCCTTTGATAGGTTGCCCCGGCATTCTTCAAGCTGAACGGCATTACCTTGTAACAAAAGGTACCCCATGAGGTAATAAATGAAGTTTTCTCCATGCCTTTCGGCGCAATTTTTATCTGGTTATAGCCCGAGAATCCATCCATGAAGCAGAAAACTTTGAAATTTGTTGTACTGCCTACCAGCATGTCAATGTGTGGCAAAGGAAAGTCGTCCTTGGGACAAGCCTTGTTTAGATCTCTGTAGTCGACACACATTCTAACATTTCCGTCCTTTTTTGAAATGGGTACGATGTTGGCTAACCATTGAGGATATTCTGATGTAGCGAGGAAACCTGCGTCAATTTGTTTCTGTACCTCCTCTTTGATTTTGATGGCCATGTCTGGATGAGTTCATCTCAACCTTTGTTTTACCGGCGGACATTCTGGTCTCAATGGTAGATGATGTTCCATGATGCTGGTATCCAACCCTGGCATATCCTGATAGGACCAAGCGAACACATCGGGGAATTCTTTGAGAAGCTTTGTCAAACTCTCTTTGACAGTTGAACTGAGCAGTGCCCCAATCCTGATTTCTTTTCTTTCTTTTTCCGATCCTAAGTTGACCGTTTCTAGCAACTCTTTGTGAGGCTCAATGGACCTTTCCTCCTGCCTGAGTAATCGGGAGATCTCTTCTGGAATTTCATCGTCAACTTCTTCTTCAGCCCCAAATACCGGGAACTCAAAGTTGGGAGAAGGCATCAGATCGTATGTTTCAACGGGGTTTAAAACAAGCAATCTGCATGACGTGATGATTGTTTTTTAGAAGAGTAGAGAGGATGCAAAAGTGTGTGCAGTTTATTTTTTTGTTTACTGCTTGTTTTTATTATTTGTTATTTGTTTTTTAGGATTACCATTTTCTAAGAAAAGCAAAAAGAGAAAACAACAATTAATGCGAAAATTACAGAACGACGTTATTTTATTAATGAACAAGTAGATTCTTAAAACTATAGCCATATAAAACAAAACTCTGGCGCTTTGGGCAAAGCGAAGAGGGATAATTACAGAAAGTGAGCCCTATCAAAACATCCATTTCACCTGGGCAGGGTGAAAGGTTAAGATAAAGACGGCAATTACTTTGACTTATGAACAATCTTCGGGACATTGACAGCAACCCATTGGCGGCAAACTCCTCGGTGGATCACAAAGTCTGGTACCTTATTTGATTTGTCTTCAGAAATAACGTTGATTTCCGGTGGAGCTGGATCATTGGAATCTGTCTCCCAAGCAGAGTTGTCGTAAGAGGATTCCTCAGTTGTATTTTGCGTAGTATTTGTGCTCTCAGCTGTATCCCCCCATCCAGTTGGCTGGATGTCTTCGAGCCTAATACGAGAGCTTTCAGGAGCGGTGTACTTGACCATAAAGTCGTACTTGCCACTCGGTTGTCCCAGGGTGTCCCACACTTCTTTGGAACTGGAAGAGTCATCCCTTTCGATGACGTTGACCTCGGGAAAAGCATAGTTAATGAATTATAGTCTGGCAAGTTTTACAAATTCATCTTCGTGCTGGATATTTTCTGAATGACCTGAGTGTTATTCCCATGACATGGTGGGAACGCAGGTATTCTGTTCAATGAGGCTCAGCTGATCTTCATTGTTCGGCTGATTTTCGTGCCCTAAATTTCCTGGATACGGCTGCCAGATAGGCAGGCCCTCCATTGGGCCATAATATTCGTGGTCAAAGTTGTCTTTCATCAGAGTGTCTTCCTCTAATGAATTTGGCGGAGCACGGCATCCTTCCGGATCACAATCCCCGTATAGCATTTCGCGTTTGACCTTGGTTTAAATCTCAGACTCTGTGCAGGATAGCAAAAGGGAGTATGCGTTTCGTCCTGAGATGTATAACTGTCCTCGTTGAGATAGGACTTCCATTGTTTCTCTGTATCGGAGAAATCACCTTTATTGATGGTATGCACTTATTGAGTCGTTGGTTGAAGGAAACCCCCACTATGGAAGAAGTTATGAATGGGATGAAAATTTTCATCGTTAGCAGCAGTCTGGGTATAGTTTGCAGAAAAACCGAGACCCTTCTTTGTTTTATTATCAGTAGGGATGACAAGTTGTCCCCATCCTTTCGTATTTTTGCTTTCAATTTCCCCGAGGGCATCTTTGTATGAGAAAATAGAGGTTCCTTTCTCTGAGTGATTCTCATTGCTCATCGAAAGTGCTTGGAACTGAGTCCCAACAACCTCCTCGGGTTCTATACAAGTAGATAATGACAGGTTACTCACGAGCAAGGCTTGTTCTCCACAGACTGTGACGAGTTGGTCGTTCTGGACGAACTTTAGCTTTTGGTGGAGGGTCGAAGTGACCGCCCCAGCCTGATGTATCCAAGGTCTTCCTAATAAGAAATTGTATGTTGCCCGGATGTCCATGACCTGGAAACTGATTAGGAAAGTGTGAGGACCGATAGTTATGGGTAGGTCGACTTCGCCGATAACTGCTTTTCAAGACTCGTCAAATGCTTTGACGATAACCTCACTGCCCCTCATCGGGGATCCTTTGAATGATAGTCGCATTAAAGTGGACTTGGGCATAACGTTGATGGCCGATCCCGTGTCTACCAGTACGCTGGCTAAAGCATCGTCCTGGCAGTTGACTGTGATATTGAGCGCCATGTTGTGGCCCTTTCCCTCCTCTGGAAAATCCTCATCACTGAACCCTAAGTTATTGCAGGAAGTGATGTTAGAGATGATGCTATCCAATTTTCATATTGACACATCATGTTCCACAAAGCCCTACTGTAAGACTTTCTGTAGAGCCTCTCTGTGGGCTTCGAAACTGAGTAAAAGTGATAGCACAGAGATCTTCGAAGGAGTTTGCAACAGTTGATCAACAATGTTGTATTCACTCTTTCGGATGAGCCTTAGCATCTCATCATCATTTTTTGAAAGGTCGGGATTACTGGATTGACCGACTGGTGGATTGGGAACTTCTGTTTGAGGTTCCTTCTCTTTGCTGGGTTCTCCAACTCCTTTATTGAAGATTCTACCACTCCGTGTTACTCGACTGATGTCTGCAATATTCACGACGGAGGGTAACATAATTTCCTTTCCATTCTCAATTGTTGTTGCACCGTATTTGTAAGGGATAACCTTAGTTGATTCATACGGTAGTGGTCCCGGTAGATAGATGACTATGGGAACCTTTTGATTTTTCTGACCATCGTAAGTAATTTCGATCCGTTTCTGGTTGGGAACTCTCGATTCGTCAAGTAGAGGGATGATGGCACAAACATCCCTAGTCCTTTGATAATCAGAGATTACGACAACGTCCTCGATTTGATCAGCGAGATAGTTGATTGATCCAGAACTTGACCACGGTTGAATCTCTTTACGGTCCAACTGACTTTGAAGGGCTGTTCGCACGAATTAGCATCCTTGATTATCCACTAAGCAAACTCCACACCTCTCATAGTTGTGTAGTAGCACCTAGCCACGTCCGCTTTGAATACAGTGTAACCTTACGAGGTCTGTTTCCATCGATCGAACATCCTGACTTTGATATCTAGCAGGATTCCCGTTAGTGATACTAATTTGCTGGGTGTTTTCATCCATATAGATTGGAAGCCACCAGTGGTTCAACAAGTGCTGCAGTGTTTCCTGGACAAGGGCACAGCCTTGATCGTTTTCGCAACCTGCTTTGCAGCCCTGATAATGATGTGATACCAGGAACCCGAGCCGGACCTGTTTAGCATGTAACTCCACCAGGCTGGTATTCATCAAGTAAATATCGAAGATCTGGATCATGTTGATTTGATAATGATTCCTATCATGGTAGTCTTGGATCCATCCAAGATCCATCTGACGCTAGAGGGCTTCTTGTACAAAAGAGCATCCCTGTTTGTTTACTGAGCAAGTCAGACAGGAATTGTACTCATGCCATGGCAGATTATGATACTGGCTTTGCCTGGAGTGCATCGCCACCAAGTTGACATTCATCGCACGGATGTCGTGGTTTTGAATGATGTTGGAGTTCGTATAGGTCATGTTAACTCCACGAACTCGGTGCTCCTGGATCCATCTGTTCCTGTAGAGTAGATTACACCACAGAACATCCTTGATTGTTTTTAGAGCAGATATCACACTGGTGATAATTATGAGGTGGCACATGAGCATATCCACTCTGTCTATAATGCATCTTGACCAAGTTGGCCCTTAATAAGAGTACATCATGAATTTGATAGCTGTTGTTAGACTCTCCCTCTATCAAATTGACTGCAGCTTTCTCGTGTTGAGGCAACGAGTTTGTGAGAACATTCGGATTCGTATCTTTGAAAGATAAGACCCCGCTCCTAACAAGCTTTTGCACATCGGAGTTGAAACTGAGACAATTCTCTATGTTATGCCCTGGTCCTCCTTGATGGTAAGGACAAGTCTGATCCACCTTAAACCAAAAAGGCGGATTTTCCGGTGCTGTAAGAGGAGCCTTGGTCTGGATGTGCCCTTTGACCAGCAGTAATGGAAATAGTTCTGCGTACAACACCGGTATAGGGTCGAACCCTGGTGGTCGCGTTGTACGGTTGTTTTTGTATGGAGGACGAGCCTGCTGAAGAGGCTGTTGTGTCCTTTGCTGAAATTGCTGTTGATTAGGTTGGCTTTGAGCAACCTGAGGTTGATACGTAGAAACAGGCGTAGGGTTGATAGCAGGAGTTACGACTGCTATTGGTTGGTACTGTCACCTTTGCTTTCTGAGAGAGATATTCCCAATATCTTGCTCTTTTTTCTTAGGGAGAGCACTACCGTATTTTTTAGTATCGCTTGTTGACCCAGTGTCTTTGACTAGACGTCCTTCTCGAATGGCTTCCTCGAGACGCACTCCCATACCGACCATTTCGGTGAAGTCGCTGGGCGCACTGGCAACCATTCCGTCATAGTAAAATGATCTCAAGGTCTTTAAGAAAATATTTGTCATCTCTTTTTCCTCAAGAGGTGGACAAATTTGAGCGGCAATTTCACGCTATCTCTGAGCGTATTCCTTAAAGGTTTCCTTGTCCTTTTACGACATTGACCTGAGTTGATCTCTGTCTGGTGCCATGTCCAGATTGTATTTATATTATTGGACGAAGGCAGTGCCAAGATCTCTGAAAGTGCTGATCGTAGCGTGGTTCAAACCCATGTACCATTTTAATGTGGCGCCGGTTAAACTATCCTGAAAGTAGTGAATCAGTAGATCCTGGTTCTCTGTCTGAGCTGACATTCGCCGAGCGTACATCACCAAATGGCTTTGAGGGCAAGAGTTACCCTTGTACTTTTCAAAGTCGGGCACTTGAAACTTGTGCGGAACTTTCACATTTGGGACCAAGCAGAGGTCTGCGGCGTTCTTTCCAAATAAATCCTGACCGCGAATAGCTTGCAGTTCTTTCAGCATTTCCAGGAACTGCTCCTGGAATTCATCTATTCTATCGAACATACTTTCCTTTCTACCAGAAGGTATCTGCGGAATCTATCCTTCCGGGACAGTGTGCACCACAGGGGGTGGTACCGTTACTACGGCAGTGAATCTTGGCGTTTCCCGAAGTTTGTAACCTTCAGGAGTCCTCATTATGCCCCTGGCATCCTCGCTTTCCCGAAGTTTGTAACCTTCAGGCCCAACGGCTTCTGCTATGATTCCCTGATCTTCAGTGATCGGCAGAACATATCCTTCCGGGATATAGTTAACAGGCATGCCCCAGGGACGATCTTTCAGCATTTAATACCTAGGATCATACTTCTCCACTATGGGCGTTGAGGTGATCTCTGAGATCACAGTTCTTTGTAGCTAAGCTTCTGCCATGGCTTGCATGTAGTTACGAAGCTTTCTTATATCCTCTCTTAGAGCGTCGATCTCTTCTTTCAACTCTCTGTTCTCTTCCTCGAGATCATCCATCTTTTTCTGACGATTGGCCCGAGTATTGTACGAATGAGACAGTTTGACTCTAGAATCGAGACACAAAGTGAGATTCGTAGGTAAGAAGAATGTGTTACGTGAGAATGATGAATGCAATGATTATATTAATTGTTTTTTGGTTTAATCAAAATAAACTTCGACAATTAGATTGCAAATATCAAACAGTGGGGGGGGGGGGCATTTTATTAAATTCAAAGGATTGCGGAAATGGAAATACAGTAAATTACAAGGTGTGAAAACAGAAACCTAGGCTAAAGGGTCCCGAGTCCTCTCTGAGGAGAACTCGGGTGCTGATTCTGGTGCTTTCCTTTTCTTTGACCGGGGCTCTTCAGCCGTTGTCGGGTTGTCATTCCTTTGCCAAGTGAAAGGAGCGAGCAAATTCCTTTGGTCATCCTGATTTTCTATAGCATGTTGCTTCAAAATCTCAATTAGAGCATCCTTATCTTTCAGCAGTTGCTATATTTTGGTACACTCCACATTGAGAATGCGGTACTTGTTCTTCCAAGACCTCCTCTCCTGTTGAACTTTGTTGAGAGTAACCCGAAGTTTTTCCATCTCAGTCATGAAGTACATGATAAACTCCCTTGGTGGAAGAACTCTGTGACGAGGATAAGGCATTTTTAGCTTGAGAGATCTAGTTTGTACCCAGTGGAGATAAGGCTCCACCGAGACACAGTCCTATTTTCCTAGAGACTCCCGTCCTTTCTAATGAACATGTTTCCAAGCGTGCACTATTTCCATCTTTAGTGCCCTTTCATTTTCTCCTTCTTTGAAGAAAAGACCTTCCAGATGAGCATTACGCAGGACATGCCTCATTGGGTATCCAAATTGACGACGAACTAAAACTGGATGGTAATTGATTCCTCCCTTAGTTCCTATGAGGAGTACGTTGGGGAAGTTTCCACAACGGTCAATGATCCTGATCCCGTCATAAATCTTGTTGCACCAATCTATGTCAGAGTTGTTAAGAGACATGATTTTCTGCGACCAACGTAAAGCACTCTTATGATCCCAAAAAGCGGCAGACTTAGGCAAATGGGAGATAAACCATTTATATAGAAGGGGTACACAACATGTGATCACCCCTCCGCTGTACAAATTCCCTAAGTGTACAGAATGATACGCATCTGCGAGCAGAGTTGGTATGGTGTTTCCAATGAGAAAAACCTTAATGGCGTTGATATCGACGAAGTTATCAATGTTGGGAAACATAAATAACCCGTAGGTGAGTAAAACAAAGATGCTTTTAAAAGCAGTCACGTTCCCTATACTAGCAAAGTATAGAGCCTTTTTTACCAGAAACTTGGCTGGTAAACCCGAGATTCCTCCTTTGGTGGTCATGTGAGTCTTGACTTCTGACTCATCCAAATAGATTGCTCTTGCAATGGTTTGATCCTTTGGAATTTCTTCCAGTCCAGAAAAGGGAGCTCGATCAGTAATGGGTAGATCAATCAGATGAGAATACTTCTCTAGCGTTGGTGCGAGCTGGTAATCCGGGAATGTGAAACAGTGATAGACCGAATCATAAAACTGAATGAGTGCCTCTAGGATTCCTTCAATTACATGGACCCTTAACAGAGGTAGCAGACCTCTGTACTTGGCTCTGAAAGCGTCAGGGTTAGTGATCATCCTTGCTAATCCTCTCAAATCCTCTAGTTTTGGAACCTTGAAGGTATACTTATGAGTTTTCCTTCTACCGAAATCCATGAGCGCAATCTTTTTTTTTTTACATTTGCAATCATTGTCTTAGTTTAATTTGAAAAAGAGAGACTGGAAGAGAAATTTTTTTTGTTTAATGTTTTTAAAATGAATGCATGAATGCAGCACACAAAAACATAGCAAAAACATGGGGCAAAGGGTAGGTGTCATGAAGTCAAGGGTCTACCCATCCCAAAGGTTTATACTAGTGATTTTTGTACCTGTCTCTCAAAATCTTTGATTCTTGTCGAGATAACATCAGCGGGCCGGGAACCGTGCTAGGTGATGTATTTCGAAGAATCTCAGAAGAGGGTAGTATCACGTGACAACTATTTCTGATAGCTTCCGCACTACTGAAAGAGGTTTTTCCTAGGTGTATACTCAATCTTTCCACATACGGCATCACACGCATTCCCATTAGCAGAAAAATAAACACAGATATCAATTAGGAAAAGCAGTATATATATTTATCCTAATGTCCTAGACTTTTTAAGAGCTATGAATCCTATGATCCTAACAGAAAATGGCTCCCCGACGGAGTCGCCATTCTGTGGTACCTTCCCAACTTAAAGGTTTTGACCTAAGATCCTAGTGAGGGCCGATCCTAGCAATAATGACATTCCCCGATGGAATCGTCATTCAGTGATACTTTGTGAACCCAAGGACTCGTCTTTTAGAGAAAGTTTCAACCAGAGAGATAAGAGAGACAAGATTTTTTTTTGAAGTGAGGGCCCCGCGGTGGGCGCCATTTTTTTGTAGCGAGCGATTTTGGACGTGGTTCTTAAGCACTGCCACTCTGGGGTACTACAGGTTGATTAATTTTTTATCCTATTAAAGCTGATGAAGGAAGGGAAATAGATGTCTCCAATTAACCCTGCTTGCACACTGAGTTTGAACAGCGGCCTGTTCGGTTACAGATGCTATGTGGAAGTGGGGCCTCTTTCTGCTTTTTTTTTTCAGAACGAAATGCCGGGGTTATTCACAGGGGAATTTATTAGGACACTGCACCAGATTGGATGGAGGTAGGGGACTTTGGCTTTTTTGATTAGTGTGCTCGCTAAGATTCTTTTGCAATCTTATGCCTACGTATTCTCGGGATAGGGAAATCAGAGCGATCATAGTTCCTCCTATTCTATGGGAGGAAATGGTGTTTTGGTGTCTTGTTCAAAGCCCAAGACGTGAAGCTAAAAGTGATTTGTATCTTGTTCGAAGCCCAAGATGTGAAGCTGATGGTGATTTGTTTGTATCTTGTTCAAAGCACAAGATATGAAGCAAAAGAGTATATTTGTATCTTGTTTAAAGCCCAAGATATGAAGCGAAAGGGTTTTGACTTTAAAGAGAATTTGTCATCTCTAAAGGGGAGTGGTTGATGTTTGTATGTTGTGAGCAAGGCACAACTTTGATGCTAAAAGGTTGATTGACTCAACCGGGGTTTTCCTTATACAAAGCCTAAGAGGAGGCTATTGGCCTAACAAGAGGGTATTTTTATGTGTCTTGTATGAAGCCCAAAAAGGAGGCTAAATCTTTGACTCAACAAGAGAGTCTTTTATACTCAACAAGAGAGTGCTTTGTATCTCGTATGAAGCCCGAGATGGAGGCTAAAAGGTTTGTGACCCAACAAGAGGGTCTTTTATACTCAACAAGAGAGTGCTTTTGTATCTCGTACGAAGCCCGAGATGGGGGCTAAAGGTGATTGACTCAACAAGAGAGTTTTTTATACTCAACAAGAGAGTGATTTGTATCTCGTACGAAGCCCAAGATGGAGGCTGAAGGTGTTTGATCAACAAGAGAGTCTTTTATACTCAACAAGAGAGTGTTTTGTATCTCGTAAAAAGCTCGAGATGGAGGCTGAAAGGTTTGTGACCCAACAAGAGGGTCTTTTATACTCAACAAGAGAGTGGGAAAAGGTTAGCTCCGCCGAGGAGGATCATTGTACAAAGCCCAAGAGGAGGCTATGGTGCTGGTGACTGTTTCAATTGAGTGAAGAGTCCAGTATGTTGGATAAAAGAGAAAATCAGTTCTTATATGGGAAATGTTGTACTCATGGATTAGATCAGAGGATCAGGGTTATCTCCTGGGAAATCCAAAGGGTATTGAGACTGTCCAAGTCTGCGGGTTTTATCTTTTGTACTATGCTTAAGATAAATTAAGAGGCAGTACATTGGCGATAGAAAGATTTAGACTCTTTGAAAGACGGTTCTATTAAGATGACTAATTTCTGTTCCTATACCTTTAAGAGGTCGTCAGGATAATTTGTACGAAGCCCAAGAGGAGGCGAGAAAAACTTTTAAGAAGCCGAGGGATAATTTGTACGAAGCCCAAGAGAAGGCTATCTTCCCGGAGGAAGAATCATTATACGAAGCCTAAGAGGAGGCTGCGAAAACTTCTAAGAAGCCGACGGGTCCTTGTACAATGCCCAAGAGGAGGCAGGGATGCTTTTAGGAAGCCTGTTGGTCCATGCACTAAGCCCTAGAGGAGGCTGATGAACAGTTCCAGAAGGGGTTTCACTTGGAACATTGGCCTTCTGTATATGAACTATTCAAAAGGTGAGATTTCCTAGATCTAGTTATCTAAAATTGTTGTAAAAGAAAATGGTTTAGGTTATGTTGAAATATCCAGAAGAACGCCAGATGTAAGGAGACGAGGCTTTGTCTAGTTCTAGACGTAGTTGTCGGGGAAACTCTAAATATCTATACTATTATTACGCTGTCGATATGAGTTTATGAAAGAAGACTTACAGTGAAACAGCCCCACAGTACAGTTATATACATATGAAAGCGGTAAATGAAAGCGGGTAAACACTTACTCGGTTGTAGAGCTTCCATGTTGTATTGTTAGTTGTTCAACAAAGGAATTGCAAATAACAGTATGTTATAAAATTAAAGGAGAAAGTGCTTTTGAAAGGAAAATTGGGGCTTACAGCTCAAGGAGAGGCCCAGGGTTTTATCAGTGATCGCACTGTCGTTTTGTACAGGGAATTATACAAGTGACTGAGGCCCAAGAAAGGTTTTTTGTACAAAGGGGATGGGTTTTAAACTCTCTCAAGAGGCCCAAAAATGATTGAAAATGAACAAAGATGTGTCTTATCGCTCAAGGAGAAGCCCACTGGTTAATTTTGAAAAGGGTGATGATCGCCCCGAGGTTTTGAAAACACCGTGGGTCTTATACAATGACTGAGGCCCAAAAGTTTTTGGTTTCAAAAGGGGATTGGGTATTACACTCTATTAGAGGCCCATGAGTGTTTGAAAATGATTTGTGAGGGTGAAAATCAAAGAAACCCTAATTTTGTTTTCCTTTAAAAGTAAATATTTAAAGAAAATCAAATAAAAATGATAAAAATACCAAATAAGTTTGAATAAACCACTTGTGATTTTTGTTTAAGGTTTGAAAAATGAAGGATTAATCACAAGATGAATTAAAACTCACTTGGTTTTGATTTTCAAAGTAAATATTCACTTTTAAATGTTTAAAAACAATTAAAAATGTATTTATTCACAAAAATACTAATTATATTAAATAAATAATATAAATCTAATTTTTTTGTGGAATAAAATATTTTAACATTTTTGTGATTTTTTGGAAAAAGAACCAATAAAAAATAATTAAAATTGAAGGAGTTATTAATTTTCCAATTAATTAACAAAACATGAAAATATTGGAAAAAATAGCAAAATGTGAAAAAACACAAAATGGCATGGGTGGGGTATGAACCCACAACCTCAAGGTTATAGGGCGCGCACCTTACCACTGGGGTGGTGATACATCCGTTGATTAAAACAAACCAACAATTATACAAGGCTTGCCTTGTTTTCTAGGTCTGGTCAAGGCAAGGCAAGGCAAGTTTTGGCAAGAAACGGGAAGGTCCATAACTTTCTCATTTCTCCATGGTTGGGGACAAAATTTATATGCATCTGGCCTAGAACTTCACAAGGAATCCAATGGTGGTGGTATTTTTTCCAGATCATACTCCCTCCTCAAAATCCGACAGTGGTTTTGAAATAGGACATATTTTGTATTTTCTGTGCTATCTCATGATACAGGCAATAATTGCATGGAAATTTGGTGCAAACACAACATATATAACATGTATAATATGTGCATGATCAGTGGACCTCAAAGCAATGCATATTTTGGAAAGTTCAAGTCATGATGCTTACCTCTTTTTGAGCTTTTGGAGTTTTTTGTGCAATCTGCCAAGCCCCTTGTTCCAGAAATGATTTGATGCTTTGGACACCCTCAAATGATCTCTTAGAAGCTTTTAGGATGGTTGGAACCAGCTGGAAACCTCAGGAACAAGTTTGAGCTCTTTCTTGTAAAAGGGACAAAAATGGCCAAAATAGCAACTCTCTCAAATGGTGTTCCAGATGGGGGGAACCATTTGGGACAGTTCAAGGATGATATTTGGAGTGTGTTTGAGGTTTTAACTGGTTTGGAAAGTGACTGAATCAAGACATGGCTTGAAAAATGCACAAAAGGCCTATTTTGAGGTTTTGAGAGGTGACTTTGTGATTTAAGGATTACAGGTCACTTGTGTGAGTTTGGACAACTTAGATATGACATATGGGATGTGTTTGGGTCATGAGTTGTGATGGAAATGCTCTCTAACTCAAAAACTCAGAGTTACCTTGCTAAAGAAGGCATTTTGGCCTAAAGAGAGGGATTTTGAGGAAAGCATCAGTTTTATGGCTTTGGTGTACTCAAACTGAGCACAAATGAGCTCTATTTATAGTAGAGCAAGTTTATTTTGGGATTAATAGTGAATGGCAACTGCAGCAGAGGTTTGTCCAATGTTTATCAATGAAAATCCAAGTCTCCTCTAGCCATTGACTAGAGGTTAGGGCACAGAGCTGTGGTTCCCTAGTTGTTGGATTAATCTTGACTGAATTCAGTTGAAAATGTGCCAGTCCATGCCACCTTGGTGCTTCCATTGAATGCTCTAATCCAAAATTAGAGTCTTGTCCCTCTTTTAGGGATTTCTAGGTTTGGCATGCTACTTCTTGTTCCAAAGACTTTGGAGGCTTGGATCAGTGTTTGTTCCCTTTAGATTTGATCCTCAGATGTGTCCAAAGTGATGACAAGGCTTGGAATTATCTGATTTTACTGAATCGAGCAAAAGTGCAAAATTCTGCCTAGCCTTGGCAGTTTTCAGCAAGGCACATTGCCATGGTCATATCTCATGGCTCAAGTGGAATTTGATGGAGTTCTTAGCCATTTTGGAAAGCCCTCATCTGATACAATAACTGTTTGATCATAATTGGTTTTGATACATTTTGGATCCAAGTGAAAAATCCCCCTACATTTGGAAAAAAGTGAAGGCAGATTCTGACTTAGTGAAAATTTCACTAAGTGTTGGAAAAAGTGGCATTTCATGTTTTCAGCCATTTTGAACATTCCATAACTCAAAATCCATAAGGAATTGGAATGAGGTGTAGTTGAAGCTTTTGTAGAGGGACATGAGAGCTACAAATCTAGCTTTGGATGGGGAAAAATGGTCTTGTGGTTTAGGAGTTATGAACCTCCAAAGTTGGTACCCTAGCCACTTTGTTCCATAACTTAGAAAGTTTCTAAGTTTTTTATGGTTACCCCTTTTACAAGTTATCCCACTTTTCTTGATTTTTCTTGATGAATGATGATTCCAACCATACATTAACATCATTTTAGGGTTAAAAAACCAAGATTGTGAAAAATCTCAAAAAGTCAAAGTTTGTCTTTTGTGCACAGTTGACTTTTGTCAGATGAATTCCAAACTGTGAGATCCTTTATGAAATCATGTCCTTGACCTAAATCAAACTTGATGGACATGTTCCGTGGGTGTTATAGGGTGTATTGAATCATGTCCTAGGGTTTGGGAGCATATCTTGGTCAAAAGTCAAAGGCACAGTTGACTTTTCTCGCGAAACCCTAATTGTGGTTCAGATGAAATTGAAACTTGTTACCCAAGCTTCTTAGATCAATCCATTGTTGCAAATGGATCAATGTAGTTTATTGGAGACCCTAAAATCCTCTCTTGAGGTCTTGGCTCATGATTTGTCCCAAAAGTCAACTTAGGGGTGAATTAGGTCAAGAAACCCTAATTCCTGATTTTTTGATGAATGCATCCCCTAAAGCCAAATTGACTTAATGATTGGGTCCATGATGTTCCATGGAGTATTTTAGGTTATGCTTTGAAGCATTGGCTCATGCCCAGAGGAAAAATCCCAACTGGAGGCCCTGGTCGCCCAAAAACCTAGTTTGGTGACACTGGCGATCTTGAGGCTTGATCCACTCAGAATGTTGCATCCTTGTGCTTAATTCCTTGATATGGGAGTCCTCTTGATCCATTGTGGATGTTTTAGAGGTTAGACAAGTTGAAGATCATGTCAATTTTTTATTGATCCTTTGTCTAAGAGCTCTGAGAGGGCTTGAAACCCTAATTTTTGCTTGTAGTGGATGCTCAACAATTCCTGAGGAGATGGATGAGGCATGTAAGTACATCCATATTATGATAATGATTTACACAATGATGGGAGATCTTAGTGGTCAAAATTTGGGGTATGACACCCGTCTGCAATCATATGCATCATAAACATCATTTGCATCATGTGCATACCAAAACCAAATCATACTTCCCCAGGACTTGCGCCTCCGCGCGTCAGCATTTTCATTTGCATTTCCATTCGTTATGGAACATCATTACAAAATCAAGCATTCATACATGCACATGTCAAGATCCAGGATCAATCTCAAGACTTCAAGACGATCTTCAGCCCAGCCAGGGGCATCTTCTTCAAATCCGTGAGCGTTCCTCACGAAGTTGTTTCAACCTTTTGTTGATCAAGATTTCAAAAGAAAACTCAGCCCAGTCAGGGGCATCTCCTTCAATTTCATGGGCGTTCCTCATGAAGTCTTCAACCTTTTGCTGATGAAGTTGTGATCTCCAAGCAAGTCAATAGTGGGTGTTCCTCATTGAGTTGTGTTCCTCAACCTTTTGTTGATGAAATTGTCATCCCCAGCCAGCTCAACCAATAAATATTTCTCCGAGTCGGTCGGCGTTCCTCATTGAGTTGGATCTCTTCAACCTTTTGTTGATGGAGTTGTTATCCTCAGACGTTTTCAACTTTCTTCTTGGGAGTTCCCTAGTGAGTTGGCTCCTTTCAACCTTTTGTTGACAAGGGTGGTGTTCCTCAGTGACTTCTTTGCTTCAACCTTTTGTTGATGTCTCCAAATAAGCCTCACTCATCATATCCCCAGCAAACTTGACCTTTTCTCAATTGCCTTACTATCATCCTTTTGGTGATAGTCGAACACTGTTAATTCAACCTAACCGACATCCTTTTGGTGTTGGTAATTCTCAAAATCAGAAATCTCCTATCATCCTTTTGGTGGTAGCCATTCATTTTGTTTTAACCTAACCTGCATCCTTTTGGTGTTGGTGGTCCTCGCAATTGGGAAGTTTCTATCATCCTTTTGGTTGTAGTAGCTTGTATCTTACCGTCATCCTTTTGGGGTCGACGATCCGTTAACCTTTGGTCTGTGTATCATCCTTTTGGTGAATGACAGTCTTTGTTATCGTTTTGCTTATTATTATCCTTTTGGTAATAGCAAGTTGTGACCTCATTTTCATCCTTTTGGTGGCAGGGTCTGTTTACGTGTGTTCACTATCATCCTTTTGGTCATAGGTCTGTCATCCTTTTGGTGTCAGATAGATGTGTATGTGCTCTATTATCCTTTTGGTAATAGCAAGCTTTGACTACATTTTCATTATTTTGGTGGAAGGGTCTGTGTGTGTGTGTGCTCTATTATCCTTTTGGTAATAGCGAGCTTTGACCTCATTTTCATCCTTTTGGTGGAAGGGTCTGTGTGTGTGTATTCACTATCATCCTTTTGGTGATAGGTCTGTCATCTTTTTGGTGTCAGATAGATGTGTGTGTGCTTTATTATCCTTTTGGTAATAGCAAGCTTTGACCTCATTTTCATCCTTTTGGTGGAAGGGTCTGTGTGTGTGAGTTCACTATCATCCTTTTAGTGATAGGTCCGTCATCCTTTTGGTGCCGGTAATTCGTGGATCTTTGGTTTGCGAGTCATCCTTTTGGTGCCGGTAATTCGTGTATCTTTGGTTTGTGAGTCATCCTTTTGGTGAACGACAACATTAGAGTCCTGTGTGTGTGCCCTATTATCCTTTTAGTAAGAGCAAGCTTTGACCTCATTTTCATCCTTTTGGTGGAAAGGTTTGTGCGCGTGTGTTTACTATCATCCTTTTGGTGATAGAATCGTCATCCTTTTGGTGTCGGGAATCTATGGGCTTACTATTATCATTTTGGTAATAGCGAGTTGGGACCTCATTTTCATCCTTTTTGTGAAGGGTCTGCGTGTGTGTGTTCACTATCATCCTTTTGGTGATAGGTTTGGCATCCTTTTGGTGTCAGATTCTCCTGTTATTATCCTTTTCGTAATAACAACCTTTGCAAGGTTTTTAGTGTCCACTCGAGGGTGACATTGATCCATCATTTCACTTCCCAAGCATTTTCTTTCTTTTCGGACAAATTTTTGGTCTTCTTCATATCTAATTGACTTCTACCTTGAAGGAATGAACGTCGTAGCAGTTCATCTTACTAGGTTCAAGTCAATTAGATAGGGGCATCTGTCATACCCCAAATTTGTCCTACCTGTGTATAACCTTCAACTGTACATCCATCCACTAATCATCATTCAAAAATAAAAAAAAATATGTTGTTCCTGCTCAAGGTTTTGCTTGGGTGAATCGGGCTTCAGGCAAGTTTGTCAGGTCTGGTATATGTGTAGTGTGAACTGAAGTGCAATGGTCATTGATTTAATCTGTCAGTCAGACAAATGTTTGTTGCAAGACCAAGGTCAGGGTTTGTAGCAATTCAGATGGTGTACGATCCAATTAGGGTCGGTGTGTTAAGTTAAGATGGTTGTGCATGGGTCAAGTTATCAAGAGGTTCGCGGTGAAGTTTAGGGTTCATCAGTACTTAATTGGAAAAGTTCAGGTGGATTTAATGAGTCAATGCGCCAATTCATTCCCATTTCAGGATTAATTCAAGATTAATTTATCGTTTCGAGTTTTCAATTGGTTTCAAGTGTGGTGTCAATATGAAAAGTTCAAGTTTCAATCCTCAAGAGTTTTTTCTAATCAAGTTTCACAAGCCATACATCATCATCATTTCAAATTCAATTGCAATTTCGATTTTGTATAATAAGTGAGGTGCAACTAGCATTGTTATTCCAAGCCCATATCAATTTGTCCTTTTTAGAATTTCAAAATCTAAAAGGCCATGAAAAAATGTTGTCTAAACAATTACAAATCCAAGGTCCACATTCATACCAAAAAAGAGAGTACAATTGATTCATTACAAGGAAAAGGTCCAAAGTCGATCACCATTTTTTTCCTACAAGCCCATACATTATGAGCCCAAATAAAATATAGCACAAAAAAAATCTACTCCTCATGAACCTTGATTCACCACTATTCTTCTCACGCTGCAGTTTTGCCAAACCGATGTCTCCAGACATGCTTCAGGTAACATATGCATCAACAAAGCCCTCAACCTCAAACAAACCATCACGCAGCCTGCATCATTCTCCCCTGCAACACAATCACCATGACAAAAGTTTAAAAAAAAAAGCCACTTTACAAAACCACTACCTGCATAATACAAAAGCAGCCGGTAAGGCAATGAATCACTCGCAACACCTTCATTCAGCAAACCAAAACAGGCCCCACAACCAACCTTTCGTTGTAGCCACAAAACGCACACAAATGACAAAAGAAATTCCACCTCACAACCTTGCGAAATTTCACACGCAGCAGCAAAAAATGCCGTACGACAATACCGTTTTGCAATTTTCAATACATTCCCTATTTTAACCTCCACCTCTTCCATAAATAAGACCCCATCTTCCCTCATTCTCCAAGCTATTTTTTAGCCAAAGACACCCTGAAAAAATCATTCCTCAACCATCATCAATATAATCTCCTTCATCCCAAATCCCACAACAACTCAAATCAAACTTCTGAAGCACAATCCAAACACCCTTCGACCATTTTGAAATCCACCCCCATTCAAATCTCAGAAACCAAAAAACCAGAAAAGAAGGAGAAATGAATTTAGACGAAACCAAAGCAAGAATGGAACAAACCTTTATAAATCTGGAAGTGAACCTGAGACGAACCAATTTCAAATCCAATGCGGTTCGAAGAAGCAATTCAGACGGAGAAGAAGGTTGGACCAACTTGTTTTCCCCTATTTCACATTGTCATTTTCTTGACGCGATGATGATATAAACCTTCTGAGCGAATCGTAGCGGATATCCCATGGCTACCACAAATTTGACGTGATGATGAAGCACAATTCTGAGCGTAGTTTTTTTGTTCTCTCCATAGTTTGTGTTTGTTAAATAATACCTAATGGAGTTATGAAGAAAACCATGCCATGCTTCTTGATTTGGTTTTGTTTTTATGCTGAGTTTTTTTATTTTAACAAGGCTCTATGACTTGGTTTGGGCTTTACTAAGCCCATGAAGTCTTCCGTCCACACCACACTGTTTTTCAGCACTCCCCTTATCTCCTTTCTTTGTTTTTTAATTAATTTCTTTTTTTATTTGTTCTATTTTTATTAAAAAGGTTCCTAATAGTTTGTTTTAGATTTGATGAAGTTTCTTGGTTAATAATATTTGATTTTTGATTTCCATTTTGAATTCCTATTTGGGCAATGATATAACAAAAGATCTCGATTTAAAATCTTGATCAATATGAGGCCATTTTTCTTTTTTTATTGGTCAATGAAAGTCAAAAATCAAAGATTATCGATTTATTGATTTAAATCTTGATTAAGACGAGACCATTTCGATTCCATTTCGATTTTCATTTCATTTTCGCATTATCGTCTTCTATTTTCATTTTCGATCGATGAAGTCTTTCTATTCACGAATGTTGATTATTGAAGCGATTAACCTTCATTATTTCAAATCTGTAGTGAGTAATTATCGAGATTACTTTCTATACTTTGGGATCGTGATAGGTTACCTTCGATTAATCGACGCAAGTTTGTGATTAAGACGAGATCTTCATTTTTCTTTTCGTGTGGCACGATTTCATTGGAGAATGATCCTCAATATCATTTCTCTATCGTGTTTTAGCACATAGATCAAATTGCGCAATCTCCTATAGTATGGTCTTCATCATAGATCATGCTACGATGGTTTAGCACTACATGTCCCGTATCAAAAAGTGATTCTTCGTGGCCCAAACCGATGTTTGCAAGCCCAAGGATGGTTTTAACAATCGTGGATCATTTGCTCTAACAACTAATCAACTAACAATTAACTTTACTTTCCATCAATATTATCTTGATTTTATTTTCCGTCAAATATTATCTTGATTATATTCATATTATTTTTTATTGTTCATATCATATTCATACTTGTTCATCTAACCCTCTTCTTGTTTCTTTGTTCATACCTTAATCAAAACACAATAACAATTATCAAAACAATAAAAGCCTAATTGGTGGACTGTTGGTTACTCATGCCTTGTACAGAAACCCTAGCAAAGGAGCTTTTGTCCGACTCTTGCTCAAGGCTTATTTTAGGACACTCCGCACACACACGGCTTTCTCTTGGGCTACCTTACAATGAGACCTTTTATTTCATGCAATCCCCTGTACTTTACATGTACCCCTCTCCCATTTCGATGTACGTATTCGTTATTTCTTTGATTGTGGTTTGTTTACTAGGAGCACCCCTAGGGACTAGCATAGACAACCCATTTTCAAACTAATTCTTGATTCGTCATCAAGCCATTTTCAAAACACTCACGTAGGTCAATGGCTCATTAGCATTCGCCATCAACCATTCTCGCATTTCATCGTGGTTTCGTTACTAGGAGCACCCCTAGGGACTAGGATCGATTCTCACCCATTTTCTTCAAACTCTCGATTCTTCGTCGAGCCATTTTCAAATGAACCCTTTTCAACTAAACTCTCGATTCGTCGTCGAGCCATTTTAAATCAACCTTTAACCAAACTCTTTTCAAACTAACCAAGCGTATACCAATAAACCCTTGATCCAACATCAAGCGGATTTTCACAATAAAACTTCAAAATGACTAACAACCATCGAAACACTTTTTAAGGTGAAAAATGGGGGTTCAAGTCTTTGATCTCTCTTCGGTTGCTTGGGTGTGAGTTCTCTTACTCGTGTGTGAGCAATTGACGCCTCTAAAACACTTCAAATCTCCCTCTTTTCGTGGGCGTACCACGAACTACGACTGCTCTAATTCTTTATGATCTTGGCGAGCACACTTCTATCCATCTTCCGTTTACCCCTTATCCTTCCTCGTAATCGAACTACGATTGGTCTGATTACTCATTCTCGTCCGAATAAGCATACGTAGGTACAAGGGCCCCAATCCTTGGCGAGCACCCTAACCTAAAACCACCAATTTCCCCTTAGCATTGTTTCCTTTTATCTTACCGTTTAGCATTTATTTTTGAGAAGAAAACAAACAAGCTCAGCTAACGAGCATCACGATTCGAATCAAGAGGTTCCCATTGAGTACAACAGACGTGAGGGGTTGCGCGTACCTTCCCCTCACGTAACCGACTCCCGAACTCGGAATGTGGTTGCGACGACCATGTTCTTATCCCTCCCTTAAAGGTTTTCTCTATATTTTCCTTTCCCTTTTTTGGGATAAATAAAGTTCGGTGGCGACTCTGTCGAATCGTTCCGCGCCTTTCGCGCGAGGGTCGTGTCTTTGATGAAGCAATTTTTTTGAGGTGAGATAGGACCTTCAATTTCAATTTTGTAAAAAGCCACGATCTCAGAATTTGACATATAATAATTATCCAATGATTAAAACCATAATTCACAATTAATCACAGTTTTACATCAACACAATCATGTATTTTCATACTTTCACATTTACCCCAAAACTTCAAACCTTCGAAAATGGTGGAAAATATTAACAATTTCAAAACCGTAATCACATACCACATTTTACACAAAAATACACATCAATTCAGCCAATCAACATCATAATATAATAGAAACTTGTCAGCATAGTACTGAGATTTCTCCATGAGAAACTTGGCAGGTAACCCAAGGAGTCCCCCTTTAGAGGTCATATGAGCCTTGATATCTGACAACTTTAAATGAGTAGCCTATGCAATATCTTGTCCTTTAGGCATATCCTCCAAAACTGAGAAATGAGCTTGAGAAGTAATAGGAAGTCCAACCAAAGAAGAATACTCCTCCAACGTGGGCATCAACTGATAGTAGGGGAAAGTAAAGCAATGGTACAATGGATCATAAAACTGCACAAGTGTAAAGAGAATTCCATCAACCATCTTGAGCTTCAATAAAGACAAGATCCTTCCATACCTATCCTTGAAAGCCAACGGATCTTCAACCAAACCTCATAATTTCCTTAGGTCATCCAACTTTGGACTTTTGAAAGTGTATTTCTGAGTTCTTCTCCTTCCAAAATCCATCCTATAATGTTTGCAAAACAACCCTAAGTTCCTTGAAGAGTTAGAAAAAAGGGTGCATGAATGCATGGATGGATGTATGCACAAAAACACATATACACACAAACATTTGGGTTTGGGATCACGAGCATGGATCTATGGTATACCCATCCCAAGGCTATGTACTCTGGGTTTTTGTACCTGCGAAACAAGGTTCTAAGAGGTTCCCAAAGTCATTGACCCATCTTTTGGATATTATTAACACACCCATTACTTGGAAATCAATAATATTCTCAAGAGAATCTCATTTGAGCGTAGTATCGCGTATCAACTACTTCGGGTTTACACCCTCATAGCCATCACACTACATCCTAAATAGGCCAAGTGGGGTAAAAGGTAACTAAGGTCCTCAGTTCCGCAGGCTCCTAGGTCAAAAGTAGTAATGTATTCACGATTACTCGTTCAACAAATACTACCCTCAAGAGGGCCTCCACTGAGCGGGGGATCTCAAGTCAACTTCTTAGGGATTACTATCTCAAATTCTCCTTGACTATACCACCCTTCCTATCTTATATGTTCTCTCAAGTCTGGGTTAAGACTTTATCTCACCACACAAAGGTATCCACCCTGCCAAACAGAAAACCTAAGCAACACAAGCAAACAAATATATATAAATATATAAATAATAGAAATAAACAAGATAGGCTTAACCCTCTTAGGGGGAGTATCCCCAGTGAAGTCGCTATTTCTGTTGCGGTGAGAATCGGATATCAAGCTATTATATTAAATTGAATCACAAAACATTGAATATTCACCACCGAACTTTAGTTTATCCAAAGGAAAGGGGAAAGATCGATTAAAACCCTAATTATGCAATGTAACAACAATGCAAAGAGATCTAAAGTACCGGGGTTGGTTATACTAATGGAAGGTATTAGCACCCTAAGTATTTATAGTACACTATAGGAACCTCTTATTGTATTTGTGTTATGGTATTATTTGTTTGCTATGGATTGGGAATGTTCTATGGGGAAAGACCTAGAAGTTCTACTAAGTATGCTCACAAAAACTTCGCGGTCTTATGCCTACATATCCTAACAAGGATGGAATTAGAGCAATCGTAGTTCACCTTAATAAGGGTTAAGAACACTTGATTATTATCAAGGTTCCAAAGGGAAGATAAGTGTTTATAACAATAACACTTACATAGAGTTTACAAACTCTAACCTAAGGCTAAGTTGAAAAGGTTAATGGCTTAACAAAGTCATAAGGTAAATTAGGGTAAGGCTAAGCTACCTATGACATAAAGTCAACAAAGAGACCTTCCTTTGGATTTGGTAACAAAAGAGAATAAAGAAGTATGAAGGCTAACAAGCTAATATCACTTGGGGATAACTTGACAAAGTTAAAGTAAGCATGAGAAATATGAGTGAATATGGATGAGATGAACAAGGATGATATTGAAACATGATATCAATTATAAGTAACTAAGGTAACATTCAAACATGATGTTAATAAAGGAACCATACAAGGTAAGACAAAGCTCAAGTGTACATGGTAACAACCAAGACACAAAGGTAGACGTGACAACATCCAAGACTTAACACAGTCATAGGCAAATCATGGTAACAACCAAAGTAAAGATAGATGTGACAAGATCTAGATAAGACTTAACAAAGTCATGGTAACAACCAAAGTAAACACATACAAACAAGGATGTTACAACACCCTAAGCATACGTGAGACATAGTTCTAACAAGACTAAAGTGACAATATAAGTGTGGCATATCAAGACATGTTTATGACAATAACATGTACAACATAAGCACATAAGTGACAACATATGAACATGGTAAAAGGATATGACAATATCATGGTCATTGAAACAATATCAAAACATCACAATATCAAACAAGGATCCAAAACAACATGGATATAACAATATCAACATGGTATCATGGATGAAAAGTTCAAGGTTACAACTAGGATAAGCATGGATTAGGGTTTACTAATACCACTTAATCATGAATAAAATTTAGAAGTTCAAGCTAATCATGGATACAAAACAAACATAAACAAGTTGTAACAACACTTAATCATGAATACAATTTAAAAGTTCCAATAAGCATGGATAAGTTACAACATTACTTGAACATGGATACAATTCAAAAGTTCAAACAATCATGGATAAGTTATAATAATACTTAAACATGGATACAATTGGAAATAAACATAGATAAGTTATAACAATACTTAAACATGGATACAATTCAAAAGGTTCAAACAAGCATGGATAAGTTATAACAATATTTAAACATGGATACAATCTACAAGACATGGTTCAAGGTATCAAGATAACAATCATGGTACATGTTTAAGGTTCATGGTGGTCACATTCAAAGGTTAAAACATCACAAAGGTTTGAACATGGCAAACATACAAGTTAAGAACCATATAAAGACATGTTGTCAAATTTTAAGGCATTTATGAACATATAAACAAAGGTGGACAAGCACAAGGGCATTACACACAAAGGTTCAACAAGGTATGACAAAATTAACAAGTATCATGGCAAATGTCAAAAGACAAGTTTCAAAACCAAACATGGAAGAACAAGTCACTTATACATGGAAAAGAATACATGTAAGTACCATAAACTTGGGAAAAACTCAAAGGATCAAGTTATCAACATCACACAAGGTTTATACATGGTGTATTATATTCACAAGAGTCAATATGCACAATTATAATCAAGGAACAAGTAAAAAACAATCACTTAAGGACTTAATAAACCCTAAAAAATGTGCCCACTTTAACTAAGCAAAAGTGTGGGGAAAATAAATATTTTTGGAATTTTTAAAGCGTGTTAAAAAAAAAATGCAAGATCAAGAGTACATGGGAAAAATAATGGCCCAAAAAGACCAAGGGAGCAAGAAGTTATGGTCATGTGAAGTCGTTAAAAAAATGAAGAAAAAAATGGTAAAAGAATACAAGGATGGTTCAGCCAACGTTTGAACATGCGCCATCCAGGTTCCACGTAAAAGAATTTACCATTGGGCCAGTTGCTTGGCCCATTTAGGATGTGCTTTCATGCTATTATATTTTAAACTTGCTTCAGAAATATGAGAAAAAAATAAAACAAAAGGAACTGAGGCGAGGGGGATTCGAACCCCAATTCCTCAGGTCACAAACACATTTAACACGCATGCATAAGCCACTGGGGTGGCGATATTTCCATTGTTTTAAATCGAAACAAATAATTATATATTAAACACACATTAAAATGCCAGATGCCACGTCAGCTTCTTCTTCCTCAACCCACGCTCTCTCTTTTCTCTCTCTCTCTTTCTCTCTCTCTCTCTCTCTCTCTCTCTCTCTCTCTCTCTCTCTCTCTCTCTCTCTCTCTCTCTCGTGCCCTAACTCTTTTCCATTTTTTCCTAGAACTTCAACCATTAATATCTCCTTCATCTCTCAATCATTTTTAAAAGTGTAAAAACCAAATTTCATCGAATTTTCACAAGGAATCCATTGGTATGATTTTTAGAACCTAACACTCAAAGAATAGGGCACACAAAGGGCTCAAACAGAAGGAAACCCCTAAATTTCTAACATCAATATATTCACATGAACACATGATACAAAGCAACCAACAATAAGAACACACTGTGTAACGCCCCAGTTTTTGTTAGTTTTATTTTTAATCGAGTCGTTTTGATTATTTTATTATTATATTATTTTATTTCTAACTTTTATGTGAAAATATGTTATTTTTCATCGAGATTATATTTTATCGCGTTTTGGGAACGTTTGCGAGATATTTGAGTGTAGGGGTATTTTGGTCTTTTCATTTATTTTCTTAAGATTAGAAATAAATAGAAAGAGAGAAAAGTAGAAAGAAAAGAAAAATAGAGAGAAAAGAGAAGAAGAAAAAGGAGAAGAGAAAGAGAAGAGGAAAAAGAAGAAAAAGAGGAAACTTGGAAAATCTAGGAACCGATTCAACCGACTTTTCAAACGCGATTTAATCGGGTAAGGGTGCGAAACTCGATTATACTATGTTTGTGTATGATTATGTATGTTTGTGTGGAAGTTTTGTTGGTTTTTCAAATATAGGTCGAAATGAGATAAACGAGTAGAAATCGATGTTTTCACGGTCGGAAATCGATATAAACTGTATTGTATGATCACACTGTGTGTATGAACAATCGTTGATGTTTGTTTTGCTGTTGGAATTGAGTTAGGGTGAAAATAGAATTTTTGGGTTGGATTTTCGAAGAGGGATTTTTCTGAAAATCGCAGAGCCCGCTCAGCGCGCTCCTGAAAAAATGCAATCTCACGAGTCAGAGCGGAGCCCGCTCAGTGCGCTCGGAGCCCGCTCAGCGCGGTCTGGGACTTCAAAAATTTTATCTGTTTTTAAATTCCGTAACTTTTGATCCGTAACTCGGATCGGGACGTTCTTTATACCGTTGGAAAGCTTATGAAATGTTCTTTCTTATAAAAATACGTTTTGAGATTGTTGGCCGATTAAATTATGTCGGGAATTTGAAATAGTGTCGTTTTGTCGACTTTTGCCGTTTTAATTGTGTGAATTTGATGTGTAATGTACAATGTGCTGTTGATATGGATATTGTATGACTTGTATGCTGTTGTGTGATGAAAATGGATGTGATAAGATGTTGTGTTGATGGTTTGTGGCCTAAGGGCAAGAAAATGCTATGTGTGGTATTTGATGATATATGCATGATTATGGAATGTGTATATGTGTGCATTTGAATGTCATGAGTCATTGTATGCCAAGCATCATGATATGCATGTTGGTGATGTCGTGTGCCCTAGTGGGTGTGAGCAACGAAACGGTTCCAGAGGGAATCCGCTATAACATCGTGAGCCTTAAAAAAATAAGAGGACCTAAAGCGATGATTATAGACGATCGTGAGCCTTATACAAAGAGGACCTAAAGCGATCGGATTGTGAGCCTTATACAAAGAGGACCTAAAGCAATCCATAAACGTCGTGAGCCTTATACAAAGAGGACCTAAAGCGACGGGGAACATCGTTTGCCCGACGGGGAGTTACACTAAGTAACAAGCGATGATTCCAATAGTTCCTGAGTGAACTAGTGTTGAGAATGATGGATGGATGGTACCGCACGTACATTGCATAGAGTCGTTGTGTCGGTCTCTATGCATTTGCATAAATCATGAATGGATTGATTGTGTGTGAGAATTGTGAATGAAATTGATGCGTTGATATATGTTTATATGTTGGCGATATGTGTATTGTGCTTGGTTGATATATTTTGTGATGCTTGTCTTTGAATTCTGGTATAATTGATGGTGAGAATATTTTATATGTGTATTTTCATGTTATTATATAATTGTATGCAAATATATTATGATTGTGTTTCTCACCCTTCTGCTATTTTAAATGCTCTACGAGGCATTGCAGATTAGATGCTGGAGGTCTTTTTGTGAAGCTTAGGTCTTCATTCTTGTATTATGTATACATGTATCTTTTGGTTTGTACATGTATGATGTTGTATATGACAGACAAACTCTTTATGTGATATATATATATATATATATGAGATTCAATACAGATTTTCCGCTTTTATTCTGTACCTGAATTGTGGGTGTTAGGAACTAAGTTCCTTTGTTATTTGCTACCTGAGAATGTTGAATATCTTTATGAGCAGGTTTATGTGTATTTGTTTCAATTGATGTGACCCCTTGGTCTATGCCGTGAATGGTTTAAATATACTCTGATGAAATTTTGAATTTTTGTTATCGCTTTAGTTTTGGGGGTATTAGAATGGGGGTGTTACATTAAATGGATGGTACCGCACGTACATTGCATAGAGTCGTTGTGTCGGTGTCTATGCATTTGCATAAATCATGAATGGATTGATTGTGTGTGAGAATTGTGAATGAAATTGATGCGTTGATATATGTTTATATGTTGGCGATATGTGTATTGTGCTTGGTTGATATATTTTGTGATGCTTGTGTTTGAATTCTGGTATAATTGATGGTGAGAATATTTTATATGTGTATTTTCATGTTATTATATAATTGTATGCAAATATATTATGATTGTGTTTCTCACCCTTCTGCTATTTTAAATGCTCTACGAGGCATTGCAGATTAGATGCTGGAGGTCTTTTTGTGAAGCTTAGGTCTTGATTCTTTTGTCGGTCGGCTCTGATATGTAGCACCGGGTAGTCGGGGGATCGAGTGTGATTATTTGTATTATGTATACATGTATCTTTTGGTTTGTACATGTATGATGTTGTATATGACAGACAAACTCTTTATGTGATATATATATATATATATATATGAGATTCAATACAGATTTTCCGCTTTTATTCTGTACCTGAATTGTGGGTGTTAGGAACTAAGTTCCTTTGTTATTTGCTACCTGAGAATGTTGAATATCTTTATGAGCAGGTTTATGTGTATTTGTTTCAATTGATGTGACCCCTTGGTCTATGCCGTGAATGGTTTAAATATACTCTGATGAAATTTTGAATTTTTGTTATCGCTTTAGTTTTGGGGGTATTAGAATGGGGGTGTTACATTAAGTGGTATCAGAGCCAGTCCATGTCAGTTTGTGTCAGTGCTTGTTGGTCTTTGTGGTTCGGTGAGCTGTTTGTTTAACCATAGTTGCTGTTATTGGAACTGAACAGAATATGGTGGGTAGGAATGATGCTGCTTTAGCTGCTGCGATGCAAGCTATGGCTCGGGCTGTGCAGGGTGCACCTAATGCTGCTGGTAATGATGAGTTCAGGAAGAACAAACCGCCTATCTTCAAAGGAAGATATGATCCTAATGGTGCACAGATTTGGCTTAAAAAGATTGAAAGGATCTTCCGAGTGATGGATTATGCTGAGGATTAGAAGGTGAGACTGGGTACTCACATCTTGCTGGAAGAAGCTGATGATTGGTGGGTTAGTACACGTCATATGTTGGAAGCTGCAGAGGAAGAGATCACTTGGGCTATGTTTAGCATTGAGTTTCTGTGGAAGTATTTTCCTGAAGATGTAAGAGGAAAGAAAGAGATTGAGTTCTTAGAATTGAAACAAGGTAGTATGTCTGTTGTTGATTATACTGCTAAGTTTGTGGAGCTTGTGCAGTTTTATCCACATTATGCTGAAGCTACTGCAGAGTTTTCTAAGTGTGTGAAGTTTGAGAACGGGTTGCGTCCTGAGATAAAGCAGTCAATTGGTTATCAGAGGATAAGGAGGTTTTCTGATTTGGTGGATTGTTGTAGGATTTATGAGGAGGATAGTAAGGCTCGTTCTACTCACTATAAGAGTGTGAGCGAGAGGAGAGGAAAGCAACAGTTTCGTAGTGGTCCTTATGTAACACCAGCTGATAAAGGTAAACAAAGGGGTAATTTTGAGAAAAGACCAAGTGGGGGAGGTATGTCTAATCCTCCGAGATGTTTTAGGTGTGGTGATCTAGGACATCGGCAGTTCGAATGTAGGAAGGATATGAGAAAGTGTTCTAATTGTGGAGGTTTAGGACATGTCGCAATTGATTGTGCAAGGAAGAATGTGGTGACATGTTTCAACTGTGGTGAACCTGGTTATATTAGTACAAAGTGTCCGAAATCGAAGAAAGCTCCAACTGGTGGGAAAGTTTTTGCCTTGGCGGGAACTCAGACTACAAGTGTAGACCGTCTGATCAGAGGTACTTGTTTTATTAATAGTACGCCTTTACTTGCTATTATTGATACTGGAGCGACTCATTCGTTTATTTCGTCTGAGTGCATGAAGCGTTTGAATCTTGTGTTGTCTTTAATGGATGGAGAGATGGTTATTGATACTCCATCAATGGGGTCAGTAACTACTTCTTTGGTTTGTTTAAGTTGTCCTTTGACCATTTATGGTAAAGACTTTGAGATGGATTTGGTGTGTTTGCCGTTGGAAGGTTTAGATGTGGTTCTGGGTATGAATTGGTTGCAGTTTAATCGGGTTCATATTGATTGTTATCATAATCTAGTAAGGTTTCCTTCTCTTGAGGAAGACGAAGACTCGAGTTTCTTATCTACCAAAGAGTTGAAGAAACTTTTGGCGGATGAAGCTCAGTTGTTCGGGTTGTTGCATCGTTGACTGTGGATAGTCAAGTTTCACTTGATGTGTTTCCTGTTGTGTGTGATTTTCTGGAACTGTTTCCTGAGGATATTTCGGACTTGCCTCCAGAGAGAGAGGTGGAGTTTTCTATAGATCTAGCTCCTGGTACTAGACCTGTAATGATGGCACCATATCGAATGTCGGCATCTGAGTTGGTTGAGTTAAAGAAGAAATTGAACGAATTATTGGAAAAGAGGTTTGTGAGACCTAGTGTGTTGCCTTGGGGTGCTCCAGTTTTATTGGTGAAAAAGAAAGATGGAAGTATGCGATTGGGTATTGATTATCGCCAGTTGAATAAGGTGACGATTAAGAATAAGTATCCTCTTCCGAGAATTGATGATCTAATGGATCAGTTGGTAGGTGCTTATGTGTTTAGTAAGATTGACTTGAGGTCGGTGTATCATCAGATAAGGGTGAAAGAGGAAGATATTCAGAAGACGGCTTTTAGGACACGATATGCTCATTATGAATATTCGGTGATGCCGTTCGGGGTTTCTAATGCGCCAGGTGTGTTTATGGAGTACATGAATAGTATTTTCCACGATCATTTGGATCGTTTTGTTGTTGTGTTCATTGATGATATCTTGATTTATTCTAAGTCTCGGGAGGAGCATGCGGAGCATTTACGCATTGTGTTGCAGGTTTTGAAGGAAAGGAAACTTTTTGCCAAGTTGTCCAAGTGTGAATTCTGGTTGTCGGAAGTGAGTTTTCTTGGTCATGTGATTTCAGGTAACGATATTGCTGTGGATCCATCTAAAGTAGAAGCAGTTCTACAATGGGAGGCTCCGAGATCTATTACTGAAATTAGAAGCTTTTTAGGTTTAGCTGGATATTATCGAAGGTTTATTGAAGGTTTTTCTAAGTTAGCACTTCCTTTGACCCAGTTGACTTGTAAAGGTCAAGCGTTCATTTGGGATATTCGGTGTGAGGAAAGTTTTAATGAGCTGAAGAGAAGATTGACGACAGCTCCGATTTTGATTTTGCCGAATCCTACTGAACCGTTTGTGGTGTATTGTGATGCGTCTTTGATTGGGTTAGGTGGAGTGTTGATGCAAGAAGTTAAGGTTGTGGCTTATGCTTCGAGGCAATTGAGGATGCATGAGAAAAATTATCCTACTCATGATCTTGAATTAGCGGCTGTGGTTTTCGTGTTGAATATTTTGAGGCATTATCTCTACGGTGCAAGATTTGAAGTCTTTAGTGATCATAAAAGTTTGAAATACTTGTTTGATCATAAAGAGTTGAATATGAGGCAACGTAGATGGTTGGAATTTTTGAAGGAATACGACTTTAGCTTGAATTACCATCCTGGTAAAGCTAACGTGGTAGCCGATGCATTGAGTCGGAAATCATTGCATATGTCTGCTTTGATGGTTAAGGAGTGGGAACTTTTGGAATCGTTTAGGGATTTGAGTTTGGTGTGCGAATTGACGTTTGACAGTGTGAGGCTTGGTATGTTGAAGGTTACTAATGATTTTCTGTTGACCGTTAGCGAGAAACAGAAATTGGATGTGAAATTTGTGGATTTGATGACGGTTGGGGATAAAAGTGAAAATGAGGACTTTAAAGTGGATGATCAGGGTGTTTTGAGGTTTCGGGGGTAGAATTTGTATTCCTGATGATGCGGAGTTGAAAAAGATGATTTTGGAGGAAGGACACCGGAGTAGTTTGAGTATACATCCGGGAGCTAATAAGATGTATCAAGATTTGAAGAAGATCTTTTGGTGGTCTGGATTGAAGAGAGATGTGGCTCAGTTTGTGTATGCATGTTTGACGTGTCAGAAGCCTAAAGTAGAACATATGAAGCCTAGTGGTTTGTTGCAACCGTTGGATATTCCTGAGTGGAAATGGGATAGCATTTCTATGGATTTTGTGACAGGGTTGCCGAATACACTGAGAGGACATAATACGATTTGGGTGGTTGTGGATAGGCTGACTAAATCGGCGCATTTCATTCCGATTGACATCAGTTTTTCCTTGGAAAGGTTGGCAGAGATTTATATCAGTGTGATTGTGAAGTTACATGGGGTTCCGTTGAGTATTGTTTCGGATCGAGATCCGAGGTTTACCTCGAGATTTTGGGAAAGTTTACAAAAGGCGTTGGGTTCTAAATTGAGATTGAGTTCAGCTTATCATCCGCAGACGGATGGACAGACCGAGAGAACGATTCAGTCGTTGGAAGACTTGTTGAGGGCTTGTGTTCTTGAACAAGGTGGTGCGTGGGATAGTTATCTTGCGTTGATTGAATTCACGTATAACAACAGTTTCCATTCGAGTATTAGAATGGCACCGTTTGAAGCGTTGTATGGACGAAGATGTCGAACACCGTTGTGTTGGCACGAATTTGGTGAGAGTTCGGTGGTTGGACCCGAATTGATTCAACAGACTACGGACAAGGTGAAACTTATTCGTGAGAAAATGAAGGCTTCTCAGAGTAGGCAAAAGAGTTTTCATGATCGAAGAAGGAAAGATCTTGAGTTTCAAGAGGGCGATCATGTATTTTTGAGAGTTACGCCGGTGACGGGTGTTGGTCGTGCATTGAAGTCGAAGAAGCTTACTTCTCGGTTTATTGGTCCTTACCAAATATCCGCGAGAGTGGGTGATGTGGCTTATAGGGTGGCGTTGCCGTCGAGTCTGTCGAATTTGCATGATGTGTTCCATGTTTCACAGCTTTGGGAGTATGTTCCGGATCCGTCGCATGTGATTCCGATGGACGAGGTTGAGGTAAGGGAGAACCTTACGGTTGAGGTATTACCGGTTAGGATTTTGGATCGCGAATTGAAGCGGTTAAGGGGCAAGGATATTGCACTTGTGAAGGTAGCGTGGGGAGGCGCTGCCGAGGGCAATTTGACTTGGGAGTTGGAGAGTCGGATGCGGGAGTCGTATCCGGAGTTGTTCGCCTAAGGAATATTTTCGAGGACGAAAATTTCTAAGTGGGGGAGAGTTGTAACGCCCCAGTTTTTGTTAGTTTTATTTTTAATCGAGTCGTTTTGATTATTTTATTATTATTTTATTTTATTTCTAAATTTTATGTGAAAATATGTTATTTTTCATCGAGATTATATTTTATCGCATTTTGGGAACGTTTGCGAGATATTTGAGTGTAGGGGTATTTTGGTATTTTCATTTATTTTCTTAAGATTAGAAATAAATAGAAAGAGAGAAAAGTAGAAAGAAAAGAAAAATAGAGAGAAAAGAGAAGAAGAAAAAGGAGAAGAGAAAGAGAAGAGGAAAAAGAAGAAAAAGAGGAAACTTGGAAAATCTAGGAACCGATTCAACCGACTTTTCAAACGCGATTTAATCGGGTAAGGGTGCGAAACTCGATTATACTATGTTTGTGTATGATTATGTATGTTTGTGTGGAAGTTTTGTTGGTTTTTCAAATATAGGTCGAAATGAGATAAACGAGTAGAAATCGATGTTTTCACGGTCGGAAATCGATATAAACTATATTGTATGATCACACTGTGTGTATGAACAATCGTTGATGTTTGTTTTGCTGTTGGAATTGAGTTTGGGTGAAAAATAGAATTTTTGGGTTGGATTTTCGAAGAGGGATTTTTCTGAAAAACGCAGAGCCCACTCAGTGCGCAGATGCCCGCTCAGCGCGCTCCTGAAAAAATGCAATCTCACGAGTCAGAGCGGAGCCCGCTCAGCGCGGTCTGCGACTTTAAAAATTTTATTTGTTTTCTAAATTCCGTAACTTTTGATCCGTAACTCGGATCGGGACGTTCTTTATACCGTTGGAAAGCTTATGAAATGTTCTTTCTTATAAAAATGGGTTTTGAGATTGTTGGCCGTTTAAATTATGTCGGGAATTTGAAATAGTGTCGTTTTGTCGACTTTTGCCGTTTTAATTGTGTGAATTTGATGTGTAATGTACAATGTACTGTTGATATGGATATTGTATGACTTGTGTGCTGTTGTGTGATGAAAATGCATGTGATAAGACGTTGTGTTGATGGTTTGTGGCCTAAGGGCAAGAAAATGCTATGTGTGGTATTTGATGATATATGCATGATTATGGAATGTGTATATGTGTGCATTTGAATGTCATGAGTCATTGTATGCCAAGCATCATGATATGCATGTTGGTGATGTCGTGTGCCCTAGTGGGTGTGAGCAACGAAACGGTTCCAGAGGGAATCCGCTATAACATCGTGAGCCTTAAAAAAATAAGAGGACCTAAAACGATGATTATAGACGATCGTGAGCCTTATACAAAGAGGACCTAAAGCGATCGGATTGTGAGCCTTATACAAAGAGGACCTAAAGCAATCCATAAACGTCGTGAGCCTTATACAAAGAGGACCTAAAGTGATGGGGAACATCGTTTTCCCGACGGGGAGTTACACTAAGTAACAAGCGATGATTCCAATAGTTCCTGAGTGAACTAGTGTTGAGAATGATGGATGGATGGTACCGCATGTGCATTGCATAGAGTCGTTGTGTCTGTCTCTGTGCATTTGCATAAATCATGAATGGATTGATTGTGTGTGAGAATTGTGAATGAAATTGATGCGTTGATATATGTTTATATGTTGGCGATATGTGTATTGTGCTTGGTTGATATACTTTGTGATGCTTGTGTTTGAATTCTGGTATAATTGGTGGTGAGAATATTTTATATGTGTATTTTTGTGTTATTATATAATTGTATGCAAATATATTATGATTGTATTTCTCACCCTTCTGCTGTTTTAAATGCTCTACGAGGCATTGCAGATTAGATGCTGGAGGTCTTTTTGTGAAGCTTAGGTCTTCATTCTTTTGTCGGTCAGCTCTGATATGTAGCACCGGGTAGTCGGGGGATCGAGTGTGATTATTTGTATTATGTATACATGTATCTTTTGGTTTGTACATGTATGATGTTGTATATGACAGACAAACTCTTTATGTGATATATATATATATATATATATATATATATATATATGAGATTCAGTACAGATTTTTCGCTTTTATTCTGTACCTGAATTGTGGGTGTTAGGAACTAAGTTCCTTTGTTATTTGCTACCTGAGAATGTTGCATATCTTTATAAGCAGGTTTATGTGTATTTGTTTCAATTGGCGTGACCCCTCGGTCTATGCCGTGAATGGTTTAAATATACTCTGATGAAATTTTGAATTTTTGTTACCGCTTTAGTTTTGGGGGTATTAGATTGGGGGTGTTACACACTGAACACACAAAGTTCTACATTTTTGCTTCAAAAGTTAATCAAGAATGGTGCATGAACAAAGAGTTTCAAGGTGCAAGAACCATACCTATTGGAGCAAGGTCCAATGTCCCTTCTTAGTAGCTAAATAAACAAGATAAAGACTCCAATGGCCTCCTTGATCCTTGAAGAGAAGGTTTGAATGGAGAGTTTAATCAGAAACTGCTTGCTTTCTTACGAATCCTTTTACAAAGATGATGGTGAAAATGGTATATGATGATATGGGTGATTCAGAAGTAGTTTGAGGGTTGTGATGAGTTGTTTATGATGTATGGAAGATGTTTGGATGGTTAGTTGAGAGTGATTTCTTGTGTTTTGAGGCTTAGAGGATGCCTCTATTTATAGGAGAAATGGAGGGAAAGAGAGCTAATTAGAATGCAAAGGTTTGGAGTTTTGGTTTGGTTGAAATCAAATGGTATGGTTTCATGCAATTCCATGGTTTCAATGCAAAGTACAATGAAGTAGGGTGGTTGAGAGGTTGCTTGTGATCCTTGAGGAGAGGTTTGTGCTGAAGAAACAATTGCAAAGCAGAACGAGAGTTGACTTTGTGATTAAAGCAACTTTATGCAAGTGGAAGTATGATCTTTTTGGCAAAAACTTCCATAAATGGAATGATCACTTGGATAATGCTTCAAAACTTTGTGTAATGCCTCCAAAATTTGTGTAATCTTATGATTAAAGATAGTTTTGCAAGTTAAAGGACTTGTAATCAAGGGATTTGCAGCATGGAATTGGATTTGCTTCAAGTTCAAGACATGAAAATGACCTAAAGTTCATGTTTGGAAGGCCAACTTTGTCTCTTCGAATCTCCTAGCTCAAGCATGGGAAAAATGAGTTCTTAGTCTCTTTGGAAAGCTTGAAACATGCCCTACAACTTTCATGTTTTGAGTTTTCCTTGAATCAAAAGGGATCATGGTGAAAAATGGCTCTCAAGTTGGTTACTTTTACAAGGCAGATTTGCATCAAAAATTTTCTAAGTGTTGAACTTCACATTTGAATGAAACACCAACTTCATGGCCTCATAACTTGAAATCGATGCATTTTTTGGAGATTCACCCACAGGGACAAAGTTTTAGTATGAAATGAGCTCTTCAAATTGGTCTTTGGATCAAAGGAAATGGATGTTTGGATTGGAAGTTATGGCCTTGGAAAGTTGGACAAAAATCATTGTACTTCCATAACTTAGAAAATTTTCAATTTCTCTTTTGTTGCCCTTTTTGCAAGTAAACTCAATTCTCTTGATTTTTCTTGATCAAACTTAATCATCAAACATCGTTCCAATGAAATTTGACTTGAGAAGCTCATATTTGAATAAAAACCCTAAAGTCAAAGGCTTGACTTTGCAGTGATTGGCTTATGTATCAGATGAAATTCCACTTCTTAATCTTCAATGATTTCAATCCCTTGAGATATTTGAACACCATGGGAGGACTAAAAGGATGTATTGGAGTGTCTTGAATCATGTCCCAAGTCTTGAGATCATGTCTTGATCAAAAGTCAAAGATTCACTTGACTTTGGTTGGAAAACCCTAATTTGTGACCAGATGAATTTGAATCTTGAAGAACTTGTAATAAAGCCATATTGAACTTGATATTTGATGAAGGGAGATCTTTTAAGTGTATGAGAACTTGATTGATTGATGATCTATCCAAAACCTTGACTGATCAATCCCTTGAGCTCCTCAAGGCAAACCCTAATTCATAGATGAAACAAAACAAAGTCATATCTTGATAATTGGTTAGCTATGCATGAATGATTGACCTAGAATGTTGTGCAAATGATAATGGAATCTAGGGGTAAAAATTGGGGTATGACAATAGGGTCACTTTTGATGATTTGCTTTGATTGATAAAAGCATAACTGACATCTTCGAATTCGAGACATTGCAACGACACCTCAGATATGCCTTCTTCAGTTTCGACATATCGAAAGGATGATAACTTGGTTATCAACAAATCCTCTTCACTACAAACAATAACCAACTGATCATCATACATGAATTTGAGCTTCTGATGCAACGTGAAGGTAACTGCCCCAGCGGCGTGGATCCACGGCCTACCAACAAGTTGCTATAGGCAGGGTTGATATCCATCACTTGAAAAGTGATGGTAAACAAGTGTTGTTCGATCTTAATTGGCAAATCCACCTCGCTGATAACTTCTCTTCTAGAACTGTCGAAGGCTCTAACAATCAAAGCGCTAGCCCTTATCTCGCTCTCTTCTACCAATAATTGACTCAATGTTCCCATAGGTATCACGTTCAGGGAAGAACCAGTATCCACGAGGACACGAGATAGTAAGGCATCCCTGCAAGTCACTGATATGTGTAAGGCTTTGTTATGTGTAGCTCCTTCAGGAGGCAACTCAGATTCATTGAAACCCTGATATCTACTTGCGGTTATGTTGGCAACCACGTCATCAAACTGGTCAACAATGATGTTATGCATTACATGGGCAACATTCAACACCATTAATAAAGCCAATCTGTAAGCAGGAAAAATCATAAGAAATGACAAGATTGGAATCTTAGAGGGTGTCTGCCCCAGTTGATCCACGGTCTTGAAATCACTCCTCTTAATTAGCTTGAGAAATTCTTGATTTTCATCAGCAGTTACCTCTTTACCTTTTGCAATATCCACAGACGAAGTGATTGGCATAAATGCAGAGGTAGATGCCCTTTGTTGCACAACAGGGGTTGTTGAAATATCCTTCTCCTTGGAAGGGGCAACAATTGGTACTTACACTGGCTTAGACGTGACCTTTGGAGTAAACACGCATCCATTACAAGTCTTGCCTCCAACAGCAGTTATATTCATAATCTCGGATTCTGAAAACTGTATTTTTTAGCCCCCATAGTACAAAGTAGAATGATACTTCCAAGGCACTTCTTTAGAGCTCTGATAAGGGAATGGCTTGGGCACATAAATAGTAATAGGCTGGATTTTCTTCTTTGGAGCTTCCACATGAACTTTTTTGTAGACAATTATGAATGGTTCAATAGTAGCCACTTTCTCAACAGACTTGGATCTAGAAAACTGGACCACACCTCTATTTATCAAAATCTGTACACACCCTTTTAGTCTTCGGCACTGATTAGAATTAGTTTCACAAATAATACACTCCTCATGAAGACTTTTCAGAATCCCATGTTCATTCAACTTCTTAAACACAATAGTCATTGGAGTTTTCAATTTGTCGACATCTTTGATTAGCTCAGCCCCTTGATTGTCTTTAACCATGTTAACCCCCGGTCCACCATGAGTAGGCAAAGGATTAATCTGTACATTGGGATGCTCTTCAGCAAATGTCAGAATCTTCTGATCAATTAGCTCTTGTACTTTGGTCTTGAAAACAATACAGTCCTCAGTGGCATGTCCTATGTACCCAGAATGGTAAGCACATGATGCATTAGGATTATGTTTCGGGCCATAAGGAGGAATTGCAGTGCGATCTCTTTTGGCACAATTGCCCCTTGATGGACAAGATAAGGAAACAATTTTTGTGTACGGCACAAGAATCTTATCAAAGTTTGGACGCTTATGATTGCTTTGATTGTTGTTACCTTGTTTGTTCTGATTTTGTTGATTTCTGTTATTTTACTGAGATTGTTGACGTTGTGGTTATTGATTCTGAGAAGTCTGAGCCTGTTGTTATGGTTGATACTAATATGGAGGTTGTTGATACTGAGCAGCGGCAACATAAGGGTATGGATAATATGGCATGGGAGCCATAGGAACCTGATACTAAGGAGGGGATTTTGCCATTACAACATTCACCTCGCCTTCTTTCTTCTTCGCATAGCTGCTATGAGGTTTCTTGTTGGTTGGTTGTTGAGTAGCGGTACCGGAAATCTTACCAATCTTCAACTCGTTTTCGAAGATGAACTTCCCACCATTTTCTCGTAGTACAACCCTTGTAATGTTCCCATGAAAATATCTACCAACTCCATGTCATAGAGAGAGGGTCGCACTCGAGAGGCCATTTCGCGCCACCTTTGCACGTATTCTTTGAAGGTTTCACTTGTTCGTTGAGACTGATTCTACAATTGTAGTCTTGTAGGAGCCATATCGAGATTATACTTGTACTGTTTCAAGAAAGCATCTGAAAAATCTCTTTAGGAATGAATCTTGTTACGCTTGAGGCCCATATACCAGTCCAATGAAGCTCCGGATAAACTATCTTGAAAGCAGGGCACCAACAATTCATCATTGTCAATATAAGACGCCATATTTCTACAGTACATGGTCACATGGCATCGAGGGCAGCTCAGCCCTTTGTACTTCAGCAACTCTTGAATCTTGAACTTTTATGGTAGCACAACATTTGGAACCAAACACAAGTCTTTGGCATCCATGCCAAAAGCAAAAAAACCTTCAATAGCTCTGATCCTCTCATCCAACAGTTTATAGTCTGCAGGTTTGTTCTGATTAGTAGGTCTGACAAGAATCTGCGGATTCAAGAGCTAAGACGCAGCCGGAGCAGGCACTTAAGGATAAGCAAACTGAGACGGATACACCAACCCAGAATTTACCATCTAACCAGAAGTCTGACCCATCTGAATACCATACAGATAACCAGGTGGTATCACAGAAGTGGAGGATGCCCCAGGGTATGGCATTCCAGAATGAACATTCTGAACTGCAGTTTGAGCAGATTGAGATGGAACCGGCACACGAAAGCAGGAGTAACAATAGTTGCAGCAGTAGCGGTCGCAACAATAGTAGCAGCAGCAGCGGCGTCTTTCTGAGCATGAAGGAACTCCATGATAACATCCATGTTGGTCTGGAACTAATCCATCTTTCCTTGAAACTGAGCCAAATTTTCCTTGTAGTCAGCATTCTCAAGTTCATAGTCAGCCATGATCTTTGACTTGCTTGATCGAGTGAAATAGCGATGTCGAGTCGTCGTCTTGCTACAAGGTGGAGATGGACGCTGTAAGCATTTTGTTTTTCTAGATGAGGGACGTGCATATGTGTGCATGAATGAAGGCAATTCATGCAAAAATAAAGTCTTAATTCCAGGAATCTCGAGCTTTTATCTTAGTTGACAGTAATCATAAAGCATACAAGTAAAGGCGCAAAGATAAAATTGGCTAGAAAACTTCTCATTCATTCAATAAGGGAAAAAGTACAAGTCAATACAACTCAAAGATCTGCCTTTTGGGCTAAACAAGATCAGCCTGGATCCTATTAAAAACCACCCTACAAACAGATAAGAAATAAAAAACAGACCATGGAGTCTTGTGCGGCAACACATCAACATATGCATCCTTCAATAATCCGGGCATGTCTTCCAGCGCGTGCTCGGAAAATCTGGCTAAGCGAGCGTGTCTCTCACTCTAATACTTCGCATCCTTCAAGAGGTTACGCAGAAAAGGATGATTAGTTCCTTGAAGGAGATCTTGTAGAAATGTCTCTTTCTGATCCAAGAGGACTTGCAAATGGCAGTTTTGTCTTTCCCATTGAGTACTCTCAAAGTTAAGTTGCCTGATTTTCTCTTGGTTTAGATGCGCTTGATCCTGCAGCTTCTGGATCTCACTGAAAGCTTTGTCGACCTCGGCTTGACATTAAGAAAGGTCTTTCACCATCTGGGTAGCACGGTCTTGTTCACTCTGCAGCTTTGTCTTGTATTTTGATAGTTTTCCTCGAAGTTCTCCAAGTTGCTTCTTGTAGCTCAATTCATCTTTGTAGGCTTGATACTAAGTGTCGATGAGTTGCCTTTTCTTTGAGGCGAGTCCATCATTGGTACCCTTCAGAACATCACCTACTGTCCTTTATTTTTTTATTCGATTTCCACTTCTTTGAGATTGAACTCCCTCTTCTGACGGAGATCAATCTGTAAGCTTTCTTTCTTTCTCAGATGTGACCTTATCAAGGTTGAACCGAAGATCAGTATTCTCCTTCTTCAACATCTCAATAGTCCGCTTAAGTTGTTCAACTTTAGATGGAGGAACAATGGAAATTTCGGGAAGCTTGACATTCATGGAAGGCTCATAAGGAAACGACAACAAGATCTCTTTGACTCTTTCCTTGACCCATTGTGTGTAGGCTTCTTTTGCTATGCAGTTCTTCTTACCCAACTCAGCTCTTCCTTCATGGTGAATCTGTGTCCAGGCAGCGCTAAATCTCTTCAGTAATCCCAGGTCATTAACCCCTTCTTGAAAGATGAACTCCTCCACTTTCTCAGGATCTGGCTTGTCAAGCATAGGTACCCCAATTGGCAGAATGCTAGTCTCGAATTGTAGTTAATCCCTTCCTTTGTGCCTAGGAGTGGCACATTGGAGAATTTACCACAATGAAGAATGATTATGGTGTTGTCGTAGACTCAAGAATACCATGAGATGTCATCGGCAGTCAGAGACATGATCCTTTGAGACCATTTGAGATTTCCCTTGTTCTCCACGAAGGGACCCTTCTGCGGTATGTGAGACATGAACCAACGATATAGTGTAGGAGCACAATAGACGATAGTTCCTTTCTTCTTTTCATTCCTCGAATGAATAGAATAATAGGTGTCAACAAGGAGTTTGGGAATAGGATTCTTGGTCAAAAAGATACAGATAGTAGCTTGATCCACAAAATCTTCCATATTCGGAAAGAACACAATCCTATACACAAGCAAAGCAAGCACAACGTTGAAAGCACTCCAACTTCCAGCCTAGGCAAAAGAAATAGTTTTATCTACCAGAAACTTCAAAGTGAACCCTCGAGTACCACCCTTAGTTTTGAGATTAGGGTCCACATCCTTCTTATCAATGTAGAGAGCTTCATCAATAAGGTGAGGTTTCGGACATCCGTTGGTGTAGATGAAGGGAACCTAATTCTTGATCTCAACCCCCAAGATATGAGAATACTCCTCAAGTGTTGGCGCTAACTGATAATCTTGAAATGTAAAACACCTTAGCGGTGGTTCATAGAACTGAACAAGCGTATGGATGGCTATGACGTTAACTTTAGTCTTGAGGATGGTCAAAATATTACCATAGTCATCCTTGAAAGCAAATCTGTGATCCTCAGTCAGATGGGATGCTAAACCTCTAAAAGTCTTCAGCATAGGCTCCACAAACTTGTAACTATAGATACCTCTGCAACCAGTACTCATCTTCTTTGATTACGTCTACAAAGATCAAGCTCTCGAATACCCTAGAAATACACATTCAAAAATTAATTGATATGATGAAATGATATGCAACACAAGAAACAAGAATTCAATCACAGTCTGAATACTCTGGATAATCTGCATATAATTCTGTGTAGGTACAAAGGTCTGACATGTACAAGAGAATAAATGGTATGAAGAGTCTTGATTTCCTGCAAAAAAAACTCAATATCCCCTCACAGATGTGTTCTAGTCTTCCAAAGGTGGTCCTTAGAAGGTTTCCTAGAGTCATGGAATCAAGTGAAAATACCTTACCGTAGCGAATTCTCGCAGGACAAAAGCATTCTCAAGTGAAACTAGTCTGAGTGTGGCTCTCGTGATAACCCAACACACGAAATGCAAGCGACACGACTATCCACGATTCTATCCGGTGTGTATGCTCAAGCCTGGGTGTAGAGGTTATCTCTCAAGTAACATCATCCCATCCCAACAACAACAGAAAATATAGCAGATATCCAGAATATGCAGCATATGAATATTTAAAGCAATAAAAGAATGCAATAAATAACATAAAGATAAAGCAAGTAAAGCATAAAGATAAACACCCAAACAAACAAGAAAACAAACAAAACTAGGCGAGACTCCAGCTTGCAAGAGAAAAGACTCCCCAACATAATCGCCAACTGAAGCTAGCGGGATTATACCTGAGCGCATCGTACGCTCGGCGGTACAATAGAGTCGCCACCGAACTTTATTTAGTCTCAAAGGACAGGTAAAATATCGATAAAACCCAAGGGAAATAGAAACGGGTAAGGGAGTCGGTTATGCGAGAGGAAGGTATTAGCACCCCACACATCCGTCATACTCAACTGAACCATTCTTCTTATTTCTAGGCTTGGATGGGTGTTCTATCTAAAGGCTGCTTGCTAAAGAGGGAAGGAAAAGGGATAAAGAAAGTGCCCGCGGAGGATTGGGGCCCTCGTGCCTACGTATCTATAGCGAGCGATTTTTGTCGGTGACGCGACCACCTTATCACTGGGTTTTCCTCACCGCAATGAAGAGGGGGTGCTACTTTCTGATTTCTTATTTATCCCGTGAAGCTGGAAGGGAAAGGGAAGCTATCTAAAACTAACCTTGCACGTGAATGTTTAACTGAACAAACGCTTTTAAAGAGATTCGGTGAGTTGGGGTCAGGTTATACGATGGGGAGTTGTCAATTACCCATCCTATATGTGGTTATCCATGGGATATTAGCTTTAGGTTTCGCTTTGTAATTGATGGTGTTTATCTGTTAATGGGTTGGGAAAGTTTCTTGGGAAATATGAGTGAGTGAGTGAGTTTTTGTTGATGTTCGGGTTATTCTCGATGTTTTTGGTAAGGTACTAGACCTAAGTTTTGATTGGTATGAAGGTACTGGACCTAGAGTTTTTGTTTAGTATGCTCGCTAAGATTTCACAATCTTATGCCTACGTATTCCCGTTTAAATGAAACAGGGAAATCAGGGCAATCGTAGTTCCTCCTATTCTAAGGGAGGAAAAAGATGTTTTGGTGTCTTGTTCAAAGCCCAAGATTGAAGCTAAAAGGGTATTTGTGTCTTGTTCAAAGCCCAAGATTGAAGCTAAAAGGTTTGACTGAGAGAGAACTTATCATCTCTAAAGAGGGATTGGACTTCCTCTGGGGGAATTGTTGATTTTTGGGTGCCTTGATCAAAGCCCAAGGTTGAAGCTAAGAGGTTGATTGACTCCACTAGGGAAGTCCTTATACAAAGCCTAAGAGGAGGCTGGAAATGACCAACTCAACAAGAAAGTGTTTATGTGTCTTGTACAAAGCCCAAGATTGAGGCAAAAAAGAGACTGACTCTTTGGGGATATCATTATACAAAGCCTAAGAGGAGGCTATAAGTTTGACTTTTCTAGGGGAAAGTGTTTTATATGTCTTGTACAAAGCCCAATATTGAGGCTAAAAAGGTTTTGACTCCGTTGGGGAGGTTTGTATGTGTCTTGTACAAAGCCCAAGATTGAGGCTGAAATGGGAAATTTAACTGACTCGGGTGAGGATATTTTTATGTGTCTTGTACAAAGCCCAAGATTGAGGCTAAAATGAGTTTGACTCTGCGGGAGAGTATTATCTGTCTTGCACAAAGCCCAAGACGGGGGCTGAAAAAAGTTTTGACTTTGCTTGGGAAATCATTCCTCAAAGCCTAAAATAAGGCTGGGAGGAAATGACTTCGCTGGGGAAGATGTGTGTCCCAGGCTAAAGAGAAAGTTTTGGAAGATTTATGTCTTGTACAAAGCCCAAGATTGAAGCTAAAAGGGTTGACTCAACAAGAGAGTGCTAAAAGGTGATTGACTCAACAAGAGAGTCTGAAAAGTTGATCGACTTAACAAGAGAGTCTGAAAAGTGATTGACTCAACAAGAGAGTCTGAAAAGTTGGTGGACTCAACAAGAGAGTCTAAAAATGTTATCTCTGCTAAGGAGAATTATTTGTACAAAGCCCAAGAGGAGGATAACTTCACTGAGGAAGGATCATTATACAAAGCCTAAGAGGAGGCTAGCTTTCTGCTGAGGATTAGTAAGATCCCTAGGCAGGTCCAAGTGGGGAAATTAACTCTTGCTGAGGTTTACAGAAGAGTTGAGATATCAGACACCCCAAGGTTCTAATTTGGGATAGTGTTATTAACAGGCTTTTGACCCTGGCAGGGGATTTAATCGGTTGATCAAGGTTTCTCCTACATTCATAGGGAACTTGAGAATGTCTTTGAGACTCAAAGGGATTTAGACTGTCCAAGTCTACTGGTGTTGAAGAGTTTTATCTTTTGTATGATGCCTAAAAGAAGGCGGGTGTTAAGGGATGAAAATCAACCCTAAATTGGTCTGTGATTTGACACTGGAAATACTGCTCTAGCAAAGGATGACTAAGTTATGTCTTATACCTTTAAGAGGTCTTCAGGGTCCTTATATTAAGCCCAAGAGAAAGCATGAGAACTTCTAAGAAGCCGAAGGGTCCTTGTACAAAGCCCAAGAGGAGGTGGGGATGCTTTTAGGAAGCCTGTGGGTCCCAAACCAAGAAAAGTTCAAGAAATGCTATTCACAGAGAATAGATCATTTAGTGAAAGTTCTGAGGTTTGAAGAAACTCATGAGATGTTATTCACTGAGAATAGATCAACTCCGAGGAGTAGAATTTCTTTGACAATTTCTAGGGGTGACAGTCTGAGAAAAGGTTCACCGAGAATACTGCTTTTCTCTTTGTTCCACATTGTTTAAGCCCAAGAGAAGGCAAGACTGTATCTGGAAATCCTATGGGGATCTAGTTTTGACTGTATTTAAAGAGTGACCAACATGGCTTTACCTAGTTCAAGACCTAGTTGCCAGGGAAAACTCTAAATATCTATACTAGTATATATACAGTTCATATATGACGAGTATTTTAAAAGGTATGAAAGAAGACTAACCATGCACAGCTTCCCACAATACAGTTATATATATGAAAGTGAGTAAATGAAAGCCGTTAAAACTTACAGGTGAGCAAGCTTTCATGCTGTGTTGTTAGTTCTTAAAAGAAATTAAAGAAAGTTTTGATAACAACATGTATATTTGCATCTAAATCAAAAGGGAAATTGTTTTGAAAAGATTGTCTGGGCTTATACTCAAGGAGAGGCCCAAGGTTAAACAGTGATTGCACCGTTGTTTTGAAAATGTACAGAGGGACTTATACAATGTGTGAGGCCCAAAATTATTTTATTTACAAAGGGATTTGGGTCTTACACTCTATTAGAGGCCCAAAGGATGTTTTAAAAAAGAAATGGGACTTACAACACGAGGGTAGGCCCAGATGATCTTTTTGTTTTGAAATGGCGATCGTGCCGAGATTTTTCTTTTAACGCAGAGGGAATTATATAATATCTGAGGCCCAAAATGGTTTTGGTTAAAAGGAGATTTGGTCTTACACCCTATTAGAGGCCCATGAGTGTTTGAAAAAGATTTGATGAGGGTGAAATCAATCAAAACCCTAATTTTGTTTAAAAATGGAATTAATTTTGGTTAAAAATTAATAAAAATTATTGAAAACATGTGAAAAATGAGTGGTGATCTTGGATCAATGTTTCAAAAATCATGTTTTTATCCACAAAATGATTGAAAACCATTTAAGTTTGGAAAATCAAGAGAAAGAAAATTTTTAAAATGTTAAAAAATAAATAAAAATTAATTCTTTTCAAAAATATCAAATATATGAAATAAATAATATTTTTGGGGAATTTTTGTAAAATAAAATATTTTAACATTTTTGTGAATTATTAAAAAAAGAATCAACTCAAAATCATTAAAATTTAGAGAGAAATTAATTTTTGAATCAATTAAATAAAATCACAAAAATTCAAAAATTCAAAAATTTGAAAAAGCGCGCCAAGAACATCTTGGTTTTGCCCGCGTGCCCTGTTTTGCCCAAATTTGCGTTTTCTCATCAATCTCACGGAATACTTGATGGAATCATACAATCCACATATCAATCTGCTCGTTTTCAACTCACGATCATGTCTATGGTCTTTAATGTTATTTATTTTAAGCATAGAATAAGAAATCAAAGGAAAACCTCAAGAACCCTAATTTCTGCCTGAAGGCTAAGAAATTCCATACACGATTCATATAAAGCAATTAATTGAGGGGAAACACTCCATACATGATTATGAACATATCGCAAAATTATTGTGCGAGGAAATATGCATGAATCATGAGATGACCAAGTTGAGGGTTACCTCTTGCAGCTGGTGATCGAGTTTGGTGTTGGAGGTGTTGCAGCTTGGTTCCAATAATATGGACAGCTTCCCTACACCATATGGAGTGTGTTTGAATGCTTGGAGTGGATGGAATTCAGCTGGAACTTGATTTGGCACCTCAACTACAAATCTGTCAAAGGCTTGTGCAGATGGCTGGTGATTTTGAAAACCTGATGTTCCAGATGTGATTTTGTGTTATGGATCACTTCTATATGTTATATGTGAGGTGTGTGAGCCATTGGTTTGGTTGGAATTGCTCTCAAACTCAAAACCCGATAGTGACTTGCTTTAGAAGGCAAAATTGGAGTGAAAGAGCTGATTTTGAGGAAAGCATCAGTTTGGGTGCTTTGGTGTACTCAAACTGAGCACAAATGAGCTCTATTTATAGTAGAGCAAGTTTGTTTTGCAAGCAATAGTGAATGGCAACTGGTATAGGTCTGTGGCCAATGTGGATCAAATGGAATCTCAAGTCTCCTCTAGCAATTGACTTGAGGTTAGAGCACAGGCATATGGTTCTTTGATTCAAGGATAAGGCTTGACTGAAGTGTTCATTTTTTCTCTGATACATGCCACCTCTAAGCATCCATTGAATTCTCCAAAACAAAATTGGAGTCTTGGCACCTTTTTAGCTCTTTTAGGTTTGGCATGCTACTTGTAGATTTGGGGAGTTTGGAGGCTGATAGATCAGTGTTTGTCCCTTGTTTGTTCCCCCTTGAGGTGTGCAGATGGATAACTATGCTTTTTGTTGCACAACTTGATCAAATCGAGCCCTTATGCACAAATCTGTCTTGCCAAGACAGTTTGCAGCAAGGCATGTTGCAGCTGTCATAACTCCCAGCTCAGATGGAGTTTGAGGGAGTTCTTGGACATTTTAGAAAGCTGATATATCCTATTTCAACATAATGTCCACTTTGGTTTTGAACCAACTTTAATTACAAGAAAAAATTCCTCTACATTTGGGTAAAAATAAGGCAGATTCTGACTTAGTGAAAATTTCACTAAGTGTTGGAAAAATGTCATTTTCATGTTTTTTGTATTTTGATCACTCCATAACTTGAAATCCACGAGGAATTGGAATGAGATATAGTTGAAGCTTTTAAAGTATGCCATGAGAGCTACAGATCCATCTTTGGACCATCCAAAATGGTTGCTTGGATCTCAAGTTATGGTCCTTGGAAGTTGGTACCCTAGCCACTTTATTCCATAACTTAGAAATTTTCTAAGTTTTTTATGGTTACCCTTTTTACAAGTTAACTCACTTTCTTTGGTTTTTATTGATAAATGATGATTCAAATCACATATTAACATTGTTTTAGGGTCAAGGAACCAAAATTGTGGAAAATTCCAAAAAGTCAAACTTGATTTTGTGCACAGTTGACTTTTTATCGGATGAAATCCAAACCGTGCGATCCTTGGTGAAATCAAGTTCTTGACCTAAACAAACCTAATGGATACATTCCATAGGTGTTGTAGGGTGTATTGAATCATGTCCCAAGGTTTGGGAGCATGCCTGGGTCTAAAGTCAAAGGTACAATTGACTTTTTCCTCGAAACCCTAATTGTGGTCCTGATGAAATTGAAACTTGTGGATCAAGCTTCTTGGATCAATCCATTGTTGTAAATGGATCAATGTAGTGTATTGGAGACCCTCAATTGATGTTTTGAGGTCTTGACTCAGGTTTTGTCCCAAAAGTCAACTTAGGGGTGAATTAGGTCAAGAAAACATAATTCCTGATTTTTTGATGAATGCTTCCCCTGAGGTTAAATTGACTTGATGATTGGGTCCATGAGGTCCCTTGGAGTATCTTAAGTTATGCTTTGAAGCAATGGCTCATGCCCAAAGGAAATTTTCCATCTGGAGGCCGCAGTCGACCAAAACCCTAGTTTGGTGACACTGGCGATCTTAAGGCTTGATCCACTTGGAATGCTACAACCTTGTGCTTGATTCTTGATGTGGGAGTCCTTTTGATCCTTTGTAGGTGTTTGAGAGGCTAGAAAAGTTGAAGATCATGTTATTCCTTGATTGATCCTTTGCCTAAGTGTCTTGAGAGGGCCCAAACCCTGATTCTTGATTGTAGTGAATGCTCAACAATCCTTGAGGAGATTGATGAGGCATGAAGGTACATCCATATTATGATGATGATTTACACAATAATGGGAAATCTTGGTGGTCAAAATTTGGGGTATGACAGATGCCCCTATTTAATCTTCTTGGACCCGAAGGTGTGAATGGTGAAGGCGTTCGGGCATTCAGGGTGCAAGAGGATTAAATATCAGAATACCCAAAATTTTGATGGCGGTTATGAATGGCAGTTTGCTCATCCATCTTCTTTTGCTAAGCAATGATGCTTTAGAAAAGGTGAAAACTTCCCCTCGATCCTGGTCTTCCGCCAAGGAACTGGTCCCAGTTTCTAATATAAACTTCCCCTCGATCCCGGTCTTTAGCCACAGAACTGGTCTCAGTTTCTGATATAAACTTCCCCTCGATCCTGGTCTTCAGCCAAGGAACTGGTCTCGGTTTTTGAAATAAACTTTCCCTCGATCCTGGTCTTCAGCCAAGGAACTGGTCTCAGTTTCTAAAATAAACGTCCCCTCGATCCTGGTCTTCAGCCACGGAACTGGTCTTAGTTTCTTCTTGTCGAGTTTTTCCTTGACAAGGGACGCTATGTGTAGCGGTTTTCATCAAACTTCTCGCCAAATTTTCCTGGGGAGATGCCATTTGATGGAAAAGGTTTTGATGTCAGACTTACTGGGGAAACCCTTTTGTCTGAGCTGTAGAGGTGTTCAAACTTCTCTATTAGAGACACCATTTGTTGACTCTACTGGGGGAAAACGAGTCTGTTGAAAGACTGTTTTATGCTTGGGGATATTACATCATACCTTTCCTCGAGATCTTCTCGGAGAAATGCCATATGAAGCAATCCAATTTTGAGGTGTCTATGACTTCATTATCATTGACTTTCTTGGAGAGAAAAATCAATGTGTTGCTGAGAGTCTTTGGTGATGAGGCTTTCTCTGGGGATTTTCCTTAATCCGGGAAAGCGGAGATATCATCCTCAATGGCAAAGAGTGATATTTGTCGAATGCCTTCTTGCCTTTTAGAGGTTCAAGTTATTAAAGTGGTCGAGGACCGTCTCTAATCCAGAAATAAACTGGGGGAGAGATTGCTTAGACGCAACATTTCCTAACGAGGAAAGAACTGACAACTCGATTGAGAGGACTTTTATCACTTGAGAACAAGACCGACTAGAGTGATAGTGATGCAATATTAATATGAATGTAAATCAATAATGCATGATATATATATGTTTATGCTGACAAAACTGACTCGACATACAGACTAGTGGATGAATGCGACTGGATACTCGGCCACTGCAGGGGATGAAAAGTATCACTGGTCCAAAAGTAGCAATTCTGCCTTGCTTAGGAGAGATATTCCCTGTGGGGAACAACGTTGGGAGGGCTTAGGAGATAAGAACTCTGTCGGGGATGTCGGACAGAATATTCGTATCCGACACAGCTGATCCATCATTCAGAAGCACTGGTTTAGAAGGAGTACTTTGATTCCGCATTTTGAAGCTTAATCGCTTTTGGAGTAGTTGTCGCAACCTGCAAAAAAACAACCGGCGAGAAACAAGAATAGAAGAGTCGCCACCGAACGTTATTTATCCCGACGTAGGGAAAGGAAAAGATCGAAGAAAACCTAAAAGAGGAAAAGACATGGTCATCGCAACCATAGTCTGGGTTCGGGAGTCGGTTACACGAGGGGAAGGTATCGGCACCCACACGCGTCCATCGTACTCGATGGGATCCATGCTTGTTGTCTAAACAATGGGTGAGTTATCCTAAAGTCTACGGCTGAAAAAACGGGGAGGGGGAGACTAAGACGGACTCGCAAGGATTTATTGAAATCCAATGCCTACGTATCTTCGTGGACGAACGAAGAATCAGAGTCAACGTAGTTCGACGGACTACGCACTAAAGGGGGGAGGTTGCTCGTCGAGATATCGCATCTCGTGCCTACGTATCCTCAATCGGACGGGAAAGAGGAATTAGAGCAAACGTACTTCGACCTAACAAGGTCGGTAAGTGTTTTTTATGTGAGCGACGAGCTCTTTTCTGAAAAAAAAAAAGATTTGAAACTTAACACTCCCGGAGGATAAAAAGGGTTTGAATTTGTTTGTTTTTTTTTTAGACATAAGTGGATTGAAGTTAGTTCGTAACTTGCATTGCACCCAAGTCTATAACATAGGAACGAATGCGTCGCATATCGTCCCCAACGGGACGTACACTAAACACCCTAGAAGAACGAAGAGAGACCCCCTATTCTTCACTTCCCACATACAAGGCTCATGCGTAATACACGTTAACTTTATTAAGTGCTTTAGAATCGTTATGAGATGAGAAGAGAAGACTCAAGTCAAAAAGAAAAGACTACGGGGAAATCTATCCTAATGTTGTCATGCAAAAGTGGCCCTATGGTTGAGTTCAAAGGGGAAACATCTACCTAAGTTAGCATGCATGGTTGAAAGCCTGGTGTCTACCCTACCCCAAGCTTAATCAAAGATTAAGTCGGACTAGGGAACCCTAAGGGAGCAAGCAAAAGCAAGGAAAAAATCAAAGCAATAAAAAAAATAGCGGCTACAACAATGCTCCAACACCTGCACAGCGGTAAAAACAACACAATACACTAAACAACATTCAACAGCTCAAGTTCAGCACAAAAGGAGGTGTAAAAAATCAAACAGCAGCACATACAACAGCACATATGCACCAAGACAGCAGTGAAAATAGGGCAGCACACCATGCATTTGAAACGATGCAATCATGGCATAACGAACACGCATCAAACGTTGCACATTCTTCAATAAAACATGATCACAATCACACCACACACCATAGTAAACAATTCTTGAAAACATCATGAAAGAATGCACATCATTTGACAATTGAACAAGTTAATCCAAGCATGCACTTCATGAAATTAAAAACAAACAAGCATATGCAACACAACTCCAACAACACCAGCAATAATTCACAATTAACATGCTCAAGTAGTGTGAGCAAGGTGTTCATCACATCAAGAAATCGACAAATTAATCATGAACATTCACCAATGGAAATCAAAGACCGCGTGTCGAAAAATCATGTTCATACAAAGGTGTAAGGTGCAATATCATCAAAACAGTCCACAAATATGTGTCATATCAATCCATGAAGGTTAAAAGTGAAACGAGACCTAATCATGCTAAAAAATGCACAAAAATCATACTCTACACCAGTGTTAATCGATTAACCAATTACAATTCATTTTGGTTAATCGATTAACAGCTCTCATTACACAAATTTTACACTGGTTAATCGATTAACCAAAATGAACTGGTTTTGGTTAATCGATTAACCCTGTACCAGAAGCAGAAAAACAGTTTGAAAAATCACTTTCAGCAGCAAAATCACTTATGCAATCATTTCCAATGATGATGTAATCAACAATGCACGAAAATTAAATTTAATCACAGCAATCAAGCATCAATTAAGTCCAATAATCATCAACATGAACAATCAATTTCAAGCAAATGGATCAAATCACAAGCAAAACCAAGGATCTACATTGCATAAGCTAAAATTAAGCTAAATCAAGTATAGATCTAAGAAAAACCAACCTACAAAGCTGAGAATTGCTTTGGTAAGTGTTGCAAACAAAATTTGATGAATCCAAGCAAGAAATTCCAAGATCTATGAGCTCCTTGCAAGCAAAAGCTGAAAATCCAAGCAATAAGCTACAAATACTCCAAAATCACTTCCAATAAGCACTTATGAAATTTCAGATCTAGATCCAAACGAAAATCATTAATGGAAAGCAAAAATGAAGTGGTAATGAGAGGCTTTAGCTCAAGAATTAACAAGTTCCAATGAAGAACTTGTTAATCTCTATGGAAGAGCTTTGAGTGTGGTTAAAAATGGAGGTTGAGAGTGAAAAAGTGAGAGAGAATTGAGAGAGAATTCTGAATATTGAGAGTGAAAAATGATCAAGGTTATGAGAGGTTTGGAGTTGATTAGATTAAATAACCCCTAGGTTAGGAGTTAAGTTTGGGTTTGGAGTGAGGTTTAGTGGGTGGAAAATGATCTAGGAAAGGGATTAGGGAATTAGAGTGGATATTGGGTGGAAAATAATTCAAATTAGAACCCTCTCTAGATCCTTCTACTGGTGTGAAAATGAAATTGGTGATAAAAAATTTGAATCCCCAAAAAATGCAATGCTGAAAAATGAAGTATTTGGGCAAATTTTGCCTTGGTTAATCGATTAACCATTTTTAATACAAAATGTGTTAATCGATTAACATAAGGAAAATTTGAATTTGGCGCCTTTTGGAGGGAAACTTGGAGAAATGCCTGATTCCACTTGTTTTGAGCCACCTTAGACCTCTAAAACTTGCCATTTGATACTAACACTGAAACACACTTGAAATATGCAGTGAATTCCGTTTCGTGCTCGGAATACTGCTGAAAATAATCGTCTGGTGCTGAATCGCTGATCAAAAAATGACTGTCGGGGCTTCTGATTATCAAATCATCTAATGAGCAAAATAAAGGCTCGAAAAGACTTTGAAAGCTATCTGCTTGGCTCTGAACATTGTTGAAAATGATACTGGAACTGATGAACCATGAGCTGCTGGAAAATACCTTGATCCCATGCCCAAAAGAACCATGCAAATGCAGAAATGACGATGCAAATGAAATGAAACATAAGCTAGTTAGAACTAGAACATAAGGGCAAATTTTGGGGTGCTACAGCTGCCCCTATTCAAACTTCTTGGATCCGAGGGTATGGAAGCAAAGGCTTCCAGACGGTCGGGATACATGAAGATTGAATACCCAAAATAACCGCACAAATTTGCATCCTGTAAAAGGAGGGACGACTCCGCTGGGGAACAAGTAATAAAAGATGTAGGATCATGACACGGACGAGTGTCAGAAACCAATACGGACGAAATATTGAAAATGTATGGAAACAAACACGGACGAGTGTTGATTGTGCTGGGGACAAACACAGACGAGTGCCAAAAGGTTCAAACACGGACATGTGCTGAAAGAACACGGACGGGTGTCAAAGGTTCAAAAACGGACGGGTGCTGAAAGAACACGGACGAGTGTCAAAGGTTCAAACACGGACGGGTGCTGAAAGAACACGGATGGGTGTCAAAGGTCAATACGAACTGGTATTAGCTAAAAAGTTCAAACACGGACGGGTGATGAAAGAGCACGGACGGGTGTCTAAGGTCAATACGGACGGGTATTGGCTAAAAAGTTCAAACACGGACGGGTGCTAAAAGGAGCACGGACGGGTGTCTAAGGTTAATACGGACGGGTATTGGCTAAAAAGTTCAAACACGGATGGGTATTGGCTAAAAAGTTCAAACACGGACGGGTGCTGAAAGAGCACGGACGGGTGTCTAAGGTCAATACGGACGGGTATTGGCTAAAAAGTTCAAACACGGACGGGTGATGAAAGAGCACGGACGGGCGTCTAAGGTCAATATGGACGGGTATTGGCTAAAAAGTTCAAACACGGACGGGTGATGAAAGAGCACAGACGGGTGTCTAAGGTCAATACGGACAGGTATTGGCTAAAAAGTTCAAACACGGACGGATGCTGAAAGAGCACGGACGGGTGTCTAAGGTTAATACGGACGAGTATTGGCTAAAAAGTCCAAACACGGACGTGTGCTGAAAGGAGCACGGACGGGTGTCTAAGGTCAACACGGACGGGTATTGCAGTAAAAAGTTCAAACACTGACGGGTGCTGAAAGGACACGGACGGGTGTCAAAGGTCAATACAGACGGGTATTGGAATAAAACAAATGGCAACTTTATCGGGGATTGAAATGCTAAACCAAACACGGAGGGGTGTTTAGAATCAATACGGGCGAAGTATTGTGGAAATGAAAAGGACACGGACGAGTGTAAAAAGAACATGGGCGTGTGTTTAAGGGAACACTGACGAGTGTTTAAACTCAATACGGACGAAGTATTGAGGCAATGGAAAAGAACACGAACGAGTATCAAAGGAACGCAGACGAGTTTTAGAATCAATACAGACGAAGTATTGAAGAAAAGGAATGAACACGGACGGGTGTCAAAAGAACACATTCGAGTGTTTAACGCTAACAACTTTGAAGGGATAAACCAAAAGACCACCTAGACGGAGGGATGAAAAGAAACCACGGACTGACGATCCTGGCAAACAACTTTGCAGGGGTATACCAAATAGTCTCTCCAAAGGACCAAGTCTACTGCTTGGGGAATAAAGTTGGACGATATCTCTTGAGTTACTGTGCTTCATGCCGGGGAACGCCTGGCAAGCGAGAACATCAAACCTGGCTTATGCTTCGAATGCATATGTTTGAATTTTCTATGGCGTAATGCTCCATACGAAATGGAAATGCTACGCTTTGGGAGGATGCCATGCAAAAATGGTCATGCAATGAAAATGATCGCTCCAACAAAATAAATGCTAAAGACGAAGGCAACTCCACCGGGGATGACAAACTAAATTATCCTTTGGAAACTAAGCATTGCTGAGGAAAGACACAGTGAACAACTATCTTGACCATAAACTCTGCTGAAAGATGAAACCCAAAGAGAATTCCCCCTCTGTTGGGGATTGAGAATAACAACTACTGAAGATGGAACCCAAAACCTGATACTGAAAAGGTGCCAATAACCATTGGACTTATAACCTGCTGGGAATGTCAACCACCGTTGAATAAACTGCTGCGAAGATTACCACCAACTCTGCTTGGGGATACCATTGAGCTTAAACTGCTGTTGGGGAAATAACTTTACCCTCACCCTGCTGGGGATTAGAGCATATTGTTGCTGGTGAAGAACACACTTCCTGACCGGCTAAGGAAAGCAGACACCAAGACTCTGTGGGGAAGATAACATCTTTTCCCAGGAAGATATTCCACCATCTTTTGCTGGGGATACAACAACACCAACTTCTAAATGCTTGCTGGGGAGTAATAAATCAATCACGACTCTGGCTGGGGAAACAATCTTCTATACTCTAGCTGGAGAGAGTAACAATCTACTAAGGATGATGAAATCTCAACGCTGGGGAGAGTAACTCTACTAGGGAGAAACATTGCTACCCTGCACACAACAACAACAGAATATTCCATATGCAAAAATGGCTACCTCGATTACCATACCCAATATCCGTTGCCTAAGCAATTTCCATTGTTTTCCGATATGCTCTGCAAAGCTTAACACTTTCGCATGCAATGTTTATCAAAATATCGGTCGTTTTCACAAACAAAACAGTAAAAGTAAAAACATAAATGGAAAGCTCTTTGAGTGAAAATGAAAATTTTATTGAATGAGTTGGCCTGTAAATAGGCATTTACATCCGGAAGCAATTCCTGAAAAGAGGTAATTGCGCAAAAGCAAAAAGAAAATACACATGTCGGCAATGTGGAAACAGATATCCACCATGATTCAATTCAGCTATGACTCATATGCCTTGCTTATCCACAAATGTTTTGACTTTCGAAGAGACTGACTGGACTGATTCTTTTCCTTTGAAATTCCCAAGTATCAAAAGTGCTCACAGATCGAACGCAGATCGTAGCCTCTTGCTTTCAAATCCCTAACTTTTTCCTGGATCGCCCTTTTTGGGTTTTCAATCCACCGGGATACCGCTTTTTGCCAAGATTGCCTTCTTCAGGTTTTCAACCTTGCGGGTTTATTCTCTTCTTTTTTTTATTCTTTTTATCCCTATCTTTTTCCCGAACCTTTACTTTTTATGGTTTGTCGGGATGCCCTTTTTTGCCTGGATCTTCTTTTTATGTCCAGCGGGTCTCTTTTATGCAAAGTATTTTTTGACTACGTCTGCGTTCACAGGGGACGTAAAATCTCCGCCATCCATAGTTGAGAGTAATAAGGCTCCACCAGAGAAAACCTTTCTCACTACATATGTCCCTTCGTAGTTTGGAGTCCACTTGCCCCTGTGACCTGTCTGAGGAGGAAGGATCCTTTTCAAAACCAACTCGCCTGTCTGAAAACACCGAGGACGTACTTTCTGATCAAAGGCTTTCTTTATCCTGCTCTAATATAACCGGTCATGTGCAATGGCTGCCAATCTCTTTTCTTCGATAAGATTCACCTAATTTAACCAGGAAAGCACCCATTCAGCTTCATCAAGCTTCACATCTGCCAGAATTCTTAAAGGAATCTCAACCTCTAATGGTAGGACTGCTTCCATACCATATACCAGTGAGAAATGAGTTGCCCCAGTTGATGTACGCACCGAAGTACGATAACCGTGTAGGGCATAAGGCAACATCTCATGCCAGTCTTTATACGTCACCACCATTTTCTGCACAATCTTCTTGATATTCTTATTTGCTTCTTCAACAGCCCCATTCATCTTCGGACGATAGGGAGAAGAATTGTGATGTTCAATCTTAAAGTTCTGACATAGCTCTTTCATCATCTTATTATTCAAATTTGAACCATTATCAGTAATGATTCTCTCCAGGACTCTGTAACGACAGATGATGTCCTTCTTTATAAACCGGGCTACCACTTGCTTGGTGACGTTGGCATACGAGGTTGCTTCCACCCATTTCGTGAAATAATCAATGGTAACCAAGATGAAACGATGCCCATTGGAAGCGGTCGGCTCAATCTTTCCAATCATATCAATGCCCCACATGGCAAAAGGCCAAGGAGATGACAGTACATTCAGGGGAGTAGGCGGTACGTGCACCTTATCAGCATAAATCTGGCATTTATGACATTTCCGGACGTATTTGAAACAGTAAGACTCCATAGTCATCCAGTAATACTCCGCTCTCAATAATTTTCTAGCCATAGCATGCCCATTGGCATGAGTACCGAAAGATCCCTCGTGAACTTCCTCCATTAACAGGTCTGCCTCGTGTTCATCAACACAACGTAGCAAGACCATGTCAAAGTTCCTCTTATACAACGCATCTTCTTCATTCAGAAAGAAGTTTCCTTCCAACCTCCTCAGAGTTTTCTTGTCCTTGGTAGACGCACCCTCTAGATACTCTTGACTCTTTAGAAAACACTTTATATCATGATACCAAGGCTTACCATCTGATACATCTTCAACTGCAAACACAAAAGTTGGTCAATCCAGACGCATGATTCTGATCGAGGGAGTCTCATTCCAACAGTTCACCTGATACATTGAAGACAGATTTGCCAACGCGTCTGCCATCTGATTTTCCAATTGGGGTATATGATGAAATTCAACCCTATCAAAGAACGGTAACAACCTTCTGGCATAGTTGTTATAAGGCACCAGATTTGCCTGACGAGTTTCCCATTCTCCCTTAATCTGATTGACTACCAACGCAGAATCACCATAAACATCGAGGTTCTTGATTCTCAAATCAATTGTTTCTTATAACCCCATGATGCATGCTTTATACTCCTCCTCATTGTTGGTGCATACGAACGCTAACCGGGCAGTGAAGGGTATGTGAGAACCCCTTGGAGTTGTAATGATTGCCCTGATTCCGCTACCATATGAGTGACAGCTCCATCAAAAACCAATTTCCACTGAGATCCAATGTCGGGTCCTTCGTCAGGCAAAGGCTCTTCACAATCTTTCATCTTCAGAAACATAATATGCACATCTGGAAATTCAAACTTCATTGGTTAATAATCTTTAATCGGTTGTTCAGCAAGGTATTCTGACAAAACACTTCCCTTAATGGCTTTTTGGGAAACATATTGAATATCGTATTCTGTCAAAACCATCTGCCAACGGGCTATTCTTCCAGAAAGCGCTTGCTTCTCAAACACATACTTGATCGGATCCGTCTTCGAAATCAATAGGGTTGTGTGGTTTAACATATACTGCCTTAAACGCTTACCTGCCTAAGTGAGTGCACAGCATGTTTTTTCTAGCATCGAGTACCTCGACTCACAATCCGTAAACTTTTTACTCAGGTAGTAGATGGCATGCTCTTTTCTACCTGACTCATCGTGTTGACCAAGCACACACCCCATCGAATTCTCAAGAACCGTAAGATACATTATCAACTGTCGACCTGACACTGGTGGCATAAGGACCGGAGGTTCCTACAAATATTCTTTTATCTTTTCAAACGCCTTTTGACAATTTTCATTCCACCTGACCTCTTGATCTTTTCTTAACAATTTGAATATTGGTTCACACATGGTTGTGAGATGAGAGATGAACCTAGCAATGTAGTTTAATCTCCCCAGGAAACCACGGACCTCTTTTTCTGTTCTCAGCTCAGGCATTTCTTGTATGGCTTTTACTTTAGCAGGATCGACCTCGATACCCTTTTCACTAACAATAAACCCCAGCAATTTTCCAGATCTCACCCCGAATGTGCACTTGCTCGAATTCAACCTCAGTTTGAACTTCCTCAACCTTTCAAATAACTTCTGAAGATTCACCAGACGTTCTTCCTCCGTTTGTGACTTCGCAATCATGTCATCAACATAGACTTCGATCTCTTTATGAATCATATCATGAAAGAGAGTCACCATTGCCCGCTGATAGGTTGCCCTAGCATTTTTCAATCCAAAGGGCATTACCTTGTAGCAAAATGTTCCCCACGGTGTTATGAACGTCGTCTTCTCCATGTCCTTAGGGGCCATCTTGATTTGATTATACCAAGAGAACCCATCCATGAAGAAAAATACAGAGTATTGAGCAGTGTTGTCCACTAACACGTCAATGTGGGGGAGAGGGAAATCATCTTTTGGGCTTGCTCTATTCAAATCTCTGTAGTCAACACACATCCTAACCTTGCCATCTTTCTTAGGTACATGCACAATATTAGTAACCCACGGAGGATAATTTGTCACAGCGAGAAACCCAACGTCCAACTGTTTCTAAACCTCTTCCTTGATTTTGACAGCCATATCCGGTTTTGTCCTTCTCAATTTCTGCTTAATCGGAGTACAACCTTCTTTGAGCGGCAGCCGGTGTACCACAATGTCAGTGTCAAGCCCGGGCATGTCTTGGTAAGACCAGGAAAAGATATCCACATACTCTCGAAGCATTTCAATCAATCTTCCCTTGACAGTGTCTTCCAAAGCAGCCCCAATCCTTACTTCCTTCCTTGCATCCTCGGTTCCAAGATTAACGGTCTCGATTTCCTCCTGATGAGGTAGAATGACCCTTTCCTCCTGTTTCAGCAATTTGGCCAATTCTTCCGGTAAGTCACAATCTTCGTCAGTCTCTTCTTTGGCCAGATAGATAGGATTGTCGAAGTCATACTGAGCCATAGCTGAATCATTATTGGTGGCATATGAATGAAGAAACCTGCATGATTGATGATATATGTTTATTATGAATGCAACAAATAAGAAAACACATTGCCATTTTGATATGAGTTAATGCAAAAAGTAAAAACATAAAAACAGGGATCAAAATATTTAAATGTGAAAACGTCCTTTATTAATGACAAAGTAAGCAAACAAAAACATCAAAGCCCTACAGACAAGCATCACTACGTCTTGGGCAGAACGTAGTATTTAACACAAACAGAAAACAAAGGCAATTACTCTTGACGGGTCACTTGGATGACTTTCTCAGACGACCAATTGCATAGACTTTGACCGGGAGTGCAGGGGCGGATCCACTCATCCATGTTGTAGTCACTATCCCCCTCATCATCAATGACATTAACCCGATTAAATAAGACCCCAACACTTGTAAATTGAATTGGGCCAGCATACTTGGGTGGCTCTTGAGCTCGTCGGGGTGGCTTATACCCCAGTCCATAAGTATTCTACTTTACCTGAACATCAATGACCTGGCCCCACTTCCGGGAACTGCCAGCTTCAACTACAGCACGCACATCTTTGAAAGAAGACATCGAAACTTCTGGCTAATTTACCACTTCAGGTTGATTTACCACCTCAGGCGTACTGACTACTCTTGGAGGTTCCTCAGGAATTTTCATAGCTTCGAAGGCTTGGCATAAAGTTTCGTGTATCTCATCATCTACCTCCATATATTTGAAGGTTGATAGGTGACTCACCATGATGTCTTCCTCACCACAGACTGTCACAACGTGGCCATCCACCATGTATTTCATCTTTTGATGCAGCGTGGACGTCACTGCCCCAGCCCCATGGATCCACGGACGACCCAATAAACAACTATAGGCAGGCTGAATGTCCATGATATAAAAAGTGGCATCAAAAACTTCAGGACCAACTTTGATCGGCAATACAATTTCTCCAAAAACAAACCTCTTAGAACCATCGAAAGCATGCACCACCAAGTCACTTGGCGTGCAAATCAGCCCACGGGTATCTAACTTCATCAGAGCCTTCTTCGGAAACACATTTAAGGATGACCCAGTATCAACTAGCACATGTGACATTAAGGAGCCTCGGCATTCCACTGAAATATGTAGAGCGATGTTGTGATTCCTCCCAGCTGGAGTCAGATCTAGGTCTATGAACCCTAAGCCATTACCAGCATTCATGTGAGCCATGACCCCTTTTAACTGATTAACAGATATCTCTTGAGGTACGTAGGCTATGTTCAAAACCTTCAGCAATGCATTCCGGTTCGCCTCAGAGCACAACAGCAAAGATAAGATGAACATTTTGGACGGCGTCTGATGCAACTGATCAATAATCTTGTAATTGCTTTTCTTGATTAGCCTCATAAACTCTTCCACATTCTTCGAGAAGGAAGTATCAACTTGTTTCGTTGCGGAATCATTCACGACCTGCTTCTATACAGAATCATCCATCACCTACTTCCCTTTATCCTGCTTGGAAACGCCGACCTGATTATCTGACGGAATAAAGACTCTACCACTTCTGGTGATAGCCCCTACGTCAATAGTATTGTCAACCTCTGAGCTCACAGCCGAGGTTCCTACCTATTCTTATTTCTTTCCATCAACAAATACCTCAGCCCCATAGTTCCACGGGACGACTTTGGTACTTTCATACGGGACAGGCCCAGGAACTGTAATGATGACCGGCGCTAGCCTAGCTGATGCTGATATAGTTACTGTCTTGAAAGGAATTGTAATAGTAGAAACATCATTCTCTTTGTCAGTAACTTCCCTCTACTTATCACATCTGTCGAACTGTAACTGTACTTCATTAATCAATCTCTGAATACATGATCTCAACAAATCACAACCGTTGGATTGAAACCCACATTCAGAATATCCCTCATCACAACTAGGGAATACCCCTCCCTTCATCAACCTTTCTTTTACCATAAACAACGGAGTCTTCAACTCATTCACATCTGAAACCAAATTCAAGGATTCATCATCTTCAATAATGGCATTAACCCTTGTCCCACCGTGATTCGGCATTGGGTTCTGAATGACATTTGGAACGTCATTAGAGAAGTTGATGGCCTTAGAGTCTACCAAGTCTTGTACTTTATGATGGAACGCCCTACACCCTTCAATTGTATGCCCTGGGGCATCGAAGTGAAAATCAAAATGTGCGTTGGCATCATAGCCCGGAGGTAGCCTCCCAGTGGGCGGATCCAATGTGCGGAGCTCGACTAAACGCAGCTGTAACAAGTGTTGCAACAATTGAGCATATGACATGGGTGGCTGATCAAAATGCCTTTCAGCATTCCTTTGTCAGTTTTGATACTGGTCGGGCTGTCTGTTTTGGTACTGGCCGGGCTTCCTGTTTTGGTACTGATTAGGATTATTCCTCTGCTGCTGAGGTGCAGCCGGAATAGTTGCAGCCGGAATAGTTACAGAGGCAACTTGCTGATTGTAATTCTGTCGTGCTCTTCCCCTACCATCGTACGATGAAACATAATTTGTATCTCCTTCTTTCCTTTTGTAGTTTATATACGGTTTCTTCCCTCCTCCAGATGTGGACCCTTCACTACCTGAGATCTTTCCAGCTTTGATCCCGCTTTCTACCATTTCTCCAACTAAGATCAAGTCGGCAAACTTTCCGGGCATACAAGGCACCAGCTTTTCATAATAGTGACCCTGCAGGGTATCCATGAACATATTTATCATCTCCCGCTCTAACATGGGAGGCTGTACCCTTGCTGCTAACTCTCGCCACCTCTGGGCATACTCCTTAAAGCTCTCATTGTTTTTCTGCGCCAGATTTTGCAACTGTGTCCTATTAGGAGGCATATCAGTATTGTACTGATAGTGCTTAACAAAAGCCTCCACCTCCCTCCAGTTGCGAACATGGGACCTCTCCAACTGCATGTACCATTCAAAAGACGCCCCAGACAAGCTATCTTGGAAGAAATGCATCAAAAACTTTTCATCATTAGAATAGGCAGCCATTTTCCTAGCATAGGCCCGGACGTGAGTCTTTGGGCAAGTAACACCATTATACTTCTCGAAAGTAGGCACCTGGAACTTGTACGGAATTTTGACGTCAGGGACCAGTCCCAAATCCTCCATATCCAAACCCAGGGAATTCTGATTCATAATCCCTTTCAATTGCTCTTCAATCATCCTGATTCTCTGATCATTATCAAGTCGGGGGTCAGCATCCCCACCCGGCATAGAAAATATATCATCCTGTTGATCATCATAGCGACGACCGTGCACCGCACAGACACTGTTGCCTCCTCTTACTATAGAAGGAATCACATTCTCTCCTCCGCCCAGAGGGATAACAACACTAACAACGGGACCACCTTGAACATCATTACCAACAATACCTCCGCCCGAAGAAACGACATTGTTATGAAGGCCACCATGAAGAACACTGTCTTCGTCAACTCTTGCAACCAAAGGTTGGACCAGAGTCCTCAGCTGTTCTTGCCCCTGGGTAACGCCTTGCATTAACTCCATAAACTAGGCCATGCGAGTCTGCATCTCAATCAACTCGGCTTGCACCTGATCCATGGCTTTCTTGTGATTTTGTCTGGTAGAGTAGCGGTGAATGCGTTGATCAGCAATCCTGTCTGAAGAAAAAAGCAAGATAAGAAAACCGGAGACAAACACCTGCTATGCACAATGATTATGAATATGCAAATGCAAATGCAAACATCATATTTAAACATTTCCAGGATGTATCCATTTTGATTCCAGCCTTGAAACCGGGCAAGGGATTAGACACAACACCGAAAAATAAGTCCGGACACAAAGATTCTGCAGAGCCGAAACAAAGGAAGCAAGCCCCTTTGAGAACAAGAACCGTTGAGACACAAATGATTGAATCAAACACTTCAATATCATACCGCAAGAATTCATACAAATAGGTCTGATATAATCAAAGGCGATTCCATCAACAATCCTGATGGTAACCACAACAAAAGATAAACATCAATATCACTACAAATTAATCCCAAACAAACTGGCCTCAACTTCCTCAAGAAGGTTCACAGTGTCAGGATGTGTAAGTCACTCTATCTGCCCTTTAATCAGCCTGTTTCTCCTTTCAATGTCCTGATTCAGTCTAACAATCTGCTCTTCAACATCTTTGTCTACTCGCTTTGGTCTTTTGACTTCATCTTGCACTTTAAGCTCTTCAATTTCCTTTTGGGCCTCCTTCCACTTGTCAGAGAAATGCTTCTTTTCTGCTTTCACCCTTTGAAACTCTTCTTTCAATTCCCCATTTTCAATCTTGACTTCCTCCCACATCTCCTGATAGGTGGCAAGTTTGGCTTCCGTCTTGGTCAAGAGCTTCTTGGTTTCCCGGTGGGCTATGCTAGAAGATTCTGCAGTCATGCTGACTTTTCTATAGTGCTGAGCTCTGTCAACAAGGTCATTCTCTTTCTCTTCCAGGCGCTTCATCACATCTTGAACTTTCCATTTCAATTCCAAATTATAATGTAGAGCACCTTGTAGCCGACTACTCATGTCGGAATTTTCTACCCTCAACTCATACACCAACTCCCGTTGCTTGTTAAACTCTTCGATGGGTACAGTGAGCCTCTCCTCCACAATCTCAGGATACAAGGGAGGTGCCCAGTCAAAGGGTAAATAGAAGTCTTCCACTCTCTTCTTAATCCAGTCTGCATATGGAGAGAAAGCTTGATTGCTGGATTTGCCCAAAGCAACTTTTCCTTTCTTCCGCCTACTAAACCATGCTTCGGAAGCCTTCTGCGCCATAGCCAAACCATCAGCTGCATGAAAATACAAAGATTCTTCCAAGTCTTTCTCAGCCGGTGGATCCTCCAGAGCATATCCGAACTTCCTGATGGCCAAAGAAGGATTATAATTAATGCCTCCTTTTCTCCCTATCAACGGAATGTTAGGGAATTCACCACAGCTATGCAAGATGTCTTTACCAAGTAAACCACGATCCACCCAGACGATATCTTTAGCAGCTAGACCCATCATCCGTTGACTTCATTCCAATGAAGTTTTAGTATCCACAAAAGCACCTGACTGAGGTAGACGATTCGCGAACCACTTGTAAAAGAGAGGTGCACAACAATGAACCATCCCACCTCGTCTCTTCTCATTCCTGTTATACAAGGCATAATGAAGGTCCCCCGACAAGGTCGGTACTAGATTCTGAGCCGTAAATATCCTAATAGCATCCATATAAACAAAATCAAGTTCATTAGGGAACAGGACAATGCCATACGCGCAGAGGGCCAGTACTGCGTTAAAAACTGTCCACTTCTTCTCTTTAGCTGCTTCTTGAGCTTTCTTCACCAGGTGTACCAAATGATAGCCACAGAATTTTCCTTTGCTAGAAATGTCGGCTTCCAATGTTGATTTGCTCAAATAAAGAGCGTCAGCCATAACTTTGAAATCAGGATCTGCCTTGGAACCAAAGAATGGAGCACCTTCCTTGATGGAAATTCTCAAGATGCTGGAATATTCCTCCAGAGTAGGGACCAATAAATAATCTATCAACACAAAGCATCTCAAGGGAGGATCGTAGAATTGCATCAAAGTATGCAGGCCCCTATATTCATAGTTATTGAGGTTATGGACAAGAGATAGGATCCAACCATATTTCTCCTTGAAAGCCCCCAACACTTCCGGACTAGCCATATCTTGTAGACTCCTAAGCTGACCAAGGGTGAGCTTCGGGAACTTGTAAAGAATGATGTTCTTCTTCTTCTTCTTCTCAGTGTCCATCCCGATGAATGCCCGTTGACTGGAATCAATAGTCAAATACTACCTGGAAATGAAAAATATGAATGTCAGAAAAATGATAATGCAATGCAGAGCACGGGATCAAGGTTGCCACACAAGCTGGACAACTACTGCACTGAACTGACTGGATGATCTCAAGGTTCGGCCCCAAATTCCCAGAATACCAGAATAACCACACTGATAAATCCATACTGATAAAAAATCCAAAATATCGGGTATGCTGAAGGTCAGGGTTACCTGCAGACCTATAAACAACCCGCCCCTCTCACATGTGGGTTCTAGAAAATGAAAGGTCCTCAGTTTCTGGCACTATGGTTTTTCCATTTCTGGTCTGCCATTATCACCTCTCGGGAGGAGTGCCGCAACTGAGTCCTCGGGAATGGTCACCAGAGTTGACAGTTCATCAAGATAAGATCCAATGACCTGTATCAACATGCAGTATCGGACATCTCCCAATAGAACCTCGTATGGCTGTGGGTCTCGCGAACACCCCACGTGGTCAACACCACGGGAGTGACACGACTATCCACGTTAATACCTCTGTGTATGCTCAAGCCTGGGTAGTCGGCTTATCTCTCGGAACCCGCCAACCTGCCAAACAGAAAATCCAGTACAACGCAACACAGTCCAGCATATGACAATAATGCAATGCAATAAATGCGGTAAAAACAATAATATACAACAAATAAAGCACAACAGTAAACACCCAATAAAAAACAGACAAGCGCTAGGATTGACTCGCATAGGGAACCAGAGTCCCCAGTAGAGTCACCAGCTGTCGCAACCTACGAAAAAATAATCGGTGAGAAACAAGAACAGAAGAGTCGCCACCGAACGTTATTTATCCTGACGCAGGGAAAGGAAACGATCGAAGAAAACCTAAAAGAGGGAAAGACATGGTCATTGCAACCATAGTCTGGGTTCGGGAGTCGGTTACGCGAGGGGAAGGTATCAGCACCCCCACGCGTCCATCGTAATCGATGGGATCCACACTTGTTGTCTAAACAATGGGTGAGTTATCCTAAAGTCTATGTCTGAAAAAACGGGGAGGGGGGAGACTAAGACGGACTCGCAAGGATTTATCAAAATTCAATGCCTACGTATCTTCGTGGACGAACGAAGAATCAGAGTCAATGTAGTTTGATGGACTACGCACTAAAGGGGGGAGGTTGCTCGTCGAGATATCGTATCGCGTGCCTACGTATCCTCAATCGGACGGGAAAGAGGAATCAAAGCAAACGTAGTTCGACCTAACAAGGCCGGTAAGTGTTTTTTACGTGAGCGACGAGCTCTTTTCTGGAAAAAAAAAAGATTTGAAACTTAACAATCCCGGAGGATAAAAAGGGTTTGAATTTGTTTGTTTTTTTAGACAGAAGTGGATTGAAGTTAGTTCGTAACTTGCATTGCACCCAACTCTATAAAATAGGAACAAATGCGTCGCATATCGTCCCCAACAGGACGTACACTAAACACCCTAGAAGAACGAAAGGAGACCCACATTCTTAACTTCCCACATACAAGGCTCATGAGCAATACACGTTAACTTTATTAAGTGCTTTAGAATCTTTATGAGACGAGAAGAGAAGACTCAAGTCGAAAAGAAAAGACTACGGGGAAATCTATCCTAATGTTGTCATGCAAAAGTGGCCCTATGGTTGAGTTCAAAGGGGAAACATCTACATAAGTTAGCATGCATGGTTGAAAGCCTAGTGTCTACCCTACCCCAAGCTTAATCAAAGATTAAGTCGGACTAGGGAACCCTAATGGAGCAAGCAAAAGCAAGGTAAAAACCAAAGCGATAAAAAAAACGGCTACAACAACGCTCTAGCACCTGCACAATGGTAAAAACAACACAATACACCAAACAACATTTAACAGCTCAAGTTCAGCACAAAATGAGGTGTAAAAAATCAAACAGCAGTACATACAACAACATATATGCACCAAGACAGCAGTGAAAACAGGCAGCACACCATGCATTTAAAACGATGCAATCATGGCATAACGAACACGCATCAAACATTACACATTCTTCAATCAAACATGATCACAATCACACCACACACCATGGTAAACAATTCTTGAAAACATCATGAAAGAATTCACATCATTTGACAATTGAAAAAGTTAATCCAAGCATGCAATTCATGAAATTAAAAACAAACAAGCATATGCAACACAACTCCAGCAACACCAGCAATAATTCACAATTAACATGCTCAAGGAGTGTGTGCAAGGTGTTCATCACATCAAGAAATCGACAAAATAATCATGAACATTCACCAATGGAAATCAAAGATCGCGTGTCGGAAAATCATGTTCATACAAAGGTGTAAGGTGCAATATCATCAAAACAGTCCACAAATATGTGTCATATCAATCCATCAAGATTAAAAGTGAAACGGGATCGAATCATGCTCAAAAATGCACAAAAATCACACTCTGCACCTGTGTTAATCGATTAACCAATTACAGTTCATTTTGGTTAATCGATTAACAGCTCTCATTATGCAAAATTTACACTAGTTAATCGATTAACCAAAATGAACTAGTTTTGGTTAATCGATTAACCCTGTACCAGAAGCAGAAAAACAATTTGAAAAATCACTTTCAGCAGCAAAATCACTTATGCAATCATTTCCAATGATCATGTAATCAACAATGCACGAAAATTAAATTTAATCACAGCAATCAAGCATCAATTAAGTCCAATAATCATCAACCTGAACAATCAATTTCAAGCAAATTGATCAAATCACAAGCAAAACCAAGGATCTACATTGCATAAGCTAAAACTAAGCTAAATCAAGTATAGATCTAAGAAAAACCAACCTACAAAGCTGAGAATTTCTTTGGTAAGTGTTGCAAACATAATTTGATGAATCCAAGCAAGAAATTCCAAGGTCTATGAGCTCCTTACAAGCAAAAGCTGAAAATCCAAGCAATAAGCTACCAATACTCCAAAATCCCTTCCAATAAGCACTTATGAAATTTCAGATCTAGATCCAAACGAAAATCACCAATGGAAAGCAAAAATGAAGTGGTAATGAGAGGCTTTAGCTCAAGAATTAACAAGTTCCAATGAAGAACTTGTTAATCTCTATGGAAGAGCTTTGAGTGTGGTTGAAAATGGAGGTTGAGAGTGAAAAAGTGAGAGAGAATTGGGAGAGAGTTCTGAAAATTGAGAGTGAAAAATTATCAAGGTTATGAGAGGTTTGGAGTTGATTAGATTAATAACCCCTAGGTTAGGAGTTAAGTTTGGGTTTGGAGTGACGTTTAGTGGGTGGAATTGGAAGTGGAAAATGAGCTAGGAAAGGGATTATGGAATTAGAGTGGAAATTGGGTGGAAAATAATTCAGATTAGAACCCTCTCTAGATACTTCTACTGGTGTGAAAATGAAATTGGTGATAAAAAATTTGAATCCCCAAAAAATGCAGTGCTGAAAAATGAAGTATTTGGGAAAATTTTGCCTTGGTTAATCGATTAACCATTTTTAGTACAAAATGTGTTAATCGATTAACACAAGGAAAATTTGAATTTGGTACCTTTTGGAGGGAAACTTGGAGAAATGCCTGATTCCATTTGTTCTGAGCCACCTTAGACCTCTAAAACTTGCCATTTGATACTAACACTAAAACACACTTGAAATATGTTGTGAATTCTGTTTCGTGCTCGGAATACTGCTAAAAATAATCGTCTGGTGCAAAATCGCTGATCAAAAAATGACTATCGGAGCTTTTGATTATCAAATCATCTAAAGAGCAAAATAAAGGCTCGAAAAGACTTTGAAAGCTATCTGCTTGGCTCTGAACATTGTTGAAAATGATACTGGAACTGATGACGCCATGAGCTGCTGGAAAATACCTTGATCCCATGCCCAAAAGAACCATGCAAATGCTGAAATGACGATGCAAATGAAATGAAACATAAGCCAGTTAGAACTAGAACATGAGGGCAAATTTTGGGGTGCTACAGTAGAGATTGATGTTCTTTCGTTGTTCAATAGTCAAAAGAATTGCCATCTTTATTTTAAAAGCAGAAAAAGTTTGACAAGTAAATTCATTTTTATTTTATTTCAAGAATCATTGATCATGTTAAAATGTCGTTCTGTAAAGCTAAAAAAAATAAGAATTGCAAACAAAAGCACTAGGGCTCAAATTTTATTTATAGGATGGAAATCAGCCAAACGCGTGATCCCATAGAGTATTTACAAAGTTAGAAAATGGTAATTTAAGGGAAAAGGGCTACATTGAAACATAATGACCGCTATCATTCTACCAACTTTGAATTCTGGACATCCTGAGCTTCCGTCGAAGATGACCTTGACTGGAGTTTCTTCTGATGGATGGCATTACTGCCGCTGAGGAATTTGCCTCTTTGCTGGACGTAGTTACTTGCCATTAATCCCTAATTTTTGCCTGGATTGTACTTTGAGATTTCCAATCCACCGGGATGATTTTTTATTATGTCTCCAATTTTTTCCTGGACCGCCCTTTCGGGTTTTCAATCCGCCGAGACGTTTTTTTTCATTTATTTAGGCGAAGTATTTCTTGACTACGTCAACATTTGTGGGGTAGGAAAATTCTTCTCCATCCATGGTTGCGAGTCTCGAGGCGCCGCCTGAGAAAGCTTTCTTGACCACATAGGGGCCATCATAATTCGGAGTCCATTTGCCCCGGGAATCAGTGAGAAATGATTGTATCTTCTTGAGCACGAGGTCTCCTTTTCTGAAAACACGGGGTCGAACCTTTTTTTCAAATGCCTTCTTCATTCTCTGTTGATACAACTGACCATGGCATAGTGCTGTTATTCACTTTTCTTCGATCAAATTCAGTTTGTCATGTCGACTTTGACACCATTCAGCTTCTGTTAGCTTAGCTTCCATCAATACCCTGATTGATGGGATCTCTACCTCTATGGGGAGCACTGCTTCCATGCCATATACTAGAGAGAAAGGGGTTGCCCCTGTTGAAGTGCGGACAGAAGCGCGATAACCGTTAAGGGCAAAGGGTAGCATCGCGTGCCAGTCTTTGTAGGTTACAACCATCTTCTAAACAATCTTCTTGATGTTCTTGTTAGCCGCTTCTACCGTTTCGTTCATCTTAGATCGGTAGGGAGATGAGTTACGGTGTTCGATCTTGAACTCAGCGGACAACTCTTGCATCATCTTATTGTTCAAGTTGGATCCATTATCAATAATGATTTGGCTTGGAACACCATAACGGCAGATGAGGTTGTTTTTGATAAAGCGGACCACCACTTGTCGGGTTACATTGGCGTATGACGCTGCTTCGACCCACTTGGTGAAGTAATCAATGGCTACCAGGATGAACTGATGTCCGTTTGAAGCTTTTGGTTCAACCAAGCCAATCATGTCGATCCCCCATATGGAAAAAGGCCATGGGGAAGAAAGAACTTTGAGATGCGTTGGCGGTACATGAATTTTCTCGAAGTATATATGACACTTGTGACACTTCCTCATGTACTTGTAGCAGTCGGATTCCATGGTCAACCAGTAGTACCCTGCTCTTAGAATTTTTCTCGCCATTGTGTGTCCGTTGGCATGAGTGCCAAAGGATCCTTCGTGAATTTCTTTCATCAGTATGTTTGCTTCTGGTCTGTCTACGTATCGGAGCAAGACCATGTCAAAGTTTCTCTTATAAAGTGTATCACCGTTCAAAAAGAAGCTGCCAGCCAATCTCCTGAGAGTCCTTCTGTCTTTTCTGGATGCCCCAGGTGGGTATTCCTGTTTATGAAGGAAGAATTTGATATCGTGATACCAAGGTTTATCGTCTATGACTGCTTCAATTGTGAAGATGTAAACGGGCCGTTCCAGACGCATTATGTCGATCTTAGGTATGTCGTTCCATTGACCTACACTAATTGATGCTCCGCAAGTGCACGGATTTATCGAAGTAATATAAAAGATTGTCGAACCCACAGAGACCAATGTCAACCTACTGTAATCTATCGTTGCTTTGTAAAGCTAAGGCTATGATTAAAAAGGTATGAACGGTAATGTAAACGCTAATTACTAAAGGTTTGAAAATAATACTAAAACAAGACCGAAATATGATTTCCGCGCACCTCAGGGACTTGTTGAAAACAGGTACTGATTATGACTATACTACCATTCGGTAGGAAATGCCAACTTAAAGACTCCGTCTCACACTCTCGCGCTATTGACAAAAGTCACGCCTAATGACCCCAAGATTTTTCTCTCGCTCGCTCGGTAATTAAAAGACGTATTTTGAAAACTAACAAAGCCTAAACGAAGCCTAAAGCGCTCTCGCTGTGTTTAAGATCGATGCTCAGTATCTACTATCTGGTGCGTACCTCAAACTCTTGCTCTATCGGACACACCTTAATGCATTTCTCACTCTCGTGACAAAACACTGTTAAGCAACCCCTCGCTCTCACGACAAAGTTACCTAAATTAAACTTAGACACTAAAACCAGAATATCGAACAATCATATTTTCATACTGATGGTTCCTACAGAGTCCCGTCGGTAACAACGGTTCTCATACGATGGTCCCAATTATATTTAACCAGACATGTAATTAAACGTAAACAAACTAAACATGATAAACATAATTAAGGACAGCATGCTTAAACAATTATAAAATGCGATAACAGTAATAATAAAGCGATAAAACAAAGAACCTGTAAATGACTTGAAATAAATGCGGGAATTGAAATAGAGAAAATGGAACTGAAGTAATCTTCTATTAATATGACGGAAAGGTTGTTGATCCGAGAATATAGTACAATAAAGTAGCAAAAGGAAAACGATTGCGACAATCCCTCGATGTGAGTTATTGCCGCTTTTACAAATGATTTGTGCCTAACAACTAAAATGCGATTCGGCAGCGCTTCCGCGCAACTTCCTGATCTCCAAAACACACACCAGAGGGGTCTATAAATAGGAAAATCTTGGCTCCAAAAAGTTGTCTTCGAATTTGAATTTGAACTGAACAAAACTGCCAAACTGCTGCAGGAAAACTGCTCCCGCGCATAATGGCGATCACCGATTGCAAATGGCGAACACCATTTGTTTGAAATGAGATTTCCCTCTTTTTTTGGGACATGGCGAACTCCATATGGTTCCCCTTAGGGAATGGCGAACGCCATTCATCTAGAGGAAGGCAGAAAGCTCCAGTTCTTCTCTTTTTCAACTCTTTTGCCAATGGTTCTTGTCCTTTTCTTTGATCAAGCTGATATTGGTCCTGAAAACACAAAGTAAAGGAAAACATAATAAATCAAAGCAAATAGTATGAAAGACTCGATAAAATTGTACTAAAAGTGCGCGTAATGAGTCAGAAAATACGATACGAATTCGAGTTATCAAACTCCCCCACACTAAGACTTTTGCTTGTCCTCAAGCAAACTCCTAATGATATAAAACAGTAAGTTCAACGCTCGACTAATAGGCACGAAAAAAACAATCAAAGCACAAGGTTGCTAGGCTAATGATACACGGATAGGTACTAAATAATGAAAACAAGGATACCATAACGACACGATTCTACAAAAGCGGACAAAGAGTTCCTTCCCATGCAATACCAGTTCAAATCATGACATTATAACTTGACCTAGAAACTTCGTTCTTTTTCACCTCTCTTTTATTCGAGCGCAATCACATTAAGCCCGTTATCCCTCGTGTTTACAAGGTAAGTGAACCTGTTAGTGTTTTATGATCTCTTATTCAACACAACCTTTTTTTTTTCTTTTTCTTTTTCTCCCTTTTTTTGCAACGAATTTCAAGAGTCTGAGCCTTTGGGCTAAATGGCCGGGTGAGGACCACCTGGCTTAGTCAGAACAGGTCTTTGATTCGTAAAATTTAAATAAAATCACATAATCCAAAACTCTGAGATCAACACATATTTGCATCAGTTCATTACTTAGTTCACACGCAAGGATGGTGCTGACTGCTGATATAAACTAATAAAGAGGCTACTTCTAAAGAACTAGGAACAAGGTCTCGACATAATGTGTATTTAAACCGATATCACATACTTAGGAACTCTAGGGTGTAGGAACGGTACCAATATTAGCAAAACTTTCCCAAGTCCGTCCACATAGCCTAAAACAAAGATAAAACAACATATACTTAATATGTCATGCCATTGAGTCAAACGGGAAATTTTTGAAATTGGGGTCAAAATAAGGGAGTTTTCAAACAATGCGAAAATATAAAGTAAAAATTGACTCAACTAGCGCATATGACTCAATAAAGCAACAGACTAGAAAGCGATAAATTGAAAGCGGTAAAGTTCCTCCCCCACGCTTGAATCAAACATTGTCCTCAATGTTTCGATAAAAGGTGGAAAAGGAAAGATAGAACCTGTGTGAATGCAACTGCATGCCAAATCCTCTCTGATCCTCTCTTGTTGTCCATGTCTTCGCTGGCCACTTCTACTTCGGCGGTGGGCGCTTTGAGATACCTTCATTTGTTGAATTTTCTCTTTTTTTGAAACAACTCATAGTGCTGCCCGTTTCCGGAGGAAGTACCTGCAAAAAAGTGTTAGAAAAATACAGTGCGGTATCGGTGTCACCACCAGCAGAGACATTCGCAGGAATGTCCGTGGGCACCTAGAAGAAGTTGAGACGAGACAAGCAATACATTTCTTTATTTCCTGCAAACACAAACAATAAAAGTAAAACATTAAATTAAAATCTCGTGGGTTGCCTCCCATGCAGCGCTTTGTTTAACGTTGATAGCTCGACGGCTAATAATCTTCGGTTTCCATGGCCACTTATCAAGCCATCTCACATATCCCTCACCTTTTCTTTTCTTTCTCTTGTGGGGTGGTTCATTCTTTTGAACTTGTGGTGACGGTTCTAGATCTATCCTATGTATCAACTTTTCAAGTTTGGGCTTAGTTATTTCATCCACTACCTCAAAGGTTAACCTTACCCTCTTCACTCTAATGGTTTCCCTAGTTTCAAGGTCTTCTAAATTTCTCTTTTTAAACAGGACCTCAGACAAAGGTGCATTGAAGTGGATATTTTCCAATACCTCCACATATGTTTTGGATTTGGAGTCTACCTTAACTTCTACAAACCTTTGCGTGAATGGAATTGGTGGGATATAGGGAAGAGGACCAATGATAGGTGCTTCCTTCTCTACCTCTTCGACAACCTCCCTTTCGGATGGTGTCAGTGGATTTTTCTTAATTTCTACGCTTTTCTCACCATAACTCTCCTCAAATTCATTATCACTCTCCCTAGGATTTTCTATTTGTTCTTCACTACTGATAGTTACAACATCCACTTGTCTCTCAAGGAAGGGTCCTATAGGTGTCTGTGCTAACAGAGAGATTTGAGTCTCCAATGCCTCAGTGTGAGTCACGAGGGACTCGATCACAGTGTTCATATGCCTAAAGGTTTCATAAGTTTCGAGATGTTGTATTCTAAACTCTTCATTCTGGAGAGTTTGCGTCTCCACAAATCGTTCCATAATGTATTCAAGCCTAGAGTTAGTTGTTGTTTCAATGAAATCCTCAATTAATGTTTCGAGGTTGGAATTATGGGATTCTTGTGGTTCCTCAAAATATTGGCAAGGGTAATCATAGAGGGAATTTGGGTGAGAGTAAGTTATTGTCGCATTGAAATCCTCCATCAATAATTCAAGGTCAGGATTATAGGATTCTTGTGGTTCCTCAAAGTATTGGGAGTGGTAATTGTAAAGGAAATCTGGGTGATACATAGTTTTTTTTTTTCAAATAAGAATGCCTTAGTCTATACGGTGCAACAAAGGAATAACAATATTGACCATTGGTCCCCGGCAACGGCGCCAAAAACTTGATGCTCCGCAAGTGCACGGATTTATTGATGTAATATAAAAGATTGTCGAACCCACAGAGACCAATGTCAACCTACTATAATCTATCGTTGCTTTGTAAAGCTAAGGCTATGATTAAAAAGGTATGAACGGTAATGTAAACGCTAATTACTAAAGGTTTGAAAATAATACTAAAACAAGACCGAAATATGATTTCCGCGCACCTAAGGGACTTGTTGAAAACAGGTACTGATTATGACTGTACTACCATTCGGTAGGAAATGCCAACTTAAAGACTCCATCTCACACTCTCGCGCTATTGACAAAAGTCACGCCTAATGACCCCAAGATTTTGCTCTCTCTCGCTCGGTAATTAAAAGACGCATTTTGAAAACTAACAAAGCCTAAACGAAGCCTAAAGCGCTCTCGCTGTGTTTAGGATCGATGCTCAGTGTCTACTATCTGGTGCGTACCTCAAACTCTCGCTCTATTGGACACACCTTAATGCATTTCTCACTCTCATGACAAAACACTGTTAAGCAACCCCTCGCTCTCACGACAAAGTTACCAAAATTAAACTTAGACACTAAAACCAGAATATCGAACAATCATATTTTCATACCGATGGTTCCTACAGAGTCCCGTCGGTAACAACGGTTCTCATACGAAGGTCCCAATTATATTTAACCAGACATGTAATTAAACATAAACAAACTAAACATGATAAACATAATTAAGGACAGTATGCTTAAACAATTATAAAATGCGATAACAGTAATAATAAAGCGATAAAACAAAGAACCTGTAAATGACTTGAAATAAATGCGGGAATTAAAATAGAGAAAATGGAACTGAAGTAATCTTCTATTAATATGACGGAAAGGTTGTTGATCCGAGAATATAGTACAATAAAGTAGCAAAAGGAAAACGATTGCGACAATCCCTCGATGTGAGTTATTGCCGCTTTTACAAATGATTTGTGCCTAACAACTAAAATGCGATTCGGCAGCGCTTCCGCGCAACTTCTTGATCTCCAAAACACACACCAGAAGGGTCTATAAATAGGAAAATCTTGGCTCCAAAAAGTTGTCTTCGAATTTGAATTTGAACTGAACAAAACTACCAAACTGCTGCAGGAAAACTGCTCCCGCGCATAATGGCGATCACCGTTTGCAAATGGTGAACGCCATTTGTTTGAAATGAGATTTCCCTCTTTTTTTGGGACATGGCGAACGCCATATGGTTCCCCTTAGGGAATGGCGAATGCCAATCATCTAGAGGAAGGCAGAAAGCTCCAGTTCTTCTCTTTTTCAATTCTTTTGCCAATGGTTCTTGTCCTTTTCTTCGATCAAGCTGGTATTGGTCCTGAAAACACAAAGCAAAGGAAAACATAATAAATCAAAGCAAATAGTATGAAAGACTCGATAAAATTGTACTAAAAGTGCGCGTAATGAGTCAGAAAATACGATACGAATTCGAGTTATCAAACTCCCCCACACTAAGACTTTTGCTTGTCCTCAAGTAAACTCCCAATGATATAAAACAGTAAGTTCAACGCTCGACTAATAGGCACGACAAAAACAATCAAAGCACAAGGTTGCTAGGCTAATGATACACGGATAGGTACTAAATAATGAAAACAAGGATACCATAACGACACGATTCTACAAAAGCGGATAAAGAGTTCCTTCCTATGCAATACCAGTTCAAATCATGACATTATAACTTGACCTAGAAACTTCGTTCTTTTTCACCTCTTTTTTATTCGAGCGCAATCACATTAAGCCCGTTATCCCTCGTGTTTACATGGTAAGTGAACCTGTTAGTGTTTTATGATCTCTTATTCAACACAACCTTTTTTTTTTCTTTTTCTTTTTCTCCCTTTTTTGCAACGAATTTCAAGAGTCTGAGCCTTTGGGCTAAATGGCCGGGTGAGGACCACCTAGCTTAGTCAGAACAGGTCCTTGATTTGCAAAATCTAAATAAAATCACATAATCCAAAACTCTGAGATCAACACATATTTGCATCAGTTCATTTCTTAGTTCACACGCAAGGATGGTGCTGACTGCTTATATAAACTAATAAAGAGGCTACTTCTAAAGAACTAGGAACAAGGTCTCGACATAATGTGTATTTAAATCGATATCACATACTTAGGAACTCTAGGGTGTAGGAACGGTACCAATATTAGCAAAACTTTCCCAAGTCCGTCCACATAGCCTAAAACAAAGATAAAACAACATATACTTAATATGTCATGCCATTGAGTCAAACGGGAAATTCAAAAATTGGGGTCAAAATAAGGGAGTTTTCAAACAATGCGAAAATGTAAAGTAAAAATTGACTCAACTAGCGCATATGACTCAATAAAGCAACAGACTAGAAAGCGATAAATTGAAAGCGGTAAAGTTCCTCCCCCACGCTTGAATCAAACATTGTCCTCAATGTTTCGATAAAAGGTGGAAAAGGAAAGATAGAACCTGTGTGAATGCAACTGCATGCCAAATCCTCTCTGATCCTCTCTTGTTGTCCATGTCTTCGCTGGCCACTTCTACTTCGGCGGTGGGCGCTTTGAGATACCTTCATTTGTTGAATTTTATCTTTTTTTGAAACAACTCATAGTGCTGCCCGTTTTCGGAGGAAGTACCTGCAAAAAAGTGTTAGAAAAATACAGTGCGGTATCGGTGTCACCACCAGCAGAGACATTCGCAGGAATGTCCGTGGGCACCTAGAAGAAGTTGAGAAGAGACAAGCAATACATTTCTTTATTTCCTGCAAACACAAACAATAAAAGTAAAACATTAAATAAAAATCTCGTGGGTTGCCTCCCACGCAGCGCTTTGTTTAACGTCGATAGCTCGACGGCTAATAATCTTCGGTTTCCATGGCCACTTATCAAGCCATCTCACATATCACTCACCTTTTCTTTTCTTTCTCTTGTGGGGTGGTTCATTCTTTTGAACTTGTGGTGACGGTTCTAGATCTATCCTAAGTATCAACTTTTCAAGTTTGGGCTTAGTTATTTCATCCACTACCTCAAAGGTTAACCTTACCCTCTTCACTCTAATGGTTTCCCTAGTTTCAAGGTCTTCTAAATTTCTCTTTTTAAACAGGACCTCAGACAAAGGTGCATTGGAGTGGATATTTTCCAATACCTCCACATATGTTTTGGATTTGGAGTCTACCTTAACTTCTACAAACCTTTGCGTGAATGGAATTGGTGGGATATAGGGAAGAGGACCAATGATATGTGCTTCCTTCTCTACCTCTTCGACAACCTCCCTTTCGGATGGTGTCGGTGGATTTTTCTTATTTTCTACGCTTTTCTCACAATAACTCTCCTCAAATTCATTATCACTCTCCCTAGGATTTTCTATTTGTTCTTCACTACTGATAGTTACAACATCCACTTGTCTCTCAAGGAAGGGTCCTATAGGTGTCTGTGCTAACAGAGAGATTTGAGTCTCCAATGCCTCAGTGTGAGTCACGAGGGACTCGATCACAGTGTTCATATGCCTAAAGGTTTCATAAGTTTCGAGATGTTGTATTCTAAACTCTTCATTCTGGAGCGTTTGCGTCTCCACAAATCGTTCCGTCATGTATTCAAGCCTAGAGTTAGTTGTTGTTTCAATGAAATCCTCAATTAATGTTTCGAGGTTGGAATTATGGGATTCTTGTGGTTCCTCAAAATATTGGCAAGGGTAATCATAGAGGGAATTTGGGTGAGAGTAAGTTATTGTCACATTGAAATCCTCCATCAATAATTCAAGGTCAGGATTATAGGATTCTTGTGGTTCCTCAAAGTATTGGGAGTGGTAATTGTAAAGGAAATCTGGATGATACATAGATTTTTTTTTTCCAAATAAGAATGCCTTAGTCTATACGGTGCAACAAAGGAATAACAATATTGACCATTGGTCCCCGGCAACGGCGCCAAAAACTTGATGCTCCGCAAGTGCACGGATTTATCGAAGTAATATAAAAGATTGTCGAACCCACAGAGACCAATGTCAACCTACTGTAATCTATCGTTGCTTTGTAAAGCTAAGGCTATGATTAAAAAGGTATGAACGGTAATGTAAACGCTAATTACTAAAGGTTTGAAAATAATACTAAAACAAGACCGAAATATGATTTCCGCACACCTAAAGGACTTGTTGAAAACAGGTACTGATTATGACTGTACTACCATTCGGTAGGAAATGCCAACTTAAAGACTCCGACTCACACTCTCGCGCTATTGACAAAAGTCACGCCTAATGACCCCAAGATTTTGCTCTCTCTCGCTCGGTAATTAAAAGACGCATTTTGAAAACTAACAAAGCCTAAACGAAGCCTAAAGCGCTCTCGCTGTGGTTAGGATCGATGCTCAGTGTCTACTATCTGGTGCGTACCTCAAACTCTCGCTCTATCGGACACACCTTAATGTATTTCTCACTCTCGTGACAAAACACTGTTAAGCAACCCCTCGCTCTCACGACAAAGTTACCAAAATTAAACTTAGACACTAAAACCAGAATATCGAACAATCATATTTTCATACCGATGGTTCCTACAGAGTCCCGTCGGTAACAACGATTCTCATACGACGGTCCCAATTATATTTAACCAGACATGTAATTAAACATAAACAAACTAAACATGATAAACATAATTAAGGACAGCATGCTTAAACAATTATAAAATGCGATAACAGTAATAATAAAGCGATAAAACAAAGAACCTGTAAATGACTTGAAATAAATGCGGGAATTGAAATAGAGAAAATGGAACTGAAGTAATCTTCTATTAATATGACGGAAAGGTTGTTGATCCGAGAATATAGTACAATAAAGTAGCAAAAGGAAAACGATTGCGACAATCCCTCGATGTGAGTTATTGCCGCTTTTACAAATGATTTGTGCCTAACAACTAAAATACGATTCGGCAGCGCTTCCGCGCAACTTCCTGATCTCCAAAACACACACCAGAGGGGTCTATAAATAGGAAAATCTTGGCTCCAAAAAGTTGTCTTCGAATTTGAATTTGAACTGAACAAAACTGCCAAACTGCTGCAGGAAAACTGCTCCCGCGCATAATGGCGATCACCGTTTGCAAATGGCGAACACCATTTGTTCGAAATGAGATTTCCCTCTTTTTTTGGGACATGGCGAACGCCATATGGTTCCCCTTAGGGAATGACGAACGCCATTCATCTAGAGGAAGGCAGAAAGCTCCAGTTCTTCTCTTTTTCAACTCTTTTGCCAATGGTTCTTGTCCTTTTCTTCGATCAAGCTGATATTGGTCCTGAAAACACAAAGCAAAGGAAAACATAATAAATCAAAGCAAATAGTATGAAAGACTCGATAAAATTGTACTAAAAGTGCGCGTAATGAGTCAAAAAATACGATACGAATTCGAGTTATCACTAATCATGGAAGAGAGAGTGGCTAATGCATCAGCCATGTGATTCTCTTCACGAGGGATATGATGAAATTCGACTCGGTTGAAGAATGGTAACAACCTTCTTGCGTAATCTTTGTAAGGAATCAGTCCTGATTGGTATGTGTTCTAATCTCCTTTGATCTGATTGATAACTAGGGATGAGTCTCCATATACATCCAAGTTCTTAATTCTCAAGTCAATCGCTTCTTCGAGGCCCATGATACAAGCTTCGTATTCAGCCTCGTTGTTTGTGCACTTGAATGTCAATCTGGCAGTGAAAGGAATGTGGGTACCCTGAGGTGTTATGATGATTGCCCCAATTCTGTTTCCATAATGATTGACAGCTCCGTCAAAGATTAGTCCCCAATGGGAACCTGGTTCTGGCCCTTCACTGGGTAGCGGTTCATCGCAATCTTTCATTTTCAAGTACATGACATCTTCATCTGGGAAGTCAAATCCGACTGATTCCTGATCGTCAATTGGTTAATGAGCCAAATGATCGGCTAAAATACTTCCTTTGACGACTTTCTGAGCATGGTACTCGATGTCGTATTCTGATAACAACATCTGTCAACGGGCAATCCTTCCCGTGAGGGTAGGTTTTTCAAAGACATACTTGATTGGATCCATTTCAGAGATTAACCAAGTAGTGTGAGGAATCATATACTGGTGAAGACGTTTGGCTGCCTAAGCCAGAGCACAACAAGTTTTCTCAAGCATAGTATATCAAGTCTCACAGTCGGTGAATTTCTTGCTCAAATAATAAATGGCAGATTCTTTCCTTTTCGTTTCGTCTTGTTGGCCAAGTACACAACCCATTAAGTCTTCCAAGACTGTTAAATAGATGATCAACGGTCTTCCCTATACTGGAGGTGACAAGATAGGTGGGTTCAACAGATACTATTTGATACTGTCGAAGGCGATTTGGCAGTCTTCTGTCCAAACACAGTCCTGATTCTTTTTGAGTAATTTGAAGATTGGCGCACATGTCACGGTCATGAGGAATATAAATCTGGAAATGTAGTTCAGACGTCCCAAGAATCCCCTGACTTGTTTTTCAGTCTGTGGAGAAGGCATTTCTTGAATGGCATTGACCTTGTCAGGATCAACCTCAATTCCTTTCTGGCTGACGATGAACCCTAGCAGTTTCCCTGAGCGAACACCAAATGTGCACTTATTGGGATTCAAGCGGAGCTTATACTTTCTCAGACGCTTGAATAGCTTTGACAGGTGGGTCACATGCTCCTCTTCCGTCTTAGATTTGGTAATCATATCATCGACATATACCTCAATTTCTTTGTGTATCATGTCATGGAACAGAGTATTCATGGCCCTTTGATAGGTTGCCCCGACGTTCTTTAAACCTAACAGCATTACCTGGTAACAAAAAGTGCCCCATGGGGTGATGAATGAAGTTTTCTCAACATCTTTCGGCACCATTTTTATTTGATTATAGCCCGAGAATCCATCCATGAAGGAGAAGACTTTGAACTTTGCTGTACTGTCTACCAGCATGTCAATGTGTCGTAAAGGATAGTCATCTTTTGGACTTGCTTTATTCAGATCCCTGTAGTCTACACACATTTTGACCTTTCCGTCCTTCTTCGAAACTGGTACTATGTTGGCTAACCATTGAGGATATTCTGATGTGGCGAGGAAACCTGCGTCAATCTATTTATGTACTTCCTCTTTGATTTTGATGGCCATGTCCGGGTGAGTCCGTCTTAGTCTTTGCTTTACTGGCGGACATTCTGATCTTAACGGTAGATGATGTTCCACGATGCTGGTATCCAACCCTGACATATCCTGATAGGACTAAGCGAATACATCAGGAAACCTTTAAGAAGCTTTATCAAACTTTCTTTGACTGTCGGACTGAGCAGTGCCACAATCTTGACTTCTTTTCTCTCTTCTTCTGAACCTAAGTTGACTGTTTCCAACGGCTCCTTGTGAGGTTCAATGGACCTTTCCTCTTGTCTGAGTAATCGGGAGATCTCTTCTGGAATTTCTTCGTCACTTTCTTGTTCGGCCTCAAATACCGGGAATTCAAAGTTAGGAGAAGGCATTGGATCGTATGTTTCAATGGGGTTTAAAACAAGCAATCTGCATGACGCGATGATTTATTTTAGAAGGGATAGAGAGAAATGCAAGAGTATGTGCAGTGTACTTTCTGAAAAATGCTTGTTTTTATTATTTGAGTTGTTTTTAGGATTACCATTTTTTGAAAAAGCAAAAAGAGAAAACAACAATAAATGCGAAAATTACAGAACGGCGTTATTTTATTTATGATCTTGTCGATTCTTGAAACTGCAGCCCTATAAAACAAAACTCAGTCGCTTTGGGCGAAGCGAAGAGAGACATTTACAGAAAGTGAGCCCTATCAAAACATCCGTTTCACCTGGGCAGGGTGAAAGGTTAAAACAAAGACGACAATTACTTATACTTATGGACAATCTTCGAAACGTTGACAGTGACCCATTGGCGGCGACTTCCTCGGTGAATCACAAAGTCTGGCACCTTCCTTCTTGATTTGTCTTCAGAAATGACGCTGATTTCTAGTGGAGCAGGATCATTGGAATCTATCTCCCAGGTGTCATACCCCAAATTTTGACCACTAAGATTCCCCATCATTGTGCAAATCATCATCACAATATGGATGAACCATTATACCTCATTAGTCTCCCCAAAGATGGGTGAGCATCCACTACAATCAAATTTAGGGTTTCAAGCCCTCTCAGAGCTCTTAGACAAAGGATCAATCAAGGAATGACATGATCTTCAATTTGTCTAAACCTCTCAAATATCCACAATGGATCAAGAGGACTCCCACCTCAAGAATCAAGCACAATGTTGCAGCATTCCAAGTGGATTAAGCCTCAAGATCGCCAGTGTCACCAAATTAGGGTTTTGGTCGACTTGGGCCTCCAGATGGAAAATTTCCTCTGGGCATGACCCAAAGGCTTCAAAGCACAACCTAAGATGCTCCAAGGGACATCATGAACCCAATCATCAAGTCAATTTTGCCTCAGGGGATGCATTCATAAAAAATCAGGAATTAGGGTTTCTTGACCTAATTCACCCCAAAGTTGACTTTTGGGACAAAACATGAGCCAAGACCTCAAGAGAGGATTTGAGGGTCCCTAATACACTACATTGATCCATTTGCAACAATGGATTGATCCAAGAAGCTTGATCAACAAGTTTTAAATTCATCAGAACCACAATTAGGGTTTTGCGGGAAAAGTCAACTATGCCTTTGACTTTTGACCCAGGCATGCTCCCAAACCTTGGGACATGATTCAATACACCCTATAACACCTATTAAATCAATCCATCAAGTTTGATTTAGGTCAAGGACTTGATTTCATAGAGGGTCGCACAGTTTGGAGTTCATCTCACAAAAAGTCAACTGTGCACAAAAGTCAACTTTGACTTTTTGAGATTTTTCACAATTATGGTTATTTGACCCTAAAATGATGTTAATATGTGATTGGGATCATCATTCATCAAGAAAAAACAAGAAAAGTGGGATAACTTGTAAAAGGGGTAACCATAAAAAACTTAGAAATTTTCTAAAGTTATGGAACAAAGTGGCTAGGGTACCAACTTCTAAGGATCATAACTTGAGATCCAAGCAACCATTTGGGCTGATCCAAAGATGGATTTGTAGCTCTCATGGCATACTTTAAAAGTCTCAACTACACCTCATTCCAATTCATCATAGATTTTGAGTTATGGTTGGATCAAAATGGCTGAAAACATGAAATGCCACTTTTTCCAACACTTAGTGAAATTTTCACTAAGTCAGAACCTGTCTTGCTTTTTTTCTAAAAGTAGGGGGATTTTTCACTTGGATCCAAAAAGTATCAAGACAAACTATGATCACACATGTGTTGTATCATATAAGAGCTTTCCAAAAAGGCCAAGAACTCCATGAAACTCCACTTAAGCCATGAGATATGACAATGACAATGTGCCTTGCTGCAAACTGTCATGGCAAGGCAGATTTGTGCATTTTGCTCGATTTGAGCAAATTTTGCAAATGACAAACAAGTTTATCCATCTGAACACCTCATGGGGAGACCAAGGAGGGACAAACACTGATCCATCAGCCTCCTAAGTCCTTGGAACCAAAAGTAGCATGCCAAACCTATAAATGCCTAAAAGAGGGACAAGACTCTAATTTTGGTTTGGAGCATTTAATGGATGCACCAAGGTGGCATGGACTGAGCCCTTTCCAACTGAATTCAGTCAAGACTTATCCAAGAACTAGGGAACCAACAGCCTGTGCTCTAACCTCTAGTCAATGGCTAGAGGAGACTTGGATTCCTATTGATCAACATTTGCCAAACTTCTGCAGTAGTTGCCATTCACTATTGCTTGCAAAATAAACTTGCTCTACTATAAATAGAGCTCATTTGTGCTCAGTTTGAGTACACCAAAGCCATCAAACAGATGCTTTCCTCAAAATCTCTTTCTCTAGGCAAAAATGCCTTCTTTAGCAAGGTAACTCTGAGTTTTTGAGTTAGAGAGCAATTTCATCACAGCTCATGATCCAAACACATCCAACATGTCATATCTAAGCTGTCCAAACTCTCACAAGTGACCTGTAACACCAAAATCGCAAAGTCCCCTCTCAAAACCTCAAAATTGGACTTTTTTGCATTTTTCAAGCCATGTCTTGATTCAGTCACTTTTAAAACTAGATAAAACCTTAAACACACTCCAAATATCATCCTTGAACTGTCCCAAATGGTTCCACACATCTGGAACATCATTTGAGAGAGTTGATATTTTGGCCACTTTTGCCCCTTTTGCAAGAAAGGGCCAATTTCCATTCTTGAGGTTTCCAGCTGATTCCAATCATCCTAAAAGCTTTAAGGGGTCATTTGAGAGTGTTCAAAGCATCAAAACATTTCTGGAACAAGGCACTTGACATATTGCCCAAAAAGCTCCTAAAGAGGTAAGCATCTCAACTTGAACTCTTTAAAATATGCCTTGCTTTGAGGTCCACTGATCATGCACATCTCATACATGTTATATGTGTTGTGTTTGAACCAATTCATCATGTAATTCATGGTTGTACCGAGAGGTAGCACAGAAAATGCACATTATGGCCTATTTCAAAACCACTATCGGGTTTTGAGGAGGATTGATTTTCTGGAAAACCACCACCACCATTGGATTTCTTAGGAAATTCTAGGCCAGATGCATATAAATTTTGTCTCCATCCATGGAGAAATGAGGAAGTTATGGCCTTCAAGTTTCTGACTAAAAACCTTGCCTTGGCCATGCCAAGAACAAGGCAAGCCTTGTATATTTGTGGTTGGGGTTTGATACACGGATGTATCACCACCCCAGTGGTAAGGCGCTTACACTACACACAAGAGGTCTAGGGTTCGAATCCCCCTCGCCCACACCCCTTTTTAATGGTTTTTTCACTTTTTTATTATTTTTCATATTATTTTTAATGATTTGAAAAATTAATAACTTCCTCAATTTAAATTATTTTTGATTGGTTCTTTTTGCAAAAAATCACAAAAATGTTGAAATATTTTATCCCAGAAAAATATCAAATTTATATTATTTTTTTAATATAATTAGTATTTTTGTGAATAAATTCATTTTTAATTGTTTTTAAACATTTAAAAGTGAATGTTTATTTTGAAAATCAAAACCTAATGAGTTCTAAATCATATTGTGATTAAAACCTCATTTTTCAAACCTTAAATAAAAATCACAAGTGGTTTATTCAAACTTATTTGGTATTTTTATCATTTTAATTGATTTTCTTTAAATATTTACTTTTAAAGGAAAACAAAATTAGGATTTCTTTGATTTTCACCCTCACAAATCTTTTTTAAAACTCTTTGGGCCTCTAATAGAGTGTAAGACCCAACCCCTTTGTAAATACACCACCTTTTGGGCCTCAGTCATTGTATAAGTCCCACTGTATTTTCAAAAATAACTGTGCGATCGTCACTTTTTTTAACAAAACTTTGGGCCTCTCCTCGAGCTATAAGTCCCAATTCTTTTTCTTAAAACTCTTTGGGCCTCTAATAGAGTGTAATACCCAACCCCTTTTTTAAACAAAAATAATTTGGGCCTCAGTGTATTGTATAAGTCCCGATATCGTCAAAAAGTTCGGCACGATCGTCGCCTTTTTAACAAAAATCACCCTTGACCTCTCCTTGAGTTGTAAGTCCCATCTCTTGTACACAAATAAACCTTGGGCCTCTAATAGAGTGTAAGACCCATCCTCTTGTACATAAAAACTTTTTGGGGTCTTGCCTATTGTATAAGTCCCTCTGTACAATTTTTTAAACAACAGTGTGATCATCGTTAAAACTTGGGCCTCTCCTCGAGCTGTAAGCCCCAACAATCTTTTCAAAGCACTTTATCCTTTGATTTTGAATTCAAATATCTGTTGTTATCAAAACTTTCTTTGTTGAACAACTAATCAAACAACATGGAAGCTCTACAACGGGTAAGTGTTTATCCGCTTTCATTTACCGCTTTCAAATATATATAACTGTATTGTGGGGCTGCTTCACTATAAGTCTTCTTTCACATCCTTTTATATACTGTCACATATCCAATGTGTAATACTAGTATAGTTATTTAGAGTTTTCCCCGGCAACTACGTCTAGCACTAGGTAAATCCCTGTTGGTCACTCTTAAATATAAACAAAACTAGATCCCCTGCAGGATTCCAGATACAGTCTTTCCTCCTCTTGGGGTTAAACAATATGGAACAAAGAGAAAGGAAGTATTCTCGGTGAACCTTTTCTCAGACTGTCACCCTTAGAAATTGTCAAAGAAACTCTAACTCCCCAGAGATGATCTTTTCTCCGTGAATGGCATCTCTTGAGTTTCTTCCAAATTCTCGAACTTTCCTGGAATGATCTCTTCTCGGTGAATTTCATTTCTTGAACTTCTCTTGGTTTGGGGACCCACAGGCTTCCTAAAAGCATCCCCGCCTCCTCTTGGGCGTTGTACAAGGACCCTTCAGCTTCTTAGAAGTTCTCATGCCTTCTCTTGGGCTTAATACAAGGACCCTGACGACCTCTTAAAGGTATAAGACAGAACTTAGTCATCCTTTGCTAGAGCAGTCTTTCCCGCATCAAAAATTTGGCCATTGTAGGGTTGATACTCATCCCTTAATGCCCACGCCTCCTCTTGGGCATTGTACAAAAGATAAAACTCTAGACTTGGACAGTCTAAACCTCTTGAGTTTCAAAGACATTCTCAAGTTCCTTTCAAACATAGGAAGAAACCCCGGTCTCTCCCATGAGAGTTCCCTACACTTGGACCCGCTTCAGGATCTCCAGAATCCACAGCGGTAAAGCAGCCTCCTCTTGGGCTTTGTACAAATGATTCTCCCTAGCAGAGCTAACCTTTTCAGACTCTCTTGTTGAGTCAACTCTTTTAGCCTCCGTCTTGAGCTTTGTACAAGACACATACAAACACTCTCTTGTTGAGTATAAAAGACTCTCTTGTTGAGTCAACCTACTTTTAGCCTCCATCTCGGGCTTCGTACGAGATAGAAAAACACTCTCTTGTTGAGTCAACCTCCTTTTAGCCTCCATCTCGGGCTTCGTACGAGATAGAAAAACACTCTCTTGTTGAGTATAAAGGACTCTCTTGTTGAGTCAAACCATTTTAGCCTCCGTCTCGGGCTTTGTACAAGACATATAAAACACTCTCTTGTTGAGTATAAAAGACTCTCTTGTTGAGTCAATCTCCTTTTAGCCTCAATCTCGGGCTTAGTACGAGACAGCAAATCACTCTCTTGTTGAGTATAAAAGACTCTCTCGTTGAGTCAAACAACCTTCAGACTCTCTTATTGAGTCAATCACCTGTTCAAGACTCTCTTGGCGAGTCAACCTTTTTAACCTCCGTCTTGGGCTTTATACAGGATAGATAAAAGTACTCTCTTGTTGAGTCAAACCATTTCAGCCTCCATCTTGGGCTTTATACAAGATACATTCTCCTCAACGGAGTCAAAATCCCTTTTACCCTCAATCTTGGGCTTTGTACAAGACAGAAAGAACATTTTCCCCGGAAAAGTCAAACTTCCCGCCTCCTCTTAGGCATTGTATAAAGAAAACCCCGATTGAGTCAATCAATCTTTTAGCATCAAAGTTGTGCCTTGCTCACAGCATACAAACATCAACAACTCCTCTTTAGAGATGACAAATTCTATCTCAGTCAAACCATTTAGCTTCATATCTTGGGCTTTGAACAAGATACAAACCCCCTTTAGCTTCACGTCTTAGGCTTTAAACAAGACAGTAAAACAACTCTTTCATCCCATAGAATATGGGGAACTACGATCGCTTTGATTTCCCTGTTTCGGGAATACGTAGGCATAAGATTGCAAAATCTTAGCGAGCATACTAATCAAAAACCCAAAATCCCGTACCTTCACACATCAACCGAAAAGCATCAGACCTAACATCTTACCAATAGCCTAGACACTGTTTTTAAGCGAATAACCCTAAACAAGAACCCCCTATTGATAGCATCTGTAAACCAACAGTTTTGACTGTTTAATCTCAGTTTGCAAGCAGGGTATTGGAGACATCTATTTCCCTTCCTTAATCAGCATAACAGGATAAAAAAATGAATTGAACTATAGTACCAAAGCGATAGTGATTCAAAACCACAAAAATCGCGCTACAGAAAAGTGGCGACCAAAGTGGGAGGCATTCTTTCTTGCATTCCCAAGGGATGAAACCTTAAATTCAACAAAATGTCACAGAAATGGCGACTCTGCTGGGGAGTCATTGTCTGTATAGGATCATAAGACTAGAGGTCTAGGATGATTAAGACAAATATATATATTGCTTTTCCTAAATGATATCTGTGTTTATTTTTTTGCTAATGGGAATGCGTGTGATGCCGAATGTGGAAAGATTGAGTATACACCTAAGATAGGTGATGGCATTATACGGGTAATCTTGCAGGGAGTGAATCCCAGTTAAGAGTCCCCGGTAGACCATCAAACTCAGTGGAGATTCCCTTTGTAGATAAATTGCCTATACGACTTCGGTTGTTGAAAGTAGTGTGGTCGATTGGGTTATCTGAGAAGCTGAGGTTTTTAGTAGACTGAAACCATTTTGTAGTGCGAAAGCTCGGGAATAGTTGTCACGCAATACTACCCTAATTTGAGATCACTCTAAGATACATCAGCTCGCTGGCGATCCGCTTGCTGTTGTTATCTCAAGAGGGGTCAATGATTTTATGGACATGTACAAAAAATAACCAGTATAAACCTTTGGGGATGGGTAGAGCCTTGACTTCATGACACTGGCCCTTTGACCCCATGTTTTTTCTATGTTTTTATGTGCTGCATTCATACATTCTGTAGCGAGCGATTTTGGACGTGGTTCTTAAGCACTGTCGCTCTTTTAGGGTACTACAGGTCGATTCATTTTTTATCCTATTAAGCTGATGAAGGAAGGGAAATAGATGTCTCCAATTAACCCTGCTTGCATACCGAGTTTAAACAGCGGTCTGTTAGGTTATGGATGCTATATGGTAATGGGGCCTTTTTCTTCTTACTTTGTTTAAAACGAAACTCCGGGAATGTTCATGGGTAGGACGCTAGGACTGATGCTTTTTGGTTGACGGGTGAAGGTACGGGATTTTGGGTTTTTGATTAGTGTGCTCGCTAAGATTTTTCTTACAATCTTATGCCTACGTATTCTCGTTTACCGAAACAGGGAAATCAGAGCGATCGTAGTTCCTCCTATTCTATGGGAGGAAATGGTGTTTTGTGTCTTGTTCAAAGCCCAAAACGTGAAGCTAAAAGGTCTATTTGTATCTTGTTCGAAGCCCAAGATGTGAAGCTAAAAGGGTCTTGCCTTTAGAGAGAATTTGTCATCTCTAAAGAGGGGTATGTTTGTCACAACTGTTTATAAAGGAGAATTACTTTAACCCTGGATATGTGAATTCGACAATGCCATAATTTCCTTTATAGGGGCTTTTCAACCTAGAGGAGAAGACTTTAACTCAGTGTAGAGCAATGCTATCTTTCCTTAGGAATTTCTCATGCTAAAAGAGGGACAATGGCATGGATGTAAATAATCCAGAGGCTTGCCGCTTACAGCAATTAGATGGGGGAAAAGGAGTTGTTGATGTTTGTATACTGTGAACGAGGCACAACTTTGATGCTAAAAGGTTGATTAACTCAACTGGGGTTTCCTTATACAAAGCCTAAGAGGAGGCTAGTGGCCCAACAAGAGGGTGTTTTTATGCGTGTCTCGTACGAAGCCCGAGATAGAGGCTAAAAGGGTTGACTCAACAAGAGAGCCTTTTATATGTGTCTTGTACGAAGCCCAAGACGGAGGTTAAAGCTTAGACTCAATAAGAGAGCCTTTGTGTATCTCGTACAAAGCCTGAGATGGAGGCTGAAAGGTTTGACTCAACAAGAGAGCCTTTGTGTATCTCGTACAAAGCCCGAGATGGAGGCTGAAAGGTTTGACTCAACACGAGAGTTTTTTATACTCAACAAGAGAGTGTTTTTGTATCTCGTACAAAGCTCAAGATGGAGGCGAAAGGTTTGACTCAACAAGAGAGTGTTTTTGTACCTCGTACGAGCCCGAGATGGAGGCTAAAGGTGTTTGACTAAAAAAGAGAGTCTTTTATACTCAACAAGAGAGTGTTTTGTATCTCGTACAAAGCCCGAGATGGAGGCAAAAGGATGGCTGTTTCAGTTAAGTGATAGGTCTAGTATGTTGGTTAAAAGAGAAAATCAGTTCTTATAAAGAGACTGATTAAAAGTAAGGCTATGCTTTGGGATTGATCAGAGGATCAGGGTTATTTCCTGTTCTTTAAGAAAATGGGAAATCCAAAGGGTATTGAGATTGTCCAAGTCTGCGGGGGTTTCCCTATTTTTGAAAAGCGCTTGAGAATGTCTTTGAGACTCAAGGGTCTTAGACTGTCCAAGTCTAGGGTTTTATCTTTTGTACTATATTTAGAGAAACAGTAGTAGGATCTAGACTCTTTGAAAGATTGTTCTATTAAGATGACTAATTTCTGTTCCTATACCTTTAGGAGGTCGTCGGGATAATTTGTACGAAGCCCAAGAGGAGGCTGGAAACTTTTAAGAAGCCGATGGACAATTTGTACGAAGCCCAAGAGGAGGCTCTCTTCCCGAAGGAAGAATCCTTATACGAAGCCTAAGAGGATGCTGTGAATACTTCTAAGAAGCCGACGGGTCCTTGTACAATGCCCAAGAGGAGGTGAGGATGCTTTTAGGAAGCCTGTGGGTCCCCAAACTCCGAGAAGTTCAAGACATGCCATTCACCGAGAATGGATTAAGCCAAGAAAGTTCGAGAATTTGGAAGAAACTCAAGAGATGCCATTCACGGAGAAAAGATCATCTCTGGGGAGTAGAGTTTCTTTGACAACTTCTAAAGGTGACAGTCTGAGAAAGGGTTCAAAATGAATTTGCCTTTCACATCTCCATATTGTTTAACCCCAAGAGGAGGGAAGACTGTATCTGGTAATCCTATGGGGGATCTAGTTTAGTCTATTTAAGAGTGATCAACAAGGCTTAGTACTAGACGTAGTTGCCGGGGAAACTCTAAATATCTATACTATTATTACACAGTCGATATGAGTTTATGAAAGAAGACTTACAGTGAAACAGCCCCACAATCAGTTATATGTATATGAAAGCGGTAAATGAAAGCGTATAAACACTTACTCGGTTGTAGAGCTTCCATGTTGTTTGGTTAGTTGTTCAACAAAGAAAGCTTTGATAACAATATTATATACAAAATCAAAGGAGAAAGTGCTTTGAAAAGATATTGGGGTTTACATATCAAGGAGAGGCCCAAGGTTTTATCAGTGATTGCACTGTGGTTTTGAATTTGTACAGGGACTTATACAAGTGACTGAGGCTCAAGAAATGTTTTTTGTACAAAGGGATGGGTCTTACACTCTCTCAAGAGGCCCAAGTGTTTAAAAGAAAGAAATGGGGCTTATAACACGAGGGTAGGCCCGAATGATTTTTCAACGTGCGATCGCGCCGAGGTTTTCTTTTAACACAGAGGGACTTATACAATATCCGAGGCCCAAAAAAGTTTTGGTTAAAAGGGGATTGGGTCTTACACTCTATTAGAGGTCCAAAGATTTATTTTTGTACAAGTGATGGGGCTTACAGCTCAAGGAGAGGCCCAAGAAATTGTTTTAAACGGGCGACGATCGGGCCGAAGTTTTGAAATACAACGGGACTTATACAATGAGTGAGGCCCAAAAATTGTTTGTATTTACAAAGGGTTGGGTCTTACACTCTAATAGAGGCCCAAGTATTGAAAAATTATTTGTGAGGGTTGAATTAATCAAAAACCCTAATTTATTTTCAAAATGTATTTTAATTGAATAAAAAAATTCAATTAAATGATCAAAATTGTTTAACATGTGGAAAACAAATTGTGATCTTGGATTAATGTTTCAAAAATCGACTTTTGACCTACAAAATGATTAGAAATAATTAAAATTTGCAAAATCAAGAAGGAAAAAATATTTTAAATGTCAAAAACAATTAAAATATTAATTCTTTGCAAAAATATCAATTATATGAAATAAATAATATTTTTGGGATTTTTTGGTGAAATAAAATATTTTAACATTTTTGTGAATTATTAAAAAAAAGAACCAACTCAAAATCATTAAAACTCAGAGAGAAATTAATTTCTGAATCAATTAAATAAAATCACAAAATTCAAATATTCAAATATTCAAAAAATTGCGCCAAGAACAAAGGCAAGAAAACGCGCCACCCCTGTTTCTGCAGATTTGCGTTTTCTATCCAATCTCACTGAATACTTGATTATATCATGAAATATACATATCAACCTACTCGTTTTAACCTCACAATCATGTCTATGGTCTTTAATTTCATTTATTTTTAACATGTAATAAGAAATCAAAGAGAAACCTCAAGAACCCTAATTTCTGCATGAAGGTTCAGAAATTCTACACACGATTCAAACAATGTAATTGATTTAGGGAAAACATTCTATGCATGATTATGAACATATGGCCAAATTATTGTGCAGCAAAAATTGCATGGATCATAGAGTTAGAAGAGCTCATGCTTACCTCTTATAGCTGGTGATCGTGTTTTGTGTTATAGGTGTTATAGCTAGGTTCCAATGATTTGGATAGCTTCCCTAGGTGCCATGGAGTGTGTCTGGATGATTGGAATGGATTGAAATGATCTGGAACTGAAGATGGTATCCCAACTGTAACTTGGTTAAAACCTTGAGCAGCTGGCTGGTGATTTTGTGAAATCAGTGTTCCAGATGTTCTTTAAGTGTTTGGATCACTTCTATATGATGTATGTGAGGTGTGTGAGTGATTGGTTTGATTGGAAAAGCTCTCAAACTCAAAACCCGATAGTGACTTGCCTTAGAAGGAAAAATGGGAGTGAAAGAAGAGTTTTTGAGGAAATCATATGTTTGATGGCTTTGGTATACTCAAACTGATCACAAATAAGCTCTATTTATAGTAGAGCAAGTTTGTTTTGCAAGCAATAGTGAATGGCAACTGCAGCAGAGGTTTGGCCAATGTTGTCCAATGGAAATCCAAGTCTCCTCTAGCCATTGACTAGAGGTTAGGGCATAGGGCTGTGGTTCCCTTGGTCTTGGATAAGTCTTGACTGAATTTAGTTGAAAGAAGCTCAGTCCATATCACCTTGGTGCATCCATTAAGTGCTTCAATCCAAAATTGGAGTCTTGTCCCTATTTAAGGCAATTCTAGGTTTGACATGCTATTTTTGGTTCCAAAGACTTGGGAGGCTTGGGATCAGAGTTGGTTCCTCCTTAGTCCCCCCTTGAGGTGTTCAGATGGATAGAGTTGCTTGGAATTGCACAAATTTGGCAAATCGAGCAAAACTCCAAAATCTGCCTTGCCTTGGCAGTTTTCAGCAAGGCATGTTGCCATTGTCATAACTCATGGCTCAAGTTGAGTTTGGTGATGTTCTTGGCCATTTTGAAAAACCCTCATATGATACAACAACTATTTGATCATATTTGGTTTTGATACCTTTTGAATCCAAGTGAAAAATCCCCCTACATTTGGGAAAAAGTGAAGGTAGATTCTGACTTAGTGAAAATTTCACTAAGTGTTGGAAAAAAGTGACATTTTCCCTTTTTGTGATTTTGATAATTCCATAACTCAAAATCCATGGGGAATTTGGAGGGAGGTCAGTTTTAAGGTTTTGTAGAGGGTAATGAGATCCAGAAATCTAGCTTTGGATGGGGAAAAATGGCCTTGTGGTTTAGGAGTTATGATCCTCCAAAGTTGGTACCCTTGCCACTTTATTTCATAACTTAGAAAATTTTCTAAGTTTTTATGGTTACCCCTTTTACAAGTTATCCCACTTTTATTGATTTTTCTTGATGAATGATGATTCCAATCATACATTAACATCATTTTAGGGTTAAAAAACCATTTTTATGAAAAATCTCAAAAAGTCAAAGTTGACTTTTGTGCACAGTTGACTTTTTATCAGATGAATTCCAAACTGTGCAATCCTTTGGGAAATCATGTCCTTGACCTAAATCAAACTTGATGGGCATGTTCCATGGGTGTTATAGGGTATATTGATCCATGTCTTAGGGCTTGGGAGCATGTCCTGATCAAAAGTCAAAGCTACAGTTGACTTTTCCCGCGAAACCCTAACGGTGGTTCAGATGAGATTGAAACTTGTTGCTCAAGCTTCTTAGATTAATCCATTGTTGAAAATGGATCAATTTAGTATGTTAGAGACCCTCAAACCATCTCTTGAGGTCTTGGCTCATGTTTTGTCCCAAAAGTCAACTTAGGGGTGAATTAGGTCAAGAAACCCTAATTCCTGATTTTTACTGTATGCATCCCCTGAGGCTAAATTAACTTGATGATTGGGTTTATGATGTCCCTTGGAGCATCATAGGTTATGCTTTAAAGCATTGGCTCATGCCCAGAGGAAAATTTCCATCTGGAGGCCCTGGTCGACCAAAACCCTAATTTGGTGACACTAGCAATCTTGAGGCTTGATCCACCTAGAAGGGAGCAACCGTGTGCTTAATCCTTGAAGTGGGAGTCCTCTTGATCCTTTATGGATGTTTGAGAGGCTAGACAAGTTAAAGATCATATCATTCCTTGATTGATCCTTTGTCTAAGAGCTCAGAGAGGGCTTGAAACCCCAATTTTGATTGTGGTGAATGCTCACCCATCTTTGGGGAGACTGATGAGGCAAGATGGTTCATCCATGTTGTGGTGATGATTTGCACAATGATGGGAAATCTTAGTGGTCAAAATTTGGGGTATGACAGATGCCCCTATTTAATCTTCTTGGACCCGAATGTGTGAATGACGAAAGCATTCGGGAATTCGGGGTGCAAGAGGATTAAATATCGGAATACCCAAAATTTTGATGGTGGTTATGAATGGTAGCTTACACATTCATCCTCTTTTGCTAGGAAATGATGCTTAGAAAAGGTAAACTTCCCCTCGATCCTGGTTGCCTGCCAAGGAACTGGTCTAAGTTTCTCAAATAAACTTCCCCTCGCTCTTGGTTTCCTACCAAGGAACTAGTCTTAGTTGCTGAAATAAACTTCCCCTCGTTCTTGGTTTCCCACCAAGGAACTGGTCTCAGTTGCTGAAATCAACTTCCCCTCGTTCTTGGTTTCCTACTAAGGAACTGGTCTCAGTTCCTTTTGTCAATAAACTTTATTGACAAGGGATGCTACGCGTAGCGGTTTTCATCAAACTTCTCGCCGAATTTTCCTGGGGAGATGCCATTTGATAGAAAAATTTTGATGTCAGACTTGATGGGGAGCCCATTCGTCTAAGTTGTAGCGGTGTACAAACTTCTCTGTTGGAGACGCCATTTGCCGAATCTACTGGGGAGAGCGAGTCTATTGAGAGACTGTTGTCTGCTTGGGGAACATTACACCATACTTTTCTCGAGATCTTCTCATAGAAATGCCATATGATGTACCCCAATTTTGAGGTGCCGATAACTTTGTTGACATTGACTCTCTGGAGAGAAAAAATCAATATGTTGCTAAAAGTCTTTAATTGTGAGGCTTTCTCTGGGGATTTTCCTTAATCCGGGAAAGCGAAGATATCATCTTCATTGGCGAAGAGTGACATTTGTTGAAGGTTCCCTGGTTTTTCAGAGGTTCAAGTTATCAAAGTGGTCAAGGGCTAACTCTGATCCAAAAATAAACTGGAGGAGAGAGATAATTCTGACGCGACATTTCCCGACGAGGAAAGAGCTTGACAACTCGATTGAGATGATGGTTACCACTACTGGACAAGACCGGCTGGAGTGATAGTGATGCAATATGAATGTGAATGCAAATCAATAATGCATGATGTATGTATGTATATGCTGACAAAACTGACGCGACATACAAACTAACGGATGATCACAACTGGATACTCGGCCACAGTGGGGCGTATGGAAATATCACTGGTTCAAGATAGAAATTCTGCCTTGCTTAAGAGAAGTAGTCCTCGTGGGGAGCTACGTTGGTCGGGCTTAGGAGATAAGAACTCGGTCGAGGCGTGTCAGATGAACAAGGTCTCTGACACAGTTGATCCTTCGTTCAGACGTACTGGTTTAGAAGAAGTACTTCGATTCTGCACTTTGAGGCTCGAACATCTTCGGAGACGCAATTGATGTTCTTTCGATGTTCAACAGTCAAAAGAAATTGCCATCTTTATTTTAAAAGCAGAAAAAGTCTTAACAAGTAAATTCATTTTTGTTTTATTTCAAGAATCGTTAATCATATTAAAATGTCATTTTGTAAAGCTAAAATAAATGAGAATTGTAAACAAAAGCACAAAGGCTCAAATTTTATTGATAAGATGGAAATCAGCCAAGCGCGTGATTCCATAGAGTATTTACAAAGTTAGAAAATGGTAATTTACAAGGAAAAGGGCTACGTTGAAACATAACAACCACTATCCTTCTGCCAACTTTGAATTCGGGGCATCCTGAGTTTTCGTCGTAGATAACCGTGACTGGAGTTTCCCTGACGGTGTAACTGCTGCTGAGGGACTTGCCTCTGTTGGACATAGTTACTTGCCATTAATCCCTAACTTTTGCCTGGATTGTACTGTGATGTTTCCAATCCACCGGGATGATTTTTGATTATGTCTCTAATTTTTGCCTGGACCGCCCTTTCGGGTTTTCAATCCACCGAGACGTTTTTTTTAGGCGAAGTATTTCTTGACTACGTCAACATTTGTGGGGTAGGCAAATTCTTCTCCGTCCATGGTTGCAAGTCTCAAGGCACCGCCTGAGAAAGCTCTCTTGACCACATAAGGCCGTCATAATTCGGAGTCCACTTGCCTTGAGAATCAGTGAGAAATGATTGTGTCTTTTTGAGCACGAGGTCTCCTTTCCTGAAGACGCGAGGTCGGACCTTTTTTGTCGAACGCCTTCTTCATTCTTTGCTGATACAACTGACCGTGGCATAGTGGCGTTATTCTCTTCTCTTCGATCAGATTCAGTTCTTCGTGTCGACTTTGACACCATTCTGCTTCTGTAAGCTTAGCTTCCATCAATACCCGGATTGATGGGATTTCTACTTCTATGGGGAGAACTGCTTCCATGCCATATACTAGAGAGAAAGGGGTTGCCCCTGTTGAAGTGCGGACAGATGTACGATAACCGTGAAGAGCAAAGGGTAGCATCTCGTGCCACTCTTTGTAGGTTACAACCATTTTTTGAACAATCCTCTTGATGTTCTTGTTAGTCGCTTCTACCGCTCCGTTCATTTTAGGTCGATAGGGAGATGAGTTATGGTGTTCGATCTTGAACTCTGCGCATAACTCTTTCATCATCTTATTGTTTAAGTTAGATCCATTATCAGTAATGATCTGGCTCGGAACACCATAACGACAGATGATATTGTTTTTGATAAATTGGATCACCACTTGTCGGGTCACATTAGCGTATGATGCTGCTTTGACCCACTTGGTGAAGTAATCAATGGCTACCAGGATGAACCGATGTCCGTTTGAAGCTTTTGGTTCAATCAAGCCAATCATGTTGATCCCCCATATGGAAAAAGGCCATCGCAAAGAAAGAACTTTGAGATGCGTTGGCGGTACATGAATTTTGTCGGAGTATATATGACACTTGTGACACTTCCTCATGTACTTGTAGCAGTCGGATTCCATGGTCAATCAATAGTACCCTGCTCTTAGAAATTTTCTCGCCATTGTGTGTCCGTTGGAATGAGTGCCAAAGGATCCTTCGTGAATTTCTTTTATTAACAAGTTTTCTTCTGGTCTGTCGACGCATCGGAGCAAGACCATGTCAAAGTTTCTCTTATAGAGAGTATCACCGCTCAGGAAGAAATTGCATGCCAGTCTCCTGAGGGTTTTTCTGTCCTTCCTTAGTGCCCCAGGTGGGTACTCTTGTTTCTGAAGGAAGCATTTGATATCGTGATACCAAGGTTTCTCGTCTATGACTGCTTCAATCGCAAAGATGTAAGCGGGCCGTTCAAGGCGCATTACGTCAATCTTAGGTAAGTCATTCCATTGACCTACACTAATCATAGAAGAGAGAGTGGCTAATGTATCAGCCATGTGATTCTCATTATGATGGATGTGATGAAACTTGATTCTGTTGAAGAAGGGTAACAACCTTCTTGCATAATCTTTGTAAGGAATCAATCCTGATTGGTATATGTTCCAATCTCCTTTAATCTGATTGATAACCAGGGCTGAGTCGCCATACACGTCCAAGTTTTTGATCCTTAAGTCGATCGCTTCCTCGAGACCCATAATACAAGCTTCGTATTCGGTCTCGTTTTTCGTACACTTGAACGTAAGTCTGGCGGTGAAAGGAATGTGGGTACCCTGAGGGGTTATGATAATTGCCCCAATTCCGTTTCCGTAATGATTGAAAGCTCCGTCAAAGATAAGTCCCCATTGGGAACCTGGTTCTAGCCCTTCACTGGGTAGCGATTCATCGCAGTCTTTCATCTTTAAATACATGACATCTTCGTCTGGGAAGTCAAACCTGATTGATTCCTAATCGTCAATCGGTTGATGAGCCAAATGATCGGCTAAAATACTTCCCTTAACGACTTTCTGAGCATGGTATTCAATGTCGTATTCTGATAGTAGCATCTGCCAATGGCAATCCTTCCCGTGAGAGCAGGTTTTTCAAATACATACTTAATTGGATCTATCTCGGAGACCAACCAAGTAGTGTGACGAATCATGTACTGGCGAAGACGTTTGGCTGCCCAAGCCAAAACGCAGCAAGTTTTCTCAAGCATCATGTACCGAGTCTCGCAGTCGGTGAACTTTTTGCTCAGATAGTAAATGACAGACTCTTTCCTTTTGGTTTCGTCTTGTTGGCCGAGTACACATCCCATCGAGTCATCCAAGACTGTTAAGTAGATGATCAGCGGTCTTTCTTCCACTAGAGGTGATAGAATCGGCGGATTCAACAGGTATTCCTTAATACTGTCGAAGGCGGTTTGATAATCTTTTGTCCAAATGCAATTCTGATTCTTTTTGAGTAATTTGAAGATTGGCGCGCATGTCGCGGTCATAAGGAATATGAATCTGGAGATGTAGTTCAAACGTCCCAGGAATCCTCTGACTTGTTTTTCAGTTTTCGGAGAAGGCATTTCTTGAATGGCCTTGACCTTGTCAGGATCAACCTCAATTCCTTTCTGGCTGACGATGAACGCTAAAATTTTCCCTGAACGGACACCGAAGATGCACTTGTTGGGATTCAAGCAGAGTTTGTATTTTCTCAAACGCTCGATTAGTTTTGACAGGTGGGTCACATGCTCCTCTTCTATTTTAGATTTTGCAATCATATCATCGACATATACCTCAATTTCTTTGTGCATCATGTCGTGAAACAGAGTAGTCATGGCCCTTTGATAGGTTGCCCCGACGTTCTTCAAACCGAACGGCATTACCTTGTAACAAAAGGTACCCCATGGGGTAATGAACGAAGTTTTCTCCAAGTCTTTTGGCGCCATTTTGATCCGGTTATAGCCCGAGAATCCATCAGTGAAGGAGAAAACTTTGAACTTTGTTGTACTGTCAACCAGTATGTCAATGTGTGGTAAAGGAAAGTCGTCCTTTTGACTAGCCTTGTTTAGATCTCTGTAATCGACACACATTCTGACCTTTCCGTCCTTTTTTGGAACAGGTACGATGTTGGCTAACCATTGAGGATATTCTGATGTGGCGAGGAAACCCGCGTCAATATGTTTCTGTACCTCCTCTTTGATTTTGATGGCCATGTCCAGGTGAGTCCGTCTCAACCTTTGCTTTACTGGCGGACATTCTGACCATAATGGTAGATGATGTTCCACGATGCTGGTATCCAACCCTGGCATATCCTGATAGGACCAAGCGAATACATCGGGAAACTCTTTGAGAAGCTTTGTCAAACTCTCTTTGGCAGTTGGACTGAGCAGTGCCCCAATCCTGATTTCTTTTCACTCTTTTTCCGATCCCAAGTTTACCATTTCCAGCGGCTCTGTGAGGTTCAATGGACCTTTCCTCCTGTCTGAGTAGTCGGGAGATCTCTTCTGGAATTTCGTTGTCATCTTCTTCTTCGGCCCCAAATACCGGGAACTCAATGTCGGGAGAAGGCATTAGATCGTATGTTTTAACGGGGTTTAAAACAAGCAATCTGCATGACGTGATGATTCGTTTTTAGAAGAGATAGAGAGAATGCAAGAGTGTGTGCAGTGTATTTTCTTTTATAACTGATTATTTTTATTATTTGTTGTTTTTTAGGATTACCATTTTCTAAGAAAAGCAAAAAGAGAAAACAACAATAAATGCGGAAATTACATAACGACGTTATTTTATTAATGAACAAGTCGATTCTTGAAACTAGAGCCCTATAAAACAAAACTCTGCCGCTTTGGGCGAAGCGAAGAGGGAAATTTTACAGAAAGTGAGCCCTATCAAAACATCCGTTTCACTTCGGAACATCGACCGCAACCCATTGGCGGTGAACCCCTCGGTGAATCACAAAGTCTGGTACCTTCTTTCTTTTGTCTTCAGAAATAACGCTGATTTCTGGTGGAGCAGGATTGTTGGAATCTGTCTCCCAGGCAGAGTTGTCATAGGAGGACTCCTTAGTTATATTTTGCATAGTATTTGTACTCTCAGCTGTATCTTCCCATCCAGTTGGTTGGACGTCTTCGAGCCTGATACGAGAGCTCTCGGGAGCAGTGTACTTGACCATGAAGTCGTATTTTCCACTTGGTTGTCCCACACTTCTTTGGAACTGGAGGAGTCATCTCTCTCAATGACGTTGACCTCAGGAAAAGCATAGTTGATGAATTCTAGTCCTGCAAACATTGCGAATTCATCGTCGTACTGGATAGGTTCTGAATGACCTGAATGTTGGTCCCATGACATGGTGGGGACGCAGGTATTCTGTTCAATGATGCTCAGCTGACTTTCATTGTTCGGCTGATTTTCTTGCCCTGAGTTTCTTGGGTAAGGCTGCCACATTGGCAGGCCATCCATCGGGCCATAGTAGCTGTGGTTGAAGTTGTCTTTCATAAGAGTGTCCTCCTCTAATGAGTTTGGCGGAGCACGGCATCCTTCTGGATCACAATCTCCGTATATCATTTCGACGTCTGACCTCGGACTCTGTGCGGGATAGCAAAATGGCGTAGGCACCTCTTCCTGAGACGTATAACCGTCCTCGTTGAGATAGGACTTCTATTCTTCATCTGTGTCAGAGGGATCCTCCTCATTGATAGTGTATACTTCTTGAGTCACTGGGTGAAGGAAACCTCCACTGTGGAAGAAGTTCTGAATGGGATCAAAGCTTTCATTGTTGGTAAAAGCTGTCTGGGTACAGGTTACAGAAAAACCAAGACCCTTCTTTGTTTTATTATCAGTAGGAATGACAAGTTGTCCCCATCCCGTTGTATTGGCACTCTTGGCCGCTTTGATAGCATCTTTGTACGAGGAAATCGAAGTCCCCCCTCGGATCGATTGTCCTTGCTCACCGACAGTGCTTGGAACTGAGTTCCAATAACCTCCTCGGGTTCTACACTAGTAGATGATGATAAGTTACTTACGAGCAAGGCATGTTCTCTACAGACCGTGACGATTTGATCGTTCTGGACGAACTTTAGCTTTTGGTGGAGGGTTGAAGTGACCGCCCCAGCCTGATGTATCCAAGGTCTTCCTAATAAACAACTGTACATTGCCCGGATATCCATGACCTAGAAAGTGACTTGGAAAGTGTGAGGACCAATAGTTATGGGAAGGTCGACTTCGCCGATAACTGCTTTTCTGGATCCGTCAAATGCTTTGACGACAACTTCGCTGGTTCTCATCGGAGGTCCTTCGAAGGATAATTGCATCAAAGTGGATTTCTGAATAACATTCAGGGCTGACCCTGTGTCTACCAGTACGCTAGCTAAAGCATCGTCCTGGTAGTGGACCGTAATGTTGAGTGCTATGTTATGACGGCGACCCTCTTCAGGTAATTCCTCATCACTAAATCCCAAGTTATTGCAGGAAGTGATGTTAGAGACAATACTATCGAACTGTCTGATTGTTACATCCTGTCCCACAAAGACCTGCTCTAAGACTTTCTGTAGAGCCTCCTTGTGCGCTTCTGAACTAAGTAAAAGCGATAATACCGAGATCTTTGAAGGAGTTTGTAACAGTTGATCAATAATGTTGTATTCACTCCTTTGGATGAGCTTCAGCATCTCATCATTGTTTTTCAAAAGGTCGGGATCACTGGATTGACCGACTGGTGGATTAGGAACTTCTGTCTGAGGTTCCTTTTCTCTGCTGGGTTCTCCAACTCCTCGGTTGAAGATTCTACCACTCCGTGTTACCCGACTGATGTCTGCAATATTCACGACGGAGGGTAACGAAATTTGCTTTCCGTTCTCGACTATGGTTGCACCGTACTTGTAAGGGAGAGCCCTAGTTGATTCATACGATAGTGGTCCTGATAGATAGATGACTATGGGAACCTTCTTATTTTTCTGACCATCGTAAGCAATTTCGATCCGTTCCCGGTTGGGAACTCTCGATTCATCAAGTAGGGGGATGATGGTACAAACATCCCTAGTCCTCTGATGATCGGAGATTATGACAACATCCTCGATTTGATCAGCGAGATAATTGACTGATCCAGAACTTGAGCATGGCTGAACCTCTTTGCGGTCCAACTGACTTTGAAGGGCTGCTCGCACGAGGTAGCATCCTTGGTTATTTACTGAACAAACTCCACACTACTCATAGTTGTGTAGTGGTACCTAACCACGTTCACTTTGAATACAGTGTAACCTGACGAGGTCCATTTCCATCGACCGAACATCCTGACTTTGATATCTAGTAGGATTTTTGTTAGTGATACTAATTTACTGGGTGTCTTCATCCATATAGATTGGAAGCCACCAGTGGTTCAACAGGTGCTGAAGTGTTTCCTGAACAAGGGCACGGCCTTGATCGCTCTCCCAACCCGCTTTGCAGTTCTGATAATCATGTGAAGTGAGAAAACCGAGTTGGACCTGCGTAGTGTGCAACTCTACCAGGCTGACATTCATCAAGCAAATATCAAAGATTTGAATCATGTTGATTTGATAATGATTCCTATCATGGTAGTCCTGGATCCATCCAAGATCCATCTGACACTGGAGGGCCTCTTGTACAAAAGAGCATCCCTGTTTGTTTACTGAGCAAGTCAGACAGGAATTGTACTCATGCCACGGCAGATTATGATACTGGCTTTGCCTTGAGTGCATCGCCACCAAGTTGACATTCATCGCACGGATGTCGTGGTTTTGAATGACATTGGAATTCATGTAGACCATGTTAACTCCACGAACTCGGTGCTCCTGGATCCATTCGAGATCCATCTGTTCCTGTAGAGTTGATTGCACAACAGAACATCCTTGATTGTTTTTAGAGCAGATATCACACTGGTGATAATTATGAGGTGGCACAAGGCCATATCCACTCTGTCTACAATGCATCTTAACAAAGTTGGTTTTCAATAAGAGTACATCGTGATTTTGATAGAGGTTGTTAGACTCTCCCTCGATCAAATTGACTGCAGCTTTCTCGTGTTGAGGCAGCGGGTTCGTGAGAACATTTGGATTCGTATCTTTGAAAGATAAGACCCCGCTCCTAACAAGCTTTTGCACGTCGGATTTGAAACTGAGACAGTTCTCTATGTTATGCCCTGATCCTCCTTGATGATAAGGGCAAGTCTGATCCACCTTAAACCAGAAAGGCGGATTTTCTGGTACTGTAAGAGAAGACTTAATCTGGACATGCCCTTTGGCCAGTAACAACGGAAATAGTTCTACGTACAACACGGGTATAGGATCAAATCCTGGGGGCCGCGTTGCACAGTTGTTGTATGGAGGACGAGCCTGCTGAAGAGGCTATTGTGTCCTTTGCTGAAATTGCTGTTGATTAGGTTGGCTCTGTGCAACCTGAGGTTGATACGTAGAAACAGGCGCAGGGTTGATAGCAGGAGTCACAGCTGCTACTAGTTGATAACGTCGCCTTTTCTTTCCGAGAGAGATATTCCTAATATCTTGCTCTTTTTTCTTAGGGAGAGTACTACCGTATTTCTTAGTACCGCTTGTCGATCCAGTGTCTTTGACTAGACGTCCTTCTTGAACGGCTTCCTCGAGACGTACTCCCATACCGACCATTTCGGTGAAGTTGCTGGGCGCACTGGCAATCATTCTGTCGTAGTAAAATGAGCTCAAGGTCTTTAAGAATATCTTTGTCATCTCTTTTTCCTCAAGAGGTGGACAAATTTGGGCGGCAATTTCACGCCATCTCTGAGCGTATTCCTTAAAGGTTTCTTTGTCTTTTTGCGAAATTGATCTGAGTTGATCTCTGTCTGGTGCCATGTCTAAATTGTACTTATATTGTTGGACAAAGGCAGTCCCAAAATCTCTGAAAGTGCTGATCGTAACGCGGTTTATACCCATGTACCATTTTAAGGCAGCACCGGTTAAACTATCCTAAAATTAGTGAATCAGTAAATCCTAATTCTCAGTTTGAGCCGACATTCGCCGAGCGTACATCACCAAATGGCTTTGAGGGCAAGAGTTACCCTTGTACTTTTCAAAGTCGGGAACTTGGAATTTGTGTGGAACTTTCATGTTGGGGACCAAGCAGAGGTCTGCGGCGTCCTTTTCAAATAAATCCTGACCGCGAATAGCTTGCAGTTCTTTCTGCATTCCCAGGAACTTTTCCTGGAACTCATCTATTCTGTCAAACATAGTTTCCTTTCTATCAGAAGGTATCTGTGGAATCTGTCCTTCCGGGACAGTGTGCACCACAGGGGGTGGTACCGTGACTACGGCAGTAAATCTTGGCGTTTCCCGAAGTTTGTAACCTTCAGGAGTCCTCATTATGCCCCTGGTGTCATACCCCAAATTTTGACCACTAAGATTTCCCATCATTGTGGAAATCATCATCACAATGTGGATGAACCATCATGCCTCATCAAATTCCTCAAGGGTTGTTGAGCATTCACTACAATCAAAATTAGGGTTTTAAGCCCTCTCAGAGCCTTAGACAAAGGATCAATCAAGGAATGACATGATCTTCAACTTGTCTAACCTCTCAAACATCCATAATGGATCAAAAGGACTCCCACTTCAAGGATTAAGCACAAGGTTGCTCCCTTCTAAGTGGATCAAGTCTCAAGATCGCCAGTATCACCAAATTAGGGTTTTGGTCAACCAGGGCCTCCAGATGAAAAATTTCATCTGGACACAAGCCAAAGATCCAAAACACAAACTAATGTACTCCATGGAACCTCATGGACCCATTCATCAAGTCAATTTTGCCTCAGGGGATGCATTCATCAAAAATCAGGAATTAGGGTTTCTTGACCTAATTCACCCCTGAGTTGACTTTTAGGGCAAACCATGAGCCAAGACCTCAAGACATGATATGAGGGTCTCTAATGAACTATATTGATCCATTTGGGACACTGGATTGATCTAAGAAGCTTGAGCAACAAGTCTCAATTTCATCTGTACCACAATTAGGGTTTCGCGAGGAAAGTCAACTGTAACTTTGACTTTTGACCAGGACATGCTCCCAAACCCTAGGACATGCCTCAATATACCCTATGACACCCATGGAACATGTCCATCAAGTTTGATTTAGGTCAAGGACATGATTTCCTGAAGAATTGCACAGTTTGGAATTCATCTGATAAAAAGTCAACTGTGCACAAAAGTCAACTTTGACTTTTTGAGATTTTTCACCAAAATGGATTTTTAACCCTAAAATGATGTTAATGTATGATTTGAATCATCATTCATCAAGAAAAATCAAGAAAAGTGGGATAACTTGTAAAAGGGATAACCATAAAAAACTTAGAAAATTTTCTAAGTTAAAAATAAAGTGACAAGGGTACCAACTTTGAAGGATCATAACTCCTAAACCACAAAGCTATTTTTTCTCATCCAAACATGGATTTGTAGCCCTCATTACCCTCTACAAAATCTTCAACTAGACCTAAGTCCAATTCATTAAGGATTTTGAGTTATGGAGTGATCAAAGTGGCTGAAAAGTGAAAATATCACTTTTTCCAACACTTCGTGAAATTTTCACTAAGTCAGAATCTGTCTTCACTTTTTGCCAAATGTAGGGGGATTTTTCACTTGGATTCAAAAGAGATCAAAACCAAATATGTTCAAACAGTGGTTATATCATGTAAGGGCTTTCCAAAATGGCCAAGAACATTGCCAAATTCCATTTGAGTCATGAGGTATGACATTGGAAAGTTGTCTTGCTGAAATCTGTCAAAGGCAAGGCAGAATTTGCAACTTTGCTCGATTTTCCAAAATCAGCCAAATTCAAATCCTCCTATCCATTTGGACACATCAGAGGATTGAATCTAAAGGGGACAATCACTGAGCCAAGCCTCCAAAGTCCATGGAACAAGAAATAGCATGTTGAACCTAGAATGGCCAAAATAGGGACAAGACTCCAAATTTCGATTGGAGCATTCAATGGAAGCATCAAGGTGGCATGGACTGAGCCATTCTCATCTGAAATCAGTCAAGACTTATCCAAGACCAAGGGAACCACAGCTCTGTGCCCTAACCTCTAGTCAATGGCTAGAGGAGACTTGGATTTCCATTGGACAACATTGGCCAAACCTACTTACCAGTTGCCATTCACTATTCCTTGCAAAACAAACTTGCTCTACTATAAATAGAGCTCAATTGTGATCAGTTTGAGTACACCAAATCCATCTAACAGATGCTTTCCTCAAAATCTCTTTCTCTTGGCAAAAATGCCTTTCTTAGCAAGGTAGCTATCGGGTTTTTAGTTTGAGAGCTTTTCCAATCAAACCAATCACTCACACATCTCGCATACATCATATAGAAGTGATCCAAACACTCACATAACATCTGGAACACTGAATTCACAAAATCACCAGCCAATTGCTCAAGTTCTTGACAGTTTTGCAGTTGAGGTGCCATCTTCAACTCCAAACCATTTCAATCCATTCCAAGCACTCAGACACATCACTTGGTACCTAGGGAAGCTATCCACATCATTGGAACCTAGCTGCAACACCTCCAACACAAATCACGATCACCAGCTGCAAGTGGTAAGCATGAGCTCTTCTAACTCTATGATCCATGCCATTTTTGCTGCACAATAATTTGGCCATATGTTCATAATCATGCATGGAATGTTTTCCCTCAATTAATTGCATTGTTTGAATCGTGTATCAAAAATCCTAGCCTTCATGCAGAAATTAGGGTTCTTGAGGATTTTTCATGATTTCTTGTTATATGTTTAATTTAAATGAAATTAATTGACATAGACATGATCGTGAGGTTGAGACGAGCATAATGATATGTGGATTGCATATTATAATCAAGTATTCAGGGAGATTGGATAGAAAATGCAAATCAGCCAAACCCAGAACACGCGCATGTTCTTCAGCTGTTCTTGGCGCCTTTTTTGAATTTTCAAATATTTGAATTATGTGATTTTCTTTAATTGATTCAAAAATTAATTTCTCTCTGAGTTTTAATGATTTTGAGTTGATTCTTTTTTTAATAATTCACAAAAATGTTAAAATATTTTATTTTCCCAAAAAATCCCAAAAATATTATTTATTTCATATAATTGATATTTTTGCAAAGAATTAATATTTTAATTGTTTTTGACATTTTAAATATTTTTTCCACATTGATTTTGCAACTTTTAATGCTTTCTAATTATTTTGTAGGTCAATACTTAATTTTTGAAGCATTAATCCAAGATCACAATTTGTTTTTCCATATGTTAAACAATTTTGATCATTTTAATTGAATTTTTATTCAATTAAATACATTTTTGAAAACAAATTAGGGTTTTTTGGATTAATTCAACCCTCATAAATCATTTTCAAAACCCTTTGGGCCTCTTGAGAGAGTGTAAGACCCAACCCACTTGTACAGAAATATTTTGGGCCTCATTCGTTGTATAAGTCCCTCTGTACATTTTCAAATAAACGGCACGATCATCGCCTTTTGAAAAATAACCTTGGGCCTCTCCTTGAGCTATAAGACCCATTCAAAAACACTTTGGGCCTCTAATAGAGTGTAAGACCCAATCCCCTTTTAACCAAAACATTTTGGGCCTCACTTATTGTATAAGTCCCTCCGCGTTAAAAGAAAACCTCGGCGCGATCGCCATTTCAAACGGAAAAATCATCTGGGCCTACCCCCGTGTTATAAGTCCCACTCTTTTTCTTTAAACCCTTTGGGCCTCTTGAAAGAGTGTAAGACCCATCCCTTTGTACAGAAACCCTTTTTTGGCCTCAGTCACTTGTATAAGTCCCTATGTACAAATTCAAACAGTGCGCTCACTGATAAAACCCTGGGCCTCTCCTTGAGCTGTAAGCCCCAAATCTTTCTTTTTCAAAGCACTTTCTCCTTTGATTTTGAATATACTGTTGTTTTCAATCTTTCTTTGTTGAACAACTAACCAAACAGCATGGAAGCTCTACAACCGAGTAAGTGGTTATCGCTTTCATTTACCGCTTTCATATACATATAACTGTATTGTGGGGCTGTTTCATTGTAAGTCTTCTTTCATAAACTCATATCGACTATGTAATAATAGTATAGATATTTAGAGTTTCCCAGGCAACTACGTCTAGAACTAGGTGACGTCGTTTCGTTTATTCGTAGAAATAGACAACTAGATCCCCCAATAGGATCACCAGATACAGTCTTCTCTCAGGCTGTCCTCATTAGGAATTGTCAAGAAACTCTACTCCCAGAGATGAATGTATTCTCCGTGAATGGCATCTTTGAGTTTCTTCCAAATTCTCGAACTTTCCTGACTTTGATCTATTCTCGGTGAATAGCATTGCCTTGAATTTCTCGGGGTTTGGGGACCCACGGGCTTCTTAAAAGCATAGGCCTCCTCTTGGGCATCGTACAAGGACCCACAGGCTTCCTAAAAGCAACCCAGCCTCCTCTTGGGCTTAGTATAAGGACCCTACGGCTTCTTAGAAGTATTCACAGCCTCCTCTTAGGCTTTGTATAATGATCTCTTCCTCCGGGAATGATAGCCTTCTCTTGGGCTTAATACAAGGACCCGTCGGTTTCTTAAAAGTCTCTAGCCTCCTCTTGGGCTTCGTACAAATTGTCCCGACGACCTCCTACAGGTATAGGAACAGAACTTAGTCGTCTTCATAGAACAGTCCTTTCAAAGAGTCTACTATTGTTTCTCAAAACATAGTACAAAAGATAAAACCCTAGACTTGGATAGTCTAATTTCCTTGAGTCTCAAAGACATTCTCAAGTGACCCATTCGTTAAATAGGAAGGAAACCCGTAGACTTGGACAGTCTCAATACCCTTCGGATTTCCCGCTTCCTTAAAGAAAGGGAATAACCCGGATCCTTGAATCAAATCCCTGAGTACAGTGTTGCTCATATAAGAACTGATTTTCTCTTTCAAAATCAGTATACTGGACCTGTCACTCAACTGAAACAGTCACCCTAGCCTCCTCTTGGGCTTTGTACAATGATTCTCCTCAGTGGAGTCAAACAACGTTTAACCTCTCTCTCGGGCTTTGTACGAGGCACATAAGAGACTCCCTCGTTGAGTCAATCACCCCTTTCGCCTCCATCTTGGGCTTTATACGAGATACAAAAAGGTTCTTATTGAGCCAAACAAGCAACAGCCTCCATCTCGGGCTTCATACGAGATACAAAAAACTCCCTTGTTGAGTCAAATAGCCTCCATCTCGGGCTTTATACGAGATACCAAAAGATTCCATCGTTGAGTCAAAACCTTTCAGCCTCTCTCTCGGGCTTTGTACGAGACACATAATAGCCTCCTCTTAGGCTTTGTATAAGAAAACCACTGGTTGATCCAATCAACCTTTTAGCATCAAAGTTATGCCTCGTTCATAGTACACAAACATTAACAACTCCTTCCTCTTCATCTAATCGCTGTAAGCGGCAAGCCTCTGGATCATCTGCATCCATGCCACTGTCCCTCTTTTAGCATGAGCAATTCCTAAGGAAAGATAGCATTGCTCTACACTGAGTTAAAGTCTTCACATATCCCGGTTAAAGTAATTCTCCTTTATAAACAGTTGTGACATACAACCCCCCTCTTTAGAGATGACAAATTCTCTCTAAAGTCAACACCCTCTTCAGCTTCACATCTTGGGCTTTGAACAAGATACAAATCACCTTTCGCTTCACGTCTTGGGCTTTGAACAAGACACCAAAACAACCATTTCCTCCCATAGAATAGGAGGAACTACGAACACTCTGATTTCCCTATTTCGGTAAACGGGAATACGTAGGCATAAGATCGAAAGAAAAGATCTTAGCGAGCACACTAAACAAAAACCCAAATCCCATATCTCCATCAATCAAAAGCAGTAATTCAAAAACATCAGTCCTAACCTCCTAATCCTGGTTCCCCGCCAGAAACCTTATGTCTAGATAAAAACCAGTATTGGCGAAAATACAAATAACCAGTACAAAGGCCCCCCCACATTGATAGCATCCGTAACCTAACAGACAGCTGTTTAAACTCAGTATGCAAAGCATGGTTAATTGGAGACATCTATTTCCCTTCCTTCATCAGCTTTAATAGGATAAAAAATGAATCGACCTGTAGTTTTAAGCTTAACCGCAGAGAGCGACCAGCGCTTAAGAGCCGCGTCCAAAATCGCTCGCTACAGAAAAATGGCGCCCACCGTGGGGCACTCTTCAAAGTTAGATCTAGGCACGGACTACCTTTTCACCTCTTGTGTGGAAACCACAGATTGGGGCTTCCTCCGGGGAACCCATTTTCTGTCAGGAACTTAGGATTCATAGCTTTAAAGGTCTAGGATGTTTAGGACAAATATATATACTGCTTTTCCTAATTGCTATACATGTTTATTTTTCTGCTAATGGGAATGCGGGTGATGCCGTATGTGGAAAGATTGAGTATACACTTAAGATAAGTGATGGCGACGGGGTCGACCATCAACCTCAGTGGAGGCTGACCAACGCAACCCATTCTCTCACCTAGACAATGGGCTGGTTGTTAAGTCTGAGAAGCTGAGGAGCCAAACCCTTTCGTAGTTCGGAAACTATCGGGAATAGTTGTCACGCGATACTACCCTCATTTGAGGCTGGTGATTTATTCTCGGTGAATGGCACTTACTCTAAGATTCCTCTACAACTCGTTGGCGATCCGCTTGTTATTTTGATTTCTTGGGAGGAGCTGATGATAATGAGTACAGGTACAAAAATCACCCTAGTATAAACCTTTGGGGATGGGTAGAGCCTTGACTTCATGACAACGACCCTTTGACCCCATGTTTTTTCTATGTTTTTGTGTGCTGCATTCATGCATTCATTTAAAAAACATTAAAACATTCCAAAAATCTTCTCTTCTAGTCTCTCTGTTTTTTCAAAATAAACTAAGACTGTGATTGCAAATATCAGAGAAAAGGATTGCACTAATGGATTTCGGTAGAAGGAGAACTCACCAGTATACCTTCAAGGTTCCAAAAATAGAGGATTTGAGAAGGTTAGCGAGGATGATCATAACCCAGAGGCTTTCAGAGCCAAGCACGGAGGTTTGCTACCACTGTTAAGAGTCCATGTGATTGAGGGAATCATGGATGCGCTCATTCAGTTTTATGATCCAGTTTATCACTGTTTCACATTCCCGGATTACCAGCTCGCACCAACGCTGGAGGAGTATTCTCACCTGATTGATTTACACATTACATATCGAGCTCCATTTTTTGGACTGGAAGAAATTCAAAAGAATCAGACCATTGCGAGAGCAATTCATTTGGACGAGTCTGAGGTCAGGACTCACCTAACCACTAAAGGTGGCATCCAAGGTTTGCCAACCCAGTTCTTGACAAAGAAGGCCCTGTATTTTACCAGTATAGGAAACGTGACTGCTTTTGAAAACATCTTTGTCTTGCTCACCTACGGGTTATTTTTGTTTCCCAACATTAATAACTTCGTCGATATTAACTCTATTAAGGTTTTTCTCATTGGAAATCCTGTGCCGACTTTGCTCGCAGATGCGTATCATTCTGTACACTTGGGAAATTTGTACAGCGGAGGGGAGATCACATGCTGTGTACCTCTGCTTTACAAATGGTTTATCTCTCACTTGCCCAAGTCTACTGCTTTTTGGGATTATAAGAGTGCCCTACGCTGGTCGCAGAAGATCATGTCTCTTACCAACTCTGATATAGATTGGTGTAATAGGATTTATGATGGAATCTGGATCATTGATCATTGTGGAAACTTCCCCAATGTACCCCTTATAGGAACTAAGGGAGGAATCAACTACCATCCGATATTGGTTCTTCGTCAATTTGGATACCCGATGAGACACATCCCACTGGGTGTTCATCTGGAAGGTCTTTTCTTCAAGGAAGGAGAAAGTGACGGAGCACTAAAGACGGAAATAGTGCACGCTTGGAAACACATTCATAAGAAAGGATGAGAGTCTCTGGGAAAACTAGATTGTGTCTCGGTGGAGCCTTATCTCCATTGGGTACAAACTAGAGCTCTCAAGCTGAAGATGCCTTATCCTCGTTACGGAATTCTTCCACCGAGGGAATCTGTCATGTACTTCATGACGGAAACTGAAAAGCTTCAGGTTACTCTCAACAAAGTTCAACGGGAGAGAAGGTCTTGGAAGAACAAGTACCGCACCCTCGACGTAGAGTGCATCAAAATACAGCAATTACTGAAAGAAAAAGATGCTCTGATTGAAATTTTGGAGCAACATGCTGTAGATAATCAGGATGACCAAAGGAATTTGCTCGCTCCTTTCACTTGGCAAAGGAATGACAACCCAACAACGGCCCAAGAGCCCCGGTCAAAGAAAAGGAAGATACCAGAATCAGCACCTGATTTCTCTTCAGAGAGGACTCGGGACCCATTAGCTTAGGTTTCTGTTTCTGCACTTTGTAATCTACTGTATTTCCATTTCTGTAATCCTTTGAATTCAATAAAAAGGGGTTTCCCCACCGTTTGATATTTGCAATCTAATTGTCGAAGTTTATTTTGATTAAACAAAAAAAAAACAATTAATATAATCACTGCATTCATCATTCTCACATCGCGTATTCTTCTTACCTACGAATCTCATGTTTGTGTCTCGGTTCTAGAGTCAAACTGTCGCATTCGTATAATACTCGGGCCAATCATCAGAAAAAGATGGATGATCTTGAGGAAGAAAACAGAGAGTTAAAAGAAGAGATCGACGCTCTAAGAGAAGATATGAGAAAGCTTCGTAACGACATGCAAGCCATGGCAGAAGCTCAGCTACAAAGAACTGTGATCTCAGAGATCACCTCAACGCCCATAGTGGAGAAGTATGATCCTAGGTATCAGATGCCGAAAGATCGTCCTTGGGGCATGCCTGTTAACTATATCCCGGGAGGATATGTTCCGCCGATCACTGAAGATCAGGGAATCACAACAGAAGCCGTTGGGCCTGAAGGTTACAAACTTCGGGAAAGCGAAGATGCCAGGGGCATACTGAAGACTCCTGAAGGTTACAAACTTTGGGAGACGCCAAGACTCACTGCCGTAGTCATGGTACCACCCCCTGTGGTGCACACTGTCCCGGAAGGACAGATTCCACCAATACCTATTGGTAAAAAGGAAACTATGTTTGATAGAATGGATGAATTCCAGGAACAGTTCTTGGAAATGCATAAGGAACTGCAAGCCATTCGTGGTCAGGATCTATTTGGAAAGGACGCCGCAGACCTCTGCTTGGTCCTCAATGTGAAAGTCCCGCACAAATTCCAAGTGCCCGACTTTGAAAAGTATAAGGGTAACTCTTGCCCTCAAAGCCATCTGGTGATGTACGCTCGGCGAATGTCAGCTCAGACGGAGAATCAGGACCTACTGATTCACTACTTTCAGGATAGTTTAATCGGTGTCGTGTTAAAATGGTACATGGGTTTAAACCCTACTACAATCAGCACATTCAGAGATCTTGGTACTGCCTTCGTCCAACAATACAAATACAATTTAGACATGGCACCCGACAGAGATCAACTCAGATCAATGTCGCAAAAGGACAAGGAAACCTTTAAGGAGTATGCTCAAAGGTGGCGTGAAATTGCCGCTCAAAGTTGTCCACCTCTTGAGGAAAAAAAGATGACAAAGATCTTCTTAAAGACCTTAAGCTCATTTTACTATGACCGAATGGTTGCCAGTGCGCCCAGTGATTTCACCGAAATGGTCGGCATGGGTGTACGTCTTGAGGAAGCCGTCCGAGAAGGACGTTTGGTAAAAGAAACTGGATCGACGAGCGGTACTAAAAAATACGGTAGTGCTCTCCCTAAGAAAAAAGAGCAAGATATTGGGAATATCTCCCTCGGAAAGCAAAGGCGACGTTATCAACCGGTAGCAGCTGTGACTTCTACTATCAACACTGCGCCTATTCCTACGTATCAACCTCGGGTTGCACAGAGCCAACCTGACCAGCAAAGGACACAACAGCTTCTTCAGTAGGCTCATCCTCCATATAACAACAACCGTACAACACGGCCACAGGATTTGATCCTATACCCGTATCGTACGCAGAACTGTTTCCATTACTACTGGCTAAGGGGCACATTCAGACTAAATCTCCTCTTACAGTACCGGAAAATTCGCCTTTTTGGTTTAAGGTGGATCAAACTTGCCCTTATCATCAAGGAGGTTCAGGGCATAACATAGAGACTTGTCTCAATTTCAAGTCCGACGTGCAAAAACTTGTTAGGAGCGGGGTCTTATCCTTTAAGGATACGAATCCCAATGTTCTCACGAACCCGCTGCCTCAACATGAGAAGGCTGCAGTCAATTTGATAGAAGAAGAGACTAACAATGTCTATCAAATTCATGATGTACTCTTGTTGAAAACCAATTTGGTCAAGATGCATTATAGACAGAGTGGATATGGCCATGTGCCACCTCATAATTATCATCAATGTGATGTCTGCTCTAAAGACAATCAAGGATGTTCTGTAGTGCAAGCAGCTCTGCAGGAACAGATGGATCTCGGATGGATCCAAGAGCACCGAGTTCGTGGAGTTAACATGGTCTACACGAATTCTAACGTCATTCAGAACCACGACATTCGTGCGATGAATGTCAACTTGGTGGCGATGCACTCAAGGCAAAGCCAACATCATAATCTGCCGCGACACGATTATAGTTCCTGTCTGATTTGCTCGGTAAACAAACAGGGATGCTCTTTCATACAAGAGGCCCTCCAGCGTCAGATGGATCTTGGATGGATCCAAGACTACCATGATATGAACTCCTATCAAATCAACATGGTTCAGATCTTTGATATTCACGTGATGAATACCAACCTGGTAGAGTTACATGCTGAGCAGGTCTGACTCGGATTCTTAATATCACATGACTATCAAAGCTGTGAAGCGGGTTGTGAAAACGATCGAGGTTGTACCCTTGTCCAGGAGGCACTTCAGCACTTGTTAAATCATTGGTGGATGCCAATTTATATGGATGAAGATACTCAGCAGATTAGTATCAGTAACAGGAATCCTACCCGGCATCAAAGTCAGGATGTCCGATCAGTGGAAGCTAACCTAGTGAGGTTACATTGTATTCAAAGTGGGTGTGGCCAGGTGCCACCACACAACTATGACAGTTGTAGCGTCTGTTCGGAAAGCAACCAAGGGTGTTACCTTGTGAGAGAAGCTCTTCAGGGTCAGGCGGATCGTGGAGAAATTCGTCCATATCCGGGTTCTGGACCCATCAACTGGATGCCGAATTACCTTACCGATCAAGTCGAGGATGTTGTCCCAATCTCTGGTCATCACAGGACCAGGGATGTTTTTGCCATCATCCCTCTACTTGACGAGTCTAAGGTTCCCAACCGGGAACGAATTGAGATTGCTTATGATGGTCAGAAAAATCAGAAATTTCCCATAGTCATCTATCTACCGGGACCACTACCATATGAATCAACTAAGGCTATCCCTTACAAATACGGTGCAACGACAGTTGAAAATGGAAAGGAAATTCCATTACCCTCTGTTGTGAACATTGCAGACATCAGTCGAGTAACACGGAGTGGTAGAATCTTCAACCGAGGGGTTGGGGAAGTTAACAAGGAAAAGGAACTTCAGACAGAAGCTCCCGATCTATCAATCGGTCAATCCAGTAATCCCGACCTTTCGAAAAATAATGATGAGATGCTGAAGCTCATCCAAAGGAGTGAATACAACATTGTCGATCAGCTGTTACAGACTCCTTCAAAGATCTCGGTATTATCACTGTTACTCAGTTCAAAAGCCCACAGGGAGGCTCTACAGAAAGTCTTGGAGCAAGCCTTTGCGGAACAGGATGTAACAATCAGACAGTTCGATAGTATTGTCTCTAACATCACTTCCTGCAATCACTTGGGATTTCGTGATGAGGAATTACCCGAAGAGGGCCGCCGTCATAACATGGCGCTCAACATTACAGTCAACTGCCAGGACGATGCTTTAGCCAGCGTACTGGTAGACACAGGGTCAGCCCTGAATGTTATGCTGAAGTCCACTTTGATGCAATTATAATTCAAAGGCCCTCCGATGAGAATCAACGAGGTTGTCGTCAAAACATTTGACGGATCCAGAAAAACAGTTATCGGCGAAGTTGATCTTCCCATAACTATCGGTCCTCACACTTTCCAAGTCACTTTCTAGGTCATGGATATTCGGGCAATATACAGTTATTTATTAGGAAGACCTTGGATACATCAGGCTGGAGCGGTCACTTCGACCCTCCACCAAAAGCTAAAGTTCATCAAGAACGATCAACTTGTCACGGTTTGTGGGGAACAAGCCTTGCTTGTAAGCAACTTGTCATCATCTACTGGTATAAAACCCGAGGAGGTTATTGGAACTCAGTTCCAAGCATTGTCGGTGAGCAAGGACAATCAATCCCAAGGAGGAACCTCGATTTCCTCATACAAAGATGCTATCAAAGCGGTCGAGAGTACCAACACAACTGGATGGGGACAGCTTGTCATTCCTATTGACAATAAAACAAAGAAGGGTCTTGGTTTTTCTGTAACCTATACCCAGACAGCTACTAAAGATGAAAGTTTTCATCCCCTTCAAAACTTCTTCCACAGTGGAGGTTTCCTTCACCCAGTGTCTCAAGCGGTTCATGCTATCAATGAGGAAGATCCCTCTGACACGGATGAAGAATGGAAGTCCTATTTGAATGAGGAGGTTATATGTCTCAGGAAGAGGTGCCTATACCATTTTGCTATCCCGCACAGAGTCTGAGATTTATACCATGGTCAGATGTCAAAATGACATATGGAGATTGTGATCCGGAAGGATGCCGTGCTCTGCCAAATTCATTAGAGGAGGACACTCTGATGAAAGACAACTTTGACTACAATTACTATGGCCCAATGGATGGTCTGCCAATGTGCGAGCCTTACCCAGGAAACTTGGGGCAAGAGGGTCAGCCGAACAATGAAAATCAGCTGACCGTCATTGAAAAGAATACCTGTGTCCCCACCATGTCATGGGAGTAACACTCAGGTTATTCAGAAACTACTCAACATGACGATGAATTTGCAACGTTTGCAGGACTTGAATTCATCAACTATGCTTTTCCCGAGGTCAACATCATCGAGAGAGATGACTCCTCCAGTTCCAAAGAAGTTTGGGACACCTTGGGACAACCGAGTGGAAAATACGACTATATGGTCAAGTACACTGCGCCCGGAAGCTCTCGTATCAGGCTCAAAGAAATCCAGTCAACTGGATGGGGAGATATAGCTGAGAGCACAAATGCTATGCAAAATGCAACAGAGGAATTCTCCTACGACAATTCTGCCTGGGAGACAGATTCCAATGATCCCGCTCCACCAGAAATCAGCGTCATTTCTGAATACAAATCAAGGAAGGTGCCAGACTTTATGATTCGCCGAGGAGTTCGCCGCCAATGGGTTGCCGTCGAGGTTCCGAAGGTCATTCATCAGTCAAAGTAATTGCCATCTTTAACCTTTCACCCTGCCCAGGTGAAACGGATGTTTTGATAGGGCTCGCTTTCTGTAAATTTCCCTCTTCGCTTTGCCTAAAGCGACAGAGTTTTGTTTTATAGGGCTGTAGTTTCAAGGATCGGCTTGTTCATTAATAAAATAACGTCGTTCTGTAATTTCCGCATTAATTGTTGTTTTCTCTTTTTGCTTTTTCAGAAAATGGTAATCCTAAAAAACAATTCAAATAAAACAAGCAGTAAAATAAATACACTGCACACACTTGTATTTTCTCTATCTCTTCTAAACACGAATCATCACGTCATGCAGATTGCTTGTTTTAAACCCAGTTGAAACATACGATCTGATGCCTTCTCCCAACTTTGAGTTCCCGGTATTTGAGGCTGAAGAAGAAAATGACAACGAAATTCCATAAGAGATCTCCCGATTACTCAGACAAGAGGAAAAGTCCATTGAACCTCACAAAGAGCCGTTGGAAACGGTAAACTTGGGTTCAGAGCAAGAGAGAAAAGAAATCAGGATTGGGGCACTGCTCAGTCCAACTGCCAGAGAGGGTTTGATAAAGCTTCTCAAAGAATTTCTCGATGTATTCGCTTGGTCCTATCAGGATATGCCAGGGTTGGATACCAGCATCGTGGAACATCACTTACCGTTGGGATCAGAATGTCCTCCAGTAAAGCAAAGGTTGAGATGCACTCACCCAGACATGGCCATCAAAATCAAAGAGGAGGTGCAGAAAAAGATTGACGCGGGTTTCCTCGCCACATCAGAATATCCTCAATGGTTAGCCAACATCATACCTGTTCCGAAAAAGGACGGAAAGGTCAGAATGTGTGTCGACTACCGAGATCTGAACAAGGCAAGTCCAAAGGACGACTTTCCTTTACCACACATTGACATGCTGGTAGACAGCACAACAAAGTTCAAAATTTTCTCCTTCATGGATGGATTCTCGGGCTATAACCAAATCAAAATGGCACCGAAAGACATGGAGAAAACTTTGTTCATTACCCCATGGGGCACCTTTTGTTACAAGGTAATGCCGTTCGGTTTGAAGAATGCCGGGGCAACCTATCAAAGGGCCATGACTACTCTGTTTCATGACATGATACACAAAGAAATCGAGGTATATGTTGATGATATGATTGCAAAATCAAAAACAGAGAATGAGCACGTTGAACATCTGTCAAAATTGTTCGAACGTCTAAGAAAATTCAAGCTCCGCTTGAATCCCAACAAGTGCACCTTCGGTGTCCGTTCAGGGAAACTACTAGGGTTCATCGTCAGCCAGAAAGGAATTGAGAGTGATCCTGACAAGGTCAAGGCCATTCAAGAAATGCCTTCTCCGAAAACTGAAAAACAAGTTAGAGGATTCCTGGGACGTTTGAACTACATCTCCAGATTCATATTCCTTATGGCAGCCACATGTGCGCCGATTTTCAAGTTACTCAAAAAGAACCAGGATTGCATTTGGACAGAAGATTGTCAAACTGCCTTCGACAGTATTAAGGAATACCTGTTGAATCCTCCGATTCTATCACCTCCAGTGGAAGGAAGACCACTGATCATTTACCTCACAGTTCTAGAGGACTCAATGGGATGTGTACTTGGCCAATAAGACGAAACTAAAAGAAAAGAGTCTGCCATCTACTATTTGAGCAAGAAATTCACCGACTGCGAGACTCGGTACACGATGCTTGAGAAAACTTGCTGCGCTTTGGCTTAGGCAGCCAAACGTCTTCGCCAGTACATGATTCGTCACACTACTTGGTTGATCTCAGAAATGGATCCAATCAAGTATGTCTTCGAAAAACCTGCTCTTACGGGAAGAATTGCCCGTTGGCAGATGTTGTTATCAGAATATGACATAGAGTACCACGCTCAAAAAGTCGTTAAGGGAAGTATTTTAGCCGATCATTTGGCTCATCAAACGATTGACGATCAAGAATCAATCGGGTTTGACTTCCCAGACGAAGATGTCATGTATCTAAAAATGAAAGATTGCGATGAACCGCTACCCAGTGAAGGGCCAGAACCAGGTTCCCAATGGGGACTTATCTTTGACGGAGCAGTTAATCACTACAGAAACGGAATTGGGGCAATCATTGTTTCCCCTCAGGGTACCCACATTCCTTTCACTGCTCGACTTACGTTCAAGTGTACGAACAACGAGGCCGAATACGAAGCTTGTATTATGGGTCTCGAGGAAGCGATTGATTTAAGGATCAAAAACTTGGACGTATATGGCGACTCAGCCTTGGTCATCAATCAGATAAAAGGAGATTGGAACACATACCAATCAGGATTGATTCCTTACAAAGACTATGCAAGAAGGTTGTTACCCTTCTTCAACAGGATCGAGTTTCATCACATCCCTCGTGATGAGAATCACATGGATGACGCCTTATCCACTCTCTCTTCTATGATTAGTGTAGGTCAATGGAATGACATACCTAAGATCGACATAATGCGCCTTGAACGGCTCGCTTACGTCTTCACGATTGAAGCAGTCATAGATGACAGACCTTGGTATCACGATATCAAATGCTTCCTTCAGAAACAAGAGTACCCATCTGGGGCACTCAGAAAAGACAGCAAAACCCTCAGAAGATTGGCTGGAAACTTCTTCCTGAGCGGTGACACTCTCTATAAGAGAAATTTTGACATGGTCTTGCTCCGATGCGTAGACAGACCAGAAGCAGACATGCTTATGAAAGAAATTCATGAAGGATCCTTTGGCACTCATGCCAACGGACACACAATGGCGAGAAAAATTCTGAGAGCAGGGTACTATTGGTTGACCATGGAATCCGACTACTACAAGTACATGAGGAGGTGTCACAAGTGTCAGATATACTCTGACAAAATTCATGTACCGCCATCACATCTCAAAGTTCTCTCTTCCCCGTGGCCTTTTTCCATATGGGGAATCGACATGATCGGCTTGATCGAACCTAAGGCTTCAAACGGACATCGGTTCATCCTGGTAGCCATTGATTACTTCACCAAGTGGGTCGAAGCAGCATCATACGCTAATGTAACCCGACAAGTGGTGGTCCGATTTATCAAAAACAATATCATCTGCCGTTATGGTGTTCCAAGCGAGATCATTACTGATAATGGATCTAACTTGAACAATAAGATGATGAAGGAGTTGTGCATTGAGTTCAAGATTAAACATCATAACTCATCTCCCTACCGACCAAAGATGAACGGAGCGGTAGAAGCGGCTAACAAGAACATCAAGAAGATCGTTCAAAAGATGGTTGTAACCTACAAAGACTGGCATGAGATGCTACCCTTTGCTCTTCACAGTTATCGTACATCTGTTCGCACTTCAATAGGGGCTACCCCTTTCTCTCTAGTGTATGGCATGGAGGCAGTTCTCCCCATAGAAGTAGAGATCCCATCAATCCGAGTACTGATGGAAGCTAAGCTCACCGAAGCTGAATGGTGTCAAAGCCGACACGACGAATTAATCCTGATCGAAGAGAAACGAATCACGACTCTATGCCACGGTCAGTTATATCAGCAGAGAATGAAGAAGGCGTTCGACAAAAAGGTCCAACCTCGTGTCTTCAGAAAAGGGGACCTCGTGCTCAAGAAGATACAATCTTTTCTCACTGATTCCCGGGGCAAGTGGACTCCGAATTATGATGGCCCCTATGTGGTCACAAAAGCTTTCTCAGACGGCGCCTTGAGACTTGCAACCATGGACGGAGAGGAATTTGCCTACCCCACGAATGTTGATGTAGTCAAGAAATACTTCACCTAAACTATAAAAAAAACGTCTCGGTGGATTGAAAACCCGAAAGGGCGGTCCAGGCAAAAGTTAGAGACATATAAAAAAATCATCCCGATGGATTGGAAACATCATAGTACAATCCAGGCAAAAATTAGGGATAATGGCAAGTAACTATGTTCAACAGAGGCAAGTCCCTCAGCAGTAGCAGTTACATCATCCATCAGAGGAAAACTCCAGTCAAAGTCATCTTCGACAGAAGCTCAGGATGCCCCCGAATTCAAAGTTGGTAGAAGGATAGTGGTCGTTATGTTTGAACGTAGTCCTTTTCCCTGTAAATTACCATTTTCAAACTTTGTATATACTCTTTGGAATCACGCATTTGGCTGATCTCCATCCTATCAATAAAATTTGAGCCCTTGTGCTTTTGTTTGCAGTTCTTATTTGTTTTAGCTTTACAGAACGACGTTGTTAACATGACTAACGACTCTTGAAATAAAACAAAGATGAATTTACTTGGTAAAACTTTTTCTGCTTTTAAAATAAAGATGGCAATTTCTTTTGACTATTGAACATCAAAAGAACATCAATCGCTTCTCTAGAAGTAAGCAAACTTCAAAGTGCAGAATCAAAATGCTCCTTCTAACCCAGTACGCCTGAATGAAGGGATCAACTGTGTCAGAGACCTTGTTTCATCTGACATGCCTCGGCCGAGTTCTTATCTCCTAAGCCTGACCAACGTAGCTCCCAACAGGGACTATCTCTCCTAAGCAAGGTGGAATTGCTATTCTGAACCAGCGATATTTCTACACGCCCCGCGATGGCCGAGTATCCAGTCATGTTCATCTTTTAGTTTATGTGTCGCGTCAGTTTTGTCAGCATAAACATACACACATCATGCATTATTGATTTGCATTCACATTTCATATTGCATCACTGTCACTCTAGTCGGTCTTGTCCCCTAGTGATAAAAGTTCTCTCAATCGAGTTGTCAACCCTTTCCTCGTCAGGAAACGCTGCGTCTGAACATTCTCTCTCCTCTAGTTTATGTCTGGAATGAAGTTGGCTCCTCGACCACTTTGATAACTTGAACCTCTGAAAGACCAGAGGAACCTTCAGTCAGCATCACTCTTCGCCATTGAAGACGATATCCTTGCTTTCCCGGATTAAAGAAAAATCCCCCAGAGAAAGCCTCCTAAGCAGAGAAGTGGCAGTACAGCTGCCATTCTCCGAAAAGATTGCTGATGAAAAGGTCATCGACTCCTCAAAATTGGACCCCATCACATGGCATTTCTCCGGGAAGATCCCGAGAAAAGTATGATGTAAGATCCCAAGTGGAAACAGTCTCTCAAGAGACTCGCTTTCCCCCAGTAGAATCGACAAATGGCGTCTCCAAACAGAGAAGTTTGTGTACCTCTACAACTCAGACGACTGGGTTCCCCAGCAAGTCTGACATCGAAACTTTTTCCGTCAGATGGCATCTCCCCAGGAAAATTCGGCGAGAAGTTTGAGGGAAATCGCTACGAATAGCGTTCCTTGTCAATAAAGTTTATTGACAAAAGAAACTGAGACCAGTTCCTTGGTAAGAAACCAGGATCGAGGGGAAGTTTAAATCAGAAACTGAGACCAGTTCCTTGGTAGGAAACCAGGATCGAGGGGAAGTTTAAATCGGCAACTAAGACCAGTTCCTTGGTAGGAAGCCAGGAACGGGGGGGGGGGGGGGAGGTTGACAAAAGAAAACTGAGACCAGTTCCTTGGCTGAAGACCAGGATCGAGGGGAAGTTTACCTTTTCTAAGCATCATTGCTTAGCAAAAGAAGATGAATGCGCAAGCTACCATTCATAACTACCATCAAAATTTCGGGTATTCCGATATTTAATAATCTTGCACCCCGAATGCCCGAATACCTTCGTCATTCACACCTTCGGGTCCAAGAAGATTAAATAGGGGCATCTGTCATACCCCAAATTTTGACCACTAAGATTTCCCATCATTGTGCAAATCATCATCATAATGTGGATGAACCATCATACCTCATCAAATGCCTCAAGGATTATTGAGCATTCACTACAATCAAAATTAGGGTTTTAAGCCCTCTCAGAGCCTTAGACAAAGGATCAATCAAGGAATGACATGATCTTCGACTTGTCTAACCTCTCAAACATCCACAATGGATCAAAAGGACTCCCACTTCAAGGATTAAGTACAAGGTTGCTCCCTTCTAGGTGGATCAAGTCTCAAGATCGCCAGTATCACCAAATTAGGGTTTTGGTCGACCAGGGCCTCCAGATGAAAAATTTCATCTGGACACAAGCCAAAGATCCAAAACACAACCTAATGTACTCCATGGAACCCCATGGACCCATTCATCAAGTCAATTTTGCCTCAGGGGATGCATTCATCAAAAATCAGGAATTAGGGTTTCTTGACCTAATTCACCCCTAAGTTAACTTTTAGGGCAAACCATGAGCCAAGACCTCAAGACATGATATGAGGGTCTCTAATGAACTATATTGATCCATTTGGGACAATGAATTGATCTAAGAAGCTTGAGCAACAAGTCTCAATTTCATCTGCACCACAATTAGGGTTTCGCGAGGAAAGTCAACTGTAACTTTGACTTTTGACCAGGACATGCTCCCAAACCCTAGGACATGCCTCAATATACCCTATGACACTCATGGAACATGTCCATCAAGTTTGATTTAGGTCAAGGACATGATTTCCTGAAGAATTGCACAGTTTGGAATTCATCTGATAAAAAGTCAACTGTGCACAAAAGTCAACTTTGACTTTTTGAGATTTTTCACCAAAATGGATTTTTAACCCTAAATTTATGTTAATGTATGATTTGAATCATCATTCATCAAGAAAAATCAAGAAAAGTGGGATAACTTGTAAAAGGGGTAACCATAAAAAACTTAGAAAATTTTTTAAGTTAAAAATAAAGTGACAAGGGTACCAACTTTGAAGGATCATAACTCCTAAACCACAAATCCATTTTTTCTCATCCAAAGATGGATTTGTAGCCCTCATTACCCTCTACAAAAACTTCAACTAGACCTAAGTCCAATTCATTAAGGATTTTGAGTTATGGAGTGATCAAAGTGGCTGAAAAGTGAAAATATCACTTTTTCCAACACTTAGTGAAATTTTCACTAAGTCCGAATCTGTCTTCACTTTTTGCCAAATGTAGGGGGATTTTTCACTTGGATTCAAAAGAGATCAAAACCAAATATGTTCAAACAGTTGTTATATCATGTAAGGGCTTTCCAAAATGGCCAAGAACATTGCCGAATTCCATTTGAGTCATGAGATATGACATTGGAAAGTTGCCTTGCTGAAATCTGTCAAAGGCAAGGAAGAATTTGCAACTTTGCTCGATTTGCCAAAATCAGCCAAATTCAAATGCTCCTATCCACTTGGACACATCTGAGGATTGAATCTAAAGGGGACAATCACTGAGCCAAGCCTCCAAAGTCCATGGAACAAGAAATAGCATGTTGAACCTAGAATGGCCAAAATTGGGACAAGACTCCAAATTTCGATTGGAGCATTCAATGGAAGCATCAAGGTGGCATGGACTGAGCCATTCTCATCTGAAATCAGTCAAGACTTATCCAAGACCAAGGGAACCACAGCTCTGTGCCCTAACCTCTAGTCAATGGCTAGAGGAGACTTGGATTTCCATTGGACAACATTGGCCAAACCTACTTACCAGTTGCCATTCACTATTCCTTGCAAAACAAACTTGCTCTACTATAAATAGAGCTCAATTGTGATCAGATTGAGTACACCAAAGCCATCTAACAGATGCTTTCCTCAAAATCTCTTTCTCTTGGCAAAAATGTCTTTCTTAGCAAGGTAGCTATCGGGTTTTGAGTTTGAGAGCTTTTCCAATCAAACCAATCACTCACACACCTCACATACATCATATAGAAGTGATCCAAACACTCACATAACATCTGGAACACTGATTTCACAAAATCACCAGCCAATTGCTCAAGTTCTTGACAGTTTTGCAGTTGAGGTGCCATCTTCAACTCCAAACCATTTCAATCCATTCCAAGCACTCAGACACATCACTTGGTACCTAGGGAAGCTATCCACATCATTGGAACCTAGCTGCAACACCTCCAACGCAAATCACGATCACCAGCTGCAAGTGGTAAGCATGAGCTCTTCTAATTCTATGATCCATGCAATTTTTGCTGCACAATAATTTGGCCATATGTTCATAATCATGCATGGAATGTTTTCCCTCAATTAATTGCATTGTTTGAATCGTGTATCAAAAATCCTAGCCTTCATGCAGAAATTAGGGCTCTTGAGGATTTTTCATGATTTCTTGTTATATGTTTAATTTAAATGAAATTAATTAACATAAACATGATCGTGAGGTTGAGACGAGCATAATGATATGTGGATTGCATGTTATAATCAAGTATTCAGGGAGATTGGATAGAAAATGCAAATCAGCCAAACCCAGAACACGCGCGTGTTCTTCAGCTGTTCTTGGCGCCTTTTTTGAATTTTCAAATATTTGAATTTTGTGATTTTCTTTAATTGATTCAAAAATTAATTTCTCTCTTAGTTTTAATGATTTTGAGTTGATTCTTTTTTAATAATTCACAAAAATGTTAAAATATTTTATTTTCCCAAAAAATCCCAAAAATATTATTTATTTCATATAATTGATATTTTTGCAAAGAATTAATATTTTAATTGTTTTAGACATTTTAAATATTTTTTCCACATTGATTTTGCAACTTTTAATGCTTTCTAATTATTTTGTAGGTCAATACTTAATTTTTGAAGCATTAATCCAAGATCACAATTTGTTTTTCCATATGTTAAATAATTTTGATCATTTTAATTGAATTTTTATTCAATTAAATACATTTTTGAAAACAAATTAGGGTTTTTTGGATTAATTCAACCCTCATAAATCATTTTCAAAACCCTTTGGGCCTCTTGAGAGAGTGTAAGACCCAACCCACTTGTACATAAATATTTTGGGTCTCATTCGTTGTATAAGTCCCTCTGTACATTTTCAAATAAACGACACGATCATCGCCTTTTGAAAAATAACCATGGGCCTCTCCTTAAGCTATAAGACTCATTCATAAACACTTTGGGCCTCTAATAGAGTGTAAGACCCAAACCCCTTTTAACCAAAACATTTTGGGCCTCACTTATTGTATAAGTCCCCCCGCGTTAAAAGAAAACCTCGACGCGATCGCCATTTCAAACGAAAAAATCATCTGGGCCTACCCTCGTGTTATAAGCCCCACTCTTTTTCTTTAAACCCTTTGAGCCTCTTGAAAGAGTGTAAGACCCATCCCTTTGTACAGAAAACCTTTTTTGGCCTCAGTCACTTGTATAAGTCCCTATGTACAAATTCAAACAGTGCGCTCACTGATAAAACCCTAGGCCTCTCCTTTAGCTATAAGCCCCAAATCTTTCTTTTTCAAAGCACTTTCTCCTTTGATTTTGAATATACTGTTGTTTTCAATCTTTCTTTGTTGAACAACTAACCAAACAGCATGGAAGCTCTACAACCGAGTAAGTGGTTATCGCTTTCATTTACCGCTTTCATATACATATAACTGTATTGTGGGGCTGTTTCACTGTAAGTCTTCTTTCATAAACTCATATCGACTGTGTAATAATAGTATAGATATTTAGAGTTTCCCCGGCAACTACGTCTAGAACTAGGTGACGCCGTTTCGTTTATTCGTAGAAATAGACAACTAGATCCCCCAATAGGATCACCAGATACAGTCTTCTCTCAGGCTGTCCTCATTAGGAATTGTCAAGAAACTCTACTCCCAGAGATGAATGTATTCTCCGTGAATGGCATCTTTGAGTTTCTTCCAAATTCTTGAACTTTCCTGACTTTGATCTATTCTCGGTGAATAGCATTGCCTTGAATTTCTCGGGGTTTGGGGATCCACTGGCTTCTTAAAAGCATCGGCCTCCTCTTGGGCATCGTACAAGGACCCACAGGCTTCCTAAAAGCAACCCAGCCTCCTCTTGGGCTTAGTATAAGGACCCTACGGCTTCTTAGAAGTATTCACAGCCTCCTCTTAGGCTTCGTATAATGATCTCTTCCTCCGGGAATGATAGCCTTCTCTTGGGCTTAATACAAGGACCCGTCGGTTTCTTAAAAGTCTCTAGCCTCCTCTTGGGCTTCGTACAAATTGTCCCGACGACCTCCTACAGGTATAGGAACAGAACTTAGTCGTCTTCATAGAACAGTCCTTTCAAAGAGTCTACTACTGTTTCTCAAAACATAGTACAAAAGATAAAACCCTAGACTTGGACAGTCTAATTTCCTTGAGTCTCAAAGACATTCTCAAGTGACCCATTCGTTAAATTGGAAGGAAACCCGTAGACTTGGACAGTCTCAATACCCTTCGGATTTCCCGCTTCCTTAAATAAAGGGAATAACCCGGATCCTTGAATCAAATCCCTGAGTACAGTGTTGCTCATATAAGAACTGATTTTCTCTTTCAAAATCAGTATACTGGACCTGTCACTCAACTGAAACAGTCACCCTAGCCTCCTCTTGGGCTTTGTACAATGACTCTCCTCAGCGGAGTCAAACAACGTTTAACTTCTCTCTCGGGCTTTGTACGAGACACATAAGAGACTCCCTCGTTGAGTCAATAACCCCTTTCGCCTCCATCTCGGGCTTTATACGAGATACAAAAAGGTTCTTATTGAGCCAAACAAGCAACAACCTCCATCTCGGGCTTCATACGAGATACAAAAAACTCCCTTGTTGAGTCAAATAGCCTCCATCTCGGGCTTTATACGAGATACCAAAAGATTCCATCGTTGAGTCAAAACCTTTTAGCCTCTCTCTCGGGCTTTGTACGAGACACATAATAGCCTCCTCTTAGGCTTTGTATAAGAAAACCACTGGTTGATCCAATCAACCTTTTAGCATCAAAGTTGTGCCTCGTTCACAGTACACAAACATCAACAACTCCTTCCTCTTCATCTAATCGCTGTAAGCGGCAAGCCTCTGGATCATCTGCATCCATGCCACTGTCCCTTTTTTAGCATGAGCAATTCCTAAGGAAAGATAGCATTGCTCTACACTGAGTTAAAGTCTTCTCCTTCAGGTTAAAACCCCTATAAAGGAAATTATGGCATTGCCGGATTCACATATCCCGGTTAAAATAATTCTCCTTTATAAACAGTTGTGACATACAACCCCCCTCTTTAGAGATGACAAATTCTCTCTAAAGTCAACACCCTCTTCAGCTTCACATCTTGGGCTTTGAACAAGATACAAATCACCTTTCGCTTCACGTCTTGGGCTTTGAACAAGACACCAAAACAACCATTTCCTCCCATAGAAGAGGAGGAACTACGAATGCTCTGATTTCCCTGTTTCGGTAAACGGGAATACGTAGGCATAAGATCGAAACAAAAGATCTTAGCGAGCACACTAAACAAAAACCCAAATCCCATATCTCCATCAATCAAAAGCAGTAATTCAAAAACATCAGTCCTAACCTCCTAATCCTGGTTCCCCGCCAGAAACCTTATGTCTAGATAAAAACCAGTATTGGCAAAAATACAAATAACCAGTACAAAGGCCCCCCACATTGATAGCATCTGTAACCTAACAGACCGCTGTTTAAACTCAATATGCAAAGCAGGGTTAATTGGAGACATCTATTTCCATTCCTTCATCAGCTTTAATAGGATAAAAAATGAATCGACCTGTAGTTTTAAGCTCAACCGCAGAGAGCGATCAGGGCTTAAGAACCGCGTCCAAAATCGCTCGCTACACCTGGCATCCTCGCTTTCTCGAAGTTTGTAACCTTCGGGCCCAGCGGCTTCTGCTATGATTCCCTGATCTTCAGTGATCGGCGGAACATATCCTTCCGGGATATAGTTAATAGGCATGCCCCAGGGACGATCTTTCGGTATTTGGTACCTAGGATCATACTTCTCCACTATGGGCGTTGAGGTGATCTCTGAGATCACAGTTCTTTGTAGTTGAGCTTCTGCCATGGCTTGCATGTCGTTACGAAGCTTTCTCATATCCTCTCTTAGAGCGTCGATCTCTTCTTTCAACTCTCTGTTCTCTTCCTCGAGATCATCCATCTTTTTCTAACGATTGGCCCGAGTATTGTACGAATGAGACAGTTTGACTCTAGAACCGAGACACAAACGTGAGATTCGTAGGTAAGAAGAATATGTTACGTGAGAATGATGAATGCAATGATTATATTAATTGTTTTTTTTTGTTTAATCAAAATAAACTTCGACAATTAGATTTCAAATATCAAACTGTGAGGAAACCCCGTTTTATTAAATTCAAAGGATTACGGAAATGGAAATACAGTACATTGCAAGATGCAGAAACAGAAACCTAAGCTAATGGGTCCTGAGTCCTTTCTGAGGAGAACTCGGGTGCTGATTCTGGTACTTTCCTTTTCTTGGACCGGGGCTCTTGGGCCGTTGTCGGGTTGTCATTCCTTTGCCAGGTGAAAGGCGTGAGCAAATTCCTTTGGTCATCCTGATTATCCACAACATGTTGCTCTAAAATCTCGATCAGAGCATCCTTATCTTTCAGTAGTTGTTGTATTTTGATACACTCCACATTGAGAATACGGTACTTGTTCTTCCAAGACCTCCTCTCCTGTTGAACTTTGTTGAGAGTAACCTGAAGTTTTTCTGTTTCAGTCATGAACTACATGACAGATTCCCTTGGCGGAAGAACTCCTTGACGAGGATAAGGCATCTTTAGCTTGAGGGCTCTAGTCTGTACCCAGTGGAGATAAGGCTCCACCGAGACACAGTCTGGTTTTCCTAGAGACTCTCGTCCTTTCTTATGAACATGTTTCCAAGCGTGCACTATTTCCATCTTTAGTGCTCTGTCATTTTCTCCTTCTTTGAAGAAAAGACCTTCCAGATGAGCATTACGTGGGAATGCCTCATCGGGTATCCAAATTGATGAAGAACAAGAATTGGATTATAATTGATTCCTCCATTAGTTCCTATGAGGGGTACATTGGGGAAGTTTCCACAATGGTCAATGAACCTGATCCCGTCATAAATCCTATTGCACCAATCTATGTCAGAGTTGGTAAAGGACATGATTTTCTACGACCAATGCAAAGCACTTTTATGATCCCAAAAAGCAGCAGACTTAAGTAAACGGGAGATAAACCATTTGTATAGCAAGGGTACACAGCATGTGATCATTCCTCCGTTGTACAAATTTCCTAAGTGTACAGAATGATACGCATCTGCGACCAGAGTTGGTACAGGGTTTCCAATGAGAAAAACCTTAATGGCGTTGATATCTACAAAGTTATCGATGTTGGGAAACAATAATAACCTGTAGGTGAGCAAAATAAAGATGCTCTCAAAAGCGGCCAAGTTCCCTATACTGGAAAAGTACAGGGCCTTCTTTATTAAGAATTGGGCTGGCAAACCTTGGATGCCACCCTTGGCGGTCACGTGAGTCTTGACTTCTGACTCGTCCAAATAAATTGCTCTTGAAATGGTTTGATCCTTTGGAATTTCTTCCAGTCTAGAAAATGGAACTCGATCAGTGATATGTAAATCAGTTAGATGAGAATACTCCTCCAGCGTTGGTGCGAGCTGGTAATCCGGGAATGTGAAACAGTGATAAACCGGATCGTAAAACTGAATGAGTGCATCCATGATTCTTTCAATTACTTGGACCCTTAACAGAGGTAACAGACCTCCGTACTTGGCTCTGAAAGCTTTAGGGTTAGTGATCATCCTTGCTAATCCTCTCAAATCCTCTATTTTTGGAACCTTGAAGGTATACTTGTGAGTTCTCCTTCTACCGAAATCCATGAGCACAATCTTTTTCTCTCTGACATTTGCAATCATTGTCTGAGTTTAATTTGAAAAAGCGAGACCAAAAGAGAAGGTTTTTCTTTGTTTAATGTTTTTAAAATGAATGCATGAATGCAGCACACAAAAACATAGAAAAAACATGGGGTCAAAGGGTCGTTGTCATGAAGTCAAGGCTCTACCCATCCCAAAGGTTTACTAGTGATTTTTGTACTTGTCTCTCAAAATCATCAATTCTTGTCGAGAAAACACCAGCGGGCCGAGAACCGTGCTAGGTGATGTTTTTGCGAAGAATCATCAGAAGAGGGTGGTATCGCGTGACAACCATTTCCAATAGTTTCCGCACCACTAAAAGAGGTTTTTCCTAGGTGTATACTCGATCTTTCCACATGCGGCATCACACGCATTCCCATTAGCAGAAAAATAAACACAGATATCAATTAGGAAAAGCAGTATATATATTTTTCCTAAAGTCCTAGACTTTAAAGAGTTATGAATCTTATGTTTTCGACAGAAAAATGGCTCCCTGGCGGAGGCACCATTCTGTGGTTCCTTCCCAACTTTAAAGGTTTTTGACCTAAGATCCTAGTGAAGTCAACAAAAAGTCCTAACCCAGTGAAATCCCCAGGGAAGTTTAAATTGTAAGAAAGAAAACAGTACTATGGGGCCCCACGGTGGGCGCCACTTTTCTGTAGCGAGCGATTTTGGTCGTGGTTCTTAAGTACTGTCGCTCTTTTAAGGTACTACAGGTCGATTCATTTTTTATCCTATTAAGCTGATGAAGGAAGGGAAATAGATGTCTCCAATTAACCCTGCTTGCATACTGAATTTAAATAGCGGTCTGTTAGGTTACGAATGTTATATGGTAATGGGGCCTTTTTCTTCTTACTTTGTTTAAAATGAAATTCCGGGAATGTTCATGGGTAGGACGCTAGGACTGATGCTTTTCGGTTGATGGGTGAAGGTACGGGATTTTGGGTTTTTGATTAGTGTGCTCGCTAAGATTTTTCTTACAATCTTATGCCTACGTATTCCCGTTTACCGAAACAGGGAAATCAGAGCGATCGTAGTTCCTCCTATTCTATGGGAGGAAATGGTGTTTTGGTGTCTTGTTCAAAGCCCAAGACATGAAGCTGAAAGGTCTATTTGTATCTTGTTCGAAGCCCAAGATGTGAAGCTAAAAGGGTCTTGACTTTAGAGAGAATTTGTCATCTCTAAAGAGGGGTATGTTTGTCATAACTGTTTATAAAGGAGAATTACTTTAACCGGGATATGTGAATCTGGCAATGCCATAATTTCCTTTATAGGGGCTTTTCAACCTAGAGGAGAAGACTTTAACTCAGTGTAGAGCAATATTATCTTTCCTTAGGAATTTCTCACGCTAAAAGAGGGACAGTGGTAAGGATGTAAATAATCCAGAGGCTTGCCGCTTACAGCAATTAGATGGAGGAAAAGGAGTTGTTGATGTTTGTATACTGTGAACAAGGCACAACTTTGATGCTAAAAGGTTGATTGACTCAACCGGGGTTTCCTTATACAAAGCCTAAGAGGAGGCTAGTGGCCCAACAAGAGGGTGTTTTTATGCGTGTCTCGTACGAAGCCCGAGATAGAGGCTAAAAAGGTTGACTCAACAAGAGAGCCTTTTATATGTGTCTTGTACGAAGCCCAAGACGGAGGCTAAAGGTTGGACTCAACAAGAGAGCCTTTGTGTATCTCGTACAAAGCCCGAGATAGAGGCTGAAAAGTTTGACTCAACAAGAGAGTCTTTGTGTATCTCGTACAAAGCCCGAGATGGAGGCTAAAAGGTTTGACTCAACAAGAGAGTCTTTTATACTCAACAAGAGAGTGTTTTTGTATCTCGTACAAAGCCCGAGATGGAGGCGAAAGGTTTAACTCAACAAGAGAGTCTTTTATACTCAACAAGAGAGTGTTTTTGTACCTCGTACGAAGCCCGAGATGGAGGCTAAAGGTGTTTGACTCAACAAGAGAGTCTTTTATACTCAACAAGAGAGTGTTTTGTATCTCGTACAAAGCCCGAGATGGAGGCAAAAGGATGGCTGTTTCAGTTGAGTGACAGGTCCAGTATGTTGGTTAAAAGAGAAAATCAGTTCTTATAAAGAGACTGATTAAAAGTAAGGCTATGCTTTGGGATTGATCAGAGGATCAGGTTTATTTCCTGTTCTTTAAGGAAATGGGAAATCCAAAGGGTATTGAGACTGTCCAAGTCTGCGGGGGTTTCCCTATTTTTGAAAGGCGCTTAAGAATTTTTTTGAGACTCAAGGGTCTTAGACTGTCCAAGTCTAGAGTTTTATCTTTTGTACTATACTTAGAGAAACAGTAGGAGGATCTAGACTCTTTGAAAGACTGTTCTATTAAGATGACTAATTTCTGTTCCTATACCTCTAGGATGTCGCCGGGACAATTTGTACGAAGCCCAAGAGGAGGCTGGAAACTTTTAAGAAGCCGAGGAACAATTTGTACGAAGCCCAAGAGGAGGCTCTCTTCCCAAAGGAAGAATCCTTATATGAAGCCTAAGAGGAGGCTGTGAATACTTATAAGAAGCCGACGGGTCCTTGTACAACGCCCAAGAGGAGGCGAGGATGCTTTTAGGAAGCCTGTGGGTCCCCAAACCCCGAGAAGTTCAAGACATGCCATTCACCGAGAATGGATCAAGCCAGGAAAGTTCGAGAATTTGGAAGAAACTCAAGAGATGCCATTCACAGAGAAAAGATCATCTCTGGGGAGTAGAGTTTCTTTGTCAACTTCTAAAGGTGACAGTCTGAGAAAGGGTTCAAAAAGAATCCGCCTTTCACATCTCCATATTGTTTAACCCCAAGAGGAGGGAAGACTGTATCTGGTAATCCTATGGGGGATCTAGTTTAGTCTATTTAAGAGTGATCAACAAGGCTTAGTGCTAGACGTAGTTGCCGGGGAAACTCTAAATATCTATACTATTATTACACAGTCGATATGAGTTTATGAAAAAAGACTTACAGTGAAACAGCCCCACAATACAGTTATATGTATATGAAAGCGGTAAATGAAAGCGTATAAACACTTACTCGGTTGTAGAGCTTCCATGTTGTTTGGTTAGTTGTTCAACAAAGAAATCTTTGATAACAATATTATATACAAAATCAAAAGAGAAAGTGCTTTGAAAAGATATTGGGGCTTACAGCTCAAGGAGAGGCCCAAGGTTTTATCAGTGATTGCACTGTGGTTATGAATTTGTATAGGGACTTATACAAGTGACTGAGGCCCAAGAAGGGGGGATGGGTCTTACGCTCTCTCAAGAGGCCCTAGTGTTTAAAGGAAAGAAATGGGGCTTATAACACGAGGGTAGGCCCGAATGATTTTTCAATTGATTATCGTGCCGAAGTTTTCTTTTAACACAGAGGGACTTATACAATATCTGAGGCCCAAAAAGGTTTTGGTTAAAAGGGGATTGGGTCTTACACTCTATTAGAGGCCCAAAGATTTATTTTTGTACAAGTGATGGGGCTTACAGCTCAAGGAGAGGCCCAAGAAATTATTTTAAACGGGCGACGATCCCGCTGAAGTTTTGAAATACAACGGGACTTATACAATGAGTGAGGCCCAAAAATTGTTTGTATTTACAAAGGGTTGGGTCTTACACTCTAATAGAGGCCCAAGTGTTTAAAAATGATTTGTGAGGGTTGAATTAATCAAAACCCTAATTTATTTTCAAAATGTATTTTAATTAAATAAAAAATTCAATTAAATGATCAAAATTGTTTAACATGTGGAAAACAAATTGTGATCTTGGATTAATGTTTCAAAAATCAAGTTTTGACCTACAAAATTATTAGAAATCATTAAAATTTGCAAAATCAAGAAGGAAAAAATATTTTAAATGTCAAAAATAATTAAAATATTAATTCTTTGCAAAAATATCAATTATATGAAATAAATAATATTTTTGGGATTTTTTGGTGAAATAAAATATTTTAACATTTTTGTGAATTATTAAAAAAAGAACCAACTCAAAATCATTAAAACTCAGAGAGAAATTAATTTTTGAATCAATTAAATAAAATCACAAAATTCAAATATTCAAATATTCAAAAAAAAATGGCGCCAAGAACAAAGGCAAGAACACGCGCCACCCCTGTTTCTGCAGATTTGCATATTCTATCCAATCTCACAGAATACTTGATTATATCATGCAATATACATATCAATCTACTCGTTTTAACCTCACAATCATGTCTATGGTCTTTAATTTCATTTATTTTTAACATGGAATAAGAAATCAAAGAGAAACCTCAAGAACCCTAATTTCCGCATGAAGGTTCAGAAATTCTACACACGATTCAAACAATGCAATTGATTTAGGGAAAATATTCCATGCATGATTATGAACATATGGCTAAATTATTGTGCAGCAAAAATTGCATGGATCATAGAGTTAGAAGAGCTCATGCTTACCTCTTGCAGTTGGTGATCGTGTTTTGTGTTAGAGGTGTTACAGCTAGGTTCCAATGATCTTGATAGCTTCCCTAGGTGCCATGGAGTGTGTCTGGATGATTGGAATGGATTGAAATGATCTGGAACTGAAGATGGTATCCCAACTACAACTTGGTTAAAACCTTGAGCAGCTGGCTGGTGATTTTGTGAAATCAGTGTTCCAGATGTTGTTTAAGTGTTTGGATCACTTCTATATGATGTATGTGAGGTGTGTGAGTGATTGGTTTGATTGGAAAAGCTCTCAAACTCAAAACCCTATAGTGACTTACCTTAGAAGGCAAAATGGGAGTGAAAGAAGAGATTTTGAGGAAAGCATCTGTTTGATGGCTTTGGTGTACTCAAACTAATCACAAATGAGCTCAATTTATAGTAGAGCAAGTTTGTTTTGCAAGCAATAGTGAATGGCAACTGCAGTAGAGGTTTGGCCAATGTTGTCCAATGGAAATCCAAGTCTCCTCTAGCCATTGACTAGAGGTTAGGGCACAGGGTTGTGGTTCCCTTGGTCTTGGATAAGTCTTTACTGAATTCAGTTGAAAGAAGCTAAGTCCATGCCACCTTGGTGCATCCATTAAATGCTTCAATCCAAAATTGGAGTCTTGTCCCTATTTTAGGCAATTCTAGGTTTGGCATGTTATTTTTGGTTCCAAAGACTTGGGAGGCTTGGGATCAGAGTTGGTTCCTCCTTGGTCCCCCCTTGAGGTGTTCAGATGGATAGAGTTGCTTGGAATTGCACAAATTTGGCAAATCGAGCAAAACTCCAAAATCTGCCTTGCTTTGGCAGTTTTCAGCAAGGCATGTTGCCATTGTCATAACTCATGGCTCAAGTTGAGTTTGGTGATGTTCTTGGCCATTTTGGAAAGCCCTCATATGATACAACAATTGTTTGACCATATTTGGTTTTGATACCTTTTGGATCCAAGTGAAAAATCCCCCTACATTTGGGAAAAAGTGAAGGCAGATTCTGACTTAGTGAAAATTTCACTAAGTGTTGGAAAAAAGTGACATTTTCACTTTTTGTGATTTTAATCATTCCATTACTCAAAATCCATGGGGAATTTGGAGGCAGGTCAGTTTTAAGCTTTTGTAGAGGGTAATGAGATCTACAAATATAGCTTTGGATGGGGAAAAATGGCCTTGTGGTTTAGGCGTTATGATCCTCCAAAGTTGGTACCCTTGCCACTTTATTTCATAACTTAGAAAATTTTCTAAGTTTTTATGGTTACCCCTTTTACAAGTTATCCCACTTTTCTTGATTTTTCTTGATGAATGGTGATTCTAATCATACATTAACATCATTTTAGGGTAAAAAAAACCATTTTTATGAAAAATCTCAAAAAGTCAAAGTTGACTTTTGTGCACAGTTGACTTTTTATCAGATGAATTCCAAACCGTGCAATCCTTTGGGAAATCATGTCCTTGACCTAAATCAAACTTGATGGACATGTTACATGGGTATTATAGGGTATATTGATCCATGTCTTAGGGCTTGGGAGCATGTCCTGGTCAAAAGTCAAAGCTACAATTGACTTTTCCCGCGAAACGCTAACGGTGGTTCAGATGAGATTGAAACTTGTTGCTCAAGCTTCTTGGATTAATCCATTGTTGCAAATGGATCAATTTAGTATGTTAGAGACCCTCAAACCATATCTTGAGGTCTTGGCTCATGTTTTGTCCCAAAAGTCAACTTAGGGGTGAATTAGGTCAAAAAACCCTAATTCCTGATTTTTACTGTATGCATCCCCTGGGGCTAAATTGACTTGATGATTGGGTTTATGATGTCCCTTGGAGCATCATAGGTTATGCTTTAAAGCATTGACTCATGCCCAGAGGAAAATTTCCATCTGGAGGCCCTGGTCGACCAAAACCCTAATTTGGTGACACTGGCGATCTTGAGGCTTGATCCACCTAGAAGGGAGCAGCCTTGTGCTTAATCCTTGAAGTGGGAGTCCTCTTGATCCTTTGTGGATGTTTGAGAGGCTAGACAAGTTGAAGATCATGTCATTCCTTGGTTGATCCTTTGTCTAAGAGCTCAGAGATGGCCTGAAACCCTAATTTTGATTGTGGTGAATGCTCACCCATCTTTGGGGAGACTGATGAGGCAAGATGGTTCATCCATATTGTGGTGATGATTTGCACAATGATGGGAAATCTTAGTGGTCAAAATTTGGGGTATGACACATTCATTTAAAAAACATTAAAAAAAACAAAGAAAAATCTTCTCTTCTAGTCTCTCTTTTTCAAATTAAACTAAGGCAATGATTGCAAATGTCAGATAAAGAGATTGTGCTAATGGATTTTGGTAGAAGGAAAACTCACAAGTACACCTTCAAGATTCCAAAACTAGAGGATTTAAGAGGGTTGGCAAGGATGATAACCAACCCCGAGGCTTTCAGAGCCAAGTATGGAGGACTGCTATCTCTGTTAAGGGTTTATGTAATCAAAGGAATCCTGTCTACACTAATCCAGTTCTACGATCCGATCTATCACTGTTTCACATTCCTGGATTATCAACTAGCACCTACACTAGAGGAGTAATCTCACCTGACAAATTTGCATATTACGGACCAAGCTCCCTTTTCTAGACTGGAAGAAATTCCAAAGGATCAAACCATTGCGAGAGCAATCTATTTGGACGAGTCAGAGGTCAGGACTCACATGACCACTAAGGGGGGAATGCAGGGTTTGCCAGCCTAGTTCTTGACGAAGAAAGCTCTATACTTTGCTAGTATAGGGAACGTGGCCGCTTTCGGGAGCATCTTTGTTTTGATCACCTACGGGTTATTTTTGTTTCCCAACATCGATAACTTCGTAGATATCAATGCCATTAAGGTTTTTCTGATTGGAGACCCTGTACCGACCTTGCTCGCAGATGCTTATTATTCGGTACATTTAAGGAATTTGTACAGCGGAGGAATGATCACATGTTATGTACCCCTGCTATACAAATGGTTCACTTCCCACTTACCCAAGTCTGCTGCATTTGGGATCAAAAGAATACTTTACGTTGGTCGCAGAGAATCATGTCTCTTACTAACTCTGACATCGATTGGTACAATCAAATCTATGACGGGATTAGAATCATTAACCGTTGTGGAAATTTCCCAAATGTACCCCTTATAGGAACTAAGGGAGGAATCAACTATCATCCAGTGTTAGTTCGTCGTCAATTTGGATACCCGATGAGGCATGTCCCGGGAAATGCTCATCTGGAAGGTCTTTTCTTCAAGGAAGGAGAAAATGACAGGGCACTTGTCATACCCCAAATTTTGACCACTAAGATTTCCCATCATTGTGCAAATCATCATCACAATATGGATGAACCATCATGCCTCACCAAATGCCTCAAGGGTTGTTGAGCATTCACTACAATCAAAATTAGGGTTTCAAGCCCTCTCTGAGTGCTTAGACAAAGGATCAATCAAGGAATTACTTGATCTTCAACTTGTCTAACCTCTCAAACATCCACAATGGATCAAAAAGGACTCCCACTTCAAGGATTAAGCACAAGGTTGCTCCCTTCTAGGTGGATCAAGTCTCAAGATCGCCAGTATCACCAAATTAAGGTTTTGGTCGACCAGGGCCTCTAGATGGAAAGTTTCATCTGGGCATAAGCCAAAGATCCAAAACATAACCTAATATACTCCATGGAACCTCATGGACCCAAGCATCAAGTCAATTTAACCTCAGGGGATGCATACATCAAAAATCAGGAATTAGGGTTTCTTGACCTAATTCACCCCTAAGTTGACTTTTGGGACAAATCAAGAGCCAAGACCTCAAGGCATGATTTGAGGGTATCTAATGAACTATATTGGTCCATTTGGAACAATGTATTAATCCAAGAAGCTTGAGCAACAAGTCTCAATTTCATCTGGACCACAATTAGGGTTTTATGAGAAAAGTCAACTGTAACTTTGAATTTTGACCAGGACATGCTCCCAAGCCCTAGGACATGCCCCAATATACCCTATGACACCCATGTAACATGTCCATCAAGTTTCATTTAGGTCAAGGACATGATTTCCTGAAGAATTGCACAATTTGGAATTCATCTGATAAAAAGTCAACTGTGCCCAAAAGTCTACTTTGACTTTTTGAGATTTTTCACCAAAATGGATTTTTAACCCTAAAATGATGTTAATGTATGATTTGAATCATCATTCATCAATAAAAATCAAGAAAAGTGGGATAACTTGTAAAAGGGGTAACCATAAAACTTAGAAATTTTTCTAAGTTATGGAAAAAGTACCACTAATACACTAACTTTGGAGGATCATAACTCCTAAACCACAAGGCCAATTTTTTTCATCCAAAGATGGATTTGTAGCCCCCATTACCCTCTACAAAAACTTCAACTAGACCTAAGTCCAATTCATTAAGGATTTTGAGTTATGGAGTGATCAAAATCAAGAAATCACACTTTGTTCCAACACTTAGTGAAAATTTCACTAAGTCAGATTTTGCTTCACTTTTTGCCAAATGTAGAAGGATTTTTCACTTGGAATCAAAAGAGATAAAAACCAAACTTGTTCAAATAGTTGTTGTATCATGTAAGGGCTTTCCAAAATGGCCAAGAACATTGCCAAATTCAACTTACACCATGAGATATGACATTGTCAAGTTGCCTTGCTGAAATCTGTCAAAGGCAAGGCAGATTTTGCATTTTGGCTCGATTTGCCAAAATCAGCCAAATTCAAATGGTCCTATCCACTTGGACACATCTGAGGATTGAATCTAAAGGGGACAATCACTGAGCCAAGCCTCCAAAGTCCATGGAACAAGAAATAGCATGTTGAACCTAGAATGGCCAAAATAGGGACAAGACTCCAAATTTGGATTGAAGCATTCAATGGAAGCATCAAGGTGGCATGGACTGACCCATTCTCATCTGAAATCACTCAAGACTTATCCAAGACCAAGGGGACCAAAGCTCTGTGCCCTAACCTCTAGTCAATGGCTAGAGGAGACTTGGATTTTCATTTGCCAACATTGGCCAAACCTACTTACCAGCTGCCATTCACTATTCCTTGCAAAACAAACTTGCTCTGCTATAAATAGAGCTCAATTGTGATCAGTTTGAGTACACCAAAGCCATCAAACAGATGCTTTCCTCAAAATCTCTTCTTTCATTCCAATTTTGCCTTCTAAGGCAAGTCACTATCGGGTTTTGAGTTTGAGAGCAATTCCAATCAAACCAATCACTCACACACCTCACATACATCACATATGAGCTGATCAAACACTTAGATCACTTCTAAAACACCAATTTCACAAAATCACCAGCTGGTTGCTCAAATTTTCAATCAAGTTGCAGCTGAGGTACCACAAATTGATCCAGCCAATTTCAATCAAGTCCAACCATTCAAACACACTCCATAGGGTGTAGGGAAGCTGTTCAGATCATCACCACTCATCTGTAACACCTCCAAATCAAAAATCACATGGCACTTGCAGTCACGGCTTAGAGGTAAGCATATACTTGGTCATCTCTCAATCTATGCATATTTCCTCGCACAATAATTTGGCCATATGTTCATAATCATGCATGGAATGTTTTCCCTCAATTAATTGCATTGTTTGAATCGCGTATCAAAAATCCTAGCCTTCATGCAGAAATTAGGGTTCTTGAGGTTTCTTCGTGATTTCATGTTTTATGTTTAATTTAAATGAAATTAAGTGTTATAAACATGATCGTGAGGTTGAGACGAGCATAATGATATGTGGATTGCATGATATAATCAAGTATTCAGTGAGATTGGATGGAAAACGCAAATCAGCCAAACCCAGAAAAACGCGCGTGTTCTTGCTTGTGTTCTTGGCGCCTTTTTCACAAATTCAAATATTTGAATTTTGTGATTTTGTTTAATTGATTCAAAAATTAATTTCTCTCTGAGTTTTAATGATTTTGAGTTGATTCTTTCTTTAATAATTCACAAAAATGTTAAAATATTTTATTTTATCAAAAAATCCCAAAAATATTATTTATTTCATATAATTGATATTTTTGCAAAGAATTAATATTTTAATTGTTTTTGACATTTTTAATATTTTTTCTACATTGATTTTGCAACTTTTAATGCTTTCTAATTATTTTGTAGGTCAATACTTAATTTTTGAAGCATTAATCCAAGATCACAATTTGTTTTTCATATGTTAAACAATTTTGATCACTTTTAATTGAACTTTTATTCAATTAAATACATTTTTGAAAACAAATTAGGGTTTTTGGATTAATTCAACCCTCATAAATCATTTTCAAAACTCTTTGGGCCTCTAATAGAGTGTAAGACCCAATCCTTTCTTGACTAAAACTCACTTGGGCCTCAGTGTATTGTATAAGTCCCGATACCGTCAAAAACAAACAGCGCGATCGTCGCCTTTTCAAAATAACCTTTGGGCCTCTCCTTGAGCTATAAGACCCATTCAAAAACACTTTGGGCCTTTAATAGAGTGTAAGACCCAACCCCCTTTTAACCAAAATCATTTGGGCCTCACTTATTGTATAAGTCCCTCTGCGTTAAAAGAAAATCTCGGCGCGATCGCCATTTCAAACGGAAAAATCATCTGGGCCTACCCTCGTGTTATAAGCCCCACTCTTTTTCTTTAAACCTTTTTGGGCCTCTATTAGAGTGTAAGACCCAACACCCTTGTACAAAAAAACATTTTGGGCCACAGTCACTTGTATAAGTCCCTCTGTACAAATTCAACAGTGCGCTCACTGATAAAAACCTTGGGCCTCTCCTTGAGCTGTAAGCCCCAAATCTTTCTTTTTCAAAGCACTTTCTCCTTTGATTTTGAATATACTGTTGTTTTCAATCTTTCTTTGTTGAACAACTAACTAAACAACATGGAAGCTCTACAACCGAGTAAGTGTTTATACGCTTTCATTTATCGCTTTCATATACATATAACTGTATTGTGGGGCTGTTTCGCTGTAAGTCTTCTTTCATAAACTCATATCAACTGTGTAATAATAGTATAGATATTTAGAGTTTCCTCGGCAACTACGTCTAGCAGTAAGCCCGTTGATCACTCTAAAATAGTCAAAACTAGATCCCCATAGGATTACCAGACACAGTCTTCCCTCCTCTTGGGGTTAAACAATATGGAGACATGAAAGGCAGCATTCTCGGTGAACCCTTTCATAGACTGTCACTTGTAGAAGTTGTCAAAGAAACTCTATTCCCCAGAGATGATCTTTTCTCCGTGAATGGCATCTCTTGAGTTTCTTCCAAATTCTCAAACTTTCCTGGCTTGATCTATTCTCGGTGAATGGCATGTCTTGAATTTCTCGGGGTTTGGGGACCCATAGGCTTCTTAAAAGCATCGGCCTCCTCTTGGGCATCGTACAAGGACCCACAGGCTTCCTAAAAGTAACCCCGCCTCCTCTTGGGCTTAGTACAAGGACCCTACGGCTTCTTAGAAGTATTCACAACCACCTCTTAGGCTTCGTATAATGATCTCTTCCTCCGGGAATGATAGCCTCCTCTTGGGCTTAGTACAAGGACCCGTCGGCTTCTTAAAAGTTTCCATCCTCCTCTTGGGCTTCGTACAAATTGCCCCGACGATCTCCTAGAGGTATAGGAACAGAACTTAGTCATCTTCATAAAACAGTCCTTTCATAGAGTCTACTACTGTTTCTCAAAACACAGTATAAAAGATGAAACTATAGACGGACAGTCTAACTTCCTTGAGTCTCCAAGACATTCTCAAGTGACCCCTTCAAAAACAGGAAGGAAATCTGCAGACTCGGACAGTCTCAATACCCTTCGGATTTCCCGCTTCCTTAAAGAACAGGAATAACCCGGATCCTCGAATCAAATCCTTGAGTACAGTGTTGCTCATATAAGAACTGGTTTTCTCTTGCAAAATCAGTACATTGGATCTGTCACTTGATTGAAACAGTAACCCTAGCCTCCTCTTGGGCTTGGTACAATGATCCTCCCCAACGGAGTCAAACAACATTTAGCCTCTCTCTCTCGGGCTTTGTACGAGACACATAAGGGACTCCCTCGTTGAGTCAATCACCCATTTCGCCTCCATCTCGGGCTTCGTACGAGATACAAAAAACTCTCTTGTTGAGTCAAAATAGCCTCCATCTCGGGCTCTATACGAGATACCAAAAGATTCCATCGTTTAGTCAAAACCTTTTAGCCTCTCTCTCGGGCTTTGTACGAGACACATATTAGCCTCCTTTTAGGCTTTGTATAAGAAAACCACTGGTTGATCCAATCAACCTTTTAGCATCAAAATTTGTGCCTCATTCACAGTACACAAACACCAACAACCCCTTCATCTAATCGCTGTAAGCGGCAAGCCTCTGGATCATCTACATCCATGCCACTGTCCCTCTTTTAGCATGAGCAATTCCTAAGGAAAGATAGCATTGCTCTACACTGAGTTAAAGTCTTCCCCTTAAAAACCCCCTATAAAGGAAATTATGGCATTGCTAGGATCCGCGTATCCTGGTTAAAGTAATTCTCCTTTATAACCAGTCACCCAACAGTTGTGACAGACAAACCCTTCTTTAGAGATGACAAATTCTCTCTAAAGTTAACTCCCTTTTAGCTTCATATCTTGGGCTTTGAACAAGATACAAACTACCTTTCGCTTCACGTCTTGGGCTTTGAACAAGACACCAAAACAACCATTTCCTCCCATAGAATAGGAGGAACTACGAACGCTCTGATTTCCCTGTTTCGGTAAATGGGAATACGTAGGCATAAGATCGAAAGAAAAGATCTTAGCGAGCACACTAAATAAAAACACAAATCCCATGTCTCCATCAATCAAAAGCAGTAATTCAAAAACATCAGTCCTAACATCCTAATCCTTGTTCCCCGCCAGAAACCTTCTGTCTAGATAAAAAAAAAAAAGAAAACAGTATTGGCGAAAATACAAATAACCAGTACAAAGGCCCCCCCACATTGATAGCATCCGTAACCTAACAGACCGCTATATAAACTCAGTATGCAAGCAGGGTTAATTGGAGACATCTATTTCCCTTCCTTATTCAGCTCACAATAGGATAAAAAATGAATCGACCTGTAGTTTTAAGCTCAACCGCAGAGAGCGACCAGCGCTTAAGAACCGCGTCCAAAATCGCTCGCTACAGCACTAAAGACGGAAATAGTGGATGCCTAGAAACACGTTCATAGGAAAGGAAGAGAGTCTCTAGGAAAACCAGACTGTGTCTCGTTGGAGCCTTATTTCCACTGGGTGCAAACTAGAGCTCTCAAGCTAAGGATGACTTACCCTCGTCAGGAAGTTCTTCCATTACGGGACTTTGTCCTTTATTTTATGTCTGAGATGGGAAAACTTCAGGTTACTCTCAACAAAGTTCAGCAGGAGAAGAGGTCTTGGAGGAACAAGTACCGTATTCTCAATGTGGAGTGTAAGAAAATACAGCAACTATTGAAAGATAAAGATGCTCTGATTGAGATTTTAGAGCAACATGCAGTAGAAAATCAGGATGATCAAAGGAATTTGCTCGCTCCTTTCACTTGGAAAAGAAATGATGATCCGACAACGGCCCAAGATCCCCGGTTAAAGAAAAGGAAAGTACAAGAACCAGCACCTGAGCTCGCTTCAGAGAGGACTCAGGACCCATAAGTTTAGATTTCCTTTTACAGTACTTTGTAAATTACTGTATTTCCATTTCCACAATCTTTGAATTCAATAAAACGGGGTTTCCCCACTGTTTGATATTTGCAATCCAATTGTCGAAGTTTACTTAAAAAAAACTGAATATAATCATTGCATATCATTCATCATTCTCACGTAACGCATTCTTCTTACCTAAGAATCTCACATTTGTGTCTCGATTCTAGAGTCAAACTGTCTCATTCGTATAATACTCGGGCCAATCGTCAGAAAAAGATGGATGATATCGAGGAAGAGAATAGAGAGTTGAGAGAAGAGATCGACACTCTGAAAGAGGATTTGAGAAAGCTTCATAACGACATGCAAGCTCTAGCAGAAGCTCAAATGCAACAACAAAGAACTGTGATCTCAGAGATCACATCAACGCCCATAGTGGAAAAGTATGATCCTAGGTACAAAATACCAAAAGATCATCCTTGGGGCATGCCACTCAACTATATCCTGGAGGGATATATTCCGCCGATCATTGAAGATCCGGAAACTTCAGCAGGAGCTGCTGGGCCTGAAGGTTACAAACTTCAGGAAAACAAAGATGCCAGGGGCATGACAGCAACTCCTAAAGGTTACAAACTTCGGGAGGCACCGAGAGTCTCGGCCATAATGACTATACCACCACCCGTGGTACACACTGTCCCGGAAGGATAGATTCCACATATACCTTCTGATGGAAACGAAAGTATGTTCGACAGAATGAATGAGTTCCAAGAACAATTCCTGGAGATGCAGAAAGAACTACAAGCCCTTTGCGGTCAGGGTTTATTTGGAAAGGACGCTGCAGACCTTTGTTTGGTCCCCAATGTGAAAGTTCCGCACAAGTTCCAGGTGCCCGATTTTGAAAAGTACAAGTTCCATGGACGGAGAGGAATTTTCCTACCCTACAAATGTTGATGTAGTCAAGAAATACTTCACCTAAACTAAAAAAAGAGACGTCTCGGTGGATTGAAAACCCGAAAGGGCGGTCCAGGCAAAAATTAGAGACACAATCAAAAATCATCCTGGTGGATTGGAAACCTTAAAGTACAATCCAGGCAAAAGTTAGGGATAATGGCAAGTAACTATGTTCAACAGGGGCAAATCCCACAGCAGCAGTCATGCCATCCATCAGGAAAACTCCAGTCAAGGTCATCTTCGACAGAAGCTCAGGATGCCCAGAATTCAAAGTTGGTAGAAGGATAGCGGTCGTTATGTTTCAATGTAGCCCTTTCCCTTAAGTTACCATTTTCTAAACTTTGTAAATACTCTATGGAATCACGCGCTTGGCTGATTTCCATCCTATCAATAAAATTTGAGCCCTTGTGCTTTTGTTTGCAATTCTTATTTGTTTTAGCTTTATAGAACGATGTTTTAACATGATTAACGATTCTTGGAATAAAACAAAAATGAATTTTACTTGTTAAACTTTTTATGCTTTTAAAACAAAGATGGGAATTTCTTTTGACTGTTGAACATCGAAAGACCATCGATCGCTTCTCCAGAAGTAATCGAGCTTCAAAGTGCAGAATCAAAGTACTCCTTCTTAGCCAGTACACCTGAATGAAGGATCAACTGTGTCAGGGAATAGGTTTCGTCTGACACCCTCGGCAGAGTTCTCATCTCCTAAGCCCGACCAATGTAGCTCCCAACAGGGACTATCCCTCCTAAGCAAGGAAGAATTGCTATTTTCTGGACCAACGATACTTTTCATCTCCCGCTGTGGCCGAGTATCCAGTCGTGTTCATCCACTAGTCTGTATGTCGCATCAGTTTTATCAGCATATACATACATACATCATGCATTATTGATTTGCATTCATATTCATATTGCATCACTATCACTCGAGTCGGTCTTGTTCCCAAGTGATAAAAGTCCTCTCAATCGAGTTATCAGTTCTTTCCTCATCAGGAAGTGAATCATCTAAACAATCTCCCCTCCAGTTTATTTCTGGATTGAAGTCGGTCCATGACCACTTTGATAACTTGAACCTCTGAAAGGCTAGAGAAATTTCTACAAACGTCACTCTTCGCCATTGGAGATGATATATTTGCTTTCCCAGATTAAGGAAAATCCCCAGAGAAAGCCTCTTAATCAGAGATTCGGCAGTGCAGCAGTTTTTCTCTGAAAAAAAATCCGCTGACGAAAAGGTCATCGGCACCCCAAAATTGGATCACATCACATGGCATTTCTTCGAGAAGATCCCGAGAAAATTATGATGTAACACCCCTAAGCGACAGCAGTCTCTCAAGAGACCTGCGTTCCCCAGTAGAGCTGACAAATAACGTCTCCAACAGAGAAGTTTGTACACCTCTACAACTCAGACGACTGGGTTCCCCAGCAACTCTGACATCAGATCTTTTTCCATCAAATGGCATCTCCCCAAGAAAATTCGGCGAGAAGTTTGAGGAAAACCGCTACGAACAGCGTCCTTTGTCAAGAAGTTTATTGACAAAAGAAACTGAGACCAGTTCCTTGGTAGGAAACCGGGATCGAGGGGAAGTTTATTTCAGCAACTAAGACCAGTTCCTTGGTAGGAAACCAGGATAGGGGGGGAAGTTTATTTCAGCAACTAAGACCAGTTCCTTGGTAGGAAATCAGGATCAAGGGGAAGTTCATTTCAGCAACTAAGACCAGTTCCTTGGTAGGAAACCAGGATCGAGGGGAAGTTCATTTCAGAAACTAAGACCAGTTCCTCGGTAGGAAACCAGGATCGAGGGGAAGTTTACCTTTTCTAAGTATCATTGCTTAGCAAAAGAAGATGGATGAGTAAACTGCCATGCATAATCACCATCAAAATTTTGGGTATTCCGATATTTAATCCTCTTGCACCCCGAATGCCCGAATACCTTCGCCATTCACACCTTCGGGTCCAAGAAAATTAAATAGGGGCATCTGTCATACCCCAAATTTTGACCACTAAGATTCCCCATCATTGTGCAAATCATCATCACAATATGGATGGACCATTATACCTCATTAGTCTCCCTAAAGATGGGTGAGCATCCACTACAATCAAATTTAGGGTTTCAAGCCCTCTCAGAGCTCTTAGACAAAGGATCAATCAAGGAAAGACATGATCTTCAATTTGTCTAAACCTCTCAAATATCCAAAATGGATCAAGAGGACTCCCACCTCAAGAATCAAGCACAATGTTGCAGCATTCCAAGTGGATTAAGCCTCAAGATCGCCAGTGTCACCAAATTAGGGTTTTGGTCGACTAGGGCCTCCAGATGGAAATTTTCCTCTGGGCATGAGCCAAAGGCTTCAAAGCACAACCTAATATGCTCCAAGGGACATCATGAACCCAATCATCAAGTCAATTTTGCCTCAGGGGATGCATTCATAAAAAATCAGGAATTAGGGTTTCTTGACCTAATTCACCCCTAAGTTGACTTTTGGGATAAAACATGAGCCAAGACCTCAAGAGAGGATTTGAGGGTTCCTAATACACTACATTGATCCATTTGCAACAATGGATTGATCCAAGAAGCTTGATCAATAAGTTTCAAATTCATCAGAACCACAATTAGGGTTTCGTGGGAAAAGTCAACTATGCCTTTGACTTTTGACTCAGGCATGCTCCCAAACCTTGGGACATGATTCAATACACCCTATAACACCTATGAAACCAATCCATGAAGTTTTATTTAGGTCAAGGACTTGATTTCATAGAGGATCGCACAGTTTGGAGTTCATCTGACAAAAAGTCAACTGTGCACAAAAGTCAACTTTGACTTTTTGAGATTTTTCACAATTATGATTCTTTGACCCTAAAATGATGTTAATATGTGATTGGGATCATCATTCATCAAGAAAAATCAAGAAAAGTGGGATAACTTGTAAAAGGGGTAACTATAAAAAACTTAGAAATTTTCTAAGTTATGGAACAAAGTGGCTAGGGTACCAACTTCCAAGGATCATAACTTGAGATCCAAGCAACCATTTGGGATGATCCAAAGATGGATTTGTAGCTCTCATGGCATACTTTAAAAGTGTCAACTACACCTCATTCCAATTCATCATAGATTTTGAGTTATGGTTGGATCAAAATGGCTGAAAACATGAAATGCCACTTTTTCCAACACTTAGTGAAATTTTCACTAAGTCAGAAACTGTCTTGCTTTTTTTTCCAAAAGTAGGGGGATTTTTCACTTGGATCTAAAAAGTATCAACACAAACTATGATCACACATGTGTTGTGTCATATAAGAGTTTTCCAAAATGGCCAAGAACTCCATGAAACTCCACTTAAGCCATGAGATATGACAATGACAATGTGCCTTGCTGCAAACTGTCATGGCAAGGCAGATTTGTGCATTTTGCTCGATTTGAGCAAATTTTGCAAATGACAAACAAGTTTATTCATCTGAACACCTCAGGGGGAGACCAAGGAGGGACAAACACTGATCCATCAGCCTCCCAAGTCCTTGGAACCAAAAGTAGCATGCCAAACCTAGAAATGCCTAAAAGAGGGACAATACTCCAATTTTGGTTTGGAGCATTTAATGGATGCACCAAGGTGGAATGGACTGAGCCCTTTCCAACTGAATTCAGTCAAGACTTATCCAAGAACTAGGGAACCAGCAGCCTGTGCTCTAACCTCTAGTCAATGGCTAGAGGAGACTTGGATTCCTATTGATCAATATTTTCCAAACTTCTGCAGTAGTTGCCATTCACTATTGCTTGCAAAACAAACTTGCTCTACTATAAATAGAGCTCATTTATGCCCAGTTTGAGTACACCAAAGCCATCAAACAGATGCTTTCCTCAAAATCTCTTTCTCTAGGCAAAAATGCCTTCTTTAGCAAGGTAACTCTGAGTTTTTGAGTTAGAGAGCAATTTCATCATAGCTCATGATCCAAACATATCCAATATGTCATATCTAAGCTATCCAAACTCTCACAAGTGACCTGTAACACCAAAATCACAAAGTCCCCTCTCAAAACCTCAAAATTGGACTTTTTTGCATTTTTCAAGCCATGTCTTGATTCAGTCACTTTTAAAACCAGATAAAACCTCAAACACACTCCAAATATCATCCTTGAACTGTCCCAAATGGTTCCACACATCTGGAATATCATTTGAGAGAGTTGCTATTTTGGCCACTTTTGCCCCTTTTGCAAGAAAGGGCCAATTTCCATTCCTGAGGTTTCCAGCTGATTCCAATCATCCTAAAAGCTTCTAAGGGATCATTTGAGAGTGTTCAAAGCATCAAAACATTTATGGAATAAGGCACTTGATAGATTGCCCAAAAAGCTCCTAAAGAGGTAAGCATCTCAACTTGAACTCTTTAAAATATGCCTTGCTTTGAGGTCCACTGATCATGCACGTCTCATACATGTTATATATGTTGTGTTTGAACCAATTCATCATGTAATTCATGGCTGTACCAAGAGGTAGCACAGAAAATGCACATTATGGCCTATTTCAAAACCACTATCGGGTTTTGAGGAGAATTGATTTTCTGGAAAAACCACCACCACCATTGGATTCCTTAGGAAATTCTAGGCCAGATGCATATAATTTTGTCTCCATCCATGGAGAAATGAGGAAGTTACGACCTTCACATTTCTGACCAAAAACCTTGCCTTGCCTTGCCTTGGCCAGGCCAAGAACAAGGCAACCCTTGTATATTTGTGGCTGGGGTTTGATACACGGATGTATCACCACCCCAGTGGTAACGCGCGCACACTGCACACAAGAGGTCTGGGGTTCGAATTCCCCTTGCCCCAGACCCCTTTTTAATGGTATTTTCACTTTTTTATTATTTTTCATATTATTTTTAATGATTTGAAAAATTAATAACTTCCTCAATTTTAATTATTTTTAATTGGTTCATTTTGCAAAAAAAATCACAAAAATGTTGAAATATTTTATCCCACAAAAAAATCAAATTTATATTATTTATTTAATATAATTAGTAATTTTGTGAATAAATTCATTTTTAATTGTTTTTAAACATTTAAAAGTGAATGTTTATTTTGAAAATCAAAACATAATGAGTTCTAAATCATATTGTGATTAAAACCTCATTTTTCAAAACTTAAATAAAAATCACAAGTGGTTTATTCAAACTTATTTGGTAGTTTTATCATTTTAATTGATTTTCTTTAAATATTTACTTTTAAAGGAAAACAAAATTAGGGTTTCTTTGATTTTCACCCTCACAAATCTTTTTTAAAACTCTTTGGGCCTCTAATAAAGTGTAAGGCCCAACCCTTTTGTAAATACACCATCTTTTGGGCCTCAGTCATTGTATAAGTCCCACTGTATTTTCAAAAGTAACGGCGCGATTGTCGTTTTTTTAACAAAATCTTTGGGCCTCTCCTTGAGCTATAAGTCCCAATTCTTTTTCTTAAAACTCTTTGGGCCTCTAATAGAGTGTAAGACCCAACCCCTTTTTTAAACAAAAATAATTTGGGCCTCAGTGTATTGCATAAGTCCCGATACCGTCAAAAATTTCGGCACGATCGTCGCCTTTTTAACAAAAATCACCCTGGGCCTCTCCTTGAGTTGTAAGTCCTATCTCTTGTACAAAAATAAACCTTGGGCCTCTAATAGAATGTAAGACCCATCCCCTTGTATATAAAAACTTTTTGGGGGCCTCACCTATTGTATAAGTCCCTCTGTACAGTTTTTTAAACAACGGTGCGATCATTGTTTAAACTTGGGCCTCTCCTCGAGCTGTAAGCCCCAACAATCTTTTCAAAGAACTTTCTCCTTTGATTTTGAATTCAAATATCTGTTGTTATCAAAACTTTCTCTGTTGAACAACTAACCAAACTGCATGGAAGCTCTACAACGGGTAAGTGTTTATCCCATTCATTTACCGCTTTCATATATATATAACTGTATTGTAGGGCTGCTTCACTGTAAGTCTTCTTTCACATCCTTTTATATACTTGTCACATATCCACTATGTAATACTAGTATAGTTATTTAGAGTTTTCCCCGGCAACTACGTCTAGCACTAGGTAAAATCCTGTTGGTCACTCTTAAATACAAACAAAACTAGATCCCCCGTAGGATTCCAGATACAGTATTCCCTCCTCTTGGGGTTAAACAATATGGAACAAAGAGAAAGACAGTATTCTCGGTGAACCTTTTCTCAGACTGTCACTCTTAGAAATTGTCAAAGAAACTCTAACTCCCCAGAGATTATCTTTTCTCCGTGAATGGCATCTCTTGAGTTTCTTCCAAATTCTCGAACTTTCCTGGAATGATCTCTTCTCGGTGAATTGCATTTCTTGAACTTCTCTTGGTTTGGGGACCCACAGGCTTCCTAAAAGCATCCCTGCTTCCTCTTGGGCGTTGTACAAGGACCCTTCGGCTTCTGAGAAGTTCTCATGCATTCTCTTGGGCTTAATACAAGGACCCTGATGACCTCTTAAAGGTATAAGACAGAACTTAGTCATCCTTTGCTAAACCAGTCTTTCCCGCGTCAAAACTGCGACCATTGTAAGGTTGATACTCATCCCTTAATGCCCGCGCCTCCTCTTGGGCATTGTACAAAAGATAAAACTCTAGACTTGGACAGTCTAAACCTCTTGAGTTTCAAATAAATTCTCAAGTTCCTTTCAAACATAGGAAGAAACTCCGGTCTCTCCCATGAGAGTTCCCCACACTTGGACCCGCTTCAGGATCTCCAGAATCCACAGCGGTAAAGCAGCCTCCTCTTGGGCTTTGTACAAATGATTCTCCCTAGCAGAGCTAACCTTTTCAGACTCTCTTGTTGAGTCAACTCTTTTAGTCTCCGTCTTGAGCTTTGTACAAGACACATACAAACACTCTCTTTTTTAGTATAAAAGACTCTCTTGTTGAGTCAACCTACTTTTAGCCTCCATCTCGGGCTTCGTACGAGATAGAAAAACACTCTCATGTTGAGTATAAAAGACTCTCTTGTTGAGTCAACCTCCTTTTAGCCTTCATCTCGGGCTTCATACGAGATAAAAAAACACTCTCTTGTTGAGTATAAAGGACTCTCTTGTTGAGTCAAACCATTTTAGCCTCCGTCTCGGGCTTTGTACAAGACATATAAAACACTCTCTTGTTGAGTATAAAAGACTCTCTTGTTGAGTCAATCTCCTTTTAGCCTCAATCTCGGGCTTCGTACGAGACAACAAATCACTCTCTTGTTGAGTATAAAATGTGAAGGCAAGCTTCTCAATGGTTTTGATGAAGACAACATTATTCATTCAAGATGTTATGCTTGCTCAAAAAGAATGGATCAAGACATTGAAGTTAGCACAAAGTTTTTATTTTTTACAAGTCTTGAAGAATTCTCAAGTATAATCAAGGTATAACTCTCACTTATCAATATGGTTGCATACAAGTGTTCAAAAGTGTCTCAAGCATGCAATATATATTGATAAAATAGTTCTCAAAATAATCTTCAAAATTCACTTGCATACATGGTTCATGTGGTTGAAAATATATCATTATTTCTAGCTTTAAAAAACAAAATATTTTTATCATACATTTGAAACTTTATTTACTTTATTTAGTTATTTGTTTTTTTTAATTTTGAATCATGTTAAATCACTTTCAAATATAATCTATTGACTTGGGTAAATCAATAGATGTTGTATAAAATTGGTTCAAATACTTAGACAAATTTTTTAATTATTTAATTTATTTAAACATTCAGGTTTTGGTAAATTATGGCGTTTTTAACTGTCGTAACAGCACCAAAAACCGCCATAATTCACACCGTTCTGAACCAGTATTTTAAATTTTAAATTTCAAAATTATTTGGTAAATTGTGGCGTTTTGAAACGACGTAACAGACCAAACAACCGCCACAATTTACAACGTACTGAAACAGTGTTTTTTATTTAAAATTGAAAAATGTTTTGTTTGAATGCACCTTTTCATTATATCTTTTCATGGCATCTCTTACATCTTCAGAATTTTTCTAACCATTGCCATGACTTTTGAATGGTTGCTTTCATCAATATAAATACATGTCATTTTCAGATTAAAACTGACCTCCTAGAAATTTCATAATAAAAAATCCACTCATTCTTTTCATCTTTCAGTTATTCTTCAAGTGTTCATTCAAACATATTTTTGAGAGAAACCTTTGCATAAATTTCACACATTATCATTGTTTCATCTCATTTTATTCAAGAACACTTGTATATTTCATTTGAGTGATATTTATTTCAAGGAGAAGATCAATCATTTGATTGATATACACTTCAAAGATTCATCATCAACAATTACTCAATAAAATTCAGATTTATTTAAAGACACATCTTATTTTAGGATTGTTAAAATAAGATTGTGGAGTTGTATTACCTTGTTGTCCAGGATTGTTGGAAACAAGTGAGTGTTTTGAAGAGGATTGTTCTTCATACACTTAGTTACCTATAGGTTAGATAGTAAGCATCACCATTGGTGTGATTAGGCTGTACAATAATTATAAACTATAGTGAATTCTCTTTCGTGTTGAAGGAGGAGTGGAGTACTCTCGGGCTGTGAAGGGAACCACTATAATTCTCTTGTGTCATTTTTCCTTTCCAAACTTTACTTTCAAGCACTTATCATAAAACGGAAAAATAACCAAGAACCGGTAAAAAGATCAAAGAAATTTTTAAGAACCTAATTCACCCCCCCCCCCCTCTTAGGCGCATTTACAACTTACAATTGGCATCAGAGCAGGTGATAGGTAACCTGTTCCTACTCGATTCAGATGGCTTCCGCAAACAATGATCTTGTATTCAAAGATGGTGGTAGTAGCAACAAGCCTCCTTTGTTTTCTGGTCAATACTTCGACTTCTGGAAAATCCGTATGAAGGCACATTTAGAAGCACAAGGAAGTGATATATGGGAGGCTGTTCAAAATGGTCCTTTTATTCCTACAACGGTTTTCAACGGAGTTGGTACGCCAAAACCACAAGCATCATGGGATGAGGATGATAAGAAAAAGGTTCTCTATGACAAAAAGGCAATAAATATTTTACAAAGTGCACTTGGAATGGATGAATTCTTCCGCGTCTCAACATGTACAACGGCCAAACAAATATGGGACACTCTTGTAGAAACTCACGAAGGAACCGCCGAAGTCAAAAGATCCAGATTGAATACTTTAAGTCAAGAGTACGAGTTATTCAGAATGCAACCAGGAGAATCAATCCTCGACTTACAGAAAAGATTCGTGCATTTGACAAATCACTTGAATGCACTTGGTAAGACACTAACAAATGATGAACTTAATCTTAAAATGCTTAGGTCTTTAACAAGAGAATGGCAACCCAAAGTGATGGCGATTTCCGAGAAGAAAAGTTTATCAACGATGATATCCGCTACTCTATTCGGAAAGCTTCAAGAATATGAGACGGAACTTGGACTATTGGAGAAACCTGAGAACCAAGAAAAGAAATCCAAAATCCAAGAGCATTGCCTTAAAAGTCGAATCCACAGTTGTGAAGAAAGAAGACAATCCCGAAGAGGACGAAAACTTTATGCTCCTTGTAAAAAGACTAGCAAAATACTTCAGTGCAAAAAATAATGTTGGAAACTCTAGTTTCACAAGAAGAAAGAAGTCCTCAAAGAACAAAGAAAAAGAAGCAACAACATCCAATGGAGACATTATATGCTATGAATGTGGAAAGCAAGGCCACATCAAACCGGAATGTCCCAAACTCGCAAAGAATCGTGACAACAAAGGAAAGAAGGATTACAAAAATAAAGCCTACATTGCTTGGGATGACAATGAAATAAGTTCTTCATCGGACTCCGATAGTGATCAAAGCGCAAATCTAGCATTGATGGCATCACATCATTCCGACGATGAAGACGATGAGGTTAGTAATAACTTTTTAATTTATGATAATGATGCTCAAGGAGCAATTGATGAACTTTTAAGTGAATGCAAAATTCTATATAAAACCATCTCATCTCAAAAGAAACAAATATCAATCTTGGAAGAAAATATTGAGAAAATGGTAAATAAGTTCAAAGATGAAAAAGAAGAATTAATCAAGAATTTTGCATGCACTAAATGTGAGTCACTTGCTTTTCAAATAGTTCAATTGAAAAGAGTCCTAGAAAGATATGAGAAAGGACAAATTGGATTAGAACGTGTTCTTAGTAGTCAAAAATACTCAAATAATAAAAGTGGTCTAGGTTACTCAAGATTCTCTAAACAAACTTCTAACAAGACCATTTTTGTAAAAGCTAAAGAACAAATTCCTTTAGAGAAAAGTGACAAGCCTAAAATGGTTCAACAGTATAACAAAAGGAAAAGAAATAATAAGAAGAAGTCTTATAATAAGAAGAAATCTAATCCCCCTAGATATAAAAGCAACTTTGAGCCTACTTGTTTCTATTGTGGTATTAAAGGTCATACTCCTAATGCATGTTATATTAGAAACTTTAATGTTGCTCAAGACCATTATGCGTGGGTTAAGAAAGGAACTAACTATGGTGGACCCAAAGCACATTGGGTACCAAATCAAACTTAATTTGTTTTGTAGGTTTGCTTAAGGACCACTTTAAATCTATGATGTTTTGATAAGTGGTGGTTTTAAGTTTTTGATTGAAGGCATAAACTAGCTTTCAAATCTAGCTCCAAAGTCCAAGGGTTATTTCACATATGAGGATTCCCTTAAAGAAAGAATTCTTGGCATTGGCAAAGTTGAAGCACTACCTTTCACATCCATTGAAATGTACTTTAAGTTGACAAACTAAAGCATAATCTTCCTAGTATAAATCAACTTTGTGACAAAGACTTCAAAATCATGTTTCGGAAAGGATAAATGTTTGATGAAGTCTTTCATGAGGTAAAACTCATAGGTAAAAATTATGTTTCATTTTTCAAGATTTCTTTATATATTTCAACTCTTTTCCCATCCTTTTTGCTAATGACAAAGGGGGAGAAGATGTATGTGTTTGTGTTTGTTTTTTCTCCAACAAAATGCAGCTAGCAAAGACACTCTAAATCATGAATTTAGGGGGAGCATTGATCAAGGGGGAGCTTTTTGTGTTAGTGAAACAAGATTAAAGCAATTTTTCAAAATTGGGTTGTCATCATCAAAAAGGGGGAGAATGTGAAGGCAAGATTTTCAATGGTTTTGATGAAGACAACATTATTCATTCAAGATGTTATGCTTGCTCAAAAAGAATGGATCAAGACATTGAAGTTAGCACAAAGTTTTTATTTTTTACAAGTCTTGAAGAATTCTCAAGTATAATCAAGGTATAACTCTCACTTATCAATATGGTTGCATACAAGTGTTCAAAAGTGTCTCAAGCATGCAATATATATTGATAAAATAGTTCTCAAAATAATCTTCAAAATTCACTTGCATACATGGTTCATGTGGTTGAAAATATATCATTATTTCTAGCTTTAAAAAACAAAATATTTTTATCATACATTTGAAACTTTATTTACTTTATTTAGTTATTTGTTTTTTTTTTATTTTGAACCATGTTAAATCACTTTCAAATGTAATCTATTGACTTGGGTAAATCAATAGATGTTGTATAAAATTGGTTCAAATACTTAGACAAATTTTTTAATTATTTAATTTATTTAAACATTCAGGTTTTGGTAAATTATGGCGTTTTTAACTGTCGTAACAGCACCAGAAACCGCCATAATTCACACCGTTCTGAACCAGTATTTTAAATTTTAAATTTCAAAATTATTTGGTAAATTGTGGCGTTTTGAAACGACGTAACAGACCAAACAACCGCCACAATTTACAACGTACTGAAACAGTGTTTTTTATTTAAAATTTAAAAATGTTTTGTTTGAATGCACCTTTTCATTATATCTTTTCATGGCATCTCTTACATCATTTATCTTATTAAATTCAGAATTTTTCTAACCATTGCCATGACTTTTGAATGGTTGCTTTCATCAATATAAATACATGTCATTTTCAGATTAAAACTGACCTCCTAGAAATTTCATAATAAAAAATCCACTCATTCTTTTCATCTTTCAGTTATTCTTCAAGTGTTCATTCAAACATATTTTTGAGAGAAACCTTTGCATAAATTTCACACATTATCATTGTTTCATCTCATTTTATTCAAGAACACTTGTATATTTCATTTGAGTGATATTTATTTCAAGGAGAAGATCAATCATTTGATTGATATACACTTCAAAGATTCATCATCAACAATTACTCAATAAAATTCAGATTTATTTAAAGACACATCTTATTTTAGGATTGTTAAAATAAGATTGTGGAGTTGTATTACCTTGTTGTCCAGGATTGTTGGAAACAAGTGAGTGTTTTGAAGAGGATTGTTCTTCATACACTTAGTTACCTATAGGTTAGATAGTAAGCATCACCATTGGTGTGATTAGGCTGTACAATAATTATAAACTATAGTGAATTCTCTTTCGTGTTGAAGGAGGAGTGGAGTACTCTCGGGCTGTGAAGGGAACCACTATAATTCTCTTGTGTCATTTTTCCTTTCCAAACTATACTTTCAAGCACTTATCATAAAACGGAAAAATAACCAAGAACCGGTAAAAAGATCAAAGAAATTTTTAAGAACCTAATTCACCCCCCCCCCCCCCCTCTTAGGCGCATTTACAACTTACAATTGGCATCAGAGCAGGTGATAGGTAACCTGTTCCTACTCGATTCAGATGGCTTCCGCAAACAATGATCTTGTATTCAAAGATGGTGGTAGTAGCAACAAGCCTCCTTTGTTTTCTGGTCAATACTTCGACTTCTGGAAAATCCGTATGAAGGCACATTTAGAAGCACAAGAAAGTGATATATGGGAGGCTGTTCAAAATGGTCCTTTTATTCCTACAACGGTTTTCAACGGAGTTGGTACGCCAAAACCACAAGCATCATGGGATGAGGATGATAAGAAAAAGGTTCTCTATGACAAAAAGGCAATAAATATTTTACAAAGTGCACTTGGAATGGATGAATTCTTCCGCGTCTCAACATGTACAACGGCCAAACAAATATGGGACACTCTTGTAGAAACTCACGAAGGAACCGCCGAAGTCAAAAGATCCAGATTGAATACTTTAAGTCAAGAGTACGAGTTATTCAGAATGCAACCAGGAGAATCAATCCTCGACTTACAGAAAAGATTCGTGCATTTGACAAATCACTTGAATGCACTTGGTAAGACACTAACAAATGATGAACTTAATCTTAAAATGCTTAGGTCTTTAACAAGAGAATGGCAACCCAAAGTGATGGCGATTTCCGAGAAGAAAAGTTTATCAACGATGATATCCGCTACTCTATTCGGAAAGCTTCAAGAATATGAGACGGAACTTGGACTATTGGAGAAACCTGAGAACCAAGAAAAGAAATCCAAAATCCAAGAGCATTGCCTTAAAAGTCGAATCCACAGTTGTGAAGAAAGAAGACAATCCCGAAGAGGACGAAAACTTTATGCTCCTTGTAAAAAGACTAGCAAAATACTTCAGTGCAAAAAATAATGTTGGAAACTCTAGTTTCACAAGAAGAAAGAAGTCCTCAAAGAACAAAGAAAAAGAAGCAACAACATCCAATGGAGACATTATATGCTATGAATGTGGAAAGCAAGGCCACATCAAACCGGAATGTCCCAAACTCGCAAAGAATCGTGACAACAAAGGAAAGAAGGATTACAAAAATAAAGCCTACATTGCTTGGGATGACAATGAAATAAGTTCTTCATCGGACTCCGATAGTGATCAAAGCGCAAATCTAGCATTGATGGCATCACATCATTCCGACGATGAAGACGATGAGGTTAGTAATAACTTTTCAATTTATGATAATGATGCTCAAGGAGCAATTGATGAACTTTTAAGTGAATGCAAAATTCTATATAAAACCATCTCATCTCAAAAGAAACAAATATCAATCTTGGAAGAAAATATTGAGAAAATGGTAAATAAGTTCAAAGATGAAAAAGAAGAATTAATCAAGAATTTTGCATGCACTAAATGTGAGTCACTTGCTTTTCAAATAGTTCAATTGAAAAGAGTCCTAGAAAGATATGAGAAAGGACAAATTGGATTAGAACGTGTTCTTAGTAGTCAAAAATACTCAAATAATAAAAGTGGTCTAGGTTACTCAAGATTCTCTAAACAAACTTCTAACAAGACCATTTTTGTAAAAGCTAAAGAACAAATTCCTTTAGAGAAAAGTGACAAGCCTAAAATGGTTCAACAGTATAACAAAAGGAAAAGAAATAATAAGAAGAAGTCTTATAATAAGAAGAAATCTAATCCCCCTAGATATAAAAGCAACTTTGAGCCTACTTGTTTCTATTGTGGTATTAAAGGTCATACTCCTAATGCATGTTATATTAGAAACTTTAATGTTGCTCAAGACCATTATGTGTGGGTTAAGAAAGGAATTTACTATGGTGGACCCAAAGCACATTGGGTACCAAATCAAACTTAATTTGTTTTGTAGGTTTGCTTAAGGACCACTTTAAATCTATGATGTTTTGATAAGTGGTGGTTTTAAGTTTTTGATTGAAGGCATAAACTAGCTTTCAAATCTAGCTCCAAAGTCCAAGGGTTATTTCACATATGAGGATTCCCTTAAAGAAAGAATTCTTGGCATTGGCAAAGTTGAAGCACTACCTTTCACATCCATTGAAATGTACTTTAAGTTGACAAACTAAAGCATAATCTTCCTAGTATAAATCAACTTTGTGACAAAGACTTCAAAATCATGTTTCGGAAAGGATAAATGTTTGATGAAGTCTTTCATGAGGTAAAACTCATAGGTAAAAATTATGTTTCATTTTTCAAGATTTCTTTATATATTTCAACTCTTTTCCCATCCTTTTTGCTAATGACAAAGGGGGAGAAGATGTATGTGTTTGTGTTTGTTTTTTCTCCAACAAAATGCAGCTAGCAAAGACACTCTAAATCATGAATTTAGGGGGAGGATTGATCAAGGGGGAGCTTTTTGTGTTAGTGAAACAAGATTAAAGCAATTTTTCAAAATTGGGTTGTCATCATCAAAAAGGGGGAGAATGTGAAGGCAAGATTTTCAATGGTTTTGATGAAGACAACATTATTCATTCAAGATGTTATGCTTGCTCAAAAAGAATGGATCAAGACATTGAAGTTAGCATAAAGTTTTTATTTTTTACAAGTCTTGAAGAATTCTCAAGTATAATCAAGGTATAACTCTCACTTATCAATATGGTTGCATACAAGTGTTCAAAAGTGTCTCAAGCATGCAATATATATTGATAAAATAGTTCTCAAAATAATCTTCAAAATTCACTTGCATACATGGTTCATGTGGTTGAAAATATATCATTATTTCTAGTTTTAAAAAACAAAATATTTTTATCATACATTTGAAACTTTATTTACTTTATTTAGTTATTTGTTTTTTTTTATTTTGAACCATGTTAAATCACTTTCAAATGTAATCTATTGACTTGGGTAAATCAATAGATGTTGTATAAAATTGGTTCAAATACTTAGACAAATTTTTTAATTATTTAATTTATTTAAACATTCAGGTTTTGGTAAATTATGGCGTTTTTAACTGTCGTAACAGCACCAGAAACCGCCATAATTCACACCGTTCTGAACCAGTATTTTAAATTTGAAATTTCAAAATTATTTGGTAAATTGTGGCGTTTTGAAACAACGTAACAGACCAAACAACCGCCACAATTTACAACGTACTGAAACAGTGTTTTTTATTTAAAATTGAAAAATGTTTTGTTTGAATGCACCTTTTCATTATATCTTTTCATGGCATCTCTTACATCATTTATCTTATTAAATTCAGAATTTTTCTAACCATTGCCATGACTTTTGAATGGTTGCTTTCATCAATATAAATACATGTCATTTTCAGATTAAAACTGACCTCCTAGAAATTTCATAATAAAAAATCCACTCATTCTTTTCATCTTTCAGTTATTCTTCAAGTGTTCATTCAAACATATTTTTGAGAGAAACCTTTGCATAAATTTCACACATTATCATTGTTTCATCTCATTTTATTCAAGAACACTTGTATATTTCATTTGAGTGATATTTAATTCAAGGAGAAGATCAATCATTTGATTGATATACACTTCAAAGATTCATCATCAGCAATTACTCAATAAAATTCAGATTTATTTAAAGACACATCTTATTTTAGGATTGTTAAAATAAGATTGTGGAGTTGTATTACCTTGTTGTCCAGGATTGTTGGAAACAAGTAAGTGTTTTGAAGAGGATTGTTCTTCATACACTTAGTTACCTATAGGTTAGATAGTAAGCATCACCATTGGTGTGATTAGGCTGTACAATAATTATAAACTATAGTGAATTCTCTTTCGTGTTGAAGGAGGAGTGGAGTACTCTCGGGCTGTGAAGGGAACCACTATAATTCTCTTATGTCATTTTTCCTTTCCAAACTTTACTTTCAAGCACTTATCATAAAACGGAAAAATAACCAAGAACCGGTAAAAAGATCAAAGAAATTTTTAAGAACCTAATTCACCCCCCCCCCCCTCTTAGGCGCATTTACAACTTACAATTGGCATCAGAGCAGGTGATAGGTAACCTGTTCCTACTCGATTCAGATGGCTTCCGCAAACAATGATCTTGTATTCAAAGACGGTGGTAGTAGCAACAAGCCTCCTTTGTTTTCTGGTCAATACTTCGACTTCTGGAAAATCCGTATGAAGGCACATTTAGAAGCACAAGGAAGTGATATATGGGAGGCTGTTCAAAATGGTCCTTTTATTCCTACAACGGTTTTCAACGGAGTTGGTACGCCAAAACCACAAGCATCATGGGATGAGGATGATAAGAAAAAGTTTCTCTATGACAAAAAGGCAATAAATATTTTACAAAGTGCACTTGGAATGGATGAATTCTTCCGCGTCTCAACATGTACAACGGCCAAACAAATATGGGACACTCTTGTAGAAACTCACGAAGGAACCGCCGAAGTCAAAAGATCCAGATTGAATACTTTAAGTCAAGAGTATGAGTTATTCAGAATGCAACCAAGAGAATCAATCCTCGACTTACAGAAAAGATTCGTGCATTTGACAAATCACTTGAATGCACTTGGTAAGACACTAACAAATGATGAACTTAATCTTAAAGTGCTTAGGTCTTTAACAAGAGAATGGCAACCCAAAGTGAAGGCGATTTCCGAGAAGAAAAGTTTATCAACGATGACATTCGCTACTCTATTCGGAATGCTTCAAGAATATGAGACGGAACTTGGACTATTGGAGAAACGTGAGAACCAAGAAAAGAAATCCAAGAGCGTTGCCTTAAAAGTCGAATCCACAGTTGTGAAGAAAGAAGTCAATCCCGAAGAGGACGAAAACTTTATGCTCCTTGTAAAAAGACTAGGAAAATACTTCAGTGCAAAAAATAATGTTGGAAACTCTAGTTTCACAAGAAGAAAGAAGTCCTCAAAGAACAAAGAAAAAGAAGCAACAACATCCAATGGAGACATTATATGCTATGAATGTGGAAAGCAAGGCCACATCAAACCGGAATGTCCCAAACTCGCAAAGAATCGTGACAACAAAGGAAAGAAGGATTACAAAAAGAAAGCCTACATTGCTTGGGATGACAATGAAATAAGTTCTTCATCGGACTCCGATAGTGATCAAAGCGCAAATCTAGCATTGATGGCATCACATCATTCCGACGATGAAGACGATGAGGTTAGTAATAACTTTTCAATTTATGATAATGATGCTCAAGGAGCAATTGATGAACTTTTAAGTGAATGCAAAATTCTATATAAAACCATCTCATCTCAAAAGAAACAAATATCAATCTTGGAAGAAAATATTGAGAAAATGGTAAATAAGTTCAAAGATGAAAAAGAAGAATTAATCAAGAATTTTGCATGCACTAAATGTGAGTCACTTGCTTTTCAAATAGTTCAATTGAAAAGAGTCCTAGAAAGATATAAGAAAGGACAAATTGGATTAGAACGTGTTCTTAGTAGTCAAAAATACTCAAATAATAAAAGTGGTCTAGGTTACTCAAGATTCTCTAAACAAACTTCTAACAAGACCATTTTTGTAAAAGCTAAAGAACAAATTCCTTTAGAGAAAAGTGACAAGCCTAAAATGGTTCAACAGTATAACAAAAGGAAAAGAAATAATAAGAAGAAGTCTTATAATAAGAAGAAATCTAATCCCCCTAGATATAAAAGCAACTTTGAGCCTACTTGTTTCTATTGTGGTATTAAAGGTCATACTCCTAATGCATGTTATATTAGAAACTTTAATGTTGCTCAAGACCATTATGTGTGGGTTAAGAAAGGAATTAACTATGGTGGACCCAAAGCACATTGGGTACCAAATCAAACTTAATTTGTTTTGTAGGTTTGCTTAAGGACCACTTTAAATCTATGATGTTTTGATAAGTGGTGGTTTTAAGTTTTTGATTGAAGGCATAAACTAGCTTTCAAATCTAGCTCCAAAGTCCAAGGGTTATTTCACATATGAGGATTCCCTTAAAGAAAGAATTCTTGGCATTGGCAAAGTTGAAGCACTACCTTTCACATCCATTGAAATGTACTTTAAGTTGACAAACTAAAGCATAATCTTCCTAGTATAAATCAACTTTGTGACAAAGACTTCAAAATCATGTTTCGGAAAGGATAAATGTTTGATGAAGTCTTTCATGAGGTAAAACTCATAGGTAAAAATTATGTTTCATTTTTCAAGATTTCTTTATATATTTCAACTCTTTTCCCATCCTTTTTGCTAATGACAAAGGGGGAGAAGATGTATGTGTTTGTGTTTGTTTTTTCTCCAACAAAATGCAGCTAGCAAAGACACTCTAAATCATGAATTTAGGGGGAGGATTGATCAAGGGGGAGCTTTTTGTGTTAGTGAAACAAGATTAAAGCAATTTTTCAAAATTGGGTTGTCATCATCAAAAAGGGGGAGAATGTGAAGGCAAGGTTTTCAATGGTTTTGATGAAGACAACATTATTCATTCAAGATGTTATGCTTGCTCAAAAAGAATGGATCAAGACATTGAAGTTAGCATAAAGTTTTTATTTTTTACAAGTCTTGAAGAATTCTCAAGTATAATCAAGGTATAACTCTCACTTATCAATATGGTTGCATACAAGTGTTCAAAAGTGTCTCAAGCATGCAATATATATTGATAAAATAGTTCTCAAAATAATCTTCAAAATTCACTTGCATACATGGTTCATGTGGTTGAAAATATATCATTATTTCTAGCTTTAAAAAACAAAATATTTTTATCATACATTTGAAACTTTATTTACTTTATTTAGTTATTTGTTTTTTTTTATTTTGAACCATGTTAAATCACTTTCAAATGTAATCTATTGACTTGGGTAAATCAATAGATGTTGTATAAAATTGGTTCAAATACTTAGACAAATTTTTTAATTATTTAATTTATTTAAACATTCAGGTTTTGGTAAATTATGGCGTTTTTAACTGTCGTACCAGCACCAGAAACCGCCATAATTCACACCGTTCTGAACCAGTATTTTAAATTTGAAATTTCAAAATTATTTGGTAAATTGTGGCGTTTTGAAACAACGTAACAGACCAAACAACCGCCACAATTTACAACGTACTGAAACAGTGTTTTTTATTTAAAATTGAAAAATGTTTTGTTTGAATGCACCTTTTCATTATATCTTTTCATGGCATCTCTTACATCATTTATCTTATTAAATTCAGAATTTTTCTAACCATTGCCATGACTTTTGAATGGTTGCTTTCATCAATATAAATACATGTCATTTTCAGATTAAAACTGACCTCCTAGAAATTTCATAATAAAAAATCCACTCATTCTTTTCATCTTTCAGTTATTCTTCAAGTGTTCATTCAAACATATTTTTGAGAGAAACCTTTGCATAAATTTCACACATTATCATTGTTTCATCTCATTTTATTCAAGAACACTTGTATATTTCATTTGAGTGATATTTAATTCAAGGAGAAGATCAATCATTTGATTGATATACACTTCAAAGATTCATCATCAGCAATTACTCAATAAAATTCAGATTTATTTAAAGACACATCTTATTTTAGGATTGTTAAAATAAGATTGTGGAGTTGTATTACCTTGTTGTCCAGGATTGTTGGAAACAAGTAAGTGTTTTGAAGAGGATTGTTCTTCATACACTTAGTTACCTATAGGTTAGATAGTAAGCATCACCATTGGTGTGATTAGGCTGTACAATAATTATAAACTATAGTGAATTCTCTTTCGTGTTGAAGGAGGAGTGGAGTACTCTCGGGCTGTGAAGGGAACCACTATAATTCTCTTATGTCATTTTTCCTTTCCAAACTTTACTTTCAAGCACTTATCATAAAACGGAAAAATAACCAAGAACCGGTAAAAAGATCAAAGAAATTTTTAAGAACCTAATTCACCCCCCCCCCCCCTCTTAGGCGCATTTACAACTTACAATTGGCATCAGAGCAGGTGATAGGTAACCTGTTCCTACTCGATTCAGATGGCTTCCGCAAACAATGATCTTGTATTCAAAGACGGTGGTAGTAGCAACAAGCCTCCTTTGTTTTCTGGTCAATACTTCGACTTCTGGAAAATCCGTATGAAGGCACATTTAGAAGCACAAGGAAGTGATATATGGGAGGCTGTTCAAAATGGTCCTTTTATTCCTACAACGGTTTTCAACGGAGTTGGTACGCCAAAACCACAAGCATCATGGGATGAGGATGATAAGAAAAAGTTTCTCTATGACAAAAAGGCAATAAATATTTTACAAAGTGCACTTGGAATGGATGAATTCTTCCGCGTCTCAACATGTACAACGGCCAAACAAATATGGGACACTCTTGTAGAAACTCACGAAGGAACCGCCGAAGTCAAAAGATCCAGATTGAATACTTTAAGTCAAGAGTATGAGTTATTCAGAATGCAACCAAGAGAATCAATCCTCGACTTACAGAAAAGATTCGTGCATTTGACAAATCACTTGAATGCACTTGGTAAGACACTAACAAATGATGAACTTAATCTTAAAGTGCTTAGGTCTTTAACAAGAGAATGGCAACCCAAAGTGAAGGCGATTTCCGAGAAGAAAAGTTTATCAACGATGACATTCGCTACTCTATTCGGAATGCTTCAAGAATATGAGACGGAACTTGGACTATTGGAGAAACGTGAGAACCAAGAAAAGAAATCCAAGAGCGTTGCCTTAAAAGTCGAATCCACAGTTGTGAAGAAAGAAGTCAATCCCGAAGAGGACGAAAACTTTATGCTCCTTGTAAAAAGACTAGGAAAATACTTCAGTGCAAAAAATAATGTTGGAAACTCTAGTTTCACAAGAAGAAAGAAGTCCTCAAAGAACAAAGAAAAAGAAGCAACAACATCCAATGGAGACATTATATGCTATGAATGTGGAAAGCAAGGCCACATCAAACCGGAATGTCCCAAACTCGCAAAGAATCGTGACAACAAAGGAAAGAAGGATTACAAAAAGAAAGCCTACATTGCTTGGGATGACAATGAAATAAGTTCTTCATCGGACTCCGATAGTGATCAAAGCGCAAATCTAGCATTGATGGCATCACATCATTCCGACGATGAAGACGATGAGGTTAGTAATAACTTTTCAATTTATGATAATGATGCTCAAGGAGCAATTGATGAACTTTTAAGTGAATGCAAAATTCTATATAAAACCATCTCATCTCAAAAGAAACAAATATCAATCTTGGAAGAAAATATTGAGAAAATGGTAAATAAGTTCAAAGATGAAAAAGAAGAATTAATCAAGAATTTTGCATGCACTAAATGTGAGTCACTTGCTTTTCAAATAGTTCAATTGAAAAGAGTCCTAGAAAGATATAAGAAAGGACAAATTGGATTAGAACGTGTTCTTAGTAGTCAAAAATACTCAAATAATAAAAGTGGTCTAGGTTACTCAAGATTCTCTAAACAAACTTCTAACAAGACCATTTTTGTAAAAGCTAAAGAACAAATTCCTTTAGAGAAAAGTGACAAGCCTAAAATGGTTCAACAATATAACAAAAGGAAAAGAAATAATAAGAAGAAGTCTTATAATAAGAAGAAATCTAATCCCCCTAGATATAAAAGCAACTTTGAGCCTACTTGTTTCTATTGTGGTATTAAAGGTCATACTCCTAATGCATGTTATATTAGAAACTTTAATGTTGCTCAAGACCATTATGTGTGGGTTAAGAAAGGAACTAACTATGGTGGACCCAAAGCACATTGGGTACCAAATCAAACTTAATTTGTTTTGTAGGTTTGCTTAAGGACCACTTTAAATCTATGATGTTTTGATAAGTGGTGGTTTTAAGTTTTTGATTGAAGGCATAAACTAGCTTTCAAATCTAGCTCCAAAGTCCAAGGGTTATTTCACATATGAGGATTCCCTTAAAGAAAGAATTCTTGGCATTGGCAAAGTTGAAGCACTACCTTTCACATCCATTGAAATGTACTTTAAGTTGACAAACTAAAGCATAATCTTCCTAGTATAAATCAACTTTGTGACAAAGACTTCAAAATCATGTTTCGGAAAGGATAAATGTTTGATGAAGTCTTTCATGAGGTAAAACTCATAGGTAAAAATTATGTTTCATTTTTCAAGATTTCTTTATATATTTCAACTCTTTTCCCATCCTTTTTGCTAATGACAAAGGGGGAGAAGATGTATGTGTTTGTGTTTGTTTTTTCTCCAACAAAATGCAGCTAGCAAAGACACTCTAAATCATGAATTTAGGGGGAGGATTGATCAAGGGGGAGCTTTTTGTGTTAGTGAAACAAGATTAAAGCAATTTTTCAAAATTGGGTTGTCATCATCAAAAAGGGGGAGAATGTGAAGGCAAGATTTTCAATGGTTTTGATGAAGACAACATTATTCATTCAAGATGTTATGCTTGCTCAAAAAGAATGGATCAAGACATTGAAGTTAGCATAAAGTTTTTATTTTTTACAAGTCTTGAAGAATTCTCAAGTATAATCAAGGTATAACTCTCACTTATCAATATGGTTGCATACAAGTGTTCAAAAGTGTCTCAAGCATGCAATATATATTGATAAAATAGTTCTCAAAATAATCTTCAAAATTCACTTGCATACATGGTTCATGTGGTTGAAAATATATCATTATTTCTAGCTTTAAAAAACAAAATATTTTTATCATACATTTGAAACTTTATTTACTTTATTTAGTTATTTGTTTTTTTTTATTTTGAACCATGTTAAATCACTTTCAAATGTAATCTATTGACTTGGGTAAATCAATAGATGTTGTATAAAATTGGTTCAAATACTTAGACAAATTTTTTAATTATTTAATTTATTTAAACATTCAGGTTTTGGTAAATTATGGCGTTTTTAACTGTCGTAACAGCACCAGAAACCGCCATAATTCACACCGTTCTGAACCAGTATTTTAAATTTGAAATTTCAAAATTATTTGGTAAATTGTGGCGTTTTGAAACAACGTAACAGACCAAACAACCGCCACAATTTACAACGTACTGAAACAATGTTTTTTATTTAAAATTGAAAAATGTTTTGTTTGAATGCACCTTTTCATTATATCTTTTCATGGCATCTCTTACATCATTTATCTTATTAAATTCAGAATTTTTCTAACCATTGCCATGACTTTTGAATGGTTGCTTTCATCAATATAAATACATGTCATTTTCAGATTAAAACTGACCTCCTAGAAATTTCATAATAAAAAATCCACTCATTCTTTTCATCTTTCAGTTATTCTTCAAGTGTTCATTCAAACATATTTTTGAGAGAAACCTTTGCATAAATTTCACACATTATCATTGTTTCATCTCATTTTATTCAAGAACACTTGTATATTTCATTTGAGTGATATTTATTTCAAGGAGAAGATCAATCATTTGATTGATATACACTTCAAAGATTCATCATCAGCAATTACTCAATAAAATTCAGATTTATTTAAAGACACATCTTATTTTAGGATTGTTAAAATAAGATTGTGGAGTTGTATTACCTTGTTGTCCAGGATTGTTGGAAACAAGTAAGTGTTTTGAAGAGGATTGTTCTTCATACACTTAGTTACCTATAGGTTAGATAGTAAGCATCACCATTGGTGTGATTAGGCTGTACAATAATTATAAACTATAGTGAATTCTCTTTCGTGTTGAAGGAGGAGTGGAGTACTCTCGGGCTGTGAAGGGAACCACTATAATTCTCTTATGTCATTTTTCCTTTCCAAACTTTACTTTCAAGCACTTATCATAAAACGGAAAAATAACCAAGAACCGGTAAAAAGATCAAAGAAATTTTTAAGAACCTAATTCACCCCCCCCCCCCTCTTAGGCGCATTTACAACTTACAATTGGCATCAGAGCAGGTGATAGGTAACCTGTTCCTACTCGATTCAGATGGCTTCCGCAAACAATGATCTTGTATTCAAAGACGGTGGTAGTAGCAACAAGCCTCCTTTGTTTTCTGGTCAATACTTCGACTTCTGGAAAATCCGTATGAAGGCACATTTAGAAGCACAAGGAAGTGATATATGGGAGGCTGTTCAAAATGGTCCTTTTATTCCTACAACGGTTTTCAACGGAGTTGGTACGCCAAAACCACAAGCATCATGGGATGAGGATGATAAGAAAAAGTTTCTCTATGACAAAAAGGCAATAAATATTTTACAAAGTGCACTTGGAATGGATGAATTCTTCCGCGTCTCAACATGTACAACGGCCAAACAAATATGGGACACTCTTGTAGAAACTCACGAAGGAACCGCCGAAGTCAAAAGATCCAGATTGAATACTTTAAGTCAAGAGTATGAGTTATTCAGAATGCAACCAAGAGAATCAATCCTCGACTTACAGAAAAGATTCGTGCATTTGACAAATCACTTGAATGCACTTGGTAAGACACTAACAAATGATGAACTTAATCTTAAAGTGCTTAGGTCTTTAACAAGAGAATGGCAACCCAAAGTGAAGGCGATTTCCGAGAAGAAAAGTTTATCAACGATGACATTCGCTACTCTATTCGGAATGCTTCAAGAATATGAGACGGAACTTGGACTATTGGAGAAACGTGAGAACCAAGAAAAGAAATCCAAGAGCGTTGCCTTAAAAGTCGAATCCACAGTTGTGAAGAAAGAAGTCAATCCCGAAGAGGACGAAAACTTTATGCTCCTTGTAAAAAGACTAGGAAAATACTTCAGTGCAAAAAATAATGTTGGAAACTCTAGTTTCACAAGAAGAAAGAAGTCCTCAAAGAACAAAGAAAAAGAAGCAACAACATCCAATGGAGACATTATATGCTATGAATGTGGAAAGCAAGGCCACATCAAACCGGAATGTCCCAAACTCGCAAAGAATCGTGACAACAAAGGAAAGAAGGATTACAAAAAGAAAGCCTACATTGCTTGGGATGACAATGAAATAAGTTCTTCATCGGACTCCGATAGTGATCAAAGCGCAAATCTAGCATTGATGGCATCACATCATTCCGACGATGAAGACGATGAGGTTAGTAATAACTTTTCAATTTATGATAATGATGCTCAAGGAGCAATTGATGAACTTTTAAGTGAATGCAAAATTCTATATAAAACCATCTCATCTCAAAAGAAACAAATATCAATCTTGGAAGAAAATATTGAGAAAATGGTAAATAAGTTCAAAGATGAAAAAGAAGAATTAATCAAGAATTTTGCATGCACTAAATGTGAGTCACTTGCTTTTCAAATAGTTCAATTGAAAAGAGTCCTAGAAAGATATAAGAAAGGACAAATTGGATTAGAACGTGTTCTTAGTAGTCAAAAATACTCAAATAATAAAAGTGGTCTAGGTTACTCAAGATTCTCTAAACAAACTTCTAACAAGACCATTTTTGTAAAAGCTAAAGAACAAATTCCTTTAGAGAAAAGTGACAAGCCTAAAATGGTTCAACAATATAACAAAAGGAAAAGAAATAATAAGAAGAAGTCTTATAATAAGAAGAAATCTAATCCCCCTAGATATAAAAGCAACTTTGAGCCTACTTGTTTCTATTGTGGTATTAAAGGTCATACTCCTAATGCATGTTATATTAGAAACTTTAATGTTGCTCAAGACCATTATGTGTGGGTTAAGAAAGGAACTAACTATGGTGGACCCAAAGCACATTGGGTACCAAATCAAACTTAATTTGTTTTGTAGGTTTGCTTAAGGACCACTTTAAATCTATGATGTTTTGATAAGTGGTGGTTCTAAGTTTTTGATTGAAGGCATAAACTAGCTTTCAAATCTAGCTCCAAAGTCCAAGGGTTATTTCACATATGAGGATTCCTTTAAAGAAAGAATTCTTGGCATTGGCAAAGTTGAAGCACTACCTTTCACATCCATTGAAATGTACTTTAAGTTTACAAACTAAAGCATAATCTTCCTAGTATAAATCAACTTTGTGACAAAGACTTCAAAATCATGTTTCGGAAAGGATAAATGTTTGATGAAGTCTTTCATGAGGTAAAACTCATAGGTAAAAATTATGTTTCATTTTTCAAGATTTCTTTATATATTTCAACTCTTTTCCCATCCTTTTTGCTAATGACAAAGGGGGAGAAGATGTATGTGTTTGTGTTTGTTTTTTCTCCAACAAAATGCAGCTAGCAAAGACACTCTAAATCATGAATTTAGGGGGAGCATTGATCAAGGGGAGCTTTTTGTGTTAGAGAAACAAGATTAAAGCAATTTTTCAAAATTGGGTTGTCATCATCAAAAAGGGGGAGAATGTGAAGGCAAGATTTTCAATGGTTTTGATGAAGACAACATTATTCATTCAAGATGTTATGCTTGCTCAAAAAGAATGGATCAAGACATTGAAGTTAGCACAAAGTTTTTATTTTTTACAAGTCTTGAAGAATTCTCAAGTATAATCAAGGTATAACTCTCACTTATCAATATGGTTGCATACAAGTGTTCAAAAGTATCTCAAGCATGCAATATATATTGATAAAATAGTTCTCAAAATAATCTTCAAAATTCACTTGCATACATGGTTCATGTGGTTGAAAATATATCATTATTTCTAGCTTTAAAAAACAAAATATTTTTATCATACATTTGAAACTTTATTTACTTTATTTAGTTATTTGTTTTTTTTTATATTTTGAACCATGTTAAATCACTTTCAAATGTAATCTATTGACTTGGGTAAATCAATAGATGTTGTATAAAATTGGTTCAAATACTTAGACAAATTTTTTAATTATTTAATTTATTTAAACATTCAGGTTTTGGTAAATTATGGCGTTTTTAACTGTCGTAACAGAACCAGAAACCGCCATAATTCACACCGTTCTGAACCAGTATTTTAAATTTTAAATTTCAAAATTATTTGGTAAATTGTGACGTTTTGAAACGGCGTAACAGACCAAACAACCGCCACAATTTACAACGTACTGAAACAGTGTTTTTTATTTAAAATTGAAAAATGTTTTGTTTGAATGCACCTTTTCATTATATCTTTTCATGGCATCTCTTACATCATTTATCTTATTAAATTCAGAATTTTTCTAACCATTGCCATGACTTTTGAATGGTTGCTTTCATCAATATAAATACATGTCATTTTCAGATTAAAACTGACCTCCTATAAATTTCATAATAAAAAATCCACTCATTCTTTTCATCTTTCAGTTATTCTTCAAGTGTTCATTCAAACATATTTTTGAGAGAAACCTTTGCATAAATTTCACACATTATCATTGTTTCATCTCATTTTATTCAAGAACACTTGTATATTTCATTTGAGTGATATTTATTTCAAGGAGAAGATCAATCATTTGATTGATATGCACTTCAAAGATTCATCATCAACAATTACTCAATAAAATTCAGATTTATTTAAAGACACATCTTATTTTAGGATTGTTAAAATAAGATTGTGGAGTTGTATTACCTTGTTGTCCAGGATTGTTGGAAACAAGTGAGTGTTTTGAAGAGGATTGTTCTTCATACACTTAGTTACCTATAGGTTAGATAGTAAGCATCACCATTGGTGTGATTAGGCTGTACAATAATTCTAAACTATAGTGAATTCTCTTTCGTGTTGAAGGAGGAGTGAAGTACTCTCGGGCTGTGAAGGGAACCACTATAATTCTCTTGTGTCATTTTTCCTTTCCAAACTTTACTTTCAAGCACTTATCATAAAACGAAAAAATAACCAAGAACCGGTAAAAAGATCAAAGAAATTTTTAAGAACCTAATTCACCCCCCCCCCTCTTAGGCGCATTTACAACTTACATAAAAGACTCTCTCGTTGTGTCAAACAACTTTCAGACTCTCTTGTTGAGTCAATCACCTGTTCAAGACTCTCGTGGTGAGTCAACCTTTTTAGCCTCCGTCTTGGGCTTTATACAGGACAGATAAAAGTACTCTCTTGTTGAGTCAAACCATTTCAGCCTCCATCTTGGGCTTTATACAAGATACATTCTCCTCAACGGAGTCAAAATCCCTTTTAGCCTCAATCTTGGACTTTGTACAAGACAGAAAGAACATTTTCCCCAAAAAAGTCAAACTTCCCGCCTCCTCTTAGGCTTTGTATAAAGAAAACCCCGGTTGAGTCAATCAACCTTTTAGCATCAAAGTTGTGCCTTGCTCACAACATAAAAACATCAACAACTCCTCTTTAGAGATGACAAATTCTCTCTCAGTCAAACCCTTTAGCTTCATATCTTGGGCATTGAACAAGATACAAACCCCCTTTAGCTTCACGTCTTGGGCTTTGAACAAGACACCAAAACACCTCTTTCCTCCCATAGAATAGGGGGAACTACGATCGCTCTGATTTCCCTGTTTCGGGAATACGTAGGCATAAGATTGCAAAATCTTAGCGAGCATACTGTAAGATCTTACCAATAGCCTAGACACTGTTTTTAAGCGAATAACCCTAAAGAAGAACCCCCTCTTAATAGCATCTGTAAACCAACAGTTTTGACTGTTTAATCTCAGTTTGCAAGCAGGGTTAATTGGAGACATCTATTTCCCTTCCTTAATCAGCTCAGCAGGATAAAAAAATGAATCAACTGTAGTACCAAAGCGACAGTGATTCGAAACCACAAAAATCGTGCTACACCAGGAAGAGTTGTCGTAAGAGGATTCTTCAGTTGTATCTTGCACAGTGTTTGCACTCTCAGGTGGATCTCCCCATCCAGTTGGCTGAATGTCTTCGAGCCTGATGCGAGAGCTTTCAGGAGTGGTGTATTTGACCATGAAGTCGTATTTGCCACTCGGTTGTCCCAGGGTGTCCCAAACTTCTTGGGAACTGGAGGAGTTATCTCTCTCGATGACGTTGACCTCGGGAAAGGCATAGTTAAGGAACTCTTATCCTGTAATTGTTGCAAATTCATCGTCGTACTGGATATTTTCTGAATGCCCTAAGTAATGATCCCATGATTCTGTAGGGACACATGTATTCTTTTCAATGATGCTCAGTTGATATGCATCGTTCGACTGACTCTCTTGCCCCAAGTCTTCTGGGTACGTCTGCCAGATAGGCAGGCCATCCATTGGGCCATTATAGTCGTGGTCAAAGTTGTCTTTCATTAGAGTGTCTTCCTCTAATGATTTTGGTGGACCACGACATCCTTCCGGATCATAATCTACGTATATCATTTTGACATCTGATCTCGGTATATATCTCGGACTCTGTGCGGGATAGCAAAATGGCTTAGGCACCTCTTCCTGAGACATATAACCATCCTCGTTGAGATAGGACTTCCACTCTTCATCTGTATCAGAGGAATCACCATCGTTGATGGTATGTACTTCTTGAGATACTGGGTGAAGGAAACCCCCACTGTGGAAGAAGTCCTGAATGGGATGAATACTTTCATCGTTAGTATCAGTCTGGGTACAGGTTAAAGAAAAACCGAGACCTTTCTTTGTCTTATTGTTAGTAGGAATGACAAGATGTCCCCATCCTTTTGCATTGTTATTTTTTATCACTTCGAGAGCATCTTTGTACGAGGAAATCGATGTTCCTTTTTCTGACTGGTTGTCGTTGCTCACTGAAAGTTCTTGGAACTGGGTTCCTACAACCTCTTTCGGTTCTACACAAGTGGACGACGATAAGTTACTCACGATCAAGGCTTGTTCTCCACAAACTGTGACTAGTTGGTTATTCTTGATAAACTTCAGCTTCTGGTGAAGTGTCGAGGTGACGGCCCCAGCCTCGTGTATCCAAGGTCTTCCTAACAAACAGCTGTATGCTGCCCTGATGTCCATGACCTGGAAAGTGACTAGGAATATGTGAGGACCAATTGTTATGGGAAGGTCGACTTTGCCGATAACTGTTTTTCAGGATCTGTCAAATGCTTTGACGATGACCTCACTGCCTCTCATCGGAGATCCCTTAAATGATAGTCGCATTAGAGTGGACTTCGGCATAACATTCAGAGCTGATCCGGTGTCTACCAGTATGCTGGCTAAAGCATCATCCTGGCAGTTGACTGTAATATTGAGCGCCATGTTTTGACTTTTGCCTTCTTCCGGAAGTTCCTCATCACTAAACCCCAAGTTGTTGCAGGAAGTGATGTTGGAGATGATGTTGTCGAATTGTCCTATTGACACATCTTGTCCCACATAGGCCTGCTCTAAGACTTCCTGTAGAGCCTCTCTGTGGGCCTCAGAACTGAGTAAAAGAGATAATATAGAGATTTTTGAAGGAGTTTGCAACAGTTGATCTACAATGTTGTATTCACTCTTTTGGATGAGCTTCAGCATCTCATCGTCGTTTTTTGAAAGGTCGGGATCACTGGACTGACTGACTGGTTGATCAGGAACTTCTGTTTGGGGTTCCTTTTCTCTAGTAGGTTCTCCAACTCCTCGGTTGAAGATTTGACCGCTACGTGTCACTCGACTGATGTCTGCAATATTCACGACGGAGGGTAATGGAGTTTCCTTTCCATTCTCAATTGTTGTTGCACCGTATTTGTAAGGGATAGCCTTGGTTGATTCATACGGCAGAGGTCCTGGCAGATAGATAACTACAGGAGCCTTTTGATTTTTTTGACCATCATAGCTGGCCTCGATTGGTTCGAGGTTGAGAATCCTTCCACTATCAAGAGGAATTCTTGATTCATGGACTTGAGGGATTATGGCGCACACATCTTTGGCGACTTCTCATTTAGGGATTAAGACAACATCTTTGCCTCAATTAGGATGATAGTTTGACATTGAACCAGAGCTTGACCATGGTTGAATCTCTTCGTGGTCCAACTAATCCTGAAGGGCTGCTCGCACGAGGTAGCATCCTTGATTATTCTCTGAGCAAATTCTACAGCGCTCGTAGTTGTGTGGTGGCACCTGGCCATGTCGGCTCTGTATGCAATGTAACCTCACTAGATCTGTCTCCATTGATCGAACATCCTGATTTTGATGCCTAGTAGGGTTCCCGTTAATCATACTGACTTGTTGTGTGTCTTTATCTAGATAGATCAGAAGCCACCAGTGGTTTAATAAGTGTTGCAGTGTCCTCTGAACGAGTGCATATCCTTGGTCACTCTCACGACACAGTTTACAGTTCTGATAGTCGTGCGAAGTCAGAAAACCGAGTTGGACTTGCTTAGCGTGTAATTCCACCAAGCTGGTATTCATCAAGCGAATATCAAAGATTTGAATCATATTCACTTGATAATGACTTCTGTCGCGGTAATCCTGAATCCATCCAAGATCCATCTGATGCTGGAGGGCCTCTTATAGAAAAGAATATCCCTGATTGTTTACCGAGCAAGTCAGACAGGAATCGTAATCGTGTCGTGGCAGATTATGATGTTGGCTTTCCCTTGAGTGCATTGCCACCAAGTTGACATTCATCGCACGGATGTCGTGGTTTTGAATGACGTTGGAATTCATATAAGTCATGTTGACTTCACGAATTTGGTGATCTTGGATCCATCCGAGATCCATCTGTTCCTGTTGAGCTGATTGCACCATAGAACATCCTTGATTGTTTTTAGGGCAGATATCACACTGGTGATAGTTATGAGATTGTACATGCTCGTATCCGCTCTATTTGCAATGCATCTTGACCAGGTTGGTTCCCAATAAGAGTACATCAAGAATTTGATAGTTGTGCTTAGACTCTTCTTCTATCAAATTTACCGCAGCTTTCTCGTGTTGAGGCAGCGGGTTCGTCTGAACATTTGGATTTGTATCCTTGAAGGATAAGACCCCGCTCCTAACAAGCTTCTGCACTTTAGATTTGAAGCTGAGACAGTTTTCTATGTTATGCCCTGGTCCTCCTTGATGGTAAGGGCAAGTTTGATCCGCTTTGAACCAAAAAGGAGGATTCTCCAGTATTGTAAGAGGAGACCTGGTTTGGACGTGCCCCTTAACTAGTAGTAGTGGAAACAGTTCCGCATTCAACATTGGTATAGGGTCAAACCCTGGCGGTCGCGTTGTTGTATTGAGGACGAGCCTGCTGAAAAGGTTGGTGTGTCCTTTGCTGATATTATTGTTGATTCGGTTGGCTCTGAGCAACCTGAGGTTGATACATTGGAACAGGCGCAAGGTTGATTGCATGAGTTACAGCTGCTACTGGTTGGTACCATCGCCTTTGCTTTCCGAGAGAGATATTACCAAAAGCTTGCTCTTTATTCATAGGGAAAGTACTGCCGTATCTTTTGGTACTGCTTGATGATCCAGCGTCCTTAACTAAACGTCCTTCTCAGACTGTTTCGTCAAGAAGAACTCCCATGCCCACCATCTCTGTGAAGTCACTGGGCGCACTGGCAACCATTCTGTCGTAGTAAAATGAGCTCAAGGTTTTCAAGAAGATCTTTGTCATCTATTTTTCCTCAAGAGGTGGACAAATCTGGGCGACAATTTCACGCCATCTCTGAGCATATTCCTTGAAGGTTTCCTTATCCTTCTGCGACATGGCTCTGAGTTAATCTCTGTCCAGTGCCATGTCTAGGTTATACTTATATTTTTGAACAAAGGCAGCACCAAGATCCCTGAAAGTAATTATCTTAGTGCGGTTTAAACCCATGTACCATTTGAGTGCGGCACCGGTTAAACTATCTTGGAAATAGTGGATCAGTAGCTGTTGGTTCTTTGTCTGAGTTGACATCCTCCGAGCGTACATCACCAAATAACTTTGAGGGCAAGAGTTGTCCTTGTATTTCTCAAATTCAGGCACCTTGAATTTGTGCGGAACTTTCACATTGGGGACCAAACAAAGGTCTGCGGCGTCCTTTTCGAATAGATCCTGGCCGCGAATGGCTTGCAGTTCCTTCTGCATCTCCAGGAATTGTTCCTGGAACTCATTCATTCTGTCATACATACTTTTGTTTCCAACAGAAGGTATCTGTGGAATCTGTCATTCCGGGACAGTGTGTACCACGTGTGGTGGTATAGTCATTATAGTAGTGACTCTTGGTGCTTCCCTCTCCTGAAGTTTGTAACCTTCAGGAGTTGCTGTCATGCCCCTTGCATCTTCGTTTTCCTGAAGTTTGAAACCTTCAGGCCCAGCGGTTCCTACTGCAGTTTCCAGATCTTCCATGATCGGCGGAATATATTTTTCTGGGATATAGTTGAGTGGCATGCCCCAGGGACGATCTTTAGGCATGTTATACTGAGGATCATAATTTTCCACTATGGGCGTAGATGTGATCTTTGAGATCACAGTCCTTTATTGTTGCATCTGAGCTGTTGCCAGAGCTTGTATGTCATTATGAAGTTTCCTCAGATCTTCTTTCAGAGCGTCGAGTTCTTCTCTCAACTCTCTGTTCTCTTCCTCGAGATCATCCATTTTCTTTTGTTGGCTGGCCCGAGTATTGTACGAATGAGACAGTTTGACTCTAGAATCGAGACACAAACGTGAGATTCGTAGGTAAGAAGAATGCTTATGTGAGAATGATGAATGATATGCAATGATTATATTAATAATTTTTTTGTTTAATCAAAAGAAACTTCGACAATTGGATTGCAAATATCATACAGTAGGGAAACCCTGTTTTATTGAATTCAAAGATTACGGAAATGGAAATATAGTAATTTACAAAGTGCTGTAAAAGGAAAAGTCTAAACTTATGGATCCTGAGTCCTAGGTGTTGGTTCTGGTACTTTCCTCTTCTTTGACAGGGGCTCTTTAGCCGTTGTCGGGTTGTCATTCCTTTGCCAAGTGAAAGGAGCGAGCAAATTCCTTTGGTCTTCTTGATTTTCTACAGCATGTTGCTCTAAAATCTCGATCAGAGTGTCTTTTTCTTTTAGCAGTTGCTATATTTTGTTGCACTCCACATTGAGAATGCGGTACTTGTTCTTCCAAGACTTCTTCTCCTGTTGAACTTTGTTGAGAGTAACCTGAAGCTTTTTCGTATCAGACATAAAATAAAGGATAAATTCCTTTAACGGAAGAAATCCTTGATGAGGGTAAGGCATCCTTAGCTTGAGAGCTCTAGTTTGTACCCAGTGGAGATAAGGTTCCACAGAGACACAGTCCGGTTTTCCTAAAGACTCTCTTCCTTTCTTCTAAAATGTTTCTAGGCATGCACTATTTCTGTCTTTAGTACCCTATCATTTTCTCCTTCCTTGAAGAAAAGACCTTCCAGATGAACATTATGTGGGACATGTCTCATCGGGTATCCAAATTGACGACGAACCAAAACTGGATGATAGTTGATTCCTCCTTTAATTCCTATGAGGGGTACATTAGGGAAATTTCCACAACGGTCAATGATTCTTATTTCGTCATAGATTTGATTGTACCAATCGATGTCAGAGTTGGTAAGAAACATGATTCTCTGTGACCAATGTAAAGTACTCTTATGATCCCAAAATGCAGCAGACTTGGGTAAGTGGGAAATGAACCATTTGTATAGCAAGGGTACATAGCATGTGATCATTCCTCCGCTATACAAATTCCTTAAGTGTACAGAATGATAAGCATCTGCGAGCAAGGTCTGTACAGGGTTTCTAATCAGAAAAATCTTAATGGCATTGATGTCAATGAAGTCATCAATGTTGGGAAACAGAAATAACCTGTAGGTGAGAAAAATAAGGACGCTCTTGAAAGCAGTCACATTCCCTATACTAGAAAAGTACATAGCCTTCTTTATCAAAAACTTGGCTGGTGAACCTTGGATTCCACCCTTAGTGGTCATGTGAGTCCTGACTTCCGACTCGTCCAAATAGATTGCTCTTGCAATGGTCTGATCCTTTGGAATTTCTTCCAGTCCAGAAAAGGGAGCTTGGTCAGTGATGAGTAAATCAGTCAGGTGAGAGTACTCCTCCAGCGTTGGTGTAAGTTGATAATTCGGGAACGTAAAACAGTGATAGACGGGATCGTAAAACTGAATTAGAGTAGACAGTATTCCTTCAATTACATGGACCCTTAACAGAGACAATAGTCCTCCGTACTTAGCTCTGAAAGCATCAGGGTTGGTGATCATCCTTGCCAACCCTCTCAAATCCTCTAGTTTTGGAACCTTGAAGGTGTACTTGTGAGTCTTCTTTCTACCGAAATCCATAATGCAATCTTTCTTTTTGACATTTGCAATCATTGTCTTAGCTTAGTTTGAAAAGGAGAGACTAGAAGAGAAAATTTTTCTTTGTTTAAAGTCTTTTAATGAAATGAATGCATGAATGCAGCACACAAAAACATAGAAAAAACATGGGGTCAAAGGTTCGGTGTCATGAAGTCATGGCTCTACCCATCCCCAAAGGTTGTACTAGTGATTTTTTGTACCTGTCCTCACAATCATTGACCCCCCTTGGGATAACAACAGCAAGTTGGTTTACCCGAGCGAGCTGATGTATCTTAGAGTAATCTCAAATGAGGGTAGTATCGCGTGACAACTATTTCCGATAGCTTCCGCACTACAAAATAGTAACATGGTTTTAGCCTACTAAATCCTCAGTTTCATAGAATACCACAATCGAACAATCTGCTTTCAACAACCGAAGTCCTATAGGCATTGAATCCGCAAAGGGTCTCTCCACTGATTCGATGGTCGACCGGGATCTCTTATTTGGGAGTCACTCCCTGTAAGATTACCCGTCTAGTGCCATCACTTATCTTAGGTGTCACTCAAACTTTCCAGATGCGGCATCACCCGCAGTCCCATTAGCAGAAAAAAAACACGGATATCAATTAGGAAAAGCGATATATATATTTATTCCTAAAACTAACATCCTAGACCTCTTAAAAGTTATAATCCTAGTCCTATACAGACAATGACTTCCCCAGCAGAGTCGCCATCTTACTGTAGCGAGCGATTTTTGTCGGTGACGCGACCACCTTATCGCTGGGTTTTCCTCACCGCAATGAGGAGGGGGTGCTACTTTCTGATTTCTTATTTATCCCGTGAAGCTGGAAGGGAAAGGGAAGCTATCTAAAACTAACCTTGCACGTGAATGTTTAACTGAACAAACGCTTTTAAAGAGATTCGAGGAGTCGGGGTCAGGTTATACGATGGGGAGTTGTCAATTACCCATCCTATATATGGTTATCCACTGGATATTAGCTTTAGGTTTCGCTTTGTAATTGATGGTGTTTATCCGTTAATGGATTGGGAAAGTTTCTTGGGAAATATGAGTGAGTGAGTGAGTTTTTGTTGATGTTTGGGTTATTCCCGATGTTTTTGGTAAGGTACTAGACCTACATTTTGATTGGTATGAAGGTACTGGACCTAGAGTTTTTGTTTGGTATGCTCGCTAAGATTTTGCAATCTTATGCCGACGTATTCCCGTTTAAATGAAACAGGGAAATCAGAGCAATCGTAGTTCCTCCTATTCTAAGGGAGGAAAAATATGTTTTGGTGTCTTGTTCAAAGCCCAAGATTGAAGCTAAAAGGGTATTTGTGTCTTGTTCAAAGCCCAAGATTGAAGCTAAAAGGTTTGACTGAGAGAGAACTTGTCATCTCTAAAGAGGGATTGGACTTCCTCTGGGGGAATTGTTGATTTTTGTGTGCCTTGATCAAAGCCCAAGGTTGAAGCTAAGAGGTTGATTGGCTCCACTAGGGAAGTCCTTATACAAAGCCTAAGAGGAGGCTGGAAATGACCAACTCAACAAGAGAGTGTTTATGTGTCTTATACAAAGCCCAAGATTGAGGCAAAAAAGAGACAGACTCTTTGAAGATATCATTATACAAAGCCTAAGAGGAGGCTATAAGTTTGACTTTTCCAGGGGAAAGTGTTTTATCTGTCTTGTACAAAATCCAAAATTGAGGCTAAAAAGGTTTTGACTCCATTGGGGAGGTTTGTATGTGTCTTGTACAAAGCCCAAGACTGAGGCTGAAATGGGAAATTTAACTGACTCGGGTGAGGATATTTTTATGTGTCTTGTACAAAGCCCAAGATTGAGGCTAAAATGAGTTTGACTCTGCGGGAGAGTATTATCTGTCTTGCACAAAGCCCAAGACGGGGGCTGAAAAGAGTTTTGACTCTGCTTGGGAAATCATTCCTCAAAGCCTAAAATAAGGCTGGGAGGAAATGACTTCGTAGGGGAAGATGTGTGTCCCAGGCTAAAGAGAAAGTTTTGGAAGATTTATGTCTTGTACAAAGCCCAAGATTGAAGCTAAAAGGGTTTACTCAACAAGAGAGTGCTAAAAGGTGATTGACTCAACAAGAGAGTCTGAAAAGTTGATCGACTCAACAAGAGTGTCTGAAAAGTGATTGACTCAACAAGAGAGTCTAAAAAGTTGGTGGACTCAACAAGAGAGTCTAAAAATGTTATCTCCACTGGGGAGAATCATTTGTACAAAGCCCAAGAGGAGGCTAGCTTTGCTGAGGAAGAATCATTATACAAAGCCTAAGAGGAGGCTAGCTTTCTGCTAAGGATTAGTGAGATCCCTAGGTAGGTCCAAGTGGGGAAATCAACTTTTGCTGAGGTTTACAGAAGAGTTAAGATATCAGACACCCTGAGGTTCTGATTTGGGATAGTGTTATTAAAAGCCTTTTGACCTTGGCTGGGGATTTAATCGGTTGATCAAGGTTTCTCCTACGTTCATAGGGAACTTGATAATGTCTTTGAGACTCAAGGGAATTTAGACTATCCAAGTCTACTGGTGTTGAAGAGTTTTATCTTTTGTATGATGCCTAAAAGAAGGCGGGTGTTAAGGGATGAGAATCAACCCTAAATAGGTCTGTGATTTGACACTGGAAAGACTGCTCTAGCAAAGGATGACTAATTTCTGTCTTATACCTTTAAGAGGTCTCAGGGTCCTTGTATTAAGCCCAAGAGAAAGCATGAGAACTTCTAAGAAGCCGAAGGGTCCTTGTACAAACCCCAAGAGGAGGCGGGATGCTTTTAGGAAGCCTATGGGTCCCAAACCAAGAAAAGTTCAAGAAATGCTATTCACAGAGAATAGATCATTTAGTGAAAGTTCTGAGGTTTGAAGAAACTCAAGAGATGATATTCATCGAGAATATATCAACTCCGGGGAGTAGAATTTCTTTGACAATTTCTAGGGGTGACAGTCTGAGAAAAGGTTCACCGAGAATACTGCCTTTCGCTTTGTTCCATATTGTTTAAGCCCAAGAGAAGGCAAGACTGTATCTGGAAATCCTATGGGGATCTAGTTTTGACTGTATTTAAAGAGTGACCAACATGGCTTTACCTAGTTCTAGACCTAGTTGTCGGGGAAAACTTTAAATAGCTATACTAGTATATATACAGTTGATATATGACAAGTATTTTAAAAGGTATGAAAGAAGACTAACCATGTGCAGCTTCCCATAATACAGTTATATATATGAAAGCGAGTAAATGAAAGCCGTTAAAACTTACAGGTGAGCAAGCTTCCATGTTGTGTTGTTAGTTGTTCAAAGAAATTAAAGAAAGTTTTGATAACAACATGTATATTTACATCTAAATCAAAAGGAAAATTTTTTTGAAAAAATTGTCGGGGCTTATACTCAAGGAGAGGCCCAAGGTTAAACAATGATTGCACCGTTGTTTTGAAAATGTACAGAGGGACTTATACAATGTGTGAGGCCCAAAATTATTTTATTTACAAAGTGGTTTGGGTCTTACACTCTATTAGAGGCCCAAAGGATGTTTTAAAAAAGAAATGGGACTTACAACACGAGGGTAGGCCCAGATGATCTTTTTATTTTGAAATGGCGATCACGTCGAGATTTTTCTTTTAACACAGAGGGACTTATACAACATCTGAGGCCCAAAATGGTTTTGGTTAAAAGGGGATTAGGTCTTACACTCTATTAGAGGCCCATGAGTGTTTGAAAAAGATATGATGAGGGTGAAATCAATCAAAACCCTAATTTTGTTTAAAAATGGAATTAATTTTGTTTAAAAATTAATAAAAATTATTGAAAACATGTGAAAAATGAGTGGTGATCTTGGATCAATGTTTCAAAAATTATGTTTTTATCCACAAAATGATTGAAAACCATTTAAGTTCGGAAATTCAAGAGAAAGAAAATTTTTAAAATGTTAAAAAACAAATAAAAATTAATTCTTTTCAAAAATATCAAATATATAAAATAAATAATATTTTTGGGGAATTTTTGTAAAATAAAATATTTTAACATTTTTGTGAATTATTAAAAAAAGAATCAACTCAAAATCATTAAAATTCATAGAGAAATTAATTTTTGAATCCATTAAATAAAATCACAAAAATTCAAATATTCAAATATTTGAAAAAGGGCGCCAAGAACATCTTGGTTTTGCCCAGATTTGCATTTTCTCATCAATCTCACTGAATACTTGATGGAATCATACAATCCACATATCAATCTGCTCGTTTTCAACTCAAGATCATGTCTATGGTCTTCAATTTCATTTATTTTAAGCATGGAATAAGAAATCAAATTGAAACCTCAAGAACCCAAATTTCTACATGAAGGCTAAGAAATTCCATACACGATTAATACAAAGTAATTAATTGAGGGGAAACACTCCATACATGATTATGAACATATAACAACATTATTGTGCGAGGAAATATGCATGAATCATGAGATGACCAAGTTGAGGCTTACCTCTTGCAGCTGGTGATCAAGTTTGGTGTTGGAGGTGTTGCAGCTTGGTTCCAATGATATGGACAGCTTCCCTACACCATATGGAGTGTGTTTGAATGCTTGGAGTGGATTGAATTCAGCTGGAACTTGATTTGGCACCTCAATTGCAAATTTTTCAAAGGCTTGTGCAGATGGCTGGTGATTTTGAGAACCTGATGTTCCAGATGTGATTTTGTGTTATGGATCACTTCTATATGTTATATGTGAGTTGTGTGAGCCATTGGTTTGGTTGGAATTGCTCTCAAACTCAAAACCCGATAGTGACTTGCTTTAGAAGGCAAAATTGGAGTGAAAGATGTGATTCTGAGGAAAGCATCAGTTTGGGTGCTTTGGTGTACTCAAACTGAGCACAAATGAGCTCTATTTATAGTAGAGCAAGTTTGTTTTGCAAGCAATAGTGAATGGCAACTGGTACAGGTCTGTGGCCAATGTGGATCAAATGGAATCTCAAGTCTCCTCTAGCCATTGACTTGAGGTTAGAGCACAGGCCTATGGTTCTTTGATTCAAGGATAAGGCTTGACTGAAGTGTTCATCTTTGCTCTGATACATGCCACCTCTAAGCATCCATTGAATGCTCCAAAACAAAATTGGAGTCTTGGCACCTTTTTAGCTCTTTTAGGTTTGGCATGCTACTTGTAGATTTGGGGACTTTGGAGGCTGATAGATCAGTGCTTGTCCCTTGTCTGTTCCCCCTTGAGGTGTGCAGATGGATAACTATGCTTTTTGTTGTACAATTTGATCAAATCGAGCCCTTATGCACAAATCTGCCTTGCCAGGACAGTTTACAGCAAGGCATGTTGCAGCTGTCATAACTCCCAGCTCAGGTGGAGTTTGAGGGAGTTCTTGGACATTTTGGAAAGCTGATATATCCTATTTAAATATAATGTCTACCTTTGGTTTTGAACCAACTTGAATTACAATGAAAAATGCCTCTACATTTGGGAAAAAATAAGGCATATTCTGACTTAGTGAAAATTTCACTAAGTGTTGGAAAAATGTCGTTTTCATGTTTTTTGTGATTTTGATCACTCCATAACTTGAAATCCATGAGGAATTGCAATGAGATGTAGTTGAAGCTTTTAAAGTATGCCATGAGAGCTACAGATCCATCTTTGGACCATCCAAAATGGTTGCTTGAATCTCAAGTTATGGTCCTTGGAAGTTGGTACCCTAGCCACTTTGTTCCATAACTTAGAAATTTTCTAAGTTTTTTATGGTTACCCCTTTTACAAGTTAACTCACTTTCTTTGGTTTTTTTTATAAATGATGATTCAAATCACATATTAACATTGTTTTAGGGTCAAGGAACCAAAATTGTGGAAAATCCTAAAAAGGCAAACTTGATTTTGTGCACAGTTGACTTTTTATCGGATGGAATCCAAACTGTGCGATCCTTGGTGAAATCAAGTCCTTGACCTAAATCAAACCTAATGGGTATATTCCATAGGCGTTGTAGGGTGTATTGAATCATGTCCCAAGGTTTGGGAGCATGTCTGGGTCAAAAGTCAAAGGTACAGTTGACTTTTTCCTCGAAACCCTAATTGTGGTCCTGATGAAATTGAAACTTGTGGATCAAGCTTCTTGGATCAATCCATTGTTTTAAATGGATAAATGTAGTGTATTGGAGACCCTTAAATCATGTTTTGAGTTCTTGGCTCAGGTTTTGTCCCAAAAGTCAACTTAGGGGTGAATTAGGTCAAGAAACCCTAATTCCTGATTTTTTTATAAATGCTTCCCCTGAGGTTAAATTGACTTGATGATTGGGTCCATGAGGTCCCTTGGAGTATCTTAAGTTGTGCTTTGAAGCAATGGCTCATGCCCGGAGGAAAATTTCCATCTGGAGGCCTCAGTCGACCAAAACCCTAGTTTGGTGACACTGGCGATCTTAAGGCTTAATCCACTTGGAATGCTGCAACCTTGTGCTTGATTCTTGATGTGGGAGTCCTTTTGATCCTTTGTAGGTGTTTGAGAGGCTAGACAAGTTGAAGATCATGTCATTCCTTGATTGATTCTTTGCCTACGTGTCCTGAGAGAGCCCAAACCCTGATTATTGATTGTAGTGAATGCTCAATAATCCTTAAGGAGATTGATGAGGTATGAAGGTACATCCATATTATGATGATGATTTGCACAATGATGGGAAATCTTGGTGGTTAAAATTTGGGGTATGACAGTATCCTTATAGTACAATGAGGAATTCAGAGATCCGTAGTTCATGGAACCAGGGAAAAGAATGGGGGAGGTGGCTCGCCAAGATTTCGCAATCTTGTGCCTATGTATCCTCATAATGCAATGAGGAATTTAGAGCCTACGTAGTTCGGAGAACTAGGACAGAGAAAGAAAGGAAAATGGTGTCAAAACCAAAAGCGAAAGGCAAAGAAATGGTGTCGAAACCAAGAGAGAGAAGTGAGAGGTATGAATAAGAAAAGGGGCAAGGAGTATGAGCAAGGGTATTGTAATCGAGACTCGGTGTTTGACTCGTTGGGAAAGGAAATTAATCACTCTACTAGGGATAAAAGGAAAAAGGTCTTAACCCTGGCTGGGGAAAAGAAAAGGGAGCATAACTTGGTATATTAACTGACAGGCAGTTGTTAACCAAGAAAGAGCATTTGACTCCACTGGGGAGAAGGACAACAACTAGTTTCGGGAAGAGGAGAATTAGTCTTGTTGGGGATAAAAAGAATTGGTCTCTTAACTGACAGACAGTGGTTAACCAAGAAAAAAGGTTGACTCTACCGGGGAAGGGAAGAGTAAGAAATTGGTGTTTAACCACCGGATGGTGATTAACCAAAGAAATGGGTGTTTGAACCAAGGGAAGGTGTTAACCCAAAAAGGAGACTCGGTGTGCTAACAAATGGATTGTGGTTAACCGAAGAAAATAAGATTTTGGTCTTTTAACTGACAAGCAGTGGTTAACCAAGAAAAAGGGTGTTTTAACCAAAAGGTGATTAACCCAACAAAGGTTCGGTATGTTAATAGACGGACTGTGATTAACCGAAGAAAAAGGGATTGGTTTGTCTTTTAACTGACATGCAGTGGTTAACCAACGAAAAGGAGATGAGAACCAAGAAAAGGTTGCTAACTTCGCAAGGGATTCAATATGTTAACAGACGGACTATGATTAACCAAAGGAAAGAAAAGATACGACTTAGTTGGGGAAGAAGAAAAATTGGTGTTTTAACCGACGGACGGTGATCAACCAAAGGAACGGGTGTTGAACCAAGAGAAGGTTGTTTACCCAAAGAAAGAGGAAGATTGGTTTTAACAGATAGACTGTGATCAACCAAAAGAATGGGTGATGAACAAAGAGAAGGTTATTAACCCAAAGAAGAAGAGAGATTCGGGGCAAGAAAGAGTGACCGAGGATCGACTCAAGAGACACTACAGTCTGAGGATAGAGACGACTACTTTAGGCACAAGGTCATTCATCCCCTACCAAAAATAGTCAGAATGGGGGTAGGAATTCTCCATTCTCATTCCTTCTCTAGTACTTAGAGCGTAGTACGGAGATTGAAACTGACAGAGTAACAACGTAATTTGTATAGTGCTCCGATTTGTTGTGCAGACGTCCGGCTCAGCAGGGGACCAAGAGAGAAAAGATCTAAGAAGATCCTAAAGAAGGGAGCAGGGAACAATTAACTAATCAAAACGAGGTTTCGATCAATCAATCAAAGGGAAGGAAAGTGCCAATAATCTTTCAAGCGAGTCGAAAGATCGTCAAAGCAAGTGTGCAGAATAATGTTGAACAAGATTAAATTTGCTCAAAAAAGAACAAATATAATGCATCAAATTGAAATTGCAAAACATTAATAAGAACAAGCTAGCATGCATTACTAAGCATAATCATGCTAACACATAAACAAGAATGTACAAAAAGTGCTTTAAACATGTGATAAAATTGCAAAATAATTAAGGAATATCATGCAATTAATCAAGCAAGAGTCATTTCAAGTAGGTACTGACCTAAAACAGTGGCATTGACATGAATACAAGTAAGCATGGGAAAGCACACAAGAAAACTATGCAAAATAGTCCCAAACAGCAAGATTTTTGCAAACGTTGTCAGGTGTAATCTATTAACATCATGAGGTTAATCGATTACACAGTGCCAACATTGTGTTCTGAGGCACAGGCAAAGGTGTAATCGATTAACTTACTGGTGTTAATCGACAACCACTGTAAAAACAGCAAAAATAGAATTTCGAAAAGAACTTTTCAGAATCACTTATCGCATACAATTGCAATGGATCATAGCATAGAATTAGAGGCAAAATTAATGTCAATTCAAAGCAATTGAAAGCTAATCGAATCAAACATGCAAGGCAGGTATTCAAGTAGTAAAGCATCAATTAGGAACTACATTGCGAAAACGCGAAATCGATCGAAAATGATAAATTAAGCAAGATTCACCAACCTACAAGGCTGAGATTTGCCTTGGTAATTGTTGTAATCAAAATGTGATGAAGAGAAGCTTAAAAAACCAGAAAATACAAAGATCTCTAGTAATCCGTAGTGAGAAAATCGAAGATAATGCGATAATTGCTTCGAATCCAAATTTGCACCAAAACTACTTCAATGATCAACTTTTAAAGCTTGAATTGAAGTAAATAATGATGTTTCTGCAAAATTCAGAAGTGAAATGAAGAGGAATGTATGTCTAGCTCAAAGAATAGCAAGCTTTAATGCAAAGCTTACTAAGCTTTAATGGTGGAATAAGCTCTAGTGAGGTTTATGGAAGAAGATGATGATTGAGAGAAAGTGTGCTGCAGAAAATTCAGAGAATGAGAGTGAAATTTCAGAGCAAAAATGAGAGAATGATTAAGGGTCCCTGGCATCAAGGTGAAGGTTTGCTTATATAGAGAATATGCTTGGAGTGAGTGGAGGTTTGGAACTTGGTTTGGAGGTAGTTAAATGAGGTTTGGCATTTGGTTTGGAGTTAGTTAGATCCAACTCACTGAGTTGGGGTCTAACTCAGTTAGTTATTGGTTAACTCAGTTGGAGAATCCCAATGCAACTCAATTGATCAAGTGGTTCAAATGATTGGAAATGAGGGTGTTAGGTGAGCATTAATGATAATGAGGTAGTGTAGCAATTATAGTTGATATTTTCACATGTCTAGAACCTTCCACAAGATGCTAGAATGATGTAGACTAAAGGAGAAGAGTGGTAGATGTTGCAATGCTTTGAAACTGCTAAAAATCCGCAAAACTTGTAGGTGTAATCAATTAAATATATTATGTTAAACGATTAACACAGGCAAAGTTTCACTTTTTTGCCTGAAATGAAGTGTCTTGGCCGTGGTTCCATGCTTCGACCCCTTGCTTTGATAAATAGGCATAGAAATCCTTCTGTTTAGCCTGCATTGACACTATGATGACTCTGTGGGGATATGATCATAACCTCGAGATTCTGTGGAGATTTGAATATATACCTGGAGTGAATCCACAAATAAAAAAAATGTTGATGTGTATGCTAGGAATGCAAATGCACATGCTTATGCAAAACGGTAAAAAAGGGAGATCAAATTTTGGGTTACGACAATGATGTCGGCAAGATTTTAACTTGAACGATCCAAATTTTTTGCAAAATATAACTCTAAGGTGTAGATATTTCTCATTGTGAGAAAATAACCGCTTTACAAAAACTGAATTTGTGCCTTAAATAAATTCTAAAAAACTTGGATGGTGAAAACTGAATTCAAATAACTTATTTATAGAGTTACAATTTGTACAGGGGTTCCCAAAACGTGCAAGAGGTAGTGGAGAAAGTGTTGGAAGCTTCAATTGCCAAGTCTGAAAACCTGTCTTATTTTTCTGAACTGTAGAACCATGACAGGCGTCATGGTCATGACGCCTTGGTCGTCATGTGTCTTGGAGGGATGACGGGCGTAATCTAGATGACGACCTACCCATCATCTAATTGGCGCTAAAATTCTTCTTATTTTGTTTTCTAGTGGTGACGGTCTAAGGGCGCCACATCATGACAGTCGTCATTCTTGCAGGCAAGGCGTCATGACAGTCCCGAATTGCATTTTTGCTTCGGTTTTTGCGGTTTCGCACCATTTCTTTGCACGAACACTCCTGCAACCAAAATAACTTAAATAGAGACCAACTACAAACATAAAACTATAAAAAAGGAAAGGAAAAAGACTATAAATGGCATGTGAATCAAGTCGGAAACACGATACTTTTTCGAGTTATCAAACTCCTCTACACTTGAACCCTTGCTTTTCCTCACGCAAGTAAGCTAGCATATTGATCAATGAAATGCAGCATCATAGTATAAAGACATAAGGAAAACAAAGCATTGAATTTACTCATACACAACTGATGAAAATTGGTTTGGCTAGAATTGACTCGATAGGTACTAATGTTGACATTAAGGATATCGTGACAACACAAACCATTCTCATGGTCACAAGTCTCCCTCCTCTGTATACTAGTACCAACCATGCTATTGAACTAAAGTCTAGCTTCCCTATTTGTTTCATCCTCTTTCATTTGGGACAATCACATTAAGGCCCTTTATCTTTCACACATCATGGTAGGCGGTCTGTTAGTTATTATGATCAAAACATCTCATTAGATTTTCACAAATTTTCTTTCTTTTTCAAAGATGCATTGTTTATTTTAATGGTTCAACCTCTTCTTTTAGGATAAATGACCGAGTGAGTGTCACCTAACTTAGTAAATGTAGTTTTTTTTCCTTTTTATTCATTTTTTTAGCAATGGATCATTCACTTATTATTTGTCGACCGACCAACTTAGTGAATGACTACAGATGGTACCTGGCTGGATATAAAAACTACTTTAGGACTACTACCAAATAGGAGATTAAGACTAAAATTCAACGGGGATTTAAATTAACATGCATAATTAGGAGGCTTGAGGTCTTAGAACAATACCAATTTTGTCGGATATTCCCAAGTCTCCTCATCATAACGTCTCCTCTTTTCAAAGCCTATATACTTTTAAATCATGCCAATCTTCCTAAGTCTTTCAAAAAATATTTGATATGGCTAAAGAAATCAAGAAATTCAATAACAAGCAGAGAACCACACATAAAAGACTCGACAACACATGCAATGACTCAATATACACTACGCTACAAAATAAAAATAGCTACAAAATAAAAAGCAGTAATTACATAAAATAAACTAAGAAAGCAAACTAAAACAGAATAGAAACAATAATTAAATGAAAGCAGTAAACACCTTCCGTACACTAACTGACATTGTCCCCAATGTCAAGAAATAAGAGCAATAGAGGGAGGTAGAACCTGGTCAGAAGAAAATCAATACCAGCCATGGCCTCAGCCTCGGTCTAGTCCTTAGTGGGGTTCGTGCGAAGGAGACGAAATCATACCCATGTCGTGCAGATTATAAAGAATATCTCCAAGCATGTCATCATGTACATGCTCCTGCTGAAAAGCCATGTGTTCCCTATTATCCATCTCTCACATCATATCGTGCATTTTCTCGGTCAAGGTCTGTATCATATTCTGACAATGAACTTGAGTAGCCCTCATAGCACACATATGCTCCATCATGTCGGTCTGCTGCTGCTTGGTGTAGAGTGAATGGTCGAGCTCAAAATCACCATTGTTGCGATCCTGAACATCATACCTCAGGTTGACGATATCATACCTAAAGGCATTATAATCATACTCTGTAGCCGACTGGTGCCAAGATGATGAACCTCCAAAAGTTTCAGTATAATACGGTGTGGTGTGTGCAGGTGAATAATGGGTCTGGGGGGAATATGGTGGCGGGGAAGTGGGGTGCTGGGGAGATGGGGTGCGACTATGGTGTGTAAATGTCGGGGAGTGTCTGTCTCTCTGCTCTAAATCGTCATCAGTATCATCATCCACTCTAGTGTCCATAGGGATGGCCTCGGCATCTTCGCCAACCGCTAAATCGTAAAGCAAATTGCCTGCAACTTGCACATCAGTGCGTGCTGGGCATGAAAGAATGACACTCCTGAAAACTTTGTTATTAATTAATAAGTAGTACCTACCCTCCCTTTTATGTTTAATACACCTCTATTCCAGGTAGGAATGTAAGTCCAGGGTTGTGCTACCAGGGATAGGTACTGAAGTCGCTAACTCATCCTCTCAGTGCAAGGCATAATCAATGGAGATAATTAGTCCTCCAATGGCGATAGCGCCCCTCTTAGTGTTCAAGACTGAACGCATATGGGACAACATAAAAGCATCAGAGTGAACCTGAAACACACAGTGAATGAAAAACAACTCGTTTAAGTTGACAATACTATTGTTTTCTCTCCCAAAAATAGTGTGTGCTAAAATTTATCTCAAATAACACATGGCCGAATTATGGATATGGGAAGACTTTCTCCCTTCCATATTAGTGTTATAATCCCTTCACAACCTCTCCCAAAAATATTCGAACTCAGCAAACCAAGATCTCATCTAAGGGACCTCGCAAGGGATATCGACAGCGTGTGGTAAATGCAACAGATTAGCCAGCTGATTCTGATCAAACGAATAATCCCTATTAAACAAGTGAAATTAGACTGTCACTGCTATAAATAATGCTTATAACTTCACATCGAAAGAGGTGTAACCTCGGCTACTAAGCCGACGTAACGAAGGGTGACATAAAAAGTTGCCATTTGACAGCTCAGTTAATGAAAACCTGAGGGTAAATTTAAATGATCATGGGTTCGAACCCCAACATTAGCATTTCTATTTTTTAGACAAACAATGCCTCATACCGCTCGGTTTATTTAAAAACCGAGGGGTTAGATAGTTTATTTATTTTTTAAATAAAACTAATTACATTGTTTACACAGAATATTAATAAATTAATTTATTTACAAACTACATTGTTTACACAAAATATTACATTTTTCACACAGAATCTTAAAGTAAAAATGTTGTTCTTCATCATCATCACTGTCGCTGAAGAACAACTATTGGATATCTAGGAGAAGAAAAAATATTGGGGATCCTCGTTTCATAGATCAAATGCAATATATTCTCCATGACTTGAATTCATTTGTTTCTGATATAAAAAATAAAATAAAGGTTAGCTAAATAAAATAAATATTCAGTTATATGATTATTTAAGAACACAAACCTTGAATCCATAATACTGCCTCAGTTCCTTTTTAAGTGTCACTTTCTGTTTTTTTACACATACCAAGAAAGCTAATAAATATTGTTACTTTTCATACAATAATTTTCCTTTGACCTCTAATAGCCCTAATTATTTATTACATTTATTTTACTTTTTCTCTCTCTATAATAATTATCTAGGGATAATTTTGACAAAAATGTATTTAATACTACCTTAAAATTTGCAAGTGACAATTAAAAAGAAAGAAAAAATTATCCAAAAAATGACACTTAAAAAGGAACGGAAGGAGTAATTTTCTGCACTTGCAATCCATCATATAAATCTTTGGAAAAGTAAATACACTCTTACCAGCCACATATTAAATAAACCTAACTTTTTTTTCTGCTCTTGCAATCTATCATGGCGCTCTAACTAAACATAGAGTTTCATAACAACGTTTCTTGCAGATTCACTACTATCTAATTTAAATATTCATAATGTTTTTATAATGAGGGTTTTAGGTTTCACGAGGATCACTAATGACATTGTCTTGAGCATTGATAATCATTAAATGGACGATGAAGAAACAAAAAAAAACACGTTAATATGTTACCTCAGTTATTACTCAAAATCGAGGTGAAAAATCTTTTTTTTTATATATATATTTACATTGTTTACAAAGAATATTAAAACAAATCACTTAAACAAATCAAGAGTTTGACAATGGATTCTTGGAGAACAACCTAAAGGAGTTATCAGTTCCAAACAAGGGAAATTTTTTTTATTTACATTGTTTTCAGATTTTTGAGAAGTTATCTGTTCCTACCAAGATAATTTTTTTTGTACTTGCAATCCATCCCAGATTATATTAAGCAAATGTTTTCATTGGCAAATGCTTTCACATGAAGAAAAACATGAAAGAGAAATGGATGCGTATGTTTAGTAATAAATTTCCCAATGTTGTCAACCAAGGAAAACAATAGATTTCTCAATGTTTTCTTTGATTGAAAACATAGGAATGTTATTACATAACTACAACAACAACATCAACACCATAATGTGAGATAGATTGCAAGGGAAGGAAAAATGTTTTGTTCAACACAGAAGAACATTGAATATTTGTTTTGTCTTGCAATCAATACCAAAGAATTATGCTTAGGGCGCCTTCATATTAGTAAGGATTAGGGTAAAATAAGTTTAATGAGTGCTTTTATAGTAAAATATGATTATTTTATGCCCTGGTTAAATAGAAAATCGAAGGGTTAGAATATTTTGTTTACACTTATAAATAAATAAAATCATAATTTGCGATAGCTGGGAATTGAAACTTATACTGAGTTGTTTTATCACCTTGGTTTTATGAAAACCGAGGGAATTTATGTTTTTTTTCTTTTTAAAATAATAAAAAAACAGCGCGCCTTGGCTTTATACCTCCATTTTCTATTGTTCGAGGTGAAAGCTTCGTCATGAAAAGTGTTATTTGTTGTAGTGAGTCTCGTTCAAGCCTCGGCTTGCGGGATGAGTGACATATGAATAAGAACTTAAAAATTATAAAGTCAGTCTCTCATGAGTGGGATGTCTTAAAGCAACAAAATTATCCTAGCCTAACATAGTCATCATTCAATGAACACTATCATATAAACCTAATGTACGTAAGAAAATGTCGTCGGTGTGATTAGACGTTGGTACAATTAAGTGTGAAGCTCTCTCTAGTACGTTCCTTCCTTTAAAATGATGTTCATGTAATCCATCTGTCTCCTTGGAGGCATTTTGAAGTAGAAAATGAAGTGAAAGTGAGTGAGGTTCGAATTTTGGAATTTTTAGAAGGGTGGAAGATTGAGTTTTGAATGGAGAATGTGGAAGTGGATGGAATGGGGATAACATAAGTGGTTTCAGATTTTGATTTGGTGGAGAAATGAGGGAGATATGGTAGATTGAAGTTTAGAGTTTTATGGAGTTTATGGAAATGTTGTGAGGAAAACGGAGATGGAAAAAGTAAAAGGAAAGTGTCGGAAAGATAGAACATAACGTGTGTTTTAAAAAGGAGGAAGAAAATTTTGGTGGAAGTTGGAAGGAAAATGAAATGGATTAATGGAATAAAGATGATTGGGATAAGTAATGAGGCAAATACTCAGATTCTTCCTTGAAAACACCTCTTTTAACATCGTGACGGGCGTCAGGAGGATGAAGCCTTGGGCATCAACGTTGGAAGGAATTAGTTTTTCAAGAATTAAAATCAGCCAAATGCAACGTTAACAGCTTGACGGGTGTCATCATGGTGACGACCTGCCCGTCATCTATCTTGGAAGGCTTGACGTCCGTCAGCTAGCTAATAGGTAACCCGACATGCTACTAAAATAATGCTTCTTCATTAATTTTTAGGAAATAGACTTGGTAGTTCCTTTAAGTGCCTTTAAGGCACTTTGAGAGCATAAGAGGAATATTTTTCTCACATAATGGTTCATCGAATGTCGGTTTCTTTCAACTGGGTCTACCAATTACTAAAGGGAATTAAAACGAAACAAAAACTAGGAACCCATGGGTTTCCTCCCATACAGTGCTTCATTTTATGTTGGTAACTAGACTCTGTTTAACCAGCCCTCAAGATAGACTCAACATCAAGATACAACCTTGATCAAGAACATTTACTGATGGGTGGTAATGTTTCAAGCTTTGCCCATTAACTATGAACTTTCTTGTGGATTCACTCCAGACCTCCACATCACCAGACTCATTAACTCTCGTTGCCTCAAACGGTCCCAACCATCGGGACTGTAACTTTCCAAGGAATACTTTTACCCTAAAGTTAAATAATAGAACCAACTCGCCCTCATTGAAGTTCCTCATAGAGATTCACTTATCATGCCATTTTTTAGTTGTCTCTTTATAAATCAAGTCATTTTCATAAGAATCTAATCGCAAGCCCTTAAGCTCGTGCAAGTTTAACATCCTCCTTCTACCAGCAACTGTATGATCCATATTAAGGGCTTTAATTTCCCAATATGCTTTATGCTCTAATTCTACAGGGAGATGGCAGGATTTTCCATAAACGAGCTTAAAGGGAGTAATTCCAATAGGAGTTTTATAGGTCGTTCTATAGGCCTAAAGTGTGTTGCTCAGTTTAGTCGACCAAACCTTCCGAGAGGTGGAAACCCTTTTTCTAATATCCTTTTAATCTCACGATTTGAGATTTCCACCTATCCGTTTATCCGTAGATGGTAAGGGGTCGCTACTCGGTGTTTAACTCCATACTTGGTTAAGATGTTTTCAACGCATTTTGAAATGAAATGCGAGCCACCATCATTGATAACTAATCTAGGGGTTCTGAACCTCGAGAATATGACATTTGGTCACAACTTGTGCATCATTAGTCAGAGAGGCAATAACCTTGATCCACTTAGACACGTAGTCCACAACAACAAGTGTGTATTTATTCCCATTTGAAGCTCGAAACAGTCCCATGAAAACTATACCCCATACATAACAAAATCTCAACTTAAAGGATATGCTTCTGAAGCATCTCATCCCTTCGTAAAATGTTTCCAGTGCGCTGGTACCGGTCACACTCAGTGGTAAAGATATGCACGTCTCTAAAGATAGTATGCCAATAAAGGCCATAATGAAGGATCTTGGCGGTAGTCTTAGAAATGCTCATATTTCATCCATAGGGCGATGAGTGACAATGGGTCATGACACTCTCAATCTCATCATCAGGTACGCATTGGTGAAAGATACTTTTGACGTCTCTTTTGAACAAGAGAGGGTCATCCCAGTTGTACTGTTCGAAGTCATGAAAGAATCACTTATTTTGCTAGTAGGTAAAATCATGAGGTAAAACACCAAAAACAAGGTAGTTGATGTAATCAATGAACCAAGGCACCGATGATTTTGCTACAACAGCAGCTTCCTCAGGTGTTTTCATAAAACCAGAGTTGTCCACCTCCAAGAAATCAATGATATGGGCATAATGAGGGGCCTTAGCTCTGACAAAGGTTACCAGCCTTTCATATGGAAAGTTACCATTAATAGGAACATCATCACTCTCAACATCATAAATCCTTGATAGGTGATCTACCACTACATTTTATGTTCCTTTCTTGTCCCAGATCTCCATATAGAACTCCTGCAGCAGTAGGATCCACCAAACCAGTCTCGGCTTTGCATCCTTTTTAGCAGATACCGATGGGCAACATGATCGATGTAAACAATAATTTTTCAATCCTACAAGGTAAGACTGAAATTCATCAACAGTGAACACAATTGCCAAAAGTTCTTTTTCTGTAGTATGATAATTAATTTGAGCCTCATCCAACATTTTTCTATCATAATTGATAACATATAATGTTTCATCTATACAATATCCTAGAACACACCTACTGCATAATCACATGCATCGCACATAATCTCGAAAGGTTCATTCCAATTAAGAGGCTGCTTAATAGGTGCAGATATTAGAGTGCTCTTTATTAATTTAAAGGACTCGTGACAACGTTCATCAAAGATGAACTATGTGTCCCTCATCAGCAAGCCAGTAAGAGGTTTGGTTATCTTTAAGAAGTCCTTAATGAATCTCCGATAAAAACGAGCGTGTCCAAGGAAGCTCCGGACTTCTCTAACAATCTTTGGAGGTTGCAAAATTTTGATAACCTTGATTTTTGCTCTATCAACCTCAATACCTCTAGCGGACACTGAGTGTTCGGAAATAATTCCCTCCTTAACCATGAAGTGTCACTTCTCCATGGTCAATACAAGATTCACCTTAACACAACTCTCTAAAGCCTTATCTAGATTCACTAAACAATTATCAAAACTAGATCCACACACAGAGAAATTGTCCATACTGACTTCCATTATGTCCTCAATAAAATCAGCAAAGACTTCCATCATGCATCTTTGAAAAGTGGCAGGAGCATTACATAGCCCAACCAACATTCTCTGGTAAGCAAAAGTCCCATAAGGGCAAGTAAAGGTAGACATTTTCTGATCACTTAGGTGTATTGGGATCAGGAAAAATCCTTAATCCATCCAAGTAGCAAAAATGTGAGTGCCTATCTAGGAGCTCTAACACCTAGTCAATAAAAGGGAGAAGAATTGATCCTTCCTAGTGGCTTTGTTTAATTTTCTGTAATCTATACACGTCCTCCAACCAGTCACCATGTGTGTAACTAAAGAAATGCCTCTCTCATGAAGGTGTGAAAAACACAAGAAATGGGGGTTTGAATTGGGTTTTTAAAATAAAACTATTTTCTAAAAATAATCCCCTTTACAAACAAACTTCACTTCTTGATAATAAAGCAAGAAAACTTGAAAAGAAAGAACAAAGTATGTTTATACTAGTTCACTTGAGAAATCCTCAAGTTAGTCTAGTCCACCCGCCAAGGTGATTTTGCCTCTCTCAAGCGAGGACTTAATCCAGTATAACCAAACTGAGTACAACTGCACTAGCAAACTGCTGGTGACTAACAACAACCTCTAAGACACACTAGTCCTAGACTTCTTAAGAATTCTGACCTATCTGGTCCCTTAAGGAATACAATGCATAAGCCAATCTGCAAGTGACTAACAACACTAAAACACATTGTCTTAGTCTTCCTAAAAATTCTGACCTACCCGGTCCTTTAGGGAACACAAACAACTGTTTGTTACAAAGGTTTGTTTACAATAATGATGCTTCTACACAAGCTGATGAGTAAACAGATTTTAAGAACAATATTGACTTAGGAATGATATTAACAATAGAGCGTATGAACAGTGAAAATTGTGGTAACCATTCTTGAAGTCTTCACGCCTTTATATAGCCATATATAATATGACCGTTGAAGGATATTTCTGACATTTAAGAATTATGGCTGCTTGAAGGATCGTGGGGGACAAATAGTACATTTGTGTTCGTCCTATCCGGAGTGGAGCAGTGTGTCCTTGTAATGTTGTACTTGTTGTACCATGTTGCTTAGTCTTCTCAACATCCAGCCTTCAGAGGCTTCTGAGAGCATGAGTTAGAAGAAGGAAAAACGTAACTTGGGTCTTAAGAGCTTCAAGTCTTCAGAGTCTGCAGAGCTACATCTTCAGAGTCTTCATCACTTGGTCTTCAGAACCCGTTGTCTTCACAATCATAAGTCTTCAACATCTGGACTTGTCCATCAGAACTTCTGTCTTCAGATCTTCAGAACTTGTTTTCTTAAGTCTTCAGCATCTGGACTTGTCCATCAGAACTTCTGTCTTCAGATCTTGAGAACTTGTTTTCTTAAGTCTTCAACATCTAGACTTTTCCATCAGAACTTCTATCTTCATATCTTCAGAACTTGTTTTCTTAAGTCATTGTATCAGAGTCATGCAACTTTAGAGTCTTCTGAAGTAAATGCTACCATTCAGCAGAACAATATGTAGCGCAGAGGCGGAACAATTCTCTTCTAATAACTTAGCCACGCTATTTATCAGAAGCAGAACCTGTTTGTTAAATTCTCAAAATAATAAACATTAGAATACCAAAATTGTTCATACAAACATACTTGTTTGTTATCATCAAAACTCAGAGGTATTATTGCAGAACCAAACCTTGTTCTAACAATCTCCCCCTATTTTATGATGATAAAACTATGTATTTTGATGACACAATTTTGTACATAACATACAAAGTAATCGAAATAAGAAGGTTCGGGGATACTTATCCTTAAGATGAGAATCTCCCCTTGAATCTTAGACTGGATGAAGATCAAATATCCTGACTCGTGAACCTTCTGGGTGAACTCCCCCTGGTTGCAATAGGTCAGATATTGAAATCTTTAGAGTCTTGATTCAGTTTCTAGATTTCAATTTGTACCAATTGAGATCTTGAAATATCAGAGTCAAACACATTGGATGCCAAAAATATTCAGATTCCATATCTCCTGAAAGAGAAAACAAGAAAACAAATCTAACAGAAACAGAAGTTTATTGGTTAGAATGTAAGCAGCTTGTTTTTCAGAATTTGATTATGTGAATCAAAATATTACGTTCATATTATATTTCTCCCCCTTTTTGTCATAATCAAAAAGATAGAAATTTCATTAATATTAAAAAGATCAAATCAAGATTAAAACAAGACAGGATCCTAATGTTCAGAGAAAACATGAAGGAGAAAAGCCTAAGTGCCTAAGTTCCTAGGTTCAGAAGCTGAAGGATTTGTGGTCAGCTTGTTCATAATCTGTTGAAGCATGTGCTGAAGATAGTTGTTAACAACTTTCTGCTCAACAAAGCTTTCCTTGAAGATCTTCTATTCCTCTTTCATAGTCTGATGATCCTCTTTGATCTTGTCAATTACACGTTCCATACGCACAAAGACAGGTTTAGAAGTGTTGAAAGTTTTAGCTCTTTCTGCCAGTTCCTTTTCTGCAGCTAGCTTAGCTTCGGCTTCCTTCTTTTCTTGCAACCTCTTTTCAGCTTTTTGAACGAAATAACTCTTTGTCTGAACAGAGAGGTCTTGAAGCTTCTGAAATTCCTCAGCCGTCCACTGATTGAACATGTCTCATAAAGCACCCAAATTAGAGGGGTCTTCACTAGAATTTGATTCATCAAGTGTCTTGAACCTTGTAACCACATTGTCCTAAAAAATAGACATTGCTTCATCTAGGTTGAGATGGAGGTCAGAGGTTTGATTTTCAGTTAAGGGTTGAGCATCTTCAACAGAGTCATCAAGAATGATGATATCATTGTTTCGAGAAGATTCAGGATTATCAATTATGGGTTTTGGAAAAGGTTGTGGAGTAGTAAATGAAATTGGTAAAGGTGTGGTGGTTGTTTGTGGATGTTCAGTGAGAATTTATTCAGTGATTTGAATAGTTGGAGATGGTGGAACAGATGTGACAAGTGTTGGTTGGATAAAAATGGTGGAAATTGGTTGAGATGAGGTAATTTCAAGCCTTGGTGGAGTCAACTATAATAATGGAGGTGAAGTAGTGATTATTTCAGAAACGGGTATTGGATAGGTGGTGACAACAGTAGAGAATATTGGTGGATGAGTGTATAAACATGGTTGGGTTGATGAGATGGGAAGAGATGAAGACAATTTTCTGTCAATAGAAGCAGATGCAGTGTCAGAGGACGAGTCAAAGGACTTACTTTGTTCTGAAGTAGATGTAGATGCCATCTCCATCTTCTTTGCTGATGGTCTGTCATCATCGTCACTTTTCTTTTTTTTGCCTTTCCCCTTTTTCTGAATAATTTCAGGGAGAGTATCCGGTAGATTTTCCAGATCAATCTATGCATCTAATGATTCCTCCTTTTCATATTCAGCAAAATATTTTGCTAGTTGTTCTGGATTATAGTCATTTGAAAAAGGTGGAAATCTAGAGATTTGAAATCGAACAAATTTAAGGTCAAACTGATTTGGAATAGCAGGTCGACGAGTAATCTTTGTAAGAAGCTTCATATTCTTTAAGTTATTTTCCTAAAAAGGCTGTCCAGAATATTTGTCTAGTTCCTTAGTGAACCCAACAACCAATAAATCTTCAAATAAGCCTAACTCAATGAAAATATCAGACAATAGTCTGCCATAAGGAATATGATTTCCCTTCTTGGTGGAACCAGTTCTTGAGTTAAATATAGTTCTCTCAAAAAGTTGAGCAAAATGTAAGGGAGATGTATTTTCTTTCCTTTTGTAGCGAGCGATTTTGGACGTGGTTCTTAAGCACTGTCGCTCTTTTGGGGTACTACAGGTCGATTCATTTTTTATCCTATTGAAGCTGATGAAGGAAGGGAAATAGATGTCTCCAACTAACCCTGCTTGCATACTGAGTTTAAACAGCGGTCTGTTAGGTTACGAATGCTATATGGTAATGGGGCCTCTTTCTTCTTACTTGGTTCAGAGTGAAAAATACTGGGACTGTTCATGGGTAGGATGTTAGGACTGATGCTTTTCGGTTGATGGGTGAAGGTATGGGATTTTGGGTTTTTTATTAGTGTGCTCGCTAAGATTTTTCTTTCAATCTTATGCCTACGTATTCCCGTTTACCGAAATAGGGAAATCAGAGCGATCGTAGTTCCTCCTATTCTATGGGAGAAAATGGTGTTTTGGTGTCTTGTTCAAAGCCCAAGACGTGAAGCTAAAAGTGATTTGTATCTTGTTCAAAGCCCAAGATGTGAAGCTGAAGAGTCTATTTGTATCTTGTTCAAAGCCCAAGATATGAAGCTAAAGGGTTTTGACTTTAGAGCGAACTTGTCATCTCTAAAGTGGTCTGTTTGTCAGGGGTGACTGATTATAAAGGAGAGTTACTTTAACTGGGATATGCGAATCCAGCAATGCCATAATTTCCTTTATAGGGGATTTTTAACCTGGAGGGGAAGACTTTAACTCAGTTTAGAGCAATGCCATCTTTCCTTAGGAATTTCTCATGCTAAAAGAGGGACAATGGCGTGGATGTAAATAATCCAGAGGCTTGCCGCTTACAGTAATTAGATGGAGGGAAAAGAGTTGTTGATATTTTTATACTGTGAACGAGGCACATATTTTGATGCTAAAATGTTGATTGTCTCAACCGGGGTTTTCCTTAGACAAAGCCTAAGAGGAGGCTAAAAGGTTGCTTTTTTCGGGGAAAATGTTCTTTCTGTCTTGTACAAAGCCCAAGATTGAGGCTAAAAGGGTTTGACTCAACAAGAGAGTCTGTTGGTGTGTCTTGTACGAAGCCCAAGACGGAGGCCAGAGGTTTTATACTCAACATGAGAGTGATTTGTGTCTTGTACAAAGCCCAAGACAGAGGCTGAAGAGGGTTGACTCCACAAGAGAGTCTTTTATACTCAACGAGTGTTTTTGTATCTCATACGAAGCCCGAGATAGAGGCAAAAGGAGGTTTTGACTCAACAAGAGAGTCTTTTTGTATCTCGTACGAAGCCTGAGATAGAGGCTAAAGGTTGTTTGACCCAAGAGGATCTTTTATACTCAACAAGAGAATGATTTTGTGTCTCGTACGAAGCCCGAGATGGAGGCTAAAGGATGGCTGTTTCAGTTGAGTGATAGGTCCAGTATGTTGGTTAAAAGAGAAAATCAGTTCTTATAAAGAGACTGATTAAAAGTAAGGCTATGCTTTGGGATTTGATCAGAGGATCAGGGTTATTTCCTGTTCTTTAAGGAAATGGGAAATCCAAAGGGGTGTTGAGACTGTCCAAGTCTGCGGGGGTTTTCCCTATTTTTGAAAGGGACTTGAGAATGCCTTTGAGACTTAAGGAAATTAGACTGTCCAAGTCTAGAGTTTTATCTTTTGTACTATGCTTAGAGAAACAGTAGTGGTAGGATCTAGACTCTTTGAAAGACTGTTCTATTAAGATGACTAATTTCTGTTCCTATACCTTTAGGAGGTCGTCGGGACAATTTGTACGAAGCCCAGGAGGAGGCTGGAAACTTTTAAGAAGCCGAGGGACAATTTATACGAAGCCCAAGAGGAGGCTCTCTTCCCAAAGGAAGAATCCTTATACGAAGCCTAATAGGAGGCTGTGAATGCTTTTAAGAACGCGTTGGGTCCTTGTACAACGCCCAAGAGGAGGCGGGGATGCTTTTAGGAAGCCTATGGGTCCCCAAACCCCGAGAAGTTCAAGACATGCCATTCACCGAGAATGGATCAAGCCAGGAAAGTCCGAGAATTTGGAAGAAACTCAAGAGATTCCATTCATAGAGAAAAGATCATCTCTGGGGAGTAGAGTTTCTTTGACAACTTCTAAAGGTGACAGTCTGAGAAAGGGTTCAAAAAGAATCTGCCTTTCATATCTCTATATTGTTTAACCCCAAGAGGAGGGAAGACTGTATCTGGTAATCCTATGGGGATCTAGTTTAGTCTATTTAAGAGTGATCAACAGGGCTTAGTGCTAGACGTAGTTGTCGGGGAAACTCTAAATATCTATGCTAGTATTACACAGTTGATATGAGTTTATGAAAGAAGACTTACAGTGAAACATCCCCGCAGTACAGTTATATACATATGAAAGTGGTGAATGAAAACGGGTAAACACTTACTCGGTTGTAGAGCTTCCATGTTGTATTGTTAGTTGTTCAACAAAGAAAGCTTTGATAAAAATATTTTATACAAAATCAAAGGAGAAAGTGCCTTGAAAATATGTTGGGGCTTACAGCTCAAGAAGAGGCCCAAGGTTTTATCAGTGATTGCACTATGGTTTTGAATTTGTAGAGGGACTTATACAAGTGACTGAGGCCCAGGAAAGGTTTTTTGTACAAAGGGATGGGTCTTACACTCTTTCAAGAGGCCCAAGTGTTTAAGGAAAAAGGATGAGGCTTATAACACGAGGGTAGACCCAGATGATTTGTTTACTGGCGATCATGCCGAGGTTTTCTTTTAACACAGAGGGACTTATACAATGTCTGAGGCCCAAAATTGTTTTGGTTAAAAGGGGATTGGGTCTTACACTCTATTAGAGGCCCGAAAGATTTATTTTTGTACAAGTGGTGGGGCTTACAGCTCAAGGAGAGGCCCAGGGTTTGTTTTTGTTTGAAATGGCGATCGCGCCGAGACTTTTGGAAACGCAGTGGGTCTTATACAATAAGTGAGGCCCAAAAAATAGGTTTTCAAAGGGGGTTGGGTCTTACACTCTAATAGAGGCCCAAAAGTGTTTGAAAAAGTTTGATGAGGGTTGAATTAATCAAAAACCCTAATTTGTTTTCAAAATGCATTTTAATTGAATAATAAATTCAATTAAAATGATCAAAAATTGTTTAACATGTGGAAAACAAATTGTGATCTTGGATTAATGTTTCAAAAATCATGTTTTGACCTACAAAATGATTAGAAGTCATTAAAATTTAAAAAATCAAGAGGAAAAAAATATTTTTAATGTCAAAAACAATTAAAATATTAATTCTTTGCAAAAATATCAATTATATGAAATAAATAATATTTTTGGGATTTTTTGGTAAAATAAAATATTTTAACATTTTTGTGAATTATTAAAAAAATAATCAACTCAAAATCATTAAAACTCAGAGAGAAGTTAATTTTTGAATCAATTAAATAAAATCACAAAATTCAAATATTCAAACTTTCAAAAAATGGCGCCAAGAACAAGGGCAAGAACACGCGCCACCCTCTGTTTCTGCATATTTGCGTTTTCTATCCAATCTCACTGAATACTTGATTATATCATGCAATCTACATATCAATCTACTCGTTTTAACCTCACGATCATGTTTATGGTCTTTAATTTCATTTATTTTTAACATGGAATAAGAAATCAAAGAGAAACCTCAAGAACCCTAATTTCTGCATGAAGGTTCAGAAATTCTACACACGATTCAAACAATGCAATTGATTAAGGAAAAACATTCCATGCATGATTATGAACATATGGCCAAATTATTGTGCAGCAAAAATTGCATGGATCATAGAGTTAGAAGAACTCATGCTTACCTCTTGCAGCTGGTGATCGTGTTTTGTGTTAGAGGTGTTACAGCTAGGTTCCAATGATCTGGATAGCTTCCCTAGGTGCCATGGAGTGTGTCTGGATGCTTGGAATGGATTGAAATGATCTGGAACTTGAGATGGTACCCCAACTGCAAATCTGCCAAGAACTTGAGCAACTGGCTGGTGATTTTGTGAAATCAGTGTTCCAGATGTTGTTTAAGTGTTTGGATCACTTCTATATGATGTATGTGAGGTGTGTGAGTGATTGGTTTGACTGGAAAAGCTCTCAAACTCAAAACCCGATAGTGACTTGCCTTAGAAGGCAAAATTGGAGTGAAAGAAGAGATTTGAGGAAAGCATCTGTTTGATGGCTTTAGTGTACTCAAACTGATCACAAATGAGCTCTATTTATAGTAGAGCAAGTTTGTTTTGGGATCAATAGTGAATGGCAACTGCAGCAGAGGTTTGGCTAATGTTGGCAAATGAGAATCCAAGTCTCCTCTAGCCATTGACTAGAGGTTAGGGCACAGAGCTGTGGTTCCCTAACTGTTGGATCATTCTTGACTGAATTCAGTTGAAGGAAGCTCAGTCCATGCCACCTTGGTGCATCCATTAAATGCTTCAATCCAAAATTGGAGTCTTGTCCCTCTTTTAGGGATTTTTAGGTTTAGCATGCTACTTTTGGTTCCAAGGACTTTGGAGGCTTGGCTCAGTGTTTGCCCCTTTTAGATTTGATCCTCAGATGTGTCCAAGATGATGACAAGGCTTGGAATTATCTGATTTTTCCAAATCGAACAAAAATGCAAAATTCTGCCTAGCCTTGGCAGTTTTCAGCAAGGCATATTGCCCTTGTCATATCTCACGGCTCAAGTAGAATTTGGTGATGTTCTTGGTCACTTTGGAAAGCCCTCATATGATACAACAACTGTTTGATCATATTTGGTTTTGATACCTTTTGGATCCAATTGAAAAATCCCCCTACATTTGGGAAAAAGTGAAGGCAGATTCTGACTTAGTGAAAATTTCACTAAGTGTTGGAAAAAAGTGACATTTTCACTTTTTGTGATTTTGATCATTCCATAACTCAAAATCCATGGGGAATTTGGAGGGAGGTCGGTTTTAAGCTTTTGTAGAGGGTAATGAAATCTACAAATCAAGCTTTGTATGGGAAAAAATGGCCTTGTGGTTTAGGATTTATGATCCTCCAAAGTTGGTACCCTAGCCACTTTATTTCATAACTTAGAAAATTTTCTGAGTTTTTATGGTTACCCCTTTTACAAGTTATCCCACTTTTCTTGATTTTTCTTGGTGAATGATGATTCTAATCATACATTAACATCATTTTAGGGTTAAAAAACCATTTTTATGAAAAATCTCAAAAAGTCAAAGTTGACTTTTGTGCACAGTTGACTTTTTATCAGATGAATTCCAAATTGTGCAATCCTTTAGGAAATCATGTCCTTGACCTAAATCAAACTTGATGGATTGATTTCATAGGTGTTATAGGGTATATTGATCAATGTCCTAGAGTTTGGGAGCATGTCCTGGTCAAAAGTCAAAGCTACAGTTGACTTTTCTCGCGAAACCCTAATTGTGGCTCTGATGAAATTGAGACTTGTTGCTCAAGCTTCTTGGATCAATCCATTATTGCAAATGGATCAATGTGGTGCATTAGAGACCCTCAAATCTTCTCTTGAGGTCTTGGCTCATGAATTGTCCCAAAAGTCAACATAGGGGTGAATTAGGTCACCCTAATTCCTGATTTTTAATGAATGCATCCCTGAGGCTAAATTGACTTGATGATTGGGTTTATGATGTCCCTTGGAGCATCATAGGTTATGCTTTGAAGCATTGGCTCATGCCCAGAGGAAAATTTTCGTCTGGAGGCCCTAGTCGACCAAAACCCTAATTTGGTGACACTGTTGATTTTGAGGCTTAATCCACTTAGAAAGGAGCAGCCTTGTGCTTAATCCTTGAAGTTGGAGTCCTCTTGATCCATTGTAGATGTTTTAGAGGTTAGACAAGTTGAATATCATGTCATTCCTTGATTGATCCTTTGTCTAAGAACTCTGAGAGGGCCTGAAACCCTAATTATGATTGCAGTGAATGCTCAACAATTCCTTGAGGAGACTGATGAGGCATAAAGGTACATCCATATTGTGATGATGATTTGCACAATGATGGGAATCTTAGTGGTCAAAATTTGGGGTATGACACCTTTCAACAGGAAATATAACACATACTTCTGTGACAAATTAATGTAATCTGATGAATGAGAGGAAGGACGATGATACATAGTTCCCAACATGATTTTAAACCAAACTCTTAAAGTATCTTTCAAGAGTGATGATGGTGGATCCTTTTTAGATTCTAGATCAGTTCCTTCTTTGAAAATAGCAGCTGTGACCTTATTTGGTTGTTTGGTTGAATATTGACGATTCTTAGACCCTTTCTATCATGAGAGATTAAATCACTGATAGTATTTTCTTTGATGATGATTCGTCTTCCAAGCACAGTCGAAAAAATGACATGCCTACTAGTGATTGCATGAATCCAGAAATCTTTGACCAAGTTTGGAAGTGAGGATCCTGGCAATCTGTTAAAGTAACCATTCCATCCTTGAGAATTGAGAGTATGAGTAAGATCACATCCATTATCCCTGAGGTTTTTGATGTAAACCATGTATTCACTAAGAACTCGAAGGTCATCTACAGGCGTGTCAAGAGAGATAGGACATTCTTTAGGAATAGTACACTGATATTCAAGTAACTTAGCTTTAGAGATAGTTTGAGATGATTCCGCCATTGATGAGGTGTATGATGTTGCAGAGAACTGAAAGGGTTTTAGGGTTTCTAAGAAAGAAGTGTGGGATGAAGTGGTATGAGCGAGTATATAATGTGTGAGTGGAGTGAAGTTGAGTGGTCGTGAAGAATTAAACATAATAATGGGGATTAATAAATGAACGTAATCATGATTTAACCAATTCCAAGAAAAGTACTGCTCACGCGTTAATCGCCCTTTAATTAAGTGACACATTTTGATATCCTCAGAGTCTAGAAAACCAAATAGTTTCCATCTGATCAGAGACACTTCTGACAAAGCATCTTCTGATGACTAAGGTTTAAGACAAATACTTCTTAGTTTAAGTGAAAATCTGATATCTTCAGACTCTGACTAAACACATCTGATTCTGATGAAATCTTACTCTAGACAATAGTCCATTTTCAGATGCTTCAGAATAAATAAGAATTTATCTTAAGCCAAGGGTTTTGTAAAAATATCAGCCCATTGATGGTCTGTATCTATAAATTTTAAACATAAAATTCCCTTATGAACATAGTCTCTAATAAAGTGATGTTTAATTTCTATGTGCGTAGCCCTATAATGTAAGATTGGATTCTTACTTAAACATATAGCAGCAGTATTATCACAAAAAATAGGAATGTTACTCTCATGTATCTGATAATCTTCTAGCTGGTTCTTCATCCACATCATCTATGTACTACATAGAGACGCAGATATGTATTCTGCTTCTGCTATTGAGAGAGAAATTGTTGATTGCCTCTTGCTTGACCATGAGATCAGATTCTTCTCAAGAAACTGACAGTTTCCAGAGGTGCTTTTTCTTTCCAATCTGTCTCCTGCGTAATCTGCATCACAATAACCAGAAAGAGAGTACTCTGATGTTTTCTCATACATTAAGCCAAGGTTAATAGTTCCTTTCAGATACCTTAGAATTCTTTTAACAGTAGTTAAATGAGATTCTCTAGGATATGATTGAAATCTAGCACACAAATAAACACTAAAAATAATATCAGGTCTAGAAGTAGTTAAGTACAGAAGAGAGCCTATCATAGCATGATAGAGCTTCTAACAAACCTTTCCACTTACCTCTTCCTTTTCCAGAATACATGTTGGATGCATTGGAGTCTTAGCTATTTTACAATCCATCATGTTAAATTTCTTCAGAAGTTATTTGGTATACTTACTTTGATGAATGTAAGTAGCCTCTGATCTTTGGTCAATTTGAATTCCCAGAAGGAACTTCAATTCACCCATCAGACTCATCTCGAATTCTGCCTGCATTAGCTTAGAAAACACTTCACAAAGAGAGAGATTAGTAGAACCAAAAATAATATCATCAACATAAATCTGAACTATAATCATATCATTTTTTAACATTTTACAGCAGAGAGTGATGTCAACCTTGCCTATGGTGAAGTTATTTTCTAAAAGAAAATTACTTAATCTGTCATACCAAGCTCTGGGAGCTTGTTTCAGACCATAGAGAGATTTTTTAAGTTTAAAAACAAAATCTAATTTTTCAGATTTTTCAAATCCAGGAGGTTGTTTGACATAAACTTCTTCTGAAATATAACCATTTAAAAATGCACTCTTAACATCCGTCTGATATAATATGATGTTATGATTTACAAAAAATGAAATTTAATAGACGTATGGCTTCTAACCTGGCGACTGGAGCAAAGGTTTCTGTATAGTCTATTCCTTCTTGTTGACTATAACCTTGTGCAACCAGTCGTGCCTTGTTTCTGACAACCTCACCCTTCTCATTGAGCTTGTTTCTGAATACCCATTTAGTTCCAATAACGTTGACACCTTTAGGCTTCTGAACAAGATCCCAAACATCATTCTTTGAAAACTGGTTAAGTTTTTCTTCCATCGCCAGAATCCAGTCTTTGTCCAGTAGAGCTTCATCAACAGATATTGGCTCAATCAAAGACACCAAACCCAGAAGTGTTTCTTCAGAAGGTTTGAAGGCTGATCTGGTTCTGATAGGAGCATCCTTATTTCCCAGAATTAATTCTTTAGGGTGTGAAGTTGCAACTCTGTTTTTCTTTTGTTGTGGAGGATCAGTGGGAGCAGTAACAATATCAAAAGTAGGAGCTTCTGAATCTTTGGGTTCTTCTACTTTTTTCTTAGATTCTGAAAAACTGATCTCCAAATCTGCAAACTTTTCAACTAGCTTTGACTTTTCAGAGTCAAACTTATCATCGAATCTGACATGAATTGATTCTTCCACAATTCGTGACTCTGTGATATAGACTCTGTAGCCTTTTGAGCGTTCAGAATATCCTAACAACAGACACTTCTGTGCTTTGGAATCAAACTTGCCCAGATTCTCTTTAGTGTTCAACATAAAACAGACACATCTAAAAGGATGAAAATAAGAAATATTGGGCTTTCTATTCTTCCACATTTCATAAGGAGTCTTACCCAAAATAGGTCTTATTGAGATTCTATTTTGAATATAACATGTTGTGTTAAATGCTTCTGCCCAAAAGTGCTTAGCCATGTCAGTTTCTTGGATCATGGTGCGAGCCATTTCTTGCAATGTCCTATTCTTTCTTTCTACAACCCCATTTTGTTGTGGAGTTCTAGGACAAGAGAAATCATGGGATATGCCATAAGAATCAAAAAGTTTTTCAAAATTTTTGTTTTCAAATTCTCCACCATGATCACTTTTGACTCTGACAATTTTGCAATTCTTTTCATTTTGCACTTGGGTGCAGAAGGAAGCAAACACAGAATGTGACTCATCCTTGTGTCTTAAGAATTTTACCCATGTCCAACGACTGTAATCATCAATGATGACTAGTCCATATTTCTTTCCATTGACTAAAGCAGTTTTCACTGGTCCAAATAAGTCAATGTGAAGAAGTTCTAATGGTTTAGAGGTAGAAACAATAGTTTTTCTTTAAAGGAAGTTTTTGAAAACTTGCCTTTCTGACATGCTTCACAAAGAGCATCTGAAGAATACTTCAGATTGTGCAAGCACTTGACAAGTCCTAGCTTGTTCAACTGAGAAATTCTTCTCAAGCTAACATGACCCAGACGTCTATGCCAGACCCATTGCTCTTCATTAACAGACAGAAGACATTTTACATTCTGATTTTTCAAATCTGATAGTTTGATTTTGTAAGTATTGTTTTCCTCTTACCATTGAACTGAGATTGACCCATCCTTCTTACTAACAACCTTACATGACGTTTAATTAAATATAACGTCATAACCATTGTCACTAAGTTGACTAATTGACAATAAGTTATGCATTAGACCCTCAACTAAAAGAACATTATTGATGGAAGGAAGTTTACCATTACCAACAGTTCCAGAGCCAATGATCTTTCCCTTCTGGTTTCCTTTGAAACAAACGGCGCCTCTAAACTTAAGTTCCAAATCTTGGAGCATACGCCTTTCTCCCGTCATGTGTCGTGAGCATCCACTATCCAGGTACCATGACTGGTGTTTCAGTGGTGTCATTAAGGGTGTCTGCAACATAGATTATCTCGCTTTTAGGTACCCACTTTCTGGGTCCTTTCTTGTTAGTCTTTCCAAAGGTTCTTACACCTTCGGATTTTCATGTAACAGGATAATCAAGTGGAACTTGTGCATGATATTTATGCTTAGAAGTTTTCTTCTGTGTATGTGATTGTGGTGCAACAGAATCAGAACCTTTTAGTTCTGAACATTTCAGTTCGGTACCAGCAGTCACAAAATGTTCAGACAGAGGTTTTAGTTTGATACTCAGAGTCTCATCAATTTGTTTTGATGGTCCTGAATATCCTAGACATCTACTCCCATTTCTGCTAACTCCATAGATCATCAAAGTCATCTTGCTTCTATCTATGCTTTTAGCAAGGAAGTGTTGAAAAGCTCTATCATATCTGATTACTTTATCAGTAACAGATATGTTAGAAGTAATATCTTCTTTTAGCTTAGAAACTTTACTTTTTATAGCAGCATTAGACTTTTCTAAAGAATTTTTTTTTCATTTAAATCAGAAGTATTTGGCTCGCTCTTAGTAGAGTTCTCAGAAGCAACCACAAAAGTCTTTTTCAGAGTTTTGTGTTTACTTAGAAGAAGTTGATACATTTTCATAAGTTCTGATAAAACTAATTCAAGTTCAGAACGAGATAAGGAAGAAAGTACCCCTTTGTCGTCATCAGAGTCTGACTCTTCATCAAGTGCCAGTTGATCCTCTGATAAGTCTTCGCTTATGCTGGTCTTTGCCATGAGTGCCACGTTGGCATGTTCTTCATCAGATTCTTCTTCTTCTGATTCTGAATCATCCCATGTTTCCATAAGACCCTTTTTAGCTTTGAAAACCTTTTTAGGTTTTCTATCTTTCTTGAGCTTTGGACACTCATTCCTATAATGTCCAGGCTCCTTGCATTCGTAATAAGTAGCTTATTTTTCAGAAGCTTTCCTTTGACCAGATGTAGATTCATATCTACCTTTTCTTCTGAACATGCTTTTTCTATGTTTCCACGGCTGGTTTATCTTCCTTGATATGAGAGACAATTCATCTTCTTCTGAATCTTTTTCTGATTCTTCTGAGTTCTCCTCTGCTTTGTAAGCCTTTGTCTTTTTAGACTTAGACTTCAGAGCAACAGACTTACCTCTTTTCTGAGGTTCATCTTCTTGAAGTTCTATCTCATGACTTCTTAAAGAACTAATCAGTTCCTCAAGACTTGTGTTATTCAGATCTTTTGCCATTTTCAAAGCAGTTACCATTGGTCTCCATTTTACAGGCAGACTCCTGATAATCTTCTTGACATGATCAGTAGTAGAATAACCTTTGTTCATAACTCTGAGTCCTGCAACAAGCATCTGGAATCTTGAAAACATAGTTTCCACAGATTCGTCGTCTTCCATTCTGAAGGCCTCATACTTCTGGATTAGAGCCAGAGCTTTTGTCTCCATGACTTGAGCGTTGCCTTCATGAGTCATCTGAAGAGAGTCAAAGATAGATTTTGCAGTCTCTCTATTTGTAAATTTTTCATACTCTGTGTATGAAATAGCATTTAGCATAATCGTTCTCGCTCTATGATGATTCTTGCAAAATTTTGATAACCTCGATTTTTGCTCTATCAACCTCAATACCTATAGCGGACACTGAGTGTCTGAAAATAATTCCCTCCTTAACCATGAAGTGTCACTTCTCCATGGTCAATACAAGATTCACCTTAACACATCTCTCTAAAACCTTGTCTAGATTCACTAAACAATTATCAAAACTAGATCCACACACAGAGAAATTATCCATACTGACTTCCACTATGTCCTCAATAAAATCAGCAAAGATTGCCATCATGCATCTTTGAAAAGAGGCAAGAGCATTACATAGCCCAACCAACATTCTCTGGTAAGCAAAAGTCCCATAAGGGCAAGTAAACGTAGACTTTTCCTGATCACTTAGATGTATCGGGATCAGGAAAAATCCTTAATCCATCCAAGTAGCAAAAATGTGACTGCCTATCTAGGAGGTCTAACACCTAGTCAATAAAAGGGAGAAGAATTGATCCTTTCTAGTGGCTTTGTTTAATTTTCTGTAATCTATACATGTCCTCCAACCAGTCACCATGTGTGTAACTAAAGAAACGCCTCTCTCATGAAGGTGTGAAAAACACAAGAAAGGGGGGTTTGAATTGGGTTTTTAAAATAAAACTATTTTCTAAAAATAATCCCCTTTACAAACAAACTTCACTTCTTGATAATAAAGCAAGAAAACTTGAAAAGAAAGAACAAAGTATGTTTATACTAGTTCACTTGAGAAATCCTCAAGTTAGTCTAGTCCACCCGCCAAGGTGATTTTGCCTCTCTCAAGCAAGGACTTAATCCACTATAACTAAACTGATTACAACTACACTAGCAAACTGCTGGTGAGTAACAAAAATCTCTAAGACACACTAGTCCTAGACTTCTTAAGAATTCTGACCTAACCGGTCCCTTAAGAAATACAATGCACAAGCCAAACTACAAGTGACTAACAACACTAAAACACACTTTCTTAGTCTTCCTAAAAATTCTGACCTACCTGGTCCTTTAGGGAACACAAACAACTGTTTGTTACAAAGTTTTGTTTACAATAATGATGCTTCTACACAAGCTGATGAGTAAACAGATTTTAAGAACAATATTGACTTAAGAATGATATTAACAATAGAGTGTATGAACAGTGAAAATTGCGGTAACCATTCTTGAAATCTTCACGTGTTTATATAGCCATGTATAATATGATCGCTGAAGGATATTTCTAACATTTCAGAATTATGGCGGCATGAAAGATCGTGGGGGACAAATAGTACATTTACGTTCATCCTATCCGGAGTGGAGCAATGGGTCCCTGTACTGTTGTACTTGTTGTACCACGTTACTTAGTCTCCTCAACTTCCATACTTCAGAGGCTTCTGAGAGCATGAGTTAGAATAAGGGAAAACATAACTTGGGTCTTAAGAGCTTCAAGTCTTCAGAGTCTGCAGAGCTACATCTTCAGAGTCTTCAGTACTTGGTCTTTAGAACCCGTTGTCTTCGCATTCATAAGTCTTCAGCATCTGGACTTGTCCATCAAAAATTATGTCTTTAGATCTTCAGAACTTGTTTTCTTAAGTCTTCAGCATCTGGACTTTTCCATCAGAACTTCTGTCTTCAGATCTTCAGAACTTGTTTTCTTAAGTCTTCAGCATCTGGACTTGTCCATCAGAACTTCTGTCTTCAGATCTTCAGAACTTGTTTTCTTAAGTCATTGTATCAGAGTCATGGAACTTTAGAGTCTTCTGAAGTAAATGCTACCGTTCAGCAGAATAATATGTAGCGCAGAGGCGGAAGAATTCTTTTCTAATAACTTAGCCACGCTATTTATCAGAAGCAGAACCTGTTTGTTAAATTCTCAAAAATAACAAACATTAGAATACCAAAATTGTTTATACAAACATACTTATTTGTTATCATCAAAACTCAGAGGTATTATTGCAGAACCAAACCTTGTTCTAACATCTCTTTCTTAACAACCATCATACCACCTTTCATTCGGCCCCACATGTACCAGACTTACCCACTTACTATCTGAGATGGGATAAATAATACTGGCATCAAGAAGTTACATCACTTCCTTCTTAACAACCTCACTCATGTTGGGGGTTTTGGTGTTTAGTGCTCTCGAGAGGTTTTAGAGTCCTCTTCTAGCATAATCTGGTGCATGCACACATATGTGATGATTCCCTGTAGGTCACTCAGGTTGTATCCTAAGGCCGCAGGATATTTCTTTAATACAACAAGTAACGTATCGGTCTATTCTCTACCAAGGCTAGCATTGAAAATGACAAGCCGATTTAGTTCATCATCTAAGAATTCATATCTAAGGCTCTTGGGTAGCTCCTTAAGCCCTACTTTTGAATGCTCTATGTCGGGCATCGGATTGTGGGTAAGGGTGAGGCACCAGACTAGACCTTCATCTCATAATAACTCAGCCTCTACTCCCTCTACCAAAGGCGCCACTAGCTCTTCAGGAGGAGGTGCCTCTAATGACAATTCTTTTAAACATTCACCGATGATGTCCATAAAATAGCATGAATCATCGATAGTTGGAGCTTTCATAAATTGGGAAAGAATAAACTCAATTTTCTCCTCACGGGCCTCAAAAGTAAGTTTCCCTCTCTTAGCATCAATAATCGCGCCAACCATGGCTAAAAAGGGTCTTCCTAATAATATCAAAATGTTGGAGTCTTCCTTTATGTCCATCACTACAAAGTCAGTAGGGATGTACAGCTGGCCAATCCTAACTGGAATAACTTCAATAATACCTACGAGATACTTGACTTAATGATCAACCAGCTGGAAGGACATCTTAGTTGGCTTTAAATAACCTAAATTTAGCCTCTCACAGATCGAGATAGGCACCAAGCTTACGTTAGCTCCGAAATCACAAAGGGCCTTGTCAATGACAAATTTTCCAATTAGACATGGAATGGAAAAACTCCCTGGATCTTTCAACTTTGGTGGCATATTGTTTTGTATGATCGCACTACACTATTCAGTGAGCACCACGGTACTATCGTCGTCAAGCTTCCTCTTATTGGATAAGATCTCCTTAAGGAACTTAGCGTAGGATGGCATTTGTGTAATGGCCTCCGTAAATGGAATAGTAATACGGAACTACTTCAAGAGCTCCACGAACTTTTTTAATTTACGCTCTATCTTAGACTTATCAAGTCTCTAAGAGTAATGGATGAGTGGCTTATACGGTGGAGGAGGTACATAAGGTTGTTCCTTCTTAACCATCTCCTTAAGTTTGAGTGCCGACCCATTATCAACTTCTTGTTCTCTTATCGGGCTACTGTCAGTAACTCTCTCTTGTTCTATCTCAATTCTATGTCCTACTGTCAGGTCTTTGACTCTAGGATCAGTTTAGTTGTCTAATTTCGTCCCACTTCCCAGTGTGATGGTGTTAGTGTGGCCTTTTGGATTAGGTTGTGGTTGGCGTGGAAAAATACCAGCAGGGGCAGCAGTGGCTTATTGTTGATGGGCTACTTGTAAGATTTGAGTCTCAAGCATCTTATTGTGTGTAGCCATGGCGTCAACCTTATTCGCTAGCTATTTGATTAGCTCATTAGTATGAACGTTCTGGTTAATAAACTCCTTGTTTTGTTAGGTTTGATACGTGACAAAATTTTCCATCTTGAGCTCTATATTGGACTTTTTAGATGCAGAAGGAGAAGCAGAGAGCTCCTTTATTATTTTGAAATTCAGGAGGAGGAGGAGGAGGTAGGCTTGGTGCAAAAAGAGCATTGTTGTTCTTATAGGAGAAATTCAGATCATTTCTCCATCCAGATGTGACATATCTTTAGACTCCACAGATCTCACAAAGGGGAGTCACTACAACTACAGTAGCTGCGTGAGTAATGGTTAGATTATCAATCTTCTATGTTAGGGCATCTACCTTAGCATTGATATGATTTAGGCCTCTCACTTCATACATACCACCTTTTGTTTGATATTTTTCAATAGGGGTGCGCTCACTACCCCACTGATAATGATTCTGGGCCATGTTTTTAATAAGTTGGTTATCCTCAGTGAAGGGCTTTTCATTAGAGCCCCACCTTCCGCAACATCAACTGTCATCTTCATGTTATAGAGGAGACCATTATAGAAATCATGGATAATTAATCATTGCTCTAGGACATGACGCGAAAAAAGTCTCATCGTGTCTTTGTACCGTTCCTAAGCTTCAAAGAGGGATTCTCCATCATCTTGTCTAAAACAAGTGATTTGGTTTCTTAAAACTACCATTTTAGACGGCGGGAAATATCGGGCTAACAATTAGGCATGGCAACAAAACTCATGCCTGCGGGTATCCACCCGAACCCGCCCCGAAGTTGACGGGGAAAACCCGCTTTGACTGGGTTTGGGTTTTCCCCGATTAAAAAAATGGGGACGGGTCAGGCAATGGGGACATTACTACCCACCCCGAACCCGTCCCCGAACCCGCCCCGTTTATTTTATTATGTACATTATTATTTAATTTTGTTAATTTGGAATATTAAATATGTGGTCAATGTTTTAATATTTTAATTTGTATTAATTATTTAAAATATTTGAAATGTATGTAAGAATTTTTTTTTGAGATTTTGTTTTTATTATTTGAAATGTAATTTGATTTTTGAAAAAAAAATATTTTCTATTAAAAAAATTGATTTTACTAAATGGATGTGGCGGGGCGGGGATACCCGAACCCGTTTGGGACGGGTTTGGGTTTTAATTCTCCATCCTCGTTTGGGTTTCGGGCGGGGAACGGGGATTGTATGGAGATTCGTTGGGTCTGGGGGAGGTAAAAACCGTCCCTGACCCGCCCCGTTGCCATGCCTACTAACAATACCTTCTTGAGTCCATTCCATGTAGTAATGGAATTATCTAGGAGGGACTGTAGCCAAGCTCTAGCTTTGTCTCAAAGGGAAAAGGGGAAAAGACGTAATCTAATGGCTTTGGGATTAACGCCATTACACTTTAACGTGTCAGCATACTGAAGGAACAGATAAAGGTGCAAATTGGGGTCCTCCGTAGGGCTTTCGGAGAAGTGGTTCTACTGCACGATTTACAGCAGAGAGGGTTTAAACTCAAAGCTATTTGCTTGAATTGTTAGGGGAGCGATGCTCAAATTAGGCTCTTCTTGAGATGGGACGACATAGTCCTTAATAGGACGCTAACCGTTTTGCGTTGTCATATGAATGATGTATTGGGCGTGAAGTTGTTCTAATCGACGTGTAATTAGGAGAAAATGCTCGATTTCGTCAATCGGTTGTTATAACTCGTCCCCCGATGAGCGGGTACTTGACATACAACCGAGAAAAAGGAAACAAAAGAATAAAAATAATGCCTTAGTATATACAGCAAAGCAATAAAATCACAATATTGACTATATGGTCCTCGACAACGGCGCCAAAAACTTGATAGGTCTGCAAGTGCACAAAATATCGTGGTAATATAAAAGAAATCGAACCCATAGAGACCAATTATCAAGCTATCGTTATCTATCGCTACAATGTAAATCTAAGGCTAATAATAATAATTTCGGATGCAAAAGAAATAAAATAAGCTATTTTGAAAATTCAATTAAGGACGGAGATCGGAATGTGGCTCTCGTCAATCTACAGTACTCGCAAAGTCGGTTAGTTTTATGATTAAAATTGGGATAATATTTTCTTATAGTAAAAAGAATTAATTTAAAGGAACCGTTCATTTTCGCGCAGCTGGAACCTGGTTTTAGCCAAAAATATATACTGTCGCTTTAACGTGTTCATTGTTTTAAAGTGAAAAACTCTAATTTTGAAAATTAATTACTTCTAATTATTCAAAAGGTTGTTTGCGGTGAAAAATAAATTTTAAGGTATTAACGACTTTCGCTCATCGAATATCGGATTTTAAACGCATAAACGTCGGCTTTCGCGTATCCGTTTATGTTCTTAAAATTCATTTTTGAAAATAATTATTCATACAAATTAATTAAAAGATGCTTTAGCAGTACAAATAATTAAAATCTGTTTTTTTTTCTAAATCGGATACAGTTTATGTTCTTTCGAATTAAAACAGTAAATCGTGCTTTTGCAGTGAACATTTTAATTAAAAACAAAGTAAAATCAGCGCCTGGACAAATTCCATTTTAATCATAATTTTCGACAACTGCGTTTTTGTATTTTCAAAACTAGAGAGTGTGTGCCACTTTTTCTCTTGGTTGATTTTAGTTTTGGAAGTGAAATGTAGTAGTAGTTGTATAATACAAGAGTCAAAAATTAACTTATAATATAGATGTTGGGGGAACTTTTCACTAGGGAGCATTGAACATTGGGTCAAGAGTAACACAAGTGAGAGAGACACCACATATTCACCCAAAATTTTAAGGTGATAGATATATGGATTCTCCCACTTATAAATGCTCAACTATCCACATTTATAATCAATGCGGAACTCTAACTCACACTTGAATTTATTATTCTCAACAATAGAACTAAATGGATTTTCCAATTATTAGAGAAATGTTATCTCCACATAGATTCTCACATTTCCACGGTAACTATCGTACACAAACATTATGGATAGTAATTTTTTTTAATAATTTTGATTAATTGTTTGTAAAACTTTAGTTAATATTTGTCTCCTGTTTTGGCCGGTTGGGATGCTTTGTCTCCTGTTTTGTGGATGGTTGTCTTCCTGGTCTGCAGCGCGTCTTGCCATTCATGCGTCAAGGGCAATGAGTCATCAGTGTCGTGTACCTGTTTGCAGTTGGTGGTGCTCCTGGAATCAGTGGTGCTGCTGGTCTGCTAGCCTGGTGTTAGTAATCAGCACATGGAGTTCATATCGTGGTCAGGCGCCGAAGGCTTTGAGACTACACTGGTCACTGTGGTGGTGTTTTAGGTGTCGTTTTGCATCAGGTAAGCCATGAAATTGGTCTCTTAGTGGTGGTTGCAGGTCTTTCTATGAAGTCTGGAAAGTGGTGATTAGAGAGGTGCTAGCTTGGACATGGATGCTCTTTGCGTGTTGGATGCTGGGGAAGTGCAGTGTTTGTGGTGGTCCATTGTACCAATTTATTCTATATCAATTTAGTATTTTATTTTGCAGTTTTTTTCTGGTGTGGTAGATTATGATGGAGTCTTTTATAGACCTATGTTGTAATGTTTGGTAGGCATATCTTATGCCTCAGTTTTAATAAAATTCCTTTTCTTTTTCAAAAAAAATATTCGTGATTTGCTTAATATGAGTTATGCCATTAAAAAGTAGTTTTAAGTGAAAAAACAAAGTTGATAAATAAAATATAAAATGTTGTTTGATATAATTTATAATTTAGATATGAAATGTTCTGATATAAAAAAAAAAGAAAGTAGTTTTATATGATAAATCAACATTGATTAATAGTGTATAAAAAATTGGTTAATATAATTTAATTTAGTTAATGAATGCTCAAATATTAAAGAAAAGTCTAAAGTAGTAAAGTAAAATTGATTAGTTGAGTGAAAGATTGGTTAATATAATTAATAATTTCATGTTTTAAATGGTTAATGCAATGAAGTAATGAAAGGGGTTACTGAATTATAAATAAAATAAAGTGTTAATACTATATATTTTTGTGGTTAATTAAGTGAAGAAATTAATTAATACTATAAATTATAATCTTATATTTGTATTATTAAACTATTTGTTTTTATATTGTTTAAATCAAATATATCAAAATTTTAGAAATCTATATAAGTCAAGATTTGTCATCTCCTCCCTTTTTATGTAATCATCTATTCTTTTTAATTTAAGGAATGAATGGCCAATAAAAAATATGAGTGAATAATTAAGACTAGTGTAAGATATGGATTGTTGGATAATTTTATTAATCTATTTAATTTTACTAAGTGAAATAATAGTTTGGTTTTAAACAAAATACGATGATTGTTTAGTTTAATAGTAATTAAAGTTAATGAGAATTTTATTTTAAAAATTTTAAAATAAAATTCAAATAACTCCGCTATTCCTTTACAATAAATAAGAATAATATTAGAAACTTTAAGAGAACGTACATAATTTTTCCTTTTCCACAAAATATAAAATAATAATATCTTCATCATGAAATATATTTTGACACGATTTATTACTCTTTTATAGAAATTGATAGAAATTTGAAAATCATAATATCAACATTCTAATAATTTTTTTACTAATGATGGATGGCATGAGAAAATGTTTGTGGGTGTTCAAAAAGCAATAGTGTTCAAATAAAGAAGAACAATATTGTGAATGAAATAACAGTAATGAGAGCCAAATTAAGCAGTTAAAAACAAAATTAACAATTCTTTAGTCTAGAGAAACTACATAATCAATTAAAAAAAAAACATGAACACACCAATATTTATTTAACGTGTTCGATCTGAGTGATAAATGGTTGGAGGAGATGGCAGCTCTCAAATCAACTATGTAAATATGTTAATTACAATAGTTACTCAACTATGTAAATATGTTAATTACAATAGTTACAAAAAATATACAAAAATGTTTGTTTCTCACTGTATCAAAGAAAAATCTTGAAAATTTTCGCCTTATTTTTCTCATACAATTCACAAGAAAATCCTAAGAGAAATTAAGAGAGAAAACTTACATCCTTCCTCTAATCTCATTATCCAAAGGTATTTTTAATGTGTTTTCTCACCTAAAAACACATAACCCTTAGTCTTCAAACTTAAATGTTATCCTTTTTGATATCACAATGTTAGCAAAAAAGAATAAGATGAAAATTTATACTTGGTTCTAATTTTGATGCAATCTGCCTCGCGAGTGTTACCAAGAGCCTAACTTCATTCAAATAGTATCATATTTTTCATGTGCCTTAGTCCATCCTCCTTGCGGATGACGTATAATCAAAATACCTAGAAAATGTATCAACACAAGTCTCGCGACACATGTTAGGCGCCTTATGGGTGTGGTGAAACTCCCCAAGCATATATAGTCTTCATCGTTGTAAATGGAAGAGATTTTAAGGCATACGTAGCAAATCTCCACCTTGCCTTCAAATAGATATTGATGGTAATTTAACTGTCAATCATCTTTTTTTCTCTTTGGTCTTGAATTAATCTTCAAAAAATTGATCAAGTCTAAGAAATTCTCAAACCATGATCTACGTAATGATTTAGTGAATACATTTGTCGAAATTGAAATTGCTCCTAGAGTATAATTGGGTACGCTTAGAATGTAATTGATGGGGTAAAAGTGAGAAAGGGGTAAATTTAAATTTTGAATTTTGGAATTTGAAAGTAACAGTTGAGGATTTTAGAAATTATTGCACAGGATCAAAATTCTTGACTTAAATGCAAGTGTATTGAAGGGGGACAATCCATTATACCTCAGACTAGGTACGAGGTAACATAACACGCGTGCAGTCCTCAAAGATCTGTCTTGTATTACAATTTAGTTTCTTCTTTTACCTCCTTATTTTCTCTTTTTTAATTTCTTTTCCCTTTTATTTTAATTTTTTTTTAACAAACTCTCACTTTTACTTCCTTTTCACATTAATTCCTCATTAGCAATCCTAACAACATTAATCTTATGAACTCCCAAACTTTTGTTATGACATAAGTCTTCATGCAAGTAATTTCTTTCTTAACCTGTCACCATTAAAACAACAAAACAAACATTAATTTTTTTTGGGCGACCTCCCAGTAACGCTATTCACTACTACAAATTACGCATCTCACCTTGGATGCGAAATGACTTTTATCTCAGTTACAGTGCCGAGATAATGAAGGATGACATGAAAACTTGCCAACTGAGATTATAATGTAAATGGACGTTTGTTCGATCCCTAGCAATATCATATTTTTATTTTCAAAACTATGAAGTGCGCACCAATTTATCCCTCGATTTTATTTAATATCTGAGATAATAAATTATGTTGGTATGTTGGTTTTAATTAATAACTGAGAGGTTAAATCTCATCTATTGCCATATATAATTTGTTTTATATCTCATTTTGACTAGTCTGTATCATTTTTTTACACAAAAACTAAAAAATATTGACATAACCAAAATCAGATCATTTTACATCAAGATTTGATCAATATGGAAGATCCAAGAACACATACCTCTTTTTCCATATATTTTTCTCAGCTGACCATTTTCTTTTTCTCTCTTTCCAAAGAGAACATTAGTGTGTTTTTTTTCGTTGATAAACATAATCCCCAGTTAAAGGTTTATGAGCCATATCAAACTCCTGCTCTCCATTAAAATCCTCCCGCAATCTACAATAAGGATGACCAAATTTTAGAAATTTCCAATGCCCAAGGTAAACGATTTTTTTTCAAACTCAAGTTGGTGATAACAGGTATTAGATTGACATATAGGACACAATTTATGTCCTTTGACACTATATCCATCCAAATTACCATATGTAGGAAAGTCGTTGATTGTGCAAAATAACATTGCACGCATCTTAAACTTTTCACAAGAATGTACATCATCAACTTCAACGCCTTCCTCCCACAAAAGTTTTAAATCTTCAATTAATGGACTTAGATTAACATATGTGTTGTTTCCAGGTTGTCATGGTCCATAAATAATCATACTTAACAACATATACTTGCACTTACAACCAATGAGATAGGTTGTAAATCGTGAGAAGAACATGCCACGAAGAATAGTTAGTACTCAGATTACCAAAGGGGTTCATTCTATCGGTGGCGAATGTTTCCATCACATTTTCTTTCATCTGCATGACATCGAATATTCTTTACATCATTTGCATTAGAAAAAGGTCTATTGAATCTTGAAATTATTGGCAAGTACCATAACACTTTGGCATGAGGAAGCTTCCTACTAACATTGTCATTGTCATCATCACTATTGTCCTTCAACTTGTAACGCAACACACCATATTCCGGACATTGATCCAAATTTTCATACTCTTTACTTTATAATATGTAATCATTAGGGCATGCATGTGTTTTTATATACTCCAAACCCATTGGACACAATATCTTCTTGGCATCATAACAACGATCCAGCAAATTGTTATCTTCTGGTAGCATTTGTTTCAGTAAATCAAGCAATTATGTGAAACTTTTACCCGACCACCCAGTTTTTGCCTTCAGATTAAACAATTTTAACACCGCAGACAATCATGTAAAACTTTTTCACCCCTTATATAAAGGGGTGTCCTTATCACTACATAAAGTATCATAAATATGGGTTTCCTAAAAGAAGATTTTCCAATATCATGAAACATATCTTCTAGTCGATCATCCATATCTTCATCTTCATCAACTTCGTGAATTTGTGACGCCCTGTTTCGCTTTTTATCCACTTCACCATGTCACGTCCATATAGTATAATTTGGACATATACCATCACAACATAGGTGATGGAATACTTTTTCCTTTGTACCTTTATTGACATTCCCACAAATAACACAAGGATAATAAAGATACCATCATTTTCGAGAAGATTTTGTTCAGTGTATTCAAGGAGTTCAAGAACTCATTTCTCATATACTGGACATAATCTATTAGCTTTCATCCAACTATGATCCATAATAAATTCTAAAATTTATATCAAAAGAATAATGTGAATGGCACACCAAAACCTAAACCTAAAGCATTTTCAACCCGAAAGCATATTCATAACAATAATATACCACTAAACCTAAAGCATATGCATATCCAACACAATAACATAATATTTAACAACAAAACACGCAATGAACTATGAACCAGGAACAATATGAACACTATAATATATAAGTCCATTGTGACTGTAGTGTTCTAACGAAGTTGACGGAGTTTCAAAAACGCAATGAAATCAATGAAAATTAATCATGAAAAGTAACGATAAAGTCAACAAAAAAGGAATAAAAGCAATGAACATCATCCATGAAAAATAACGTATCGTACTTCAAAGACGAGGAAGAGACCAGATGAAAGAAGATGGTGTTAGACGATAGGCTTCGATCTAGAGAAGGGTGAATAGAGCACAAATTTAAAAATAAAAATTTTGGCAAAAATTGTTTTCAAAAGTTTTATGGCACAACTGAAACAACCTGAATCGAATCGTCAAATCGAACCTACTATCGAAAAACTCAGATATGCGTAACATAAACCAATATATATATATATATATATATATATATATATATATATATATATATATATATATATATATATATATATATATATATATATATATATATATATATAAAGCTAAGGGGATGGAAAGACAATTTATCGAACACTTTGTGTATGATCCATAATGTTTGGAAATTCAATTTGTTTTGTTGATGTTAAAACCCAATCACAATCAAAGTGATTGTGATTATATCAACAACAACACTTTAAAAAATAGATGAAAAACAATTTCCAATCAAATTGATCAAAACAACAATGAATTCGATCATTTGCAAGAACAACAATTTAAATATATAAAGAGAGAGAGAGAGAGAGAGAGAGAGAGAGAGAGAGAGAGAGGGAGAGAGAGAGAGACAAAGATTTGTTTAGGCAGTTCCCAATGGTGTCGCTATGGGTAAGTCTGCCCTCAATTCGAAATCGAATTGAGATACTTGTAATTAACCTTATCTTTGCAAAAATGTTTATATAAGAGGTGAATAACTCTAACCCCCACAAACCCTATGGTTTATTGTTGATTCTACCACTTTCAAACCCTTGATCAAAGCTTGATCAAGTCACCAACAATGCTGCAACAATCCACCAGTTCTTGACTACTTGCTTGCAAGACCTCATTGTCTTCAAGGTTTTCACTCGGTCGAATTAAATCCCTAGCACGCACTTGTTGAACCCAAGATTCAAGAACACAATTCACTGTCTCGTGCTACTCCCGTACAAGGAACCTCCTTATCCCAAGACCTTCACTCGGTCGAATCCGTATTTGCGTGATCTTGTCCAAAACCTTCAAATCACAATGATCTTGAAGGAAAACCCCAACTTGGCTTTCTTATTTGAAACACACAAAGATCCTAACCTAATATTCTCGGTTACACCAACCTAATTGGACGTTATCAACCTTAATCTAGATGGTCACCCAATCAAAAAATGATTATGTGTAGTTTGATTGTGTGTATGCATAGAAGAGAGGTTAAAGATGATGAGAATGCTTTGGAATTATGGTTTCATTTAGGTTTTACACTAATACCTTGCTAGAATAAAATGTATGAGTATCCCCAATTCCCTTCATTGATTTGTTTGATTTGAAGACCAAGGAATTAATTCAACTCCCCCATAAGGCTCATTTCAAAACCACACTGAATAAGCATAGAAAAACTCCCCTGAAGGTTGCATATTAGTGGATCCAAAAATAATATCATCGACATAAACTTGAACTAAAATAAGCATAAGCATTGAAAAATAACCAGGCAAAAGAAAGAACTTCCAAACAAAGCTAAAGTTGGAAATATATTACCTCACCGTACGAATGACGGAGGATGCAAATGCATTTCACAAAGAATTCTTGAACAAACGTTGGAATAAATGCAAAACATGCCACAAACTCTTTGGACAACAATTATCATACCACTTTTCTTTGTGTCAAAGTACTTGAAAGTGTGATTAATAATGTATCCAAGAAGATTATTGATTTGATGATCACTGGAGATTCTCCAAGTCAAAATAAGATTGTCCACTGCAACTAGACTTTCAACCTTCCCCTTTTCACAATTCTTATCTTCTTCTTTATCATGTTGCACCGATTTAGATTGATCAATTCCTTTTTGGTTTCTTTGAGAATGTCTTGTGAAGATATACCTATATTATGAAAAGAAACACCTATCCCAAAATTTCTCGAATAAAACATTAATAGTAATCAACACGCTTTTAACAATTAAAAACACCAAACGTTAACCTTTGTGGTAACACAATCCACCTTGTTTGTCACAAATTCAACACAATAAGGACATGTCACCTTAATTATGCCTTGAGCCTCCATAAACGAGATCCCATACTTTCTTCATAGAGCCAAAATATTTTTCCTACATGATCAACGAATAGTTCTAGGTACCCAATCTTCATTGGGTCCTTATGGGTGAGTGAAAACAAGGTTGCATTTGGGCAACCATTGAACATATCCTTTAGGGACAAAAAGTCCCCCTAAATTTGCACTTTTCAATAGTATGATCTTTCTTGCAACAATAATGACAATATAGGTTATGATGAGATTTATCCTTGCTATTTGAATCCTTATGCACAAATTTATGCTTTTTGTTTAAATTCTTCAAAGATTTTTTAGTTTTTGAAGGATCAATAGCAAATGCAACCTTAGGTTGTAAGGCATCATCTAATTTGACTTGAAGAGATTTTACTTCCTCTTGTCTTTTATGACAATGTTCACAACCAAACCTAGAATGTTTCATATCCTCATTCTTGTCACTTTGATGATCTATCATAGACCTCTTAATAACTTCAAACTTCCTTTCGGATTCTAACACTTTAGCTTCTAAAGTTAAAATTAATTTTTCATGTGAAGGTAACTTGTTAAAAGTTCTTAAGGCCTCTCTATGAAGATCTTCAAAGGATTTTTGAAATTTAAGAGAAGATAAGTCATTAATAGTTTCAAGATTAGAAAGACTTACATTTTTCTTCTTTTTTCTATTCGCCATGAGGAAAATTACGGCCGATTCTACACTTGAAGTAGAGCTTTAATCACTAGAAGAATCACGTGCGCTCTCCCAAGCACGATATGTTATTCTAGACTTCTTGTGATGCCCTTTCTCTATGTCTTTCTTAAACTTAGGACATTCCCGTCTATAGTGACCAAATTCTCCACAATTATAGCAAGACTTTCTACGTTTACCTTTCTTGTTCCCATCTTCTTTTGAGGCTCATGCTACCCTTCCAAACTTGGTTAAGTTCTTGTCGGAGTGCTTGACTCCATTCTTCCTTATATACCTTTGGTATCTTTTGAAAAACAACCTAATCTCTTCATCATCGGGGTCGGAGTGCTTGACTCCGTTTTTCCATATGTATCTATTAAATCTTTTGATGAATAACACTATATCTTCTTCATTAGAATCTTTGTCATCTTCACTTTCACTATCATTTAGCTCATAATGTTAGGACTTAGATCTAGAATTCTTTAGAGCTATGGACTTCTTCCCTTCTTCCTTTTCTTTGCCTTTCTCCTTCTTCACTTTCTTTTCTAACTCTTTTTCATATTTTACTATGCAAGTAAGTTCTTGCTCATGCTCTTCTTATTTACCGAACAAAGTAATGAGATCAAGCACTTTAAGATCATTTGCCTCCTTAATGACAATGACCTTGGGCTGTCATTCCCTACTTAAACATCTCAAGACTTTGTTAGTAGCAATCTCATTGGAAATAGGCTTACCTAGCGCTTTTAATCGATTTATAAGATGTGTGAATCATTTTCGCATGTCCACAATGGTTTCATCGTGCTAAATTCAAAACAATACAAATTGTTGATTTAATATGTTGATCTTAGCTTGTTTAACATCATTAGTACCCTCATGGGCAACCTGTAATGCGTCCCACATAGCTTTGGTGGTCTCATAATGAGAGACACGATAGTACTCATCAACACCCGAAGCGGAAGTGAGAATATTTTCCGCTTTCCAATTATGTGACCACAATTTCCAATCATTAGCATCCCATAGTGCTTCCCATTTAGGTATGTTAACACCCTCAGCATTGGTCATGGTTATTTCATTTGGACCATTTTTGATGGCGTCCCATATACCTTTATCAACGAAGTTGACATGTATATGCATACAAGCTTTCAATTAGACATAATTTTCGTCATTAAAAATTGGTGCATTATTGTACGCTCCCTCAGGTTCGGTAGCCATTCTTCTAAAAAGAAAATCTTAAGCACGAAATTTACCAGAGCTCGTGTCACCACTTGTTAGACGATAGGCTTCGATCTAGAGGGAGTGAATAGATCACAAATTTAAAAACAAAACTTCTGGCAAAAAAATGTTTTCAAAAGTTTTATGACACTACGGAAACAACCCGAATCAAATCGTCTAACCAAACCTACTATTGAAAAGCTCGGATATGCATAACGTAAACCAATTGGATGATAATGAGCACAAATTGTTCAACAACGATTAATTCACAAATCAATTAAATGTTAAGCTATGCGTAGAGCTTATTTCTAATGAACGACAATCAATTAAAATACTCAAAGACAATTTATCGAACACTTTGTGTGCGATCGATAACGTTTGGAAATTCAATTTTTTTTGTTGATTTTAAAATCCAATCACAATCAAAGTGATTATCATTATATCAACAACAACACTTTAAAAGATAGATGAAAAACAATTTCCAATCGAATTGATCAAAACAACAATGAACTCGATAATTTGCAAGAATAACAATGTGTATATATATATATCTATATATATATATATATATATATATATATATATATATATATATATATATATATATATATATCTATATATATATATATATCTATATATATATATATATATAGAGAGAGAGAGAGAGAGATCGAAATATTTGTTTAGGTAGTTCCCCAATCTGTCTCGCTATGGGTATGTCTGCCCTCAATTCGAAATAGAATTGAGATACTTGCAATTAATCTTATCTTTGCAAAAATGTTTATACAAGATATGAAGTACTCTCACCCCATAAATCCTATGGTTTGTTGTTTATTCTACCACCTTAAAACCCTTGATCAAAGCTTGATCAAGTCACCAACAATGCTGCTACAATCCACCATTTCTTGACTACTTTCTTGCAAGACCTCCTCGTCTTCAAGGTTTTTACTCAGTCGGATTAATCCCTAGCACGCACTTGTTGAACCCAAGATTCACAAACATGATTCACTGTCTCACATTACTCCCTTGTAAGGAACCTCCTTGTCCTAAGGCCTTCACTAGGTCGAATCCGTATTTGCGTGATCTTGTCCAAAACCTTCAAATCACAATGATTTTGAAGGAAAACCCTAGCTTGGTTTTCTTATTTGAAACACACAAATATCCCAACCCAGTATTCTCAGTTACACAAACTTAATTGGACGTTATCAACCCTAATCTAGATGGTCACCCAAATTAAAAAATGATTATGTGTAGTTTGATTGTGTGTATGCATAGAAGAGAGGTTGAAGATGATGGGAATGCTTTGTAATTCTGATTTCGTTTAGGTTTTACACTAGTACCTTGCTAGAATATGATGCATGTATGAGTATATATAGGTATGAGAGAAAAATAAGCAAAAGAAATTCAATTGGATGGAGTAAAAGTGAAATTTTTTTAGAATGGGCATCATATGTGTCAGCCCATAAAAGCAATAGGTCGGCCTATAAAGGTACTCAGGTCGCCCTATGAAGGTTTCAAGTCGGCCTGTGAAGGTCTTGTGTCGACCATGTGTCGACCTTAGTGAGGTGACCTGAAGGTCGTGGATACATGCTATAATATTGATCCGTGGGAGCCGACCTGAAATGACCATGTGTCAACCTATACTGAAGTTGAAACTTCTATAGGTCGACTTGTTTACGCATGTTTCGACCTGAAATGTGTTGACCACCCAAAAACTTATTTTTCAATGCATTTTTCACAAAAACTAAGTTTTCAATGTATGTAGAATTTAAACTCCATTTCCAAATCATTTGAATGCTTCATAATACTAAGATGCTCATCTAAAATGGGAAGATACCATCCAATATGCATAACGTTACACTATCCTAGTTTTAACATCATTCAAAATCCAAATGTACACTCACATACTCCCCTTTTTTATGATGGAAAAACAAGAGACGATGTGTTTCACGATGTTGTTGTCTTCATGAAGACTCCCCCTGAATATGTGCATCAAAGTTCATCTTATACATTACTTCTCCCCTTTTGACAACATCAAAACAGAGATGTTATCAAAACAATGACACACAACAAGAATTTTGCTAACATTGTAACATGTTCAACCATATTTCATGAAAGAATACATGACAATCCAATTCACCAAGAGTACATTTCAAGCATATAGATGGAATAGCACAACGCCACTATAAGCATATAATTGACATACATCAACATAAATTTTTGGAAGTGAACATTCATGAACTATCTCATACATCAAGAATATCAATTATTTGTAACAGAAACAACGTGCAAAAGTAAAACCTTACATTCAAAGAGGGAAAATGGAATAATATTACCTCACTTATGAGTTGATAAAGGATGCACTCTTAAGTAATAGAACTTCCAAGGAAATTTATAGCAAAATTTTATAAAGTGCATGCAACAAATCATATTTTAGGCAATATTTGAGATATCAAGTATCCCCAATTCCCTTCATTGAGTTGTTTGATTTAAAGACCAAGGAAGTAATTCAACTCCCCCATAAGGCTCATCTCAAAACCACCCTGCATAAGCATAGAAAAAACTCCTCTACAAGTTGCAAGTTAGTGGATCCAAAAATAATATCATCGACATAAACTTGAACTGAAAGAAGCATAAGCATTGAAAAATAACCAGGTAAAAGAAAGAACTTCCATACAAAGCTAAAGTTGAAAAGATATTACTTCACCGTACGAATGACGGAGGATGCGCATGCATTTCACAAAGAACTCTCAAACGAAATTTGGAATAAATGCAAAATGTGCCACAAACTCTTTAGACAACAATGATCTTACCACTTTTCTTTGTGTCAAAGTACTTGAAAGTGTGATTAATAATCATCAAAAAAATCATTATTTTGATGATCACTGGAGATTCTCCAAGTCAAAAGAAGATGTTCCACTACATCTGGACTTTCAACCTTTTCACAATTTTTATCTTCTTCTTTCTCATGTTCCACCATTTTAGGTTGATCAATTCCTTTTTCGGTTTCTTTGAGAATGTCTTGTGAAGATATACCTATATTATGAAAAGAAACACCTATCGCGAAATTTCTCAAATAAAACATTAATAGTATTCCACACACTTTTACCAATTAAAGAACACCAAACGTTAACCTTCTTGGTAACACAATCCGCATTGTTGTCACATAGTCAACACAATAAGGACACGTCACCTTAATTATTCCTTGAGCCTCCATAAACGGGATCCCATACTCTCTTCATAGAGCCAAGAAATTTTTCCTGCATGATCAATTAATAATGTTAGGTATCCAATCTTCATTGGGTCCTTGGGGTGAGTGAAAACAAGGTTGCATTTGGGCAACCATTGACCATCTCCTTTAGGGACAAAAAGTCTCCTAAATTTTCACTTTTCAATAGTATGACCTTTCTGGTAACAATAATGACAAGATATGTTATGATGAGATTTATCATTTCTATTTGAATCCTTATGCACAAATTTATGCCTTTTGTTTAAATGCTTCAAAGATTTTTTAGTTTTTGAAGGATCAATAGCAAATGAAACCTTAGGTTGTAAGGCATCATCTAATTTGACTTGAAGAGATTTTACTTCCTCTTCTCTATTATGAAAATGTTCACAACCAAACCTAGAAGTTTTTATATCCTCATTCTTGTCACTTTGAATATCTATCATAGACCTCTTAATAACTTCAAACTTCCTTTCGGATTCTAACACTTTAGCTTCTAAAGTTAAAATTAATTTTTCATGTGAAGCTAACTTATTAAAAGTTCTTAAGGCCTCTCTATGAAGATCTTTAAAGGATTTTTGAAATTTAAGATAAGATAAGTCATTAATAGTTTCAATATTAGAAAGACTTACAATTTTCTTCTTCTTTCTATTCACCATGAGGCAAATTCGGGCCGATTCTACACTTGAAGTAGAGCTTTCATCACTAGAGGAATCACTTGCGCTCTCCCAAGCACCATATGTTATTCTAGACTTCTTGTGATACCCTTTCTCTATGTCTTTCTTAAACTTAGGACATTCCAGTCTATAGTGACCAAATTCTCCACAATTATAGCAAGACTTCCTATGTTTACCTTTCTTGTTCTCATCTTCTCTTGAGGCTCTTGCTACTCTTCCAAACTTGGTTAAGTTCTTGTCAGAGTGTTTGACTTCATTCTTCCTTATATACCTTTGGTATCTTTTGAAAAACAACCTAATCTCTTCATCATCGGGGTCGGAGTGCTTGACTCTATTTTTCCATATGTATCTATTAAATCTTTTGATGAACAACCATATATCTTCTTCATTAGAATCTTTGTCATCTTTACTTTCACTGTCACTTAGCTCATAATGTTAGGACTTTGATCTAGAATTCTTTAGAGCTATGGACTTCTTCCATTCTTCCTTTTCTTTGCCTTTCTCCTTCTTCACTTTCTTTTCTAGCTCTTTTTCATATTTTACTAAGCAAGTGAGTTCTTGCTCATGCTCTTCTAATTTACCGAACAAAGTCATAAGATCAAGCACTTTAAGACCATTTTCCTCCTTAATGGTGATGACCTTGGGGTGTCATTCCCTATTTAAACATCTCAAAACTTTGTTAGTAGAAATCTCATTGGAAATAGGCTTACCTAGCGCTTTTAATCGATTTATAAGATGTGTGAATCATTTTCGCATGTCCGCAATGGTTTCATCATGCTAAATTCAAAACAACACAAACTCTTGATTTAATGTTTTGATCCTAGCTTGTTTAACATCATTAGTACCCTCGTGGGCAACCTATAATGCGTCCCACATAGCTTTGGTGGTCTCAAAATGAGAGACACGATAATACTCATCAACACCCAAAGCGGAAGTGGGAATATTTTTCGCTTCCCAATTATGTGACCATAATTTCCAATCATTAGCATCTCATTGTGCTTCCCGTTTAGGTACAGTAACACCCTCAGCATTGGTCATGGTTATTTCAGTTGGGCCTTTTTTTATGGCGTCCCATATACCTTTGTCAACGGAGTTGACATGTATACGCATACAAGCTTTCCAATAGCCATAATTTTCGTCGGCGAAAATTGGTGCTATATTGTACGCTCCTTTAGGTTCGGTAGCCATTCTTCTAAAAAGTAAATCTTAAGCACTGAATTAATTGGAGCTCGTGATACCACTTGATGGACGATAGGCTTCAATATAGAGGGGAGGTAAATAGATCACAAATTTAAAAACAAATTTTTTGGAAAAAATTGTTTACAAATGTTATATAGCACAATGAAAACAACACGAATCGAATCGTCTAAGTGAACCTACTGTCGAAAAGCTCGAATATGCATAAAGTAAACCAATTGGATGATAATTTACACAAATTGTTCAACAACAATTCATTCACAAATCAATTAAATGCCAAGCTATGCATAGAGATTATTTCCAATGAACAAAAATCAATTAAAATACTCAAAGACAATTTATCGAACACTTTGTGTGCGATCGATAAAGTTTGGAAATTCCATTTGTTTTGTTGAAGTTAAAAGCCAATCACAATCAAAGTGATTATGATTATATCAACAACACCACTTTAAAAGATAGTTGAAAACAATTTTCAATCAAATTGATCAAAACAACAATGAATTTGATAATTCGCAAGAACAACAATTTAAAGATATATATATATATATATATATATATATATATATATATATATATATATATATATATATATATATATATATATATATATATAAAGAGAGAGAGAGGGAGAGAGAGAGAGAGAGAGAGAGAAACACAAATATTTGTTTAGGAAGTTCCCCATTTGGCCTCGTTATGGGTACATCTGCTCTCAATTCGAAATTGAATTGAGATACTTGCAATTAACCTTATCGTTGCAAAAATGTTCATACAAGAGATGAAGAACTCTAAGCTTATAAACCCTATGATTTGTTGTTGATTCTACCACCTCCAAACCCTTGATCAAAGCTTAATCAAGTCACCAACAATGCTGCTATAATCCACTAGTTCTTGACTACTTGCTTGCAACACCTCCTTGTCTTCAAGGTTTTCGATCGGTCGGATTAATCCCTAGCACGCACTTGTTGAACCCAAGATTCACGAACACGATTCACCGTCGCGCGCTACTCCCTTGCAAGGAACCTCCTTGTCACAATGCCTTCACTCGGTCGAATTCGTATTTGCGTGATCTTGTCCAAAATCTTCAAATCACAATGATCTTGATGGAAAACTCCAGTTTGGTTTTCTTATTTGAAACATACAAAGATCCTAACCCAATATTCTCAGTTACACCAACCTATTTTGACGTTATTAACCCTAATATAGATGGTCACCCAATGAAAAAATGATTATGTGTAGTTTGATTATGTGTATGCATAGAAGAGAGGTTGAAGATTATGGGAATGTTTTGTGTTCTGGACTGGGCCGAGGCTGCCCAACAGTCGAGCAGGCCCAACCCATATAGCATGGGGAGGCCCACTAAGACCTCTCCGCGGGGCCCTTGATTGCTGCAAGCAGCCCAACGTCCCCCCGAGCACTGTGCAGTGTCGGGCATCCAGGTCAACAGGCCAGGAGGACCTCGCATCCCTGCGGAGAGGTACCTCCTCGACATACCAGCTTCTCCCCCGCGAGAATGCCACATACCACACCTCGGCAGACATGGTCCCTCCCCGCGAGGACATGCCCATCGTATGGCTGGTCGGTCCGTACCACGTGGACACGTTCCAAGTAACCTCCCACTTCCGCAGGATTCGATCTGCCCTAATCCCGGAAATCTAGGAACGGTTACCCCAGGGCGAAGACCACGTGCTGGTCTTCACTACGCCACGTAAGCCCTGGCAGTTACTTGGATTGGGCCTGACAATCCAGCCCAACGCAAGTAACCGTTGGCCCCGCGCTGGGGGCTCTCTATAAATACTCTATCACTTGAGAGGGTCAGGATAAGTCACTTTTTTACTCTTTGTATTTGCTGTTACTCTGTGCACTCCCTAACTTGAGCGTCGGAGTACCTTGCAGGTACACCCCCCCCCCCCCCGGCCGTACTTCAACCTCACCAGAGCCGGAGCTCAACGGACGTCGTTGGCCACCTGTAACTGTCTGATCCAGGTACGATCAGTGGCGCCGTCTGTGGGAAACTTTATAAGCTTCCCCGTTTTCTCCTCGATAAACCAAAGCTTCCTCTATTCATCACCAACATGGCCAATCCGACCGTTAACCAGGCTCTAGACACCGTGCTCGCGCAACTGGAGAACGGGAACCACCGTGAGGACGCCGTCATCCTCCACGGCGACGAAGGCGACATCCGGGATGGGCGGACCGCCTCCCCGGACTCACAGGATGCGACGATCAACATCGTCCGCACGGACGACCAACAAACCCCTCTCCAGCCAGTGGCTCCGCCGCCCAACGCGGACCCAAGTACCGTGGCCCTATTTGCGTTGATCAACCAGACCAATCAGCTGATCGCGCAGCAGAACACCAGAATTGAAGCCTTGGAGCATGGACGTGCACGACGATCTTCCCCGCGAAGACATCGTCGCCCCCAGTCACCTCGCCTCTCTCCTTCCCCGCGAAGGACCCCTTCCGAAGATTCTCGGACACCGTCGCCCGTACGCCATGGTCGTCGACCGCGTCTCGAGCGCCCCCAGCCGGCAATCACCCAGAAACGCCCTCGTTCCCCTCCCCGGAAGGAACCCAGGGCCTCCGCCACCTCCAAGAAGTCCAAGCAGACCGAAGAGAGACCAAAGAACCGGTCGAGGAACTCTCCTCCACGGCACCATCGATCACCTTCGAGATCCCCGGCTGATAGCGACGACGAGGACCAAAGGACCCCCTTGTCATGGGAAATCATGGACGCCCCAATCCCTCCAGGCATGGAGAAACCTCCACACTTGGGGACCTATGACGGGCTGACCGACCCCGACGATCACGTGGAGAATTTCGAAGCGATGCTCGACTTTCGAAACGTCAGGGGAGCCATCAGGTGCCGGCTGTTCCCCACTACCTTACGGAAGGAAGCCATGACGTGGTACAAGGGCCTGGAACCTGGTTCGATCACGTCGTGGAAGCAGCTGAAACAACGCTTCACCAAACACTTCACCGCATCTCGTCGACACCCCAAGACAGAGGCTGCCCTAGAGAAAATCTTCCAAGGAAGGAACGAATCCCTCCGAAATTACATTGAGAGGTTTAACAAGGAAGCCGTCGAGGTCCACACGACCGACGACATGAAGAAATACTTAATTATTCACGGACTACGCGCCGGGTCGGACTTTGCCAAATCCATCGGCCTCCGAAGACCCAGGCGTCTCGAAGACCTTCTCGCGCGAGCCCAGAAGTACATCGAACTCGAAGAGATGGAAGCAGCCCAGATCGCTCTTGAGACAAGACGCAGAGAAGGCCCCCGCGGCCACAAAGACGATGAAGCTTCTCCCCGACGGGGAGGAGAAAAGAAGAAAGAAAACCGCAATCGAGATCCCTGGGAACAGCGCGGGCCAGCTGGCCGATTCACGGAGTACACGCCGCTCAACACTACCCGGTCTCGGATCCTCTCAGACTGCCAGAATTCCGAGTTTGTGAAAGGAGGAGTTCGCTTCCCGAAGCCTGCGGCTCCCAAACCAAACGTTGACAAATCTAAGTACTGCAGGTTCCACAGAAGCCACGGGCATGTCACCGAGGATTGCATCCACCTCAAGGATGCCATTGAGATTCTCATCAAAGAAGGGCACTTGAAGAAATATGCCCAGCAGAATGGTCCTCCTCGTACCAGCTCGAAGGAATCGCAGAACGTCGAGGAGACAACACCTCCTCCCGCCGACAGCCAGCTTCAGGTCGCCCTCAGCGTCACTCGGCCCGAGGACTTCTTCGTTCCCCCAATCATCGAGGGCGAAGAGGCAATCCGCAACATGTGGGCGACCTTCCCCGACGAAGGCCCCGTCACGGCCCGTAGTACCTGGGAAGGCTTCCCCAAAGCAATGGTTATCTCCGGAGGAGACCCCGGGAAAATATCGGTAGGGTCGATCAAACGAAAGTTTGACGAACTGGAATCCGCGACATCGTCAAAGGCGACCACCCTCGAGAAAGTGCGCGGAAACTCCAACCCCAACACCTTCTACCTCGAAGAACTGCCCGGGGGAGCACCAAACGCCACTATTCCCCTCCTGGTCAGGGCCCAAATGGCGAACTTTGACGTCCGAAGAATCCTAGTCGACCAGGGGAGCTCGGTCGACATCATGTATTCTCATCTGTTCGGAACCCTTCAGCTGGACGAGAGGCATTTGACCCCATACGTCGGGTCCGACCTACAGGGGTTCAATGGATCCACCACCAGACCATAGGGTTACGTGGAGCTGATGGTTACGTTCGGGGCCGAAGACACGGCCCGACAGGTAAAGATCCGTTTCCTGGTGGTGGAATGCCCATCCCTCTACAACTGCATCCTCGGAAGGACCACCCTTGCTGAACTCACGGCGGTCCCGTCAACGGTCCATCTCAAAATGAAGTACTACACGAGGAGAGGACGGGTAGTGACGATGCACGGGAACATTGACGCGGCTAGGAGATGCTTCGATGCCGCCGTCAAGGGCCTAAGTTCCATTGGTCCCAAACCTAAGGCCGTGGCCAAACCACCCCAAGACGTCGGACAGATACCTCTCCCGCGCGTCAACGCGGTCGACCTCGACAGCAGGTTCTCCGGCGAGCCCAATGAAGACAGAATCGAAGACCACGACCACCGGGCGGAAAACAACGGGCAACCTCTCCACCCAATACGCCCCATCCCAGATGGAGAGTTCGAGCTTGTGGCCATCGGAAGCAGTCCAGATCGCAACGTGAAGATCGGCACCAGGATCCCCGACCTAGCCAAAGAGCAGCTTAAAGCATGTCTGAGGGAGAACGCTGACCTCTTCGCGTGGAGTGCATCCGAGATGCCTGGCCTCGACCCCGAGGTGGCTTGCCATCAGCTCGCAGTAGATCCGGCCGCTAGGGCCGTAGCACAGCGTAGGCGCAAGCAGTCTCCCGAGAAAGCGGAGGCTGCTGAGAAAGCTGTAAAAGACCTCCTAGAGGCAAATTTTATTTCGGAAGCCAAATACACGACATGGCTGTCCAACGTTGTACTTGTTAAGAAAAATAATGGAAAATGGAGAATGTGCGTTGATTATACTGATCTTAACCGGGCTTGCCCGAAAGACTGTTACCCCTTGCCTAACATCGACCAACTGGTCGACAATTCTGCAGGTTACAAACTACTGTCTTTCATGGACGCCTATTCAGGATACAACCAAATTCCCATGGACAAGGTCGACAAGCAACACACGGCCTTCATGACCGCGTCGGGCAACTACTACTACAATGTAATGCCTTTCGGTCTGAAGAATGCCGGTGCGACCTACCAGCGGATGATGAACAAGGTCTTTCGAACCGAAATAGGAGACATGCTCGAAGTCTACATGGACGACATGATCGTCAAGTCCGCAGAAGAGGTCGACCACGCCGCGCACCTCAAGAAGGTGTTCGATACGGCGAGAAGATGCCGTATGAGGTTTAATCCCGACAAATGCGCCTTCGGTGTCCGGGCAGGAAAGTTCCTCGGATTTTACCTCACGGAACGAGGAATCGAGGCAAACCCCGACAAGTGCAGAGCCTTTTCCGAGCTCCCTACTCCGGGCTCGAAGAAGTCAATACAATCATTGAACGGAATGCTCACCGCCCTTTCCCGTTTCGTCGCCAAATCCGCACAGTACGCACTCCCCTTTTTCAAACTCCTCCGGCAAAAAGCAGAGTTTGAGTGGAGCGAGGAATGCGAACAAGCGCTCGCACATTTGAAGCAAGTCCTATCGCAACCACCGGTCCTCTCGCGACCCGAGAACGGGGAAACACTCTTCTTGTATCTTGCGATCACGAGCGAAGCGGTCAGCGCCGTCCTCATTCGGGAAACACCAGACGGACAGAAGCCAGTTTACTTCACGAGCAAAGCCCTCCAAGGCCCCGAGCTCAGGTACCAACAGATCAAGAAAGTCACACTGGGCCTCATCACCGCGGCCAGAAGACTCCGCCACTACTTCCTTGCCCATACCGTCGTCGTGAGGACCAACCAGCCGATCAGGCAACTCCTCGGACGACCAGATATGGCGGGGAGGATGCTCAGGTGGTCGCTCGAGCTGGCCGAATTCGACATCCAATACGAAGGGAGGAAAGCCTTGAAGGCGCAAGTACTGGCCGACTTCGTAGCGGAAATGACCGTCCCAGAACCCTCAGCCAACGGGTCGCAGAAATGGACAATATATGTCGACGGAGCATCCAGCCCGAAAGGAAGCGGAGCGGGAATCATCCTCGAAAACGAGGAAGGCATCCTCATCAAGGTGTCCCTTGAACTGGCTTTCCCGACTTCGAATAACCAAGCCGAATACGAGGCCTTCCTTGCGGGACTCAGGCTGGCTGAGGACCTTGGCGCCAAGGAGGTCAAGCTATTCACCGATTCCCAGCTCGTAGCCTCGCAAGTCCGAGGAGAGTACCAAGCCAAGAACGACAGTCTCATAGAATACTTGGCCTTGGTAAAGGAGAAGATGAAGAAGTTCACCTCGGCAGAAGTGACTCACATTCCCCGGGAGCATAATGCCCGGGCAGACGTCCTGTCAAAATTAGCAAGCACGAAAAAGAAAGGCGGAAACAAGTCCGTCATATAAGAGGTCCTTTCCCATCCGAGCGTCGATAAACCTGGTATGGTTTCGAATATCAACGCCATCGGGGACGGCGGCTGCTGGATGACCCCGGTATACGAATACCTCACGACGGGCAAACTGCCCGAAGACCCCAAAGAAGCTAGAATGGTCAAGAGACGGGCATGCTCGTACACTATAGTCGAGGATAAGCTATACCGGCGAGGATTCTCTATTCCCCTCCTCAGATGTATCGAAGATACCAAGGTCCCCGGCATACTCCAGGAGATCCACGAGGGAATCAATGCGCAGCACCTAGGCGGACGATCGCTAGCTCGGAAAGCACTCCGGGCAGGATATTACTGGCCGACCATGCAACAAGACGCCAAGGAGCACGTCAAGAAGTGCGATAAATGCCAGCGGCACGGGGACATGCACCTCGCTCCCCCTAGCGAACTCACGACGCTATCCTCCCCGTGGCCGTTCGCATGGTGGGGGATGGATATCCTCGGGCCTTTCGTCCAGGGGTCGTATCAAAACAAATACCTCATCGTCGGGGTAGATTACTTCACAAAGTGGATTGAAGCAGAAGCATTGGCCAAAATCACTGCTTTCAACATACTTCGTTTCTACAAAAGAAATATCCTCGCCCGGTTCGGAGTGCCTCAAGCCATCATCACAGACAACGGAACCCAGTTCACCGACAGGAACTTCCAAGACTTCGTCACAAAACTAGGCACGAAGCAGCACTTCACGTCGGTCGAGCACCCTCAAACGAACGGGCAGGCTGAGGCCGCGAACAGAGTGATCCTTCGAGGATTAAGAAGACGACTGGGGGACGCCAAACAACGGTGGGTCGAAGAGCTACACAGCGTTCTCTGGGCCTACCGAACAACCCCACACTCCACGACCGGGGAGACCCCCTTCCGTTTGACTTATGGAACGGAGGCAGTGATCCCCGTGGAGATCAGAGAACCCTCGAGGAGGACGGAAGCCCCCCTCGACGGGAACACGAACGACGAAGCCTTGAGGGAAGAACTCGACTTCGTGGAGGAAACACGCTCGGGCGCTTCCCTCCGAGAGGCGTCACTTAAACAAAAAATAACACTGCGTTATAATGACAGGGTCATTAAACGTGATTTTCAGGTGGGCACCCTCGTCCTACGAAGGAACCAGAAAGACTCGCGAGAAGGCAAACTCGCCGCGAACTGGGAGGGCTCGTACCGCGTCCGCGCGAAAACGGGGACAGGAGCCTATTTCCTCGAAAATCTGCACGGGGAAGAACTTGCTCGACCATGGAACGCTGAAAAGCTAAAACAATATTACAGTTAAACACTGCCCGCGGATGACTAACACCGCGATACGGGGACGCGCTGGGGTACAAGCGCGACACCCCTATAAGAACACGATGATCAGAGACCGCGTTGTGTGTGCGCGAGGACATTTGATTCGGCGGGGATACCTCGATCGAGGCCCACCGTCGTCGTGCCAACCGGGCATAACACCCAGCTCGCGATGGGAAGTTCATGCCACGAGACTAGGACCTCGACCGAGCTCTTAGCCTCGTTGAAGGTCGGAGTACTCCTCCGGCAGCCCGACCAGCTCTCCACGCGGTCAGGGACGATCAAGGTCGAGCAAATCCCGAAGCCTTATTACTCGGGCAAAAGTAAAGTATAAAACAATAAAGTATAACAAACACCACGTCACGCACAGAAAATTAACAGACATTATAAAGTACGAATAGCGGGCAAAACACTTGGTCCAAAAAGTTACAAATATAAGCCCACAGGCCGGGCGAAAATAACCATTGTGCAAAAAGTACATCAGCTAAGCCCACAAGCCGGGCGAAACAAAACGGCTCGCAGGCCGACCAAAACAAAGATAAAAACCTACTCAGCTGCGGTCCCGTCGGGCTCCTCGTGCGCATGAATGTCGTTCTCCCGCAGAGGATACACGATCTGGCCATCCACCACCTCGGCGTCGGGGTCGATCCCTTCGACGACAAGGTCGGGGTTGAGAACCCGAAGCTGCGCCACGGCACTGCGGAAACCTATACCCGCGGTTTCGATAGAATCATCCTCGGACACTCGGAGATCCTGCTCAAGCTTCCGGAGCTGCGCCACAAACGCCGCACGAGTGGTCAGGAGTTTGTCCTCCTCAGTCTCCCCTTAGGCTGGCCGCACCGCATCTTCCAGCTCGGCAATTCTTACCTTAAGCCGCTTCTCCTCCAATTCCAGCTCAGCGATTCGGGCAAGGTGGATCTTCTTTGTCTCCTCGGCGTCCTTAAGCTTGGCCTCGACCAATTGCTGCTGCTTGCCTTGCTCTTTGTTCAGATCTCGGCACTCTTTTAACTCCTTGCGCATGCTGAGCATCTCAGCGCCCAAGGTATCCAGTGCCTCCTGCAGGCGGGCCAGTTCAGCAGCAGGGCGGGTCTCGTCATTTAGAATGAGGGCAGTCGAGCAGATACGCATGACGGCCGACAGGTCCTCAAAAAGCATCTTCCTCCTCACTTCAGGTGCGGTCCCCAGCACGGTTTGGATCTCGGAGGGAAGGGAGCGAGGATAAGTGACCTCGGAGAAGAAGTGAGGTTTTTGATGGCAGGGGGGAAGGTCAAAGCTGGGAGGAACCGGGGGACTATCTTCACCACCCAGGTCGACGACCTCCGCAACGCGCTGCCTCTTCGGAGTCCCTTGGGTAGCCGGGGATTGGCTTCCCGCAGGAGTTGTGTGGTCACCCTTGATCCCCGATACAGAGGCAGCAGGCTGGGACAGAGTGGATCCGTCGAGGGCAGCGGCCGTGGAAACACCCTCGTGCGGGGCCCCGGAGGGAGCGACTTCCTGATCTTTAGAGCGCGACGCTTCTTCTCGGGCCTGCGCTTCCCGGGCCCTCTTCGCTTTCAGTTTCTTCAACCTCTCCTCGGCTCCGGCCATTGTTCCTGCAAAAGAAAGCGTTAGTAAAGCGAGAAACACAGATACGAGGAAGAAATAAAACCAGGGCGTTTCACCACCTAACAATTCGATGGCCTCCTCGTCGGAGAAGGTCTCGAGCAGAACGCGGGTGTTTATCAGGCGACGTTCTTTCTTCACCTGCCCATCTGCACCTGTTATAGGCTGGCCGTCCAGCTTCTCATGTCGAGCCTCTGAAAAGCTGTCGACGAAAGCTACAATTTTATCGTAGGCTTCCCGCTCGTAGGCCTCCATCTGAACGGGTTTCATTTTATACTTGTCAACTCCCTTCTTAAAGTGTTCCTCCATCCAGTACAGAGGAAACTTCGGCACCAGCACCTCCTCGGAACGGCCGTCGACCTCGCGGGTGACTTTCCGGTACAATGAATATACCGCCTCGAGGGTGACCGGCTTCACATAGAAATAGCGGAACTTGAAATCCCGGATGGAATCCAAGTAAGTGTGGAACAACGCCTTGCTCTGCTTGAAGGACACCCAGCCGTGTCGGCCTCCGACCGACGACCGTTGGAGGTGGAATATGCGGAAGAAAAGGCGAACGGTCGGCACGATCTCCAAATATTTGCATACGAGCTCGAAAGCCCGGATGAAGGCCAGCGAGTTCGGATGAATCTGCGAAGGGGCCAACTTCAACCAGTCAAAGATCCCTTCCTGTAAATCCGTGAAAGGCAGCCTCCACCCCGCCTTCTCGAACATAAACTCGTATAAGGGGACTCGCATTCCCCGGTAAGGGGAGCATATCCGCTGATGCTCCTCGGGACGAAAAACCTTCCAGGATTGGCCACTTCCGATTAGTCGATGCTCGACGGTGCAAAAAGTATCGTCCACATCGGGGTACACGAAGATGGACGACATCTCCAGGGCTTCGTTACAGACCCAATCCTCGAGCGGCCTCTCTTGCGGAAAGGCCATGTGAGCCATGGGGGACTCGGGCTGGTCGTCGTCGTTTTCCTCAAAATATCCTACGGCCACCTCCGCAGCCAAATCGTCCATTTACCTGAAAAGCAGAAGGAAACGGTGAATTCGATTGGTCGTATCAAATTCACCCCTCCACCGCTGTTCAAGCGAACGGGCGAGGAAAGGGCAAGGCTTTCTAAACTCCCCGACGCGATCGGCCGAGGATCAACTTGCCCACCGGGGAACTCATCGTCTCCCCGGAAGGTTCTTCCCCGTGTCCCCGCGGCACTAACAAATATTCTGATTATTAAGGACCCCGAGACATTCAACAGGTCCCCGACGTGTTCGTTCCTGATCCCCGAGATATTCATCAAAAGGGAGCAAAGCTCTTCGCACTCTCTCCCTCCACAACCAAAGATTCCCGCCGTATTCGCCAGGAATCCCTTCATTTCTCATGGGAATATCATCAACCCACCAAGGAAACGTCCTACCCTAGTTAAAATTGAAGAAAAAAGCAAAATAAAGGTCCGGTTTGAAGCAAATACCTGGTAAGCGGCGGTGTAGGGTTCCGGCACGGAGGTTTCCGGCTCTGGTACGGCGGCGAACGGAGGTTCTAGCAGAGGAAATGCTTCCGGCAGAGGGTGCCCGACGATTGACGAGGGCGAGCTACGACGGACGAGGTTAGAGAGAGAGGGAGAAAGTTTCTTGAGAGAGAAGCGGAAAAGTGAAGAATGAGCGAGGGGAGCGGCTTTTATAGGCAATTCTCGCGAGACCCGAGGGGCGTAGGGCACTCAAGTGCGCTACCCTAGCCAGCCGCCCAGCCCCCCTAGGTAATGATGGCAGGTGACACGTGGCACGCATGCAGTCACCCGTCTCCCCACGCGTATCGTTTCGGTTTCCCCAGCGCTTTGAATCCGAAGCCTTTCATCTCCCCGACCATACAACCGGACACATCTGTCCGACTCCCGACACTCACCCGGCCGAATAAATTTCGCATAGGATATCGACCTCCTCGGTTCCATCTCTTAGCGTATCCTCGACATATAATAACCCTTAAGTCATCACTCTGCCACCTCAGAGCAACGACTTGGGGGGCTCCTGTTCTGGACTGGGCCGAGGCTGCCCAACAGTCGAGCAGGCCCAACCCATATAGCATGGGGAGGCCCACTAAGACCTCTCTGCGGGGCCCTTGATTGCTGCAAGCAGCCCAACGTCCCCCCGAGCACTGTGCAGTGTCGGGCATCCAGGTCAACAGGCCAGGAGGACCTCGCATCCCTGCGGAGAGGTACCTCCTCGACATACCAGCTTCTCCCCCGCGAGAATGCCACATACCACACCTCGGCAGACATGGTCCCTCCCCGCGAGGACATGCCCATCGTACGGCTGGTTGGTCCTCGACACAGAAGACTCCTCCCCCGCGAGGAGTGCCTAACGGTCCGTACCACGTGGACACGTTCCAAGTAACCTCCCACTTCCGCAGGATTCGGTCTGCCCTAATCCCGGAAATCTAGGAACGGTTACCCCAGGGCGAAGACCACGTGCTGGTCTTCACTACGCCACGTAAGCCCTGGCAGTTACTTGGATTGGGCCTGACAATCCAGCCCAACGCAAGTAACCGTTGGCCCCGCGCTGGGGGCTCTCTATAAATACTCTCTCACTTGAGAGGGTCAGGATAAGTCACTTTTTTACTCTTTGTATTTGCTGTTACTCTGTGCACTCCCTAACTTGAGCGTCGGAGTACCTTGCAGGTACACCCCCCCCCCCCGCCGTACTTCAACCTCACTAGAGCCGGAGCTCAACGGACGTCGTTGGCCACCTGTAACTGTCTGATCCAGGTACGATCATTTTGTAATTCTAGTTTCGTTTAGGTTTTACACTAGTACCTTGCTATAATATGATGCATGTATGAGTATATATAGGTATGAGAGAAAAATTAGCAAAAGGAATGCAAATGGATGGAGTAAAAGTGAAAATTTTGAGAATGGGCATCGTATGTGTCGGCCTATGAAAGCAATAGGTCAGCCTATGAAGGTACTCAGGTTGGTATATGAAGGTTTCAGGTTGGCCTGTGAAGGTCTTGTGTCGACCATGTGTCGACCTAAGTGAGGCGACCTCAAGGAAGTGGCTAAAGGCTTTAATATTGATTAGTGGGAGCCGACCTGAAATGACCATGTGTCGACCTATACTGAAGTTGAAACTTTTATTGGTCAACCTGTTTACGCATGTGTCGACCTGAAATGTGTAGACCATACAAAAACTTGTTTTTCATTGCAATTTTTACAAAAACTAAGTTTTCATTGCATGTAGAATGTAAACTCCTTTTCTGAATCATTAGAATGCTTCCTAATACTAAGATGCTCATCTAGAATGGGAAGATACCTTCCAATATACATAACGCTACACTATCCTTGTTTTAATATCATTCAAAATCCAAAAGTACACTCACAGATGATGAACATAAAATGAAGATGATGAAGATTTTCATTCCAAATGAATGAAGACGGTGAAGAATAAGAGTTCGCTATCGCCGTCGTCTGGTTCACTTAGGGTATGTTATGAAGGAAATAAAGAATATATTTTGTTTTAATTGACAATAAGGCCTTTTATTAGGGTTGATAAGAACAACAATAGTAAAATACATAACATGTTACCACGGTGGATAAATAGAATCATAGTTAAATATTTTTCAATATTTGTTTAACTTATTAATTTAAGGGACACGCACTTTTTTTAATAGGAAAAATGGAAAAATATTGTTGTTGGGATTCGAAGCTTGCAACACTTAATTTATCACCACGTTTGTTTCACACAACCGTAATGAAATGTCTTCTAATAAAATAAATAAAGATCAGGCACTTTCAATTTGAGATATTACAATGGTGGAATTAATGACCATAGTAAAATAATGTTACCAAAAGTATATTTTGTAGCAGTGGTACCTTGATGTGATTGAGGTATAAGTATAAGTTAAAAAAATGTATGTTATATGTTGTTGTTATTGTTTGTGTATTTGAATTTTTGTATTGTATTTCGGTTGTTTTTATGATGCAACAATTGAAATTAATGGGTGTACTCAACCACCTAATTTCATATCAGTTGGACATACCTGAGAAAGTTGTTATGGGAGCGAAAGGTAGTTATTCTTCCCCACAACACAATATTGAGACCACATCACCTCAACTAGATAAAACTCAGACACTACCAAGGATGATAGAGGAGATTCCAGATATCTTCCTGTTTATTACATTAAAACATGAACAAGGATAAGCTTATATATTTCCTAAGAGTTATATTATGGCAATTTTGAAGGCAGGTGATTGGATGGACATAATCGTACTATAATTGTGGTACACGTAAGTATAATTTTTACGGTGATTTCAACTTATATTCAATGTTCTCATACTTTAACATAAAGATTTGACTTTTGCATTAACTTTTAATTAGGTTATTGCATGAGATGTGTCTTGAAAGGAAATTAAGAAAGTATTGTTTCTTAGATCTATTGAACATTAACTTTCACGATATTGTAGTGAACAGTATCAAGACATACATACAAAACAAGTTGATTAATGAGAAAAATATTGTTACCTGAGACCGTTTTACCATGCGTAAGTGTATATTAATTTGTGTTTTCATTTATATATCAATTTTGTACACATTATTCTTAATTTTTATGCAGCTCACTTTTGCAACTACTTATTATATGTTCGAAGCAAAATGTCGTAGCTATGTTATGCTCGTTACACTATAAACTTAATGAAGATATGCATAGGGTTTTGAGCGGGTAAGTGGTATTATTTTTATTACTCATGTTTTACCTTTAGGTTTGAATAGTTTTTATTCATGTTAATTTTACTGACATGTAGAGCTATAAAGGGATACAATTTTGTGAGAACGTAATATACAATATAGAAAGTCAAGGTTCATTTTCCCAAAAGTAAGTAGTACTTGTGCTTTTTGACATTCTTTTATTTTTGCTAATGTATTACATGTGCTTTGTGCGTATTAATTAGTAACTTTAAGAAAAATATTTGTAGTCGTGAAAGCAACCCGACAACTTTTCTTGTGGATACTATGTTATGAGACATATGTTAAATATTATCTCTTGAGGCATTGTCGGTTCATGGTTTAAGGTATTAAATTTATCCACATACATGAAATTTATTTATATTTGTTAAGTTAATGTTGTTGTTGTAAGTTTATGATAATTTAAATTTTTCTCAAATTATAGGAATTTAGTCGAAGCTCCATTCTCACAAGAGGAAATAGATGATATCCGATCATATTGGACCGGTGTCTTCTTATCTTATTATAAATCTCAATTACACTATTTTTTCTTGGTTATAGTAAGCATTGTATAGAGATTTTGTCATTATAGGTGCAAATATGTATAGGTTCTCTTGGTAAAGGTTTTGTGTATCCCAAATGCCATTATAGGTATTGTAAGCATTACATGATTCTATTTAAAATACGTATAGGTTCTCTTGTTGTACCATTTTGGATATGTGTACATTTGGTTTTGTAAACAATGTAAATTTGATATTCTGTGTTAATGTTTTGTAAATATGGTATTTTGTCAAAAACTTTAAATTTGTAATTTTTGAGTAAAAAATGATACAGACCAATAAAAATGAGATTTAAAACAAATTATTAATGACAAAAAATAGGATATACCCATCGGTTATTATACTAAACTGGTGTAAATATGGCCTTTTTCTCTCAGTTATTAACAAAAACCGAGAGGTATGTGACGCGCTACACTGTTTTGAAAAAAATGATGTTGTCGGGGATTGAACCGATGATCATTTCAATTAACCATTTAATTATTCGGAAACCGAGGGGTAGTATGGCAAGTTTTCATGGCGCCCTTTATTACCTTGTTTGAGAAACCGAGGTAAGATTTCCTTCGCACCCGGGGTAAGATGTATTTTGTAGTAATAGTGATGTTTTATTCAATTTTCTGCTTGATAAATCTGGAATTACACTTATGAATTATGCACTGAATATGGAAATAAACATAATCAGTAATGAAGGTGAGAAAAATACACAAGAAAGAGGGGTTGAATTGTGTATGCCAAATCGTTTTTACTTCTGAACTTGAGTTTAGAATCTAAACAGAAGTTCAGAATATGACTAACAAGTTGCAGCGGATAAAATAACAGAAGTAAATAAAAAGGCAAAGAACACACAAAAGTTATCTTGGTTCCTCTCCAACTAAGAGTAGTCTTGTCCCTTTGCAGCATAAGATATTTCCACTATAATCAAACTGATTACAATTGCTTATACCCTCAAGTATAAGACTTTCTCCTGCTCATACCTACATCCTAAGTCTTCCTTGCTTAATCAATACCTGATCAAGACTTCTTGCTTATATCCTCAGATCCTAAGACTTTTCTGCTTAAACCCATCGGATTCAAGACTTCCTTGCTTAGACCTATAGTCCAAGACTTCCTTGCCTAAATCCCACAGATTCAGGACTTCCTTGCTCAGATTCAACGAATCCAAGACTTCAATGCTCAAGCACGCAGCAAGAGACTTTATCTAAATTGACTATTTAGAGAAGGAATAACTTACAACAACACTTGATTAACAATCAGAGGTGTTAAAATATAATACAACACACTTTAAAACTAAAGATTCTTAAGCTATACAAGAATAAGAAATCTTAAAAGGTTAGCTTCTCTTGAGATGATACAAGTGGTGTGAAGTGCGTGTATATTTCAGTTGTAGTTGCAGTGTTATTCTCTTAGTTGATCTTCAACTTTTCTGCTCCTTTTATAGCTGAAGAAATAGATTCTTTGAAGCAACCTAATGACTATATTCAAATAAAATCTTTTTGCACATCTTCTTTTCCAATAAAGCAAGTGTTGGAACTCGTAGCCAAGGAATTGCCCACTAAACAAGGCCTTTGTCCAGAAAACTCTTCTATGAAACAAGTACAATACAATCTTTTGAAGATAATGTCAACTACTCTCGAGTCCCGTGATTTATGAGCTTGAGTTGACATCCATCAGTATTAGAGGCATGGTTAGCATGCTTCTGATTCTGAAATATGCAAAAGATAACTTTACGGTTAGACTCTCTCACAAGAACCTGATCAGAACCGAACCATAGCTTGTTTCCATGATAGAACTTATTTCATCAAGTAAATTAAAATTTGTACACATGAACCAGCTAGTTAGAAATCTTAATTGTTTTTCAAATACTTTGTTACCATCAACACCTTAGAGGATACATGGTATGAACTAAATTTGTCTCAACAATCTCCCTCTTTTTGATGATGACAATCTTAAGTGTTTTAAAACAATCAATTGTCGATTAATTACTCAAGAACTTTCAGGGTCTGAGATTTGTAAGCTCCCCCAGTGTCAAACATTCTTATAGGTGAGGTTTGTAAGCTTCCCCTGAGTCCTATCTGTGAAGTCTAAGAGGTGAGGTTTGTAAGATCCCCTATATAGAATAATTATATCGACTCCAAGATTAATCTTTGTATAATACTTAATCCATTTCTCCCACTTTGCATCAACAAAAAGATAACAGTACAGAAAAATAGACAAGTAAACCCTAGTGATTAATAATGGTTTCTGAACGATTCATTTCTGGACACCAGTCAACCCATCTCGTTGCACATGAGCAACAACACCTTGTTGAACAAGAATCATATAAAGGACCCTACCAAAAGGAATGAGCACTACTACAAAACACGCATTCAACGACGCCATGGTCACCACGGTTTTCCCTACACCGTGGTGACATATCTTAATTAAGGCGCTACCATATTTATTTTGTTTTTTGATTAAAAATTATTTGTATATAACAGCGGTTACAGAACCAACCGTTGTGATATACTCAATTTTTCGTCGGTTCGAACCTCAGCGCCATAAAATATTTTATTCCTTTAACGTTAAGGCGCACCTTTTCTTTTTTATTTATTTTAAATTCACAAATAAAATGGTTATCACTACGGTTCTTCTGGTTAACCATAGTGATATATTTATAATAAATAAATACCTATCTATACGGTTTTTATTTATTTTAAAATTCACAGATAAAAGGGTTATCACTACGATTCTTCTGGTTAACCGTAGTGATATATTTATAATAAATAAATACTATCTATACAGTTGGTATTGTTAATCGTTGTGAAATAGTTTACCCATATATAAGCGAAATAACTTTCACTTTCACTTATTGACAGTAGCGTCGTTGCCTTCAAAGTGAAACCCTATAACCCATTTTTTCTCTTCGTTTTCACCATTAGCCGTGAATCTTGTGCTTCATACATTAAGGTATTCTTCTTCTTCCATCTATTGTTAGATATTTCCCATTATCTCGTTTATTGCATGTTGTTTTTGTTGATTGTTCTCATTTTTTCAAATTCGTTTTCACTACCTTAACAAAGACCATACTTTGGAAACTTCATAATGTTTGTGTAGCTATGGAAAAAATTATAAGAAGCATGAAGCTATGATGGAAACTTCATCCACCTTATACTTTTTCTTCATAGCTTCACGAACAAGATGTTAGTAAATGAAGAAACAACAGTGTAAGTAAACTTCATCTAGTTTTAGAAACAATGAAAAGAAATATAAGAAGTATGAAGCTTTTGTGTAAGCTTCTTCCTCCTTGTATTTCTTTTTCATTGCGTCCCAAACTAGTTGAACATCATAATTGATTCCTGTTCCGCGATTAGTTTCATTAAAAGGTGCGTTATTCATGTTTCTCTCTTTACTCTTCACTGGATTATGGTTTTAGGGTTTGTTTTCAACTGAGGATGCTCATTTTTGAAGTTTGCTGTGTTTCCTTACAGGTTAAGGGGATGATACAGGGTGATGATGCTGGTGGTAGCAAGCGTATTATATGAGTTTATAATATCTGGATCTGGTATAGAATGTCGTTTGAGCTTATTATATTCTATTTAGATTGTTTGTTTCACTAACCCTCACTTAAAGTTTGCTGGTGGTAGAAAGTGTATTATATGAGTTTATAATATCTGGATCTGGTATAGAATGTTATTTGAGTTTATTATATTCTATGTAGATTGTTTGTTTCACTAACCCTCACTTAAAATACATTCATTTAATTTGACATAGATACTTATAATCTGCAAATTAAGTTGTATTTGAAAACCAACTTATATGAATCAATGTTTTCGAATTGCATCCCTCTCATCGTTCATCTCATGATGTTTAATATATATATATTATGGTATAATGATCTGGCTCCTTAGATGCATCGCCATCTTCCATTATAGTTAAATTTCATTAACAAGAAATTATTAGTTAATCTGCCTCTCCATCAACACTTATAATCGTAAAACTTTCGATTATAAAAATGATGATGATAAGTGATGATGATGAGGCAGATTATCCAATGTCTTGTTCTTATGGAAATTTAACTATAATCGAAGATAGCGATATATCGAAGGAGTTAGATCAATAAACCACAATATATATGTAAAACAATGTGAAATGCACGATGAGACGAATGCAATCAGAAAACAATGGTTTGTTTAAGTTGGTTTTCAAGAACAGTTTAATTTACAGATTATAGACTTCTTCATCAAATTGATTCCATGTATATTTCTTTAGTGAGGTGTTTGGAAAACAAGCAATCTACATTTAATATAATAAACTCAGGGTACTTACAACAATGGTTATCTATTATAACCGAGATCATAGGTAATTTATGTTTTACATAATTCGCTGCTGATGGGTTTCGAACCCAGTACCTAAGTGTATGTATCAAAACGGTTTATTATCATAACCGTTGTGATATATGGCGCGCGTCCTGCCTTTCAATAACAGTTTCCAGACCGTTGTAGAAACATCGAACTTACAACGACAATCTACATAACAACGCCTTCGCCTGCGGCATTATATGTCATTCCTAACCGTTGTTAAATGGATTTTTTGTAGTAGTGGAGAAAAGATAATTCCTCACAAGATTTTAAGATCTCTTCTTTCAGGTAGTTGAACATGGTTTGAGGTAAGTTGATTTTCATCCTTGAGACTAGGAACAAAGTGAAATGTTTATCCTCAAGAGAAAGCCATCCTAATCTTTTTTCTCTAGGCCTTAGATTGGTCCCCATAATTTGGTAACAAATTTTTCCATAGGAGTAAGAGTAGAAGGGCTTGCAGCAGAACCAACACTGTCATAAATGTTGTTAATGAGATTCAGAAACCTATTGGCATGTCTGTATTCTTCAACAATAACTCCATCCTCTTCACAATTTATTACTTGAGAAATAAGTTTAGAGTTGATTACTACAGAAAAACCATAGACAATAGATAGAATCTGACAAACATCTAACTCACTGTGATGAACATGAGCATTTGTCCAAAATTCTTTCACAAGATCTAGATAAATTGGTCCATTAAGCATTGCTTAATATCCATCCCATTTCTGAAAATGGATATCTGAGACTATCCAAGAAAGTTTAATAGTCTTCAATTCATTGAGGTCAACAATATATTCCTTCAGAATATCTAGATCATAGATTTCTCCTTTGATGGTTTTTGAAGACATATTGAAAGAGAAATAAATTCAAGTAGAAAACAATGATTTTACAATACTATCTTACATAGAAGATAATACATAAAAATCAGGTAAATCTTATATACAATCACATAACACATGGAATGCTAGTTTATGATAAATGAACAAGCATGTATTGAATGTTTGGACGCTAATGAGTCTGATTAAAAACTAATCAGAATCTTTGTCATTACACTCCTGTTAAGAACCAAATTTCAAGACAATTTTTGAAAATAGGCAAGAGTGATAGAAATGCCCCTTCAGTCTCTAGAACAACTATTTTTTAGAAAACACAACAACCAAGGATGATTATTTAAAGATACTTTTGCAAGTACAACATATTTTCAAATGAATTCTGAGTTTGTCTTGTTGAATGCTTTTGATAATTTCACTAAAAAAGAGTTTTTGAGACTACTTTCCACCATCAAGTCAATATTTTACAAAACTTGTTCTTTAACAACTCAATTTTCAGAGGATATATAAGACACAGATTCTTATTTTATCAGAACTCAAAATTAGTCCAATTGTTAATTCAAAGCACAAAGCATAGAATTAAACACTTACTGTTTGCTTAAGTAATAAAGTAACAAGAATGAAAAAGATTCAACAAACTCTACAATCAAAGCTTATAGACCATGCTTAGAAAAATTTTCAAACTTAATGATATACTGTATTCCAACTGGGTGCTATCAGAGTCCAAGTTTCCTTTAGAGTTTCAAAACACTGATGTTTCTCAGAACCCGTCTATCATTAGAATATGGTTTGTCAAATTCTAATTCAGACTACTTCTGATTACCAACAGGTTTTGATACTCCATTCATATTTTAAGCATTATTCATCAACAAAGACCATGTTCAGATTTTTCCTTATGAAATCAAATCTTGCGACAGCTAAGGGTTTTGTAAATATATCAGCCCACTGATGATCGGTATCAATAAACTGAATATCTATTATCCCCTTTTGAACATAGCCCCTAATAAAATGGTGTTTGATTTTAATATGCTTAGTTCTAGAATGTTAAATCAGATTCTTTGTTAGACAAATAGCAGCAGCGTTATCACAATAGATAGGAATATTGTTACCAAAAATTTGATAATCTTCTAGCTGATACTTCATCCATAGTAGTTGAGTGCAACACTTAGTAGCTGAGATGTATTCTGCTTCAGCTGTAGACAGAGAAATAGTTTCTTGTCTTTTGCTAGCCCAAGATATAAGGTTTTCACCTAAGAATTGACAATTTCCACTTGTGGATTTCCTCTTAGTTTTATCCCCGACATAGTCAGCATCATAGAATCCAACTAGCTTATCATTTGAATATTTCTTATAAAGAAGTCCAATATTAGTCCTTCCTTTCAAATATTTAAAGATCATCTTAACTGGTGTTAAATGAGTTTCTCTAGGATCTTGTACAGAAACATACACTGAATAAAATATATGGTCTGGAAGTAGTGATATAGAGTAACTAACCTATCATACCTCGATATTTAGTCGGATCCACTTTGGCACTGCATTCTTCATTATTCTGATTGCAGGTAGGATGAATAGGGGTTGCCATAACTTTGCAATCATCAAGATTGAACTTCTTCAAAATTTCTTTTGTGTACTTTGATTTATGAATGTATATACCTTCTTTTCTTTGATTGATTTGAATTCCAAGAAAGTATTTTAATTCACCCATCATGCTCATCTCAAATTCAGTACGCATGGCCTTAGAAAATTCTTGGCAATGAGATGCATTAGTGGAACTAAAAATTATGTCATCAACATAAATTTGAACAATCAAGATTTCTTCCTTTAGAGTTTTCCTAAATAGTGTAATGTCAACTTTACCTTTATAAAAACCATTCTCAAGCACAAAATTGCTCAGTCTCTGATACCTAGCTCTTGGAGCTTGTTTAAGTCCATAGAGAGATTTCTTAAGCTTGTAGATAAAGTATGGATGGTTTGGATCTTCAAATCCAAGAGGCCACATCATTTCTTTGAAACTGAGGTAGGTTCTTCTTCATAGCCACGATCCACCAATTATCTGATAAGGCAACATCAATAGAGGTAGGCTCTGTCATGAGATAAGTCCAAGCATTGATTGATTATTTTTTAAAGTTGGTCTGGTTCTCACTGGTTCGTCTTTATTCCCAATGATTTGCCCTTCTAGATGAGATGCTTCATATTTAAATGATCTCTTAGGTGGAACAGGGGCTTCAGAACTATTTTGAATAACTACTGAATCTGTAGTAGTAGGATTATTTGGAGTTACTTCAGTTTCTACAGCTTCTGGTGTTCCCTCAGTTATAGTATTAGACTCTGATAGACCATTATCTAATCTCTTTTCTTTTGGAATACATACCACAAGATGTTCTTCAAAATTCCGAATTCCTACAAGATTATCATCCGGGTCCATAGACTCTGACTATTCATAGTCAGACATTTTGTCATCAAAATTAATGTGCAGAGACTCTTCAACCATTCTGGTTTCTGAGTTGTACACTCTATATGCTTTTGAGCGCTCAGAGTATCCCAAAAATATAGATTTTTGAGCTTTAGCATCAAATTTCTTTAGGTAGACTTTATTATTCAAAATGTAACAAGTACATCTAAATTGGTGAAAATAAGAGATGCATGGTCTCCTACCTTTAAATAATTCATACGGTGTTTTATTCAGAATTAGTCTAATATAGATTTTGTTCTAAATGTAACAAGACATATTAATAGCGTCTGCCCAAAAGTACTTTGGAAGTCTGTTTTCATGTATCATGGTTCTTATCATTTCTTGTAAAGATCTATTCTTTATTTCTACAACCCCATTCTGCTGTGGAGTTCTAAGAGAAGAGAAATCATGGATAATTCCATATTTTTCACAAAAAGATTCAAATGGCTCATTTTCAAACTCTCCACCATGATCACTTCTAACTTTTAAGATCTTTACTTCCATTTCAGATTGTACTTGAATACAAAAGGTGCTAAATACTTAGTACGTTTCATCTTTAGATCAGAGAGATTTTACCCAAGTTTATCTACTGAAATCATCAACAATGACCAAACCATATTTCTTCCCACTAATCGAAGCAGTCCCAATAGGACCAAGCAGATCAATGTGGAGTGATTCTAAGGGTCTAGAGGTATAGACAATGTTTTTAGTTTTAAAAGAGGTTTTCAAAATCTTTCTGACTTGACATGCTCCATAGAGAGTATCTGAGTGATAGTCAAGATCTGGTAGCCCTTTGACAAGTTTTTGCTTGCTAAGTTTGGAGATTAATCTCCAGTTAGCGTGACCTAACTTTTTGTGCCAAATCCATTTCTCATCACACGTTGTCATTAGGCAAACAATCTTCTGATCAATCAACTTTGAAAGATTGATTTTATAAACATTCCCTTCCTTTTCCCATTGAACACAATGGTTTTGTCAACATTAATAATTGAACAAAAATTCTCATTAAATATCACTTCACAACCACTATCACATAATTTCCTTATGCTTAGTAGATTATGCTTTAAGGCATCTACCAGCCAAACTTTATTGATAAGAGTTGGAGAATTACCAATGGTACTGTTGCGGTGAAAATCGGATAACAAGCTATTAGTTAACTTGCATCACTTTCTTTTACAACTGACTTTGATTTATCCAAAGGAAAGGTTCAAGATCGAGAAAAACCTAAAGGGGGGAGATCTAAGGTTCGGGGGTTGGTTACGCCTAGGGAAGGTATTAGCACCCTAAACGTCCGTAGTACTCTACGGGAGCCTCTTGTTTTACTTGTAACATCTTACTCGCTTGCTAAGGGTGCTATTCTAAAGGTTGAAACCCTAGGGGTTTATTTCTAAGTATACTCGACAAAGCATCACACTTTGCGCCTACGTATCCTTACGGGAGTGGAATCAGAGTATCTGTAGTTCACCGATCTAAGGGTGAGGGATAGGAACCATTGACTATGGCCAAATTTCCAAGGGGAAAATGAGTATGACTCATTTTTAGAGTTCACAATAACTCTCTAAGTCTACGTTATAGGGGGAAGTGAGTTCTCATGATAATGAGAATCACATGGAGTGTAAGAACTCCAACCTACTTCTAGTTATGATTTCATTGGCTCACGATAGCCAAGAAATAAGGGTGAACCTAGAAGGATAAGGTAAGATGACTTTGAAAGTCAATTTGAGGTGATCTCCCTTTGGAATAGGGGGAAAGATAATAGTTGTAAAGATACTAAAAGATAACAAGTTAATAATTCAAATAAGATGATGCAATAATACATGAATAAATTTATGAGATGAAATAAAGTCATGATACTAATGCAAAGTGGAATCATGCATATATTAGACAAAGATCAATCATGATATGTAGACATAACATAGCATGATAAATAAGAAAGTGCAACAAAAGCTCTAATATGCACTCGTAATCTAATCATGCATAAAGGCCTCAAAAATTAACATTTTTACTAATTTCTTTTAATATTTGAAAAGTGAATTTAATTAGGAGAAATTAGCAAAAAGAAGGGAAGAAAAATGATGAAGAGTGAGCAAGTTATGATAATTTGAAAATGAAGTGCAAACTTGAAAAACAAGAAAATCAACAAGTAATAAAAAAGAAAGGAAATGGCAACTCTAGGGCTTGAACTCAAGACGTTTCACTCACAGTCTAAAACCATTACCAACTGAGCCAGTGCGCGCGTTTGACATATAATGAATACACAAATATACATATCAAGTCAAGCGAAAATCAGCAAAATAAATAAAAGACTGGGGCGATGGGATTCGAACCCCAGTCCTTGGCATGGCTAATACATACAAACTCCTCCCTGGACCAGCGGTGCTACACCCTCATCCAATTATAGTATGGCTCACGAAATATATGATATAAACATACTTCATAAATTCAAAAAAAATGGTGAAATATACGCGCACTATGCCATGCCCAAGTTTCCGAAACCAACCAAGTTGCCCAGCCAGATTCACCCACTCATAATCCAATCAAAACCCAACCAATTTTTACAAAATAAAACTCTAAATCATTTAGCAAAACATGAGGATTATTATGGTGTCTTTCATTTAAACTAAAACTTAACATACAAAACACACATATACTGCAAACAAGAGTGTAAATCAATGGAAGCATGTCAAAGATGTGAGGGAAAGCACATGAGTTTATGATAGCAACTTATGGCCCTGATTTCAAACATATAACCACATAACCTTGCCCTATGTTTATCAATGATTCAATGTTAATCCAAATCTTATGATATATAATAAGGAATTCAAGAATTTGCCAAGATTGGGTGAGCAAACTAAGGGTTTGTGAACACATATCAGACAGAATATTGGCAGGCATAATTCCTCAAACAAACAATTACATTCCATGCCTCAGCTTTGGATAATGAATCAAATAGTCTACCACAACACATCATGGTTTGTACACATCAAGAAATGAGAAGACATAATCAAATCAAAATGGGAAGTTAAAAAAACATAACCCAAACACATATTGGGCAAATCATCAAAGAGAGGATGTCATACCACATTCATTAACCTATCTCAAACATTAGTTCTTGATACAATTAAGCATACCTCATTCAAACCAAAATAGTGCACCACCGCATACATATTATCAAATAGTTTTCTAATAGCAATGTAAGCATATAATCAATACACACCATATTTCATAGATCAACTCATGTATTGTAATGATAGCCAAGTCTGGCAGCACATGACAACAAGATAAACACATCTTAAGACATATTTCAACAAATCATAATGATAACAGAACAACCTTGACATGTAAGGGACCAAACAAATCAATGGAACACCAATGCACATGTTGTAGGAAAGATACACTTAATCATAGTTTTAGCAGTCACAAGTGCAGGGCAGAACGACATGTATGCTATGCATATCTCTTAGAACATCAGGACAAGTGATTTGATCAGAGTATAGTTTAAAAAACAGGAATTGTCATCATGAAGAAATACAATAATAAAACTTGATCATTAAGAAACTTAAACAAACCAAATTGACAGATCAATCACCAAAAGAAGCAACATATTTGCCACATTATTATTAGATAAGAGAAAACATGTAGTGTGTGCAATCAATCATATACACAGCAAGCCAAAGGTGCTGCTAGTGCAAGTCTGTTCCAAGTATGCAATTCAAGTCTAACAGTCTACAAAAAAGAAAGGTTCAAAAGACAGATTTTTCATAGAAATCAGATCAAAGACATGACTATGATTTTAACAGCTCTAAGTTGATGCCTACCATGATTAGCCAAAACATGATGTCAAAGGGAAACTCAATAATCGTGTATATGTCTAACCTAGAATATTTAGTTTGTGGTATGACATCTAAGAAAACATAGGCTGATGAGCAAAAGAATTGATTATGGCATCATTAGTTGGCATGGTGAATGCATATCATAAAATAGGGTCAACATAACATGAGCAAGAAACCTATATCAGTTGAGAAAAAGCAGACATAAATAAATTCAAAGGGGCCTGTTGTGAAGGATAGTCAAGGCATTGCTTGAACATATGTTACACAACACTATGAATAGAACATCAAATTAAAGGACAAAATCTCATTTAGCAGGAATCTTCTACCCTATGAGTAAACAAAATGAGAAACCATATCAAAGAAAAAGAGCTTGTCACCAATGTGACTCCCACCACAATTTCAAGGTATCCCAAGCAGACATAGATTAACATGAACAGTCTATATGAGTTCAAACATTCAAAACACATAATGAAGGCAGGGACAAAATAATAACCAACTAAAGACTTCATAATCAACATACAGCTCTTAATGAGATTCAATGACAGTGGAGGATTCAACATCATATCAAGTATGCATATGCTTTAAACATGGAAAACAAAATGTCATGAAAGCATCCTGATAACAATGAAGAGTGTGCACAAACACTATGTCCTGAAAATCCTAAACATTATCATACTACAGACCAGAATAAATAAGTCAAACATGAGAAAGCAGAACATTTCCAATAGTAAAGACAAGGTGTGTTAGAGGGTCTCAATAGGGTAACATCAACCATACCAAAACACCTAGGGCCTATCATGCTCTTTTATAACAAGTATGGACAGATTCATCAAATGGAGTTAAACAAGATTCACTAACCAAATACTATCAGTCCAGAGATGTTAACAATATTTCAACCATAATAACCAACATCAATACACATCTAGCATCCATTGAAAGAATAGTCGCACTATGATTAGAAGTTCATGAACAGAGTGCACACATTGTTTACATATTAAGGGATAATTTGAGTGAATATATCAAACACATATCAGCAGAAATTATAACATAGATGTAATAGTGATTATGCGTCATGATACGAATAAGAAGTGGTAAGAGAGATTTACCAAGTTCACTGCACCTTCCAAATATGATCAAGGCTCCTTCTTGCTGCAACAGTTGAAACTTCCCAAAGCAAGAACTTAGACCCTTTTCTCTTACTGCAGAACCTCAGACTCAAATGTTTTGAATGTTTTTTATGATTATCCGTGTGTGTCCTCAAGTGTTGAGATAAGCCCCTTTTTATAGGCTGATCATTGGGCCGGGTTGAACTTATCAAGACTTGGTGGCTAGGGTTTGTAAGTTTTGAAACCAGATTTGTGACCTTGGGAGGCAAGCGCTCCCTCCTGCACCAAAGCTCTAAGATGTTGCAGGGTCAATGCTCTAATTGTGCATTGCTTCTGAGCCACACTTCTGATGGTAAGCAAGTAAGCAATGAAAGAGGAAGTTGATAGGGACGACGCCATGACGAACTTGCAGGATGATGCAGAGTGAATCAGAGTGAATCAGATTGAATGATGAGAATGGTAAATCCCCAGAATTGCTTTTGATGAAACCAGATGGAGAAGCTCAAAGAGGAAATATCTTGAGAGAAACCAAATGAAGATTCGCGCCAAAGATTGAAGATTTGAGAGTCAATTTGTTTGAATCTTCCTTCTTCCATTCTGAAATCGTGAACAAAGACGAAGGAGAAGAGCAATAACTTGGTTAATTTGTTTTGCTTGGTGCCACACGTCATTTCTCCACTGGCCAGAATTTGGGTTGAAAAGTCAAACACCATTATGCTTAATTCCCATTGGTTCGTGGCAATGAATACAAATCCAATGCTTGTAGCACATTTTTTTGGTCACGATGGACCAATCAAATTGGGCTCATGAAACTAAGAGTGAACACATTCTTCCATCTCTTGTTATAAAAGAAAAATGAAATATTAGGAAAATGATATTGGTAGATTAATTAATTAAGGTTTTTGATATGGTTTAGGAGAATTAAATTGAACCAATTGGACAAACTTGATTAAATGAAAAGGTTAATGAAATAGGTTTAGAAAATGAAGGTGATAATTGAGGATAGATAAAGTGGGTAGTAATTTGGTCATGGTGGGGTTAGGGTTATGGAGACATCTCCTAGAGACTCGCTTGATTCAATGCTCCAAAAACCTTGATCAATTCCTCCTTGAATCTCCTCAAGATAAACCTGATAAATAAGAAACAAACACAAACAAAAAACCTGATAAAAAGGGTTAGCTATGCAGCATGATTGACCTATTATGATATGCAGAAGATCAATGGATCTAAGGGAAAATTTTGGGGTACAACGGGTACCAGTATCAATGATCTTTCCTTTCTGGCCTCCTCCAACCCCCACATTTCCTTTCTGTTTCAGATTCAGGGTTTGGAACATATGCCTTTCTCTCGTCATGTGATGTGAGCAGCCACTGTCCAGATACCACGATTGGTTTCCCATCTTTTCCTTTAGGCATATCTGCAGCAAAGACAATTTGAGATTTAGGTACCCATACACATATGGGTCCTTTCATGTTAGTCTTGACAGGTTCTTTCCTATCATGTGCTTTTTCCGTGTAAAAAGGTTTAGCTTCACTCCATGTTTTATGTTTCCAAAATTTTTAACTAGAGTGATTTTCAACCTTAGTTTCTGAATCCTTTTTAGCTTGTGATTCAAATGTTTTGGATACTGATGTAATAATAACTTTTGGGCTATCAGGTTATGATATTACAATACCTTTCAAATTTTGATCAATGGGTTCTATTAGATTCATAACTTTTACATTATTTATAGCAGGAACAAAATAGTTGATTAACATTGTCTGAGCAATGTTAGAGGAAGAAGGATCTGGGGACTCTTTACACAATGACATATCAGAACTTAAGCAGTTCTCATTGTACCCAAAACCTTCTCTATTGCTTTTTCCAATTCGATAAATCATAGATGCAAGTTTAGTTCTATCAATGCCATATGTGATGAAATTATGAAATGCTTTATCATGCTTACTTAGAGTAAAACATTCATTTTGAGATATGTTGATTTCTTTTAATTCTTCTTTTAAAATTAAGTTGTCTCGTTTTAAAATTTTGATGCGACTGGATCGATCCTTGCAACGATTCATGAGGTCATCCATGCACAAAATAAATTCAGAATAAGAGAATACCTCATTTTCATCTTCAGACTATATTTCAGATAAAAGTTCTTCTTCAGATGTGTGAGCCATCAGCGCCAGATTGGCTTCATCTTCTTTTTATGAATCTTCATCGTCTAACTCTTCCCATGTTGCCATAAAATTCTTCTTAAATTTTTTCCTGAAGTTATCATTCTAATGACTTCCTTTCTTTTAACTATCTTTCTGAAAATTAGGACAATCAACTTTAAAGTGATCAGGTTTGTTGCAATTATAGCAGATTTTATTCTCATCTTTCTCTCTAGAGTTAGATCTTCTAAAACCACCACTTTTAGAAAATCTTTTGTTCCGTCTGGCCATTAGTTGAAATCCTCTGACGAAGTTTCATCGTCATCAGATCTACCATCAGAATCTTCTTCAGAAGTTTCATCAAGTTTACAAATCTTTGAACGCCTTTTGGATTTTTCACCAGAATTTTCAAAAGCATATCTCAAGGCAAGAGATTTAAATTTCTTTGAAGACTCATCTCCATTCAGTTCCATCTCATGGCCCTGAAGGTTGCTGATTAGACTTTCAAGAGATAGTGTATTCAGGTCTATAGCTTCCTGGATAGTTGTTACTCTAGGTCTAAACTTTAAAGGGAGAATTCTCATCATCTTTTTAACATGATTTGAAGCAGAGTAACTCTTACTTAACACTTGAAGGCCTGATATAAGAATCTAAAACCTGGAGAACATGGTTTTAATATCCTCATCATCCTTCATTTTAAACAACTCATACTTTTATACCAACAAGTTAGCTTTTGCTTCTCTAAATTGTTGATTCCCTTCATATGTAGAGCACAATGATTCAAAGATAGTCTTAGAAGAAGACTTATCAATGATTTTCAGATATTCAACATGTGGTAGAGCATCGATCAGAATACCTTCGACTCTGTGATGTTTTCTATAAATTTTATTTTGAGCTGGATTCAAAGTTTTTCTGTCAGATACCATACCAACATTATCAACGGTGATCTCAATACCATCTTTGTTATACCCCAAATTTTAGCCCTTAGATGTCATGACATTCTTGCACTTGCATTAGGGTTCAATCATCTATGCATTGTTAACTAACCATCATATTTTGCTAGCTTGTTCTTCTATTTGAAAGTTAGGGTTTGTAAAAGAGAGGGCAAGACCAATAAGCCAAGTTCTCATATGTTTCAAGGTCTCCTAAGACACTCCTTGGATCAATACATCCTAAGTGTTCACTAGGTGGTTAAGAAGAGTATTTGAAGTCATATGGTCAAGAAAGTCAACTGATGCCCCAAAGGCTCAAATATTTGGCCTTGAGGGATAATCATGAAGTTTTCAAATCATGTTCCATGGTCTCATGTGATGGGATCAAGAGAGATCAAAGAGAAACCATAAAATCAAGAGTTGTGGAATTAGGATTTTGACCTGAAGAATCACAAGGGAATCTTGGTGTGATCATTCAATGTCTTGATTGGTTCATCAACCAATTGAGCTTACATACATTCAAGAGGCCTTATTCATCAAGAAATCAAGTGTGTTTGGCTCCCATCACAAGTGCAATGAGCCCCAAGTTCATCTGGGCCCAGATTAGGGTTTAGTCAGGAGAAATCAACCATGCTTTTGACTTTTGATCAAGACCTGATCCCAAGCCTTGGGACATGATTCCACAGGTTCATATACATCCTTGGAGGCCATCTATTGTTATTTGAAGAGATTGAGAAAGCAAAATCATCAAAGATCACACAGTTGAATTCATGAAGAAACTAGGGTTTTGTCTGAAAAGTCAAACCTTTGACTTTTGATAGTTTTGATCCAAGATGAAGTATTCAACCCATATTCCATCAAGACATGTTGTATTTTTGAGTTAGAGCATGAGAAATCAATATTTGAGAGGTTTCTTGCAAAAAGGGCAAGGTTTGGTTCTTGAAATTTTTTAAGTATGGAAGAATTCACTCCTTGTGTGAACTTTGAAGAGTCATAACTTTCAAACCACACATCCAATTTTTGTGGTTCAAAGCTCAAATTGAAGCTCTCATCATGTGAAATTTAAATTGTATTAGAGGGTCCTTCTTCAAAAAAGGCTTGGTTTTTAAGTTAGGAAGCTTGGAAGTTCAAGACAATTTATGACAGTGAAAATTTCACTCTTTTGCCCTAGTTTTTAGCCAACTTCACCTCCATTTTTCATCATGATCCCTTTGGATCTAGAACTTGGAGTGAACATGAACATTGTAGAGTATACTTGGGGCTTTCTAAAAAGTACAAGAACTCCCCAATCAGATGTGTGAGCTGTGAGTTTCGAATCCATGAAGTTAGGGTCACAAACTTGATTTTTTAGGTCATGGCATGATGTTTCAACTTGCAAGATCACTCCAAATCCTCATGATCTTGTGTGGCAGACCTCCTTGCTTGTTAATATGGTTTAAATCAGATAAGTACAAGCGATTTTGAAGTATTATCCAAGTGGTTTAGGCATTGTCTCATGAATTTTTCCATTTTTGGCACAAAGTGAACTATGCCATTTACATAAAGCCACTTTTGGCAATGTCAACTTATCTTGAGCTGTGTAATGGTTCCTCTATACTCAAAAGTCTTATACTGGAGAGGCCAAAAGCTCTGCACACTTCCAACAACCCTAGAACATCATGGTACTTGGCTTGGGGAATGACAAAGTATTTGAAAATTCAAGTTACATTGTAACTGAGCTAAAAGGATGTGAACTCAACCATCTGGTTTGCTTCAACTATCCATCCTTTGCCTATAAATAGAGGGCTCAAACAAGCCTCGAGACACACAAGAGCTTACTCTGAAGACCCTCTTATCTCTCTCTCCCATAGTTTTTACAAGAACTCACCAAACTTGCAAAACCACTCTCCAGTTCCAATCCACTCGTGCAAATCCCAAACAAACTTCATAAACCTTCCATAAACACTCCATAGAACTTATTTAAACTATCAAATAAGTTTTGTAACACCTCATTCACCATCTGACATTTTCCAACTTCCATTTGCATAAAGACACGGGTTTGAAGCTTGAGTTTGTTTCCAACCATTTCAAGCACTCTAGTCATCTTTCCTAGTGTCAACAAGCATAAAAGGGAGCTCAGTTCATCTCTGCAACACCTTTTGAAGAGGCCTTGGACCTGCTCCAAGAGGTAAGCTTCTTTGAAACCCTAGGCTCAGATTATTGCATCTCATTGTCTCATGTTTGTAGCAAGATGTAGTCTGCTTTATATACAATGTGTTAGAAGCTTTGCTTGCTTTGTTTGTGGTAAATATGTGTTGTTTGGTTCATGTTTTGTTTGGTGATATTGCACTGTTAGGGTCAGTTTTGTGAAACATGTGGTTGGTTTTAGGACAAGCCAGTATGACCTCTGGGTTCCTTGCAAGAAATGCTTCAACTTTGGTCTTTACGGATTGGAAAATGATTGAGAAACGAGGGAGTTGTGGTGTGCAGAAAACCTAGGTGCAAGATAGGTTAGGGCACGAGCGAGCGAGGGAAAAAAGAAAAAAGAAAGGAAGAAGGAAGTCTGAGGTAGATGTGAGTTGGCATGACATGGCGTTGAGGTGACCATTGTCATGTGTGTATAGGATATATATTATTAGTGTTGGTATTATTAACGGATGAGGGCGTAGCATCGCTGGTTAATGGAGGTTGTGTGTTTGTTTGCCAAGCGAAAAGACTAGGGTTAGAACCACCCTTGCCCCAGTCTTTTGTTTTTTTTTCTGAAACGAACTAGTTTTCACATATATTATCCTTGAATCATCCTTTGTCACAGCGTGCGTTCTGGTTGGTTTGGCAGGTCTTTTAAGCTGTAACCCTAGGGTGTGGGTTCAACTCCCTTTGGGACCCTCCCTATTATTTTAATGCTTAGTTTTTTTAGTTTATTTCTCAAACTTCTCCATTTAATAACTCACTCAATTTTCATGGTTTTCAATCCATTCTTTTTGCACTATTTTTCTCTTATTGTGTATTTTATGTTAATATTTTAAAGTATCCAAAAATGTTTATTTTAGGGTCTTTTATTTATATGTGAAACATTAGTTGTGTTTTAGGTCACTTAGAATAACTTTGACTTGTTAGGGTTTTAACCCTTGATCTTCCTTATCTTTTAGGGTTTGTGTAGGTTTGTTTTAACACACTAAAAATAATTCCTCATGATTTAGACTTGTGCATAGTTATAGATTTTGATTTTAGGTACACTTGTAAGTGTATTTATTCACTTTAAGATGTATAAGCTTTTATCATCCCCTTTGAAGTCTTAGATAGGTCCTTGCCTTAAAATTAAGACTTCCCCCTCATGTGTATATGACATCATGTAGATACAAAATCATCCACTTAGGTTATACCATGTCAATTTGTGTATAGACCCCCCCTTTCATAAAAGTGAACTTTAGGACAACATAAGTGATAATTTCCCTTTTGACACAAGTTTAGGTCAAAGACTGTCCCCTTGTAGGTCATTACCTACTTGTTAAGAAGCCTAGACTTGAATCATGTTCCCTTAGGTATTTACCTTATTCATTGATGATTTATTCTTGTGTGCTTACATAATACTTGTATACTTTGTAATATACTTGCCTTGAATGTCATTACATTCACCATCCTTTTCCATGTGTTATATTCATGTATTTTTTCCATCTTTAAGTGTGAATATCTTTGTTAACTTCATTAAGTTATCCCTCTAAGTGAGGCTAGCTTGTTAGCTCTCCTCCTTAACCCTCATTGTTCCCCTCCTTCCAAAGGAAAGTCTCTCTATTGACTTTAATGTCATAGATAGCTCATTACCCTCTTGGCCTCATTAGAGCCATTTTCAAACCTTGGCCTCATTAGAGCCATTCCTTTCCCTTGACCTTAATAGGATCAAACCCTTGGCCTCATTAGAGCCACTTCTCCCTTGACCTAGTTAGGTTTCCCCCTCTTGTAAGCACTATCATCATAGTGGTTTACCTCCCCTTGGCCTCATTAGAGCCACTTACCTTACAACTTAGGATTCACCTAGGGTTCTTTAACTCTATGTGATGTTCCTTCCCTTTTGGCATCATTAGGGCCATTCACCCTATTAACTTAGAATTAGGATTAGAGTTCTTAAACTCTGTGTGATCCTCATCATCATGAGTATTCACTTCCCCTTACAACTTAGACTTAGAGAGTTCTTTAACTCTATATGAGTATTCTACTCATTCCCCTTGGAACTTTGAGCATAGTTAATGGTTCCTTAACCCTAGTTGTGGTGAACTATGAATGCTCTGATTCCATTCTTATTAGGATACGTAGGCACAAGATGCGACGTCTTGGCGAGCATACTTAGTGTATATACCCCTAGGTCTTTACTATAGGTCTTTACCTTACCCTTAGCAGATTTCCTTAACAAGCAAACTATAACATAACACAAATCCTAACAAGAGGTTCCTATAGAGTACTACAGATATCTAGGATGCTAACACCTTCCTTAGGTATAACCAACCCCTGAACCTTAGATCTCTTAGATGTGTCTTCATATAGCGCAATTAGGGTTTTCTTCGATCTTTACCCTTTCCTTTGGATAAATCAAAGCTCGGTGGTGAATTTTAGAGATGTGTGATTCAAGTTAATTAATAGCTTGATATCTGATTCTCACCGCAACAATATTCAAGTATATCCCACAATTCATCATCAAGTCAAATGACATAGGTGTACATCTTGCTTTTCCACCTTTCGAACTCAGTGGAATCACCACTAAATACAGGAGGTTTAGCATAATATTGATTTCTCTCAGAAGCACTCTAATCATAGGAAACTCCTCTTCCTGAAGTACTAGCAGTAGGATCTTCAGAAGACATATTTTTCTCTTTAGATCTTTATCTGTACCATTGTTAAGTGTTACGCACAGACCTTGCTTTGATGCCAACTAAAGGTGAGAAAAATACACAAGAAGGGGGAGTTGATTTATGTAGGCCAATCGTTTTTACTTCTGAACCAGAGTTCAGAATCTGATTAACAAGTTGTAGCGGATAAAATAACAGAAGTAAATAAAAAGTCAAAGAACACACAAAAGTTATCATGGTTCCTCTCCAACTGAGAGTAGTCCAGTCCCCTTGCAGCACAAGATATTTCCACTATAATCAAACCGATTACAACTGCTTATACCCGCAAAGTAAGTCACTAGTCAGAACACGATGGTTCAAGTCATTAAAGTGAGGGATAAAGCAAAGGCGTGATGCCAAAACAACATGATTTGCAAGGATCTTTTGGAGTCAGTTTACGCAAACTTGTTGTAGTATGCTTTCAAAATAACCTTGCTTCAGTTAGGTCTTTTGAGGGTTGTAACGTGGCCTGGTTCACGGTTTAAGAAACAAAGAATAAAAGCTCAAAGTTTATTTGTTCCCACCCAATCTTCGTGATGATCTTCATCCCTACGCTCAGTTAACTCAGATTATGCACTCAGGTTCCCAAGAGGTTGGAAAATGAACTGATGATGGTTCAGAAGTCGAGAGACTTTGAAATAGCAGTCACTGCTTCCTTACAATATTTGGTTATTGTTGTTGTCATTAAGGACTTTCATGGTGAGGATTTAATGATTTCCTCTTTTATTATCCCTAACTTTTGCCTGAACTGTTTCTTTTGAAGCTTAGAGTCAGCGGGATGCCCCAGTTTTGCCTAAGTCTCCTTCATAGGTTTTGACTTAGCGGGCTTTTTGATTTTTGGATTTTTTATTATATATATATTTTTTGAAAGTGACTGCCTGGCTTAATGATTACGGCGAACCATTATTGGCTTTTGACTTGAAGGACATCTTCGACACCTGCTTGATGTGCGCGAAGGAAAATTTGTGAATGCAACCTTTGTATGAAAGGCGTCTTGCACGAACGTACAACCCAGTTAACTGAGAACTACCCATCCCAAGGTTAAGAGTGCGGGTTTTTGTATAGAAAGAAACTCCAACTTCTAGGCTCGAAGGGTTTAACAAGGGAATAACTTCCTTATTTCTCAAGTGTTTGGGAGTTGAAACAATGCCTTATATCTTCAACAAAGTTTATTTGAAAGCATACCAGCAATTATGGGTATAACGTTTTCGTCATTCTCTCTCCAATCTTTGCATAATCAAAAGAAAGTGGAAAAGAGATAAAATACTTTTTGAAAAGAAAGCGTAAAGATGTAAATAGCAAACACAAATGAATTGAATCCAAAAGTTGCAATTCTTATTTCATTAATCAAAAAAGTACAAACATAATTTGAATGCAAATAGCTAATACAAAGAAAGGAAAATGCAAACAATAAGAAATATGGCCTAGTGACTGATCAAACACAAGGATGAGCTGTCCTGTCTTTGGGGAAGTAGCTGGGTTGAAATCGACTGAAGCTTCACTTGGCGTGCCCTGGCAGGGGATTCGTCTGGACATTAGGATTGCTATCATGAAATCTAAGGATCCTGACCTTAATAAAATCACACACTCTAGCCTTTAGTGCATAGAAATTTTCTAGATCGTGGCCTACGGCACCTTTATGGAATGCACAGTGGAGATCAGATCTGAATCTAGTTGGAAGAAGATTTGGAGGAGGATGCGTAGTCCTTGTGGTAATCAAACCTTTTTGAACCAGACCAGGATAAAGTTTAGTGTACGCCATGGGAATAGGATCAAATTGATTCCTATTACGGTATTGGTTCTGCCCTACAGTCGGACGTTGGGGAGCTTGAGCTAGTCATGGAGCAACAACCACAAGAGTAACAGTAGCAATGGTAGGGTGATTAGCATGCTGAGGTCTAGGACAAGGCTTTCTCACTTCAGTCATGACAGCATTGGTATGGTATTCCCTCTTCTTCTGGAAGTTCCCATAGGATTTCTTCGCACCATTAGAAGATTCAGCAGCCTTGGACACTTTACCATTCTTGAGTCCTTCCTCGAGTCTTTGACCAATGGTTACCAAATCAGTGAAGTTAGAAGAAACATTGCCAATCATCTTCTCCCAATAGAATGGAGACAAGGTGTCCATGAACATTCCAGTCAGCTCCTTTTCTGCTAGAGGGGGTTCAACTTGAGAAGCGAGTTCTCTCCAACGCTGAGCATATTCCTTGAAAGACTCTTTCTCATTCTGAGACATATTTTGAAGTTGACGGCGGTCAGGAGCCATGTCGAGCTTGTACTTGTACTACTTCATAAAAGCATTAGCAAGATCTTGGAAGCAGTGGATACTGTTATATTCAAGATTCATATACCATTTGAGAGAAGCTCCACTCAAGCTGTCTTGAAAACAGTGGAAGAGCAGCTTCTGGTTGTTGGTATAAGCAATCATCTTTCGAAACTACATGACCAAATGAGCCCTTGAACAAGAGTGACCCTTATATTTCACAAACTCGGGAGTTTTGAATTTGGCAGGCATAACAAGGTCAGAAACCAGACACATGTTGTGGAGAGAAGTTGTGGGGTAACCCAAACTCTGGCCAAGTCGAAGGTGGCACCTGAACAGGCTGAGGATCAGCATTTGAAACCTCCTAGATAACTGTCCTTTGGGGTTGCTCTCCTCTAGAAATCAAGACCTGGAGCATTTCAGTGAGCTTTGTCATGCTTGACTTAAGATCATCGATCTCCAGGCCATGTTTGATCAGAAAATAGACAAGAATGATAATAGCAATTAACATAATGTTTTTTTTGTTTTTTTGTTTTTTATAATGAGACAAAAATAAAAAGAATTAAATATTATGTTTTTGTATTTTTAGAAGGAGAAACATAATTAAGTATTGATTAAATAGGATGTTTTTGTGTTTTTTATAAAAAAAAAGAAAATATTTAATAAACAAATTAAAAATGAAATTAATTAATAAAATTTTAAATTAAATATCTTATTAAATCTAAATAAATTAAATGATTATTTAACTAAAAATAAATAAAAATGATTAAAAAACAAAATAAAAAGTCGGGCTGAAAAAGTGCTCGAAAAAAATAAAATGAACATACCAAAATAATCAGCGCGAAATAAACATATTGAAAAGATACAGCGTTTGGTCAGATTTTGAAATAAGTTTAGATCGGTTTGTATGTAAATCCAACAAATTTATTCTGGCTGACATTTCGGACACTATGCAAGATGAAGTGCATGTTATGCCATGCAGACGATGCGAAACGAAAAACAAGAATCTCAGGGTCAAAAATTAGGGTATGACACTAAGCACTCTACTACTTATATACACAAACAATAATGCCACGTAGGCTAAATAATGCAATATTGAATTACCCTTCAACACCATCCCTTAATTCAGGATTTAACTAATCAAAACTAATCAACACAAATTTCATCCCTCAAGCGGAGAAATTGATCAGTCTTGATCGCCTTCGTCAGAACATCTACCAACTGCTTATGAGTGCTACAATGCATAACTTCTAGCACTCCATTCTGGACTTGACTTCTCAGGAAATGATACTTCGTCTCAATATACTTGCTTCTCCCATGCAGCACTGGGTTCTTGGCAAGATTGATTGCAGACTTGCTATCAATCATCAGCTTCAGAGGCTTGTTTACCTTGATTTTTCAAATCCTGCAGTAAAGTGAGAAGCCAAACAGCTTGACATGCAGCCACAACACCTGCAATGTACTCAGCTTCACAGATTGACAAAGCAACAACAGGTTGCTTCTTGGAACACCAAAAGTACTTTTTCTGTCAACTCTGTCTCCAAACCAATCAAATTCTGAATAACACATCAGCTCTGAATTAGTCTTTTCTCCAGAAAGGAACAAAACTCTATACTTCAGAATTCCTCTAATATACCTCAGAATCCTGACAACAGTTTGGTAATGAGACCACTTCAGTTTACTCATGAACCTACTAACCATTCCAAATGCATAGCAAATGTCAGGACTGCTATTACGCAAATACCTCAGAGAGCAAACCAACTGCTTGAATGTTATAGCATCAACATCATCACCCTCAGGATCAGAATCCAACTTGTGATTCGTTTCAGCAGGTGTGACAACAACCTTACAATTCAGCAGTTCGAATCTCTTTAGAAGCTCAAGTTTATACTCCATCTGATGCAAAATGGTATGCTTCTCATATTACATTAACTTTATTCCTAGAAAATATGTCATATTTCCTAGATCAGTTATCTCAAACTCATCCATCAGCACCTTCTTGAACTTAGATATCTCATGTTCACAACTTCATGTTAGCAATATGTCATCAACGTACAGACACACTAGAATCATATTACCTTTATAAGTATTCTAAACATAAACTCCATACTCAATCTCACACTTTATGAATCTTTGACGCTTGAAAAATGAATCAATTTTTCAAATTCCAAGCCCTAAGAGCTTGTTTCAGTCCATACATCGCTTTATGTAACTTGTACACCATCCCTTCCTGATTCTTTTTCTCAAATACAAGAGGTTGTGACACATATACCTCTTCTTGTAATTGACCGTTTAGAAATGCAGATTTCACATATAAATGCATCATAGGCCAATTCATGTTAGCTGTTATCACAATCACCAATCTGATTGCCTCGTGTCTCGCTACAGGAGAAAAAACTTCAAAATAACTTAACTCAGGTTTCTGTAGAAATCCTCTTGCTACTAACCTTGCTTTGTGTTTTCCAATTGATCCATCTGGATTTAGTTTATCCTTGAAAACTTATTTGACACTGATGGATTTCTTGTCTTTTGGAAGATTAGTCAACTTCAAAGACATGTTTCTTTCTATAGCCTCAAGTTCTTCTTTCATGGCCTTCAGCCACACTTTCTTCTTGAGCGCTTCTTCAATACTGACTGGTTCAGAGTCTACTAACATGGCACACTGAATAACTTCCTCTTTAGAGTCAACTCCAGTATCTTGCAACATGAAATTCTAGTAATCAGACACCATATGTCGAGTACGATGTCACAACACTGGGATCAGGACAGTAACACAACACTAACAATTATGTAGTTAATTTAAATGGATGGAAGTAAATAACACAACTAATTGTTAACCCAGTTCGGTGCAATATCACCTACATCTGGGGCATCCAAACTAAGAAGGAAATCCATTATAATTGTATTAGTTTGAAGCCCAAGTAAACAACCTCTAGTTTACAATCTTCTCACCTAATCACTACCCATGCTATTTCTATCTAAGACACTCCTAGATATGAGACTCCTCTCACTTCCCTTCAATCACACAACAGTGATAAAACTTATAATAATGACCAATAGAAGACACACTTCCAATGACAGAATCCACTATTGCTTAAAAGCTTATGAGTGATTCACAATTACAACTCCATAAACTCAGTCCACTTCAAGCATCTAAGTGATGCGTGATTGGCTCACAAATAAACACATTCCAACTCAGATATCAAGAATGATATAAGAGTGGATCACAAATAACAAAGATTAACTAAACCATAATTCCAATAAACTCAATCATATTTCTTTCTTGTGTATTAGGTTTATCACAGTCCTCTTTAAATAGCCTTTGGTAACATGGGCTTTGGGTGCAACAGATCCAAAACAGCAGCTGCAAATATTCTCCACAATCTTCTACATAAAAATAGGAACAAAATCAAATGTTTCCTAAAAAGTCTCCAAGTGCCTTTTTATGAAACTAATACACTTTTGGAACAGAACTGATGTTCCTTAAATAACCCTCTTTGGACTGCGACAGAATGAGAACTAAAAACATAGAGAACCTCACAAATTAAGAACAAATCTTCCAAGAAGCAAAAATAGATCCTGCACTGGTGTTTAACTAACATGTCACGACATCGTGCTTAACATCTCTGCAAAAATGTCTGACCAACATGTCAAGACATCTTGGTGTGAAACATGTTTTAATAAAATTGCTGCCAATCCCAAAAACATGGAACTAACAATCTCCCCCCTTTGGCAAATTTTGGGTAAAACAACCTTGGCATACAGAACGGAAAAAAAACAACAGCAACAACCACAAGAAACAAAAACCACATACATAAGAACAAATTAGAGGCAGACGCAGCAGCACTCAGAAAAATACCCAACCTCACAAAAAGACACACAGAGAAAAAAAAACAATTCTCACAAACCAATATTCTCCCAAAAAATATGAAATACAATGTCATGACATTTTGTCTGACATCAACTACAAACACAACAAGCTCACCCTTAAAGGCACATTAGATCTTACTCCCCCTGTCACATAGCTCCCCCTCAAGAAAACAACCAGAACATTTCCTACTCAGAGTAAAGCACACACACAAAAATTCTATACAGAAAAATAAATTCTCCTAGATAAGACATGATGTCATAACATATGGTATGACATCCCAGCAGCACAGATCATGCTCATGCTCTGCCCCATGAGTTGTTCTCCCTCTTAACCATAGAACACTACAACAAATTAAAGCATCAACCCAACAACACATATTACTACTACCATATGACAACCAAACACCATTACTCCCCCTTTTTAGCCATAAAGTAGACATTTTCAGCAGCAACATCTTCCTCTTCCTTATCTTCTTCAACAACAAGACTAATTGCTATAATTCCTCAAAATGCAAATTCCCAGTTCACCTCTTAACTTCTCAAGTTGATTTGCATCCAGAGCTTTGGTGAAAATATCAGCCAGTTGCTTCTCAGTGCCCACATGTTCAAGAGTAACTAGATCCCTGATAAAATGATGACGGATGTTAATGTGCTTTGTCATACTATGTTGAACAGGATTTTTAGAAATGTTGATAGCACTCAAGTTGTCGTAGTATTATGTCATGACATCTTGTTTGATATTATATTCTTTTAAAATATTCTTCATCCAAATCAACTGAGAGCAATTGCTTCCTGCAGTAATATACTCAGCCTCAGCTGTAGACAAGGACATATAATTTTGCTTCTTACTGAACCAAGAGATAAGATTGTTTCCCAAGAAGAATCGTCCTCCAGAATTACTTTTTCTATCATCAGCACTACCTGACCAGTCTGCATCATAATACCCTACAAGCATGGAATTTGGACTATGAGAATAGAACATTCCATAATCACTAGTACCATTGATGTATTTTATGATCCTCTTTACTTGAGTAATGTGACTCATTTTAGGCTCATCCTGATATATTGTACAAACTCCTACAACAAAGGTGATGTATGGTCTGCTAGCTGTAAGATACAATAGACTACCAATCATAATTTTGTATAAACTTTGATCCACATCAACACCTTTTTCATATTTAGAGAGCTTCAAATGTGTTGTAGCAGGTGCCCTCTTCTGACTAGTATTCTCCATACCAAACTTCTTCATTGTGTTCTTAGCATACTTACTTTGAGAGATAAAGATACAATCATCCATCTGTCTTACTTGGAGTCCAAGAAAATAGGTTAATTCACCTACAAGACTCATCTTAAATTCAGATTGCATTTGCTTGACAAAATGTTGGACCATCTGGTTTGACATCCCTCCAAACACAATGTCATCAACATATATCTGAGCAATCATGAGTTTGTCATCCTGTTCTTTAACAAACATGGTCTTGTCTATTCCTCCTTTCTTGTATCCATTACTGATAAGAAAATTTGTCAGCCTTTCATACCAAGCCCTAGGAACTTGCTTTAGTCCATAGAGAGCTTTCTTCAGTTTGGACACATGATCTAGAAAAGTAGGATCAATAAACCCCTTTGGTTGTTCAACAAATACCTCCTATTGTAAGTACCCATTCGAAAATGCACTTTTCACATCCATCTGAAATAGCTTGAAATTTAGTAAACATGCTACTCCTAGCAATAGACTTATGGATTCAAGTCGAGCAACTAGAGAAAAAGTCTCATCAAAATCTACTCCCTCAATTTGAGTGTACCCTTGAGCCACAAGTCTGACCTTATTTTTGGTGACAACTCAATTTTCATCAGATTTATTCTTATAGACCCAACTTGTACCAATGACATTTGTTCCTTCGGGCCTAGGAACTAAATCCCAAACTACATTTCTCTTGAACTGATCTAATTCTTCTTGCATGGCATTGATCCAGAATTCATCAGCTAAAGCCTCATTCACATTCTTGGGTTCAATCTTAGACACAACACAAGAGTTAAATACCACTTCCCTGGATCTAGTGATAATCCCTTCATTAGGATTTCCTATAATGAGTTCCTTAGGGTGATCTTTTTGAATTCTTATAGAGGGACCTTTGTTGGTTTGATTATTATCATCCTCAATAAGTGCAGCTTTATTGTTGGTCTCATGATCAACCATATTTTCTGAAGTATCATTCATCTGAGATGATGCTTCAACATCATCTTCGACATCTGTATTATTCTCTATGGTTGAATCATCAATCACAACATTAATAGATTCCATCATGACCTTGGTTCTGGTATTGAAGACTTTATAGGCTCTGTTGTTTGTAGAGTAACCCAAAAATATCCCTTCATCACTTTTGGGATCCATCTTTCTTCTTTGTTCATGTTTAGCCAATATGTAGCATTTACTTCCAAAAACATGAAAGTATTTGACAATAGGCTTCCTTCCTTTCCACAACTCATAGAGTGTATCTGAAGTATTAGTTCTCAAGGTAACCCTGTTATGAATATAACATGCAGCATTCATTGCTTCAGCCCAAAAATGATATGGCAGATGCTTAGCATGAAGCATGACTCTAGCTGATTTTTGAAGGGTCTTGTTCTTGCGCTCAAGCACTCCATTCTGTTAAGGGTTGATGGGAGAAGAGAATTCATGACTAATACCTTCAGATGAGCAAAAATCAACAAATTTTTTATTTTCAAACTCCTTTCCATGGTCACTTCTAATCCTGACAATTCTATTTTCCTTCTCTCTTTGAAGTCTTTGACATAAATCTTGAAACACATCAAAAAACATCTGATTTTTCTTTGATGAAGTTCACCCAAGTGAATCTTGAAAAATCATCAACAATAAGATAAGCATACCACTTCCCACCATGGCTTTCAACTTGCATGGGCCCCATTAGATCCATATGAAGAAGTTCCATAACTTTTGAAGTACTCAGATGTTGGATCTTCGGGTGTGACATCTTGGTCTGCTTTATAATTTGATATTCACCACAAATTCTTCCTTCCTTTATTCTGAGCTTAGGAATGCCTCTGATAGCTTCTGTAGACACAATTTTCTTCATACCTTTTAGATGCAGATCACCAATTTTTTGGTGCCACAGATGGACTTCATCTTCCTTGGAAAACAGACATGTGGAAGAACAGTTTACTGGTTTAGGTGTCCATAAGTAACAATTATACTTAGACCTAACTCCCCTCATCAGTACTTCATTCTTCTCATTAGTGACCAAACATTCAGACTCAGTGAAATTAACTTTCAGACCTTGATCACATAATTGACTTATGCTTATCAAGTTAGCAGTCAGACCTTTTACAAGAAGAACATTATCAAGACTAGGGAATCCTATACATGCTAGTCTTCCAACTCCTTTAATTTCACCTTTGGCACCATCACCAAAAGTGACATAATTGGTGGAGTGAGACTTAATGTCCTCCAGGAACTTCTTTACTCCAGTCATATGTCTAGAATAACCACTGTCAAAATACCAGTCTTCTCAAGCTGAAGCTCTCAGAGAAGTATGAGCAATAAGACAAGTATCAGCTTCCTTGGGTATCCATTTCTTTCTAATTTTAACCACAACTTTATTAACCCTAGGTTATGTTGGACCTTTTGGATAGCCATACTGTTTGAAAAAGAAAGGCTTTATATGACCAAATTTACCACATTAATGAAATTTCCAATGCAAGAGCTTGCCTCCAGATTGAGTGTTCAGATGTCTGGCGCGACGTTGAGACATTTGATTAGACATCATTGGCTCAGCCTTCCATCCAGTGGAACGAATTTTGTCACATAGGTTTTTCCTTGACTAATTAAAGACTGATAATCAAACCTTATACCAGTAAATATTCTTCCTCTTTCTCCAATTTGAAGTATCTCATCCAACACATTAGACCCATTGTTCAACATCCTCATAGACTTGGTGATGCTTTCAAGTTTTAAGGTCAACAGGGTTACTTCATTCTGTAGACCAGAGATTTTAGACAAGCATTCTTCCTTTTCAGCATGCAGTTGAGATATAATTTCCTTCTGCTTTTCTCCTAGTTGACAGACTTCTTCACTTTTGATGCACAGTTCTTTGTAATAGGCATCCAATTCCTTATATGAAATTTCTTCATCACATGAGTCTTCATCAGAATCCCACCTTCCAGTTAAAGTAGTTACAAGTTTAGCATATTCATCCTCAGGTTCACTTTCATCATCAGACCAAGAAATAGACAGCCCCTTATGTTATTTCTTGAGGCAGGTAGGACATTCTGCTCTAATGTGTCCAAAGCCTTCACATTCATGACACTGAATGCCTTTGCTTTGACTGGACCTCTATTCTATCCTTGCTTTTCTTTGAGAATCATAGTTCTTACTGATGTCAGATAGGATGTTCTTGACATTAGGTCTTGACTTCCTATCCATTCTTTTTAGCACCTTGTTGAATTGCCTTCCAAGCAGTACAATAACGTTAGACATTCCTTCATTAGTATCCAAATCACATTGGTCCTCTTCATCTTCTGTGTTGGAGACAAAAGCTATGCTCTTGTTCTTCTTTTCAGATCTGTCACTAATAGCCAATTCAAAAGTTTTAAGTGACCCAACAAGTTCATCTATTCTCATGCTGCTTATGTCTTGGGCTTCTTCAATGGTTGTTACCTTCATGTCAAATCTCTTAGGTAGAGACCTGAAAATTTTTCTAACCAACTTCTCTTCAGTCAACTTTTCTCCCAAGGCACTAAAAGAATTTTCTATTTCAAGAACATTCATGTGAAAGTCATGAATGCTCTCATCATCCTTCATCTTTATATTTTCAAATTTGGTAGAGAGCAGCTGAAGTTTAGACATCTTCACCTTAGATGTGCCTTCATGAGTGGTTTTTGTAACGCCCCAGTTTTTGTGAGTTTTATTTAATCGAGTTTAATTGATTATTTTATTATTATTTTATTTTATTCTCGACTTTTATGCGAAAATATGTTATTTTTCGTCGTGATTATATTTTATCGCGTTTTGGGAACATTTGCGGGATATTTGAGTGTGGGGGTATTTTGGACATTTCATAGATATTTTTACTAAGTTAGTAAGAAAGAAAAGGAAAATAGAAAAGAAAAGGGAAAGAAAAATAGAGAGAAAGAAAGAAGAAAGAAGGAAAAAGAGAAGAAAAGAGGAGAAGAGAGAAAATTGGAGAAAGAGTGGAAAAATCATCAAGAACAATTTCTAGGAATCGATTAATCGGGTAAGGGTGCGAAACTCGATTATTCTATGATTGTATACGATTATGTATGTGTTTTGTTGTTGTTTTTGGATTGATTTGGAGAATATTAGTAAAACCTAGATTGTGTAAAAATTGATTAGAAATGAATTTGATTGTAGTAAAAGTCTTGTTGAATGCATTGTTGATTGTTCATACATGTTTGTGGTATGCTATTACACTTCAAATTGCTGTTTTTCTGAGTTTTAGGTGAAGAAATTGGTTGATGTTGGGTTGGAAAACGCAGAAATTGTTCTGCAGAATTTTTCTGGGTATGCTCTGGCCATACGCGTAAGGGGCATGTCCATACGCGTATGAGCCAAGGCGATACGCGTATCATTGGCTTGTTTTTGGGCCAATACGCGTATGAATCTTGGCATTACGCGTAACATGGGCGAGCCATGGGCCAATACGCGTATGGGTTTTGGAACGAGGAATTTGTGAAGGAAATGGGTTCTGTCCGTACGCGTATGGACATGAGTGATACGCGTATGGACAGGAGAATGTCAAAAATGTGATTTTTCAAAATGTGTTTTCGGTTTTGTCCGTAACTTTGGTTCCGATTATCCGATTTTTGCATTCTTGGTGTCGTTGGAAAGGTATCGAACTGTACTTTGTGAATATGAGGTTTTGAGAATCGTTAGCCGATTAAATTTGGTCGGAAAATGTGAATAGTGTCGAATCTCGACTTTTGTCGTTTTTAATAGTGCGTATTTGACTTGTATTGTGTTATATGTTTGTGCTTTGGATGTGTATGCCTTATGTGCTGTTGTGATGACGATTTGTGGCCGAGAGGCAAGAAAATGCTAAGTGTGGTATATTGGTGTTTGTGGCCATTTTGGGCAATTGTGTGCATTACTTTGTGTGCACTTGAAATACATGAATATTGTTGATGCATGAGTATTTGATGTTGGCATGAGTCATTAATGTGTCAAGTATCACGATATGTATTCTTGCATGGGAAGATTCATAGATGAATCAGTTTTATAGTCTTACGCCATGAAATATTGGTAGAAGCGATTAATCCCAATTGATTGTGCGCCCTGAAATACTGGTAGAAAGCAATCGGATTGTGCGCCCTGAAATACTGGTAGAAAGCAATCCATAAACGTCGTTCGCCCTGAAATATTGGTTTATAGCGACGGGGAACATCGTAGGCCCGACGGGGAGTTACTCTATGTAACGAGCGATGATTCCAAGAGTTCCTGGGGGACTAATGAATTACAAGATTTGAAGTCGGTACCGCATGGCATGTGCATAGAGTCGTTGTGTCGGTCTATGTGCATTGCATAAATCATGAGTAATTGTGCTTGGAACGTGTTTGATTGTATTGTGAATGATTGATGTGATGTGGTATACGATAAGTGAGAATTGTACCGTGTGATATTATATGCGACTGTTGAGCATTTGTGGTGAGAATGTGTTGCTTGTGTATTTTTGTGTTAATATATATAATTTTATGCAATTATATTATGGTTGTTTTTCTCACCCTTCTGCTGTTTTATAACGCTCTATGAGGCGTTGCAGATTAGGTTTGCTGGAGGTATTCTTTTTGTGAAGCTTTGCATCTTCATTATTTTGGTCGGTCGGCTCTGATATGTGACTCCGGGTAGTTAGGGTGGCCGCGTGCTATTGTTTTGTATATCTGATGATATATTATATTTTGGTTGTACATATGCTACTTGATGTATGACAAACTGTTTATATGTGTATATGTTAATCAGATTTTAGATTTTCCGTTTTATTTCTAATTTCTGAAAAGTGGGTGTAAGGAACGAAGTTTCCTCTGTATGATTGCTACCCCACAGTTGCATATCATTATGGGCAGGTGTTGCATGTTATGTGTATATTTTGGTTACGTTGATGGGATGTCTCCTTTCTATGCCGTGTTTTCAAATGTACTCTGATCAATTTTTGAATTTTTCTTTTAACTGCTTTAAATGCATGCTAATTGGGGGTATTAGATTGGGGGCGTCACATTAAGTGGTATCAGAGCAGGTCGGTCCGTCCGGCCAAGTTGTTGAGTCAGTTGGTGTGACAGTTGAATACTGTCGTTGTTGTTTATCCCTTAGTACGTGATAGGTGTGTGGAACACTGTCAGTACTTTCTGGTTTTTCTAATCCTTTGTTTTCAGGATTGAGTTTGAGATAAGTGGGGGAGAAGCTGGTACTTCTCCATGTTGTTTCAGGTGTGGAGCGTTGGCTCAGTGTACCGTTGGTTGCAAGATTGTAAGTGCTCTTTGAACAGTGTGGTTCCCGGTTCCGGAGGGAATGCGGAGGTAAGGTTTATGCCTTAGGTAGTTTTGTGCACAAGATGCAAGAAATACTATTATAGTTTGGTAAAGACGGTTTATGCCACATCATGATTGTCGGCTGTCTATTGACAAATTGAGGAACTGATCACCCTTAATCTCTTGTTGATAGCAGACGGAAATTATGTTGGATGGAATAGGCGGGTCTTTCAGGCTTTGATCGATTTGATGTGACTAGTTATGTTGTTATCATCGGAATAGACTAGTAATTACTCGGTTAAGCTTGTGTGTGTGAGTAGCCAGTTACCCAGTGCAAGGTTTTGCAAAAGCTTTAAGAATTTATATCTTTTGGAATTTGGTTGGACATTGCAAAGTACGGTGATGTTGCTTGGTGCTAGTAATGTGTCCGTAATGTTTGTGAAGTATATGAATCGTATCTTCCATATTTAATTGGATAAGTTGTAGTGGTTTTAATTGAGGATATTCGAATCTGTTATAAACTCGGAAGAAGAACAGGTAGAGTGTTTGAGATTTGAATCACAAGTGTTGGAAAGAGACGAAGTTTTATGCTAAGTAATTCAAGTGAGAATTTGGGTTGGAAAAAGGTTAGTCTTCTTGGATATGTTATTTCAGGTAATGGTATTGTTATGGATCCATCGGAAGTAGATCTGGTTTTACAATGAGAGGTTCCGAAGTTGGTTAAGGAGATTAGAAACTTTTGGGCTCAGTTGGTTGTTACAAAAGGTTATGGAAGACATTGCTAAGTTCGTACTTCTGTTATTTCAGTTGGCTTGCCAAGGATGAGTCGTTTGTTTTGGATGTTCATTGTGAGGAAAGTTTTAGAAAGCTGAAGTAGAATTTGTCTACGGCTGCAGTTTTGAGTCTGTGTGATCCTGTTCAACCGTTTGTGAGGTATGAGGATGTGTTTTGATAAGTTTGGGCAGTGTGTTAGTGCAAGAAAGTAAATTTGTGGCTTATACTTTACGACCTTTGAGGATTCATAGAAGGATCTATACTATTCAGGATTTGGAATTGGTTACGGTTGTATTGTGTTGGAAAATTTGGAGGTATTATCTTTATGGTTTTGGGTTCGAAGTGTTTAGTAATCACAAGAATATTGAGTACCTGTTTGGTCAGAAGGAATATGGTATGAGACAGAGAGGATGGTTGGAATTTGTGATGAGTTATGACTTTAGTTGGAATTATCCCATTGGTGAGGTTAATGTCGTGCCTGATGAGTTAAGTCGAAAGTTGTTATGCATGTCTGTTCGGATGGATGAGAATTATTTGAGCAGTTCAGAGACTGGTGTCTGGTGTGTGAGATAACACAGTAGAGTGCGAGGTTGGGTATATTAAAGGCGAACAATGATTTTTGGTGATTATGAGAAAGAGTTAGACCTTGGTCGTGAGATTGGTAGTTTTGATGGTTTCGGGTAATCAGAGTGCGCATCGGAAGCGTGATGTGGCACAATTCATATATGTGTGTGTGACTTGTAAGAGTTCATAAGTGGAATATTGGGAATATGTAGGATTGATGAGACCATTGGACGTTTCAAAATGGAAGTGATAAGTGAAAGGTTTAAATGTTATCCATGGGCTACTATGTAGAGGGATGTTTCGGTTATATGTTCGATTGGTGGATCGTAGCATTGTTGTAGTATGGTTGTGTGGAGGTTGTTTAAACGATGTTGTATCGTGGAACTTTATGTTCTTGTTGTGTTGTTGCCTCGTTTCCATGGTGATGGTTCGAGCGTGTGTAGCTAATTCCTGTGTGGGGAATTAGGGGAGTGTTACCTATGGTAGGGTAACGATCTTGTTGTGTTTCGGTTCTAGAGTGAACCTGTGTGTTGGTATCGTGGTTTTCCTTGAGTTGTGAGTTGGTCGTCAAGTGCATTGTATGGGCTTTGCATCTTGTCGTTGTAGTTGTCGTCGTATCGTGTTGTTGTAATTACGGTTAGCAAGGTGTTTGTCTGTTGTGTTATTTGTGGTGTGCCTTTTGTTGGCATGTTGGTTTGTTCGTCGGATGCGAGAGTCGTGTCCGGAGTTGTTCGTCTCGGTTAGATTTTCGAGGACGAAAATGTCTAAGTGGGGGAGAATTGTAACGCCCCAGTTTTTGTGAGTTTTATTTAATCGAGTTTAATTGATTATTTTATTATTATTTTATTTTATTCTCGACTTTTATGCGAAAATATGTTATTTTTCGTCGTGATTATATTTTATCGCGTTTTGGGAACATTTGCGGGATATTTGAGTGTGGGGGTATTTTGGACATTTCATAGATATTTTTACTAAGTTAGTAAGAAAGAAAAGGAAAATAGAAAAGAAAAGGGAAAGAAAAATAGAGAGAAAGAAAGAAGAAAGAAGGAAAAAGAGAAGAAAAGAGAAGAAGAGAGAAAATTGGAGAAAGAGTGGAAAAATCATCAAGAACAATTTCTAGGAATCGATTAATCGGGTAAGGGTGCGAAACTCGATTATTCTATGATTGTATACGATTATGTATGTGTTTTGTTGTTGTTTTTGGATTGATTTGGAGAATATTAGTAAAACCTAGATTGTGTAAAAATTGATTAGAAATGAATTTGATTGTAGTAAAAGTCTTGTTGAATGCATTGTTGATTGTTCATACATGTTTGTGGTATGCTATTACACTTCAAATTGCTGTTTTTCTGAGTTTTAGGTGAAGAAATTGGTTGATGTTGGGTTGGAAAACGCAGAAATTGTTCTGCAGAATTTTTCTGGGTATGCTCTGGCCATACGCGTAAGGGGCATGTCCATACGCGTATGAGCCAAGGCGATACGCGTATCATTGGCTTGTTTTTGGGCCAATACGCGTATGAATCTTGGCATTACGCGTAACATGGGCGAGCCATGGGCCAATACGCGTATGGGTTTTGGAACGAGGAATTTGTGAAGGAAATGGGTTCTGTCCGTACGCGTATGGACATGAGTGATACGCGTATGGACAGGAGAATGTCAAAAATGTGATTTTTCAAAATGTGTTTTCGGTTTTGTCCGTAACTTTGGTTCCGATTATCCGATTTTTGCATTCTTGGTGTCGTTGGAAAGGTATCGAACTGTACTTTGTGAATATGAGGTTTTGAGAATCGTTAGCCGATTAAATTTGGTCGGAAAATGTGAATAGTGTCGAATCTCGACTTTTGTCGTTTTTAATAGTGCGTATTTGACTTGTATTGTGTTATATGTTTGTGCTTTGGATGTGTATGCCTTATGTGCTGTTGTGATGACGATTTGTGGCCGAGAGGCAAGAAAATGCTAAGTGTGGTATATTGGTGTTTGTGGCCATTTTGGGCAATTGTGTGCATTACTTTGTGTGCACTTGAAATACATGAATATTGTTGATGCATGAGTATTTGATGTTGGCATGAGTCATTAATGTGTCAAGTATCACGATATGTATTCTTGCATGGGAAGATTCATAGATGAATCAGTTTTATAGTCTTACGCCATGAAATATTGGTAGAAGCGATTAATCCCAATTGATTGTGCGCCCTGAAATACTGGTAGAAAGCAATCGGATTGTGCGCCCTGAAATACTGGTAGAAAGCAATCCATAAACGTCGTTCGCCCTGAAATATTGGTTTATAGCGACGGGGAACATCGTAGGCCCGACGGGGAGTTACTCTATGTAACGAGCGATGATTCCAAGAGTTCCTGGGGGACTAATGAATTACAAGATTTGAAGTCGGTACCGCATGGCATGTGCATAGAGTCGTTGTGTCGGTCTATGTGCATTGCATAAATCATGAGTAATTGTGCTTGGAACGTGTTTGATTGTATTGTGAATGATTGATGTGATGTGGTATACGATAAGTGAGAATTGTACCGTGTGATATTATATGCGACTGTTGAGCATTTGTGGTGAGAATGTGTTGCTTGTGTATTTTTGTGTTAATATATATAATTTTATGCAATTATATTATGGTTGTTTTTCTCACCCTTCTGCTGTTTTATAACGCTCTATGAGGCGTTGCAGATTAGGTTTGCTGGAGGTATTCTTTTTGTGAAGCTTTGCATCTTCATTATTTTGGTCGGTCGGCTCTGATATGTGACTCCGGGTAGTTAGGGTGGCCGCGTGCTATTGTTTTGTATATCTGATGATATATTATATTTTGGTTGTACATATGCTACTTGATGTATGACAAACTGTTTATATGTGTATATGTTAATCAGATTTTAGATTTTCCGTTTTATTTCTAATTTCTGAAAAGTGGGTGTAAGGAACGAAGTTTCCTCTGTATGATTGCTACCCCACAGTTGCATATCATTATGGGCAGGTGTTGCATGTTATGTGTATATTTTGGTTACGTTGATGGGATGTCTCCTTTCTATGCCGTGTTTTCAAATGTACTCTGATCAATTTTTGAATTTTTCTTTTAACTGCTTTAAATGCATGCTAATTGGGGGTATTAGATTGGGGGCGTCACAGTTTTGATAATATCCCAATCATCTTTGGCCACATTACAGATGTTTATTAACATGAACATGTTTTCGTCAACTCCATTGAATAGAGCATTCAAGGATTTGGAGTTTCCAAGAGCAATTTCATCTTCTTCCTTAGACCAGTCCTCCTCTGGCTTCAAAGTCTCCATCCCATCTTTATCCTTAACAATAGGATGTTCCCAACCCTTGATGATAGCTTTCCAAGTTTTGTTATTCATAGATTTTAGGAAAGCCACCATACGTGTCTTCCAATAGTCATAGTTGGTGCCATATAAGACTAAGGGTCTGTTAACATTTCCTCCTCCTTCCTTTTCCATAGTACCAGAAAAGTATCTTCCCTGGAGCTCACCCTAAATACAATAGGGTGCTTGCTTTGATGCCAATTGAAATTCTGGTAATCAGACACTAGATGTCGAGTACGAAGTTACGACACTGGGATCAGGACATTAACACAACACTAACAATTATGCAGATAATTTAAATGGATGGAAGTAAATAACACAGTTAATTGTTAACCCAGTTCGGTGAAACATCACCTACATCTGGGGGAATCCAAGCTAAGAAGGAAATCCACTATAATAGTATTAGTTTGAAGCCCAAGTAAAGAACCTCTGGTTTACAATCTTCTCACCTAATTACTACCCGTGCTATTTCTATCTAAGACATTCCTAGATATGAGACCCCTTTCACTTTCTTGCAATCACACAGCAGTGATAAAACTTATAACAATGAACAATAGAAGACACACTTCCAATGACACATAATCCACTTTTGCTTAAAAGCTTATGAGTGATTCACAATTGCAACTCCATAAACTCAGTCCACTTCAAGCATCTAAGTGATGCATGAACGACTCACAAATAAACACAGTCCAACTCAGATATCAAGAATGATATAAGAGTGGATCACAAATAAAAAAGAACAACTAAACTCTAATTCCAATAAACTCAATCGTATTTCTTTCTTGTGTATTAGGTTTAGCATTGTCCTCTTTAAATAGCCTTTGGTAGCATGGGCTTTGGGTGCAACAGATCCAAAACAACAGCTGCAAATAATCTACATAATCTTTTGCATAAAAATAGGAACAAAATCGAATGTTTCCTAAAAAAGTCTCCAAAGGCCTTTTTATGAAACAAATGCACTTCTAGAACAAAACCGATTTTCCTTAAATAACCCTTCTTGGACTGCGACAAAATGAGAACTAAAAACATAGAGTATCTCACAAATTAAGAACAGATCTTCCAAGAAGCAAAATAGATCTTGTACTGATGTCTAACCAACATGTCACGACATCGTGCTTAACATCTCTACAAAGATGTCTGACCAACATGTCAAGATATCTTGCCTAACATCTTGCTGTGAAACATGTTTTAACAAAGCTGCTGCCAATCCTAAAAACACAGAACTAACACAACATATCAAACTCCACAAATTTCCTTGGTATGTTTCTCATTCTTTCTGGCCTCTGAACTTGTTCAAAATCGTCTTCAGGTTATGGAACAATATCATATGCTAGAACCCCAAAACTGCCACCTTTAGAGGCATGACCACCTTCAAAGTCTGGAACATTCCCAGAGTCTAGATCACCACCAAATTTTGAATCACCATCAGAATCTGGATCAGAATCAGATTCACTTTCAGAGTCTTCTTCAGCTTTAGAGTCACCTTCAAACTCTGACTCATCTTCAGACTCACCTTCAGAATTAGCTTCTGATTCTGTCTCATCTTCAGAATCTTCAGATTTTGAAGTATCTTCAGAAGTTAACTCAGGTGTTAACACCGTACCAGGGTTGGATTGAGATTCACTCCAATCCCACACTTCTGATTCTTTCACACCAACATCTCTATTGAATTCAATCTTGTTAGTAACGAGACAGTAAAGCTTATAAGCACCTGTACTGTGGTACCCTACAAGCAACAAAACTCTGCTTTTGTCATTCAACTTCCTTCTCTTAGTATCTGGAACATGTTTGTAATACACAAAACCAAACACCTTCAGATGGATCAAACTTTGCTTATCTCCAGTCCACTTCTCTAAAGGAACAATTTCCTTCAGCTTCTTAGTTGGACACCTGTTGAGCAGATAGGTTGTAGTGGCAACAGCTTCTCCCCACAAGGTGTGAGGGAGCTTCTTCCCCTTCAGCATGCTCCTTGTCATATCAAGCTAAATTTGGTTTCTTCTTTCAACAAGACCATTGTATTGAGAAGTGTATAGAGCACTCGCCCCATGGTCAATTCCATTCTCCTCATAGAACTTTCTAAACTCGGTAGAGTTATACTCACCTCCACTATCATTTCTGAGAATCTTCAGAGTCTGACCACTCTGATTCTCAGCCTTGATTCTAAATTTCTTAAATTCAGCAAACACCTCGTGTTTGAACTTTATAAGGGATACCCAAGTCATCCTTGTGAACTCATCCACAAATGACACAAATTATTTATTCCCTCCAAGTGGAGGTACTGGAATGGTCCATACACTTCATAATACACTATTCCCAAAACATGTTTTTCTCTTGGAGGCATTTCAGATGCAAATGGTAGTCTTAGTTGCTTCCCTCTCATGCACACATTGCATGACTTCTCTGGCTTCTTAATTGCAGGAATTACATGTACCAATTTCTTCGAATTCAGATGCCCTAAGCTTTTGAAGTTTAGATGACCGAATCTTTTGTGCCACAACTCACTTTCATTCACAACACTTGTTGCACTAAGACATTCAGAGTCTGCAGTTTTAACATTCACTTTGAATGTTCTATTCCTCCCCTGTTCTAAATTCATAATCAGCTTCTGATTACAGTCATACAACTTCAAAAGATTGTCCTTCATGGTAACTGAAAAACCTTTCTTAATTAATTGACATACACTTATCAGATTGCTTTTCATACCAGGCACATACCACACATTCTGAATCAACGCTGCTTTGCCATTATTTAGAGCTAATATGACATTTCCCATACCTTCAACATTGAGGTATTTATCATCATCACATCTGATATTTGTTCTCTTTCTAGAGTTAAAGTCAACCAGCCATTTCTTATTTCTAGTAAGATGATTTGAGCAGCCAGTGTCCATATACCACCAGTCTGTCAGATGCGCATCATCAAATTCAAAAGCCATCAATAACACAAATTCATCATCAGGATCTCTTCTGGATACATTTGCTTCTTCTGACTTCCTTTCCTTGTTTGACCAACAATCAGCAACGAAGTGGCCAAACTTCTTACAACATTAGCATTAAACCTTTCTCTTGTCATACTTCTTTTTCCCTTTCTGAGCACTATTCCGCCTTTCAGAAGTTAAGGTTTCTGACTTCAGAACACCATCAAATCTTTTCTTGGCTTCTGACCAAGTCTGCTTATGATATTTCTTACCAGAAGATGCTTTCAGAGCCTGCTGCTCTACCTCTCTTTTCTCTCAATCAGACGCAACTCTTGTGCCTCTAGACTGTTTTTCAACTCTTTAATTCTCATGGTGCTAAGATCCTTAGAATGTTCAATTGCTACCACAATGCAATCAAACTGAGGAGTAAGGGATCTAAGTACCTTTTCGATGATCTTTTCTTCACTGAGAGTTTCTCCACACGACTTCATCTCATTTGTGATTAGAATCGCTATGGAGATGTAGTCAGGTGCCTTCTCATAGTTCTTCATGTTGAGATTCTCATACTGCTTACGTAGAGACTGAAGCTTCACCTTCTTCACTAATGCATCACCGGTGTAGCACCGTACCAGTGTGTCCCACACAACCTTCATCATCATCGAATCAACGATGTTCTCAAACGTGTTCTCATCTACACACTGATGGATGTAGAACAACGTCTTATGATCCTTCTTCCTCAGATCACGCTGACCATTCCTCTGCGCATCTATTGCATTTTTTGGAAGTGCAACTGGAATTTAACCGTTGTTGACGAGATCAATAATATCTTAAGCGCCAAACAACACACGCAACTGAATCGTCCACTGATTCCAATTCTTTCCATCGAACACTGGAGCCTTGGTACTCAGATTACCATTTTTGTTCATCTTTGACCTTGTGCAGTTCACTCAGATCTCACCAAACACTAGTGTTTCCCAATCCCGCAGAATCAAGAAATATGATTATGTTATGATTCCGATCAAGAAATTCAACACAAATTCAAGAAACGAAATCAATCACACAACGTCTCACTGTACACTCGTGTTTTCCTGTGGTTTTGAATCAAAGTTTTAGATACCAATTGTTGGTGCACAAGGTAAAAAAGATGAAGATGGAAGAAAAGAGAGAAGAGAGAGAGAATAAAAAATTCTAACAAACTTCCACTACAATTCCACTAACGATTACACAGAGAATGGTTACACCACTCGTACAACGCGTTTCTGTTACATTCCTTAATGACTAAACACATTACTACTTATATACATAAAAGATAATGTCATGTAGACTAAATACTAAAATAATAAATTACCATTTAACATAGAGGTCTTGGTCTTGCAAAACAAAATTATTGTTTATCCAAATAAAATGCATAGGTGATTAAAAAAAAAAAAAAAACTATAGCATGCCACTTATTTGAGATGCGATTCAACGATGGTACCATTGGCTAACGTACATTCCACGTGTTTCTCTTAATTTCATTCAAATACTTGTGCCTTTTGATATTGTTATGTGAGAGATTAATAATTGTTTAATTACATATGAGAAAGATTTCGTATTCAAATGAAAAAATTGTAGATTTTTTGTTAAAGAAAGTATATATATATATATATATATATATATATATATATATATATATATATATATATATGTGTGTGTGTGTGTGTTTTTTTTCTTTTTTAAATACCATGGAATTTGTCGTTGTAGAAAATTATATTTGTTTTAAAATAAATATTATTTTTATTTTTTAATATAAAAATGATTATTATTTTTTAAATTATATTTTTAATTATTACTCAGTATATTATTTTTTATATATTAATAAAATTAATTTAATAAAATTGCAATTTTTTATAACAATATTGTTATATTTTTTAGTTCGTGCGAAAAAAACATATTTATTTTAAAATGGAGGGAGTAGGGTGTAGGAATGGATGAGATGACATGACAAATATAGAATACAAGTCTCATTCATTCTTTCTAATAAATTAAAGAAACGAGGTTTCGAGGCTGTTTCATGCTTTTTGTTTGTATCTTCATTATTTGTTTTTATCACAACCTGTTATAATAATATTGCAATTAATATTTAGAAGGTCCACTTGATACTATACGACAATAGCTTAGTCATATTGTATAAAATGTACTCTTCATGAGTAGTCAATAGAGGGATGACAAACTTGCAATTTCAGCCTCATTTAAAGAAATAGTTGAAGGTAAGAGATGGGGTGGGATAAATATTGTTGAAGCTAAGAGATTAAAATCGTGACCGTCTTTTGTAAAGAAAATGAACATGGAATGGAGCGGACTCATAAATACTGCATTTTTTGGTTTAAAATTTTAAATATTTATATTAATGCCTTCGCCCAAAAACGAACATATTAAAAACTACGAATATAAAATTTTGATTTGTACATAAAAAGTAAAATGTAGTAAAACGTATGATATCCGATAAATCTTATCAAATTTCATATATTAGTTGAATGTCGTTGTAGAATGCTATGTATATTGTGTGGTCTATTTATTTTCCAATATACATAAAGCTAATTACGAGTAATCATTTATTTCTTTTCTTTTCAACAGAGTCCATGTTATAGGAGTATGTGTTATCAATCAAACCAAATTTGGTTTCCAAAATAGCATCTTTCTATCTCATTTATCTGTCTAAGCAAAACAAAACTTGAACACGCAAGTGTCAACTTTTGTGCCTTATATAATACTACTTTGTTTGAAAAAATTGGTAATTATCACTCTTTCATGAATATCACTTTTAAGTCATTTGAAAATTCTCTTATTAATCATTCAAAGTAGACCATTATGATAAATGAGCACACACTTTGATTTTTGGACATGATATCGGAGCCGTCTTTGAGGGCGTGTAAGACGGGCTACTGTACAGGATTTCAAATTTTTCAAGGTTACAATATAGTTGAATAGGTCCTCAAAAATATATATATTAGGTTAAATCATGATTAAATAGGACCTCTATTTATTTTGTCATGAATAAATCGTGACTAACTTATACAGAGCCTATAAAAACTTGTGACGGCCCTGCTGTTTGATACTGGGAGAGAATTTCGTATATGTTGTTTATTATTTTAATTTGAGTAATTCGGTGTAAACTATTACTTAAATGGATTAAATATATTTTTGTTCTTTCAAATTTTGTTTTAATTCTCAAAATATGTTTTTCAAAGATTTTTTTTTTTTTAATTTTCAACCATATTTTTTATCACTCCAGCAATTTATCTTATCGACGGTTTTTATAATTTATTTTTTATCACTTCAATAATTTATCGACGGTTTTTGAAATTTAACAAGGATTTATTATTTAACAATTGAATTAGTAAAGTAACCAAGTATAGTGTGTATAGTTGAGAGACCAATTATTACGTAGTTTTAGTAGAGCTTTCCCTAACAAGCGCTATGAAATGTTCTATCTTTTATAGCTGTATTATACAAGGTCACTGTTATTAAAAAGCGATATATTATTTTAATTCAAACTATTTAAATTTAGGATTACTTTATTTTAGATTTTTAAAAAAGATTTATATAATGTTATATTTTTGTTTTAAAAAGTTTATGATGAAAATTTCAATAAAAGTTTTGAATAAAAAATTTAATTAAATAATTATTCTTAAAATATTATTTTAGATATTTTATTATTTTACTATAACTTTTTTTTAGATGTCAAAATTTTAGAAAAAATATATTTTAATTTAAACCTATTTCGAATAATTTTTTATAAAAAATAATTTTTAAATATATTTTTTTTAAAAAAATAATGATTTTGATTATGTTTTAATATTCAATAATATATATTTATCTTACTGGATGTTAAAATTAATTTTTTTATTTATAAAAAAAATTTAAAAAGTTTAAATATTTTAAAATAAATATTTATAAAAATCATTTTTCTAAATAAAAAAAAAGAGTTTAATAGTAGTGCAATGTCAATGTAAAAAAGTATTACACATACAATCAATCAAAATATTTTAAAGTGTCAAATTATATAAGTAATTTAAAATTTACAAACTGATTTTACGGGATACATGGTTGTCATTGGTTGATAGTGTAAAAATATTTTACATTGTCAGTGTTGTTAGTGCGTGAGACACTTTTAGTGAGGAGAGAAAGAGAGAAAATAAAGCAATAAGAATTGTAATATTGAGTTGAATGATAATAACTGAATTGCAAACTATGTATTTATATACAACTTAACTTGTCTACTAAGTAAAGTAACAAACTAAGTAACAAACCCTAATTAACTTTGGGCTTGGGTCACATAACTCAACTCGGATTATATCTAATATCTCAACATGCCCCATATAATCCAAGTTGTCGAAACACACTAATCATTGTCAATCTAAACTATTCCTAATTTCTTTCACAACTTTAGGAACCTGTCGATCTTCAATCCTTTGTTGGTGAAAATGTCGGTCAATTGTGCTTCACTTGAGCAATGTCTTACTTCAAGTTCACCTCGATTCACCTTCTCCCTTAAGAAGTGAAATCTAGCTTTAATGTGCTTACTCCTTCCATACAAAATTGGATTCTTCGCAAGATTTATGGTTGACTTGTTGTCGATCTGCAACACCAGAGGTTTTTTCACTTCGACCTCGATCTCTTCTAACACAGATCTGATCCAAATTGCTTGACACACAACATAGGATCCTGCTATATATTCAGCCTCACGCGATGACAATTTCACCACAGGTTGCTTTCTTGAGCACCATGAGATTAAGGCACCAAATACTTGAAAGAAATAACCAGTAGTGCTTCTTTGATCTTCCTTATCTCCACACCAATTAGCATATGAATAACAAGTAACCATAACTTCTTTACTTTCAGGGTCTTATCGAAATAGAATTCTATAGTTTGTCGATCTTTTTAAGTATCTCAGGATTCTTCTTGTCGCCTTCCTGTGTGACACCCTTGGTTCACTCATGTATCTGCTCACTAATCCGATTAAGAAACATATATCAGGTCGATTGTTGCACACATATCTCAGAGATCCGACAATTTGTTTGAACAAAGTTGCATTGACTTTGTCTTCCTCTCCATGCTTCTCCAACTTCAAATTTGGTTCGATAGGCGAAGATGCAGGAGTCAAATCATACATTCTAAATCTCTTGAGTCTCTTTGACATACTTTCTTTGATGTAACATCATACCTTGCTTCGACATTTGAAATTCCATGCCTAGGAAGTATGACAACTTTCCTAGATCTTACATTTCAAATTCCTTCTTCATCTGCTATTTGAACTTCGGTAAATTCTTCAAGCTATTTCCAGTTACTAACAAGTCACCGACATATAAGTAGATGATTGTTATATCTTGTGCCACAACCTGAACATAGACATCATACTCAGATTTGCATTTGATAAATCTCAATTCGACCAAGTATGAGTCGATCTTCTTGTTCCATGCCCTAGGTGTCTGGTTGAGGCCATAGAGCGCTTTGTGCAACTTGTATACTTTCCTTTTCCTACTGAATCACAAACCAGGAGGTTGTGTGACATGCACCTCTTCATCTAAAGTTTCATACAAAAATGTTGATTTCAAATCTAAGTGAAATATCGACCAACATTTCTTGCATGCCAAGGATACAACCAATCGGACAGTCTCCAATCTAGCGACGCGTGCAAATATTTCAGAGTAGTCAAGTCCTGCTCTCTGAAGAAATCCTTGAGCTACCAATCTCGCCTTATGTCTTGCTATCGACCCATCAGCATTGTGCTTCATATTGAACACCCACTTCACTTTAATAGCTTTTGTATGTGCTGACAATTCGACCAACTCCAATGTGTGGTTTCTTTCTATTGTATGTAGCTCTTTAACCATAGTGTCATACCCCAAATTTGTCCTACCCTTACCATTTTTTCTTTACCAAGTATTTGTGTTACTTCATGATCTTTCTTTAGATGATCATCTGGCATTTGGCCATGATCCTCCAAAGTTTAAGTCATGGAAGCCTTGTGTGTGAATATTGTGATTACAGGCCCAGACAAGTGGTTTGTATTAAGGAGGAGGCAAAAACAAGAGGTGCCTTATACTCATAATCAGTCAAGGCATGATCAATTGAATTCAAATTAATTGTTAAGATATGATCCAAGATGTTACCAGGTCATATCTCAGGCTGTTCAAGCATGATGATTAGAACTCGTTTTCTCAAGGTCGTGCTTAGGATTGTCTCGAGGTTGGTCTTAAGTCGTATGATTATTCAATACAAAATCAATTTGTGTTCAAGCCATTGGGGTTCAAATTAGAACGAACCTTGTCATAAGTCCATCTTAGATCATGAGTTTGCGACTAATCAAGCTTTGTTTCAAATCTATTTGCATTGTGAATTAAAAGTTCAAATTCGTGACCATTCATGTTTCAAGATAAGATGATAAGTTTTTAAGCTTTGCCTTGGATTTCAATTTGGCAAGTTGTAATCAGAGTTTTCTCGAAAACATGTCAAGATCTTTCAAGGGACTCATGGCATGATCAAAATACAGGTTCAATTCATGCAAAATTTTGGATTACTTTCAAGGCACAGCTTAATGGTGGGAAACCATGATTAAATCTTTAAGTCATGCTCACTTTGTTAGATTGTTTCAAACTTTGAACAAAATCTTTTCAAGCCATGTTAAATGTAAATTCAACTTCCAAGTCAAATATTAAAAACAAATTAGGGTGAGCTTTGATAATTGGCTTTAAGATTGGTTTCAAGTTATCCAAGTGGTTTCAAATTGATTCAAGGTCATGATCACACTCCAATTCTTTTTCCAAGTTGATTCCAAGCATTGTATTTCAAATTCATTAGGGGTTCGTTTGGCTGGGGGGTTTTGGAGGGGAGGGGAGGGAATATTTTAAAATATGTGTGTTTGGTTCAATTTTTTATGAGGGGAGGGGAGGGGATTGGAGGTAATCAGAATCTCTCTTGGAGCACTTTTTCATTCCCCCCAAATTAGGGGTTTTCGGAGTGGAGGGGAGGGAGAGGAGTTATGATAAATCTATTTTTATTATATTGACAAAATTACCCTCACTTTTTCTTAATAAAATTTTAAATTTTCTTTATTAATATTTTACCTTAATTTTTGTCACCTTATTAGAATTCCTCCATATTTTTTAACGACAATTTCATTATTTTTATCATTATGATTCTATTTTTTTTCATGTGTTTTATTCTATTCATTTTTATTTAATATTTTGTTTGTAATAACTTAATTGTTTTATAAGTTGTTGTATTGTATTACATATCAATATATATTTGTAGTATAAGTTATATATTATGTAGAATTTAATTTTATAAATATTTTATAGGACTAAATGAATCATCAAGATGAGAAAATGGTTCATATGATCATTGATCATATAATGTGATTGTATGACATTTATCAATATTTTATTTTCATTTAAGATATTATAGAGTATTTTAAATATTAAACAGTTTGTGTTTAATTATCTATGTTTTTTATGAATTAACAATTTTTTTTGTGAATATCATTTTTTTTTTTAAATTATTTAGCATGAGTGTTATAATATTTTAAGGATAAAAAAGTAAATTAGTTTTAAAACCCCTCCCCTCCCCTTGTGAACCAAACATATATTTGATTAAAACTTCTCTCTCCCACTCCTCTTTTGAACTAAACATATGTTTAATTAAAATATATCCCTTCAAGCCATGTTAAATGTAAATTCAACTTCCAAGTAAAATATTAAAAACAAATTAGGGTGAGCTTTGATAATTGGCTTTAAGATTGGTTTCAAGTTATCCAAGTGGTTTCAAATTGATTCAAGGTCATGATCACACTCCAATTCTTTTTCCAAGTTGATTCCAAGCATTGTATTTCAAATTCATTAGGGGTTCGTTTGGCTGGGGGGTTTTGGAGGGGAGGGGAGGGAATATTTTAAAATATGTGTGTTTGGTTCAATTTTTTATGAGGGGAGGGGAGGGGATTGGAGGTAATCAGAATCTCTCTTGGAGCACTTTTTCATTCCCCCCAAATTAGGGGTTTTCGGAGTGGAGGGGAGGGAGAGGAGTTATGATAAATCTATTTTTATTATATTGACAAAATTACCCTCACTTTTTCTTAATAAAATTTTAAATTTTCTTTATTAATATTTTACCTTAATTTTTGTCACCTTATTAGAATTCCTCCATATTTTTTAACGACAATTTCATTATTTTTATCATTATGATTCTATTTTTTTTCATGTGTTTTATTCTATTCATTTTTATTTAATATTTTGTTTGTAATAACTTAATTGTTTTATAAGTTGTTGTATTGTATTACATATCAATATATATTTGTAGTATAAGTTATATATTATGTAGAATTTAATTTTATAAATATTTTATAGGACTAAATGAATCATCAAGATGAGAAAATGGTTCATATGATCATTGATCATATAATGTGATTGTATGACATTTATCAATATTTTATTTTCATTTAAGATATTATAGAGTATTTTAAATATTAAACATTTTGTGTTTAATTATCTATGTTTTTTATGAATTAACAATTTTTTTTGTGAATATCATTTTTTTTTTTAAATTATTTAGCATGAGTGTTATAATATTTTAAGGATAAAAAAGTAAATTAGTTTTAAAACCCCTCCCCTCCCCTTGTGAACCAAACATATATTTGATTAAAACTTCTCTCTCCCACTCCTCTTTTGAACTAAACATATGTTTAATTAAAATATATCCCTTCACCTCCCCTTCCCTTTATTAAAATCCCCCCCCCCCCCCCCCCCCCCCCCCCTTCCCTCTGTTGAACCAAACAGACCCTAGATCTTGAGGCCAATTTAATTAGGCCACGAAGAAATTTGGTGCATTATTTAAAACATCTCAAGTTCTTATTTAGACCCATGAAGTAATTATCTTAAGACACAATACGAGCCATATATGCATGCCCTAAAATGGTCACGTGCTAGGCATCCTAGTACTTCTTGGACCAAGTATTTTGATAAAGCAAATATACATTCTTATTCTTGTACAATGGTAGTAGCTACATCATGATCTGTACGTCAATTCATACACTAAAACAAATCACAAGCAAATGACCCCACCTCATCCAAATGTTGCAAAGGTACTAACCAAAGACTGCAGTTCACACGTACAATTCACAACACAATTCAAGAATTCATAAGGTTTAGTCCAAACAAATAACATTACAAGGCAAAATCATGACCATTAATTCTAAGTTCACTAAACCAATTCCAAGAGACAAGATGGCAAGGTACAAACATGGAAGGGAATACACAGAAATTGCAAAGTACTAAAACCACAAGCTCATACAATTCAAATGTGACAAAGCAAGACATCTGAGAAAACATTGAATTGTGCTGCGTTTTTCGATCCTTCCACTCATCCAAGAAATCAAGGATTTGGAGGAGGCCACTCTAATGAATTTGATTCTTTCCCACACGATTTTGCACAACTCAGCTCCATTTTGGCACGTATGAAAACTATGAATTCCCCACATTCTCCTCCAAATCTGCAGCCTATATAAACAACCGCAATGAGTTTCAAAAGGGACGAAAAAAGGACATAGTGAAACTCTGCTAAAATTTTACCACAAAACCTCACTCAAAAGCTCTTGCAAACAAAGGCTCTCATATTCATCATCAGAATCTGAGTAAGCTATGAGTTTAACCTCACGGACACCACAATATTATCGCAAACAAAAAGAGCAACAACTACAAAAGGTGTAGAAATAGAAGAAGAAGTGAAGTAGAAGAGAACAAGTTCTGAAGTCTTACCTCGTGGATCTTCACTCCGATAACATTCGGATTGGTATTGTTCCTTGCTCTCTTTCCTCGCAGCACCGTTGATAAAGTATTGTTACTCAATGTAAAAATTGTGTTGAATGTGTTATAGTCTTTTAGATCTTTCGTTGTTGTAAGATTCATAGTAGCTTGATTCTTTGTCGATCACCTGGTTTGCATGTGATTCTGCTTCACGTAATGATTTATTTGAGGTTTACTTTTCCATTACGTTTGGTTTCAACAGAGAGAGATTTAGTCATTTTTGGGTATCGATCCGGCGATGAGACGTGTTTGTGTTTTGAGATTCACGGTGAGGAACGATTTGGGAGTGGTTGGGGTTGAATGAGTTGGTTGAGATCGAAACTGAAGGTGTAGAGTTTTTTTCCTCGCTCTGTTTGCTTTTTTTTCCTTGCGTAAATTGAAACGAGAAAGGGAGAGAGACGAAAGGTTTTGGACCTGAGAGGTGAGGGGAAATTAAGTTTTAATTGTGAAATGCGTTTCCAATTCCATTGTTATTATTATTAGTTAATATTATTGATGTGTCATCATTTCCCATTTAAAACACATCTCCGAATCAATTCGGTGGCTAACATCTTGCAGTAGCTTTCGACCTACCATGCTCTTATTATGTTTTCTTTTTCGTTACCATCAAAGAGGTTTAGCTTCACCTTTAGGATTTGGAGGTTGTGGGCCTCTCGAGTCAATGCAATGCGGATCCAAGTCTGCTAGGTCGTTGCATAGTGTGTCTTATGGCCCTTTGGGCCTATTTTAATTTAATTCATGTGGTTTATTTATATTATGATCATGTTAGAGAGACTAGTGAGATATAATTAATGATGAAGCATAATTAAAATAGAAGACATTATATTATTTAGTTTTGAATCAAATAATTGATTCAATAATTAATTATACAATTATCTCTAAAGTATTGAATTCTTGTTTTACTTATTTTATTTGCTCATTGCAAGACTAATTGATAAGTAACCATGCATTAATTAAATAAGTAGAATGGGTAGTTTTGACTTTACTCTAATGATAAGTCTTTTTCCTTAATCCCGATTAAATATTTTTATCCCAATTCAATATTTTCCAACACTAAAATATTTTCTTAATTAAATTATGAAAGTAACGGATTCTTGGAGTCTCGCATTCCTTGAATCCTTGAATGATCGCTCTTGAGGCGTACGCCTTGGGTTGCTCATCATTCAATCTTTCGTTTCTAAAACACGTAATATTTTTTAAACCTTTTCTTAATTAAATTACGAAAGTAACAGATTCTTGAAATCTCACATTCCTTGAATCCTTGAATGATCGCTCTTGAGGCGCACGCCTTGGGTTGCTCATAATTCAATCTTTTGTTTCTAAAATATTTTACCCTAATTATTTGGACAAAAGAGAGGCCATCGGAGTCTAGCATTCCATGTGGTATCTTTGAACAATCCTTGGAAAGTTCATTGTACATCAAACGAATTTCATAATTAATCGAATGAAAAAGGTGTCATTGGGATCTAGCATCCCAGTAATACCCCAATTAAATGGTCCCGAGGCCCACATCTCGTTCTCATTAAATAGTCGTCATTCTCCTTAAAAAAATTTGATAAATCAAACCTCATTTTCTCGCCCCCGTGTGATCGAAACCCTTAAAACACTCAAATCAAATTCTCTTTTCTCAATTGAAACCCTTAACACACTTTAATATATATCAAACAAAATTTTCAAAAGAACATTGTTTAGCCCCTTCTATCGTGCATATAAACTAGTGCTTCTGCCTCCCCTAGCGAGCAGACAGGCCAATGTTTAGTAGTTAGAATGCGACCTAAACACTCGTTCGCTTAAAAAACACAAACCAATTAACCGTAGTCCCATGAACTACAGACGCTCTGATTCTTCATTTTTTTCAAATGAAAGATACGTAGGCACAAAGGCCCTAATCCTTGGCGAGCACCCTAATAAAAACCCATCCATTTCCCCCCTTAGATTGAATCCTTTACTCATTATTCGCTTAGAAGAAAACAAACAAATCTAGCTAACATTTCTCACAAATCGAATTAAGAGGTTCCCGTTGAGTACAACGGACGTGAGGGGTGCTAGTACCTTCCTCTTGCGTAATCGACTCTAGAACTTAGAACTTGGTTGCGATGACCATTTTCTTATCCTAAAGGTTTTATCGATATTTTCCTATTCCTTCCTTGGAATGAATAAAGTTCGGTGGCGACTCTGTTCGAATGTTTTTTCCACGTCCATCGTGAGGATCGTATTTTTCGAGGTACAACAGCTGGCGACTCTGCTGGGGAAATCCATTGCTCTATGCTAAGAGAGTCAAGCCTAACTTGATTTGATTCGTGAGTGTTAACTTCGCTTGGTTGTTTTACTCTTGTTTGTTTTCTCCTATTGCTTATTTATTTGCTTTTTATTTCTTTCTTTTTTATTAATATATGCTCTTTATAATATTTGTCTGTTGGATTCTAGGATAATATCACAAGTAAGGCTCTACACCCGAGCTTTGGAAAAAGAAGAGGGAACACTTAGTTTAGATTTTGGAAGTTGAGTAATGTTAGTCCCCGAGGACTCGCTTCTTGTGTGCCTAGCATGAAAGCTTCCCCTAGAGTAGATCTTTTCGTAGATCCTGTTGTAACACAGCTAGCCTATCGCACAACTTGATTCATGAAGGGTCCGTGACTCTGGGAATCACTCTTAGAACCAGTTTTTGTATTGGTGGTCGTGTATTATTAGACTCCAAGGACTCGCTCTTTGTGTGCCTAGCATGAGAACCTCGCTCAGGAGAGACCTTCTTGCCACTCGCGTCATAATGCGGCTAGCCTGTTGCATGACGTTGATGCGATTAGTGTCCGTAATCCTAGGAACCTTATCCATTAACATAGGAACTATCCCGTGAGTGGGTTTATGGGTAAAGAATATAGAACTATCCTTATAAAGCCTACCTATTAGGTGTTTTGAGTTACTTGTGATAACCTGGATCCAACATCACTCATTCATAATCATTTGCACAAACATCATGACTTACATAAAACTTTTATTTTCAGGGAATCATTTGTATTTGTAGTTTGTCTTACATTCAAAGAAACCATGAATCCAGGAAAAAGGAAACCTCTGCAGCTGAAAGCAACCATGCCATATATTACTGTTGTGATGAATTGTTTGAAGGAGATGCCTCCTTCTTTCAAGAAGACTTTAGTAGGAAGATTCAGTCAGATTCTCGACCTTTTTATTGTCAAGGTGCAGATTCCTGCCATCACAACCTTGGCACAGTTTTACGACCCTCCGATGCAAAGTTTTTTGTTTCAAGACTTTTATCTGACTTCTGCTTTAGAAGAGTTCGAAGGTTTTTTGGGTTTCTCCATGAAGGGTATGTCACCCTATACTATGATTGGCCAGGTACCTGAAGTGGAAGGCCTAGCTAAGGCTCTCCAGATTCCTGTTTCAACAGCAGTGGCTAGTTGGAAAAAGAAGGAAGAATTCTCCGATTTCCAAAGGACCTATTTGGAGGGAGAAGCTGAGAAGCTGGTAAAAAACAAACATTAGGATGCTTTGGTGAATGGGTTAGCTCTTCTCATATATGGGCTAGTACTTTTTCTAACTTTTGAAGGCTTTATTGACTCGACTGTTATCAGTGTATTTTTGGCTATTTGGAAGAAAGGGCAAAGTCCGGTTTACCCGCTTCTAGTTGATGTCTTCCACAACCTTCATCTCCGCTGTGAAAAGAAAGGCTATGTTCTGGAATTTTTCCTTCATCTCCTCTACAAATGGCTTGCATCACATGTGTTCAAGCATCACGCCCTCGTCCCTAATATGACTGGTGGAGAATGGGCCTAAATGTTAGTGTATATCTCTGAAAGAAGTATCACCTGGTATCCTAACAAGTTGGACGTTGACAAGATTATCATGAGCAGTGGAAGTTTCCGTAATGTACCACTAATAGGGTCTAAAGTTTGTATAAGCTACAACCCCATGTTGGCTATACAATAATTTGAGTATCCTATGCTAGGGAAACCTGAGGACAAGGATTTATAAGAGATGATTCTCCATGACAGAGGTACCAAGGATCCTGCACTACTCTACATGATTGTACGCTCTTGGAAAAAGGTTCACACTAAGGGTTCTGAGCTAAGGAAGAAGGATATTGTACCTAGGATGCCATATCGACAGTGGGTTCTAGAAAGGGTTAAAGTTGTCAAGCTCCCTTTTCCATTGAGGCCCCTTCTAGGCCCGCTACCCCAGAACCTGTGCATGTTTCACTTGAGGAAGTGGAAGAACTCAGAGCTAAGGTAGCAAGACTAGGAAAGGAAAATGAGGAGTTACAATTGAAAATTCAAGAGGTAACAAATGATAAGAACGCATGAAGTATGAACTTGAGCGAAGGAAGAATCAACTTGAGGCAGTTGAAGAAAGGGTGAACAAAGAGGAACATAAGAGAAAGAAAACTAAAGTGTCCATCGATCAAGCTGACACTCATCTAGGATCTCTTAAGGAGAAATTAGACTATGCTTGAGGCAAGTGGAAGGAGAACGAGCACTGGTATTATCTTGCTACTAAACAGAACAAAGAGATAAGGGATGAACTTGGAGCAGAAATCAGGGAACTCAGTGCCGCTCTCCGCCTTTCAAGGGCCAGTGAAGAAGAAGAGTGTCAACTTAAAGAGGATACCACAAGAGCTTCCCGAGTCAGACCTGCTGATTAGGATAGGATATGTAGGGAGTTGGATAACGCCAGAGGACTTGCTGAACACCGAAAGAACCAGATAGAGGCTATTCTTGGGGACAAATCCATATGGTCAGCAGAAAGGGAGAAAGTGGTTCACGATTATGAAGGCTATAAGCGATCTATACACATTTTGAAGAATGACCGAGATGTGTACCACAACAAGCTTAACAGTCTGGCTGAGTTTTGTAACTGGTTAGCCAAGGATTTACCTTGGAAACTCCGAGATGCTTTGGAGACAATGGATTCAGATTCCACCCTTCCCGGCGTGATTCATTTCCTTCTCCTCTATAAAGAAATGATGAAGAGGTTTAAAGAGGAGCTTAAAGAGCGTGAAGCGCAAAGGACCGCAGCCTGAAGATCATCTTCCTACTTTTCCTGTTTTTAGAATTTAGTATTTGGCTTGTATTGGCTCAAACTTTTGTACCATGGCACTATGTACTTGATTAATATGAATGAAAGAAAGTTTAGCCCTCCTTTATTTCTTGTCTTCATGTTATTTTGAATGCTTGTTAGTAACAAACTTTATAAATGTTTCCCTGAAAATAAAAAGAAAACATAATCATAAAAGCATTTTGCACCCACATTCAATATGCATCACATACCAAAACTCATACACTTTGCCATTTCTCCAACATAAAGCTGACCACTCGACATCGCTACGAGACTCGCCACAATTACAAGATGACGTTGGATCAAATCGAAGAAAATTAGAATACAATGGGGACAGACATCGACTCGCTCAGAGCCAAGATGGACCAACTGCTTGAGACCATGATGGCGTTGGCTCGGAAGGAAAATGATACTGAAATTGTTGTCGAGGCCAAAAAGCTTACTGATAAGGTGGGCACTTCAGGAGTGACTAAGGGAATCCCTATCCCCATTCCTGCGGACCATTCATAGCATTCTGTTGTGTCGGCCCGACAAGGATCTATAGTCGATAAGGATGAACAATATGATTCCTTCTTCATACCATCGTCAGCTGAACCCGCTGTGGGAATTATGTCTTACCCAGCTGCTGAGAGGTTACATACCTTGGAAGAGAAATTCAAGTCTTTGGAGGTTCACACTACTCCTGGTTTGGATGCAGTGGACATGTGCTTGGTACTTGGACTGGTGATCCCTAAAAATTTCAAGGTTCCGGACTTCGACAAATACAAAGGAATTCGTTGTCCCAAGACTCATCTTCGAGCATACTTCCGCAAGATGGCTGCACACATTGATAATAACTAGCTCCTCGTCCATTACTTCCAAGGTAGCCTTAGTGGGGAATCTTTGGAATGGTACATGTAGCTAGAAAAGGGGCAGGTTGGCACATGGAGGGATCTTGCTGAATCATTCCTTAAACACTATCAGTGTAATACTGATATGGCACCAACTCGTACCTAGTTGCAAGACATGCTCAACGCAGTCATGAGACATTTAAAGAATATGCCTAGAGGTGGAGAGAGCTTGCTGCTCGTGTCCAACCCCCTCTAATTGACAAAGAATTGATGGATATGTTTATTGGAACTTTGCAATCTCAATACATGGATAGGATGCTAGGATCCAGTTTCCCTAGCTTTGCTGAAATTGTATATGTTGGTGAAAGGATTGAAAGCCAATTGAAGAAAGCCAAAGCATCTGCTACTGCTGTAAACGGAGGGAAGAAGCCCTTCTCCAACTTCCAAAAGAAAAAGGAGGGGGAAACCAACGCTGTCAAGGGAGGACGAAGGGGAAGAGCTCCACAGAATATCCCGTATCAACAAGTGCCTGCCGTTACACAAGCTCAATATCAACAGCCTGCTCAATAATAGGCATATCAGCAACAACCGTATCAAGGGGCTCCTCCACAACATCCTCAACCACAGTACCAATAGACCGCCCCTATACAACGGCAGTACGGGCCGAGAGCACCAAGGAGGCACATTGAACCTATACCCATGCCGTACAACCAATTTTTCCCTATTTATACCAAGGGGACAATTGACTCTAAGGTATTTAAGGCAAGCCACTTTCCCTTATCCTCCTGGATATGATGCTAACGCTCACTGTGAATTTCACAAGGGAGCACCCAAACATTCGATAGAAAACTGCTATGCATTCCAGAACCGTGTACAAGAACTGGTATAATCTAAGGACCTCACTTTCACTCCCCGAGGTCCGAATGTCAAAACTAACTTCATGCCCACGCATGGGGGAGCAGCTATCAACACCATGGAGGAAGATGAGGACCAAGAGATGATTACGAAGGTTGAAGATATTTAAACCCATATGGCTGAAATAGGGAAGTAATTGAAGAAATGTGGGTTAATCTTTTCAAATGGTGAAACTGATGAATCTACTGATGAAAAAGTGTTAGAGCGTCTGCAAGAGCTCTTAGATCAAGGTGTGATTCAAATTAAACGTGCTGGTAAAGAAAGAAAGATAAAGTCGGTATCTCTTATTGATACTCCTCATGACGTCCCACAAGTACGAGCTCCTATTTCTCCAATAGTGATTCAATATCCTCTCCATTTTTGTATGACAGCGACCAAGCGGTCCCTTGGAACTATGTGCCTAAAGATTTTAAGCAAGGGCAAGAGGTTAAGTCTTCGAATGCTAATGAACAGAATGTAACTGAAATTCTGGCATAGCAGATAGCAAATGTCCTAACACATGTCACGACATTGTTCTGCATAATTATTAAACAAGGAACAGAACAGCAAACTGATATCCAGAATATCAGTAACTGCAGAAAGACAGATGTTTCAACATCTGTTACAACATGTTAATCAAAACTAAACTGTAAATGCAGAATGATAAAAAACACAGAATATGATAACCCAGTTCGGTGCAAATCACCTACATCTGGGGGCATACTGTAACACCTCAAAATTTGCCTTGTTGTTTTTAGATAACTGGCTTAGGTTTCTTTTCATTTCTTGCATTTACATTGTGCATAGCATTTGGTGCTTAGCATGAGATCGGGGTATTTGGTTCAACTCAAGGGAAAAAGCTTCTTATGAGCTCCATAAGCTTCTCACATCCTTATATGGTGGCCCAAGGGTATTTCAATGAGGGATTCTCCAAGTGGTTATATCAAGGGTTGGTGCCCTTACACTGATGACCAAAACTAGGGTTTTATGGTTAAGGGTCCTAAGCTCAAGGAATTGATTCAAACCTTTCACTAAGGTTCTCCATAGGTCAAAACAAGTCTAAGGATGGATTTTGAGCCAAAAATTCACCATGGAAGGCCTCAGATGATTCAGTAGCTTACAGATGAAGTAATCAGTCAAACTGGTCAACTGAAAAGTCAAACTAAAGTGTTGAGAGGTCCTCATCATGGTAATCAAGTCAAGAGACCTTTATTTGGTCTATGGAAGGCTTTCATGATCACAATTTGCAAGAATCAAGCTTTGGTAAAAAGTTGCTAAATTGGGAAAGTGACTTGTAATTTCAAGTTACTATTTTTGGCATATTTTCAACCAACTTTAACCAAACTTTTCATGATCAAAAATGCTTCAAACGAATTTTTTCCCAACACCAAAGTTGTAGATCTCTTTCTCCTCTTTCCAAAGAGTGGTGGATCATGATCATATCATTTTTAGATCAAGAGTTATGGGCATTTGAAGTTAAAGGGAATTTGGTGTTCCACCATGCATACCATTTTGACATAACTTGCAAGATGCATTTTAACTCACCAATATGGCTTCTAATTGTTCAGTTCACCTCACCACACTCCATTTCACCTCATTTAGCATCATTTTGAGCCAAGAATTGAATGAATCTGTGGATTACATACTCATAATTCATCATTACGCAATTTTGCAAGTTCACTTGGAATTCATAATTCAGTTACTCTCCAGCCCCAAGATCAATCCAAAGGTGGTCCTTGCATCAAAAGGAAAACAATCATGCACTTTTCATGAAGAATGCACGAGCCAAATACCTCATGTGCACAAACTTGCAAATTTGCAAAACAGCCCAAAACTCATTGCTCTCAAGTCCTTGAAGTTTAAAACCCTAAACAGTAGCATTGGCACACTATATAAGCTAGCTCACACGAATTTCTCAGCAGCTACTATTCATTTTTCATCACTTTTCAAAGTTTTGCTCTCAAGTTTCTCTCCTTCGATTCTCCCAATCCTTCAAGGTTCCTCCATTTTTCTTGGTTGGTTTAGGATCAGTGAAGCACAAGGAAGAGAAATCCACCATTGTTTTGAGGTTTAAGCAAGGAATTCATCAAGTTGAGTTCAGAGCTTCAACTTTCGGATTCAAGGATTCAGGCTAGTTTGAAGGTTTAATTGCATTTATTTTACAATTAAATGGTTGAAAGAGTTGATCTGCAGTTTATCTTGGAGTTTCTTGACGTATTTCCATTTCTGCAAATCTCAGGTGAGCTCCAAATTCATAGATCTAGAATTGATTTTTGTTGTGTGTTTAATGTTCATCTTGATGTGCTGAGCTCATATATGTGTTTGGTTTTGATTTTCAACGTGAATCATGGCTGGAATTTAGATCTGAAATTTTCAGATCCAAACTTGTTTCGTTTGATTCTTGAAATATATGCATGCTAAATGATTTTGAGTGGCATATTTGTGATCTACGTGAGTTGCTGAACATTTTGATGTATGATTTGTTGTTTTTGGTTGTTGTTTGAAGTTTGGTGACCGGAGAGTGGCCGGAGAAGATGACCGGCGCTTCTCCGGCCGGTGAGGGTTTAATTAGGGTTTGTGGTTTTCCAGTTTGAATCTCATGCGTTGGATTGTGATTAATTTTCCAGTTTAATTCTCGTGCATTGGATCTTGATTAGGTGTTGTTAATTGAGTTGATTAGGGTTTAGTGGATCTGATTAAGTCATGACCGTTTGATTTCATTTAATTAGTGCATTTGAATGTGGACCATTGGATTGTTGACTTTACTTTGTTTGACTGAGAGCGTGAGCCTGTGGATCTGGAGACTTTTTATGTTTGACTCAATCTTAGCCGTTCGTTGTTTCTGAAGGCTTGATAGCGCTTGGGCCTTTTCTGCTGTTTACACCCCCGTTTCTGAGCCCATGATCATTTGCACGCGTTTGGATTTCTTTTTGCACCCCTGTCTTCATTTCATTTTCTTTTTATTTTCTATTTTCATACCATTTCATAATTAATTGTTAAAAATACTTGCATGTGCTAAAAAATTCCAAAAAAATTCATCATCCCTCCTCATTATTAAAATTAATTTTTCACATTTTATTTTATTATTTTTGCATTAAATTTGCATTAAATATTAATTTTCCAAATTAATTTTTCTCATTTGCACTTCATATTGCATACTTCATGTTGCATTTTTTATTTCTCTCATTTGGAAAGTGATTTGATCCTGATTCTTTTTGGGTTGTGTTCATAACATGTTGAAGTATGTTTGAGATTTTTGGAATGATTTTTAGGTCCGTTTTGGATGACTTTTGATGTGTTGCTTTGAGCATGAATGTATGAAATCCTATTGATGCTTTGACCTAATTGTTGATTGACTTTGGTTCTGATTCATTGCTTGTGGATTTGATATGTCAATTATACATGTTTGAGATGCTTGAATACTGAATGACATAATTTTTGAGGCATGTTTGTTATTTCTTTGAAGCATGAACTTTAACTTGTCCAACTTGTGAATGTATGCTTCATGTTTGGTTTGCTTGATTATGAAGGCACTTGTGCCATAATTTGGGGTCTTGTTTGAGAATTGATAGCATGTTAATTGACCTCTGGTTGTGATATTTGGATCTCATCTTTGCATGTTTGATGTTTGCCTTGCACCTTAAGTCACTTGTTTCACAAGAATGAATCATGTTTCACTTCACTTCACTTCTTCTTCTTTGCTTCTTAATTGATTGTGAAAGTGTTTGTGTGACTTGAATGTTGTTTGAAGATCATGTTTAGGCACATGTTTAGGATTGTGTCACTTCTGGACTTGGTTTACTTTGTGGAATTTTGACTTGGTTGCTTCACATGATCACTTATTTTCATCTCACTCCTTCTTTAATGACTTGAATGGTACTTGAGTGACTTCTCCTTTTTCTTTTGACTAATTGTGCATGATTAATGTTAGAGGTCAGTAGGACCATTAGGTTCTGAACTTGATGTTTGATTTACCTTAGAACTTGTTTCTTTATTGCCTTATGCTTGTTTGAGTTTCATTTTGCCATATGTGAATACTTCTAACATTTTCAGGGGTAAATGGTAAGTTGTTTGAGTGTGGATATGCTTCCACATTTTACTTTCTTCCTTTATCTTTTAACTTCCATACTTGTGTTTGAAGTGAGCTTAGGCCACTTGTGTTTCACTTCTCTTTCTCCTCCTTCTCTTTCACTCTTTTCATCCCTCGAGTCTCAAGACTTGTTTAAGTCTTGGATTCTCTCCCTTTAGAGCTACCTAGTCCAACTTAATTTTCGATTAAGCTTGGAGTAGGATTAGCATTAGGTTAGGTAGTCGTCTCTCCTAAACCTCACTAACCATAGGACATCCATGCATGATGACATTAGGACTCTTAGTTTCCCTTTAGAGTTTCATTTTGTGTCGCTTCTCTTCTCATCTCAAACTTCTTGAAAACACTTAATAAAATATAACGTATATTGCGCTCGAGCCTTAAGTGTAGGAAGTGAAGAACGAGGGGTCTCCTCTCTTCTTCTAGGGTGTTTAGCATACGTCTCATTCGGGGGCGACCATGCGACTCACTCGTTCCCGCATCGTAGACTTTGGCGCAATGTAAGTTACGAACTAACTCAAAACACTTCTGTCTAAAAAACGCAAAACAAATTCAAATCTTTTTTTATCCTTCAGGATTGTTGGGTTTCAGACTTCTTTCAGAAAAGAGCTCGTCGTTCACGTAAAAAACACTTACCCATCCGTGGTCGTACCCACGAACTACGTCAGCTCTGATTCCTCTCTCTCGTCTGATTGAGGATACGTAGGCACAAGACAGCGATTGTCTTGGCGAGCAACCTCCCCCCAGTTCCCGTCCGAACTACGTTGACTCTGACTTTTCCATTGCACTGAGGGAGTACGTAGGCCTAGGACAACGATACCGTCCTATCGAGTCACTTCCTTTTCCTTTCTTCTTCATTTATTTGTTCTTTCCCGTTCTCGTTCTTTCTTCGGTCCAGTAGCAGTGGAGTTCCAGACGACGACACCCTTTGATGCAGACGACAGGCGTGGATCCCATCGAGTACGATGGACGTGTTGGGTGCTAACACCTTCCCTTCGCGTAACCGACTCCCGTACCCGTTCTCTTGGTCGTGAGACCATGTTCTTTCCCTTCCTTCAGGTTTATGCAGTGTTTCCTTTCCCTCTCTTGGGATAAATACACTTTGCTGGCGACTCTGTGTTCTTCTGCGCCACTCTCGCGTTTGTACCGTTGGATGCGAATCTTTTCGGGAGCGACAGCTGGCGACTCTGCTGGGGACTCTGGTTGACCTATGCTGGTCCTTCCCCTTTAGCGAGTCGATCCTAGCGCTTGTCTGTTTATTTTCTCTGGATGTTTGTTTTTATGGTGCTTTGCTTTGTTGTATATTGCTGTATTTACTGTCTTATTTACTTTACTGTACTTACAGCTCTTTATTGCATTGCATTGCATTTCATTTATTACTGTCATACTGGATATTGTTGTGCTGTTCTGCTGCTGGATTTTCTGTTTGCAGGGTGGGTAGGATTCATGAGAGAAAAGCCCAATACCAAGGCTTGAGCATACACCTATGATTAGCGTGGAAAGTAGTGTGACTTGTTTGGCATTTGGCCAGACGAAGTATACATGAAAACTCCACATCCAGACGAGGTTTTCTTGGTAATATTCTGTCCTGTCCATTTGGGGCAGACGATGGAATATAACCTGGAAAGCTGTCGACTCTGGCAACCATCCCCGAGGACTCAGTTGCGGCACTCCTCCCGAGATGTGACAGTGGCAGCCCACGTTCTGTGGCAAACCCATTGCACATTCTCGACCCGAGGACCCAATGCTGGGAACTTGCTATAGGATTTCCCTTTTGTAGTGAATCAGCGGACGACCTCTTTGATTGGCGATAGCATTGTATCCTTCGGGCTGAATGTGCTATTGCTTCTCAAACCTCTGAAGCTGAGGATCTTTTGTTTTGGAGAATCGGTTGAGGCCTCCTCTTTTGATGATGATTCCAAACCAGAAATGGTGAACGTATCATCATTTCTCGACCTGAGAGCCCGGGATACTCAACATCCTAGTACCCACATGTGAGAGGGGATGGGTGTTTGTAGGTTTGCAGGTAACCGAGACCTTCAACCTACCTGGTTTCTGGGTTTCTCATCAGTGTACTATTATCATCCTGGCATTCTGGCAGTTTGATTGGGTTGTTATTCTGGAATTTTGGGTTTCTGGTATTCTGGGTCTTATTCAGTCAGCAGAACAACAGCAGTTTGAGCATTTTGGATACCTTGATCCCATGCTTGCATTTTGCATCATCTTTTTTGCATTCTGACATGTTTGCTCATTTGTAGGGTTGCATCCTAACTTTGATTCCGGTTGTCTGAAGACTGTCCATGATGAGTATTAGCGCTGAAAAAAGAAAGAACATCATCCCGTACAAGTTCCCAGAGCTTCATCTAGACGCTGTGCACAAGATCTCGGCTATGGCAAAACCTGAGGTATTGGCAGATTTCAGAGGAGAATATGGGAGGATTCTGAGTTTCGCCCGAAATGTTACCAATTATGAGTTCAGGGCCCTGCACACTCTGGCACAGTTCTATGACTCTCAACTCCGGTGTTTTCTATTTGCTGATTATCTTTTGGCTCCAACGTTGGAAGAATTTGCTCTTATTTTGGATGTTTCGGTCAAAGAGGGAGCTCCCTTCTATCCTTCTAAGGAGTTTCCTGATTTGGAAAGGGTTGCTGCTACTTTACGTTTGGATCAGTCACTGTTGAAGAAAAATATTGCTAGTAAAGGGGGTTATCAAGGTTTTCACACGAAGTTTTTGATCGAACAGGCTGCTACTTGTGCTAAGGCTAAGTGTTGGTCAGTGTTCAATGCAATTCTGGCTATGTGTGTTTATGGAACGGCGTTATTCCCTAATGTGAAGGATTTTGTAGATGCACATGCTGTCCGGATATTCACCACGAAGAATCCGGTACCTACCTTGCTTGGGGATCTGTATTATTCGATGCACTATAAGAATGAGAAAAGGAGAGGCGGACCTCTTTATTGTTGTGCTTCAATTTTCTATAAGTGGTTTGCTGATCGTCTTCCCAAATCTGGGGCATTCGAAGACACTAAAGGAACTTTAGATTGGGCAAAGAGATTAATGGGGTTAAGGGCCGACAACTTAGTTTGGATCAATCGTGATTTGTTGGGCCGAGAGATCCTGGTTAGTTGTGGAGGTTACCCAAACGTACCTTTAATAGGAAGGAAGGGGGAATTAACTACAACCCCATTCTTGCTATTAGGCAATTTGGGTATGCTTTAAAGGAGCCGACAAAAGGCCAAGATGTGCAAGAGTCTTTATTTTTGGGTGAGGAAGCCAATCTGGAAGTATTGAAAGAAGCTGCAAACGCTTGGAGAGATCGCCATAAGAAAGGAAAGACTTCTTTTGGAAAGTGTAACAACAAAGCTTTTCTTGCATATGAAGACTGGGTTCAGAGCAGAGTAGAGAGTGTACTTTTGCCATTCTGCAGGGAACCTCCTTCTTACCCTTTGCTGATTGAACCCCCAACCATGATTGAGATGGAGAAGTATAACCAATTATGGGCTGAAAAGGAGAAGATTCGAGAGGAGAACCGTGAGTTGCAAAAGGAAATCTACCAGTTGAAACATGAGCGAGGTGAGGCTGTTCATATTGCCAAGCTGAAGACAGAACGTCTCGCTGAGAAAGAAAAGGAGCTGGTTGAAGAGATAGCAGCTAGGAAAAGGGTAGGACAAGATCTAAAAGGCGTTTGCAAGACTCTCAAATCCAAGAAGGATGACTTAGCCAAGGCTTGGGCGAAGATTCGCAGGTTCAATGCTTACCGAGATACTGCAATCATGGCCAACAAGAAGAAAGAAGATAAGCATTTGGAGCAGATTGAGAGTCTGAAGTTGAAGCTCAGGAAGAAGGATGAGGAGATCTTGTCAGGGACGTTCCGAAGACACGCAGTTGAGGAACGGCTTAAAGAAGCCATAGCAACCATGGAAGAGCTGAAAATACAAGCAGGAGTGAAGAGGTCTAAGTGGGAGTGCTCTAGCTCAGGCAGTGGCCCTCATACGGTGCAAGATCCTTGAAGGGAACTTTACTCAGTAGTTTGTATTTTGTTCTTTCTTTGTATTTTGGGTCACCACCAGAATTGTTGGCTGGGACCTCTGCTTATTTTTGTTTCAGGCTTTTTTTTGGTACCTTGGGTTGTAATTTCTGACAGTGATTCACTCTGATTTATATGAGCAGCAGTTTCATCCTATTTCACCTTTAAACTGGAATCAAGGGGTGGATCACCCTGCAAATATACAAACATGTTTGCATTTGCATTTGCATAATCATAATCATTTTTGCATTGCAGGTTATCTTGGTTTCTCTGGTTTTCTTATGCTCTCTCTTTCTCTCAGTCAGGATTGATCAACCAACTCATCGTTATTCTACTCGGCTCAATCAAAACAGAGTGATGGACAAAGTTCAGGCAGATATGGCCGCTATGCAAGCTCGCATCGACCAGTTCATGGAAATGATGCAGGGTGTGGTGCAAAGTCAGAACGAGTTTAGAACTCTGGTTCAGCCGTTAGTGGCGCAGGTCGACGAAAATGGTATCCTACACGGTGGTCTTATTAACCGTAATATCCCTCCGGGCGGAGTTGGTGCTGGTGGACAGGGCAGAATTCCTTCAGTGGTTGGAGAAGGAAGTACTATCCGAGCTATTCATGGCCGTCATTTTGATGATCAACAGGACGATGTGTTCTCGGTCAGGAGTCTAGATGCCGCCCTTCCTGTGGTCAGTGATGAAAGAATCCGTTTAATAGAAGCTCAATTGAAAGGAGTGGTGAAACAGGATGATTTGGGGATTGATTTGGACGACCTAGGGTTGGTCCCTGATATTGTTATTCCACACAAGATTCAGATTCCTACGCTAGAAAAGTACAACGGTTCTACCTGCCCAAGGACCCATGTGAAGGCCTATACCAGGAAGATGGCTGCTCACGCTAAGGATGAAAAGTTAATGATGCATTTCTTCCAAGACAGCCTGTCTGGCGCGTCTTTGGAATGGTACATGGGGCTAGAAAGTAGAGATGTGCGTACCTGGAGAGAGCTAGTTGCAGCTTTCATCAAGCATTATCAGTACAACACGGACATGGCTCCCAACAGAACTCAGTTGTTGAGCATGTCCCAGAAGAATGATGAGGTTTCAAAGAATACGCGCAAAGGTGGCATGAATTGGCAGCTAGGGTGCAGCCACCAATGCTAGAGAAAGAGATGCTAGATATGTTCATGGACACACTGCCTAAGCACTACTATGAGAAGCTTTTGCCTTGTTCTCTAGGCAAGTTTGCAGATGTGATTGCTATTGGGCAGAAGATAGAGGTCGGAATTAAGGCTGGGAAGGTTTTTAGCGGTGATGGATCGGCTTCCGGATAGGGAAAAAAGCCGTTTGATAATTATAAGAAGAAAGGAGAGACCAACGTTGTATCATCCCACAGGGGAAAAGGGAAACAGCGCTAGTTTAACAATCAACAGGTAGCATCAGTAACCATTCCAGCAACATTACCTCCACCACAGCAGCAAAGGGTTAATGCTAATCAGAATAGGCAGCAGGGTCAGTATCAGAACAGACAGAGGAATGCAGAGAGGCATTTTGATCAACCCCCAATGTCGTATGCACAGTTGTTGCAACATTTACTGCAGTTGCGTCTAGTTGAGCTTCGTACCCTGGCTCCACCAACAGGGGAACTCCCACGAGGCTACGATGCTAACGCACACTGCGATTTTCATTCTGGTGCTCCTGGTCACACGGTGGAGAAGTGCAGGGCGTTTCAGCACAAGGTGCAGGACCTTGTGGACTCTAAAGCCATCAATTTCTCGAATGACGGACCCAATGTTATTCAAAACCCGATGCCTAATCACAATGGGCCAAGGGTGAATGCTATAATCGAGGACTGTGAAACTTTGAATTTGATCATGGATGTGGAGGAACTGAAGACTCCGTTGGTGGTGGTTAAGAACAGGTTATTGAAAGGTGATGTCTATCCGGGCTGTGGTGAGAATTGCTCAGATTGTTTGATAAAGGCTAATGGTTGTGATTCGTTGAAGAGGGGTATTCAGAATCTGATTGATGAGGGCTGTTTACAGTTTGACAGAGGTAATCAGCTAGAAGAGGTTGTTAGTGAGAAGGTTGCCACTATCACTATTCCATTCAAAATAATTACTATTTCTGGTCCAGCAAGGCCACCTCCAGTCATTATCACAAGGGCTGGACCCATTCCGTACGAGAGTTCTAAGGCTATTCCGTGGAATTATGGTGCAGAGGTGTTTGTCAATGGGCAAAAGCAAGAGCTAATGAATACTTCACCAGTGGGTTCTAGTTCAGGGGTTAAAGTTGAGACTGATGCCATAACCAGAAGTGGTAGAGTGCTCCCTCCGGTTAACGATCAACCCAGTACCTCTAGGCAAGATAGAGGAAAACAGGCGATGGATGGTTCTGTTCAGACCCCAGTGATTATGGAATCTACAGTGAAGCCGGTTGATGATGCTTTTTCGGAAAATGTAGAGGAATTTATGAGGCTCATCCGAAAAAGTGATTATAAGATTGTGGACCAATTACATCAGACCCCGTCCAAGATCTCTATTCTGTCTCTGCTCTTGTGTTCTGAGGCTCACAGGAATGCTCTTTTGAAGGTTTTGAATGCAGCATACGTTCCTCAAGAGATTTCTGTTAATCAACTGGAAGGGGTTGTAGCACACGTGAATGCGGGTAACGGCTTGGGTTTTACAGATCTTGACTTGACTTCTGCTGGCAGGAATCATAACAATGCCCTGGATATTTCGATCGAATGTCGTGGCTCGCTGATGTCACATGTCTTGGTTGATACTGGTTCATCGTTGAACGTATTGCCCAAGAAAGCGTTAATAAAGTTGGATACTCGAGGACTTATTTGTACACCAAGCGACTTGGTGGTGCGAGCTTTTGATGGCTCGAGGAGATCTGTTTTTGGCGAGATTGTGCTTCCAATCAAGGTTGGACCGGAAATCTTTAATGCAACGTTTTACATTATGGATATTCAGCCAGCGTACAGCTGTTTATTGGGTCGTCCTTGGATCCATGGGGCAGGTGCTGTAACTTCCACTTTGCATCAAAAGCTGAAGTATATGGTTGATGGTCACGTAGTGACAGTATGCGGGGAAGAAGACATAATGATCAGTCAGCTGTCAACCTTCAAATACGTGGAAGTGGATGGGGAAATCCACGAGACGTTGTGCCAGGGATTTGAGAAGGTGAAAGTTGTTGAAGAAGTTGTTCAGTCTGAAGCTGTAGTGCAGCCTGTAGTGGTAAATCAACCTGAGGGTTCCATGTCTTCGTTAAGAGACGCCAAAGCTGTGGTTGAAGCGGGTAGCTCACGGAGGTGGGGCCAGGTTGTTGAAGTCCAGAAAAAGAAGGATACTTATGGATTGGGATATAAGCCATCCAAAAGAGATGAGGATCCCCCAAGATTCTATGGCCCTGTCCGGTTCACTAGCGCTGGAGTTTTCTTCGACAGAGTTAATGCTGTTGAAGAAGAAGGAGACAGTGATTGTGATATGGATAGCTGGATCCGTCCTTGTGTCCCAGGGGAAAGTCTGCACAACTGGTCTTCCGAGAAAGTCATTCAAGTGACAGGCTTCGAGTAATTGCTTTGTTTTCCTATTTTGTTAATCCTACGTTCTGCCCAAGACATAGTGATTCTGTTTGTAGGGCTTTTAACTGTCGCATGTTTTGCTTTATCATCAATAAAGGACTTTTCACACTCAAATATTTTGATCTCTGTCTTTCTGTTTTTATTTTTTATGCATTAAAAACCCACATCAAAATGGCAATGTGTTTCTTTGGTTGCATCATAATAAAACATACCTCATAAATCATTGCAGGTCTTTTTGTTCAGATGACACCGATCATGACTCAGCTATAGCTCGGTATGACTTTGACAATCCAATTTATCAGGCTGAAGAAGAGGCTAATGAAGATTGTGAACTGCCCGAAGAATTGGCCAGATTGTTGAAGCAAGAGGAGAGAGTCATCTTACCTCATCAGGAGGAAATTGAGATTGTGAATCTGGGAACCGAGGACGCCAGAAAGGAGGTAAGAGTAGGGGCTGCATTGGAAGACAGTGTCAAGGGAAGATTGATTGAAATGCTCTGAGAGTATGTTGACATCTTCGCCTGGTCTTACCAAGATATGCCTGGACTCGATACTGATATTGTCGTACACCGGCTACCGCTCAAAGAAGGTTGTGCTCCGGTCAAGCAAAAGTTGAGAAGAACTAAACTGGAGATGTCTGTCAAGATCAAGGAAGAGGTTCAGAAGCAGTTGGACGCCGGATTTCTTGCCGTAACAAATTATCCCCCATGGGTTGCCAACATCGTGCCTGTACCTAAGAAGGATGGGAAAGTCAGGATGTGTGTCGATTACAGGGATTTGAATAGAGCCAGCCCAAAGGATGATTTCCCGCTCCCTCACATTGACGTGTTAGTTGACAATACTGCTCAGTATTCTGTGTTTTCCTTCATGGATGGCTTCTCTGGGTATAACCAAATCAAGATGGCCCCAGAGGACATGGAGAAAATAACATTCATAACACCGTGGGGAACTTTCTGCTATAAAGTGATGCCCTTTAGATTAAAAAATGCAGGGGCAACTTACAAGCGGGCGATGGTGACTCTCTTTCATGATATGATTCACAAAGAGATTGAAGTCTATGTTGATGACATGATTGCGAAGTCACAGACGGAAGAAGAACATTTGGAGAATCTTCAGAAACTATTTGAAAGGTTAAGGAAATTCAGACTGAGGTTGAATCCAAACAAATGCACCTTCGGGGTGAGATCAGGAAAATTGCTGGGGTTTATTGTTAGTGAAAAAGGTATTGAGGTTGATCCTGCAAAGGTAAAAGCCATACAAGAAATGCCTGTGCCGAAAACAGAAAAAGAGGTTCGTGGTTTCTTAGGGAGATTGAATTACATTGCTAGGTTCATCTCGCATCTCACAGCCACGTGTGAACCAATCTTCAAGTTGCTAAGAAAAGATCAAGCGGTCAGGTGGAATGAAAATTGTCAAAAGGCATTTGAAAAGATTAAAGAATACTTGCAGGAACCTCCGGTCCTTATGCCGCCAGTACCAGGAAGGCCTTTGATTATGTATCTCACAGTTCTTGAGAATTCAATGGGTTGTGTGCTCGGTCAACAAGACGAGTCAGGTAAAAAAGAGCACGCTATCTATTACCTGAGTAAGAAGTTTACTGATTGCGAGTCAAGATACTCGATGCTGGAGAAAACATGTTGTGCACTCGCTTGGGCCGCTAAGCGTTTGAGGCAGTATATGTTAAACCATACAACCCTTTTGATTTCGAAGATGGATCCAATCAAGTATGTGTTTGAGAAGCAAGCACTTTCTGGTAGAATAGCCCGTTGGCAGATGGTTCTGACAGAATATGATATTCAGTATGTTTCCCAAAAGGCCATTAAGGGAAGTGTTTTGTCAGAATATCTCGCTGAACAGCCAATTGAGGATTATCAACCGATGAAGTTCGAATTTCCGGATGAACATATCATGTATCTGAAGATGAAGGATTGTGAAGAGCCTTTGCCTGATGAAGGACCTTTGATTGGATCTCAATGGAAGATGGTTTTTGATGGGGCTGTTAATTCATATGGCAACGGAATCGGGGCAATCATTACGACTCCACAGGGTTCTCATATACCCTTTACTGCCCGATTAGCGTTCATATGCACCAACAATGAGGCGGAGTATGAAGCATGCATCATGGGGTTAGAAGAAGCAATTGATTTGAGAATCAAGAACCTCGATGTTTATGGTGATTCTGCGTTGGTGGTGAATCAGATTACAGGAGAATGGGAGACTCGTCAAGTAAATCTCGTTCCATATAACAATTATGCCAGAAGATTGTTACCTTTCTTTGACAGAGTAGACTTCCATCACATTCCTCGGATAGAGAATCAGATGGCTGATGCGTTGGCAACTTTGTCATCAATGTATAAAGTGAATCTTTGGAATGAAGCTCCCTCAATCAGAATCATGCGCTTGGATAGACCTGCTTTTGTATTTGCAGTTGAAGGGGTATCAGATGGCCAGCCTTGGTATCATGACATTAAAGTCTTCTTGAAGAGTCAGGAATACCCAGTCGGGGCATCTTCCAAAGATAAAAAGACATTGAGGAGGTTATCAGGAAACTTCTTTTTGAACAAGGATGATGTGTTGTACAAGAGAAACTTTGACATGGTCTTGCTACGTTGTGTTGATGAACACGAGGCAGGCTTGTTAATGGAAGAGGTTCACGAAGGTTCCTTCGGTACTCATGCCAATGGGCATGCTATGGCCAGAAAATTGTTGAGAGCGGGGTATTATTGGATGACTATGGAGTCTGACTGTTTTAAATACGCCCGAAAATGTCATAAATGCCAGATTTATGCTGACAAGGTGCACGTACCGCCTACTCCTCTAAATGTTTTGTCGTCACCTTGGCCTTTTGCTATGTGGGGCATTGACATAATTGGAAAGATCGAGCCGACTGCTTCAAATGGACATCGTTTTATCCTGGTGGCTATTGATTATTTCACGAAGTGGGTGGAAGCAGCATCGTATGCCAACGTCACCAAACAAGTGGTAGCCCGGTTTATTAAGAAGGACATCATCTGCCGGTATGGAGTCCCGGAGAGAATCATTACTGATAATGGTTCAAATCTAAACAACAAGATGATGAAGGAGCTATGCCAGAGCTTTAAAATCGAACATCACAATTCTTCTCCCTATCGTCCGAAGATGAATGGGGCTGTTGAAGCGGCTAATAAGAACATAAAGAAGATTGTGCAGAAGATGGTAGTGACATACAAAGACTGGCATGAGATGTTGCCTTATGCTTTGCATGGTTATCGTACTTCGGTACGCACATCAACTGGGGCAACTCCTTTCTCACTGGTGTATGGCATGGAAGCAGTCTTGCCATTAGAAGTTGAGATTCCTTCTTTGAGAATTCTGACAGATGTGAAGCTGGATGAAGTTGAATGGGTGCGTTCCCGGCTGAATGAATTGAATCTCATTGAAGAGAGGAGATTGAAAGCCATTGCGCATGGCCGGTTGTATCAGAGCAGGATGAAGAAAGCCTTTGATCAGAAGGTGCATCCTCGGTGTTTTTAAGCTGGTGAATTAGTTCTGAAAAGGATCACTCCTCCTCAAACAGATCACAGGGGCAAGTGGACTCCGAATTACGAAGGGCCATATGTAGTAAGACAGGTTTTTACTGGTGGAGCCTTATTACTCTCAACTATGGATGGCGAAGATTTTACGTCCCCTGTGAACGCGGATGTAGTCAAAAAATACTTTGCATAAAAGAGACCCGCTGAGCATAAAAAGAAGGTTCAGGCAAAAATGGGGCATCCTGGCGAACCATAAAAAGAAAAGGTTCGGGCAAAAATTAGGGATAAAAAGAAAAAGAATAAATCCGCAAGGTTGAAAACCTGAAAAGGAAACCTGGGCAAAAATGGGTATCCCGGTGGATTGAAAACCCGAAAAGGGCGATCCAGGCAAAAGTTAGGGATTTTAAAGCAAAGACTACGATCCGCGTTCGATCTGTGATCACCGTTCACACTTGGAAAATTCGGAGGAAAGGAATCAGTCTAGTTAGTCGTCTTCGAAGGCCAAAGTATCTGCGGATGAACAAGTCATGTGGGTTATAGCTGAGTCGAGTCATGGTGGATGTCTGTTCCCCACATTGCCGACATTTGTATTTTCTTTTGCTTTTTGCGCAATTACCTCTTTTCAGGAATTGCTTCCAGATGTAAATGCCTATTCACAGGCCAATTCATTCAATAAAGTTTGCATTTCAGTTAAAGAGCTTTTGTTTTCTGTTTTATCTGTTTTGTTTGTGAAAATGTCCGATATTTTTGATAAAAACATTACATGCTAAAACGTTGAGCTTTATGACACAAGTTGGAAAACAGTGGCAATTGCTTAGGCGACAGTCACTATGTTGATAATCAATGTAATCATTTCTGCGCATAGACCTTTCTGTTGGTTTTGCAGGATGACAGATGTACTCCCCCAGTAGAGTAGAGCTTTCCCCTACTTTGAAGTCTGATCGTCCTCAGCAGGTTATTACTCTTCCCCATCAGAGTATCGAGGGTCGTCTTCCTCAACCAGAGTATAAAGAAGTAATTCCCTAAGCGGAGTCGTTAAGGATCGTCCTCCTTAGCAGGATATAAGAGGTTTTTTCCCAGGCCAGAGTTGTGACTTGGTACATCTTTCTTCAGTAAGTGATGTCTCCCCACGGAGCATGGGACAACTATTTGTTCCCCAGCTAGTCAGGAAGCATGTGTTATCCCCTAGCAGGTGAATGTTGACAATTACTTTCTCTCCCAAGCGGAGTCATTGAGGATCGTCTTCCTCAGCAAAGTACAGAGGATTGTATACCCAGCCGCAGTCGTGTTTGGATTATTATTCGCCAGCAAGTACTCAGAAGTTGATTGCTTTAAGGTGAGTGTTGCCGTACCTCCAACAGGAAGTTTGTGGACGAAGATGTTATTATCCCCACAGGGTCCTGGTGTCTACTTTCCTCGGTTGGTCAGAAAGTATAGTCTCGACGACAATGATTTGATCTAGTACCCCGCAGGGTGAGGGTAAAGTTACTTCCCTAGCAGCAGATTAAGCTCATTTCCCCAAGCAGAGTCTGGTGGTGAGGGGCATCCCCAGCAGGTCTTAAGGCCGATCGTTTTTTACAGGCACCGAAGCCAAGTTCTGAAATAGCTGGTCATCCCCAGCGGTGGAATTTCCATCTTCAGTATTCATATCCCTCCCTAGCTAAGTGGGTATTCTCTCGAAGCTTCGTCCATCTCCAGCAGAGTAGTTGATCTTGATATTCCCCAACAGAGTGGATATCCTCTTGGAGTTTCGTCCATCTCCGACAGAGTTGGTGATTGGATATTCCCTAGCAGGGAGAAGTTTTCCTCAACAAGTTTTCCTTTGTTTCAGGGGCAATTTAGTTTGTCGTCCCTAGCGGAGTTACTTCTGGTCTTCAGCATTTATTTTGCTGGGACGTCTCTTTTGCATTGCATAAGCATTTGTTTTGCATAGCATCCTCCCAAATGTGTAGCATTTCCACTTCATGTGGGGCATTACGGCAAAATTCAAACATATGCATCCGAAGCGTAAGCCAGGTTTGAGTTTTCCTTCGTCAGGAAAAGCCGGATTTCGGAAAGATGTCTTTACTCCACAGGTGTTGGGTTAAACAATACTTGACAGTTCCCCGGCAGAATATCTTGCCAGGATTGTTTATCCTTGCTTCTTTTTGTACCCCTCCGTCCAGGTAGACCTTTGGTTTATTCCCTCAAGATTTTACCGTCAGACACTCGTCTGTGTTTCCTTCAGCACCCGTCCGTGTTCGAACCTTTTAAGCCAATGCCCGTCCACATTGACTTTCGACACTCGTCCGTGTTCTTTCAGCACCCGTCCGTGTTTGACTCATTTGTTTCAATGCCCGTCCGCATCGACATTTGACACTCGTCTGTGTTTCCTTCAGCACCCGCCCGTGTGTGAACCTTTGATTTCAATATCTGTCCGTATTGACCTTTTGATGACACTCGTCCGTGTTGCCTTCCATTCCCCAGCGAGATTAATTCCCGATAAAGTTGCTTTACAACCTTTTCAGTACCCGTCCGTATTGAAATCTTTTACACCCGTCCGTGTACCCTTTTCAGTACCCGTCCGTATTGAAATCTTTTACACCCGTCCGTGTACCCTTTTCAGTACCCGTCCGTATTGAAATCTTTTACACCCGTCCGTGCACCCTTTTCAATACGTCCGTATTGAATGTTCGACACCCGTCCGTGTGCATTCTCAATCCCCAGAGAGGTCATCTTGAACCTCCTTTGGCACCCGTCCGTGTACCATTTTCAACACCCGTCTGTGTTTGAACATTTATTTCAATGTCCGTCCGCATTGACATTTTACACCCGTCCGTGTATCTTCTCAATACCCGTCCGTATTTGACATCCTGGATTCCTTGACACCCGTCCGTGTTCATCCCCAGCATAGCTAACACTCGTTTGTGTTTATTTCAGGACTTTTCAATACAGTTTTGGTTTCCAACACTCGTACGTGTCGTGACAGTGCAGCATTTTTTTTGTTTGTTCCCCAGTGGAGTCGTCCCTCCCTTGAGGATTGCAAATTTTAGGTTTCTTTTGGTATTCAATCTCCGTGAATCCTTGGAACGCATGATAGCCATCACTATCATACCTTCAGGATCAAGTTGATTGAATAGGGGCAGCTGTAACACCTCAAAATTTGCCTTGTTGTTTTTAGATAACTGGCTTAGGTTTCTTTTCATTTCTTGCATTTACATTGTGCATAGCATTTGGTGCTTAGCATGGGATCGGGGTATTTGGTTCAACTCAAGGGAAAAAGCTTCTTATGAGCTCCATAAGCTTCTCACATCCTTATATGGTGGCCCAAGGGTATTTCAATGAGGGATTCTCCAAGTGGTTATATCAAGGGTTGGTGCCCTTACACTGATGACCAAAACTAGGGTTTTATGGTTAAGGGTCCTAAGCTCAAGGAATTGATTCAAACCTTTCACTAAGGTTCTCCATAGGTCAAAACAAGTCTAAGGATGGATTTTGAGCCAAAAATTCACCATGGAAGGCCTCGGATGATTCAGTAGCTTACAGATGAAGTAATCAGTCAAACTGGTCAACTGAAAAGTCAAACTAAAGTGTTGAGAGGTCCTCATCATGGTAATCAAGTCAAGAGACCTTATTTGGTCTATGGAAGGCTTTCATGATCACAATTTGCAAGAATCAAGCTTTGGTAAAAAGTTGCTAAATTGGGAAAGTGACTTGTAATTTCAAGTTACTATTTTTGGCATATTTTCAACCAACTTTAACCAAACTTTTCATGATAAAAAATGCTTCAAACGAATTTTTGCCCAACACCAAAGTTGTAGATCTCTTTCTCCTCTTTCCAAAGAGTTGTAGATCAAGAGTTATGGGCATTTGAAGTTAAAGGGCATTTGATGTCCCACCATGCATACCATTTTGACATAACTTGCAAGATGCATTTTAACTCACCAATATGGCTTCTAATTGTTCATTTCACCTCACCACACTCCATTGCACCTCATTTAGCATCATTTTGAGCCAATAATTGAATGAATCCATGGATTACATAGTCATAATTCATCATTATGCAATTTTGCAAGTTCACTTGGAATTCATAATTCAGTTACTCTCCAGCCCCAAGATCAATCCAAAGGTGGTCCTTGCATCAAAAGGAAAACAATCATGCACTTTTCATGAAGAATGCACGAGCCAAATACCTCATGTGCACAAACTTGCAAATTTGCAAAACAGCCCAAAACTCATTGCTCTCAAGTCCTTGAAGTTTAAAACCCTAAACAGTAGCATTGGCACACTATATAAGCTAACTCACACGAATTTCTCAGCAGCTACTATTCATTTTTCATCACTTTTCAAAGTTTTGCTCTCAAGTTTCTCTCCTTCGATTCTCCCAATCCTTCAAGGTTCCTCCATTTTTCTTGGTTGGTTTAGGATCAGTGAAGCACAAGGAAGAGAAATCCACCATTGTTTTGAGGTTTAAGCAAGGAATTCATCAAGTTGAGTTCAGAGCTTCAACTTTCGGATTCAAGGATTCAGGCTAGTTTGAAGGTTTAATTGCATTTATTTTGCAATTAGACGGTTGAAAGAGTTGATCTGCAGTTTATCTTGGAGTTTCTTGACGTATTTCCATTTCTGCAAATCTCAGGTGAGCTCCAAATTCATAGATCTAGAATTGATTTTTGTTGTGTGTTTAATGTTCATCTTGATGTGCTGAGCTCATATATGTGTTTGGTTTTGATTTTCAACGTGAATCATGGCTGGAATTTAGATCTGAAATTTTCAGATCCAAACTTGTTTCGTTCGATTCTTGAAATATATGCATGCTAAATGATTTTGAGTGGCATATTTGTGATCTACGTGAGTTGCTGAACATTTTGATGTATGATTTGTTGTTTTTGGTTGTTGTTTGAAGTTTGGTGACCGGAGAGTGGCCGGAGAAGATGACCGGCGCTTCTCCGGCCGGTGAGGGTTTAATTAGGGTTTGTAGTTTTCCAGTTTGAATCTCATGCGTTGGATTGTGATTAATTTTCCAGTTTAATTCTCGTGCGTTGGATCTTGATTAGGTGTTGTTAATTGAGTTGATTAGGGTTTAGTGGATCTGATTAAGTCATGACCGTTTGATTTCATTTAATTAGTGCATTTGAATGTGGACCATTGGATTGTTGACTTTACTTTGTTTGACTGAGAGCGTGAGCCTGTGGATCTGGAGACTTTTTATGTTTGACTCAATCTTAGCCGTTCGTTGTTTCTGAAGGCTTGATAGCGCTTGGGCCTTTTCTGCTGTTTACACCCCCGTTTCTGAGCCCATGATCATTTGCACGCGTTTGGATTTCTTTTTGCACCCCTGTCTTCATTTCATTTTCTTTTTATTTTCTATTTTCATACCATTTCATAATTAATTGTTAAAAATACTTGCATGTGCTAAAAAATTCCAAAAAAATTCATCATCCCTCCTCATTATTAAAATTAATTTTTCACATTTTATTTTATTATTTTTGCATTAAATTTGCATTAAATTTTAATTTTCCAAATTAATTTTTCTCATTTGCACTTCATATTGCATACTTCATGTTGCATTTTTTATTTCTCTCATTTGGAAAGTGATTTGATCCTGATTATTTTTGGGTTGGGTTCATGACATGTTGAAGTATGTTTGAGATTTTTGGAATGATTTTTAGGTCCTTTTTGGATGACTTTTGATGTGTTACTTTGAGCATGAATGTATGAAATCCTATTGATGCTTTGACCTAATTGTTGATTAACTTTGGTTCTGATTCATTGCTTGTGGATTTGATATGTCAATTATACATGTTTGAGATGCTTGAATACTGAATGACATAATTTTTTAGGCATGTTTGTTATTTCTTTGAAGCATGAACTTTAACTTGTCCAACTTGTGAATGTATGCTTCATGTTTGGTTTGCTTGATTATGAAGGCACTTGTGCCATAATTTGGGGTCTTGTTTGAGAATTGATAGCATGTTAATTGACCTCAGGTTGGGATATTTGGATCTCATCTTTGCATGTTTGATGTTTGCCTTGCACCTTAAGTCACTTGTTTCACAAGAATGAATCATGTTTCACTTCACTTCACTTCTTCTTCTTTGCTTCTTAATTGATTGTGAAAGTGTTTGTGTGACTTGAATGCTGTTTGAAGATCATGTTTAGGCACATGTTTAGGATTGTGTCACTTCTGGACTTGGTTTACTTTGTGGAATTTTGACTTGGTTGCTTCACATGATCACTTATTTTCATCTCACTCCTTCTTTAATGACTTGAATGGTACTTGAGTGACTTCTCCTTTTTCTTTTGACTAATTATGCATGATTAATGTTAGAGGTCAGTAGGACCATTAGGTTCTGAACTTGATGTTTGATTTACCTTAGAACTTGTTTCTTTATTGCCTTATGCTTGTTTGAGTTTCATTTTGCCATATGTGAATACTTCTAACATTTTCAGGGGTAAATGGTAAGTTGTTTGAGTGTGGATATGCTTCCACATTTTACTTTCTTCCTTTATCTTTTAACTTCCATACTTGTGTTTGAAGTGAGCTTAGGCCACTTGTGTTTCACTTCTCTTTCTCCTCCTTCTCTTTCACTCTTTTCATCCCTCGAGTCTCAAGACTTGTTTAAGTCTTGGATTCTCTCCCTTTAGAGCTACCTAGTCCAACTTAATTTTCGATTAAGCTTGGAGTAGGATTAGCATTAGGTTAGGTAGTCGTCTCTCCTAAACCTCACTAACCATAGGACATCCATGCATGATGACATTAGGACTCTTAGTTTCCCTTTAGAGTTTCCTTTTGTGTCGCTTCTCTTCTCATCTCAAACTTCTTGAAAACACTTAATAAAATATAACGTATATTGCGCTCGAGCCTTAAGTGTAGGAAGTGAAGAACGAGGGGTCTCCTCTCTTCTTCTAGGGTGTTTAGCATACGTCTCATTCGGGGGCGACCATGCGACTCACTCGTTCCCGCATGGTAGACTTTGGCGCAATGTAAGTTACGAACTAACTCAAAACACTTCTGTCTAAAAAACGCAAAACAAATTCAAATCTTTTTTTATCCTTCGGGATTGTTGGGTTTCAGACTTCTTTCAGAAAAGAGCTCGTCGTTCACGTAAAAAACACTTACCCATCCGTGGTCGTACCCACGAACTACGTCAGCTCTGATTCCTCTCTCTTGTCCGATTGAGGATACGTAGGCACAAGACAGCGATTGTCTTGGCGAGCAACCTCCCCCCAGTTCCCGTCCGAACTACGTTGACTCTGACTTTCCCATTGCACTGAGGGAGTACGTAGGCCTAGGACAACGATACCGTCCTATCGAGTCACTTCCTTTTCCTTTCTTCTTCGTTTCTTTGTTCTTTCCCGTTCTCGTTCTTTCTTCGGTCCAGTAGCAGTGGAGTTCCAGACGACGACACCCTTTGATGCAGACGACAGGCGTGGATCCCATCGAGTACGATGGACGTGTTGGGTGCTAACACCTTCCCTTCGCGTAACCGACTCCCATACCCGTTCTCTTGGCCGTGAGACCATGTTCTTTCCCTTCCTTCAGGTTTATGCAGTGTTTCCTTTCCATCTCTTTTGATAAATACATTTTGCTGGCGACTCTGTGTTCTTCTGCGCCACTCTCGCATTTGTACCGTTGGATGCGAATCTTTTAGGGAGCGACACATACCAAGCCAGGAAGAAGAATCCATTATCAGTAGTATAGTTTTATGTAAACAACCGCTGGTTTAAAGTAAACACCCAAGTTTACCTATCACTACCCAATGAAGACTTTATATAAGAACTCCATCCTAGATAAGAGAAACCCATCTCACTCCCTAAATCACAACCTGTGATTATCTAACAGTTACAACAACTGTATCATCCTATTGAAAGACACCCCTTTCAATACAAAGTTCAGTCAAGCTACCTTGACTAACAAGTTAACTTGGATTTGCTTAAAAGCTTCATCCAAGAACAATACACGATTCATTACCTACGGGTTTATGGATCTGTACAAGTACCTATGTCTACCACAATGTATTAAATTGATACAGAAGGAGACTTACAAGAGAAACCTACGACTCTCAAAACCTAAACCCTACTTTACAAAATAGGATTTCTAAGTCTATGTCGTTCTCTCTCTCTCTCTCTCTCTCTCTCTCTCTCTCTCTCTCTCTCTCTCTCTATTTTGCCTAGGTCTTGGTCTTCTTTTATAGCCTTCTGTTGCATTAGGCTTCATATCTTTGTTCCTTGATCCACTGCCAATCCCGCCTTGAATCTTGGAACAGATTTAAAAACAAACCTGCTGTGATAGTCATGATGTCGAATCTTCATGCTGTGACATTTCATTCGACATCTTTGGTCTGGGGCATAAATCTTCATGTTGGAACATCTCTTCCAACATTATGTTTTACCAAAATTTAGTCAAACCATTGGAGCTTTCAATCTCCCCCTTTTGATAAATTTTGGCTAAAACATTCTTCAGCTTGATAGTGCATGCAGTGGAAGGAGGGAGAAGATAACATCTTCATTCCCTTGTGACACCAAATACATACTTGCTTCCTAACTCTGATCACAAAACACAATTCCCAAGATGTTAGAACTACCTAGAACGTTAGAATATCCTTTGAGATATTGAGACATTTTTTCAGATATGTAGCACAGATGCACATACACCTCTCAACAGTAAGCAAGAAGCCATTCTCCCCCTTTTTAGCCAAAAGTTAGCAAAAATGGCCCATGCAGACCCATACCCAGATTGTGCTTACCCAAACACAGACAAAACCCATTTGCTCTCAACTTAACAAAAAAGATGTTTTAGCACGATCCTCCTTAAATATTGAAGAAGCTATATAGGTAGAGCCAATCCATTTGAAAGAAACAAAAGACTAGTCAATGAGTTCAATAACTGTTGGTCAACTTAGTTTCGAAAGATTCCATTTTTTCTGAGTTGTCCTTGAAACCGCTTCTGAGTAGTGTCTTGATACCTAACCTGACTTTGTCAGATTAATGGACCACACAGACAAAACTACAACCTTCTTCTCTTTATTCTAAATCAATTCCTTAATCCAGAATTAGCAGACTTGATCACTACAGAATGCTTCCATTGATCTTTCCATCAGCTGAGAAAACTAATTTCTTCCAGACAGCAACAGAGACTCCCAAGATACTTGTACCACTTTTGATTCAATCCATTGACACCCAATGTCAGAATCAGAATAACCTGATAAGTCCACCTAGAACTTATACCAGTAGAGCAATGTCACGACATTTCGTCTGACATATCATCCTCACCTGAGGCAATATATCACAAACTGCTTGAAACCACAAACAGTCTTGATATCCAACTACACTACTGTAGCAACCTATCTAAAACAGAAGTCTAACTCCCCCTGTCATAGATAACCAGTGCTCATTTGCAAGAAGAATACCCTGAATGAATGGAAAACATAAGACGCATCTTCATGTCTTCAAGAGCGCACCCTCTGTTCAACACACCTACTGAACACATTCACCTAATGCTTGAACCTCAAGCAATCCATGTACCGCACTAGTACATTTAACAAACAGAAGTTCTCCTCTATCTTTCTCAAAAGATGCTTCTTCAGCAAGAACCACCCAAAATTACTACATGATATCCCATGACAACTTCATGATCATATAGTGAGAGTACCAGGAATGCATCCTTGTACCACAACCAATAAACTCTTGGATTGAGACCAAAACACCATTGATCCCTCTCGTCCAAAAAAAATCTATACACCATAATAATTCCTCCTGAATTCTCATGTATAGATATCCTTGTTCCCTGAGATACAACCCAATTGAATCTGGAATGCTTCACATTCCTTAAAGTGACATACAGAGCCCCTTAGTTTGCTAGCTCGCCCAGATGTTCTTCACACTTGAAGGACATCAAACACATGCTCCAAAAATCCTCAGCTTATTTGCTCCACAAGCACCAAACTGATCCACTTCTCTCTAGCATGACTTGTAGCAGAAGAAACCACCTCTCCACAAGTAATCTGACTTTGGCAAGAGTCAGTCTTCTAGATAAACACCCCATGATCCAAGACAGTCTTCAATCTATCATTCTCCCATATGATAAGATAGAACACTTCTAATTCAACTGAAGAATATTAGCTACCACATCAGAATCCAGACCTTCATGCAATCAACCCATGATTCACTTCAATCTGATACCTCATTCACATCAGACTTCCAAGACAGTCCTTTAATCATCATTCTCCCGTATGACAAGATAAATACTTCTTAGACTCAATGTGAGTGTCAAGTTCGACACACAGAACTTAGAATCCTACTTCAATGATAATGAACCTAGATGATGTTCTAACATCAGTTAGGACATCCTTCACATATCACAGACACCAACCAATATGGTTCTTGATATACTCCACCACTGGACTTACTACTGCATAATAATCCAACTGAAGATCTTTAAACAACATTGCGCCACCAGCTTGATCAACAAGAACTCCAGATAACCGAAGAGATAAATAAACTCTCATCCACCAAAAGAAGGTAATCTTCCATAATCAACTTAGAACTTCTACCACAAGCTCCAAGATAGAACTGAACCAGAACCTCCTTAGTTCTTCAACCAACTACCCTTCTGCCCAAGAGTAATTTGTTCCAAGCCCCCTGCTTGTATGTACGATAAAGATCAACCAAATTCCACTGTTTGGTTAATCTTAGCTTTCCTTCAGAGTTTCAGACAATCTTCTGATCCACCAATGAAACCTAATCTTCAAGTTACATAATCTACTTACTCCATAGCAAGCCATCTTGGATCCACCAAGCCTTAGACATGTAACATCTTCTCCTTCTTGCAGCTCCTGCAAACTGCATGAGATAGACCTTTTTGAACCGTTAATTCCATTTATTTCTGAGAAGATCAACTTATCTTACGATGATGCTCCACAACATCAACTCAGACCCTCAAGTTTCTGCTTGATGTCATGACATGTGATCAGACATCCAGCTGAGGAATTCAGCCCTTCCTTCTGCCACTTAGAAGAACCTCCTCCCTTCAACAGAACAAGAGTTCATGTTCTCATAGACTTGATTCAACAACCAAGTTTGAGTAGACAACCTCCATCCTGCTTAATCATATCACATGTATTTAATTCAAGCTCACACCTTGATGAATATATGCTTCACAACTCCAAAGAACTCAAACGTGCCAAGTCTGATTCTTCAGAAAAGACGTAGTCATAGACTACACCACAGTTATACCAAAGGACTGCCACTTTCCTTAAGTAGAGCAATCTGCAGAAAGTCAGAGATAACTACCTCTTATCCTAGACCTCCAAGATGAGCAAGATCACATGATCTTATGTACCTAGATCATAAATAAACTGACCCAAGCTGTGCCATTACCAGCACCATATTCTGGACAAGTCTCTTGCCAGGACACTTTCCAGATAAGCATCAGATGCTTCTAGTAACAACTGGAACACACCTACTGCACTCCAATACTCCTAGATCAGAAATAAACTGATCCAAGAAATATTCATCAAGATTATGATGTCTTCTTCTTCATCTTTAACATCACTATCGTCTAGACCAGTTTCTTGCCAGGAAACTCTCCAGATATCATATGCTTCTGCTACACCAAACTGAAGCAGATTCTTAGGTCAACACCCAAGAGAAATAGATCCAAAAGCGTATGCAGTACCCCTCCCATGATTCTGCACTAACCTAGATGAAGAGATGTTTCAACTTCTTGTTGAACATCAACAATCTTGAACTTCAAATACAAGAATAATCAATTAAATACTTGTGAATATCACAAATAGCAATTGATCTTAAATCCTTGTTCAATAACCCGGTTTCAATGTTGAAGCCATACTCCAACAGATCACTCCATGAACACTTATAAAGTATTCAATCTTTGCAAGTGTCTTCAAAGTGTTGAGATACCAAGGCTGCCACCCTTGACTCAAGTAACTAAGATTCTTTCTGAATGAACCCTATTTACCTCAATACTTTTGAAATCTCCATTCAGATTGGATTCGTCCTCAGGATTAAGAAAGATGAATCCTTCCTTGCACTTTTGGATGGTGAAAATAAATCACCTCCACTTTCTTCAGGTTTATGTTTCACAGAAACACCCTCTAGTCAGAAGAGTAACTAGAAGACTCCAGATGCACGACCGAGATGCCTTTATGAGTGGACTTGAGAGAATTCTCAAGTATCTTTGACAACTTAGCCGGACAATAATTTATCAAACTCCTAGAGCAATAACTTGATAAACTTAATCTCAACTCATCTTATCTTCCACTGACTTCAAGATACACAATGGAACCAAGCTTCCAAGTACCAAGTCACCATGACAAACATCTACCAACAACTCTCTCCATTCCATTGCTCCCGACTTTGGAATGAAAAGATGCAGATATCTTCAAATATATCAACCACCAGTTGAGATCTTCCACCATCTTTCTTCATCCACAACTCCAGAATCCCATAAATACCAGAGTTCTTCCATCAGAAACATATGCAGTAGAACCACCAAGGAACAAATTCAACATCCCCTAATAAGATGTCAGAACATCTTATAAGACACCCCAACAAGAGAACTAGCGACTTCTCCTGCAATTATTGTAGAACCTCCTCAGAAAACATGAACAACCACCAAGTTATTACCTTTGATCTAGAACATCCATCCCATCCATTAATACCCTTGAGTATGTATGAGTGAATGATCTAATCTCCAAAACTCCTCCTTGTTTAAAGCAACAGAAAGTATCTCCCAAGATCTCATCCAGAAACAGATAGGATGCCTGCTCTGATACCAATTGAAATTCAGGCATAGCAGATATCAGATGTCCTAACACATGTCACGACATTGTTCTGCATAATTATTAAACAAGGAACATAATAGCAAACTAATATCCAGAATATCAGTAACTGCAGAAAGACAAATGTTTCGACATCTGTTACAACATATTAATCAAAACTGAACTATAAATGCAAAATGATAAACAACACAGAATATGATAACCCAGTTCGGTGCAAATCACCTACATCTGGGGGAATACAAAGCCAGGAAGAAGAATCCACTATCAGTAGTATAGTTTCATATAAACAACTGTTGGTTTACAGTAAACACCCAGGTTTACCTATCACTACCCAATGAAGACTTTATCTAAGAACTCCATCCTAGAAAAGAGAAACCCATCACACTCCCTAAATCATAACCTGTGATTATCTAACAGTTACAACAACTGTATCATCCTATTGAAAGACACCCCTTTCAATACAAAGTTCAGTCAAGCTACCTTGACTAACAAGTTAACTTGGATTTGCTTAAAAGCTTCATCCAAGAATAATACACGATTCATTACCTACGGGTTTATGAATCTGTACAAGTACCTATGTCTACCACAATGTATCAAATCGATACAGAAGGAGACTTACAAGATAAACCTACGACTCTCAAAACCTAAACCCTACTTTACAAAATAGAATTCCTAAGTCTATTTTGTTCTCTCTCTCTCTCTCTATTCTGCCTAGGTCTTGGTCTTCTTTCATAGCCTTCTGTTGTGTTGGGCTTCATATCTTTGTTCCTTGATCCACTGTCAATCCCGCCTTAAATCTTGGAACACATTTAAAAACAAACCTACTGTGATAGTCATGATGTCGAATCTTCATGCTGTGACATTTCATTCGACATCTTTAGTCTGGGGCATAAATCTTCATGTTGGAACATCTCTTCCAACATTATGTTTTACCAAAATTTAGTCAAACCATTGGAGCTTTCAGTAACCTCTATTGTGGGACCGGGCAGAATGACGAGAAATGGACTTGTTTTCGTGCCTAAAAATATTGAAACATATGCCAATACCAAAGGGAAGACACCCATTATGATTCCAGTTCCCAATCCAGAATCTCAAGAAGAACCTCTGTCGCCAAAGGCTACGTTTACACAAAAGGAGGCTGAAGAATTTCTGAAAATTATAAAGAAAAGTGACTACAAGGTAGTCGACCAGCTAAACCAGACACCGGCCAAAATATCCATGCCATCTTTGTTACTGAAATTCTGGCCTATGCAGACAGCAGATGTCCTAACACATGTCAAGACATTGTGCTACATAATCATTTAAACTCAGAGGCACAACAGCAGACTGATACATTGAATATCAGAACTACATACTCACAGATGTCACGACATCTGATCCAACATGTCAGTCAAGAACATTAACAAAACTATAAATTGCAGAATGTTAAACAAGACAGTAATTGTTAACCCAGTTCGGTGAAACTCACCTACATCTAGGGGATACCAATCCAGGAAGAAGATTCCACTATCTGTAGATTGTTACAAAGTTAAACTCCCCCATTTACAACTTCATACCTAACATCTACCCAATGAACATGTTTACCAAGGTTAAACTCAAACGTTTAGAACCCTAATATGAGATACCCCACTCACTTCCCTTAATCACCAACTGTGATTTCTACATCATCCCTATCAATACAGAAATCTGTCAAGCATACTTGACAAACAAGCTAACTCAGATTTGCTTAAAAGCTCCATCCAAGAACAATACACAATCCAATACCTCAAGGCTTATGGATCTGTGCGACACCTATATCTACCACAGTGTATCAACTGATACAAAGGGAGACTTACAACCTAGAAAGCCAACGACTCTCAAAACCCTAAACCCTTGTTTCTTACGCAAGAAAACAAGGTTACAACAGGCGTACTAAGTTATACAACAACCTAGGTCTAAGTCTTCTATTTATAGGCTTCTGCTTCCTTGGGCTTTCTATTTTTTGGTCCTTGATCCATGCGCATTATTTCTTGGCTGATTTGTTACAGATTTGACACTTGCTAAATCAGTGCAGTACTTCAGGATGTCATGACATCTTCTTTGACATCATTGTTCAGTCCAGATTTATTCATCTTTATCAATAATGTGTTTTACCAAAATTTTGTCAAACCAAAGGTGCTTTCAATCTCCCCCTTTTGACAAATTTTGGCTAAAACACTTTTTGAACGTCTCTTCACCTTGAGTGGCGGCTATGATTGGAATACTATGCAAACCGAGTCTATGTTGGTGTACATGAGGAAGAAGATAACTCTGACTCCCCCTTAACTAGTGAGGCGGTACTGCCACCTTTGAGGAAAGTAGTAAACCAGGATGAGCGAATTTGAAAAGTGTCCAGGCAATAGAAACTTCTAAAGAAGTCAGTGGAAAGATTGAAACCGAAGAACAAAGAATATCCTTTTCAAACACACTCCCCCTCCAGAGATCAGTTGTAGTCTTCTTGACTCTGAGTACTTAAGGCATGTAACTCAGGTCACAAGACACAACTTGATTCTTAACTCAAGTTACAAGACACAAAGGACAAAGGAAACTTACACTCAGACAGGATGTTATAACATCTTGTCTATCATCCTTGCAGAGTAACTGTAAGAACAACCCATGTATCCCCTGTATCCCCTGACTCAATGACCTATACTCCCCCTTTTTAGCTAAAAATTGGCAAAAGAAACCAAGACATTCCCATACCCAACCAACATTTATCCAGACTTGAACAAAAGACATTTTGACCATACCACAAAGAATATCCCAATTCTGAAACAAACTGCTCCAAGAACACCCTTAAATAACCAAGAACTTTCCTTCGAATGTATCGATTTATTGAAACTTCAATGCGGTTATTACTTTAAGGTTGTAACTTCACCAAAACCCAATGTGCACCGGCTAAGAAAGCTTTGATTGTTTCTTCTTCAAGAAAACCGCCCAATAATAATGCAAGTAACGATGAACGTGTTTAGCACGCGTATAATGCAACATTCATCGTCCAAAAGACCAATTACTCAAAAAAACATGTCCATAACAATGTTTTGACATCATGTCAGACACTGTCCCTCAAGAAAAATTCTGCATTGACGAATAACTTCACAATTTTGTGATTACAGTCTGCAGAGAAAAATAAATTCCCCCAAACTCAATCAATAATACACATGTACTGCCAAGTTTCCCACAACTTGCAACAATACGACAATGTCAAGACATCCTCCTTGACATCTCAGCTTGCTTGACACACAAATGCAAACTGGAACTTCCACTGCATCCTTGCAGTAATTCATCTTAGATCAAGAGGCATCTCCCCCTATCTAAGGTAACCAGTGATCCTCCCCAGAACACCTAAGCTAATGAATGGAAAACATAAGACGCATCTACATGTCTTCAAGAGCGCACCTTCAGTTCAACTTACCAGCTGAACACAATCATCAACTCTCTTATTGCTCCCTCTGACAAGAAACAATAATTACTCACACATGATCACCATCATGCTACCCCTGAGGAAATGTATACCAACCATAACAAACTCTTGGCTTGAGATCAAAGTCCCATTGATCCCCCCATCCTACAACCATCTATACACCACACGAACTCCTCTTGAATTCTCATGTATTGACCTCCAGTTGCTTGAGGCACAAACTAATTGAATTAGAATGCTTCACATTCCTCAAAGAGACGCGCAGGGCCCCTTAGTTTATTATAACGATGTCAGCTATCGTATGCATGCTCCAGAATTTCACAGCTGCTAAATTGATCCACTACTAGCATGACTTGCAACCAGGGCAACATCCCCTTCGCAAGATTTTCCACTGACCTTACCCAGCCAGCAATAGAGATAGACACCCCACAATCCAAGACAGTCATTCCTTATCATTCTCCCATATGATAACCTGGAATACTTCTGATTTTTAGTGAATATCCACTTCTGAACGCATCAGAAACCATACCTTCATCCAACCAACCCATGATCCACTCCAGTCTTCTAAAAAACTTACATCAATCTTCCAAGACAGTTCTTCTACTCCATCATTCTCCCGTATGACAATGTAGATACTTCTTAGACACGATGCAAGTAACCAGTTCCTCACAGAACCTGAAATCCTTCACCAAGGATAACCAACCCAAAGATGTTCTAACAACAGTTATGACATCTTCCACACATCACAGACACCACACACTATGGCTCTTGATATGCTCCACCACTGGACTTACTATCAACATAGTAATCCACACTGAAGATCTTCACAGAACGCTGCGCCACCAGGTTGAAGAAAGAAAACTTTAGAAATCCAGAGAGAAATAAACTCTCATCCACCAAAAGAAGGTATGCTTCCATTCTCAACCTAGAATTTCTGCCACAAGCTCCCAGAGAACCAGAACCTCCTTACAATTTCAACTAACTACTCTTCTGCAAAAGACCAATCAGTTTTAAGCATCCTGCTTGAATGCACATTGTGAAATCAACCAAATGCCACTTTTTGATTGACCTCACTCATCTTCAGAACTCCCACAAGATACACTTATCCACTAATGAAATCAGATCTTCAAGTTACATGAACTACTTGCCCCATAACAAGACATCTTGGATCCACCAAGCCTCTTAGTCATGTAACATCTTCTCATCCACAGCTCCCACAAACTGCATGAGATAGACCTTTTTGAAGCATCCATAACTTCCATTCTCCTATAGATCACCTTCTCTTAAGCTGATGTGCCACATCACCAGCTGAGACCTCTGATGTAAAGCTAGATGTCAGAACATTTTGATATGACATCCAACTGTTGAATTCAGCTCCTCCTTATGCCACTTAGAAGAACCTCATCCCTTCGCAGAACAAGAGTTCCATGCTCTCATAGGCTTGATTCAACAACCAAGGTTGAGTAGACAACCTCCATCCTGCTTTGAAACTCCAAAGACTTCAAACCTGCCACGTCTGAATCTTCAGAAAATAAGTAGTCCAAGACTACCCCATAGCCATACCAAAGAATGCAACTTTCCTCAGTAGATCCGTCAGTAGAAAGCCAGAGATAACTGCCACTTAACCCCGACCTTCACAAACAGAGCAAGATCCATGCTCAAAAGCACCTAGATCAGAAATAAACTGATCCAAGTTGTAACCTGTCATACCCTAAATTTTGACCACCAAGATTTCCCATTATTGTGAAAATCATCATCACAATATGGATGTACTTATATGCCTCATCAATCTCCTCAGGAATTGTTAGGCATTCTCCACTATAATCAAGGTTAGGGTTTTGAGCCCTTTCAGAGCACTTAGACAAAGGATCAATCAATAAATGACATGATCTTCAACTTGTATAAACTCTTAAACACCTATAAAGGATCAGGAGGACTCCCACATCAAGAATCAAGCACAAGGTTGCAGCATTCCAAGTGGATTAAGCCTTAAGATCGCCAGTGTCACCAAATTAGGGTTTTTGGTCGACCAAGGCCTCCATATGGAAATTTTCATCTGGGCATGAGCCAAAACTTCAAATCACAACCAAAGATACTCCAAGGGACCTTATGGACCCAATCATCAAGTCAATTTAGCCTCAGGGGATGCATTTATCAAAAATCAGGAATTAGGGTTTCTTGACCTAATTCACCCCTAAGTTGACTCTTGGGACAAAACATGAGCCAAGACCTCAAGACATGATTTGAGGGTCTCTAACACACTATATTGATCCATTTACAACAATGGATTGATTCAAGAAGCTTGATCAACAAGTTCCAATTTCATCAGGACCACAATTAGGGTTTCGAGGGAAAAGTCAACTGTACCTTTGACTTTTGACCAAGACATGCTCCCAAATCTTGGGACATGATTTAATACACCCTATAACACCTATGGAACATATCCATTAGGTTTGATTTAGGTCAAGAACTTGATTTCACCGAGGATCGCACAGTTTGGAATTCATCTGATAAAAAGTCAACTGTGCACAAAGTCAAGTTTGACTTTTTGGGATTTTTCATAATTATGGTTCTTTAACCCTAAAATAATGATAATATATGATTTGAATCATCATTCATCAATAAAAATCAAAGAAAGTGGGATAACTTGTGAAAGGGGTAACCATAAAAACTTAGAATTTTTTCTAAGTTATGGAACAAAGTGGCTAGGGTACCAACTTCCAAGGATCATAACTTGAGATCCAAGCAACCATTTTGAATGATACAAAGATAGATTTGTAGCTCTCATGGCATACTTCAAAAGTGTCAATTACACCTCATTCCAATTCCTCATAGATTTCAAGTTATGATTGGATTAAAATCACTAAGAACATGAAAATACATCTTTTCCAACACTTAGAAGAAATTCTGTCCAAGTCAGAATTTCAAGTGAAACACCAAAACTTGGGCCACTTTTTCACACAGTTGCAAGCTAAATCAAGTCAAGACATAAACATCAAAGTTGTTGTACATATTGCCTACAATCCAAGGATCTCATTGGCATGAAACAACTCAGCTTGAGCCAAGAGTTATGGTTGCTGCAACACACCATGGCAAGGCTATCATGAAAAACCAGTTTTCAAGTTTTCTTGTTTCACACGATTTTTGAGCCAAGGCTTATGATCTTTATGCCACATGTATTCAATCTGATCACAATGCATCTGATCCAACCTGCTAAGTTAGGCCAAGAATGCTTCAAAGCTCATCCTTTGGCATGATGAATAGTTGAACAAATCCTTGGAATTCAAAGACAATTTAATGCAAATAGTGCACTTTCAAGATTCTGATCACTTGTAGTCAAGATGCCCTAATAAACAACAATTAAAATGACTGAGGAATGTGGAATCAGTCAAGGCATAGCTGATCTATTTGGGGCAGCTGTCACACCTAGTGCAAGAGGCATTTATGCCAAGCCAAATCCATTTGAATGTGATCTGATCTTGCAGTCATTCACTATTCCACCAAGACAAGAATTGATCCACTATAAATAGAGGTCCTAACTGATCATTCAAACCACACCAAAGCAGCTTGCAACATTGCTTTCTCTCATTCTCTCCTTAAGTGCCAAAACTCCATATTTTGAGCAAACACTATCGGGTTTTGAGTTGCAGCCTCAAGCAACTCAAACCAACTTCTCAAACACATCACATATGATGTATATGAGATGTTCAAACACTTAAACCATCTCTGTAACACCTCTAGCCCAAAATCACTCTTCAACTAGTCCATTATGCATCCATTCTACAACTTGGATACCACAACTTGATCTAAGCAATTTCCAAGAGGTCCAAAGGTTGAAATCTACCCCATAACATCCATTGGAGCTGCAGAGATCATCAAATCACTTCAGAAACACCTGAATCAAAATCTCAATCTTCAACCTACCCGCTATGCAGTTTGATTCCTCCAACTTGATCCAAAGATTTTCAAAGTGTTCCAAGGCTTGCAATCCACTCAACAACATCCATTGAATCTGTAGAGGTCATCAAATTACTTCTTGAACACCATTTGTGCAAAGATTCAATCTCACCTGCAGCAAGGTAAGCCTCAAAACTCTTATAACATGATCCATGCATATTTCCTCGTATGATACTTTTGCCAAATGTTTATTATCATGTTTTAAGTGTTTTCCCTCAAAAAATTTGATCATAGCACTCAAAAACATGTCTGCACGATTGCTTTTACAAAATTAGGGTTCATACATTCATGTTGATATAACTTGTTGCACACTAAAAATAAATGAAATCAAATATTGCCATCATGTTCCTTGTTAAAAACGCATGAGTTTGGTGTTTTAATCATGTCAAATGATTGAGAAACGAGTGAGATAGAGAGCTTCACGCATTTGAGCTTGAGGTTGAAGATGGCCATGGCGCCATGCTTCAGAAATCCAACCAAACTTGCCTTATCACTACTACGAAAACCCCATTTAACAACGCCAGCTTTACCACGGTTTCGTATCCCACCGTTGTAACAGAATTAAAAATTTATAACGCCATATTTAACGACGGTTGTATTACATAACCGTTGTAATACAAGCTGTGTAACAAGCTTCGATTCCCAGCTCTATATTTTTTTCCATATTTTTACATTTTAACACGCTTGTATTAGAATATCGTTGTACTACATGTATCACGCTGCGATTCACAACAATGTATTCTTTGGTATTTTTAAGTGCAATAGAGTATATATATAACTTTAAAAATAAAACTGTAAGAGATGAACATATATAGACATAATTTTATTTTAATATTCCATTGAGAGTACATTGATAAACATATTACATATCAAGATCATTGGCAGAGCCCATAGCATAAAATGCATCTTCATAATCTAGACATCTCTCCTCACTCCCCTCATCGGAATCATAATATACATGCCTCCTTTTCTTCTTTATCTTCTTCTTCTTCGGCTTCTTCTTCTTCTTCTTCTTCTTATCCTTCCTTACCCTTAAGGCATCCCTGAAGTTGGCAGTTGCTGGTTGGACGACCTCCTGGATTGGCGCCTGTCGTTCCTCATTGAGGTTTCTAGGATTCTCATTTGTTGAACTCATTGTTACGAAGAATATATTATTTAGATATGTAAAATTGTTTATTTATAGATGAGGTTGAAGATGAAAAGACTAATAGTTTAATGCTTGTAATGATGATAATTAACTTGTAAACCGTTCATATTCTGGAACTATATTTTCTTGTAAACCGTTTATATGTTGGGAAGTGCAACGACGGTTATAAGTAATGACCGTAGCGATATCACTTATAATCCAAGCGTAATTTTAGGAAAATGTTGTTGCCTGGTGTCGAACCTTGTACCACGTATAAGGGGTATCGCTACGGTTATTATAACTAACCGTTGTGATATTATTAAATTAATATATAATCTATCATAACGGTTATTTAAGAAAACCGTTGTGAAACATTTACCTATATAAGGGAATTAACTTTCCCTTTTTGACAGTCGCGCCGTTTCCTTCACAACGAAACCCTAGCACCCAAACTTCATCTTTTTTTAGAATCTGCGAGAAGAAATACAAGAAGTATGAAGCTTTTGATTTAAGCTTCTTCCTCCTTGTAGTTCTTCCTGCAGAATCTAAAACTAGATGAACATGGTGATGATGCTGGAGGTAGCAAGTGTAATGTACATATTGTTTATGGAAAATAAGGTAGTCTTCTACTTCAATCTTTTTGTTAAATAGTTCCCATTATCTCGTTTGCTTCATGTTGTTTTTGTTGATTGTTCTCATTTTGTGCAGATTCGACTTCAATGCTTCACAAGCAAGGTGAACTTCATTGTAATGGTACAGTCCCACTTCTTAGGGTTTTGTTTCAACTTTTGGTTGTTTTGTTTTGAATACTAACTAATTTTCGTCATTGCTTCCCACTTCTTAGGGTTTGTTTCACATGGTGATGATGATGATGGTACATATATATATATGAATTCATTCTGATAAGGTACATATATATGAATTCATTCTTATATTGTATATGAAATTTAGTTTATTATATACTATGTACATTGTTTGTTTTACTATCCTTTTATTGAAAATGCAATCAGTTAAATTGATATAGAACATTAGTTTATTATATATATACTATGTATATTGTATATAGTTAAATTTAATACTAACTAATTTTCATCATTGCTTCCCACTTCTTAGGATTTGTTTCACATGGTGATGATGATGGTGGTACCTATATATGAATTCATTCTGATAAGGTACATATATATGAATTCATTCTGATATTGTATATGAAATTTAGTTTATTATATACTATGTATATCGTTTTTTTCACTATCCTTTTACTGAAAATGCAATCAGTTAAATTGCTATAGAACATTATAATCTGAAAATTAGGATGTATTTGAAAACCAACCTTTATCATGTCAATGTTTTCCGAATTGCATCCATTTCATTCTGCACATTTTATGTTCCTTAACATAAAATTTATGGTTCGATGGTTAGTTTCCTTCAATCCATCAATATCTTTTATTATAATTTACCTCATCGTCGTCACTAATCGTCGTGGTTGTTAAGATCATGATCATTGTTATGATGATAAAATCGTGGCGATTTTTGGCGATGATGAGGTAAACTATAACAAAAGATATCGATGGATTGAAGGAAACCGACCATCGAACCATAAATTTTATGTTAAGGAACATAAAATGTGCGGAATGAAATGGATGCAATTCGGAAAACAGTGGTGTGTTTAAGTTGGTTTTCAAGAACAGTTTAATTTTCAGATTATATAGTTCTTTACCAATTTTAATGGTTGTATTTCTTTAATAAGGTGGATGGTAAAACAAGCAATATACATTTGTATTTAATAAACTAAGGATACATTCCACAACGGTTGAGACAAATAACCGTTGTGATAGTTAACATATATGACAACGGTTCATACTGATAACTGTTGTGATAGTTAATATATATTACAACGGTTGAAATACCTAACCGTTGCAATATATCGCGCGCATCCAGAATACAACAACGGTTTCCAGACCGTTGTAGAAACGGCGAACTTACAACAACAATCTACATAACAACGCCTTCGCCCGCGTCATTATATGTCATTCCCAACCGTTGCTAAACGGGTTTTTCGTAGTAGTGTATATTTTTCCCTTGCCATGTATAATATGAATTGGCATTGCGCCCCAGTGGTTGATCAACTGGTTTGTGTGTACTAACGATTGGAAGGTCTGGGGTTCAAATCCCCCTCGCCCCAGACCTTTTTTTTTATCACTTTTTATTATTTTTCATATTATTTTTATTAATGATTTGAAAATTTAATTTCTCATTCAATTTTAATCATTTTTGGTTGATTCTTTTTTCTGAAAAATCACAAAAATGTTAAAATATTTTATTTCACAAAAAAAATCAAATTTATATTATTTATTTAATATAGTTGATATTTTTGTAAATAAATTCATTTTTATTGATTTTAAACATTTTAAAAATAAATATTCATCTTGAAAATCAAGACCAAATGAGTTTTAAATCATCTTGTGGTTAAAACCTCATTTTTCAAACCTTAACCAAAAATCACAAGTGGTTTATTTAAACTTATTTGGTACTTTTATCATTTTTTATTAATTTTCTTTGAAAAATTATTTTTAAAAAATGAAAATTAGGGTTTCTTTGATTTTTAATCATACTCAAAATATTTCAAACTTTTTTGGGCCTCTTGACAGAGTGTAAGTCCCACCTCTTTGTAAATAAAATATTTTGGGCCTCAGTGTATTGTATAAGTCCTGATACAGTTTCAGAAATTTCGACGTAATCGTCGTTTTCAAACTTTTTCAACTGGGCCTCTCCTTGAGTTGTAAGCCCCATCCTTTTTCTTTAAAAACTCTTTGGGCCTCTAATAGAGTGTAAGACTCAATCCCTTTTTAACCAAAATCAATTTTGGGCCTCAGACATTGTATAAGTCCCTCTGTGTAAAAAAATCTCGGCGCGATCGCCATTTCAGAACAAAAAATCAATTGGGCCTACCCTCATGTTATAAGTCCCATTTCTCTTCTTCAAACTTTTTTGGGCTTCTTAAGAGAGTGTAAAACCCATCCCTTTGTATAGAAAACCTTTTTTGGGCCTCAGTCACTTGTATAAGTCCATGTACAAATTCAAAACAACGGTGCGATCACTGTTAAAATGTGGGCCTCTCCTTGAGTTGTAAGCCCCAATCTCTGTTCAAAATACTTTCTCCTTTGATTTTGAATCCAAATATATAGTTGTTATCAAAACTTTCTTTAATTTGTTTGTTGAACAACTAAAAAAGCAACATGGAAGCTCTACAACGAGTAAGTGTTTATCCGCTTTCTTTTATCTGCTTTCATATACATAATTGTATTGTGGGAAGCTGCGCATGGTTAGTCTTCTTTCATACCTTTTAAAAATACTTGTCATATATCAACTGTATATATACTAGTATAGTTATTTAGAGTTTTCCCCGGCAACTAGGTCTAAAACTAGGTAAAGCCCTGTTGGTCACTCTTTAAATACAAACAAAACTAGATCCCCATAGGATTTCCAGATACAGTCTTCCCTTCTCTTGGGGTTAAACAATATGGAACAAAGAGAAAGGCAGTATTCTCAGTGAACCTTTTCTCAGACTGTCACCCTTAGAAATTGTCAAAGAAATTCTACTCCCCGAAGTTGATCTATTCTCTGTGAATAGCATCTCTTGAGTTTTTTCCAAACCCTCGAACTTTCCTGGAATGATCTCCCCTCTATGAATTGTATTTCTTGAACTTCTCTTGGTTTGGGGACCCATAGGCTTCCTAAAAGCAACCCCGCCTCCTCTTCGGCGTTGTACAAGGACCCTTCGGCTTCTTAGAAGTTCTCATGCCTTCTCTTGGGCTTAATACAATGACCCAGACGACCTCTTAAAGGTATAAGACAGAACTTAGTCATCCTTTGCTAGAGCAGTCTTTCTAGTGTCAAAACTCCGGCCATTTTAGGGTTGATTCTCATCCCATAATGACCGTGCCTCCTCTTGGGCATCATACAAAAGATAAAACTCTACCACACCAGTAGACTTGGACAGTCTATATCCCCTCTTGAGTCTCAAAGACATTCTAAAGCACTGTTGAAACCCCGGTCACTCTGGATCATCTCCAGCAGAAACCCAGTCTCTCTCATGAGAGTTCCCCAACCAGGGCCAGCTCATCCCAAATCAGAACCTCAAGGCATCTGATACCTCAACTCTTCGGTAATACTCCGCAAGAGTTGACTCCCCACTTGGACCTGTCTCGGGACCTCAATAATCCCCGGCAAAAGATAGCCTCCTCTTAGGCTTCGTATAATGATCCTTCCTCAGCGAAGTCAACCTCCTCTTGGGCTTTGTACAATGATTTTCCCCAGTGGAGCTAACCTTTTCAGACTCTCTTGTTGAGTCCATCACTTTTCAAGATTTTGTTGATGAGTCAACCTCCTTGTAGCCTCAATCTCGGGCTTCGTACGAGACAGCAAATCAATCTCTTGTTGAGTATAAAAGACTCTCTTGTTGAGTCAATCAACTTTCAGACTCTCTTGTTGAGTCAATCACTTTTTCAGACTCTCTTGTTGAGTCAATCTTTTTCGGCCTCCGTCTTGGGCTTTGTACAAGACAGATAAAACACTCTCTTGTTGAGTTAACCCTTTTAGCCTCCTCTTAGGCTTTGTATAATGATTGTCCTCAGAGACGCCCATACAAGCACTCTTTTGTTGAGTCAAATTCCTTCTAGCCTCAATCTTGGGGTTTGTACAAGACAGATAAAAACACTCTCTTGTTGAGTCAAACCCTTTTAGCCTCTATCTTGGGCTTTGTACAAGACATCAATCTCCCTCTCTTGAGCTTGGGACAAATATCTTCCCTAGCAGAGTCATTTCCTCCCAACCTTCCTTTAGGCTTTGAGGAAAGATTTTCCCCAAGCAGAGTCAAAACGCAGTTCAGCCTCCGTCTTGGGCTTTGTACAAGACACGTAAAATATCCTCACCAGAGTCAGATAAATTTCCCATTCATCCTCCGTCTTGGGCTTTGTACAAGACACATACAAATTATCCCCAATGGAGTCAAAAATCTCTGTATAAGCATTTCCCCAACGAAGTACATTCTTCTTAGCTTTCTTTAAAGCTTTGAGAATTGAATTCCCTTTAAGCAGAGTCAAAACCCTTTTAGCCTCAATCTTGGGCTTTGTACAAGACAGACATAACATTTTCCCTGGAGAAGTCAAACTTTTAGCCTCCTCTTAGGCTTTGTATAATGATATCCCCAAAGAGTCCGTCTCTTTTTCGGCTCAATCTTGGGCTTTGTGCAAGACACCAATATATACACTCTCTTGTTGAGTCGGTCTTATCCAGCCTCCTCTTAAGCTTTGTATAAAGAAATCCCCCAGCCGGGTCAATCAACCTCTTAACATCAAACTGGTGCTTTGATCAAGGCATACAAAAATCAACAATTCCTCTTTAGATATGACAAATTCCCTCTCAGTCAAACCTTTTAAGCTTCAACCTTGGGCTTTGAACAAGACACAAATATCTCTTTAGCTTCAATCTTGGGCTTTGAACAAGACACCAAAAAGTCATCTTTTTCCTCCCTTAGTATAGGAGGGAACTACGATTGCTCTGATTTCCCTGTTTCGTTTAAACGGGAATACGTAGGCATAAGATTGCGAAATCTTAGCGAGCATGCCAGTCAAAAACCCTAGGTCCAGTACCTTCACATATCAATCAAAACTTAGGTCTAGTACCTTACCTAAAACATCGGGAACACCCGAACATCAACAAAAACTCACTCACTTACTCATACTTCCCAAGAAACTTTCCCAACCCATTAGCAGATAAACACCATCAATTACAAAGCATGAATCTGTTTGCTAATATCCTGTGGATAACCACATATAGGATGGATATTTGACAATTATCCATTGTATAACCTGACCCGGGACTCCCCAATCTCTCTTAAGCGTTTTGTTCAGTTAAACATTGCGCGTGTAAGGTTAGTTTTAGATACCTTCCCTTTCCCTTCTAGCTTCACGGGATAAATAAGAAATCAGAAAGTAGCACCCCTTTTCTCCATAGAGGAGAAAAACCCCAGCGATAAGGTGGCCGCGTCACCGACGAAAATCGCTTGCTATAGTAAAATAACGACTCTGCTGGGGAATCATTGTCTGTATAGGAAATAGGACTAGAGGTCTAGGACGTTAGGATAAATATATATACTGCTTTTCCTAATTGATATTTGTGTTTATTTTTCTGCTAATGGGAATGCGTGTGATACCGCATGTGGAAAGATTGAGTATACACCTAAGATAAGTGATGGCACTAGACGGGTAATCTTACAGGGAGTGACTCCCAAATAAGAGGTCCCGGTCGACCATCGAATCAGTAGAGATGCCCTTTGTGGATTCAATGCCTATACGACTTCGGTTGTTGAAAGAAGATTGTTCTATTGGGTTATCTGAGAAGCTGAGGATTTTAGTAGACTGAAACCATGTTACTATTTTGTAGTGTGGAAGCTATCAGAAATAGTTGTCACGCGATACTACCCTCAATTGAAATTACTCTAAGATACTGCAGCTCACTCGGGTGATTCCAGCCTGCTGTTGTTATCCCAAGAGGGGTTAGTGATTTTGAGGACAGGTACAAAAAATCACCAGTATAAACCTTTGGGGATGGGTAGAGCCTTGACTTCATGACACCGAACCTTTGACCCCATGTTTTTTCTATATTTTTGTGTGCTGCATTCATGCATTCATTTCATTAAAAAAAATTAAACAAAAATATTCTCTTCTAGTCTCTCTTTTTCAAATTAAACTAAGACAATGATTGCAAATATCAGAGAAAAAGATTGCGTTATGGATTTCAGTAGAAAGAAGACTCACAAGTACACCTTCAAGGTTCCAAAACTAGAGGATTTGAGAGGGTTGGCAAGGATGATCACCAACCCTGATGCTTTCAGAGCTAAGTATGGGGGTCTGCTGTCTCTGTTAAGGGTCCATGTAATCGAGGGAATCCTGGCTACGCTCATTCAGTTCTACGATCCGGTCTATCACTATTTCACATTCCCAAATTATCAACTAGCACTAACATTGGAGGAGTACTCTCACCTGACTGATTTACCCATCACTGACCAAGCTCCCTTTTTTGGACTGGAAGAAATTCCAAAAGATCAAACCATTGCGAGAGCAATTTATTTGAACGAGTCAGAAGTCAGGACTCACATGACCACTAAGGGTGGAATCCAGGGTTTGCCAGCCAAGTTTTTGGTAAAGAAGGCTCTGTACTTTGCTATTATAGGGAACGTGGCCGCTTTCGAGAGAATCTTTGTTTTGCTCACCTACGGGTTATTTTTGTTTCCCAACATCGATAACTTTGTAGATATCAACGCCATTAAGGTTTTTCTGATTGGAAACCATGTACCGACCTTGCTCGCAGATGCGTATCATTCTGTACTGCTAAGGAATTTGTACAGCGAAGGAATGATCACATGCTGTGTACCCCTGCTATACAAATGGTTCACTTCTCATTTACCCAAGTCTACTAATTTTTGGGATCATAAGAGTTCTTTAAGTTGGTCGCAGAGAATCATGTCTCTTACCAACTCTGACATCGATTGGTACAATCGGATCTATGACGGGATCAGAATCATTGACCGTTGTGGATACTTCCGTAATGTACCCCTCATAGGAATTAAAGGAGGAATCAATTATCATCCAGTTTTAGTTAGTCGTCAATTTGGATACCCGATGAGACATGTCCCGCGTAATGTTCATCTGGAAGGTCTTTTCTTCAAGGAAGGAGAAAATGACAGGGAACTAAAGACATAAATAGTGCATGCCTGGAAACATATTCACAGGAAAGGAAGAGAGTCTCTAGGAAAACCAGACTGTGTCTCTGTGGAACCTTATCTCCACTGGGTACAAACTAGAGCTCTCAAGCTAAGGATGCCTTACCCTCGTCAAGAAGTTCTTCCGTTAAGGGACCCTGTCCTTTATTTTATGTCTGATACGGAAAAGCTTCAGGTTACTCTCAACAAAGTTCAACAGGAGAAGAAGTCTTGGAAGAACAAGGACCGTATTCTTAGTGTGGAGTGTAACAAAATACAACAACTGCTAAAAGAAAAGGATGCTCTGATTGAGATTTTAGAGCAACGTGCTGTAGAGAATCAAGATGACCAAAGGAATTTGCTCGCTCCTCTCACTTGGCAAAGGAATGACAACCCGACAACGGCTTAAGAGCCCCGGTCAAAGAAAAGGAAAGTATCAGAACCAGCACCTGAGCTCTCCTTAGAGAGGACTCAGGATCCATTAGCTTAGGCATTTCCTTTTACAGCACTTTGTAAACTATTGTATTTCCATTTCCCCAATCTTTGATTTCAATAAAACGGGGTCTTCCCCCATTGTTTGATATTTACAATCCAATTGTCAAAGTTTATTTTGATTAAACAAAAAAAAATTAATTAATATAATCATTGCATATCATTCATCATTCTCACTTAACGCATTCTTCTTACCTACGAATCTCACGTTTGTGTCTCGATTCTAGAGTCAAGCTGTCTTATTCGTACAATACTCGGGCCAATCACCAAAAGAAAATGGAGAATCTCGAGGAAGAGAACAGGGAGTTGAGAGAAAAACTCGACGCTCTGAAAGAGGACTTGAGAAAGCTTCACAACGACATGCAAGCTCTGGCAGAAGCTCAGCTACAAAGGACTGTGATCTCAGAGATCACATCAATGCCCATAGTGGAGAAGTATGATCCTAGGTATAACATGCCAAAAGATCGTCCCTGGGTCATGCCTATTAACTATATCCCGGAAGGATATGTTCCGCCGATCATGGAAGATCCAGGAACTGCAACAGGAACCGTTGGGCCTGAAGGTTACAAACTTCGGGAAAGCGAAGATGCCAGGGGCATGACAACAACTCCTAAAGGTTACAAACTTCGGGAAGCACCAAGAGTCACCATCGTGATGACAGTACCACCACCCGTGGTACACACTGTCCCGGAAGGACAGATTTCCCAGATACCTTCTGGTAGAAATGAAAGTATGGATGACAGAATGAAGGAATTCCAGGAACAGTTCCTAGAAATACAGAAGGAACTGCAAGCTATTCGCGGTCAGGATCTATTTGGAAAGAACGTCGTACACCTTTGTTTGGTCCCCAATGTGAAAGTTTCGCACAAATTCAAGGTGCCCGAATTTGAGAAATACAAGGGTAACTCTTGCCCTCAACGTCACTTGGTGATGTACGCTCGGGGAATGTCAACTCAGCCAGAGAACCAACGGCTATTGATCCACTACTTTCAAGATAGTTTAACTGATGCCGCACTTAAATGGTACATGGGATTAAACCGCACTAAGATCACCACTTTCAGAGATCTTGGCGCTGCCTTTGTTCAATAATATAAGTATAACCTGGACATGGCACCGGTCAGAGATCAACTCAGAGCCATGTCGCGGAAGGATAAGGAAACTTTTAAGGAGTACGCTCAAAGATGGCATGAAATTGCCGCTCAGATTTGTCCACCTCTTGAGGAAAAAGAGATGACAAAAATCTTCTTAAAGACCTTGAGCTCATTTTACTACGACAGAATGGTCGCCAGTGCGCCCAGCGATTTCACGGAGATGGTCGGCATGGGAGTTCTCCTAGAAGAGGCGGTCCGAGAAAGACGTTTAGTTAAAGATACTGGACCATCAAGCATTACAAAAAGATACGGTAGTGCTCTCCCTAAGAAAAAAAAGCAAGATATTGGTAATATCTCTCTCGGAAAACAAAGGCGACGGTATCAACCAGTAGCAGTTGTAACTCCTGCTATTAACCCTGCGCCTGTTCCTACGTATCAACCTCAGGTTGCTCAGAGCCAACCGAATCAACAACAATTTCAGCAAAGGACACAACAGCCTCTTCAGCAGGCTCGTTCACCATACAACAATAACCGTACAACACGACCACCAGGGTTTGATCCTATACCAATGTTGTAAGCAGAACTGTTCCCACTACTACTGGTCAAGGGGCACATCCAAACCAGGCCTCCTCTTACAATACCGGAAAATCCACCTTTTTGGTTCAAAGCGGATCAGACTTGTCCTTACCATCAAGGAGGACCAGGGCATAACATAGAAAATTGTCTCAGTTTCAAATCTGATGTGCAGAAGCTTGTTAGGAGTGGGGTCTTATCCTTCAAAGATACTAATCCAAATGTTCATACGAACCCACTGCCTCAACACGAGAAAGCTGCGGTAAATTTGATAGAGGGAGAGTCTAACCACAGCTATCAAATTCATGATGTACTCTTATTGAGGGCCAACCTGGTCAAGATGCATCGCAGACAAAGCGGATATAGACATGTACCATCACATAACTATCACCAGTGTGATATCTGCTCTAAAGACAATCAAGGATGTTCTGTGGTGCAATTAACTCTACAAAAACAGTTGGATCTTGGGTGGATCCAAGATCACCGAATTCGTGGGGTCAACATGACTTACACAAATTCCAACATCATTCAAAACCACGACATCCGTACGATGAATGTCAACTTAGTGGCAATGCATTCAAGGCAAAGCCAACATCATAATCTGCCACGGCACAATTACGATTCTTGTCTAATCTGCTCGGTAAATAAACAGGGATGCTCTTTTGCACAAGAGGCCCTCCAGCGTCAGATGGATCTTGGATGGATTCAGGATTACCGCGATAGAAGTCATTATCAAGTGAATATGATTCAGATCTTCGATATTCGCTTGATGAATACCAGCTTAGTGGAATTACACACAACACAAGTCCAGCTCAGTTTTCTGACTTCACATGAGTATTAGAACTGTAAGGGATGTCGTGAGAGCGACCAAGGATGCGCTCTCGTTCAAAGAACTTTACAACACTTGTTAAACCATTGGTGGCTTCCGATATATATGGACGAAGACACACAATAAGTCAGACTGACTAACGGGAACCCTGCTAGGCATCAAAGTCAGGACGTTCGATTAATGGAAACGGATCTAGTGAGGTTACATTGCATGCAAAGCGGACGTGGCCGGGTGCCACCACACAACTATGAATGTTGTAGAGTTTTATCAGAAGATAATCAAGGATGTTACCTCGTGCGAGCAGCCCTTCAAAGTATGTTGGACCATAAAGAAATTCAACCGTATCCAAGTTCTGGGTCAATCAGCTTGATGTCAGACTATTTCGCTGATCAAATCAAAGACGTCGTCATAATCTTTGATCATAAGAGGACCAAAGATGTTTGTACCATCATTCCTTTACTTGACAAATCGAAAATTCCCAACTAGGAACTGATTGAAATTACTTACAATGGTCAGAAAAATCAAAGGGTTCCTGTAGTTATCTATCTGCAGGGACCATTACCGTATGAATCAACCAAGGCTATTCCATACAAGTACGGTGCAACAACAATTGAGAATGGAAAGGAAACTTCATTACCCTCCGTCGTGAACATTGCAGACATCAGTCGAGTAACACGGAGCGGTCAAATCTTCAACTGAGGAGTTGGAGAACCCAGCAAAGAAAAGGAACCTCAAACAGAAGTTCCTAATCCACCAGTCGGTCAGTCCAGTGACCCCGACCTTTCAAAGAACAATGATGAGATGCTGAAGCTCATCCAAAGAGTGAATACAACATTGTTGATCAACTGTTGCAAACTCCTTCAAAAATCTCAGTGTTATCACTTTTACTCAGTTCCGAAGCTCACAGGGAGGCTCTATAGAAAGTCTTAGAGCAAGCCTTTGCGGAACAGGATGTAACAATACGACAGTTTGATAACATTGTTTCTAACATCACTTCCTGCAATAACTTGGGATTTAGTGATGAAGAATTACAGGAAGAGGGCCACAGTCACAACATGGCACTCAATATTACAGTTAACTGCCAGGACGATGCGTTAGCCAGCGTACTGGTAGACACCGGATTAGCTCTAAATGTAATGCCAAAGTCTACATTGATGTGATTATCATACTGAGGATCTCCTATGAGATCCAGTGAGGTCATCATCAAAGCATTTGACGGATCCCGCAAAACATTTATCGGCGAAGTCGACCTTCCCATAACTATCGGTCCTCACACTTTCCAAGTCACGTTCCAGGTCATGGACATCCGGGCAGCGTACAGTTGTTTGTTAGGAAGACCTTGGATACACGAGGCTAGGGCAGTCACTTCGACACTTCACCAGAAGCTAAAGTTCGTCAAGAACGACCAAATCGTCACAGTCTACGGAGGGCAAGCCTTGATTGTGAGCAACTTATCATCGTCCACTTGTGTAGAACCAGAGGAGGTAATCGGAACCTAGTTCCAAGCACTTACAGTGAGTAATGACAATCAATCAGAAAGAGGAACGTCGATTTCCTCGTACAAGGATGCTCCCGAGGTAATCAAAAGTAACAATGCAAAAGGATGGGGACAGCTTGTCATTCCTACTGATAACAAAGCGAAGAAAGGTCTTGGTTTTTCTTCAAACTGTACCCAAACTGCTTTTAACGATGAAAGTCTTCATCATATTCAGAACTTCTTTCACAGTGGAGGTTTCCTTCACCCAGTGTCTCAAGAAGTACATACCATTAATGAGGGTGATCCCTCCGATACAGATGAAGAATGGAAGTCCTATCTCAACGAGAACGGTTATATGTCTCAGAGAGAGGTGCCTACGCCATTTTGCTTTCTCGCACAGAGTCCGAGATATATACCAAGGTCAGATGTCAAAATGATGTACGGAGATTGTAATCTAGAAGGATGTCGTGCTCCACCAAACTCATTAGAGGAGGACACTCTGATGAAAGACAACTTTGACCACGACTATTATGGCCCGATGGATGGCCTGCCTATGTGGAAGCCGTACCCAGGAGACTCGGGGAAAGAGAGTCAGCCGAACGATGCATATCCACTGAGCATCATTGAGAAGAATGTCTGCGTCCCCACCATATCATGGGATCAACACTCAGGGCATTCAGAAAATATCCAGCACGACGATGAATTTTCAAAGCTTGCCGAACTAGAGTTTATTAACTACGCTTTTCCCGAGGTCAACGTCATCGAAAGGGATGACTCCTCCAGTTCCAAAGAGGTGTGGGACACCTTAGGACTGCCGAGTGGAAAATACGACTTTATGGTCAAATACACCGCTCCTGAAAGCTCTCGAATCAGGCTCGAAGACATCCAGCCAACTGGATGGGGAGATATACCTGAGAGAATAAATATTGTGCAAGATACAACAGAAGAATCCTCCTACGACAACTCTGCCTGGGAGACAGATTCCAATGATCCTGCTCCGCCAGAAATTAGCGTTATTTCTGAAGAAAAGCCAAGAAAGAAGGTACCAGGCTTTATGATTCACCGAGGAGTTCACCGCCAATGGGTTGTTGTCGACGTTCCGAAAGTCGTTCATAAGTCTAAGTAATTGCCGTCTTTATTTTAACCTGTCCCCTGCCCAGGTGAAACGGATGTTTGATAGGGCTCACTTTCTGTAAATTTCCCTCTTCGCTTCACCCAAAGCGACTGAGTTTTGTTTTATAGGGCTATAGTTTCAAGAATCGACAAAATCATAAATAAAATAACGTCGTTCTGTAATTTCCGCATTTATTGTTGTTTTCTCTTTTCTTTTTTCAGAAAATGGTAATCCTAAAAAACAACTCAAATATAAAAACAAGCATTTTTCAAAAAAAAATACACTGCATGCACTCTTGCATTCTCTCTATCTCTTCTAAAATAAATCATCATGTCATGCAGATTGCTTGTTTTAAACCCCATTGAAACATACGATCCAATGCCTTCTCCCAACTTTGAATTCCCGGTATTTGAGGCTGAAGAAGAAAATGACGAAGAAATTTCATAGGAGATCTCCCGATTACTCAGACAATAGGAAAGGTCCATTGAACCTCACAAAGAGCCGTTGGAAACGGTCAACTTGGGCTCAAAGGAAGAGAGAAAAGAAGTCAAGATTGGAGCCCTGCTCAGTCCGACTGTTAAAGAAGGTTTAATAAAGCTTCTCAAAGAGTTTCCCAATGTATTCGCTTGGTCCTATCAGGACATGCCAGGGTTGGATACCAGCATTGTGGAACATCATCTACCATTAAGATCAGAATGTCCGCCAGTGAAACAAAGACTAAGACGGACTCATCCAGACATGGCCATCAAAATCAAAGAGGAAGTACAGAAACAGATTGACGCGGGTTTCCTCGCCACATCAGAATATCCTCAATGGCTAGCCAACATAGTGCCAGTTCTGAAAAAGGACGGAAAGGTCAGAATGTGTGTAGACTCAAGGATCTGAACAAAGCCAGTCCGAAGGATGACTTTCCCTTACCGCACATAGACATGCTGGTAGCAGTACAACAAAGTTCAAAGTTTTCTCCTTCATGGATGGATTCTCGGGCTATAATCAGATAAAAATGGCGCCGAAAGACATGGAGAAAACTTCGTTCATTACCCCATGGGGTACCTTTTGTTACAAGGTAATGTCGTTCGGTTTGAAGACCGCCGAGGCAACCTATCAAAGGGCCATGACTACTCTGTTTCACGACATGATACACAAAGAAATCGAGGTATATGTCAATGATATGATTGCTAAATCTAGGACAGAAGAGGAGCATGTGACCCACCTGTCAAAACTATTCGAGCGTCTGAGGAAGTACAAACTCCGCTTGAATCCCAACAAATGCACATTCGGTGTCTGTTCAGGGAAACTTTTAGGGTTCATCGTAAGCCAGAAAGGAATTGGGGTTGATCCTGACAAGGTCAAGGACATTCAAGAAATGCCTTCTCCAAAGACTGAAAAACAAGTCAGGGGATTCCTGGGACGTCTGAACTACATTTCTAGATTTATATTCCTCATGACCGCGACATGCGCGCCAATCTTCAAATTACTCAAAAAAATCAGGACTGCGTTTGGACAAAAGACTGCCAAACCGCGTTCGACAGTATCAAGGAATGCCTGTCGAACCCACCGATTCTATCACCTCCAGTGGAGGGAAGACCACTAATCATCTACTTAACAGTCTTGGAAGACTCGATGGTTTGTGTACTTGGCCAACAAGACGAAACCAAAAGGAAAGAGTCTGCCATCTACTATTTGAGCAAGAAATTCACAGACTATGAAACTCGGTACACTATGCTTGAGAAAACTTGTTGTGCTCTGGCTTAGGCAGCCAAACATCTTCGCCGGTATATGATTCGTCACACTACTTGGTTAATCTCCGAAATGGATCCAATCAAGTACGTCTTTGAAAAACATGCTCTCACGGGAAGGATAGCCCGTTGGCAGATGTTGTTATCAGAATACGACATAGAGTTCCATGCTCAGAAAGTCGTTAAAGGAAGTGTTTTAGCCGATCATTTAGCTCATCAACTGATTGAGGACCAGGAATCAGTCGGATTTGACTTCCTAGACGAAGATGTCATGTACTTAAAAATGAAAGACTGTGATGAACCGCTACCCAGTGAAGGGCCAGAACCAGGTTCCCAATGAGGACTAATCTTCTACGGAGATGTCAACCATTATGGAAATGGAATTGAGGCAATCATTATAACACCTCAGAGTACCCACATTCCTTTCACTTCCAGATTGACATTCAAGTGTACAAACAATGAGGCCGAATACGAAGCTTGTATCATGGATCTCGAAGAAGCAATCGACTTAAGGATCAAGAACTTGGATGTATACGGCGACTCAGCCCTGGTTATCAATTAAATAAAAGGAGATTGGAACACATACCAATCAGGATTGATTCCTTACAAAGATTACGCAAGAAGTTTGTTACCCTTCTTCAACAGAATCGAGTTTCATCACATCCCTCGTGAAGAGAATCACATGGCTGATGCATTGGCCACTCTCTTTTCAATGATTAGTGTAGTTCAATGGAATGACATACCTAAGATCGACATAATGCGCCTTGAACGGCCCACCTACATCTTCACGGTTGAAGCAGCCATAGACGGCAAACCTTGGTATCACGATATCAAATGCTTCCTTCAGAAACAAGAGTACCCACCTAGGACATCTAGAAAAGACAGAAAGACCCTCAGAAGGCTAGCAGGCAGCTTCTTTCTAAGCGGTGATACACTCAATAAGAGGAACTTCGACATGGTCTTGCTCTGATGCGTAGACAGACCAGAAGCAAACATGCTGATAAAAGAAATTCACGAAGGATCCTTTGGCACTCATGCCAACGGAAACACAATGGCGAGAAAAATTCTAAGAGCAGGGTACTATTGGTTGACAATGGAATCCGACTGCTACAAGTACATGAGGAGGTGTAACAAGTGTTAGATATACTCAGACAAGATCCATGTACCGCCAACACATCTCAAAGTTCTTTCTTCCTCATGGCCTTTTTCCATATGGGGAATCGACATGATTGGCATGATTGAGCCCAAGGCTTCAAACGGACATCGGTTTATCCTGGTAGCCATTTATTACTTCACCAAGTGGGTCGAAGCAGCGTCATACACCAATGTAACCTTACAAGTGGTGGTCTGATTTATCAAAAACAATCTCATCCGCCGTTATGGTGTTCCAAGCCAGATCATTACGGATAATGGATCCAACTTGAACAATAAGATAATGAAGGAGTTGTTCCCTGAGTTCAAGATCGAACACCATAACTCATCTCCCTGCCGACCCAAGATGAACGGCGCGGTAGAAGCGGTTAACAAGAACATCAAGAAGATCGTTCAAAAGATGGTTGTAACCTATAAAGATTGACACGAGATGCTACCCTTTGCTCTTCACGGTTATCGCACATCTGTCCACACTTCAACAGGGGCAACCCCTTTCTCTCTAGTATATGGCATGGAAGCAGTGCTTCCCATAGAAGTAGAGATCCCATCAATCCTGGTATTGATGGAAGCTAAGTTAACAGAGGCTGAATGGTGTCAAAGTCGACACGACAAACTGAATCTGATTGAAGAGAAGTGAATAACGACACTGTGCCATGGTCAACTGTATCAACAAAGAATGAAGAAATCATTTGACAAAAAGGTTCGACCCCGTGTCTTCAGAAAAGGAGACCTCGTGCTCAAAAAGATACAATCATTCCTCACTGGTTCCCGGAGCAAGTGGACTCTAAATTACGACGGCCCCTATGTGGTCAAGAAAGCCTTCTCTGGCGGCGCCTAGAGACTCGCAACCATGGATGGAGAGGAATTTTCCTACCCCACAAATGTTGACGTAGTTAAGAAATACTTTGCCTAAATAAAAAAAAAAAAAAAAAAGTCTCAGTGGATTGAAAACCCGAAAGGGCGGTCCAGGATAAAATTAAAGACATAATAAAAAAAATCATCCCGATGGATTGGAAATCTCAAAGTACAATCCATGCAAAAGTTAGGGATAATGGCAAGTAACTACGCTCAGCAAAGGGGCAAATCCCTCAACGGCAGTCATGCCATCAGTCAGGAAAACTCCAGTCACGGTCATCTTCGATGGAAGCTCAGGATGCCCAGAATTCAAAGTTGGTAGAAGGATAGCGGTCGTTATGTTTCAATGTAGCCCTTTTCCCTTAAATTACCATTTTCTAACTTTGTAAATACTCTATGGAATCACGCGCTTGGCTGATTTCCATCCTATCATTAAAATTCGAGCCTTAGTGCTTTTGTTTGCAATTCTTATTTTGTTTTAGCCTTACAAAACAAAATTTTAATATGATTAACGATTCTTGAAATAAAACAAAAATGAATTTACTTGTCAAACTTTTTCTGCTTTTAAAATAAAGATGGCAATTTCTTTTGACTGTTGAACATCGAAAAAACATCGATCGCTTCTCCAGAAGTAATCGAACCTCAAAGTGCAGAACCAAAGTACTCCTTCTAAGCCAGTGCGCTTGAATGAAGGATCAGTTGTGTCTGATGCGAACATTCCATCCGACATCCCCGGCAGAGTTCTTATCTTTTAAGCCTGACCAACGTTGTTCCCCACAGGGATTATCTCTCCTAAGCAAGGCAGAATTGCTATTTTGAACCGAAGATACCTCTTCGTCCCCTGCAGTGGCCGAGTATCCAGTCGTGTTCATTTATTAGTCTGTATGTCGCGTCAGTTTTATCAGCATAAATATACATACATCATGCATTATTGATTTACATTCATATTCATATGGTATCACTATCACTTTGGTCGGTCTTATCCTCGAGTGATGAAAGTCCTCTCAATCGAGTTGTCAGTTTTTTCCTCGTCAGGAAGTGAATCATCTAAGCAATCTCTCTCCAGTTTATTTCTGGATTGAAGACGGTTCTCGACCACTTTGATAACTTGAACCTCTGAGAGACAAGAAGACTTTCGACAAATATCACTCTTCGCCTTTGAAGATGATATCTTCGCTTTCTCGGATTAAGGAAAATCCCCAGAGAAAGCCTCTTAATCAAAGATTCGGCAGTTTTTCTCCAAAAGAATTCGCTGACGAAAAGGTCATCAGCACCTCCAAATTAGATTACATCACATGGAATTTCCTCCGAGAAGATCTCGAGGAAAAGTATGATGTAATATCCCCAAGCAGGAAACAGTCTCTCAAGAGACTCATTTTCCCCAGTAGAGTCGACAAATGGCGTCTCCCACAGAGAAGTTTGAACACCTCTACAACTCAGACAAATGGGTTTCCCCAGCAAGTCTGACATCAAAACCTTTTTTCGTCAAATGGCATCTCCCCAAGAAAATTTGGTGAGAAGTTTGAGGAAGACTGCTGCGAATAGCGTCCCTTGTCAAGAAAGTTTATTGACAAAAGAAACTTAGACCAGTTCCTTGGTAGGAAACCAGGATCGAGGGGAAGTTTATTTCAAAAACTGAGACCAGTTCCTTGGTAGGAAACCAGGATCGAGGGGAAGTTTATTTCAAAAACTGAGACCAGTTCCTTGGTAGTAAACCAGGATCGAGGGGAAGTTTATTTCAGAAACTGAGACCAGCTCCTTGGCTGAAGACCAGTATCGAGGGGAAGTTTTACCTTTTCTAAGCATCATTGCTTAGCAAAAGAAGATGGATGAGCAAACTGCCGTTCATAACCACTGTCAAAATTTTGGGTATTCCGATATTTAATCATCTTGTACCCCGAATGCCCGAATACCTTTGCCATTCACACCTTCGGGTCCAAGAAGATTAAATAGGGGCATCTGTCATACCCCAATTTTTTACCACCAAGATTTCCCATTATTGTGAAAATCATCATCACAATATGGATGTACTTACATGCCTCATCAATCTCCTTAGGAATTGTTAGGCATTCTCCACTATAATCAAGGTTAGGGTTTTGAGCCCTTTCAGAGCAGTTAGACAAAGGATCAATCAAGAAATGACATGATCTTCAACTTGTCTAAACTCTCAAACACCCATAAAGGATCAGGAGGACTCCCACATCAAGAATCAAGCACAAGGTTGCAGCATTCCAAGTGGATTAAGCCTTAAGATCGCCAGTGTCACCAAATAAGGGTTTTTGGTCGACCAAGGCCTCCAGATGGAAATTTTCATCTGGGCATGAGCCAATACTTCAAAGCACAACCTAAGATACTCCAAGGGACCTCATGGACCCAATCATCAAGTCAATTTAGCCTCAGGGGATGCATTTATCAAAAATTAGGAATTAGGGTTTCTTGACCTAATTCACCCCTAAGTTGACTGTTGGGACAAATCATGAGCCAAGATCTCAAGACATGATTTGAGGGTGTCTAACACACTATCTTGATCCATTTGCAACAATGGGTTGATTCAAGAAGCTTGATCAACAAGTTCCAATTTCATCAGGACCACAATTAGGGTTTCGAGAGAAAAGTCAACTGTACCTTTGACTTTTGACCAAGACATGCCCCCAAATCTTGGGACATGATTTAATACACCCTATAACACCTATGGAATACATCCATTAGGTTTGATTTAGGTCAAGGACATAATTTCATCGAGGATCGTACAGTTTGGAATTCATCTGATAAAAAGTCAACTATGCACAAAGTCAAGTTTGACTTTTTGGGATTTTTCATAATTATGGTTCTTTAACCCTAAAACAATGATAATATGTGATTTGAAACATCATTCATTAAGAAAAATCAAAGAAAGTGGGATAACTTGTAAAAGGGGTAACCATAAAAACTTAGAATTTTTTCTAAGTTATGGAACAAAGTGGCTAGGGTACCAACTTCCAAGGATCATAACTTGAGATCCAAGCAACCATTTTGAATGATCCAAAGATGGATTTGTAGCTCTCATGACATACTTCAAAAGTTTCAACTACACCTCATTCCAATTCCTCATAGATTTCAAGTTATGATTGGATCAAAATCACTAAGAACATGAAAATGCATCTTTTCCAACACTTAGAAGAAATTCTGTCCAAGTCAGAATTTCAAGTGAAACACCAAAACTTGGGCCACTTTTTCACACAGTTGCAAGCTGAATCAAGTCAAGACATTAGCATCAAAGTTGTTGTACATATTGCCTACAATCCAAGGAACTCATTGGCATGAAACAACTCAGCTTGAGCCAAGAGTTATGGCTGCTGCAACACACCATGGCAAGGCTGTCATGAAAAACCAGTTTTCAAGTTTTCTTGTTTCACACGATTTCTGAGTCAAGGCTTATGATCTTTATGCCACATGTATTCAATCTGATCACAATGCATCTGATCCAACCTGCTAAGTTAGGCCAAGAATGCTTCAAAGCTCGTCCTTTGGCATGATGAATAGTTGAACAAATCCTTGGAATTCAAAGGCAATTTAATGCAAATAGTGTACTTTCAAGATTTTGATCACTTGTAGTCAAGATTCCCTAATAAACAACAATTAAAATGACTGAGGAATATGGAATCAGTCAAGGCATAGCTGATCTTTTTGGGGCAGCTGTCACACCTAGTGCAAGAGGTATTTATGCCAAGCCAAATCCATTTGAATGTGATCTGATCTTGCAGCCATTCACTATTCCTCCAAGAAAAGAATTGATCCACTATAAATAGAGGTCCTAACTGATCATTTAAACCACACCAAAGTAGCTTGCAACATTGCTTTCTCTCATTCTCTCCTTAAGTGCCAAAACTCCATATTTTGAGCAAACACTATCGGGTTTTGAGTTGCAGCCTCAAGCAACTCAAACCAACTTCTCAAACACATCACATATGATGTATATGAGATGTTCGAACACTTAAACCATATATGTAAACCTCTAGCCCAAAATCACTCTTCAACTAGTCCATTATGCATCCATTCTGCAACTTGGATACCACAACTTGATCTAAGCAATTTCCAAGAGGTCCAAAGGTTGAAATCTACTCCATAACATCCATTGGAGCTGTAGAGATTGTTAGTTCTTGTATTGGCTGGAATTTTGGTAAAACAATGGTGTTGTTAATGATGTCATATGTCTGATGTCTTAACATGAGTTCTTAACATTGAGTTGAAGTTCAGAAGGGTTGCAGTTTTGTATGCTGATGTTAAACCTGATGTCTTGACATCAGTTGACAGAACATCAGAACATCAGTCTGATGTGTTGTGTTAGGGCTGCATTTGTTTAAGGGTGATTTGAGAAGATCTGGTGGAGAGATTACAGGCGAATATCATGGGACAAATATATTCTGTGGCAATCTAATATTGAGCAGATATTGTTACTATTTTCATGCAAAAAGATATGGAGAATAATTAGATTTAATTAAAGATTTAATTGAAGATTTAATTGAAGATTTAATTAAAGATTTGATTGAAGATCTATTTAGTAGCAGAATCTTTTGCAGGTTTGTAGCAGCTGATTTGTTGTGATTTGAAGGCCCAAATCCAGTTGGGAAATAGGTTATAAATAGAAGCATTGTAACCTAGTTTTAGGAGGCGAGCCATCATGTAAATTATAAGGACTGTGTTGGTTGATGAACCACCCGGTTTGTGGGATGGTCATCATGTTTATCTCTAAGCCTGTAGGTAAGAGATGTATTATTCTTAGAGGAAGTTGTTAAGCAACTCTAAGCATTGTTCTTAGTCATGAGGGTCATGTCTAGGTATTGTTAAAGGAGTGTGTCTTCTATTTTTATGTGTTTGGAGAGTTGTTGGAAATCAAGTTGTTGATGCAGCGACTGAGATGTTGACTGCTAGACATCATTGCGATGATTGGAAGTGAGATGGAGTCTCTTACCTAGAGAGAACTTAGGTAGAAGGGTCATTGGGTAGGGATTAAGTGAGTAGATTGTCAACTGGTATTGTTGAGTCTGTTATTTAATACTGCTAATAGTGGACTTCCTTCCTGGCTTGGTATGCCCCCAGATGTAGGTTGTTAGACCGAACTGGGTGAACAAATTCTGTGTGCACTTTTCTTTTCAGCAACTTATTTAACTGTCTATAATTGCCTTGCTGTTTATGTCAGACCAGATCTCTCGACATCATGTAGGACATCTGGGATCTGTTATACCAGAATTTTAATTGGTATCAGAGCAGGTATCCTGTCTGTTTTTGGATGAGATCTAGGGAAGATACTTTTTGGTTCATGAGCAAGGAAGATAGTTTTGCTGAGTTATGGACTTGGTCAGTTCATATAGTTGTTTGTTTGTTCCCTTGAAGTGAAGGATGGACTATTCATGATAGGGTATGTATTGGACCTGTCTGTTGTTATCAGGTGTGTAGCTTGGGTGGAGAACTACTGTTGTGAGTTTGATTTATTTTCAAAAAAAATTTGGCACTTGGATTATGGTGATGGTGTGCAAGGATTATTGAGTAGTGCTTGAAGAGTGTTGAGGAGTTGTTGTGTGTTCCGCTGCATGGTATCTGATGTAACCCTGGTTGTTTCTTGTGTCTCTGGTGGTGATACTTTAGGAAGGTATTTTCTTGGAAAGACTTTAGAGTTTGGTCTCCTCAGCAGAAGAAGAATATATTTCAAATCAGGTATTGAAGACCATTTTGTCCAGAACACTGATTCCTTCCTTCTCAATTTTCTTGATGATGAAAGAAGAGGGTGGAGCCAAAGCAAAAGAGTATCATTGTCAAAGTCCTATTAGATTGTAGCTGTTTTAAAGGATCTCTGAAGCTGTGAAGTTGAACAATTTTTGAGATGTTGTTCATAATGTCATAGCATCTCAGCTGGAGCTGGTTGAAGAAAAGGTAGTAATCTTGATAGCAGAAGAGAAGGAGATGATCCTTGTTTAAGCTAAAATGTCTGAGGACAATTTTATAGGGAAAATGCATCCAAGAGTTTGTGTACAGTAGGAGTGTAAATCAGCCTGTGGTCAATTGGTGTATGCATGATCTCTTTTAATTTTGTGGCTTGAAGGATTGGAAGTAGCAGATTGTCTATGGTATGTTATCACTCTTAAGTTAGACAAGAGGTCTGAACCTTGTGCTTATAAGAAGAAGCTTTTGGAAGAGTGTGTTATGCAAGTTACTGCAGTTTTGTTGGTCTGATCTTGGAAGTTGATCAGATGTTGATATGTTCTCGTGTGTTCGCTGCAACAGATTTGTGTGGATTACTTTCCTAGTAGATGTTTAATGTGATGTAGACTGATGTCGGAACTGATGTTGAAACATCACTTCAGTTCTTTGCTCAGGGTGGAGTGAAAGATCAAGACACTGACCTAACCAGGAAGGCTTTTGTGGTATGAATGGTTGTCATAATGGTTGTCATGAAGAAGATTCAGAAGATGCTAGAATCTGAAGAAGGTTTAAACCACGGGGATTTAAGATCAATTGCTATTTGTGATATTCACAAGTATTTAATTGATTATCCTTGAAAGACAAGATTAAGGATGTTCTGTCAATTATTTTAACATCTTTTCATCAGATGTTTGGAGAATCATGGGAGGGGTTCTACATTCGCTCACAAGTCGCCTAGGTGTTGACCTGGGATTATTGCTTAGCATCTGTTCCTAGAAAGTATTGTGAATGACTTGTCCAGATGGTGGTGCTGTTGAAGATGAAGACGGAAGACTATGAAGTCATCATAATCTTGTTGGTTTCAGCTTGGATCAGTTTATTCTGATCTAAGTGGTTTGGAGCATGGTGTTTGCTCTGGTTGTGAAGGTCGAGGATAAGTGGCAGTTATCTCTGGATTTCTACTGACGGCTCTACTAAGGGAAGTGACCTTCTTTAGTATTGCTATGGGGTAGTCTTGGACTACTTATTTTCTGAAGATTCAGATGTGGTAGGTTTGAAGTCTTTGGAGTTTCTAAGCAGGATGGAGGTTGTCTACTCAAACTTGATTGTTGAATCAAGTCTATGAGAGCATGGAAATCTGTTTCTGCAAAGGGAGGAGGTTCTTTTGAGTGGCAGAAGGTAGAGCTGAATTCAACAGTTGGGTGACATAATGTTCTGACATCTAGCTTAACATCAGAAGTCTCAACTAGTGATGTGGCACATCAGCTTTTGATAGAGTGATCTATAGGAATGAACAATAGGATTCTTCAAAAAGATCGTTCTCATGGCAGTTTGTGGGAGCTGCAGGAAGGAGAAGATGTTACATGACCATGGCTTAGGGAGTCTAAGTGTGTTTACTATTGAGCAATTGGAACATGTAACTTGAAGATCTGGTTTCCTTGGTGGATCAGGATATCTTTGTGAGAGTTCTGACAAACATGAAAAAGGTTAAAATTTGGCATTTGGCTATTTTCATATGAGGATTCATGCTTGAGGTGATCAAACTGTGGCATTTGGTTGATCTCAGAAGTGAATTCGAAGAATCAAGATAATCAGAGTGTGGCAGCTGGTTATTATTGAGGATTGTCTTGGAACAAGTTACTCTTGGGCTGAAGGGTGATGAGTTGAAGACTCAAGGAGATTATTTTTCTTGAAGGTGGATGAGAGTTTATTCCTCTGGTTCTTTGGATTACTATGCTAGAGTAAGTCCAGTTGGTGGAGCATATCAAGAATCATGGTGTTGATGTTTTGGTGTGTGGAAGATGTTCTAACTTGTGATAGGACATTATCTGGGATGATTACCTACAAGTATCTCTTGAAGAGATTAGATCTCAGTAAAGCAGAGAATTTGTGGAGTCTGTGAGCAGTGTCAAACAAGTCAGGATACTTGGTTGTGTTCTCCAAAAGTGAAAGTACAGTATGTGAATGTGCTCAGCAAGTGTGCTCAAATGTTCATCTCCATCTAGAGCATTAGTTAACCATGACAGGGGGAGTACTTGTCTATGGATTCTGCAGCAAAGGTGCATATATTGTGAAGCTTGCATGCTGATCAAGCTTGTGGAGATTGGTTGCCTCTTATGAGGAGATAATGTCAGATAACATGTTATGACATTAGGCTGTTGGATGGCATGTTGGTGTGGACATGAATGGTTCTAGCCATGTGAAGCTAATTGTTTGTATCATGTGCGCACATGCTTCTGAGGAGAAGTCTGAAGACAATTTTATGCAGTTTTGGAAAAACTTTGTGAGGGTCTTTGTTGATGGGAGATGTCACACTTGTCTTGATGTGTGTTATTAATTCTAAGTAAGAGGAGTTTACTTAGAGTTCAGTGGAAGGCATTGTGAGTGTGCTTCAGAACTTGTGGATGATTGTGTGAAGCATTCCTGACTGGATGGATGAAGACTGTGTCTGAATTTTCCAAATGCTATGATGTACTGGTCAAGGAGCATCAGTTGTGAAATATAAGGGGAGAACTTCTTTCTATACTAGTGTGGTACTTGGATTGTTTGAGGATTAAGCATTTTGTGAATGCGTTCAGGAGGTGTGTTGAACAGAGGGTGCGCTCTTGAAGACATGAAGATGAGTCTTATGTTTTCCATTCATTTAAGGTGTTCTTCTTTTAAAGGAGCACTGGTTATCTTAGATAGAGAGAGCTGATCTTTTGTTGAAGAAGTTGTTTATCCAGATTGTAATGTCAGACAAGATGTCATAACATTGTGTTACTAGTGAAGTTCATGGTGTACTTGACAGTTTAGACCTGGTTCTATAGATTTGTGTGTCAATGGATTGAATCAGAAGTATACATTTACACAAATGTTTGTCAATTTTTGGCCAAAAAGGGGGAGAGAATGTACAGTAGTAGCTGCTGAGTCTGGATTTTGTTCTGAGTATGTTGGTTGGCAGATTCAGAGTTTGTCCAATTGTGGCTAAAAAGGGGGAGAGTTAGCCTAGCTGTTGCCTAGTTGTCTGTTATGGTTCTAGGCTTGAGGGGGATTATGTAGTTTGTGCAGTTGAGATTGTATGGTAGTTTGTGCAGCTGTTTTGCTGGTTGCAGTTTTGAGGGGGAGTTGCTACTGCTAGTTGTGTGCTGATGTTAGTTTGTATGGTGTTTTTCCGCTGGTATCTCTGGTGTAAGCTGAGATTATTTTAGCCAAAATTAGCCAAAGGGGGAGATTGTTAGTTCTTGTATTGACTGGAATTTTGGTAAAACAATGGTGTTGTTAATGATGTCATATGTCTGATGTCTTAACATGAGTTCTTAACATTGAGTTGATGTTAAGTTCAGAAGGGTTGCAATTTTATATGCTGATGTTAAACCTGATGTCTTGACATCAGTTGACAGAACATCAGAACATCAGTCTGATGTGTTTTGTTAGGGCTGCATTTGTTTAAGGGTGATTTGAGAAGATCTGGTGGAGAGATTGCAGGCGAATATCATGGGACAAATATATTCTGTTGCAATCTTATATTGAGCAGATATTGTTACTATTTTCATGCAAAAAGATATGGAGAATAATTAGATTTAATTGAAGATTTAATTGAAGATTTTATTGAAGATCTATTTAGTAGCAGAATCTTTTGCAGGTTTGTAGCAGCTGATTTATTGTGATTTGAAGGCCCAAATCCAGTTGGGAAATAGGTTATAAATAGAAGCATTGTAACCTAGTTTTAGGAGGCGAGCCATCATATAAATTATAAGGGCTGTGTTGGTTGATGAACCACCCGATTTTTGGGATGGTCATCATGTTTATCTCTAAGCTTGTAGGTAAGAGATGTATTATTCTTAGAGGAAGCTGTTAAGTAACTCTAAGCATTGTTCTTAGTCATGAGGGTCATGTCTAGGTATTGTTATATAAGTGTGTCTTCTATTTTTATGTGTTTGGAGAGTTGTTGGAAATCAAGTTGTTGATGCAGTGACTGAGATGTTGACTGCTAGACATCATTGCGATGATTGGAAGTGAGATGGAGTCTCTTACCTAGGGAGAACTTAGGTAGAAGGGTCACTGGGTAGGGATTAAGTGAGTAGATTATCAACTGGTATTGTTGAGTCTGTTATTTAATACTGCTAATAGTGGACTTCCTTCCTGGCTTGGTATGCCCCCAGATGTAGGTTGTTAGACCGAACTGGGTGAACAAATTCTGTGTGCACTTTTCTTTTCAGCAACTTATTTAACTGTCTATAATTGCCTTGTTGTTTATGTCAGACCAGATTTCTCGACATCATGTAGGACATCTGGGATCTGTTATACCAGAATTTCAGAGATCATCAAATCACTTCAGAAACACCTGAATCCAAATCTCAATCTTCAACCTACCTGCTATGCAGTTGGATTCCTCCAACTTGATCCAAAGATTTTCAAAGTGTTCCAAGGCTTTTAATCCACTCAACAACATCCATTGAAGCTGTAGAGGTCATCAAATTACTTCTGGAACATCATATGTTCAGAGATTCAATCTCACCTGCAGCAAGGTAAGCCTCAAAACTCTCATAACATGATTCATGCATATTTCCTCGCATGATACTTTTGCCAAATGTTTATTATCATGTTTTAAGTATTTCCCCTCAAAATATTTGATCATAGCACTCAAAAACATGTCTGCGCGATTGCTTTTGCAAAATTAGGGTTCATACATACATGTTGATATAACTTGTTGCACACTAAAAATAAATGAAATCAAATATTTCCATCATGTTCCTTGTTAAAAAATGCATGAGTTTGGTGTTTGAATCATGTCAAATGATTGAGAAACGAGTGAGATAGAGAGCTTCACGCATCTGAGCTTGAGGTTGAAGCTGGCCATGGCGCCATGCTTCAGAAATCCAACTAAACTTGCCTTATATTTTTCCCTTGCCATGTATATTATGAATTGGCATTGCACCCCAGTGGTTGATCAACTGGTTTGTGTGTACTAACGAGTGGAAGGTCTGGGGTTCGAATCCCCTCGCCCCAGACCTCTTTTTTTATCACTTTTTCCACTTTTTATTATTTTTCATATTATTTTTATTAATGATTTGAAAAATTAATTTCTCATTCAATTTTAATCATTTTTGGTTGATTCTTTTTCTGAAAAATCACAAAAATGTTAAAATATTTTATTTCACAAAAAATCAAATTTATATTATTTATTTAATATAGTTGATATTTTTGTAAATAAATTCATTTTTATTGTTTTTAAACATTTTAAAAATGAATATTCATCTTGAAAATCAAGACCAAATGAGTTTTAAATCATCTTGTGGTTAAAACCTCATTTTTCAAACCTTAACCAAACATCACAAGTGGTTTATTTAAACTTATTTGGTACTTTTATCATTTTTTATTAATTTTCTTTGAAAAATTACTTTTGAAAAGTGAAAATTAGGGTTTCTTTGATTTTTAGTCATACTCAAAATATTTCAAACTTTTTTGGACCTCTTGACAGAGTGTAAGTCCCACCTCTTTGTAAATAAAATAGTTTGGGCCTCAGTGTATTGTATAAGTCCCGATACATTTTTAGAAATTCCGACGTAATCGTCGTTTTCAAACTTTTTCAACTGGGCCTCTCCTTGAGTTGTAAGCCCCGTCCTTTTTCTTGAAAAACTCTTTGGGTCTCTAATAGAGTGTAAGACCCAATCCCTTTTTAACCAAAATCAATTTTGGGCCTCAGACATTGTATAAGTCCCTCTGTGTAAAAAAATCTCGGCGCAATCGCCATTTCAGAACGAAAAATCAATTGGGCCTACCCTCGTGTTATAAGTCCCATTTCTCTTCTTCAAACTTTTTTGGGCCTCTTAAGAGAGTGTAAGACCTATCCCTTTGTACATAAAACCTTTTTTGGGCCTCAGTCACTTGTATAAGTCCCTATACAAATTCAAAACAACGGTGTGAACACTGTTAAAATGTGGGCCTCTCCTTGAGTTGTAAGCCTTAATCTCTGTTCAAAATACTATCTCCTTTGATTTTGAATCCAAATATATAGTTGTTATCAAAACTTTCTTTAATTTCTTTGTTGAACAACTAATAAAACAACATGGAAGCTCTACAATGGGTAAGTGTTTATCCGCTTTCTTTTATCTGCTTTCATATACATAACTGTATTGTGGGAAGCTGCGCATGGTTAGTCTTCTTTCATACCTTTTAAAAATACTTGTCATATATCAACTGTATATATACTAGTATAATTATTTAGAGTTTTCCCCGGCAACTAGGTCTAGAACTAGGTAAAGCCCTGTTGGTCACTCTTTAAATACAAACAAAACTAGATCCCCATAGGATTTCCAGATACAGTCTTCCCTTCTCTTGGGGTTAACCAATATGGAACAAAGAGAAAGGTAGTATTCTCGGTGAACCTTTTCTTAGACTGTCACCTTTAGAAATTGTCAAAGAAATTCTACTCCCCAGAGTTGATCTATTCTCTGTGAATAACATCTCTTCAGTTTCTTCCAAACCCTCAAACTTTCCTGGAATGATCTCTTCTCTGTGAATTACATTTCTTGAACTTCTCTTAGTTTGAGGACCCACAGGCTTCCTAAAAGCATCCCTGCCTCCTCTTCGGCGTTGTACAAGGACCCTTCGGCTTCTTAAAAGTTCTCATGCCTTCTCTTAGGCTTAATACAAGGACCCGAACGACCTCTTAAAGGTATAAGACAGAACTTAGTCATCCTTTGCTAGAGGAGTCTTTCCAGTGTCAAAACTCTGGCCATTTTAGGGTTGATTCTCATCCCTTAATGATCGTGCCTCCTCTTGGGCATCATACAAAAGGTAAAACTCTCCCACACCAGTAGACTTGGATAGTCTATATCCCCTATTGAGTCTCAAATACATTCTCAAGCACTATAGAAACCCCGGTCACTCTGGATCAATCTCTAGCAGAAACCCAGTCTCTCTCATGAGAGTTCCCCAACCAGGGTCAGCTCATCCCCAATCAGAACCTCAAGGCATCTGATACCTCAACTCTTCGGTAATCCTCCGCAAGAGTTGACTCCCCACTTGGACCTGCCTCGGGACCTCAATAATCCCCGAAAAAAGATAGCCTCCTCTTAGGCTTCGTATAATGATCCTTCCTTAGTGAAGTCAGCCTCCTCTTGGGCTTTGTACAATGATTCTCCCCAACGGAGCTAACCTTTTCAGACTCTCTTGTTGAGTCCATCACTTTTCAAGATTTTCTTGATGAGTCAAGCTCCTTGTAGCCTCAATCTAGGGCTTCGTACGAGACAGCAAATCACTCTCTTGTTGAGTATAAAAGACTCTCTTGTTGAGTCAATAAACTTTCAGACTGTCTTGTTGAGTCAATCACTTTTTCAGACTCTCTTGTTGAGTCAACCTTTTTCGGCCTCCGTCTTGGGCTTTGTACAAGACAGATAAAACACTCTCTTGTTGAGTTAACCCTTTTAGCCTCCGCTTAGGCTTTGTATAATGATTGTCCTCAGCAGATGCCCATACAAGCACTCTCTTATTGAGTCAAATCCCTTCTAGCCTCAATCTTGAGCTTTGTACAAGACAGATAAAAACACTCTCTTGCTGAGTCAAACCCTTTTAGCCTCTATCTTGGGCTTTGTACAAGACATAAATCTCCCTCTCTTGAGCTTGGGACAAATATCTTCCCTAGCAGAGTCATTTCCTCCCAGCCTTCTTCTAGGCTTTGAGGAATGATTTTCCCCAAGCAGAGTCAAAACGCAGGTCATCCTCCGTCTTGGGCTTTGTACAAGACATGTAAAATATCCTCACCAGAGTCAGATAAATTTCCCATTTCAGCCTCCGTCTTGGGCTTTGTACAAGACACATACAAATTCTCCCCAGTGGAGTCAAAAAGCTCTGTATAAGCATTTCCCCAACGGAGTCCATTCTTCTTAGCTTTCTTTAAAGCTTTGAGAATTGCATTCCCTTTAAGCAGAGTTAAAACCCTTTTAGCCTCAATCTTGGGCTTTGTATAAAGAAATCCCCCAGTCGGGTCAATCAACCTCTTAGCATCAAACTGGTGCTTTGATCAAGGCATACAAAAATCAACAATTCCTCTTTAGAGATGACAAATTCCCTCTCAGTCAAACCTTTTAAGCTTCAATCTTGGGCTTTAAACAAGACACAAATATCCCTTTAGATTCAATCTTAGGCTTTGAACAAGACACCAAAACGTCATCTTTTTCCTCCCTTAGTATAGGAGAGAACTACGATTGCTCTGATTTCCTTGTTTCGTTTAAACGGGAATACGTAAGCATAAGATTGCGAAATCTTAGTGAGCATACCAGTCAAAAACCCTAGGTCTAGTACCTTCACATATCAATCAAAACTTAGGTCTAGTACCTTACCAAAAACATCGGGAACACCCGAACATCAACAAAAACTCACTCACTTACTCATACTTCCCAAGAAACTTTCCCAACCCATTAACAGATAAACACCATCAATTACAAAGTAGGAATCTATTTGCTAATATCTTGTGGATAACCATATATAGGATGGATAATTGACAACTATCCATTGTATAACCTGACCCCGAACTCCCCAATCTCTCTTAAGCGTTTTGTTCAGTTAAACATTGCGCGTGCAAGGTTAGTTGTAGATACCTTCCCTTTCCCTTCCAGCTTCACGGGATAAATAAGAAATCATAAAGTAGCACCCATTTCTCCATAGAGGAGAAAAACCCCAACGATAAGGTGGTCGCGTCACCGATGAAAATCGCTCGCTACATAACCATCAAGATTATGATGTCTCCATCTTCTTCTTCAACAGCATCAAAGTCCAGACTAGTTTCTTGCCAGGAAACTCTCCAGAGAACACATGCTTCTGTCACACCTGACTGAAGCCACTTCTTAGGTCACCACCTAAGACTAAAACAGATGCTAAAGCGTATGCAGTACCCCTCCCATGATTCTGCATAAACTCTGATGATGAGATGTTCCAACATCTTGTTGAACATCAGCAATCTTGACTTTCAAGGATAATCAATTAAATACTTGTGGGTTCCACAAATTGCAATTGATCTTAAATCCTTGTCCAATAACCCTTCTTCACTGCTGTCGCTGAGCTCCACCAGATCATGTCATGAACACTTATAAAGTATTCAATCTTTTTGCAAGTATCTTCTTCAAAGGACAATGTTGAGATACCAAGGCTGCCACCCTTGACTCAAGTAACTAAGACTTTCTCTGAACAAATCTTATTTACCTAAACAATTCTTCAATCCGATTGGATCCACTCTTAGGGTCAAGAGAGATGAATCTTTCCTTGCTGTTTTTGGATGGTGAAAATAAATTACCTCCACTTTCTTCAGATTGTGTTTCAAAGAAACACCTTCTAGTTAGAAGAGTAACAAGAAGACTCCAGATAAACGACATAGATGCCTTTATGAGTGGACTTGAGAGAATTCTCGAGTATCTTTGACAACCTAGCCGACTGATAATTTATCAAACTCCTAGAGCAAGAACTTGATAAACATAACTTAACTCCTCTCCTCTTCAACTGACTTCAACTGCACCAAGAAACCAAGCTTCCAAGTACCAAGTCACCATACCAGATATCTAACCACAACTTCCTTCACTTCATCGCTCCTGACTTTGGAATAAAAGAATGCAGATATCTTCAAATGTAGAGGCCGACGATTGAGACCTTTCATCAACTGTCTTCAGTAACAACTCCAGAATCCCATAATTCTAGAGCTCTTCCATCAGAAACACATGCAGCGGAACCACCAAGGAACAAATCCTGCTTGCCCTAATAAGATGTCATAACATCCTATAAGACACACCAACAAGAGAATTAGCCACTTCTCCTGTAGTTGTTGTAGAATTTCCTCAGCTACATGAACAACCTCCGGGTTGCTCCCTTCGATCCATAACATCCATCTCATCCATTAATACCCTTGAGTATGCTTGAGTTGATTGATTTGATCTCCAAAACTCCTCCTTGTTTAAACGCCAAAAAGTATCTCCCAAAGATCTTATCCAGAACCAGACAGGATGCCTGCTCTGATACCAATTGAAATTCTGGCCTATTCAGACATCAGATGTCCTAACACATGTTAAGACATTGTGCTACATAATCATTTAAACTCAGAGGCACAACAGTAGACTAATACATTGAATATCAGAACTGCACACTCACAGATGTCACGACATCTAATCTAACATGTCAGTCAAGAACATTAACAAAACTGTAAATTGCATAATGTTAAATAAGACAGTTAACCTAGTTCGGTGCAACTCACCTACATCTGGGGGATACCAATCCAGGAAGAAGACTCCACTATCTGTAGACTCTTACAAAGTTAAACTCCCCCATTTACAACTTCATAACTAACATCTACCCAATGAACATCTTTACCAAGGTTAAACTCAAACATTTAGAACCCTGATATGAGATACCCCACTCACTTCCCTTAATCACCAACTGTGATTTCTACATCATCCCTATCAATACAGAAATCTGTCAAGCATACTTGACAAACAAGCTAACTCAGATTTGCTTAAAAGCTTCATCCAAGAACAATACACAATCCAATACCTCAAGGCTTATGGATCTATGCGACACCTATATCTACCACAGTGTATCAACTGATACAAAGCGAGACTTAAAACCTAGAAAGCCAACGACTCTCAAAACCCTAAACCCTTATTTCTTACGCAAGAAAACAAGGTTACAACAGGCGTACTAAGGCATACAACAACCTAGGTCTAAGTCTTCTATTTATAGACTTCTGCTTCCTTAGGCTTTCTATTTTTTGGTCCTTAATCCATGCGCATTATTTCTTGGCTGATTTGTTACTGATTTGACACTTGCTAAATCAGTGCAGTACTTCAGGATGTCATGACATCTTTGTTCAGTCCAGATTTATTCATCTTTATCAATAATGTGTTTTACCAAAATTTTGTCAAACCAAAGGTGCTTTCAGTTACTTAGTTCTGAAGCCCACAAATCCTCACTGTTGAAGGTTTTGAGCACAACCCATATCATAAAAGATATATTTGTAGCTCAATTCGATGATGTGATAGCCAGTGTCACCACTGTAAATTTTCTTGGCTTTAATGACGAAGATTTAACAACTAAAAAGAAGAATAACAACAAGGCTCTGCATATTTCTATAAAGTGTGTGGACACGGTGTTGTCTAGAGTCTTAGTGGACACTGTCTCGTCCCTGAATCTGATTCCAAAGACCACTCTTGTGAAGCTTCCTCTGGAAGGTCTAATTGTAAAAGCATTTGATGGCTCTAGACGAGCAGTTATTGGAGAGGTAGACTGCCCATCAAGATAGGCCCAACTGATTTTACCATCATTTTTCAAGTGATGGATATCCATCATGGATATAGTTTCCTGCTTGGGAAGCCTTGGATACACGCTGCGGGAGCAGTAACTTCCACCCTACATAAAAAATTAAAGTTTATCACCAACGATAAAATGGTTGTGATTGGTGGGGAGGAAGACATCTTGGTGAGCCATTTGTCATCCTTTCGTGTTACATTGATGTTGAAGGTGAGATTGTGGAAACACTGTTTCAATAATTGGAAGTTATGAGTGTACTGTCAGTACAACGTGTGTCTGATCAACCTGAATCCTCCATGGCCTCTTGATAAGAAGCTAAAACAATGATTGAAAGTGGAAACGCCCAAGGCTGGGGCAAATTGGTTGAGGTGACTGAGAAGTTGGATAAGTTTGGGTTGGGCTATCAGCCGTCTTCTAGTACAACATTGATGCCATAAATAAGAATTAGATTCCTCTTGTGGAAGAGACTTTCACAAGTGTTGGACACATATTTAGTCGCCATGTGGCGAGGATTGTTAAAGATAAGGAGGGTAATGAGGAAGCTTCTTCAAGCTGGATTGGACAAGCGAAGCCTGGTGAAGAGCTCCAAAATTGGAAGACCATTGAAGTCCCCCAGTTCTTCCAACACCAAACGTAATTTTACTGTTTTATCAAAACCCTATGCTCTGCCCAAGAAGACGTCGAAGTCATCAACCTGGGTACTGAGGAAGATTGTGAACTCCCCGATGAGTTAGCGAGGTTGTTCAAGCAAGAAGAGAAAGTCATTCAATCGCACCAAGAAGACGTCGAAGTCATCAACCTGGGTACTAAGGAAGATAGATGAGAGGTAAAGATATGAGCATCTCTTCAAGCTGCAGTCAAGAACGAGTTGATAGAGCTTCTTCGCGAGTACGCTGATGTATTCGCCTGGTCATATCAAGATATGCCTGGGCTGGATACTGACATTGTTGTACACAAGTTACCACTCAGGGAGGAATGCCCTGCTGTCAAGTAGATGTTGAGAATGACCCATCTCGACATGGCTCTCAAAATTTATGAAGAGGTTCGAAAACAATTTGATGTTGGATTCCTAGCTGTAGTAAAGTACCCACAATGGGTTTCCAACATTGTATCGGTACCGAAAAAAGATGGAAAGGTTCGCATGTGTGTGGATTACCGTGATCTAAACCGAGCTAGTGCTAAAGACGACTTCCCATTACCTAACATGGAGAAGACAACCTTTATCACACCATGGGGAACCTTCTGTACAAGGTAATGCCTTTTGGACTGGAAAATGATGGGACAACATATCAACGTGCGATGGTGACGCTCATTCATGATATGATTCATAAAGAAATTGAAGTATATGTCGACGATATCATTACCAAGTCTCAAACCGAGGAAGAACACTTGATCAATCTGCAAAAGTTATTTTCCCGATTGAGAAAGTTCAGACTAAGACTCAACCATAACAAGTGTACGTTTGGGGTACGATCTAGAAAATTGTTGGGCTTCATTGGGAGTCAGAAAGGGATTGAAGTGGACCCTGATAAGGTCAGAGCAATTCAGAATATGCCTGCACCTAGGACATAAAAAGAGGTTCGTAGCTTTCTGGAGAGATTTAACTACATCGCCATATTTATCTCACATCTCACCGCCACTTGCAAACCAATTTTCAAGCTGCTAAGAAAGGATCAATCGATTGTGTGCAATGATGACTTCCAGAAGGCATTCAACAAAGTCAAAGAATATTTACAAGAACCGCCAATCCTGATACCTCTTATTCCTGAAAGGCCGCTTATTATGTACCTGGCTGTGCTCGATGAATCTATGGGCTGTGTGTTGGGACAACAAGATGAGACTGGCAAGAAAGAGCATGCCATCTATTACCTCAGCAAGAAGTTCAATGATTGCGAGATGAGGTATTCCTTACTCGAGAAGACTTGTTGCGCACTCGCATGGGCTGCTAAACGTCTCAGACAGTATATGTTAACCCACATTACTTATCTGATTTCTAAGATGGATCCCATTAAATATATCTTTAAGAAACCTGCTCTCACCGGAAGAATAGCCCAATGGCTAAGTATGAAGCTTGTATACTAGGGTTGGAACAGGCCATTGACTTGAGGATCAAAACCCTCGATGTTTTTGGAGATTCTGCCTTAGTAATACACCAAATTAGGGGTGATTGGGAGACCAAACATACCAACTTAGTTCCATATCGGGATTATGTGGTGAAGCTACTCCCCATATTCGATGATATCACTTTTACTCATGTGCCTAGAGAGGAAAATTAAATGGCGGATGCTCTGGCAACCCTAGCATCCATGTATAAACTGATATGGCCCAACCATCGGTCATCCATTGATCTCACGCGCTTTGAGGAGCCTGCTCACTGTTTGACCGCCGCTGAAGAGTCAGATGAAAATCCATGGTTCTATGACATTAAACGCTATCTGGAAAAGCAGGAATATCCAGAAGGGGCCTTGGGCATAGACAAGAGAACTTTGCGAAGGCTGGTATCTAATTTCTTCCTAAATGGAAATGTGTTATACAAGCGTAACCATGACACTATCTTACTCAGATGTGTGGAAAAACATGAAGCTGAACAAATTCTGAAGGAAATTCATGAAGGATCCTTTGGCACCCATGCAAATGGGTATGCGATGGTGTAACACCCCAAAACTTGCCCTGCCTTTTTCCTACCTTAATTGGCTTTTGTTCCACAGTTATTTGCATCACCATTAGGTTATAACTGCATCAATCATACATTTGCATGAGCTCCTAAGACGTGGGATCGAGGGATTGTCTTGTTATCAATGATTTGCCCTAGGCAGTGTTGATTCAGTTGGTTCCTACTTCGGTCAAGTCGAAGCGATGTTGGAATTCATATTATCACAAATACCTCCCAATTCAGAGGTTCATCAAGCTCCAAGGTTTTCCTATTCGGAGGATTCGTCAGAAGCATCGGGACAGGATTTCATGGGTGTGAATCATGGTTTGATTCCTTCTAAGTTCAAGTCATTTTCTTCAAGATTTATCAGTGCACATCAAGGTGAATTAGGGGGTCCTCATTCATGGTTGAGCCTTTGGGCAGTCTTCAAGTGAAGATCATGAGATTAGGGTTTTCATGCCAAGGACCTCTGGCTGATCATGTTTCTTTCCACCTCATGCCTTATCTTCATCTTTAAGGTTTCTTCAAGGGGTTATTCTTGTGTTGAGATCAGTGGCATCAGGGTGTTCATGGAAAAGACCTAATTGAGAACCCATGTTGTGATCAAAGCATTGTTATCCTATTAGTTGCTTGTCGCCTGTTGCTTGCGATTAATGTTAACTGGTTTTATTGATTGAAGTTGGGGTTTGATTGAGTACAAGTTGGTTATGGATTTGAAGTTCGATGTGGCTTGAATGTGTTAAGATTGGTCATGTGGATTACTTGGAAGTTAATATACAAGTCTATCTTTTATCCATTTCAATTCATTGCTCACTTTAAAACCATATTGTTACCCATTTTTCCAATTAATTTCAATATCCAAATTAACCATTTTCAAATAACCATTTTGACCCAATCTCATAGCCAAGTTTGTATCCATATCCCTATTCAATTCATTATCCGTATACACTCCATTTAATTAACTGTTTATCCAAATTAAGTCAAAATCCATTTTGTGGATCCATTATCAAATCCAAGTTCACACCAATAACCATTTTTCAAATCAAATGCCAAAAAAAAACAGTTGAGGGTGATATGAAAAGTAGAGAAGCTCCCACAAGCTTTGGGTTGGATACTGCGAGATTTTCTCAATATTTTGGGGGCTGCCCAATTATCCAAGTTCCAGGGTTTACTTATCCGGTCAACACTTATTATCTAGAAGATGTACTTTCTGCTTTAAAATCAAACAAGGGTGATAGTTCCACATTTAGTATTCCAACAAACAATCACAAGCTAAGTGAACAAGCATTCTTTCGATGAAGCTATTAATTTGGCATGGTCTAATGATGAGTGGGACCTACTGTCAGAGTTAATTTCTTCTGAAGGAACCCCCAGAACTCTTTAATTATCAGCATTCTTTAACCGGCCTTACACCGTTAATGGTGTTTGCTGGAAGAGGTAGAGTTGGTGAAATGTGCATGCTATTATCTTTTGGGGCATATTGCAATTTAAAGGCCAAAGAGGGAACAAGTGCACTAGAGATTGCGGAAAGAATGAAACCAACCGCAACAGAAATTTTATAACAGCAAATATCAAAGTTACAGGGAAGAAATATAAAAATGCAGTATGAATAAATGATACATAACAGAATCTTCACTACTTAAAATCTCTAACAGTTTTCACTTGGACCCTAACCTATTCTATAACAGTTAACCTCTAACATTTCATAACAAACACTATCTAGAAAAATTACCTAACATAAAGAATTCCCTAACAGATATCAGAAATTCTCTAACTCCCTAACTCTAACCCAAAAACTCCTAACAAGTCAAAATTCATAACAAAAACTTAACAGAAGTTTTTTCTAACAGATTTTTGATCAGAACCTAACAAACTCTAACTATCCTAACAGAACCTAACACAGATTCTAACAGATTTTTCTAACAAAAAGTTCCATCAATTCTCAGCCGCAACTGAACTGGAGGGGGGAGCCTCTGCGGCTTCGTTCTTCCTACTCCATCACTGTCAATTCGAGAATTTCTCCATAAAACATCCTTCAATTTTCTTCAACCAGATTTTTCTTGATTCTTTCCTCTCCTGTTTTCTGGATCCTCTCCACGTCTCTGTTAACTTTTCTGCAATTCCTCCATCTACACTCTCTCTGCTCACCCTTTCCATAACACTTCAATCTTCATCTCTCCCACACTCCTCATTCTTCAGATTGAATCTTCTACACTCCACCTTCTTCAACAACTCTCCCTCTGTAACAAACTCAACAACACAATGCTTGAAGCTACCAAACTTTTCAATCCTGCACCAACAAGAATTGCAACGATGATTCGCACGCAACAATAACAAAGCGCAAGAGGTCGTAGTGCAAGAATCGCAAAGCAGAAACAAGAAGAGGTGTAGATTCGCCGAAAAAGAGAAAAATGGGTATCGAAATCGGTAATACCTGAGCATATTTAGTCGCGTCGGTAAGAGCATCTCCTTCGATCTTGAATTCACGACTGTTTTGTTTACTCGCATTCCTGACTTCGTTCACGACCTGGTGATTGTAACGTGTAGATCAGAAGTGATGTGAGCATTGCTTTAGATTTCACTCTGCCGCCGCCGGTGACGAGCCATGGCGCGGCAAAGGAGATTTGTCATCGTCATGAAAGAAAGGAGAGGAACGTGGTTGAGTGTGGGAGGTTGAAGAACTATGAGAGGGCGAACATCATCGAACGGAGACGATGCAATTGTCGGCGGTGAGTGTTCTTGAGTGAGAAGATGAAGCGGGGAAGAAGAAGAGCATTGAGAAGCTGCGCGCGGATGAAGAGTGATTGTGTTGTTTTTAGGTTAAAATTCAGTGTGGACCGGCTTCATTGAAACGGATTCTGAACTGGACTTAAGAGCCTTAAGCCATGGAAATGCTATTCCACACTCCCAGAACACTGATCCACCCCCGGCTGCAGGAAGAGTTTTTTTGGGCCATGAACTTCAGCCCACTCGCCTGAAGATTATTGCTCACCCCTCCTGATCCAACTAATACACCCTTCTTGTAATTCTATTTGGTATTTAATTAAATTTCAATTTTAGAGTTAGAATTAGAGATTTTAGGAAATTACTTAGTTTTAATTTTGATTAATTAGTTTTAATTAGACTTGTTTCTCTTAGGATTAGATAATTGGGTACAATTGTAGAATTAGTTTTAAAATTAATTTTTTAGAATTAATTCGTTGACTTTAGATTTTGAGATTTTATTAGAAACTAACCTTAATTGTAATTGACTTTTGACGTTGATTAGGTCCTTGTTAATTGTGACTAGTTTTTTGGATTAATGTTGGCAAGTGTTTAATCATTTTGATAGTTTTGGATAATTCCCTTGTTAAATTGTTCTTGTCGATTAATATCTTGATTAGTTTCTTGACAATTTTAATGGTGTTGATAATTTTGGTTAAAGTGCAGTTTAATTTTGATTAAGGTGTTTATCGATTTTGAATAAGTGTTCATAGTTTTTTGGATAGCCCCTCATGGAGTAACTTTGGTAAGTTTTTCTCGAATTAATTCCTTTTGACTAATTTTGATGGATATCTTGGGGCTTTGTGTGATTAAGCTTGAGGTGATTAATACTCTCGTTATTTGGTTTAAATCTTAATGTTTGTTGCTTACATTTGATCTTTGCTTGACACTTTAGATACTACTAATGCTTGCTTGATCTTGATGATACATACTCGCTTGACAATGATTGATTGATCTCATTGAGGTACGTTTCTTCTTGTGCAATAGTTAATTGAATGAATGTAAATGTTGATGTTACATACACAGCTGTTGTGCACAGGGTGAGCTGTTAAATGTTACAATTCTGTTCAGATTTTCTTACACCTATACAGTTCTGAAAACATGGGCTGTTGAAAGCTGTTTTAGCTTGTGTTGGATTTTATAGCTGTACAGGTGCAGGAGCGCTGTTGTTGTTGTTGTTTTTGGTTCATTGGCTTATTTTCTGTTTCTCTTTGCGATGGACGAAGAGTCACTCAACTTCCTTATAGTTGAGATCATGACATCGTTTTCATCTTGTGGTTAACGAAGAGTCATTCAACTTCCTCATAGTTGAGATCACGACATCGTCCATTTCTGTTGCATTTCTCTTTTGGTTGAGGACGAGGAGTCACTCATTTGTTGCTTAGCTGAGATCACGACATCGTTCATTTTGTGATTGGATTTGTCCTGTGTTTACTTGTGTTTATCCACATGATCCCGTAGGATTCCTAGCTCCACTTAATATTTGATTAAGTTGGAGGTAGGAGAGACATTAGGCTAGCAATCCATGCATGACAACATTAGGTAGACTTCCCTCCTTATCCTGACCTTAGGGCCACCAATGCATGATAACGTATAGGATTTAGTTTCCCTTGGACCTTCTGTGTGTCCCCCTCATCTTTTCTCTCGCACCCGTGCGATCGAGACCGTTCTAGTTTTCCTGTAGTAGCGTGAACTACGGATGCTCTGATTCCTCTTTCCTGTCAGATTGAGGATACGTAGGCACGAGATGTGATATCCCAGCGAGCACACTAACAACTAACTTCCCTTTTCTTTCGCACCCATGCGATTGAGACGTTAACCAACCAGTTAATTAAACCTTTTCTCTCACCCTAGTGCGATCAAGACTCTTTCACCAAACAAAACCGACCCGTAGGTCGAACTACGACTGCTCTGACTTCCTCTCTCCCGTCTGATTGAGGATACGTAGGCACGAGACGACGATGTCTTGGCGACCAACCTTCCTCCACAAACCCGTAGTCCGTCGAACTACGTTGACTCTGATTTTCCCGTTCCCGGGGGAATACGTAGGCCTAGGACGGCGATGTCCTATCGAGTCACCTTTTCTTTTCTTTTCCCGTTTTCCCCGTTTCTCATTCCTTCTAGTTAGCAGTTGAGCTTCAGATAACCTACACCCTTTGATCGATAACAACAAGCGTAGATCCCATCGAGTACGATGGACGCGAGGGGGTGCTAATACCTTCCTCTCGCGTAACTGACTCCCGAACCCAGGCTATGGTTGCGATGACCATTCCTTTCCCTTTGTTGAGGTTTTCTTCGATCGTTTCCTTTCCCTACGTCGGGATAAATAACGTTCGGTGGCGACTCTTCTGTTCTTTTCCGCCGATTGATTTTCCCAGATGCGACAGCTGGCGACTCTGCTGGGGAATTTGGTTCCCTAAGTGAGTCAATCCTAGCGCTTGTTTGTTTGTGGTTATTGGGTGTTTATCTGTATTGCTTTACCTGTTTTATTTATGGATTTTATTGCATGTTTATTGCTTTTATCGCATTCTACTTGCTTTATATTTACTGTTGCCATATATCCTGGACTATGCTAGACTGTCTGTTTTCTTTAGTGGGATGGGTGTTTTGAGAGATAAGCCCATTACCCAGGCTTGAGCATACACACAGGATTTAGAGTGGATAGTCGTGTCGCTTGCGTGGTGATGACCACGTGTAGTGTTCACGAGACCCACAGCCAGACGAGGTTCCTCCATGAGATATCTGATACTGCATGGTGATGCGGGTCATTGGATGTTCCCATGGTGGGCTGTCGACTCTGGTGACCATTCCCGAGGACTCAATTGAGGCACTCCTCCCAAGAGGCGATAATGGTAGACCAGAAATGGCAAACCCATTACGCTTCTTGATCCGAGGACCCGAAGCTGAGAACTTGCCATAGGATGACCTTTTTTAGGGGAATCAGTTGAGGCATCCTCGATTGATGATGGTGCCAAACCAGAAATGGTGAATGTATCATCATTTCTCGACCTGAGAGTCTGTGACACTGAGGATCCTTGGTTTTTTAGAACCTACATGTGAGAATGGGCGGGTGTTTACAGGTTTGCAGGTAACCTTGACCTTCAACCTACCCGATATTCTGGTTTTCTTATCAGTGTGGACTTATCAGTCCCGGTATTCTGGTATTCCGATTACTCCGGCACTCTGACTATTCTGGTATTCTGATTATGCCGGTATTCTGGTGTTCTGGCATTCTGGTATTCTAATTATGTCGGTATTCTGGTATTCTGGCATTCTGGTATTTTGATTTTCCGGTATTCCAGTATTTTCTTCAGAGCAAACTTATGGACTTATTCAGTCAGCAGCACAACACTTATTTTGAATATATGGAAGCTTTGATCGCATGTCTGTTGCATTCATAACATTGCATTTGCATCTGTGCATCAATTTTGCATATCTTTCTCCAAGCCAGAACAATGAGCTCATCCATCCTTTGTCCATAACATGCAGTTGATTTCCCGACTTTCGTATTGGACTTGAATCAGTATTCTGGAAGAATCAGTCATGAACTCAGGAGAACAAAATCAGTTTGTGACTAGGGCCATTGTTGAATTGATGAAAAGTTAGTTGGATCAACTTGTGGAAACTATGGTAGCCATGACAAGGGAAGAGGCCAATATTCAGAGAACTGAGAATGTAATTCCACCTCCAGTGAATAATGTTGCTCAAGCTTAGCCTGTGCGGGTCCCCGTTGAGGATCATGTTATACAAAAATGTCTTATTGTCCAAGGCGAACGTTCATCTTCTCTTGATGCTGCAGACCTTCAGAGTTTTGCATTCTCTGTGCCAGATTTCCAAGGGGTAATTCCGAAGATGAAACCTAAGGGCCCACGATTTGTTGAGTTTGCTGAAAGATACCGTGTGTTGGACGAGAAGCTTAAGTCTTGAAGAGTTGTAATACTCTTGATCTGAATGTGTCGAATATGTGTCTGGTGCCCGGCCTTGTCTTGCCTCCAAAGTTCAAGACACCGAAGTTTGAAAAGTACAAAGGGGATAGTCGTCCCAAGCAACATTTGGTGATGTTTTGCAGAAAAATGACCTCATATGCCCACAACAACAAACTTATGATCCACTATTTCCAGGACAGTCTGAGTGGGGCATCACTGAGTTGGTATATGCAGTTGGAGAGTGGTTGCATATAATCATGGTCAGACCTAGCCAACACCTTTGCGAAGAAATATAGTTATAATCTTGACATGGCTCTCAGCCGCATGCAGTTGCAAGGTTTATCTCAAGCGGATAATGAATCATTCAGAGGGTATGCTCAGAGATCGAGAGAGTTAGCTACTCATGTTCAACCACCGCTTCTAGAAAGAGAATGGGTTGACCTTTTCATGGACATTTTGCAAGGCCCGTATTACTATAAGATGATTGGCAATGGAGCATCGAAATTCTCTGACTTGGTAATAGTGGGAGAACGTATTGAGAGCCTGCTCAAGTGTGGAAAGATTCAAGATGTCTCAAAATTCCAAGCTAGTGAAAGTGAATCAATCATCAAGAAGAACAAGAGGAAGAAAATAGTTACATCTGGGAATCTACAATACCTCATTCTCAGCGTTCAGGTATTTCAACTGTTCAGAGTCAGCAATCTTCTGGGTCCTCGTATAAGGTACCATTTTCTCCACAAGGACAGTATCTTTCTCTAAATCAGGGACCTCCTCAGAGTTAATGGTCATATCGTCGTCATCCGCGTCAGCATTCCTGACAAAGGCCTAGGAAGCCAGAGAGGCATTTCACTCAGTTGCCAATGTCATACAGCCAGATAATGCCGGATTTGATTAAAGGTGGATTGATAGTGCCAAAGGACATAGATCCAGTGATTCCTCCGTACCCACCTGGTTTTGATGCCAACGCCCATTGTGATTACCATGCTGGGGCACATGGGCATTCAACTGAAGATTGTAAGGTGCTCAAGAGCAAGGTTTATACACTTCTTGACTCTGATATGTTCTCATTCACGCCTCAGGGTATTCAAATCAACAATTCTCCTTCATTCAGTTAAGTGGGTTCATCAGTTCAGGTTATGGAGGAAGTCACCGAGAGCAATTGTGCAGATGATCATTAGACTGACTTCGAAGAACAATTCTGAAGATGGCTAGCTCAGTAGCAAATCAAGCTTGGAATGCCCAGTTCCCTGAAGCTGGCAATCTCTTAGATCATGGCATTTCTTTGCATTTGTAGTTTCTTTTCGGTTAAAGTGAAAACTCATTCGTAAAACTTGTTGTTTTTTATTGATGACGATAATGAAATGAATATGCATGTTTTGATTTAAATCCATTCGTGTTCACTCATACTTTTTATTGATATCATATGCTTGTTTAAGCAGGATCCGAGGGAGGATGACGAAATTCAAGACGCAAAGCTTCCGATTGTATGCTTTTAAAACAAAACCCTGTTGATGATGTACATGCATTGTTTCAACTCCCCAAACATGATAGACATAAGGAAGATAATCCCTTGTAAACCCCTTTGAGCCTAGTAGTAGGAGTTTCTTTCTGAAAAAGAAAAACCCTCAATCTTAACCTGGGGCAGGGTAGGGGCCAGTTAATTTGACCGAGCGTTCAAATTTCAAAAAGAGTGTCCCATTCGAGAATCAATTACATCTATGGTTATCCCTCACCAACTGAAGGGTGAGGCAGTCACAACGCTTTCGAACAAGTCAGACAAACCAGTGTCACACGCTTTGTTCCAAAAAAGAATAAAAAAAAAAAAGAAAGCCCGCTAAGTCGAAACTTGAAAATAAGTGACTTAGGCAAAAGTTAGGGCATCATGCTGGACTTCAAAATCGAAAGATTCAAAAGGAATCAGTCCAGGAAAAAATTAGGGAAATAAAAAACAAAAGAGCGAAAAGCGAAAAGGATTACAAAAGAAAAATCCTCGAGCAAAGAACAAGTCGTGTGACTACAGACACCAAATACGAAGGGGGTGATTGTCACTCCGAAAACCGTGTGGGTTCCTTTTATCCTTATATCATTCAATAGCTTTTTGAAAGGTGAGCGCCTATGTCGAATTAGCTGAACGTAGGACTGGAGAACATCAAGGAGAATGGGTGGGTTAAAACAAAACTTTGTGCCTTAAATCCTTTCTTTCTTAAACCGCTAACCAGGCCACGTTACAACCTTCAAAAGACATAATTGAAGCAGGGTTGTTTCGAAAGCATACTTCGGTAAAGATCGCATCTAAACTGACTCCTAATAGATTTTTCTTACCATTCATGTTGGTATCAGTGTGACATTCAGATTAGTGAGTCATTCACTATATGTCACAACATTTTTCCAGTGAACAGACTTGGATTTCAAAACTGTCATATGCATTGCATTAAAATTATCTTTTCAAAACAAATTGTTTTACTTGCGAGTAAGCACTTGACATCAGGAAAATTTCTGCAATGAAAAAATTGATCAATCTATGATGAAAAGTGCCAGAGTACTCCGTTGAGCAGGGGCAAGTCATATCAAATGGGCAATCCATCCCAAGATTCAGCTAACCGGGGGCAATCAGGTCGATATTCAACAAATCTCTCGAAGGTCAGATCAGCCAATTAGGGGCGAAATTGTTTCAAGATTCCGTTGAGCAAAAGATTCAGTCAACCTGGGGGCAAGCCACTCCGAGAGCAGAGAAGTTGTCCTTTCCAAAAGACGAATAACCCGAAGCACCTCTCCAAGGTTCAGGATATTGGGACAGTCCATCTCAGACCGTCAGGGTACAGAAGTTTCAGGTTTCAGAGATCTCACAAGCTAGGGCAAGACAGGTAACAATGGAACGTCTCTATTTTGTCAGAGCTATTCAGGCAAGTTCTGCCAATCTTCAAGTTGAAGACGAACGTCGGGAAGTCATGCTAACTATTCCCTAACCTTTCAACCAGAAACCTTGTAGCCAGACAAGAAACCTTGTTTTCCACTTCTTGTCTGTTTGCAGGGTGGTCTTTGATAGGATCCATGTTAATTTCATTATAGTCCAAAAGGCGAATATTTGACTTGTACTTCTGTCTTTTATTGTTGAATGAATGAACGAAGTTTCTTGCCAATTTTATCTTTCGCACCTTTACTTGTATGCTTTATGATTATTGTCAACAAAGATAAGTTTAAGAATTCCTGGAATTTAAAACTTTATTTTTGCATCCATAGCATACATTCATTTGCACACATATGCACGTCCCTTCACCTAAAACCGCTTGCTCATCCTTGTCCGTCTCCGCTTGTAGCAAGATGACGACTCGACATCGGTATTTCACTCGATCAAGCAAATCCAGAATCATGGCTGACTTCGAAGCTGAGAATGCTGCTTATAAGGAAACTCTGGCTCAATTCCAAGGTCGGATGGATCAGTTTCAGACGAACATGATTATGGAACTCCTTCGTGCTCAGAAGGACGCTGTTGTTGCTTCTACTTCTATTGTTACAACTGTCACTGATGCAACCTTTGTCACTCCTGTTGTGATTGTTCCTCCTATTATTACGGCTACTCCTGCTGTTGTTCCTTCTCCTGCTATTGTTGAAGTGCCATTTGAGCCTGTGATTCAATCTACTGTTCACCCGTCAAATTCCCAGTCTAGTTTAAACAAAATGCCTGCTGCTTTTCCTTGGGGCATATGCCTCCGAATTACACTCCTCAGATTATAAATAATGGTAGTGCCTTTGTACCATATCAGCCGTTTGTTGTGCCCATGCCTAATGGGAATGCTGCTGCATATTCGTGGGGTATGCCTACTTCGGTTCCACCTCCAGGGGTGAATGATGATCATGAGAATCTTCAGGTTCAGACTCGTCAGACTCCTGTATTGACTGACATTGAAACTCCTGATGAAGAAGAGCATGTATATAGAGGTCCTCCAATTCATGTTCCAGTTTCATCTCAGGCTGCTCAAACTGTTGTTCAGAATGTTCATCCTAGAATGTTCTACCCTGGGGCATCTTCATCCGCTGCTGTGGTGCCTCCTTCAAATTATCCGTTTGGTGTTCAGAATGCTGGTCAGGTGGTTAATCCAGGTTTAGTATATCCTTCTCAGTTTGTTACTCCGCAAGTGCACGCTCCGGCCGCTTCTCAGCTGCCAAATCCTCAAATTCTTGTCAGACCCACTAATCAGAGTAGACCTGCTGACTATAAGTTAGTGGAAGATCGTATCAGAGTTATTGAAGGGTTTTCTGCTTTTGGCATGGAGGCCAAGGACTTGTGTTTGGTTCCGAATATTGTACTACTGCAGAAATTCAAGATACCTGAGCTGCCAAAGTATAAAGGTTTGAGTTGCCCGCGTAGTCACATCACTATGTACTGCAGGAAGATGGCATCCTACATTAATAATGATGAATTGCTGGTTCATTGTTTTCAAGATAGTTTGTCTGGTGCTTCGTTGGATTGGTACATGGGCTTAGAACGCAACAAAATCCGCACTTGGAGGGAGTTGTCTGAAGCGTTCTTGAAACAGTACAAATACAATCTTGATCTAGCGCCTACCAGATTGCAGTTGCAAAACCAATCTCAACGCTGAGCTGAAACATTCAAGGAGTATGTACAAAGATGGCGCGAGATGGCATCTCGTGTGCGACCTGCTCTCTCTGACAATGAGTTGGTAGATATCTTTATGGGTACATTGCAAGGATCCTATTATGAGAAAATGGTGGGTAGTTCTTCATCGAACTTCGCTGATGTTGTAACCATTGGTGAACGAATTGAGAACGGGTTGAAGACTGGAAAGATTTCTGGAGCTGCTTCCCAGCAGCCGGCCAATAGAAAGTCTCAGAACAGTCAGTCAAAGAAGAAAGAAGGTGAAGCCAACGCTGTGACAGCTCAAGTTGCTCCTCAGTATCAAACACCCATGGCTCTCATGACTTACTATCTGTATCTGTACATTGCTGCTGCATAATATCAACAACCTCCATATCAGTATCATCCGCAACAACCAGTTCAGAATGCTCAGAATCAGCAACAACCGCAACGTCAGCAACAGAATCAACAGAACAACAAAAATCAGCAAAATCAAAACTGTCAGAACAATAACAACCAAGGAAATCGTAAGCGCCCGAATTTTGACAGAATTCCAGTGTCATACACTGAATTATTCCCTTACTTGGTTCACCAAGGGGCAATTGTTCCCAAAGATATCGCACCTGCAATTCCTCCATTCAATCCGAAGCATAATCCAAATGCGTCTTATGCTTATCACGCTGGATACATAGGACATGCGACAGAAGACTGCTTTGTTTTTAAAACCAAGGTTCAGGAGCTCATCGATCGAAAGATTTTGACTTTTGCTGAGGAAGGTCCTAATATTCAGCAAAATCCATTGCCCAATCATAATGGACCTGCGGTTAACATGGTTAAGGATAACTCAAGGGCTGAATTGATCATGGATGTCGACGAGGTAAAGACTCCAATGACTGTGGTTTTCAAGAGATTGAATGAGCATGGGTTGTTGAAAGGACTGCATGGCAAGTGTCAGATTTTTGACGATAATCCCAACCAGTGTCAGAATCTGAAGGGTTGTGTTCAAATTTTGATGAACCAAAGTGAAGTTCAATTTGCCAGATCTAAGTCTGTTGAAGAGGTCGCTGCCATTGAGCCATTCACCATCGTCTATAGGAAGGTTCCTGTGGAATCTCCTAAGCAAAAGAAGTTACAGCCTATCGTTGTTTGCTCGCCTAAGCTGTTTCCATACCAGAATTCTAAGGAGGTACCTTGGAGGTATGGGTCTACTGTGTTTGCTGGAGGTCAAGAGATAAGGTTTGTTGAGTCTGAGATCGTGAATGTTACAGCCGCTGGAGGTATGACTCGTAGTGGACGGGTATTCACTCCGAAGGTCACTACAAAGCCTGTTCAAGTTCCAACTGTTGTTCCTCCCAAGGAGAAGCCTGCATTCGTAACCCCTGTTGTTCAGCAAGGGGCATATAATGTCGTACTAGTGCCTACTATCCCGTCCGAGGATGTTTCGAAGAACAAAGAGACACTTGATGATCAAGAGTTCCTTAAGCTGATTAAGAAAAGTGACTTTAAGATTGTGGATCAGCTGGGGCAGACTCCCTCAAGGATCTCGATTTTGTCCTTACTCATGAGCTCTCATGCGCATAGATAAGCTTGGTTGAAAGTTTTGAACACTGCTCATGTTATGCATGATATATCCGTCGTCGAGTTCGATGATGTAGTGGCCAATATAACTACAAGTCGATATTTGGGTTTTAATGAATCAGAATTGCCTCCTGAAGGAGCTGCCCACAATAAAGCACTACACATATCGGTGACTTGCATGGATGCCTTATTATCTCGCGTTCTAGTGGATATCGATTCTTCCCTCAATGTGATGCCTAAGGGCACATTGAGTCAATTACTGGTAGAAGGGAGTGAGATGAGACCAAGCACCCTAGTTGTTAGAGCCTTCGATGGTTCTCGAAGGCAGGTCATTGGAGAAGTGGATTTACCCATCAAGGTTGGACCGTATTTGTTCACCATTACTTTCCAAGTGATGGACATCAATCCCGTGTACAGTTGCCTATTGGGTCGCCCGTGGATTCATGTTGCAGGCGCGGTTACATCCACTTTACATCAGAAATTGAAATTCATGTTCGACGATCAGCTGGTCATCGTCTGTGGTGAAGAGGATCTGATTGTAAGCGAGTTATCGTCTTTTTAATACGTCGAGACCGAGGAAGGCATAGCTGAGGTGCTGTTGCAGTGTCTCGAGTTCGAAGATGTCAGCTCTGCTTCAACTAGTCAAAGTAGATCACCGCAAATGACTTTAGCATCTGCCAAGAGTGCTAAAGAGACCATTGAGAAAGGTGTCTTGCCAGGCTGGGGGCATGTGATTGATGTGGTTGAAAAGCATAATCGTTTTGGATTGGATTACCGTCCTGGTCGACAATCTAGTCCACATGATCAAAAACACTGCAATTTGATCAAGTTCAGTAGCGCGGGTTTTCAAATGGATGACATCGTGGCCGCTATTGATGATGCTAGTTCTAGTAACTAGGTTTCAAGCTTTGTACACAAGTGCCCTCCCGATTTTCAGCTCAACAATTGAACATCTACCGTGATTCCTGTGGTTTTTCCATATAACATGTAATGCATTTTGCTTTCTCATGCCCTCGTCCTCGCCTGAGACGGGTGGATAGCTTGTAAAGGGCCTCACGCTTTTGCAATATTATGTGATCAATAAATAAGAGTTTTTTGCATTCAAAATCATGCTCTATTTTCTTTCTTTATTTTACGTTTTCACAAATAAATGGCAAAAGTTTCTTTTATTTTCATTTTTCAAAATAGCTCATTCTAAACATATTCATAACATGCAGCACTAATAAAAGCATTGATAACAACATGGCAAACATCCTTTTTAATTCTGGGATTCCAATCGACCAAGCCGAAGAAGATGGTGAGGAAAATTGTGAATTACCGGCTGAGCTAGCAAGGCTCCTTGAGCACGAGCATAGAGAGATTCAGCCGCACAAAGAGCCAGTGGAAATTATCAATCTTGGTACTGATGAGATCAGAAGAGAAGTCAAGGTTGGAGCATCCCTCGCAGAGCATGTACACTCCGAGTTGGTCAAGTTATTGAAAGAGTATGTTGATATCTTCGCCTGGTCCTATCAATATATGCCTGGGTTGGATACCAACATTGTTGAACATCACTTGCCACTCAAGCCCGGATGTCCTCCTATCAAGCAGAAGCTCAGGAAGACTAGACCCGACATGGCACTTAAAATCAGAGAAGAGGTAAAGAAACAGCTTGATGTTGGGTTCCTAGCCACTTCCTAATATCCTGAATGGATTGCCAACATTGTCCTGGTTCCAAAGAAAGACGGGAAGGTCAGAATGTGTGTGGATTATCGAGATCTCAACAAGGCAAGCCCGAAAGATGATTTTCCTCTACCTCGTATTGATGTCTTGGTGGATAATACAACACAGTTCTCTGTATTTTTCTTTATGGACGGTTTTTCAGGATATAATCAAATCAAAATGTCCCCAGCTGATATGGAAAAGACTATTTTCATCACACCATGGGGTACATATTGTTACAAAGTCATGTCATTCGGTCTGAAGAATGCAGGGGCAACATACCAACGTGCCATGACAACCCTCTTTCACGACATGATCCATAGAGAGATTGAGGTTTACGTGGACGATATGATTGCCAAGTCCAAAACTGAGGATGATCACTTGGTTCATCTGAAGAAACTGTTCGACAGACTCCAGAAGTTTAGACTGTGGTTGAATCCTGCGAAGTGTACCTTCGGAGTACGATCTGGTAAACTGTTGGGCTTTATTGTGAGTCAGAAATGCATTGAAGTTGATCCCAACAAGGTTCGAGCAATTCAGAACATGCCGCCTCTCAAAACAGAAAAAGAAGTCTGTGGCTTTCTGGGCAGACTTAATTACATTTCAAGGTTCATTTCCCACTTGACGGCTACATGTGAACCAATGTTCAAATTACTAAGAAAAAATCAATCGGTTGAATAGAATAATGATTGTCAAGAAGCATTTGACAAAATAAAACAATACTTGCAAGAACCACTGATCTTAGTACCGCCGGTTCCTGGTAGGCCTTTAATCATGTATCTCACTGTTCTCAATGAATCAATGGGATGTGTATTGGGTCAACATGATGACACTGGCAGAAAAGAACATGCAATTTACTATCTGAGCAAGAAGTTCACTGATTGTGAGACCAGATACTCACTCTTGGAGAAAACTTGTTGTGATCTTGTCTGGGCTGCTCGACGCCTAAGACAATACATGATTTGCCATACTACTTTGTTGATATCCAAAATGGATCCGATAAAATACATATTCGAAAAGCCTGCTGTCTCTGGAAGGATTGCTCGGTGGCAGATGCTGTTAACTGAGTATGATATCCAACATGTTACCCAGAAAGCAATAAAAGGGAGCGTCTTGTTTGACTACCTTCCCCATCAACTTGTAGAGGGTTATCAACAAATGAAGTTTGACTTTCCCGATGAGGATGTTCTGTTTATCAGAGACTATGAGACTCCAGATCCTGACATAGGACCCGAACCAGGGGCATGATGGACGCTCGTGTTCGATGGTGCTTCCAATTCTAAAGGTCGTGGAATTGGTGCTATCCTCATCTCTCCGACAGGTTTTCACCTTCCCTTCACTGCCAGATTATGCTTTGCATGCACCAACAATATGGCTGAATACAAAGCATGTATATATGGTATTGAAGTGGCAATTGATACGAGAATCAAGATTCTTGAGGTCTATGGAGATTCTGCTTTAGTTATCGGCCAAGTCAGAGGGAACTTTGTGACTCGGGACTCCAAGTTGGTTCCGTAACAGAAACACATAGCGAAGTTGATTCCTTACTTTGATGAAATCTCTTTTCATCATATCCCCAGAGAGGAAAATCAACTAGCTGATGCACTTGCCACTTTAGCATCCATGTTCAAAGTCAAGTGGAAGAATGAGGCTCCTCATATCCGCATTGATCATTTGAACGAACCAGCACACAGTTTAGCAATCGAGGATGAGTCTGACGACAAGCCTTGCTTCTACGACATCAAGAGATATCTGGAAAAAAAGGAATATCCCGAGGGTATTACTATCACTAACAAGAAAGCTCTTAGGCAGCTATGCGCCAAATTCTTCTTAAGTGGTGGTGCACTGTATAAGAGGAATTATGATTCCGTGTTGCTCAGATGCGTGGATAGACACGAAGTAAACACGATTATAAGGTCCATACATGAGGGTTGCAAGGGTGTACATGCTAAAGGTCCTGCCATGGCCAAAAAGATCCTTCGGGATGTGTATTATTGGACAACAATGGAGGTAGATTGTTACAACTTTGCCACGAAATATCACAAATGCCAAATCTACGGAGACAAGATCCATGTGCCTCCAACTCCATTGAATGTTTTGACTTCACCTTGGCCATTCTCTATGTGGAGTATAGATATTATTGGAATGATCGAACCGAAGGCTTCCAACGGTCATCGATCCATTTGAGTTGCTATTGACTACTTTACCAAGTGGGTTGAAGCTGCTTTTTACGCAAATGTTACACGACAAGTGGTTGCCAGATTTATCAAGAAAGAGATAATTTGTCGTTATGGCATTCCTAGCAACATTATCACGGACAATGCAAGCAACCTAAACAATAAAATGATGAAAGAGTTGTGTCAAGAATTTAAGATCGAGCACCACAACTCTTCACCATATCGGCCCAAGATGAATGGTGCCGTCGAAGCAGCAAATAAAAACATTAAGAGGATTGTCCAGAAAATGGTCAAAACTTACAAGGATTGGCATGAAATGCTTCCCTTTGCACTGCATAGCTACAGAACTTCAGTTCGCACTTCTACTGGGGCAACTCCGTATTCGCTTGTGTATGGTATAGAGGTTGTTCTACCCATTGAAGTTGATATCCCTTCGCTCAGAGTCATCATGGAAGCAGATCTTGATGAAGTCGAATAGGTTCAATCCCGATACAACCAGCTGAATCTCATCGAAGAAAAGCGCCTTACAGCCGTTTGTCATGGTCAATTGTATCAGAGACGCCTCAAAAGAGCTTTTGACAAGAAAGTTCTCCCTCGAACGTTCCATGAAGGCGAACTCGTGCTCAAGAGATATTCACCTGTTCATTCGGACCCACGCGGCAAGTGGACTCCCAATTACGAAGGACCCTTCGTTGTCAAGAAGGCCTTCTCGGGCAGAGCCCTGATACTCACCACCATGGATGGGGAGGAGTTGCCATCACCCGTGAACTCCGATTCAGTCAAAAAATATTATGCCTGGAAAAAAAATGGATAAAGAGCCCGCTAGATTGACATCCGCAAGGACAATCTAAGAAAAAATGGATGTCCTGATGGACCAAAAAAAAAGAAGTGTCCATGCAAAAGTTAGGGACAATGGAAAAAAACAATAACAGTCCGCTAAGTTGAAAACCCGAAAGGGCGACTTAGGCAAAAATGGGTATCCCGGTGGACGAAAAAAAAAAGAAAAAATGTCCAGGAAAAAATTAGGGATAAAGGCATTTGACTGTGAACACTTGAGCCTCTCTTCTTCATAGATGGACCTCAAACGGTAATAGAGCAGTCGAATCATCATCAACTGGTGCAAGGCGTTGAAACCTAGACTTACAGTGGATGGTAGTCAATGTTGTAATCAATGCAAAGCATGATTTCCCTTTTCCATTTACACTTGTTTTTCAATTTTATTGCAAATTTCCTCATCAAGAATTTTTGAATCCTTGTACACATCTTATGTACAATATTTTCACATTCAATAAAATACATCATTTGATTTCTCAATTGTTTTCTTTCCAGTATTTTGTTTGCAAAATAAACAATTATTTGTGATCACATAACACTATAAAACGTTGAGAAAAATAAAAAGCTAAATCAATCGAGAAAGCATTATGCATTGCATATTTTACTGGTAATTCATGCAGGATAATCGGTAATATCCAGTGGCAAGCATAATGCCCGACTTACTCTGTGATGGTTCTTTAAAGAGTTGTTGATTCCTCAGCAGAGTCATCATCTCCCCAGGAAGCGCCATTATGGTTCTCCGGAATGGTTGAGTACAGTCCATTTCCCCAACAGATCCATAAGGTTCCCAGTAAATCTGCCATGATATACCCCGAGAAGAGACATGGTTGTTCTCTTCCCCAACGTGGGTTGTGCATCATCCCTCAGCATGTCAACTGTCACGCACCAGCAGCCGTGCGATCTGGTTCCTCGTCTTCCTCAAGCAGAGAAGACCCTCCGAGCCTTGTGAATTCCCTACAACAGAGTCAGTGGTAGCTTAGAAATCAGAGTTTTCTGATTTCATTCCCCAAGCGGAGTCGTTCGCTGTGAAGAAGGTTGGCCTGATTCTCTTATCCCCTGCAGTGTCAGTAGCGAGGGTCTGGAAATTTGAGACTTCTCGGTTTCTTCCCCCAACGGAGTATTCAGCATCTTTGGGCTTTTCCGCAGCAGAGTTATCACCCTTTGGGGGCCTTCCCTCAGTAGGTTATGTCCTCATCTGGGGTTTCTCTCCCCGACCGAGATGTCGAGTTCGTTTTGCTACAATCTCTGCCTAACCTGCCGCACATTACCTTGACCGGCACCTTTGCATCGCATGGTATCAAGCATCATGTAGAGCACATGCATAGCATATGCATCGAGCATACTCCCTTTCTTTTGGCCTGATTCATCTCCCCAGCAGATAGTCAGCCAAACTTCTCACCTAATCAAACTTTCTACACTTGCACCTCTCTTTTTGCCGCCGTCGGCCAAATTTTCGAGCTACTCTTTTATTTAATCCACTTTTACCTCGAATCATCAAAAAGCTAGTGCAATTCGTACATTCAGGTACAAGAGGATTAAATAGGGGCTGCTGTCGTAACCAGAAATTTGACCTTCTCTCTTTTTCCTTTTGCATGAGCATGTGCATTCGCATCGCCGGCATACGCATTCGCACTTTTCTCTATGCGTTTCTTGTTGCAGGATATTCAGGTTTTCCAAGCCCGATTAATTGCATCCTCACAAGGTCATCACATTATCAAAACAAGCATAAAATAAATGTTTCCAGGGTTATTCATCAAATCAAGAGGTTAAAAATCTGAATCGTGGCCACAACACCATTTTTCAGGCAAATCTGGGGAATTTTGGCCTGGTTAATCGATTAACCATTTGTAGTACAAATGTGTTAATCGATTAACACGTGCAAAACAGGCAGATTTTGCTGCTTCTTCAGGACAGCAACTTTCCACTACACATTTTGAGATTCTACATTGTTCTAGCAGCATGTGGAACATTCTAGACAGCTCTAGTCATCTCAAGCATATTCAAGAATTCACTCAAACTTATTCCAATGCATCATTTTCAAATAAGTGCACCATGTTCCTTGATGCCCAAGCATGTCAACCTTTGGATGTGAAGCTTGCCTTGGGATTGTTACCGAGTTAACTTCCTAACTAACGGAGTTAACCGCTTGACTCGGTGAGTCAAGTGTAACTAACTCCTAGCCTAATTTCCAAGCTAATCCCAAACCAAATTCCAAACCAAGCAACTCCTAACTTAAACTCTATATAAACAAGTTTTCACTCACTTTTTCAAGGATCAACCATTTTCACACAAATCTCTCACATTTCACTCTCAATTCTCTCACATTCTCTCTGAATTTTTCTGCAACTTCTTCATCTTCATCTCAATTCTCTTCCCAAACCTCACCATAGCTCTTCACCATTGAAGATTAACCACTTCTACATTGGAAGTGATTATTTCTTGAGCTTAGCCTTCATCCTCTTGCATTATCCTTGGATTTCTGGAGTTTCATAAGCTTTTAGATTCATCTCAAGTGTTTGCTTCAAGATTCTACGGTTTGAATTCGTATTTCGGAAGTTTCATCGCAATTTGCTCGGTTTCGGTGTAATTCAGCTATAATTGAAGATTCCTCTGGTTTTCTTTGATTATCTTCATCAAGATCACTTTGCAACAATCACCAAGCCAATCCTCCGGCTTGTAGGTTGGTGGATCTCATTCTTTTTACTGTTTCGAACGTTTTCGTATCATTCGCAATGTAGTTTCGATGCTTTTTTGTGTGTGAATTGATTATGCCGTTACTTAATCCATGATCTTGATGATTTAATTGATTCCATTGTTGATCATTTGCTGTTTTTAAACTTGATTTTTCATGCATAATTGTTTGCCCTAGCATTGGAGTGATTGCACAATCAATAAGTGGCCAAAAACACTTTTGAAAACTGTTTTTTCTGCCTTTGTGCCAGTGTTAATCTATTAACACTTTGCAGTGCAAAAGTGTTAATCGATTAACCAGTGTTATTTTGCTGTTTTTCAAGTGTTAATCGATTAACACTTTGCAGTGCAAAAGTGTTAATCGATTAACACTGAACCAGAAGGCCATTTTCATGCTTTTTCAAGTGTATTTGTCATGCTTTCTCCTTCTAACTTCCATGGATTGATATACTTGATTTTTATGGATGTTTTAAGTGTCATTTAACTTCTGTTTGAAGCATATTCATGAACTCTCGATGCACGATCTCGATTATTCAATTTAATCACATTCTTGGCATTATGTGAACACATACTTTCTTGCACTTTCTTTGATTGCAATATCATGATTTTGTGTTGCATTTTATGTATCATTTGGTATTGTTTTGCACTTCCTCTCATTGTTTTGCATTAGGTTTATTCTCACAAGAATAAGCTTAATCTTGTACAATCATAATTCACATCTTTTGCTTTAATGATTTTTCATTCTCTTTGGAAAATTGTTAGCATGTCATTTCCCTTTGATTAATTAATCGAAGCTTCGTTTCGATTGGTTGATCTCTCCCTTTGCTCTTCTCTTTAGGCTTCCTTTAGAGCTTTTTCTTTCTTCCTTGCTGAGCCGGAGTTTCACACGCCGCGCGACACTTGAGCACTGTACAACTTGGAGTTGTTACGCTGTCCATTTCAACTCCTGCACTACACCCTGTATGTTAGAGAAGGAATGAGAATGGAGAATTCCTACTCTCATTCTGACTACTTCAGGTAGGGGACGAATGACCCTGTGCTTGGCTTAGTCACCTCTATCCTCAGGCGGTAACGTATCTCCTCCCCCAGTCGAGTCGATCCTTGATCACTCCTATCCCTTGCAATTTCTTTTGATCAATCACCATTCTTGGTTAAGATCATTGTCCTTGGGTTAGAAACTCTCTTTGTTTCAATACCCTACATTCTTTTATGGCGGTCAATCATTGCTTTTGATTCCCCAAGGAGAGTTTCTTTTTCGGTTAAACACAGTCTTTCTGTTAAAACTGTATCCCCCCATGAGTTCGCAACCTTCTCTTGGTTCTTCTCCTTTGATTGGTTAACCACTGCCTGTCAGTTAAAACACCAATTTGCACGTCTTCTCAGTTAACCATAGTCTACCTGTTAATATACTGAGTTTCCTTTTGGTTTAATCACCTTCTCTTGGTTAATCACCCATTCTTTCAGTTAATTACAGCCAGTTTGTTAAAACACTGAACCCTTCTGACTTAATCACCTTCTCTTGGTTAATCACTCATTTCTTTTCGGTTAATCACAGTTTCTCTGTTAACACCGATTCTTCAGCGGTTAGCAACCTCTTTTGGTTCAATATCCTTTTTGTTAGTCTAGTACTGCTTGTTCAGTCAGTATCGACATACCTTTTGGGTCACAACCTTCACTTGGTTCTACACCCGTTCTTTCGGTTAATCACAGTTTACCTGTTAAAACCTTTTCGCCCCACAAGTTGCAATCTTCTCTTTCCTCGGTTAACCACTGTTTATCAGTTAAGATACCGAAACCCTTTTGAGTCAAACACCTTCTCTTGGTTCAGTACTCTCTTCTTTTCGGTTCATCACAACTTGCCTGTTGACACCAAATCTTTTATCCTCTCCAGAGTTGTTATCTCTTTCTTTTTTTTTCGGTTAATCACTGCCAGTCAGTTAACCTACCGAGTCCTGTTTCTTGGTTTTGACACCATTCCTTTCGTTTTCACCAGCGTGATCGCCCTTTCTACTCGGGTTTTCCCCATTACCCCATCAGAGTTTTCTCTCTGTTCCTCTCCGGTTAACCACTGTCAGTCAGTTAATATACCGAGCTTTTATCCTTTCGATCCCCAGTAGGGTCGCTACCCCCTGGTCCCTAGCACTGTCGTTTTGTTCTCTTACCTCCCTAGTGGAGTCTTTTTTATCATCTTTCTTGATTTCTTCTTTCTTCGTTTCGATACCAATCCTCTTTGTTATCCCCAGCGGATCTTGTTCCACCTTCTTTTGCTCTTGGTTTTGGCATCACTTTTCTTTCCTTTTCTTTTTCCGTCTTAGTTCCACGAACTACGGAAGCTCTGATTCTGCATTCTTTCGAATGTATGATATGTAGGCACGAGATCGCGATGATCTTGGAGAGCACCCTTCCACCTTCTTCCATTCCTTTCCTGTCCTTGGTTCCATGAACTACGGACCTCTGATTTCTTCATTGCACTATGAGGGTACGTAGGCACGAGGGCCCTGATCCTCCGCGAGCACTTTCTTTCTTTCTTCTTTTCTTTTCTCTCTCCTCTTCTTCTTTTAGCTAGAAGCCTTTAGATAGATAAACTATCCAAGCCTAGAAGCAAGCGAAATGGTTCCCGTCGAGTACAACGGATGCGTTAGGTGCTAGTACCTTCCTTTTGCATAACCGACTCCCGTTCAAGTTTCTCTTCCCCTCGGGTTTTATCGATATTTTCCCTGTCCTCTTGGACTAAATAAAGTTCGGTGGCGACTCTGTGTTATCTTTGAGTGTGCGATTCACTCAGGTATAAACCAGCCATCTTCAGTGTGGATTACTTGGAATTCAATATACAAGTCCATCTTTTATCCATTTCAATTCATTGCTCACTTTAAAACCATATTGTTACCCATTTTTCCAATTAATTTCAATATCCAAATTAACCATTTTCAAATAACCATTTTGACCCAATTTCATAGCCAAGTTTGTATCCATATCCCTATTCAATTCATTATCCGTATACACTCCATTTAATTAACTGTTTATCCAAATTAAGTCAAAATCCATTTTGTGGATCCATTATCAAATCCAAGTTCACACCAATAACCGTTTTTCAAATCAAATGCCAAAAAAAACCGTTGAGGGTGATATGAAAAGTAGAGAAGTTCCCACAAGCTTTGGGTTTGAGACTGCGAGGTTTTCTCAATATTTCCAGGGTTTACTTATCCGGTCAAAACTTATTATCTAGAAGATGTACTTTCTGCTTTAAAATTAAACAAGGGTGATAGTTCCATATTTAGTATTCCAACAAACAATCACAGGCTAAGTGAAGAAAACAAGCATTCTTTCGATGAAGCTATTAATTTGGCATGGTCTAATGATGAGTGGGACCTACTGTCAGAGTTAATTTCTTCTGAAGGAACCCCTAAAACTCTTTAATTATCAGCACTCTTTAACCGGCCTTACACCGTTAATGGTGTTTGCTGGAAGAGGTAGAGTTGGTGAAATGTGCATGCTATTATCTTTTGGGGCAGATTGCAATTTAAAGGCCAAAGATGGAATAAGTGCACTAGAGATTGCGGAAAGAATGAAGCCAACTGCAGCAGAAATTTTATAACAGCACATATCAAAGTTACGGGGAAGAAATATAAAAATGCAGTGTGAATAAATGATACATAACAGAATCTTCACTACTTAAAATCTCTAACAGTTTTCACTTGGACCCTAACCTATTCTATAACAGTTAACCTCTAACATTTCATAACAAACACTATCTAGAAAAATTACCTAACATAAAGAATTCCCTAACAGATATCAGAAATTCTCTAACTCCCTAACTCTAACCCAAAAACTCCTAACAAGTCAAAATTCATAACAAAAACTTAACAGAAGTTTTTTCTAACAGATTTTTGCTCAGAACCTAATAAACTCTAACTATCCTAACAGAACCTAACACAGATTCTAACAGATTTTTCTAACAAAAAGTTCCATCAATTCTCAGTCGCAACTGAACTGGAGGGGGAGCCTCTGCAGCTTCGTTCTTCCTACTCTATCACTGTCAATTCGAGAATTTCTCCATAAAAAGTCCTTTAATTTTCTTCAACCAGATTTTTCTTGATTCTTTCCTCTCCTGTTTTTTGGATCCTCTCCACGTCTCTGTTAACTTTTCTGCAATTCCTCCATCTACACTCTATTTGCTCACCCTTTCCATAACACTTCAATCTTTATCTCTCCCACACTCCTCATTCTTCAGATTGAATCTTCTACACTTCACCTTCATCAACAACTCTCCCTCTGTAACAAACTCAACAACACAATGCTTGAAGCTACCAAACTTTTCATTCCTGCAACAACAAGAATTGCAACGATGATTCGCACGCAACAATAACAAAGCGCAAGAGGTCGTAGTGCAAGAATCGCAAAGCAGAAACAAGAAGAGGTGTAGATTCGCCGAAAAAGAGGAAAATCGGGATCGAAATCGGTAATACCTGAGCATATTTAGTCGCGTCGGTAAGAGCATCTCCTTCGATCCTGAATTCACGACTGTTTTGTTTGCTCGCATTCTCGACTTCGTTCACAACCTGGTGATTATAACGTGTAGATCAGAAGTGATGTGAGCATTGATTTAGATTTCAATCTGCAGCCGCCGGTGACGAGCCATGGCGTGGCAAAGGAGATTTGTCACCGTCATGAAAGAAAGGAGAGGAACGGGGTTGAGTGTGGGAGGTTGAAGAACTGTGAGAGGGCGAACAGCATCGAACGGAGACGATGTAATTGCCTGCGGTGAGTGTTCTTGAGTGAGAAGATGAAGCGGGGAAGAAGAAGAGCATTGAGAAGCTTCACGCGAATGAAGAGTGATTGTGTTGTTTTTAGGTTAAAATCCAGTGTGGACCGGGTTCATTAAAACGGATTCTGAACTGGACTTAAGAGCCTTAAGCCATGGAAATGCTATTCCACATTCCCAGAACTGATCCACCCCCTGGCTGCAAGGAAGAGTTTTTTTGGGCCATGCTCACCCCTCCTGGTCCAACTAATACACCCTTCTTGTAATTCTATTTGGTATTTAATTAAATTTCAATTTTAGAGTTAGAATTAGAGATTTTAGGAGATTACTTAGTTTTAATTTTGATTAATTAGTTTTAATTAGACTTGTTTCTCTTAGGATTAGATAATTGGGTACAATTGTAGAATTAGTTTTAAAATTAATTTTTTAGAATTAATTAGTTGACTTTAGATTTTGAGATTTTATTAGAAACTAACCTTAATTGTAGTTGACTTTTGACGTTGATTAGGTCCTTGTTAATTGTGACTAGTTTTTTGGATTAATGTTGACAACTGTTTAATCATTTTGATAGTTTTGGATAATTCCCTTGTTAAATTGTTCTTGTCGATTAATATCTTGATTAGTTTCTTGACAATTTTAATGGTGTTGATAATTTTGGTTAAGGTGTAGATTAATTTTGATTAAGGTGTTGATCGATTTTGAATAAGTGTTCACAGTTTTTTGGATAGCCCCTCATGGAGTAACTTTGGTAAGTTTTTCTCGAATTAATTCCTTTTGACTAATTTTGATGGATATCTCGAGGCTTTATGTGATTAAGCATGAGATGATGAATACTCTCGTTATTTGGTATAAATCTTAATGTTTGTTGCTTACATTTGATCTTTGCTTGACACTTTAGATACTACTAATGCTTGCTTGATCTTGATGATGCATACTCGCTTGACAACGATTGCTTGATCTAATTGAGGTACGTTTCTTCTTGTGCAATAGTTAATTGAATGAATGTAAATGTTGTTGTTACATACACAGCTGCTGTGCACAGGGTGAGCTGTTAAATGTTACAATTATGTCTAGATTTTTTTACACCTATACAGTTCTGAAAACAGGGGCAGTTGAAAGCTGTTTTAGCTTGTGGTTGGATTTTATAGCTGTACAGGTGCAGGAACGCTGTTGTTGCTGCTGTTTTTGGTTTATTGGCTTATTTTCTGTTTCTCTTTACGATGGACGAAGAGTCACTCAATTTCCTTATAGTTGAGATCACGACATCGTTTTCATCTAGTGGTTAACAAAGAGTCACTCAACTTCCTCATAGTTGAGATCACGACATTATCCATTTCTGTTACATTTCTCTTTTGGTTGAGGACAAGGAGTCACTCAGTTGTTGCTTAGCTGAGATCACGACATCGTTCATTTTGTGATTGGATTTATCCTGTGTTTACTTGTGTTTATCCACATGATCCCGTAGGATTCCTAGCTCCACTTAATTTCTGATTAAGTTGGAGGTAAGAGAGACATTAGGCTAGCAATCCATGCATGACAACATTAGGTAGACTTCCCTCCTGATCTTGTCCTTAGGGCCACCAATGCATGATAACGTATAGGATTTAGTTTCCCTTGGACCTTTTGTGTGTCCCCCTCATCTTTTCTCTCGCACCCGTGCGATCGAGACCGTTCTAGTTTTCCCGTAGTAGCGCGAACTATGGATGCTCTGATTCCTCTTTCTCATCAGATTGAGGATACGTAGGCACGAGATGCGATATCTCAGCGAGCACACTAACAACTAACTTCCCTTTTCTCTCGCACCCGTGCGATCGAGACGTTAACCAACCAGTTAATCAAACCTTTTCTCTCGCCCTAGTGCGATCGAGGCTCTTTCACCAAACAAAACTGACCCGTAGGTCGAACTACGACTGCTCTAACTTCCTCTCTCTTGTCCGATTGAGGATATGTAGGCAAGAGACGGCGATGTCTTGGCGAGCAACCTTCCCCCACAAACCCGTAGTCCGTCGAACTACGTTGACTCTGATTTTCCCGTTCCCGAGGGAATACGTAGGCCTAGGAAGGCGATGCCATATCGAGTCACCTTTTCTTTTCTTTTCCCATTTTCCTCGTTTCTCATTCCTTCTAGTTAGTAGTTGAGCTTCAGATAACCTACACCCTTTGATCGATAACAACAAGCGTGGATCCCATCAAGTACGATGGACGCGAGGGGGTGCTAATACCTTCCTCTCGCGTAACCGACTCCCGAACCCAGGCTATGGTTGCGATGACCATTCCTTTCCCTTTGTTGAGGTTTTCTTCGATCGTTTCCTTTTCCTGCGTCGGGATAAATAACATTCGGTGGCGACTCTTCTGTTCTTTTCCGCCGATTGATTTTCGCAGATGCGACAGATGGAAAAGAAGATCTTGAAAGTAGGCTATTATTGGCTTACCTTGGAGGTTGATTGTTATCATCACGCCCGAACTTGTCACAAGTGCCAGATATAACCTGATAAGGTCCATGCACCTCCCAATCCTCTAAATGTCTTGTCTTCACCATGGCCTTTCTCCATGTGGGGGGTAGACATAATTGGGACGATCGAGCCGAAAGCCTCAAATGGACATCGCTTTATACCAGTTGCCATAGACTACTTTACCAAGTGGGTCGAAGTTGCATCATATGCCAATGTTACCAAGCAAGTGGTTGGCCGCTTCTTGAAAAACAACATTATATGCAGATATGGAGTTCCCAACTGTATCATCATTGACAATGGGTCTAATATCAACAATAAGACAATGAAAGAGTTGTGTGCTAGTTTCAAGATTGAACACCACAATTCAACGCCATACAGACCCAAGATGAATGGAGCCGTTGAAGCAGCCAATAAAAATATCAAAAAGATCATTCAGAAAATGGTGGTTACTTATAAGGATTGGCATGAAATGCTACCTTTTACGTTGCACGGCTACCATACCTTAGTGCGAACTTCAACAGGGGTAACTCCCTACTCACTGTTTTATGGTATGGAAGCGATCCTTCCAATAGAGGTCGATATTCCCTCACTGAGAGTTTTAATGGAGGCTCAGCTTGATGAAGCATAATGGGTGAAAACAAGGTTTGACGAGCTCAACCTTATTGAGTAAAAGCGCTTGACAGCATTGTGTCATGGCCAGCTCTATCAGAGGCATATGAAAAGATCTTTTGACAAGAAGGTGTAACCTCATATGTTCCAGGAAGGTGATTTGGTGCTTAAAAGGATCATATCCATGTACAACGAATCCATGGGCAAGTGGACGCCGAACTATGAAGGCCCATATGTCGTAGTATGAGCATTCTCTAGTGGTGCCCTAAAGCTCGCAACTATGGATGGTGATGAACTACCATATCCAGTGAATACAGACTCCGTCAAACGATAGTACGCCTAAAAAAGTGGAATAATAAAGTCGCTAAGTCAAAAACCTGAAAAGGCTACTTAGGCAAAAATTGCTATCCCGGTGGACTGAAAACCCAAAAGGGCGGTCTAGGAAAAAATTAGGGATAAAAATAAAATAGGCTCGCTGAGTTGAAAACCCGAAAGGGCGGCTCAGGAAAAAAGGGCATCCCGGTGGATTGAAAACCTGAAAGGACGATCCAGGCAAAAGTTAGGGACAAATTCCCAGGCAAAATATCCAGTATGTACATCCACTTGATCTTGATGTGCTACTGAAGGGAGGAATCAATCCAGCTGTCTTCCTACGAAGCAAGGTGTTGAAGTCTTTGAAGTCATAGGGACCATAGTAGTGTTGAAACTCAATGGAACCTCAATAATTTGTATTGTCAGTGTACTTTTTCTTGCACCGCAATTACCCCATTAAGGAATTGCATCCTTGTACATAATCACCCATTAAAGGGTCAAATCAATAAAAAGAGAGATTTCTCATTAAACTGTGCTCACTTTTTACTTTATCCGCTTGTTTGCAAATTAATTTTATGTTTGATAAATTTTGTTTTAAAGCTTCAGTTAATAATAACAATGTTTGAAAAGCAATAATTTTTTTTTTGTGTTTGGAGAATCTAAAGGGAGATCGGCAGTCCCCAATGACGCTTCACCACATGAAAGCATCAAAATAGTTGTCAGCCGCCTTGGCTCTTCACCATAAGCAGCATAGACCTCTCAGGGATTTGATTGATGTAACTCTACAACATTGAATCTTCTCGAAGCCTAGCAGGGACAATCATGTTCCCTAGTCACTCACAATGTCATAAAGTATGGGAGGTCGAGTAGTCAGGTACATTCTTCAAAAGTCCAATCCTTTATTGGTAACTACTTAAAAGTCCAGTCTTGTTGGTACCTTCAAATTTACCCTTTCAAGTCCAATTTTTGTTGGCAACTACTTAAAAGTCCACCCTTGTTGGCATCTTCATAATCCCCAAAAGTCCAATTTATTGGCAAATACCAAATAACCAAAGTCCAATTTCATTTGGCAATTACCAAATTTAATCCCTAGTGGTGCCTAAAAGGCTCTCACCCTCAAAAGGGAGACCTATCCCAGCATACCCGATCATTTGCATTGTCACATGCATGACATATAGGAATAGTATCATACTTGACCATATCAGTCATTAGTATATTTATGCATCACCTCTCTTTTAAGAAGCTTTACCAACTAGTTTTATGCATTCATATATGCATACGAATCCCCAACAGTTGCATCCTTGCATGCATCTTCATGCATCATGAAATGCATGGCATTTCCACCCATGTGGAACATCATATCAAGCATGTCATAATTAGGATCCAGGATCAATTAACAAGTATCTTGGTCATTCCTCCTTCAAAGACGGTAGTATTCCTCCGAAAATAATTAATACCCCGCACATGCCCATGGAATTCTATTCCCCAGTAAGTCATTCTTCAACTTTATGGTTGATATTGATAATCCCCAACATCTTTTTCTCTTGTTTCTCCCCAAGCGGAGGTTATCCTGAAAAGTTTCTTGTGAGTTTTTCCCCTATAGAACTTTGCTAGCACATTTCCTCCAAAAGGAATTTTTGCTTAAACTATTTCCCCCAGTAGATTTTATGCTCGAGATACTACTCTAGAAATCCCCAAAGAGCCTTAAACTATAAGGTATTGCTTTGTACGATTCATAGAATCTCATTTATCTTTGCTGAGATACTGTTCTAGTATCCCCGAAGAGCCTTAATTTATAAGGTACTGCTTCGCATGATCTAGGAAGTCTCATGCCCTCTTTGCTGAGATATTGTTCTAGTATCCCCAAAGAGCCTTAATTTATAAGGTACTGCTTCACAAGATCTAGGATGCCTCATGCTCTTTTTGTTGAGATACTGCTTTGGTATCCTCAGAGAGCCTTAATTTGTAAGGTATTGCTTCGACCACCCAATGAATCTCATGTCTTGGTAAAGATATTGTTTGAGTGTTCCCGAAGAGCCTTCATCAGGTACTGCTTCGTATTACCTAGAAAGTCTTATACCGTTGTTTGAGACACTGCTTCGTTAAATTAGAGAGTCTCATTTGTCTTGAGATACTGCTTTGGTATCCCCGGAGAGCCTTAGTCTCTAAGGTACTGCTTCTTCCACCCAAAGAGTCTCATGATTTGTTGAAATACTACTTTGGTATCCTCAGAGAGCCTTAATTTGTAAGGTACTGCTTCGACCACCCAAAGAATCTCATGTCTTGGTAAAGATACTATTATAGTGTTCCCGAAGAGCTTTCATCAGGTACTGCTTCGTATGATCTAGAAAGTCTTATACTTTTGTTTGAGACACTGCTTCATTAAATATGAGAGTCTCATTTGTCTTGAGATACTTCTTTGCTATCCCCGGAGAGCCTTAGTCTATAAGGTACTGCTTCGTCCACCCAAAGAGTCTCGTGATTTGTTGAGATACTGATTTGGAATCCTTTGAGAGCCTTAATTTGTAAGGTACTGCTTCGACCACCCAAAGAATCTCATGTCTTGGTAAAGATATTTTTCTAGTGTTCCCGAAAAGCCTTCATCAGGTACTGCTTCGTATGACCTAGAAAGTCTTATACCATTGTTAGAGACGCTGCTTCATTAAATAGGAGAGTCTCATTTGTCTTGAGATACTGCTTTGGTATCCCCGAAAAGCCTTAGTCTATAAGGTACTGCTTCGTCCACCCAAAGAGTCTCATGTTTTGTTGAGATATTGTTTTAGTATCCCCGAGGAGCCTTAACTCATAAGGTACTGCTTCACATGATCTAGGAGGTCTCGTGCTTTTCGTTTTTTTATCTGCTCTAGTATCCTTGAAGAATCCTAGATGTGATTGGCGTATTGTCCCTCCTAGTTGGAATATCTTGATCAATAAGATGCTGCTTCATTGGTTTAGAGAATCTCACTGTCCCCTTTGCATAGATACTACTCTGAATGTCCCTGAAGAGCCTTAACTAATAAGGTACTGCTTCATGTGATATGGAGAATCTCATTTCTTTGTTAATCTACTCCGAAAGCTCCCGGAGAGCCTTAAGTCATAAGGTACTACTTCGCGCGACTAGGAGAATTTCATTTCTTGATATGAGATACATCTTTGGCAATCTAAAGAATCTCAGATGTTTCATTCATATTTTGCTTCTTATCGTCTCGTTCTTATGTCTTTTATTTCATTCTTGCATTTCTTCTTTTCGTAGGACAAATTTTTTGGGGTCTTCTTTTATCTAATTGACTTTTACCCTAAAAATGAAATTCATGCAACAGTTCACTTTATCGGGTTCAAGCCAATTAGATAGGGGCATCTGTCATATCCCAAATTTGTCCTACCCTATCATTTTTTCTTTACCAAGTATTTGTGTTACTTCATGATCTTTCTTTAGATGATCATCTAGCCTTTGGCCATGATCCTCCAAAGTTTAAGTAATGGAAGCCTTGTGTGTGCATATTATGATTACAGGCCCGAGCAAGTGGTTTGGATTTAGGAGGAGGCAAAAGCAAGAGGTGCCATCATACTCATAACCAGTCAAGGCATGATCAATTGACTTCAAATTAATTGTTAAGCTATGGTCAAAGATGATGCCATGTCATATCTCAGGATGGTCAAGCACGATGATTAGAACTCGTTTTCTCAAGGCCATGCTTAGGATTGTCTCGAGGTTGGTCTTAAGTTGTATGATTATTCAAGACAAAATCAATTTGTGTTCAAGCCATTGGGGTTCAAATTAGAACGAACCTTGTCATAAGTCCATCTTAGATCTTGAGTTTGCGACTAATCAAGCTTTGTTTCAAATCTATTTGCATTGTGAATTAAAAGTTCAAATCCATGACCATTCATGTTTCAAGATAAGATGAGAAGTTTTTAAGCTTTGCCTTGGATTTCAATTTGGCAAGTTGTAATCAGAGTTTTTCTCGAAAACATGTCAAGATGTTTCAATGGACTCATGGCATGATCAAAATACAGGTTTAATTCATGCAAAATTTTGAATTACTTTCAAGACACGGCTTAATGGTGGGAAACCATGATTAAATCTTCAAGTCATGCTCACTTTGTTAGATTGTTTCAAACTTTGAACAAAATCTTTTCAAGCCATGTTAATTGTAAATTCAATTTCCAAGTCATATATTAAAAACAAATTAGAGTGAGCTTTGATAATTGGCTTTAAGATTGGTTTCAAGTTATCCAAGTGGTTTCAAATTGATTCAAGGTCATGATCACAGTCCAATTCATTTTCCAAGTTGATTTCAAGCATTGTATTTCAAATTCATTAGATCTTGAGGCCTATTTAATTAGGCTACAATGAAATTTGGTGCATTATTTAAAACATCTCAAGTTCTTGTTTAGACCCATGAAGTAATTATTTTAAGACACAATACGAGCCATATATGTAGGACCTAAAATGGTCACGTGCTAGGCTTCCTAGTACTTCTTGGACCAAGTATTTTGATAAAGCAAATATACATTCTTATTCTTGTACGATGGTAGTAGCTACATCATGACCAGTACGTCAATTCATACACTAAAACAAATCACAAGAAAATGACCCCACCTCATCCAACGTTCCAAAGGTACTAACCAAAGACTGCAGTTCACACGTACAATTCACAACACAATTCAAGAATTCATAAGGTTCAGTCCAAACAAATAACATTACAAGGAAAAATCATGACCATTAATTCTAAATTCACTAAACCAATCCAAGAGACAAGATGGCAAGGTACAAACATGGAAGGGAATACACAGAAATTGCAAAGTACTGAAACCACAAGCTCGTACAATTCAAATGAGACAAAGCAAGACATATGAGAAAACGTCGAATTGTGCTACGTTTTTTGATCCTTCCACTCAACCACAAAATCAGGGATTTAGAGGAGGCCACTCTAACGAATTTGATTCTTTCCCACACGATTTTTGCACAGCTCAGCTCCATTTTGGCACGTATCAAAACTCTGAATTCCCCATATTCACTATAAGAAAAACTTGTATTTGCCGGGTGATTTAGCAGGGTGAAATTCACCTTGCTAATAATAATTGTTACTACGTGATTATCACCCCGCAACGTGTTTTTCTAATACAAAAAATAGAATATATTAAATTAATCACCCCGCAACTAATTTGGAGGGAATTTTTTTTTAAACAAGGTTTGCAGGGTGCTAAACACCCCGTAAGATTTTTTTCAAATTTCAAAAAAACAAAAAGTTATGGCACATTAATTTAGCGCAGAGGGAACAGTCATATCAGAAAATTTGCGAGGCGTTAAACACTTCGCAGAGTTGTGGGGTTAAATTCACCTAGCAAACTTTTTTTTTCAAAAAGTACCGTTGTGTCACGTTACATCAATGCAAAAGAAGCAGAGTGTGTCAGAATATTTGCGAGGTGGGAAGCATTTGGCAACTTTGTTGGGATTAATGCACCTCGCTAAGTGCAAGGAACAAATTCCCATGTGCACACAACGGTAACATTAGGCACAGGTTTATATATTTTGCATTCTCACAATTTTACTTTCAGACTTTTCATTCTCAAACTCTCATAAACCCATTCACTTCCCATAAACCCATTTCTATATTTCTCTTCTTCTTCATCATAAAAATTCACATACAAATATTTTCTCAACCCACATCATTGTCTACTTCCTTCCAGTAATTATTCTCAGCTATAAGGTACATATTTTTTTTCATTTTTTAATTAATATAAATCATTCTGATTTTCTTATTGTTTTTCATATTTTATTTTTATTGTTATATTCTTTTGATTTGTGTTATGTTTATGATTTGTGTTTCATATTTAGTTCTGGTTCTGGTCATGTTCTGGTTTTTTTTTGTTTATTTATTTATTTTTTTATTAAACAGAAAAAAAAACATCTTGATTTTTTGTTTTTTTATACTTTATTTAACAAACAAAAAATAATAATTTATTTTATTATACAAATATAATATAAAAAAACAGAATAAAAAATTGTATTAATTTGTTTGCAGATAATTTTATTTTGTTATAGAAAATAAATCAATTTTTTATATTTTTATAATAATTAATATAAAATAGAATATAAAGACAATATTTTTTTTTTGAATCAAGATTATTACTTTTTTTACTTTTTACTTTTTTTTTTGTTTTTAATAATTAATTTATAAAACAGAACATAATTATTAATTTATTTTCGTTTTTTTTTACTTTTTTTTTATAAAATTTACATTTTTTTCGTTTTTAGTATTTAATTTATAAAACATAATATATAGTGATTAATTTATTTTTTTGTTTTTTTCCTTTTTTATTGAACAGAAAAAAAATATATAATTTCTTTTTGTTTTTTTTACTTTATTCAATAAACAGGAAAAAAAATTATTTTATTATACAAGTATAATAAATCAGTATATTTTATACAAGTAATATACAAGTATATTTTATTTTGTTATAGAAAATAAATCAGTTTTTTATATTTTTATAATAATTAATATAAAATAGAATATAAAGACAATATTATTTTTTTTTTTAATCAATATTATTACTTTTTTTACTCTCTTTTTTTCGTTTTTAATAATTAATTTATAAAACAGAACATAATTATTAATTTATTTTCGTTTTTTTTACTTTTTTTTTTATAAAATTTACATTTTTTTGTTTTTAGTATTTAATTTATAAAACAGAATATATAGTGATTAATTCATTTTCATTTTTTTCCCTTTTTTTATTGAACAGAAAAAAATATATATAATTTTTTTCGTATAAACAATCTTGAAAGTCTTTTAGACAACTTGTGAAGAAGGATAATTTGAAAGTCTTTTCGTATAAACCTGAATATTGAGCATAAAGGAAGTTATTCAAGAGTTGTATAAACAATCTTGGAAGTCTTTTGGACAACTTGTGAAGAAGGATAATAAGTTGTATACAAAATGGTTTAAAAATATATAATTTCTTTTTGTTTTTTTTACTTTATTCAATAAACAGGAAAAAAATTATTTTATTATACAAGTATAATAAATCAGTATATTTTATACAAGTAATATACAAGTATATTTTATTTTGTTATAGAAAATAAATCAGTTTTTTATATTTTATAATAATTAATATAAAATAGAATATAAAGACAATATTATTATTATTTTTTTGAATCAATATTATTACTTTTTTTACTTTTTTTTTTTCGTTTTTAATAATTAATTTATAAAACAGAACATAATTATTAATTTATTTTCGTTTTTTTTTAATTTTTTTTTATAAAATTTACATTTTTTTGTTTTTAGTATTTAATTTATAAAACAGAATATATAGTGATTAATTTATTTTTATTTTTTTCCCTTTTCTTATTGAACAGAAAAAAAAAAAAAAAAAATTTTCGTATAAACAATCTTGAAAGTCTTTTAGACAACTTGTGAAAAAGGATAATTTGAAAGTCTTTTCGTATAAAACAGAATATTGAGCATAAAGGAAGTTATTCAAGAGTTGTATAAACAATCTTGGAAGTCTTTTGGACAACTTGTGAAGAAGGATAATAAGTTGTATACAAAATGGTTTGACAAATTTCGGATATAATATTTTCTTTAAGCAATTAAATTTTTAAATACTAACTATCTTGTTTTTATTATCTAATAATTTTTTCAATATTGCAGGAGAAGTGCGTATGGAATACACTGGATGATGAGATGGTTGAGATCAATTTTAAGAAGAGAGCAAGCGCCCGACTTTCTGACATGCTTAGGCGTGTCAAGCTTGGATGGGAAGAAAAACGGACCAGGCCTTTATGGATGGGCGAGAATATATTTAAAGAAATGCTTGCGTATTGGAATACATGTGAGTTTAAGAAAAAATCTGAAAAAGCAAAGAAACGTAGAGCATCGGAAAGGGGAGCCGCTCTTCATAGAGCTGGAAGCATTAGTATTGCCGATCATGCTGAACGGATGATAATTATATTTTCATCTCACTATTTTTTTAAAATTATATTCTTAATTGTGATTTATTTTTAATTGAAGTTCTATGTGTATTAATTAGGCTATTACCAAAGGAAGAGCCCCATTAATGCAAGAGCTTCATGAGAGGACTTATCGGGGAAGAGATGGAGAGTATAGCGATGACCGTGCTAGAGATACACAAGTAAGATGATATTAATATTTAATTTTTTTATTTAAATAAATTGCCTAAACTCTATTATTTAATTTAATTTTTCCCGTATGTGTAGGCGGAGTACCAAAGATTAAAGGAAGAATTCATATCTCAAAATCCTCATTTAGGTGGTCCATGGAGGCAATATCCTCTTGATCCAGCAATTGATCAATATCTTTGGATGAAAGCAAGTAAGGGAAAGAATAAAAATGGCAAAGTTTATGCGACTGGACCTTTAGCTGGAAACTACAAAAAAAGGGGATATGTATTCTTTATTTAGAAGAATTGCAGGCGGGGAAGGGTCCTCACGTCCTCCGACATTAACCCATCATATGGCTGAAACAATTAGACAGTTAGCTCAAAGTGAAGCAGCACGTGAAGCTGAGATACGTGAAGCTGCAAGAAATGCTGAATTGGAAGAAATGAGAAAAAAACAAATGGAGTTAGAAGAAGCATTGAGAATTTCACAAGAGAATATAATTCGTACACAAGTAGAAATGCAACAACAAATGCAACAACATATGCAACAAATGCAACAAATGTTTCAACAATATATTGGTGGTGGCGGAGTTGGAGCGGTTGGAAACCAAGGAGCGTTAGACGAGAATGATGAAGCAAACACGAGTGACGAGAAATGATGAAGCAAACGCGAGTGACAAGAGTTTTTCAGATTAATTATGAATTTTAATATTTTGAATTAATTATGAATTTAAATATTTAACTTTTTTAATTAATTTCTGAATTTAAATCATTTATTATATTTATATTATTATTAATATTACAATTAATATTTATTTAGAATAATATAAAAATAAAATATATTATTTTATTATAATTTAACATTTGCCAGGTGAAAATCACCTAGCAACTTTCAAATTTTGCCAGGTGAAAATCACCCCGCAATGTATGCGTACACACTCACATGACCACACTGCACGCCTGCTCTGCTCTGACAAAGGTCTGAATTCTGGGAAAGAGTTTGCGAGGTGAAATTCACCTAGCAATGTTGCGAGGTGTTTTTCACCTAGCTAAGTTACACTGCTCTGACCACACTGCACGCTGTTCTGCTCTGCTCTGATTAAGGTCTGAATTCTCGAAAAAGCATTTGCGAGGTGAAATTCACCTAGCAACGTTGCGAGGTGTTTTTCACCTAACTAACTTGCGAGGTGTTTTTCTTCTTGCAACTTTTTGCGACTACCGTTTTTGCGGGGTATCTTATCCACCTCACAAAATTGTTGTTGCAGGGTGATATTTGCTTTTGCGAGGTGTTTTTCACCTGGCAAATTGCAGTTTTTTTTGTAGTGATTCTCCTCCAAATCTGCAGCCTATATAAACAACCGTAATGAGCTTCAAAAGGGACGAATAAAGGACATAGTGAAACTCTGCTAAAATTTTACCACAAAACTCACTCAAAAGCTCTTGCAAACAAAGGCTCTCAGATTCATCATCAGAATATGAGTAAGCTTTGAGCTTAACCTCACGAACACCACAATATTATCGCAAGCAAAAAGAGCAACAACTACAGAAGGTGTAGAAATAGAAGAAGAAGTGAAGCATAAGAAAACAAGTTTTGAAGTTTTACCTCGTGGATCATTACTCCGATAACATTCAGATTGGTATAGTTCCTTGTTCTCTTTCCTCATAGCACCGTTGATAAAGTATTGTTACTCTGTGTAAAATTTGTGTTGAATGTGTTGTAGTCTTTAAGATATTTCATTGTTGTAAGATTCATAGTAGCTTGATTCTTTGTCGATCACCTGGTTTGCATGTGATTCTGCTTCACGTAATGATTTATCCGAGGTTTACTTTTCCATTACGGTTGGTTTGAACAGAGAGAGGTTTAGTCATTTTTGGGTATCGATCTGACGATGAGATGTGGTTTTGTTTTTTTGTTTGAGATCCATGTTGAGGAAACGATTTGGGAGTGGTTGGGGTTGAACGAGTTGCTTGAGATTGAAACTCAAGGTGTAGAGTTTTTTTCCTCGATCTGTTTGCCTTTTTTCCTTGCGTGAATTAAAATGAGAAAGGGAGAGAGACAAAAGGTTTTGGACTTAAGAGGTGAGGGGAATTTGAGTTTTAATTGTGAAACGCGTTTTAAATTCCATTGTTATTATTATTAGTTAATATTATTGATGTGTCGTCATTTCTCATTTAAAACACATCTCCCAATCAATTCGGTGGCTGACATCTTGCAGTAGTTGTTGACCTACCATGCTCCTATTATGTTTTTATTTCCGTTACCATCAAAGAGGTTTAGCTTCACCTTTAGGGTTTGGAGGCTATGGGCCTCTCGGGTCAATGCAATGAAAATCCAGGTCTTCTACGCCGTTGCATAGTGTGTCCTATGGCCCTTTAGGCCTGTTTTAATTTAATTTGTGTGGTTTATTTATATTATGATCATGTTAGAGAGACTAGTGAGATATAATTAATGATGAAGCATAATTAAAAAACAAGAAGACATTAATTGATTTAGTTTTGAATCAAATAATTGATTCAATAATTAATTATACAATTATCTCTAAATTATTAAATTCTTGTTTTACTTATTTTATTTGCTCATTGCAAAACTAAATTGATAAGTAACCATGTATTAATTAAATAAGTAGAATGGGCAGTTTTGACTTTACTATAATGATAAGTCTTTTTCCGTAATCCCGATTAAATATTCTTATCCCAATTCAATATTTTCCAACACTAAAATATTTTCTTAATTAAATTACGAAAGTAACGGATTCTTGGAGTTCACGTTCCTTGAATCCTTGAATGATCACTCACGAGGCGCACGCCTTAGGTTGCTCATCATTCAGTCTTTCGTTTCTAAAACACGTAATATTTTCGAAACCTTTTCTTAATTAAATTACGAAAGTAACAGATTTTTGGAGTCTCGTATTCCTTGAATCCTTGAATGATCGCTCTTGAGGCGCATGCCTTGGGTTGCTCATCATTCAATCTTTCATTTCTAAAATATTTTGCCTTAATTATTTGGACAAAAGAGAGGCCATTGGAGTCTAGCATTCCATGTGGTATCTTTGAACAATTCTTGGAAAGTTCATTGTCCATCAAACGAATTTCATAATTAATCAAATGAAAAAGGTGTCGTTGGGATCTAGCATCCCACTAATACCCCAATTAAATGGTCTCGAGGCCCACGTCTCGTTCTCATCAAATAGTCGTCATTCTCCTTAAAAATATTCGATAAATCAAACCTCATTTTCTCACCCCGTGTGATCGAAACACTTAAAACACTCAAATCAAATTCTCTTTTCTCAATTGAAAGCCTTTACACACTTTAATATATATCAAACAAAATTTTCAAAAGAACATTGTTTAGTCCCTTCTATTGCGCATATAAACTAGTGTTTCCGCCTCCCCTAGCGAGCAGACAAGCCAATGTTTAGCAGTTAGAATGCGACCTAAACATCCGTTCTCCTAAAAAACACAAACCAACTAACTGTAGTCCCACGAACTACAGACGCTCTAATTCTTCATTTTTTCAAATGAAAGACAGGTAGGCACAAGGGCCCTAATCCTTGGCGAGCACCCTAATGAAAACTCATCCATTTTCCCCCTTAGATTGAATCCTTTACTCATTATTCCCTTAGAAGAAAACAAACAAACCTAGCTAACATTTCTCACAAATTGAATTAAGAGGTTCCCGTTGAGTACAACGGACGTGAGGGGCACTAGTACCTTCTTCTTGCATAATCGACTCCCAAACCCAGAACTTGGTTGCGATGACCATTTTCTTATCCTAAAGGTTTTAACAATATTTTTCTATTCCTTCCTTGGAATGAATAAAGTTCGGTGGCGACTCTAATCGAAAGTTTTTTCCGCGTCCATCGCGAGGATCGTATTTTTTGAGGTACGACACATAGCATACTTCCAATTCATATTCTTTAAATCCTTGCTATAGTTGATTAGTTCAACACCTACAAATAAAACAAAATGAACTAGTTCTCCATTTGTTGGGACTTCATCATCACCAACCACTTCATAGTCTTAAGGTCTTGTTGGACGAACTCTAGTTCTTATAGGTCTCTGGCTTATGCCAGCCATATCCTCTTTGACTTCGACTGTGTCGATAATGTCAGTAATTGTTTCTAATTTAATTGGAATATCGACAATATATTCAACTTCGACATCATTACTTACTTCGTCAAAATCATAGCTCATCAAAGGCTTGTTAATTCCGTTACTAGAATTCCAATCCCAGGAACAATTTTCATCAATCACAATATCTCGACTTATCATTATTTTCTGATTAATTGGATTGAACAGCCTGTATGCTCCGGTCTTATGATATCCTACCAGAATCATAGGTTCACTATTGTCATCAAGCTTCCTTCTTCTAGCATCAGGAACATGTTTGTAACAAATAGATCCAAACAACTATAAATGACTTATTGACGGTTGTTTGCCACTCCACACTTCTTCAGGAACCATTTTCTTCAGTTTCTTGGTAGGGAATTTGTTCAGAATATAAACTGAAATCGAAACAGCTTCACCCCATAAAGATTTTGGCAAATTTTTCTGCTTTTGCACTCACCATGTCCAATATGGTCTTGTTTCTTCTTTCTGTTATTCCATTATGTTGAGGAGTATAATGAGCAGTTACCTCATGATCAACACCATTTTTTGCACATAATGCTTCAAATATCTTGGATGTGTATTCTCCACCTACATCTGTACGCAGAACTTTGATCTTCTTTTCACTCCGATTTTTTATAAGACTTGGTATACTAGTTACTATATCTTGAGTGATAAGTTAATTGAGCAACCTAAGGTTCAGATGGCCAAACCTTGGATGCCACAACCAAGTATTCTTGAGGTAGACAACTGTTTTCAGACATTGTACCTCAGTCCAACTGATCATGGTCTTAAATGTTATATTCTTCGACAGAGGACATTTCAAGACCAAGTTATTCTGGATGTCGAAAAGTTTTAAGGCTCCATCTTTTATAACCATTGAGAACCCCTTTTCGACCAGCTGTCCAACACTTAGCGAATTGCACTTCATTCCAGGGACATAAAGTACATCTTTGATCAATGCTTTCACTCCATTACTTCTTTGAATAAATATGTATCCAGTACCTTCTATTTGCAATAAGCTATTATCAGCAAGTTTGACCTTGCTCTTTTTCGACTCGTCGAAATCTCTAACCATACTTTTTGACCAGTCATGTGATTCGAGCAACCTGAGTCAAGGAAACAGATCTTGGATTCGACATGGTCATCTGCAACTGCATCCATACACACCATATTATCAGAATTATCTAAATCTTGATGTGCAAGGTTTGCTCCTTCGTCCTTGCCTTTTGTCGATCCCTTGTATTTCATGTACCAACAATGCTTGGCCAAGTGACCCCATTTTTCACAGTTATAGCAATGCACACCTTTTTTCTCTTTTTTTTCTTTTTGATAGGAATTTCCTTCTCCTCTTTTTCGAGGATTCAAAAAATCTATCATCGACCTTGTTCTTGTAAGGATTTGACCAAGACTTCTTACCCCGAGTCTTGTCGGTTTTGATTTTGAACTTGTTAAAACCATCATTCTTCTTCCATGACTGAGCCTAAAGTGCTTGTATCGAGTCTTGAACCCATTTTCTTTTGAAAATCCTAATCTTATGCGCCTCCAACGAACCAACAAAATCAACGTACACATTATCTTCTCAACTATCATCTTATAAGTTAGGGTTTCACCATAACCCTTCATGAGATGGACGAGTTTTTGCACCTTCGATACATAGCCAGCAATCTTTTCATCTTCTCCCATCAACAACAATTCATATTGTCGTCGCAAAGTTTCAACTTGACAACCTTGACTTTCTCACCTCCTTCATAGTACTTTACAAGAATATCCCATGACTCCTTCGTCGATTCAACATGAGTGATTCTGTCTAAATTAGCCACATCAACCGCTGATTAGATATAAAACGCCACCTTGCAATCCTTCTTCTTGGCATCCTTGTGAGAGGTTTTCTCTGAGTCGCTTGCATCTTCACCAAGTGTAGGAACACCATTAGTAACCACTTCATGGATTTCATGAAATCCATAGAGAGATTGCATTTGTTTTCTCCATCGAAGCCAATTCTTTCCGTCAAGAGTTGGAAGGGAGTTTGGTAAATTTCCGTTACCATTCATCTTTGCAGTGATTGATCAACAACAACCCACGATCCTGTAAACACGATCTCTGACGTGTAATTCTTGAAAACAGGATCAAGAATCTAATCAGAGCTCTACATATCAATTTGTTAGTGTGCGATACACTTTTAGTGAGGAGAGAAAGAGAGAAAATAAAGCAATAAGGATTGTAATATTAAATTGAATGATATTAACTGAATTACAAACTATGTATTTATGTATAACTTAACTTGTCTACTAAGTAAAGTAACAAACTAAGTAATAAACCTTAAACCTTAATAAATTTTGGGCTTGGGCCACATAACTCAACTTGGATTATATCTAATATCTCAACAAGTGCACCATCACTTTTTCAAAAAGAAATCTATTTTTTTAAACCTAAAATAAACAAACCCTTAATCATATTAAAATGTTGATAAATTAGTAAAATTAGTAACAAGTGCACCATCCTGTGTTTATAAACTACTACCTTTTTTACATTACTTATAAAATTTATCATCTTACTAAAAATTATAAGACTTCGTTTTTGGACAGAGTCTGTATTAAACAAGTTAAGGAATTGTTCATTACATATATATCTTTTACACAAATTTTATCAAAATTCAAAAATATTGTTTTACCATTTTTAGAAAATATCTTTTAAACATATCTTAATTAATCAGTTTAAAAAACTCCCGAAAAATAACTTTTGAAAACCTTCGATAATTGGGAATTATGTTGGACAATCTTCCTCAATGTTTAAAATCTCAATCGAATTGGGTGGTCGAACTGGGTGAATAAAAAAATATAAAATTCATCGATTTGATCTAATTATTGTATCGACTAAGTTATTGAATCAGTGAGAACCAATCAAAATCGATAAAAACCGATCAACCTGCGGGTGAAATGCATTTTTTTCATTAAAAAAAATGGTGTTTTGATAAAAAAAAAATTGAATCAAAATTAAAATACAAGTAGACTTTGTTCAAAAGTGATTTAAAAAACTTTTCCTCCTAAAAACTAAATGTATTAGACACTTCGACTTATTTTGTTATTCAGTTTATATTACAATTAAACTTTATTCAAAATTTATTTGGATTTGTATTTTTTTGTGTGATGACTATGTTAAGAATTTGATTTAAATAATGAACTTCTAAACTTATGATATTTTAAATTTATGAAATTTTTTAGATATTGTGATTTTTTTTAAAGACCTAGTCATCTGATTCGATCGGTTTAATAATTATATAATTTTGTTATAGATATCAGTTTATTTAACGAAGTTATCTAGTTTTAACTGATTTAGCCATGCAGTTTGATTAGTGACTCAGTGGTTTGACCAATAAACCAATAACCTAGTAGCCACACCAATTTGATGACCGGTTCGATTTGTAAAACACTGGTCTTCCTCATCTTATGTGTGTGTGTGTGCGTGTGTGTGTGTGTGTGTGTGTGTGTGTGTGTGTGTGTGTGTTTGTGTGTGTGTTTGTGTGTGTGTGTGTAACACCCATATATAATACATGTATAGAAATACATATTATACATAGTTGTAATGTTGGTATTGAAATACATAAGTTTCTAGTGGCAACATTGCACATATTACATGCCCAAAAAGAACTACAACTATGGCACAATATATATAAAGGTGACCAAAATGAAACTAGGAACTGGATCATTATCAAATGATCTCAAAAGATATATCTACATAGCGGAAAAGCCATCCCAAAAAGTCAAACAAGCAAGGACATCAAGCGATCTTGTCCTTGCCCTTCAACTGCTCAGAACTATCTAAAAATAATCAACAAATATGGGGTGAGATAATAATCCCAGTGGGTTCCCTATCTTAAAGGTCCACTTGGCTCTACAAGGTTCTAATCAACAACCTAACTCAAATCACAAAGGGGAAAATACTTGAGTTCACAAACTTTCAATGTATGGAAACATGTCGCTTGAGTTCATATACTCAAACTATCACTAATCACAAACCAATCAAGGCATCTTTCCCCAACAAGCCCTACGTGTAGGGCTTGTTGGGGAAAGATGCTGGGGTTATCGACTCGTGTCACGGATCCTTATCTCATACTTTAACATACATATGGACTTTATATTCTAAATGTTAACAACCACTTCAAGAATCTTAGCTTCCTATAGGACTTCAAACTCATTTCAAGTCTTTTACCCATGTGGGATTCTAAACCACCAAGAGATCCACCGCCTTTGAGATTTAAACCCAGGTCATTCAAGTATTGGTGCGTACATCCCAATTCTTACTCTATATAAGCATCACAACATGGGACGGAACAATTAAGGGGTTGTTTCCGACTACGTAATTAAATAAAACACAATGTGATTGTATTTGACAATTACAAGACAAACACACTCACCTTAACATTCACAACAACACCCATACAATGCCTTACATTCTTAGTTAAATAATCACTTATTTATGACACGCACCTAGGTATTATTGTGTATAAGCACTGCCATCTAAGTCATTCATCACACGCTAATTATCTTAATAATTCATTCAATTAGTTTGCTCATAGGGTTTCCTCACCAATCCTTATGAATTTCCAATCATATTCTCATGTTCAAACATCAATTAATACATAACATATTCATCATGCTAACATATATGAAATATAGTTGAATCAATTATAATTCCATGTCTAAATATCATAGGACAAGTTATATGACCCTTAAGATAGCTTAGTAACCATAGAAAACATTATTTTTGAAAAAACCAAAGGCTACAATCATTGTACCCTTTTTCATCAATCACAATATCTCGAATAATCATAATTTTCTTATTAATTGGATTGAACAGCCTGTATGCTCCAGTCTTATGATATCCTACTAGAATCATAGGTTCACTTTTGTAATCAAGCTTCCTTCTTCTAGCATCAGGAACATGCTTATAGAGCTAAACACCTTTAGATGACTCACTAATGGTCGTTTTCCACTCCACACTTCTTCAGGAACCTTGTTCTTCAGTTTCTTGGTAGGTCATCTGTTCAGAATATAAGCAGAAATTGAAACAGCTTCACCCCATAAGGATTTTGGCAAATTTTTCTGCTTCAGGACTCGCCATGTCAAATATGGTCTTGTTTCTTATTTCTGCTATTCTATTATGGTGAGGAGTATAAGGAGTAGTTACCTCTTGATTAACACCATGTTTTGCACAAAATGCTTCAAATATCTTGGATGTGTATTCTCCACCTCCATCGGTTCGCAGAACTTTTATCTTCTTTTCACTCCGATTTTCAACAAGTATCTGGAATCTCTTAAAGATTTCAAATACTCTGTCATTTCACTTGATCACATAGATCCACAACTTTCGACTAAACTCATCAACAAACGAAACAAAAGACTTTGAGTATGCAGGACGATCTCATTAGAATAGTCGAAATGAAAGACTTCCTAGACTGATTTCTGATTAAAAAACCTTCACATAGTTCGTCGGGAATCTCAAGAGTTGGTATACCAGTTACCATATCTTGAGTGATAAGTTAATTGAACGACCTAAAGTTCAGATGGCCAAACCTCGTATGCCACAACCAACTATTCTTCTGGTCGACAACTATTTTCAGACATTGTACCTCAGTCGAACTGATCATGATCTTAAATGTTCTATTCTTCGACATAGGAGATTTCAATACCAAGTTATTCTGGATATCGAAAAGTTCTAAGGCTTCATCTTTCATAACCACTGAGAACCCCTTTTCGACCAGTTGTCCAACACTTAGCAGATTGCACTTCATTCTAGGGACATTGAGTACATCTTTGATCAAGGCTTCTGATCCATTACTTCTTTGAATAAATATGTTTCCAGTACCTTCTATTTGCAACGAGCTATTATCAGCAAGTTTAACCTTGCTCTTTTTTTACTTGTCAAAATCTACTAACCATACTTTTCGACCAATCATGTGATTCGAGCAACCTGAGTCAAGGAACTAGATCTTGGATTCGACATGGTCATCTGCGACTGCATTGATAACCACCATATTATCATAATCATCTAAATCTTTATGTGCAAGGTTCGATCCTTCGTCCTTGCCTTTTGCTGATCCCTTGTCTTTCTTGTACCAATAATACTTGGCCAAGTGACCCCACTTTTCACAGTTATAGCACTGCACACCTTTTTTTCTCTTCTTTGTCTTTCTTATTGGAATTTCCTTCTCCTTTTTTCTAGAATTTAGAAACTCTATCATCGACCTTGTTCTTGTAAGGTTTCGACCAACACTTCTTGCCCTGAGTCTTGTCAATTTTGTTTTTGAACTTGTTGGAACCACCATTCTTCTTCCATGAGTGATCCTGTAGTGTTTGTATCGAGTCTTGAACTCCTTTCCTTTCCACAATCCTAATCTCATGCGCCTCCAACGAACCAATAAAATCTTCCAGTTTTAGGGTTTCAAGATTGTTGGATTCTTGAATAGCTACAATAACGTGATGAAAGCGAGAGGTCAATGTACGCATTACCTTCTCAACTATCATCTTATAAGTTAGGGTTTCACTACAACTCTTTATGAGATGGACGATTTTTTGCACCTTCGACACATAGCCTACAATATTTTCTTCTTATCCCATCAACAGCAATTCATATTGTCGTCGCAAAGTTTGCAACTTGACAACCTTGACTTTCTTGCCTCCTTCATAGTAATTGATAAGAATATCCCATGACTCCTTCGTCGATTCAACATGAGCGATTTATAATTTTTCTTTTCCTTATGCATGGTTATTAAGTGGACCGAGTGAATGAACTGGGTCTCTCATGACCCGGGTTCAAAGCAGCTGGAGGCTGGTGGCTTTACGGGCTAGCATATAAGGCTCAAGCATTCTGGGCTCTACACCCTCCCTAGCGAGATACACCTCATGGTCTGTGGAAGTTGTTCTTTTTTATCTCTTTAATAGTGGTTTTCTCACAAAATAAACACTTTATCTAGCTTAGAAACATTTTTTAAAAAAATATATGTTATAAAAACATTTTATTCTTTTTTTTTCTTAAAAGAAAAAACAATTAAAATATTTATCACTTTAAATTAATATTAGAATTTGTTTTGACTAATTATAGTTTTTTTCAAATCAATTTCTATTCATGATTCTTTAAGTACTTGAGTCTTGTGTGATTGCTTGCTTGCTCTTGATTACTACTTGGTTACATGTTGATTGTACGCTTTATTTGTACTTGCATGAGGTATTCTTGTATGATGACTATAAATTGTTAAACAAGACTTGAACACAATCTTTCGAAAATAGATAAAGCCCTTGGTCCAACGCCGAGTGGATTTTTTTCGTACCTCAAACCATACCCAATTTGTAAGTCGAGCGTTTTCGCCTCGCCATCGACCTTTCCATGACTTAAACCATTTTCATACTTGATGCGAAAATTTAATCGTCTTTTCTTAATAAATTATCGATTGAAAAAGTTGGGGGTGGAAGCAATTTTCATCACTCTTCTCGAATGTTCATGTGATGTTTGCACTTAGCCTACCATTTGAATGTTCGTCAATCGTCTTAAAACACTCTTAAATTAAACGACTTAAGTCAATTTTTTTATAGATGAAAAAGTTGGGGGGTGGAAGCAATTTTCCTCACTCTTCCCAAGTATTTGTCTGATGGCCGCACTTAGCATACCATTCGAATCTTGTCATCCGTTGAATGAAACATGACTTGATTCGCCACATGAATTTCACAATTAACCGATTGAAAAAGTTGGGGTGGAAGCAATTTTCCTCACTCTTCCCGAATGTTCATGTGATGGCCGCACTTAGCCTACCGTTTGAATATTCGTCAATCACTTAAAATATTCAAACAAATCAAACCTAACTTTTTCTCAAACAAATTAAGACATGATTTCTGGCCCTTGGCAATCCCCAACTTAAACTTTTCTCTAATTACTAAAAGACACAAACCAACCACCCATAGTCCCACGAACTATAGACGCTTTGATTCTTCATTTCACAATGAAGATACGTAGACACAAGGGCCCCAATCCTTGGCGAACACCCTAATAAAAAAACCTCTCATTTCCCCTTTTGAGGTTTCCGTTCTTTTCGTTTCTTAAACCTTTATCACTTGAAGAAAACAAATAGCATAAGTTAGCATTCAATCACAAATTTAACTAAGAGGTTCTCGTTGAGTACAACGGACGCGAGGGGTGCTAATACCTTTCTCTTGCGTAATAGACTCTCGAACCCGAATATGGCTGCGACGACCATTATTCCGTCTTAAAAGGTTTTATCGATATTTTACTATTCCTTCTTGGGATGAATAAAGTTTGATGGCGACTCTGTTCGAATAATTTTTCCATGTCCATTGCGAAGGGACGTATTTTTTGAGGTATGACACAAACATTCTTAGTTAAACACTCACTTGTCTATGACACACACCTAGGTATCATTGTGTACAAGCGTTGTCATCTAAGTCATTCATAACACCCTAATTATTTTACTAATTCATTCAATTAGTTTGCTCCTAGGGTTTCCTTACCAATCCTTATGAATTTCCAATGATATTATCATGTTCAAACATCAATTAAGACATAACATATTCATCATGCTATCATTTATGAAATATAGTCGAGTCAATGATAATTCCATGCACATATATCATAGGACAAGTTATATGACCCTTAGGATAGCTTAGGAACCATAGAAAACAAGATTTTTGCAAAAAAACAAAGGCTATAATCGATTGTACAAAACCCACAATCGATTGCACCCTATTCCAAAACTCTCTGTTTCTATTTTTCTTAAGGACAATTGATTGTCATTAGAGTGCAATCGATTGCATTACACCAAATTTTTTATTTTTAACTTTTTGTGAAAGTGCGATCAATTGTTAGACAGGTACAATCGATTGTCATTGTA